>CM035118.1:34900335-36262835 GCA_020205555.1 Panax stipuleanatus
TTTGACTAGGTATACGTTCTTATGTGTTTTAATGACTGATGTGACTATGTGACAACATGTTTAAACAGTATTATGTGCTAAGTTGTATTATTCTAATTAAAAAAATAAATCTATTAATGATAGGACTTCATATTAAAAGCTTAGGCTATACTACGTAGCAGTAATCAGCTATCTAGGCAAGTATCTGCACTATTCTATTTTATTGTTCAAGTACTTTAACCTTACTCAAAATTTTATATTGAGCAAGCATCCTACAAGGTATGTTCATGAATAATTATTATAAATTATTCATATCCTCAATGATAATTCATGATTCGTTTATGAAATTATTCTTATATTGTGAAATTTTATTCAATTCGGTTATTATTTATTAATATCTCAGTATTGTCTTTTATTATACAAGTGTCCCCACTTGTATAAACTATTGTATTCAAACAAGAACCCTTGAACTTGAAATTCTTTGATATGACAAATTCTGTTACAAACTATTAAACTTTGGTATGTATTTATGGTTTAAAGTTTGTCTCAGTTAATTGACTCAGCTAGACATAGTTGGAATTATTTAGTTAGGACTCCAGACTGAGAATGAACAACCCGTAATGGGAAAATTATTTATGTGCCCAAGGCGAACAGAGTGAACGCATTTATTATTCAAACAGATAGTATTGATCAATACAGGACATAACGGGGCTGATCACCCTACATGTCCGTAAGACCAGAGCGGTTTGCAGATAAATTTTTGTTTAAACCTTTTCGAAAATAAAAAATAAAAGTTTATGGTCCAGTGACTGCTCAGCATTTATAGTCACTACGTCGTTTCAAAATTTTAAACGATTTGATATGTTATTAAGATATGTTTCAAAAAACTTCACAACTATTGATTCGTTATAGAAGTATATTTCAAAGAAAATATTTACTTCTTTCAGCTAAAGTTTATTAACTGCTATTACTTGCTGGGCAATTGAATGCTCATTCTTGCTTTAAATTAAATATTTTCAGCCAAGCATGATCAACCAGAAGGCTCTGGCATAAACAAAGGGAAAGAAAAGCTGCAAGAATAAGTTTTATGATATTTTGTGTAATAGTTAGACTATATTAAGACGATAATTTTACTATTTATCATGTAATGAATGTTTTAAAGGTCGTGTACCTGAGATTAGACAACTCTGATATGTATATTAAGTTTGTTATTTATATTATTCCACTCAAAGAAATGATATCATGTAGCACCAAGTTCGGGTTTCAAGTACCTGGATTTGGGGGGGATCACAGGTTGGTATCAGAGCTTTAGGTTAGAAACTTTAGGTGGGGGAATACCTTAGGCTATAACCTTAAGCTAGATAGAAACGTTAAAAAATAAATAACTCAAATAGAGTTTAAAGGAGATGAATTAAGGAAATTCATCGTAAAATAAAATAAAAAGTAACTTATATAAACTATTATTTGTTATGTGTACATATTATATACTAATCAAGAAAATTTGTGTATAGATGTCAAGAAGAAAAGGATTAGAAGACTCTCATGTCATATAGAAGGAGCAAATCACTCCGCCGGAAAGCAACCAAGATATGTAATCATTTTGGAAAACATAGAACCAGAACCAGAAACGGTATTATTGACAAATAGTGATTCAGACACTGAAGTTAGAGCTGGCCAAGTATCAACGAAAGTGCAGAATCTAAAGAACAAGCTGTTATGTTTAGAAAGGTTGTTAGAAGTGGAAAGGCTACTAAACAGCCAATTGCAAAAGGCGTTAATCGAAACAATGGAAGAACAAGATAAGTTGAAGGTTCAAATTGAACAGATGGGATCCAAATGCAATAAATCGTGTGCAGCTCCTAGCCAGAAAGGGAAAAGAAAAATGAATGACCGTAATATAGGAAATTCTGATATTAATTAAGGGAACTTCAAGAAAGTAGGAACGTGTGCGAAATGTAATCGAAAACATGAAGGCGTATGTATGAAAGGACAGAATGTATACCATAATTGTGGACGTGAAGGATATATCTCATCTCATTGCCCTGATCCAAAACAATGCGTATGTTTTGTATGTGGGTTGATAGGTCATCAGGCAAAAGCTTGTCCAGGATATAGGGAAGGCGTAGGGAATGAATAGGATAAGCAAAATAGGATTATGTATAGTATGTATAGATGTGAAATATTTACTTTTGCGTAAGTATCATGTTGAATCCCGACTTTTGTTGTCACTAAGGGATAGTATGTGGCTATGGCAGTATGTACTGTGTAATGAAATGTACTATATACTGTTTGAATATGAATATAAATTTTATGATATTATTATATGTCAAGATAGTATGTTGATTAAATGACAATTTGTTAATTCGGCAAGTTGAATTTGGAAATCCAGCAAGCTGAATTGGTCTAAAATTTAGAATTTTATATTCTATTTTCTATGATACCATTAATAATGGTATATGAATGATAAGATAATAACTTTAAGGTTTTGTTTAACTAGATAATGCCGCCAAGAAGACAACACCGAAACCAAAGAGCAGAAGGTCAAGCAAACCCAATGTAGAGCATTGCAAATATGTTGGCACAAGCCATGCAAATTGGAGAACCAGCAGCAAGAAATTGACCAGATAATCAATTGGCGAACTTCAAAGACTTCAAGGTAGTAGGACCGCCTGAATTCAAAGGAACGACCGACCCTATAGAAGCCCAAACTTGGGTAAAGGATATAGAAAAAGTGTTTGTTATTTCTAGGGTAGCGGAGGAGCAAAAGATAGCTTTTTCTACCTACATACTAAAAGGGGAAGCGAATTTCTGGTGGGAGGCTAATCAAACTCAAGCCGGAGCAGAAGTGGTAACATGGACAAGGTTCAAAGAACTGTTCAACGAGAATTACTTCTCATCCAGTATGCAGGATAGGATGGAGGTTAAATTTCTAAAATTGAAACAAGAAAACATGACAGTCTTTGAATACGCCGCCAAGTTTAATGAATTAGGTAGGTTCGCTCCACAACAAGTGAATACTGAAGCAAGGAAGGCACGAAGATTCGAACATGGTTTAAAGCCCTGGATTTACAACAAGGTTGTAGTGCTGCAGATTAACTCGTTTGGAACATTATTGGAAAAGGCTATCATTGCTGAAGGAGGAAGTGAGGCCATGAGCCTCTATAACAAGGAAAAGAAGAATAAGGGGAAGGTCGAAGAAAAAGTTAAGGTGGAAGGAAATAGTGGTAGTGTAAGTGGGAAAAGAAAGTGGACAAATTCTGGAAATACTGGTAATAGTCAGGGAGGAATGAGAAAAAAGGTGGAACCATGTGAAAATTGCGGGAAGAGTCACTCAAGTGAGTGTCTCAAGGGAAAGTTTGTGTGCTACAAGTGCGGGCAGGAGGGACACATCTCTCCTAATTGTCCCAATCCAAGAAGGAATAGTGGTTGTTTCATCTGCGGATCAACTGCTCATATGGCAAAGGATTGTCAGAAAAGAAACGCCGATGGGGGAAATGTGAATGCGGGGAAAAGCAGTGGAAAGTTGGCGATCACGTATCCAACTCCGACAAACAAGCCAACTGCGAGGACCTTCAATATGACGGTTTAAGATACGGTAGCAGCCGGGGATGGAATTCCAGGTATTGTTCGAATACATTTTTATTTCTTATATACGGTTTTCTTAATAATAATAAATCGTTTTATCAAGAAATTTTGAAGGAGGAATTTGAGTTCTTTTAAAAAATCAGATTCCGTTTAATCAGATAGATAAGCTTTATGCTGAATAAGTTAAAGATCAGTTCGATCGAATCTGATCGAGATCTACTTACAATTAATGTGTATATATTTATCCTTATGTGTATAAGTTTTGAAACGGCGATTCCGGAGACGGAATCCTTATAAGGGAGGGTGAATGTAATAATCCAATATTTTTATATAATTAAATAAGAAATTTTGCTTATAATTTTTTTTAATATTATTTCTATCAAAATAAAGGTGGGAATATGTGTAAGGTAAAGAATATATATTTGTGTGATAAATATATATATTTATTTATTGCACAAGTAATTGTAAATAAATTTTTTCGATAAAGGAATTATAGATTACTATAAATTATATTCTTATAATAAACTAATTTTGATAGTCAAAATAATTTATTATTTATTTTTCATGAAAATATGATTAATATATTATTTCAATAATATAAGAAAGGATTCTTAGAATTATTATAATAATTATTTTATTATATGAATTTATCAAGATTAGTTAAGTTAATTACTTTTAACTTAATAAATAATAGTATATAAGGTAAGTGTCATTATAGATCAAAACACTAATATTGATCTATGTTAGGAAATTTCATTAATTAAAAAAATTATTGTATAATTGTATTTAAAAAGAAAGTATATTATATTATGAATAATAAGAAATTATTTTCTTAAGGAATATTAATATTAAATATGATTAATAACTATATTTGTATTCAAATATATGTAAGTATATTAATACAAGTTATGATTATGAATTTTATATATAATTATAATAATTAACATAATTATATGAATATATATTAAGAATTTATTTATTTGATTTTATTTGAATATTAAACATAATAATTGATTATGTTGTATTTAAGTGAAAGTGTGTATAATATGTGATTAAGGATAATGATTATGAAACCCTAATTCATAAATTTACGAACCCTAATTATAGCAAGAAATCCTAAATTTTTACAAAATCCTAATTTTTATTAAAATAATTTTTAATTAGTGTGTTCTAATTACATTTTTAGTTAATTTTCCAAACCTTAGGAATTATTTGGGAAATCCTAAGGGTTAAAACCTAAGGGATAAACCCTAGAAGTATGTCTCATGGACAAGTACACTCTTAAACGGATTTATTGTTTACTAAAATAACCATTTTGAATTTATTTATTTGAGCTTGCTTGTAAATCTTGCCAAAATATTTGGACTCACCAACTCTATATTCACCATGTGCTCTAAAATCTCAGCCAAATCTTGACACCTAGCTAATCAGATTCAATGGATCAATGAGATAGCAATTAAAGAAAGAGAAAGTTTATTATTTATTTTTCATGAAAATATGATTAATATATTATTTCAATAATATAAGAAAGGATTCTTAGAATTATTATAATAATTATTTTATTATATGAATTTATCAAGATTAGTTAAGTTAATTACTTTTAACTTAATAAATAATAGTATATAAGGTAAGTGTCATTATAGATCAAAACACTAATATTGATCTATGTTAGGAAATTTCATTAATTAAAAAAATTATTGTATAATTGTATTTAAAAAGAAAGTATATTATATTATGAATAATAAGAAATTATTTTCTTAAGGAATATTAATATTAAATATGATTAATAACTATATTTGTATTCAAATATATGTAAGTATATTAATACAAGTTATGATTATGAATTTTATATATAATTATAATAATTAACATAATTATATGAATATATATTAAGAATTTATTTATTTGATTTTATTTAAATATTAAACATAATAATTGATTGTGTTGTATTTAAGTGAAAGTGTGTATAATATGTGATTAAGGATAATGATTATGAAACCCTAATTCATAAATTTACGAACCCTAATTATAGCAAGAAATCCTAAATTTTTACAAAATCCTAATTTTTATTAAAATAATTTTTAATTAGTGTGTTCTAATTACATTTTTAGTTAATTTTCCAAACCTTAGGAATTATTTGGGAAATCCTAAGGGTTAAAACCTAAGGGATAAACCCTAGAAGTATGTCTCATGGACAAGTACACTCTTAAACGGATTTATTGTTTACTAAAATAACCATTTTGAATTTATTTATTTGAGCTTGCTTGTAAATCTTGCCAAAATATTTGGACTCACCAACTCTATATTCACCATGTGCTCTAAAATCTCAGCCAAATCTTGACACCTAGCTAATCAGATTCAATGGATCAATGAGATAGCAATTAAAGAAAGAGAAAGTTTATTATTTATTTTTCATGAAAATATGATTAATATATTATTTCAATAATATAAGAAAGGATTCTTAGAATTATTATAATAATTATTTTATTATATGAATTTATCAAGATTAGTTAAGTTAATTACTTTTAACTTAATAAATAATAGTATATAAGGTAAGTGTCATTATAGATCAAAACACTAATATTGATCTATGTTAGGAAATTTCATTAATTAAAAAAATTATTGTATAATTGTATATAAAAAGAAAGTATATTATATTATGAATAATAAGAAATTATTTTCTTAAGGAATATTAATATTAAATATGATTAATAACTATATTTGTATTCAAATATATGTAAGTATATTAATACAAGTTATGATTATGAATTTTATATATAATTATAATAATTAACATAATTATATGAATATATATTAAGAATTTATTTATTTGATTTTATTTAAATATTAAACATAATAATTGATTATGTTGTATTTAAGTGAAAATGTGTATAATATGTGATTAAGGATAATGATTATGAAACCCTAATTCATAAATTTACGAACCCTAATTATAGCAAGAAATCCTAAATTTTTACAAAATCCTAATTTTTATTAAAATAATTTTTAATTAGTGTGTTCTAATTACATTTTTAGTTAATTTTCCAAACCTTAGGAATTATTTGGGAAATCCTAAGGGTTAAAATCTAAGGGATAAACCCTAGAAGTATGTCTCATGGACAAGTACACTCTTAAAAGGATTTATTGTTTACTAAAATAACCATTTTGAATTTATTTATTTGAGCTTGCTTGTAAATCTTGCCAAAATATTTGGACTCACCAACTCTATATTCACCATGTGCTCTAAAATCTCAGCCAAATCTTGACACCTAGCTAATCAGATTCAATGGATCAATGAGATAGCAATTAAAGAAAGAGAAAGTAAAGAAATTTCAATTATTTTCTTACTCACAAGCCAAGTTGTTTCTCTCTCTAAGACCCATGAAAATTACTCTCAAGATCAGTTTCTAACAAGCCCAAAACATCCCATACACAACCCAATAACAGATCAAAAGAATAGAAATTAAAGATTTAGAAAGAAAAGGTATAAACCCTAACCAAGCTAGATCTTTAATTTTTCGTTTGATGTTATGTTTAAGTGTTAATATAGGTGTTATGATATGTTAATAAGTGATCTGGGTTGAGAAATAACAATTACATAACATCTAGATGTATGAAAATTAAAATTTTTGAAAACTGGAAAAAACTTAAAAATATTTTCTGACAATCAAAGTCGGGTCTTATATTTCTCAATCAGTTCATGAGATGTAGTGTTTATGTATTTGTATGTGTTCTATGCCATGTTGTTAGTATTCTGCAATTGGAATCATGCTTATATCATGTCTAGATCGTAAGATATGGCCAGTCAAACTGCGTTGACCAAACATGAAAAACGGTTTTCTGGATAACCCAGAAAACTGAAGAACGTGTTCGGACAGTAACTTTGACCGGCTTTGATCTTGTAGCTGACAGGCAGTTAGGAGATAAATTTGTGTTTAGATTGTGCTATGGAATGAGGACTACAAGTCCAGAGCACTCTCGAACCTTAAAAATCAACGGATCGGAGGTGGTAGTCGGTCAAAAGTCGTTGACCGTTAAGGTTGATTTTCTGGGTAACCCAGAAAATCCAAAACAGAGTCTGACCAGTTTTTGTATAACCTAGATCTTTCTTTGTGTTGATATGTGGACTCTATAAGTGCTCGATGATAGTAGTGTGCATACAAGCCAATCATGTATGATGATAAAGCACATACTTTGTAAACAATCTTATTTATTTATTAATAAAATATTCATTTAAGGCATATAATTATCTACATGGTGTTGTTTTTATAATATGTAAATAACCCATAGTTTTAAGCAATGCTTTTAGAATCATGATGAGATCATGATAATGAGATCTAAATTCTTAGAAAGCTTAAAAACTTAAATAGTTCCCAATTGTGGGATTACTAAAATGGGGATTAGTAAATCCGGATAGATTGGTACATATGTTGCTTGCTCATTGGATGAGGATGACTGATCTCATGGTCATTTGTGTGGAGACACTAAAGCAAGTATGTAGGTGCTTATTGGAGAATAAGTTCACTGAGCGTGACTCGCTATGGAATACCTAATGGAGTTTTACTCGCCTGTCAATAGGAATTCCTAATGTGATAGTAGTACATGTGATCCTTGGACTTGAGATCATCATAGTATCTTGTATCTAACAAATTATACTTTGACTAATTCCTTAAGGCCTTTTAAGGCATATATAGGGTACACTACAAGAAAAAAGCCTATCTGCGACCGCATATCAGCGACCGCATGCGGCCGCAGATAAACATCTGCGACCGTTTGCGGTCGCTGATATGCGTCGCATAAAATCTGGTCGCTAGAATGCACATCAGCGACCACTATTAGCGACCGCATTATCTGCAACCGACATTAGCGATCGTTATTGTCCTTTCGGTCGCTAAAATGAGTCAGCATGGTTCAGGGCCACATGCTGACGTGTGCCACGTGTCAGCGACTGCAATCAGCGACCGCATGCGGTCGCCGAAATCCCCATATGATTAGCGACTGCTTTATACTTATCAGCGACCGCATGCGGTCGCTGATGTCAAAAAACATTGGAACCAGAATTTTGCTGTTTTGTCGAATTCCCAAAAAACTGTACCTGTTTTGTACAGGTACAGTTTATATACCTGTTTTGTACCTGCTTTATCCCAACACAAACATTCACAACAATATAACATCCATCGTCCATTACCGACACATACACCAAACTAGTATATAAATTATATATAAACTATATAAACCTTTAAAAACCGATATAAATTGAATAAATATAAACAAATATAATCTTTAAGCAACATACAGACATCCAAAGAATGAATATAAAAGTATAAGATTCTCAAATAACTACAAAACAACACTAAATCAGTCGTCAAGCATCATTGTCCAAATTAGTTTCTCCTTGATCTTGATCACCCTGTAATTAACAAAAAAATAAAACAAATTACATATAATATAGTATATATGTTGATACTGGTGTTACGATCGACAATATACAGTTGTTTTTAAACACAACAATATATATATATATATATATATATATATATATATATATAAGTCACTACTTTGATTGTACTAAATAAGATTGATTACCTCGTCGCCATGCCCATGCTGTGATGCTGCTGCTGCAGCCACTGCATCAGCTAACTCATCAGCACTCAGAGCCGCCAAATGCCCGCCCAGTATCTTTAGAAGATCGCGATCTTGACATATAGCTCTCACACAGTCAGCAGGAGTATGAATGGCTGGATGACTCGATGACTGTGAAGACTGGGTAGCAGAGCTGCCTGAGCCACTGAAGGATGGGCGTCGTCGTTGTCCTTGACCTTTGACGTAGTTCTTCTTCACAACAGACGCCCTCTCCCATAATTCTTGATCAATTGGCGGACGTGGGGTGCCTTCAGGATAGCGCTCATTCAATAAAAGCTTATAAGTATCCTGTCATCATGTTAACAATTAAATAGTTAAAAATAAATTGGTAAAATTCTAAAGAATGACGTAAAACTTGATAAGCAAGATTAAGTTGTTGAAACTTATTACCGCTATGTGGACAGCATCAGGCAGACCATCACGGGTGGCCACGTACACATCCAGCCAATGGATAGGCTGACCTTGAGACTGAGACTCCTATACAAAATATATTCCAATATTACTAAGTACACATGTGATATTCTACAATTTATAATTGCAAACATATTAAAACTATTCATACGTACCCTGGCAGTGATATGCTGCAACTGTGAAATACTGCCGCCTCTGTAGGTTCCTTTAGCCTTTTCGCCATCAGGTACACCCGAGGATCTATTAGTGGCGGCAGTCTTGCGTCTTTTGACCCAGGTCTCATCTCTCCATTGGGCACACATCTCAGCCCATATGGACTGGGTGCACCACCAGGGGCTATGCTCATGCATGTAATCCTCACCCTGGCCTGGATGGTCGATCGATGCATTGTGAAGGGCTTTTTGTCGTTCTTTGTTCAAATTGTCTTTGGTGCGGGCGGCGCACTTCTGCCAAAATAGTGTCTGTATCACTGAAGCCTGCGCGTCTTCCCATCTATACCTTTTCTGCAAATAAAATACCAATAATAATATTAAAATGATACTTTTAACATATAATCCAACACTATTAAACAATTATCCTTAGAATATTATATTATCTATCATAATTAAGAGAAATACCTGAAATTCAGCCCAAACTGCATCCTTGTGGGCGATAGGTGTGGTCGCCCACGTAATCACAGGTGTGGGCCAATTCTGTAAGCACAATTGTGATATGCACTTGACGATCTTATTATCTGAAAAATCACTATAATATACAATAATTTACATCAAAGATAAGTAGATATATTAAAGCAATTTACATTAGTTATATATCTTGTATAAATGGAATCTAAAATGCTTATATATAAATGATGCGGGACGTACGTGCTATTCGGAGGAGGACGAATCTGAATAAGAATCCGATCATCCGGATTAGTAGGGGCCTTGGGCACATGATTAGGCCCCCTACCCAAGCCGCGCTTTTTCTGCGCTGCTTCAGAAGCCATCTATATATTACAAATTTCAAAATGTTAGTATGAGTTCTATTTGATTACATGTATATATGAATATAAATTGACAATAATGACAGGAAATTGCACTTAAATAGTTAAGTACATAAACATGTCAGTGATATAAAGATGTTAGTATGAGTTATATTTGATTACATGTATATATATGAACCTATAACATCTTCCCATTATAACAGTTCAACTAGATCAATTTCATTCTTGTTCTTTTTGTTTAGTGTTTAATTAATTTTGCTTCCTAGATAACCCTTTATATTTGATACTAATAGTCTATGCTTTATATGTGAAGAAGAGGAGCTTACATAGAGAAGACTCGGAGAGACAGTTCATCCGATGCTCTATTCTTTTGGATGTCAGTCATTTTCTTATTCTTTTTTGAAGCAAGTTTGTAGTGGGTTATATTAAGATTGTGTTTTGTACCTAAAAATATTAGGCACTATTTTCTAGCTGTTCTGTTATGCAAACTAAGTAAACTGTATGTGATTATATATGTGGGTTGTATGCCTCCTATTCGTTGGTCGTAAATAAATTCTCATCCATCCAACAGTAGAGAGAAATTTAGTGAATTTGCTTACTTATAATATTAGCTTTTTAACTTATTATTACACTATTTTATTGAAACCATACCTTTTCCATTTGAATGTGTCAAGAAGTAATATTTCTTGTACGTTGCCGTGGGTGGTAGAGTTTGTTGACTTATAATTTATTTTTTTAACTAAGAAAAATAAGATACTAAGAAAAAGAGAAGATTCATTGATATTGGGTGGGTAAGCCAAGTAAAGGCTGTGCTTTTTAATTTATGGTAGACTTGTTTAAAATTATTTGGGATTCCTAATACCTAATTCATAATATAGCATCTAAGTTTGCATATTGGAAAATCAGTACTCTATATTGGGTTGGGTTGGCTATTACAATTATAAAATTATAATCAGTACTCTATATTAGTCATCCAAAATGATCACTAAATACATATGTGATCACAAATTTTTATTTATTTATTAGTTGGCAACTAAGTAAATGGTAACTTAGTAATGTTACAAAGAATATATATATAGTATACAATACCCAAATTAAACCTAATTACCCAAATTAAATCTAATTATCCAAATTAAACCTAATTAAGGGTTCTTAACAATGGGGTATACATACACCAAATTAATCAAATTTGTGTATATATATATACATATTCATAGCAACAAATCAATATAATAACATGTATATATGTATATATATATATATATTCATAGCAACATATCAATGCATATATGTATACATTACCCAAATTAATCATTCATTGTATACCAAAATCATTCATAGTATAACTAATATATACCTAAATGTCGGCGACGATAGCAGCGGGCGGTGGCAGCGAGACGGTAGCAATGGGCGGCACCTCTTCTCCCTATTCTTCTCTCCCTTCTCCCTCTTCTTCTCTCCCTTCTCCCTCTTCTCTCCTTCTCTGCCTCCCTCTTTTTCTTTCCGTTTCGCGTCTGTTGTTCAGGCCTGTTGCTGAGAACATTTAAAAGCATCAGCGACCGCTTTCAGCGACCGCATGCGGTCGCTAGTATTTAATGACGTGGATATATCAGCGACCGCATGCGGTCGCTGTCACTCCTTGGTCGCTGAAGAAAAGACCGCGAACAATTCACGCCAATTTTTAGGCGGCAAAAACACACTTGCGACCGGCTAGCGACCGCATGCGGTCGCAGATATAAATTAGCGACCAGATTTTATAATGGTCGCCAAAGGCGGTCGCTGATTCCACCACTAGCGACCGTATTTTGCGGTCGCTGATATATTTGGTCGCTGATAGCCTCTTTTCTTGTAGTGGTATGCTTAGGTGTAATGAGTTACATATGGAGATAATGAATGATCAATAAAGAATCTACCACCTCTAGTAAAAGAGGAGATATGTCCTATGTGATTCGTTAAATGACAACCCAAGAATCCTTGGCCAAGGTAGAATGAAATTAGAAAGAGGTTTCTAATTTGCATTATTTGGAGTTGTGCATTTTCTAATCGAAATACATATGATTAAATAAATTAAGACTTGACAGTAAATCCATGTCTTATATTTAATTGGGACATTGTATGGTGGAAGGATTGAATTGTACGGTAACTATTAACTCATAGGTTCTTTTATGATTAATGTTGAAATCTATATTATTTGGAAAGTCGTTGATCGCTAGGGAGGCTTATCCCTATTGTAGAATAAATGTTATTTATTTAAATAGATTATTAGTTTAATTTGTTTATTTAAATAAGATTAGAATTGTTCTAATTGATTTATTCACAACCGGTTTAATATGGAGAACCTAAAGGGTCACACCATAAAAGGAAGAAGAATTATTTAAGAAGAAAATGACATGATAGTAATAATGCATTAAGTATAATTAATTTAATCTATGATGATAGAATAAATTAAATAGCTTAATGTTTATTATTTAATATTTTAGAAATATTAAATATAAATTAATAAGAGGAGTCTTATTAATATTAATATTATTATTATTATTTTAATTCTAAAGGAGTTTAGGAATTAATATAATATCAGTACTCTCTCTCAATCCTAATAAAGATTAGGATATAAATTAATTAAAAGTATTTAATTAATTAATTAAATAAAACCCTATTCTAATTGGATTAGGAGGGTTAACCTAATATCTATATAAGAGAGTCTTATATCAGAAATAAGGTACGTGAATTTTTCAAGAGTTGGGAGTACACATATTCTATAGAGATAGAAACAAGGGTTAAGCCAATAACCCATCTTACTGAGTTCTTCATCTTCCTTGGTGGATCACCGTTAGAGGCCAAACATTTGGGTGGCTGACATTGATCAAGGGAAGGAGCCACTACAGAGGAATCAAAGGAATCAAAGGAGTAGAACTTGTACCTGAGGAAGCTTGGATCTTCAAAGGTATAATTCTGTTTTTCTCCTTCTTCATTCACTGATAATTGATGCATAAGAATGATCATGGTAATGGGTTTGTATAAATTTTTGAAAACCTAGTTTTTTACGCTTCCGCCCTATTTATGTGATTTGATTGCATGATTGCGTTACGTACAAACCCAACACTCGAATCATGTACCCTGATAGTTAATCTACAAAATCCGATGTCTAACACACCCAAACCATGATCAGACTGCAAGATCTAAGGCCAACAAGTGCGTTGACCGGCATTGACTTTATATTTCTGGGCAGCCCAGAAAATGAAGAACAACTCTGACAGCATGTTCGACGGCTTATATCTTCAAGATGTGTTGTAGTATGACCTTGATTATTGTTGGTTCATGTAGTATTACATCAATACTACATGATCAGTACATTAGCATGCCTAGAAACCTCTTGAACTGAGAATTAAGGCTGGTCAAAGTAGGCATCAAGAATCTGACTTTGAATGTTCTTGAGGCTCAAGAACACCAATAGTGACAGTGTTCGTCGCTATAGCCCTTTAGCGACGGTTTTAAATTAAAATTAATTATATTATTAAAATAAATAGAAATTAATTATTAAAAATTCATAAAAAAATTTTAAAAATTATTTTAAGTTATAAAAATTAACTTTTAATATTTTGACATAAAATTGATTAATATTTTAATTTATTTAAATATTAATGATATTTAATTTATTTAATAATTGTATTAAATAAATTAGTTAAAAATGATTTTAATATATTAAAAATCATTTTAAATGATATTAAAGTATTAAAAAATATTTTAAGTTATAATAAATGACTTTTAATATTTTGAGATAAAATTCATTAATAAATTATTATTAATGATAATAAATTTATTTAATAAATTTATTAAATAAATTAGTTAAAAATGGTTTTAATATTTTAAAAATCATTAAAAATGATATTAAAGTATTTTAAGTTATAATAAATAACTTTTAATATTTTGATAAAAAATTTATTAATATTTTAATGTTAATGATAATGAATTTATTTAATGATTGTATTAAATAAATTATTTAAAAATTATTTAAATATTTTATAAATCATTTAAAGGTGAAATAAATGTTTTAAAAATGTTTTAAGTTATAATAAATAACTTTTAATATTTGAAAATGAAATACATTAATATATTAATATTATTAGTAATTATTTAAAAATAATTTTAATATCTTCAAAATCATTTAAAGGTAATATTAAGGTTTTAAAAATATTTTTAAGTTATAATAAATAACTTTTAACGTGTTGATATGAACTTCATTAATATTTTAAATTATTTAAATATTAATGATAATGATATTAATTGATAATTAAATCATTAAAAATGATATAAGTGTTTGAAAATATTTCATAAATGATTTTAATGTTTGGAAAAATATTATAAATGATAATTAAATTATCCAATATAATATTTAAGTTCTTGAACAAAGTTTTATTAGAAATAAATTTGTTAATTATCCGAAAATACAATCGGGATGCAGAAAAGATACTAAACTCAAACCAGCTCGACATATTTTGACTAGGTATACGTTCTTATGTGTTTTAATGACTGATGTGACTATGTGACAACATGTTTAAGCAGTATTATGTGTTAAGTTGTATTATTCTAATTAAAAGAATAATTTTATTGATGATATGACTTTATATTAAAAGCTTAAGCTATACTACGTAGCAGTAATCAGCTATCAAGACAAGTATCCGAACTATTCTATTTCATTTTGCAAGTACTCTAACCTTACTCAAAATTTTATATTGAGCAAGTATCCAATACAAGGTATGTTCATGAATAATTATTGGAAATTATTCATATCTATAATGATAATTCATGATTCGTTTATGAAATTATTCTTATATTATGAAATTTTATTCAATCTGTTTATTATTTATTAATATCTTTGTAATGTCTTTTATTATACAAATGTCCTCACTTGTATAAACTATTGTATTCAAACAAGAACCCTTGAACTTGAAATTCTTTGATATGACAAATCCTGTTACAAACTATTAAACTTTGATATGTATTTATGGTTTAAAGACTGTCTAAGCTAATTGACTCAGCTAGACATAGTTGGAATTATTTAGTTAGGACTCCAGACTGAGAATGAACAACTCGTAATGGGGAAATTATTTATGTGCCCAATGCGAATAGAGTGAACACATTTATCATTCATATAAATAGTATTGATCAATACAGGACATAACGGGGCTAATCACCCTATATGTCCGTAAGACCAAAGCGGTTTGCAGATGAATTTATATTTAAACCTTTTTGAAAATGAAAAATAAAAGTTTATGGTCTAGTGACCGCTCAGCATTTATAGTCACTACGTCATTTCAAAATTTTAAACGATTTGATATGTTATTAAGATATGTTTCGGAAGACTTCACAACTATTGATTAGTTGTAGAAGTATATTTCAAAGAAAACATTTACTTCTTTCAGCTAAAGTTTATTAACTGCTATTATTTGCTGGGCAATTGAATGCTCATTCTTACTTTAAATTAAATATTTTCAGCCAAGCGTGATCAACCAGAAGGCTCTGGCATAAACAAAGGGAACGGAAAGCTGCAAGAATAAGTTTTATGGTATTTTGTGTAATAGTTAGACTTTATTAGGACTATAATTTTACTATTTATCATGTAATGAATGTTTTAAAGGTCGTGTACCTAGGATTAGACAACTCTGATATATATATATATATATATATATATATATATATTAAGTTTGTTATTTATATTATTTCGCTCAAAGAAATGATATCGTGTAGCACCAAGTTCGCGTTTCAAGTACCTGGATTTGGGGGCGTCACATTCTCTAGCCGTGAAAGATGGTCGGCCACCTAGTTTTCTGTCCCCTTTCTGTCCTTAATCTCTAAGTCAAATTCTTGAAGGAGAAGAACCCAATGAATAAGTCTCTGCTTTGCGTCCTTCTTTTCCACTAGATACCGGATGGCCGAGTGATCTGTGTAAACCACCACCTTTTTCCCTACCAAGTACGAGCGAAACTTGTCAAATGCATACACAACTGCAAGCAATTCCTTTTCAATGGTTGTGTAATTTAACTATGCATCTATCAGTGTCTTGCTCGCATAATAGTTGGCATGAAAGATCTTTTCCCGGCATTGTCCAAGCACTGCTCCTACTGCATAATCACTGGCATCACACATGAGTTCGAACAGCTTGGTCCAATCCGGTGCTATGATTACTGGGGCAGTGGTTAACTTCTTCTTTAATTTCTCAAATGCCACTAGATAGTCTTCATCAAACTTGAATGGAACATCCTTTTGTAATAGACTGCAGAGTGGCTTTGTGATTTTTGAGAAGTCCTTGATAAACCTTCTGTAGAATCCAGCGTGCCCAAGAAAACTCCGAATCCCCTTTACTGAAGTAGGTGGTGGCAAATTTTCAATTGTCTCTAACTTAGCCCGGTCGACTTCTAAACCTTTTTCAGAAACTTTATGCCCAAGAATTATCCCTTCTTGAACCATAAAGTGGCATTTCTCCCAGTTGAATACCAGATTTGTCTTGACACATCTTTTCAGCACTATGACTAGATTTTAGAGGCATCTATCAAACGACTCCCCAAATACGGAAAAATCATTCATAAACACCTCCACGTTGCGCTCCACCATATCTGAAAAGATTGCCATCATGCAATGCTGAAAAGTTGCTGGTGCGTTACGCAGGCCGAATGACATCCTTCTAAAGGTAAAGGTGCCATACAGACATGTGAACGTTGTCTTCTCTTGATCCTCCGGTGCAATGAAGATCTGGTTATACCCGGAATACCAGTCCAGCAGGCAGTAGTACTCGTGTCCAACTAGTCTGTCCAACATCTAATCAATGAAAGGCAAGGGGAAATGATCCTTTCTAGTTGCCTTATTCAGCCTTCTGTAGTCCATGCAGACCCTCCAGCCGGTCACTGTCCTTGTCGGTATCAGTTCGTTGTTCCTGTTCTTGACTACTGTCATCCCACCTTTTTTAGGGACACATTGAACCGGACTCACCCATGCACTGTCTGAAATTGGGTAGATAATTCCAGCATCCAGCCATTTCAAGATCTTCTTCTTCACTACCTCTTTCATTATGGGGTTGAACCGCCTCTGTTGTTCCACTGTTGGCTTGCTATCCTCCTCCATCAAAATCTTATGCATACAGAATGATGGGCTGATTCCTTTGATGTCGGCGATTATCCATCCAATAGCATACTTGTATTCCCTTATAACTCTTAATAGCTTACTTTCCTGCAGTTCGTTAAGTGCAGATGCAATAATAACAGGTAAAGTAGCTGAATTACCCAAATAAGCATAGCTGAGATGATTGGGTAAGGGTTTGAGTTCTAGTTTAGGCGGTTCCTCGAGAGATGGCTTCATCTTTGCTGATGAAGTTTCGGCTGCTTCCAATGGCTCAAATGGTAGCTTGAACCTGTTTACTCGTGGGTGGGCTTCTAATGTAATACCCGAGAATTTCCATATATTATTAAATAAATATATTAATGGAAATGAGAATTTATTTGAATATAAATGATTTTGTGTTATGAGATGAATTAATTCAATTATATATAATTGAATAATTATAATAATTGAGAAATTGGTGGAGTTTGTGATAAACTCGTTGATTGCCTTGTGTGGCACAGTGACGTAATATAAGAATGATTATATTAATTTAAGCGAACAATTAATCTATATTAATTGTTAATCGAAGAATATTAATTAACTGTTATAAAATACTAATGAGGATTGATTAATAATATGTGATTATTATTATTGCAAGAAACATAATAATAATGAGCAACGTGTTTATAAATATAATAAGATTTATATCAAAGTGATAATTAATCATATAAGGGTTAATTAAATTGTTATGGAGGTTAACAATTATATTGATATGTACAAATGTGCAATACTTGAATATATAAAGTATATGGAATACAACTATATTATATAGTGTAGAGAGACACTTAAGTGTGACCATGCATGTATATACATAAACTATGTTATATAATGCAATGCGAATATATTACACATAGAAACTGTATATTACATGAAGTATAATGTGATTATGTTATATTAAAACTATATATTAGGAATACATGATAATGCCTATGTGACAAGGTGAGTGTGTTTACAGTAAAATAATGTATCATGGATATATTATAAATAATTGTTGATTAATACAATTTAATAATATATGATATAATGTAATGTGGTAGTATCCGATTGTATTATATCAGTAAGATAAACGTACATGGATTATATGTGTGTAAATTACACTTATTACATTATGTGAAGTACATTGTGATTTAAATTATAACCTAAGAGTACATATATATATAACATATGTATATGGTGTGTATATACAAGTGTAGTATTTGCAAATGCTGAGGAGTTAAATCAACTGTCTCATTTTAAGTGTCCCATTTGCTCTTCACGTGCTTGACATACAGCTAAGGCCTATTCCTTCTTCTTCTCCCCAAACTCAGCAACTAGCATTTCATAGCTCATGATTGTGGAGGGAGTGGGATTCATGATGAATCCAACCACTAATTACCTACCCTTTGATAACCTTCATGCATTCCTATAATCCGTTAGTTTGATATGGGATACAATTGCTTTGTCTGTATAATGGGAGTTCTATAAATATAGCCTCATCTCCTTCACATTTCTTTTGCTGAGAATTTCTTGCAAGGAAAGTAGAGAGTGAGTATCCATATATATATATATCAGTTAAAGAGGGAGTGAGGCAGCAATAAGCTCTAGCAGAAGGTATAATACAATTTCCATATTCTTCACTTTCATTTTCTGTCAAAAGAACTCCATTGTTGTTCTCTGAGTTTTGTTGAAATTCTTGATTATGCCAAATTGGATCATGATTGGTTTGTAGAACCCTTATATTATTGTTATATGAACATACACACATGATAGAACCACTGAATAGTCTTTCATTTCCATTGTTCCTCTTTAATTTCTGTAAATACATGAAATTCGTGAAATTAGTTAGAGTTCATAAAATTGGGAATTGATAATTGCTATTGACTGTTATATAAGCATATATGTATGTGTTAGTAAGTTAAACAAGTCTAATAGCATTTGGGTATGTTGAAATCGATGAAATGGGAGGTTTTTGGTCGGATTTCGCTGCAGTCTGAACTGTAGAAAACTGCCTCGACGCCGCAGCGCCGCAGCCCGCGCCGCAGCGCCACACGCGCCGCAGCCCGCGCCGCAGCGCCGCACGCAGCGCCACTCGCGCCGCAGCGCCAGTAGTGAGCTGCTGAGCCGCGCCGCAGCGCCAGCCTCTGTGTTCAGTTTTTCTGCATTCTGCAACAAAACTGTTATGAACTAATTGTTTGATTTTTGTTTAAACAAGCATGGAAGCATGATTAATACATATATATAAACCTAATGAGGCAATGTGAGCATGTTTTAGTATATTAGCATGCA
Organism: Panax stipuleanatus; assembly: GCA_020205555.1. NCBI lineage: Eukaryota > Viridiplantae > Streptophyta > Magnoliopsida > Apiales > Araliaceae > Panax > Panax stipuleanatus. The sequence continues at coordinate 34,920,356 of CM035118.1, forward strand.
TGGTTAACCAAACGACATATAGTTTGAAAACGAACTTAAAGTTTCATGAACGACGTTAACATATATGAAGCATGTTAATATTCTGACTTTCGAGATATGTTAGTATGACCTAGAAACACATGAAATGCATACTAACTTATGTATATAGGTTCCGTGATATAATATGGACATGTGAACCCAACTAGTGCACCTTTCTAACAAAAATACAAGTTTTGAAGGTTGATATTGACATGTAAAGACCATGTATACATTCTGACTTTTCGAGCATGTTTATAGGGCCTTGAAATACATGAAAAGCATGTTAACTTGTGTATATGGGTTTCATAAGGAAGCATGAACATGATAGACCTTATTAATGAACTATACTAACAAAGTATAAGCTTTGAACGTGAACGTTGGTATGTTATGACGAGAATTAGGATTTGACATTTATGAACACATGTGATAGTACTCTTAGACTCATTCATGTGTCATGCATGTATATATACCATGATTAGTTGCCATGATTAAAGTTTAGCATGAACAAAGCATGTTTTCAAGATAATAACAATGCTAGCTACATATATGCAATACGAGTACTCATGAGCATGACTAATACAAGTTATATGAATATCTTATGTGTTTAAAAGCGACCATGTTAGACCATATGAGTTCATGTCCTTGAATGGCTTTAAGTATTAACTTAAGAACCTATACCATGTACGATTGGATTTGGAAAAGTTATACAAGCATGTAAAGTATATGAATACATGCTACGTGATATTATATGATGTTACTTGAACCCGATTTTGACGGTTAACTTAAGGAGATGCCGTAACTTGCTAAAATGAAATATATTTAGTATTGATTGTGGTCTTATGAGATATTAATAATATGCAAGCATGTTTGCTAATTGTTGAGATCTTATATAATATGAGAATGCGTTTAAACTCTAAAGAAGGAACGTTAAGGATAGAAATTATATTCTATATAACTGTGTAGCTAGGCAAAACTTAGCTTATGTGTTGATCGTATATTCAAAGAGAAAATGTGAAGTTAAATTATATGACTAATGAATATCATATATATACGTAACTGTATTACGATAGGAATTCGAAAGTGTTGATTTCTTTTCGTGGATAAACTACGCTAAAGGCAAGTTCTCTTACTTACACTCTTTTAAAGTGCAAGTATCCTAACCGACGCATTTACTTTATGCAAGGAAATCTATGATTGTGAAAGTTTCCTAACTTATACTTTTTACTATGCAAGTATCCTAACTTGTGTATTGCGAACTAGTTTCCTATTTAATCGGTTGAATCGAATTAGCATACTTGAACTCTTATTTCATTAAAGCTATTATTCATGTTGAACTTAGTATTGTTCTTGAATATTGTGAAAGTGTCTATGCCATTTGATTCGGCTGGACTTATGTTATTGAAAAGCAACCCAAACTAATTGATTGGTGCGGGATCTTGTATTTGACTGAGAAGAACAACCTTCTTTGAAGGGAATATATAATTGTCGGAAAACCGACGTGCACACTTGAGTATGATTGATTGTTATGCATAACAAGGGTACTTTAGGCTGATCACCTGTTGTACCTATTTTTGTTGAATTTTCAGTTTATTACTGTCAATTCTAGTAGAAGTTCATAGTCCGTAGTGACTACTCAGTATTCAATTATCTGAAATCTTGAATTGACTTATTATTGAATCATATTGATATTATCCTGTCCTTAGCGACTGATATTGGGAACTGTTGATATTCTTGTTATTCTTGAACTATCAAATCTTGTTATACCCTTTCGAGAATTGAGAATCTTATTACTTACCCTTATTGTATATTACTTGCTGGGCAATTTGTGCTCATTCTTGCTTTCCCTAAAACATTTCAGTTAAGGCAGAGCATGGTGAACCTTCGGGCGTTGATAAGGGCAAGGGCAAAGCTACCAACTAGCTTATGTCTGTTATGTTTTAAATATATTAATATTGTATGAAGATGATGTAGTAAGACTGGATTTGATTGTGTTTAAGCTTAAGTTAGATTATGTAATAAGTCGTTAACTGATATTATTATGTAATCTATTAAGTACTGTAGGTTGCGAGACTTGGGGGAATAATTATAATAAATCATTGTAAATTATTCTAGAATAGATTTTCCGCTGTGATCGTATGATATTTAATTATTATTATTGTGATGTATTACCATGAGCACGTGATGAACCGAATTCGAGAGACCAAGTGGCGGTCCTGGAATTTGGGGGCGTCACAGGTTGGTATCAGAGCCGTAGTTATAAACCTTAGGAACGAGTGTCCTTAGACTATAGCTTAGGTGAACTTAGAAGTTAGGAAGGAGATAAAACTCATGTAGAGTTTTCCTTGAGAGACTTAGTCTGTTATGAAATGTAACTTCATTCTATACAATGAACTTATATTTTGTTTAACATTCTAATGGAGATGCTATTTCTTGTCTTGTGTTTGTGAGTGTAGGATGGCAGACACAGGGGTACCTAGTAGAGGTGCAGAGGAGGAGCCCAGGGATATACACGTAGTATACGAGGCACCTCTAGAGGCTGTGCCAGTGCAGGCAGTTGCACCATCCGAATTTGATGACGAGGATGAGATCGAGATTGAGATAGAGACTGATCCAGAGGAGGAGCCGATGGAGGATGAGCCAGTAGAGGACTCTGATGAGGCTACTATAGAGGAGCAGATGCTAGGAGAATATGAGGAGCGGATCCTAGAGTTAGACTGCAGAGTCCAGGAGCTGGAGGCAGAGGCCCACGAGAGAGAGTCTGAGTTCCAGAAGCTGAGGGATGAGGACCACCAGAGGAAGCTGGCTATGCAAGAGTTAGAAGTGGAGATTGCCTACCGTAGGGAGGCAGGGATCCAAATGGGGACTCTATTTCACAGGTCAGTGGCTAGGAATGCATATTTGGCAGAGAAGCTAGAAGAGGTTGAGCAGAGGGAGCTGAGTGAGAAGACTGAGAAAGAGGCACTCCGTACTCAGCTAGAGTTGGAGGTGATGGATAGGTTACACTTCGAGGAGAAGTGGGAAGCGTCCAATGAGAGAGCTGACGACCTTGAGGACGAGGTCAGGTGCAAGAAGAGAAAGATGAACAAGATGGGGTATGTGTTCCGTTCAGCTTTTGAAAGGGTGATTGATGGTGTGTACCACTACCCGGCAGAACAGGGACAGACTCTACATACCTTGAGCCGAGAGCTGGTTGCGTATATAGCACAGTTGGAGTACAAGAGCGCAGTGGAGCGCGGGATGATGGGATGAGATTTCCTTAGTCAGTCTAGTGGTAGTACTAGTTGTGTCTTTATGTATTGTATATGCTATGTTGTAATCCCGATCTTTTGTGTAAGATGTGGGATGATGATGTAAACCCCGAGTTAGCTTCTGTTAGAGGGGTAGTATGGTAGTAGGTTGGTATATTCCCCGTCTTTTGAGATATTAGGGGATATATATGATAACATTTATAGCAGTATGCTAGGAAAATCATGTAATGAAAATGAAATGGCATATGAATATAAATGGAGTTGATTTTAGAAACGTGTTATAAATTTATTCTTTTAGTATTAAAAGAAATACTTAAGTAATATACTTGAATAATGATAAAATGAAAACTTGTGATGCAGATAATGCCGCCCAGACGTAGATTGACAGCACCCGAAGAATCCGTTAACAATGAGAGAGAACAAGTAGACCCGATCCAGAAACTGGTAGACTTGTTAGGAGAAGCCTTAAGGGGAAGGAACAATGAACCCGTTCGCCCGAACCCTCAAACTGTGCCAGTAACAACCTTTAAAGACTTTAAGAGTGTAGGACCCCCGGAGTTCGAGGGAACTACCGACCCAATCATCGCACAAACGTGGATCAAAGAGATCGAAAAAGCTTTCACTATAGCTAGCGTAGGCGAAGATCAGAAGACGGTGTTTGCCACGTACATGATGAGGGGAGAAGCGAACTACTGGTGGGAGGCTAATCAACAAAGAGCTGGAGAAGGGATAATAGCTTGGGATAAGTTTAAGACACTGTTCTTCGAGAATTACTTTCCAAAGAGTATGAAGAATAGGATGGAGGTGAAATTCCTAGAGTTAAAACAAGGTGAGATGACGGTGGCGCAATACGCGGCTAGGTTTAACGAACTAGCGCGATTTGCGGAGCACCAAGTTGGTGATGAAGAGAGGAAGGCTAGACGCTTTGAACAAGGGTTGAAGCCGTGGCTGTTCAATAAGGTATCAGTTCTTCAAATTGATTCCTTTGCAACATTACTGGAGAAGGCAATCATTGCGGAAGGTGGCAGTGAGGCCTTAAGTCTGTATAACAAAGAAAAGAAAGGAAAGAATACTGGAGGAGAGAATCGTACGGGAGGAAGCAGTAGCGGAGGAAGCAACTTGGGAAAGAGAAAGTGGGAGAACAACAACAACAACAAAAACAACAATAATAATCAATCAGGGAATTTTCGTGGAGGTTTCAAGAAGAGGGCTGAAGGATGCCCGAAGTGTGGGAAGAATCACCAGGGCGAGTGCTGGAAGGGTCGTGGCACTTGCTACAACTGCGGACAGGAAGGGCACATCTCGCCCAACTGTTTGAAACCAAAGAAGATACAAGGATGCTTTGCTTGTGGCTCGACGGAGCACCGAATTAAGGACTGCCCAAAGAAGGGAAGTGGCGGAGGTAGTAATCAGCAAGGAGGCAACAAGCTGATGATCGGTGGACCGGCACAATCCAACCGCCCAACCGCCAGAACCTTTAATATGACCGTCCAAGACGCAGTGGCTGCGAAGGATGTGGTGTCAGGTATAATCCCAATCAATGATATAAATGCTTATGTATTATTTGATTCGGGTGCCACCTGTTCTTTTGTATCTGAAGAATTTGCTAGTAGACTTAGTACACCTCGAGAACTATTAGAAAATCCTTTGATCATAGAAGTTGCTAATAAGGAAGTGATCCCTGTAGAATACGTTTATCGAAATTGTCGCGCAAATATTAGTAAACATGAACTGAGCGTAGACTTGATTCCTATTAGACTGGGAGAATTTGACGTAATACTGGGAATGGATTGGTTGTATAACCATGCTGCGATAATTGACTGTCAGAACAAATGTGTGAACCTTCAGACTCCGAGTAAGTCTAAGGTAGTGTTTTATGGTAGCTCATCGCTTAAGCAATCGTGTTGCGTTACGATGATGCAGGCCAAGAAATTGTTAAGGAAAGGATGTGTAGGTTATTTAGCTTACATCGTTGATACTCGGAAAAAGGGAGTAGAAATTAAGGATATATCCGTAGTTAATGAATTTCAAGACGTGTTTCCGGACGATCTGCCTGGTCTTCCGCCAGACAGAGAAATCGAATTCGTAATAGACTTAGCACCGGGAACGGCACCGATTTCGAAAGCTCCATATCGTATGGCGCCAGTAGAAATGAAGGAATTAATGATGCAATTGCAAGAATTATTGGATAAGGGTTACATTCGACCGAGTGTTTCTCCTTGGGGAGCACCAGTACTATTCGTTAAGAAGAAGGACGGATCGATGAGGCTTTGTATCGATTATCGAGAATTGAACAGAGTAACGATCAAGAACCGGTATCCGCTACCGAGGATAGACGACTTATTTGATCAACTGAAGGGAGCAAAGTGTTTCTCAAAGATCGACCTACGAACAGGATATCATCAACTGAAAGTGAGGGACGAGGACATACCAAAGACTGCGTTTCGAACCCGTTATGGACACTACGAGTTTTTGGTAATGTCATTCGGATTGACTAATGCTCCGGCAGCATTTATGGACTTGATGAACCGAGTTTTCAAGCCATACTTGGATAAATTTGTAGTGGTTTTTATCGACGACATTTTGATCTACTCAAAGACAGAGGAAGAACACGCCGAACATCTGAAGATTGTTTTGGAGGCACTAAGGAAGGAGAAGATGTATGCAAAATTTTCTAAGTGCGAATTTTGGATGGAGAAGGTTCAATTCTTAGGCCACGTGGTGGATAAGAATGGAATCTCTGTAGACCCTGCGAAGGTTGAAGCAGTAAGTAATTGGGAACAACCGAGAACACCGACGGAGGTGAGAAGCTTTCTAGGGTTAGCTGGGTACTATCGAAGATTCATCCAAGATTTTTCTAAGATAGCAACCCCGCTGACCAATTTGACTAGAAAGACGGTGAAATTTGTATGGACCGACAAATGCGAAGAAAGTTTTCAAGAACTGAAAAGGAGATTGAGCGAAACACCTGTGTTATCATTACCAGATGATGCGGGAAATTTTGTGGTGTATAGTGATGCATCGCACAAGGGGCTTGGCTGTGTGCTCATGCAACATGGCAAGGTTATTGCATATGCGTCACGACAATTGAAGGATTACGAAAAACGATACCCTACTCATGACTTAGAGTTAGCGGCAGTAGTTTTTGCGTTAAAGATATGGAGACATTATCTATACGGAGAAAAATGTGAGATATACACGGACCACAAAAGTCTGAAATATATCTTCACACAGAAGGAGTTAAACATGCGGCAGAGAAGGTGGTTAGAATTAATCAAAGACTATGACTGCGATATTCTTTATCACCCGGGAAAGGCAAATGTGGTTGCCGACGCTCTGAGCAGGAAAGGAAGGGAGAAGTTGTTTAATTTGACGACTCAAGAAGAGTTGATAAGAGAGATGGAGAAATTGGAGATAGAAGTAAAAGGACCAGAAAAGTCTGGTGAGAAGTTAATTGTAATGGAAGCTTGTCCGACGTTGTTGAATAGAGTAAAGGAAGCTCAGGAAAAGGATGAAGAGTGTGAGAAAATCCGAAAAAGGATCACAGAAAGTGAGGGAGAAAAATTTCGAATGGATAAAGACGGTATTTTGAGATTTGAAAGGAGAGTGTGGGTACCAGCGGTAACCGAGTTGAGGGAAGAGATTTTGCACGAGGCACACAATACGACATATTCCGTTCATCCGGGAGGCACAAAGATGTACCGAGATCTAAGGCAACATTTTTGGTGGCCTAATTTGAAACGGGAAGTCGCAGAGTGCGTCAGTAAATGCTTGACTTGCCAACGCGTTAAAGCAGAACATCAACGGCCAAGTGGTTTACTACAACCATTAGAAATACCAGAGTGGAAATGGGAGCATATTACCATGGACTTCGTGGTAGGACTTCCAGTTACACAGAAAGGTTATGATGCTATTTGGGTTATCGTGGATCGACTAACGAAGACCGCACACTTTCTACCAATCAAGATCCGCTACAGTTTGAACCAATTAGCAAGCCTATATGTAAAAGAAATTATTTCACGACATGGAGTGCCGGTGTCAATTGTCTCTGATCGAGATCCGCGCTTCACGTCCAATTTTTGGAAGAGTTTGCAAGAAAGAATGGGAACGCAGTTGAGGTTGAGTACAGCTTACCATCCTCAGACAGACGGACAAAGTGAGCGAACAATACAAACGCTAGAAGACATGCTTAGGACTTGTGTGATGGATTTTAAGGGAAATTGGGACGACCACCTACCCTTAGTAGAATTCGCATATAATAATAGCTACCATGCGAGTATTTGCATGCCACCGTACTGAAGCTCTTTACGGGAGAAAGTGCAGAACGCCGTTATGTTGGGACGAAGTCGGAGAACGACGAATACTCGGACCAGAGTTAGTTCAACAAACCGCAGACGTGGTGACAGTGATAAGAGCCAGACTTGTAGCAGCTCAAGATCGCCAGAAGAAATACGCAGATTTGCATCGGCAGGACCGAGACTTCAAAGTCGGCAGTTTCGTATTCTTGAAGGTATCTCCATGGAAGGGAAAAATCCGTTTCGGCAAGAAAGGAAAATTGAGTCCAAGATTCATAGGACCGTTCGAGATACTGAAGCGAGTGGGCGAAGTGGCATACAAAGTTGCGTTGCCACCCGAACTGGAGCACATCCACAACGTGTTTCACATTTCCGTGTTGCGACCGTATAAGGCCGACTACAAGCACGTGATTTCTTACGAGCCCATTCAAGTGGAGAAGAACTTGGCGTATGAAGAAATTCCTGTCCAAATATTAGATAGGAAAGAACAAACTTTGAGAAATAAAGTTATTTCATCTGTAAAAGTACTTTGGCGTAACCACGATGTCGAGGAGGCAACGTGGGAGTTAGAAGATAGGATGATGAGGGACTATCCCCATATATTTGTGTAACCTTGTAGCAATTCCGGGACGGAATTTTTATAAGGGGGGGAGGATGTAATACCCGAGAATTTCCATATATTATTAAATAAATATATTAATGGAAATGAGAATTTATTTGAATATAAATGATTTTGTGTTATGAGATGAATTAATTCAATTATATATAATTGAATAATTATAATAATTGAGAAATTGGTGGAGTTTGTGATAAACTCGTTGATTGCCTTGTGTGGCACAGTGACGTAATATAAGAATGATTATATTAATTTAAGCGAACAATTAATCTATATTAATTGTTAATCGAAGAATATTAATTAACTGTTATAAAATACTAATGAGGATTGATTAATAATATGTGATTATTATTATTGCAAGAAACATAATAATAATGAGCAACGTGTTTATAAATATAATAAGATTTATATCAAAGTGATAATTAATCATATAAGGGTTAATTAAATTGTTATGGAGGTTAACAATTATATTGATATGTACAAATGTGCAATACTTGAATATATAAAGTATATGGAATACAACTATATTATATAGTGTAGAGAGACACTTAAGTGTGACCATGCATGTATATACATAAACTATGTTATATAATGCAATGCGAATATATTACACATAGAAACTGTATATTACATGAAGTATAATGTGATTATGTTATATTAAAACTATATATTAGGAATACATGATAATGCCTATGTGACAAGGTGAGTGTGTTTACAGTAAAATAATGTATCATGGATATATTATAAATAATTGTTGATTAATACAATTTAATAATATATGATATAATGTAATGTGGTAGTATCCGATTGTATTATATCAGTAAGATAAACGTACATGGATTATATGTGTGTAAATTACACTTATTACATTATGTGAAGTACATTGTGATTTAAATTATAACCTAAGAGTACATATATATATAACATATGTATATGGTGTGTATATACAAGTGTAGTATTTGCAAATGCTGAGGAGTTAAATCAACTGTCTCATTTTAAGTGTCCCATTTGCTCTTCACGTGCTTGACATACAGCTAAGGCCTATTCCTTCTTCTTCTCCCCAAACTCAGCAACTAGCATTTCATAGCTCATGATTGTGGAGGGAGTGGGATTCATGATGAATCCAACCACTAATTACCTACCCTTTGATAACCTTCATGCATTCCTATAATCCGTTAGTTTGATATGGGATACAATTGCTTTGTCTGTATAATGGGAGTTCTATAAATATAGCCTCATCTCCTTCACATTTCTTTTGCTGAGAATTTCTTGCAAGGAAAGTAGAGAGTGAGTATCCATATATATATATATCAGTTAAAGAGGGAGTGAGGCAGCAATAAGCTCTAGCAGAAGGTATAATACAATTTCCATATTCTTCACTTTCATTTTCTGTCAAAAGAACTCCATTGTTGTTCTCTGAGTTTTGTTGAAATTCTTGATTATGCCAAATTGGATCATGATTGGTTTGTAGAACCCTTATATTATTGTTATATGAACATACACACATGATAGAACCACTGAATAGTCTTTCATTTCCATTGTTCCTCTTTAATTTCTGTAAATACATGAAATTCGTGAAATTAGTTAGAGTTCATAAAATTGGGAATTGATAATTGCTATTGACTGTTATATAAGCATATATGTATGTGTTAGTAAGTTAAACAAGTCTAATAGCATTTGGGTATGTTGAAATCGATGAAATGGGAGGTTTTTGGTCGGATTTCGCTGCAGTCTGAACTGCAGAAAACTGCCTCGACGCCGCAGCGCCGCAGCCCGCGCCGCAGCGCCACACGCGCCGCAGCCCGCGCCGCAGCGCCGCACGCAGCGCCACTCGCGCCGCAGCGCCAGTAGTGAGCTGCTGAGCCGCGCCGCAGCGCCAGCCTCTGTGTTCAGTTTTTCTGCATTCTGCAACAAAACTGTTATGAACTAATTGTTTGATTTTTGTTTAAACAAGCATGGAAGCATGATTAATACATATATATAAACCTAATGAGGCAATGTGAGCATGTTTTAGTATATTAGCATGCATGGTTAACCAAACGACATATAGTTTGAAAACGAACTTAAAGTTTCATGAACGACGTTAACATATATGAAGCATGTTAATATTCTGACTTTCGAGATATGTTAGTATGACCTAGAAACACATGAAATGCATACTAACTTATGTATATAGGTTCCGTGATATAATATGGACATGTGAACCCAACTAGTGCACCTTTCTAACAAAAATACAAGTTTTGAAGGTTGATATTGACATGTAAAGACCATGTATACATTCTGACTTTTCGAGCATGTTTATAGGGCCTTGAAATACATGAAAAGCATGTTAACTTGTGTATATGGGTTTCATAAGGAAGCATGAACATGATAGACCTTATTAATGAACTATACTAACAAAGTATAAGCTTTGAACGTGAACGTTGGTATGTTATGACGAGAATTAGGATTTGACATTTATGAACACATGTGATAGTACTCTTAGACTCATTCATGTGTCATGCATGTATATATACCATGATTAGTTGCCATGATTAAAGTTTAGCATGAACAAAGCATGTTTTCAAGATAATAACAATGCTAGCTACATATATGCAATACGAGTACTCATGAGCATGACTAATACAAGTTATATGAATATCTTATGTGTTTAAAAGCGACCATGTTAGACCATATGAGTTCATGTCCTTGAATGGCTTTAAGTATTAACTTAAGAACCTATACCATGTACGATTGGATTTGGAAAAGTTATACAAGCATGTAAAGTATATGAATACATGCTACGTGATATTATATGATGTTACTTGAACCCGATTTTGACGGTTAACTTAAGGAGATGCCGTAACTTGCTAAAATGAAATATATTTAGTATTGATTGTGGTCTTATGAGATATTAATAATATGCAAGCATGTTTGCTAATTGTTGAGATCTTATATAATATGAGAATGCGTTTAAACTCTAAAGAAGGAACGTTAAGGATAGAAATTATATTCTATATAACTGTGTAGCTAGGCAAAACTTAGCTTATGTGTTGATCGTATATTCAAAGAGAAAATGTGAAGTTAAATTATATGACTAATGAATATCATATATATACGTAACTGTATTACGATAGGAATTCGAAAGTGTTGATTTCTTTTCGTGGATAAACTACGCTAAAGGCAAGTTCTCTTACTTACACTCTTTTAAAGTGCAAGTATCCTAACCGACGCATTTACTTTATGCAAGGAAATCTATGATTGTGAAAGTTTCCTAACTTATACTTTTTACTATGCAAGTATCCTAACTTGTGTATTGCGAACTAGTTTCCTATTTAATCGGTTGAATCGAATTAGCATACTTGAACTCTTATTTCATTAAAGCTATTATTCATGTTGAACTTAGTATTGTTCTTGAATATTGTGAAAGTGTCTATGCCATTTGATTCGGCTGGACTTATGTTATTGAAAAGCAACCCAAACTAATTGATTGGTGCGGGATCTTGTATTTGACTGAGAAGAACAACCTTCTTTGAAGGGAATATATAATTGTCGGAAAACCGACGTGCACACTTGAGTATGATTGATTGTTATGCATAACAAGGGTACTTTAGGCTGATCACCTGTTGTACCTGTTTTTGTTGAATTTTCAGTTTATTACTGTCAATTCTAGTAGAAGTTCATAGTCCGTAGTGACTACTCAGTATTCAATTATCTGAAATCTTGAATTGACTTATTATTGAATCATATTGATATTATCCTGTCCTTAGCGACTGATATTGGGAACTGTTGATATTCTTGTTATTCTTGAACTATCAAATCTTGTTATACCCTTTCGAGAATTGAGAATCTTATTACTTACCCTTATTGTATATTACTTGCTGGGCAATTTGTGCTCATTCTTGCTTTCCCTAAAACATTTCAGTTAAGGCAGAGCATGGTGAACCTTCGGGCGTTGATAAGGGCAAGGGCAAAGCTACCAACTAGCTTATGTCTGTTATGTTTTAAATATATTAATATTGTATGAAGATGATGTAGTAAGACTGGATTTGATTGTGTTTAAGCTTAAGTTAGATTATGTAATAAGTCGTTAACTGATATTATTATGTAATCTATTAAGTACTGTAGGTTGCGAGACTTGGGGGAATAATTATAATAAATCATTGTAAATTATTCTAGAATAGATTTTCCGCTGTGATCGTATGATATTTAATTATTATTATTGTGATGTATTACCATGAGCACGTGATGAACCGAATTCGAGAGACCAAGTGGCGGTCCTGGAATTTGGGGGCGTCACATCTAACAGTTACAGATACTCTTTTATTTCTAAATCCTCTTCATCATAGTCTCCCATCAATGCTGATTCTAGCGGGTCGGTATTAAGTATCCGAAGTTGCTCATCACCCACCACTGTGTCAATAATATCCACCCGGTAACACTCATCCTCCTCCTTGGGGAAATTCATAGCCTTAAACACGTTGAAGGTGATCTCTTGATCTTGCACCTACATGGTCAACTCTCTTTTTTGAACATCAATGTGAGTTCTGCTAGTAGCCAAAAATGGTCTCCCAAGGATTATTGGAATATCATTATCTTCTTCATAGTCGAGAATGATGAAGTCTGTTGGGAAGATGAATCTGTCCACTTTTACCAAAATGTCCTCAATAATTCCTCGTGGATAAGTTACGGATCTATCTGCTAGCTGTAGAGAGATGTTGGTCGATTTAGGTGCTGGTAACCCTAACTGAGTATAAACTAACAAGGGCATGAGGTTTATACTGGCACTTAAATCACATAGGCATTTGTTGAAGGCCAAACTCCCTATCGTGCATGGAATGGTGAAACTACCCAGATCCTTCAAATTTGGTGGAAGCTTCTTTTGCAGAATCGCACTACATTCCTCTGTTAGTGCCACATTTTCGAAGTCCTCCAATTTCTTTTTCTTTGACAGAATGTCCTTCATGAACTTAGCATAACTAGGCATCTGCTCCAATGCCTCTGTGAAAGGGATGTTTATATGTAGTTTCTTGAACACTTCCAGAAAATTAGTGAACTGTTGCTTTAATTTCTATTTTTGGATCCGTTGTTGAAATGGCGGTTGAGGGTAAACTACCGGTTTAACCACTTGTTCTTTTTCTGTAGATTTTTCTCTTGCTTTTCATTCCACTGTTTGTTCCACATGGGTCTCAACTTGCTTATCCACAGTTGGCTTCTCTGAATCCTGCTTAGATAACTATTTTCCACTCCAAAGTGTAACAGCTTGACATTGCTCATGCCCTCCCCTCTGATTCTTTTCTCAGTCACTTGGCAAGGCTCATTGGGGTCGATTATTTAGTGCACTCGCGATCTGTCCAATCTGAGTTCCAAGATTTTTAATTTCCACCAAATGAGTTTACATCGCCGCTTCATTTCCTGTTATGTATTTCGCCACTACTTCCTCCAAATCTAGCTTTTTCTCCTGCTATGGAACCACCTGTTGATGCTAATTCTAAAAACCCAGAGGGTATGCTTATAATGGAGCCTGCTGCTGGTTCTGATTTTGGTTGTTGCTCCAAGAAAAGTTAGAATAGGTTTCTTGCCCCCTGATTATATGCATTCTGATATGTGTTGGGTGGCCTGTTATAACTACCCACAAACTGTACCGACACTGGGTTGATCGCACACTGTTCTATCGAATGCTCACCTACACAAAGTTCACATATATATGCTACCTGCTGCGCGTTTCCCATAGACATTGCATCCATCTTCTTTGATAACACTGCTAGTTGTGCAGATATGGCTATCATAGAATCCACTTCCAGAATACCTACTGCTTTGAGTTGAGTCAATCTCTCAGTCGGCCACTGATATCTGTTTGCAGCCATTGTGTCTATCAATGCCCATGCCTTTTCAAATTTCTTTGCCAAAAAAGCTCCACTTGAGGCTGCATCGATGCTAGTCCATATATGACTCCCTAACCCATTGTAAAAGTTACTAAGTTGCATCCACTGCGGGAATCCATGGTGTGGACATTTTCTCAAAAGCTCCTTGTACCTTTTCCAAGATTCATATAGCGGCTTCCCGTGTAGCTGTGCAAATGAATATATCTATGTTCTCATCTTATGCGTCTTTGTCGGCGGGAAACTTAGCCAAAAATTTTTGCGCCAGAATTTATGGTGATTGACCTCGGTGGTAGAGAATGCAGCTAACCCTTCGCCTTGTCTCTAAGTATGAACGAAAATAATCTCAATCTGATTGCATCATCTGAGACCCCGTTACACTTGAATGTGTCACAGATTTCTATGAAACTGACAATGTGATTGTTCGGGTCGTCATTTGGAAGACCCCCAAACTGGCAACTATTCTGCACTATTTGTATTGTCCCAGGCTTAGTCTCAAAATTATTTGCATTGATCGCCGGCCTGGTGATACTATAATGAATCTCCGTAAGCCTTGGTGTAGCATAATCCCTCAGTGGTTTGTCCTCCTGTTCAGCCATGTTTGCTCTTGGTGCTTCAAGTTCTTCTCGAGTCTGAGCAATCCACTTAGTTAACTTCTGAAACCATTTGTAGATGTCGTCCTCAAACGGCAACAATTCTGGCTTCTTCGATCGAGTTTGCATGCATTACTCGAATGTACCTGAAATACCCAAATAAATAAAAATAAGAATATATATATATATATATATATATATGTTTAACAAAAACTGATCTAATTAAACTGATATTGTAAGTAATAAACGTAATTACTGTCACCGGCAACGACGCCAAAAATAATTGGGTATTTTCTAAACGCGTTACACGCAAGTATACGTGATCAACAAGTAATATACTGATAAGTTCAGATATCGTACCAACAGAGACAATAATTCCTATTTAATCAAACAAGTACCAATTTTATACTATTTCAGCTTTAACAAACTATTGATTAAAAGATGATTTTCTAACTAAATTACTACTTAAACCAATGTGAACACTAACTCAAGATTTTAACAAGTTTTAGAGAATTAAGCCTACAACTTCACTTATGATTTCACTTCAGATAATATCCTTTTCTCTAGTTTATATCAATTACTCCAAATTATTAATTAAGAACACTAAAAGCAGATATAACCATATTTCAATGCATTATATCCATACTCACTCGCATCCACAGATGATAGAATTAAGCAAGACACCTTAAATAACTAATTCACTATATATCTATGTGAATTACAATTGAATAAGGTTTAAAATCAAGTTCTTATCAGATTACATATGATGCATAGATATCTCTATCTTATATATGAATTTTGAATCCCAACTACGCAGAAATCACAAACATATCACTATGGCTAGTTCCAATCCCATATGTCATCTCTCGAATTCATATGGGATAACAAATAATCGGTGATCAGGCAATTATATAAATTAAGCACAACTCATAGCAAATAATTCGAAAATAACATTCATAAACTGAATTAAAGACTAGTTAATCATCTATTACATAATAAGATCCATCATAGGCTTAAAGAGAAAATTAGTTCATCATAGATGAATCAAAATCCAATATCCACAACATAGAAAAATTTTGGATTACAAGATATAAAGAAAGAGAGAAAATAAACTCTAGAATTGTATCTTTGCTCTCCACTCCAGTCTTGCGTTCTTCAATCTTTGCTTCAATTCTCCTTGCTAGATCAATCCTTGAATTGGGGCTTATAAATATGTCTAAGTGTCCCTATAATAGCCTCTTCTCTTGTCTTTTATACTCTCCAAGCCGCAGTACAAATTAACCCTTATTTGCTCCACAATCCTAGTCAAAACAGGAAATCTGTTATTATTGCTGCCGTAAGCCCGCCCCGGCGGGCATTTAACTCTTGGTACACCCGCCCCGATGACAAGCCACTTTTAAATCTGAATTTTTTGTACACTCGCCCCAGCAGGTGTTTTGGCTTGGAAAGGCCCGCCCCGGCGGGGGTCCACTTTCTCTAAGAAATCTGCAATTTTGCCCTTTTTGTCTTGGTTTCTCATCAATCCATATCCTGCAATTAATAGCACAGAACCAGGTAAAATGACACTAAAATAACTTGAAGTAAGCAAGAATCAAGTTATAGCGGATATCAATTCATTGGTATAAAACCAACTCATCAGTAAAAGAAGTGAATGTCCTATGTGATTCGATAAATGATAACTCAGTAGTCCTTGGTCAAGGTAGAATGAAATTAGAAAGTAGTTTTTAATTTGCATTATCGGAGTTTGTGCATTTAGGATCATAATACATATAATTAAATAAAATAAGACTTGATATTAAATTCATGTCTTATATTTAATTGGGACATTGTATGGTAGAAGGAATAACTTGTACGGTAACTATTTACTCAAAGGTTCTTTTATGATTAATGTTAAAATCTATATTATCTTGAAAGTCGTTTAGCGCTAAGGGGGCTTACCCTTATTGTAGAATAAATATATATTTAAATGAATTAATGGTTAATTTATTTATTTAAATAAAATTAAAATTGTTCTAATTAGTTTATTCACAACCGGTTTAATATGGAGAACTTAAAGGGTCACACCATAAAAGGATGAATATTTATTTAAGAAGCAAATGACATAATTGTAATAATAAGGTAAGTGTATTTAATTTAATCTATGGTGATAGAATAAATTAATTAGCTTAATATTAATTATTTAATATTTTAGAAATATTAAATATGAATTAATAAGAGGAGTCTTATTATTATTATTACTATTATTATTAATTTGAATTCCTAAAGGAGTTTGAAAATTAATTAATAAAAGTACTCTCCCATATTCCTAATAAGATTAGGAGGTAAATTAATTAAAAGAGTTTAATTAATTGCTCCTAATAAGATTAGGAATCCTAATTAATTAAAAGAGTTTAATTAATTAATATGAAACTCAAATCCTAAATAAGTTAGGAGGGTTGCTTACATGTATAAATAAGAGGAGTCTTATTTTGATTAAGGGCTAATGCTTTCACAAGTTGTTGGTAGAGCTAACCTTTTCTAGAGAGAGAAATTTACAGTTTTGTCAATTACCCACCTTCTTAATACTTGTTCATCCTTGGTGGATCACCTTTAGAGGCTAAACACTTGGGCGACTGACGTTAATCAAAGGAAGGAATCACACCTGGTAGATTCAAGTCGAACAAAGAAAGGATTGTTGTAGAACTCGTACATGAGGAAGCACGAATCTTCAAGGGTATGATTCGTTCTTCATCTCTTTAGATTAAAATAATAATTGCGCATAAAGGATGATCCGGGTTTATGGTTTGTAAAATTTTAAAACTCTATTTTTACACTTCCGCTGCTATGTATGTAATTGTTGCATGCTATTTTTTATCTTACAAACCTAACAGTGGTATCAGAGCAAAATCTTTATGCGAGTTATTAATTATTTTTATTTGATATATAATTATATATATTGTTATGTGGTTTGAACAATTTATTTGGGCATAATTGTTAGCTAGGAATCATGTTTTTTAGAAAAACTGCACAATTCGTGAACCAAAAAAAACAGACTCTGGCCATCGGCGCTGCAGCGCCTATCCTAGGCTTATCTGCCGCGTCGCAACGTCGGTCTAGATCAGGAAGCGGGCGACCCAGCATTGCAGTGCCTGTTTACAGTGTAAACTAAGCGCCGCGGCGCCAGGTCCGGTTTTCTGTCAATACTGGTGACCCGGCGCCGCAGCGCCAGTGTACAGTACAAACTGGGCGCCGCAACACCGGTCTCCAGAACTGAAAAATTTATTTTTATATTTGATTTCTAATTAAGATAAAAGGTTTATAATGGAGCCCGGGATTTAAATATAATAGTTATATTTAAATTTAATTCTTACACTCCTAGGTTTGACCTTTTGGTTCACTTGATGGCTCGAGTGAACCAAACTAGAATAAAAGTCCATAATCAATTCGGGTAGAATATTGTATTCTATGTGCATGCTTATACTATATATATATATATATATATATATATATATTATATTATTCAACATGCTTCACATGTCAATTAATATGACACGTATTTTATATATATGTGCATGCGCGCTAAACAAGATGAGACAATTAATAACAAACCCCTCAAAGAATTTATATTAAGCCCTATGCGTTCAAAATATATTTGGAATATCGAACGTCGCCTTCTAGCATGATAAATTTAATAGAGTATTAAATATTTAATATGAGTTTGTTGTGTCACCACAAGACAAATATTAAATATTTAAGATGTTGATTTATCACATATTGATGCCTATAACGAAATTGAACAATACTATTTTGTTTTGTCACCGTAAGGATGATATTTTTCTATTTGAATATATAAAGTGCTAGGTTGGACTTAACTTTGATAATTTTGGTTTGGATGTGTCACCCCTTGATCAAAATAATCTAAGAGGCATAAAAAGAGTTACATGATGATGTAATTGACAAAAGTTGTCTACCCATTTATTTATATATCGGTTTTTGTGTCACCACAAGGCTATATATATCTGAAATGGGATCCTAATTCTCACTGGCAAATCTTTAAATAGATTTGTCGAACTATATATTATGAGGGTAATATAGTTTGATGAAAATAATGGGAGATACCAATTTAATATAAGACCTAAATTATTTTGGTAATTAATTAAATGAATATGTGCTAAAAATGTTGTTTTATTTCACATGCAGAATTTGAAAAATATCACACTCACTATCACTGCATAGCATACTTGATGCTAACAAGTTGACCGGACCAAACTACACGGACTGGTTAAGAAATTTGAGAATTGTTCTCACTGCTGAAAAGCTTTCTTATATCCAAGATTCACATGTCCCTGCAAAAGTTGCAGAAACAGCCTCTGAGGAAGAGATTGCTACTTTCAAAAAGTGGCAAGATGATGCATCAATTGCACAGTGCATCATGCTCACATCCATGAGTAACGAGCTACAACGTCAGCACGAGAAAATAAATTGTAGACACTCGAAATTTCCTGTCCCTGTTACTAACATTGTAGGAGGGCAAAATGGTACCATAAAATCAACTCTGATCTCCAATCGGGCCGTCAAATCAACCCCGATCTCAATATCGGGCCATAAAATCAACTCCGATCTCCAATCGGACCATCAGATCAACCCCGATCTCAATATCGGGCCATCAAATCAACTTCGATGTCCAATAGGACCGTCAACTCAACCCCAATATCAATATCGGGCTATCAAATTAACTTCGATCTCCAATTGGACAGTCAGATTAACCCCGATCTCAATATCAGGCCATCAAATCAACTCTGATCTCCAATCGGACTGTCAGATTAACCCCGATCTCAATATTGGGCCATCAAATCTACTCCGATCTCCAATCAGACCGTCAACTCAACCCCGGTCTCAATATCGGGCCATCAAATCAACTCCGATCTCTAATCGAACCGTCAAATCAACCTCGATCTCAATATTGAGTCATCAAATCAACTCTAATCTCCAATCGAACCGTCAGATCAACCCCGATCTCAATATCGGGTCATTAAATCAATTCTGATCTCCAATCGGACATTCAGATTAACCCCGATCTCAATATCAGGCCATCAAATCAACTTCGATCTCCAATCGGACCGTCAGATCAACTCTGATCTCAATATCAGGCCTTTCAAATCAACCTCGATAACCAAATATCAGAATAACTACAGCCTCGAACACCATTCTCGGGATGTCAACTCAGCTCCGGTCTCAACTCAGGAGGTACAGATCAGCCCGAGAAATCAAGTCAACTTTGGGAACAAACTTGAAGCTCCACCACATCTCCAGAATATAACCTGGAATGACCAAGTCAACCTCAGAGATTACACTGAAGACAAACAGACTCGAATAGGATCCAAGTCTTGGAAACAACTCCCGAAAGTCAACCAAAGGCCATGCCGATTCTAAGGGCAACCCCAGGAGGGGCAAAATGGTCATTTTATCAACCCTAAGTCGAATTGATTCCACCAAGGTCAGAACGAACTATAACGACGATCCCGAGGGCAAACAGCGCAAGACAGCTCAAAGGATAAACTGCGGGGAATCGAAGACCTAGTTATGAACCCATGTTCTTGGAAACAAAAAATGTTTTATCCTATGCCATTGTGACAGTCTCGGCGAGGGCTTTCCGGAAAGGTATAGCACGCCTCAAACGGACGTTCTGATCAAAAGTTAGAAAGTTTCAACTTCGACCTCGCGTTGCTCGGAGTGCACGTACTTCGAGATGACTGAACCTAACACGTGGGCCCCACCAAGGGAGCCATACCTTTACATGCGGCAGTAGCAGGTAGAGCTGAGGCTCCCTAGCCTATAAATAAATGTGCCCCCCTCATTTTCAAGAATTTCAAAACGCAGCGAACCTCTGTCCATTTGATTTTTTGACTTTTTCACCTCTTCTAAGCCCAATTTTTTTCACTCTAACACGTAGATATACCCACATACTACCACATATCAGAAAATAACCGATAGATTCTAACGTTTAGAGCCTACGATTCGGCAAAAAGCCCGTTTAGCAGTACATTGTAAGTATTTCTACGATCAAAAAGTTAATACTACTTCTTTGCACTGTTTTTCACTTGCATATCAGATTTCGTTTTCTAAAAATTCCCGGAACTTAGTTCCGTGGCCGTTTTCATCAAAATTTGGTATATTTTTGTACATAACTGCGTTTTCTGGCATTTCTACAGCTCGGATTGACAATCCGTCAGTTCTAACAGCTTCAGTGCACTAGCATCTTCGTTTTAAGCAACTTCACCAGACTAGGTTATCTTCCCAGTCTGGGTTTGGCTTTTTTTTTTTGTGTTTATTCAACTGTATATATACTAACTTTTCAATTCTGTCAAGTCCGGATGTCAAATCCGGGGTAGTTTACTGCTTTTATATATATTTATGCATATATAAGCAACCTTCACCACCACTGTATTTTTTTCCCAGTCTTGGTTGACTACATTTCTGTTAATATATATATATATATATATATATTTATATATTTCAGTCCAACCTGGATTATTCTGTGGCCTTTATACTGTTGTTGCATAGCTCACCATTACTGGGTTCTCTTTCCAGTCCCTAGTTGACTACTTTTATGTACATTTATATTTCTGTTCGGCCTGGATTATTCTGTGGCCTTTTTACTGCCTTTATATATAAATATGCATATATAAGCAGCCTTCACCACCACTGGGTTCTCTTCCCAGTCTTGGTTGACTATATATATATATATATTTCAATTCAAGTCCGGGCACCTGCGTGAAAACCCATTGCCCTTTACAGCTTTTATATATATAACTGTGTATATATATTGCTTTACTCGCTTTTTTTAAACTGCTGCTTTAAACATTCATTTGATATGAATTGGCACTGATATATTTGCGGTCCGACTAGATTTATTTAAATCTCGCCAACTCTAGCTTTCAAACGGTTCAAAACATGTCCAGACTGAATTGGGAAGCTAGAATGGCTGAGATTTCCTTAAATCTAGCTTTCTTTCTAGTTTCAGTTAGAAAAGCAATCTCGAGTCCCTTAGATTGCTATCTAGTGGGAACGAGACGCTTTGGCCGTGCGAACCTGGATTTACTGAATGAATCCTCGGTTCTGATAATTTTATGATATATATCTATTTCTGCGCAAATTTGAACTGTGCAGGTTTATTGGCTACTCATATGTGAGCCTAAGAATCATGGGATTCATGATCAAATCGATCAGAATCTGATTCCCACGATGGACAAACTCCACTCTACAGATGTACCCTGCCAGTTTTTCTGTAAAATATACATACAATAGACCTTAAAATGGTTATCCGGATTTAAGGTCTCAACATAGTGAAAATATGGTTTGTAGTGTCAGAGTCCCTCTGATGGCTATCATTCCCATGAGGAGACCGACATTTGTATATATTCTGTGGTCGAGGTTGTTTCGTAGCCCGACAATCACCATTTAAACTGTGCCTTAAGGCTGAAAAGATAAAAAATGGAAATATCAACAGGCTTAAATTCCTATGTTAGCGTAAGGGTTTGATAACCAGCTTTCAAAACATCATTTTCAATCCAATCAAAAGAAAAGCTTTTGCAAATAAAATCAAACACTTTTGTAAATCAAATCAAAGACTTTTTACAAATCAAGTCAAACCCTTCGTATATAGGTTCAACGAAGCAAAGCACTACTTTCAATTAATCAAAATAGGCCCAATCTTCAAACAGCATTCACACACGCATTTCAATTTTAAGGGAAATATTAAAAAGATGCGGTACCGTGTTTACACAGGAGTCGTGGGGTGCCTAACACCTTTCCCACACTTAACCAATCCCCCGAGCTCAGAACTTCAGTTTCAAAGATCAAGTTTCGACAATGTCCAACAATTAGGCCTCTTTCAAACAAAACTCAGTTCAGTTGGTACAACCATTTTCAAATCTACCAACTGGCGACTCTATAAACGTTCAAATAGTCGACATGCTTCAAAACCTTTTTCCTAACTAAAAAGAGTGAGAGTAGAGATAACTTAGGAAGAGATGAAAGATCCAGGTTGTGACCCTACCCGTGGATTTTTTAACTAACGTCGACAGGTGGCGACTTTGCTTGGGACAGTAGAGGGCTTAGGCCCCTTTCAACTCTTTTTAAATATTCCCCTTTCAAAACTATAAATGCGTGAATTCTGTGTCTCCACATTGAATGAATGCGTGAATGCTGCGTCTTTACATTGAATTAATGTGAAGGAATTCTTTCTTGTTTCTTAGTGCTTCGCACCCATATTAGTGCTTCGTACCAACTGTCATCATATTCATACGGTAAGGACGATGTATGTGAATGTATGTTGTGTTCCTCTCACAAGGAGGCAAAACCCGTCGATGATAAGTAATGTCTCTGGGGATCGACTAAGTCTCTGGGGCTCTTGAAAATGCACCACCCAGATTCGCTCCAGTTAAAATATCGAATTAATTTTATCCTCTAGTAGATTGCGATGATCTGGGAACCTTCATGCCAAAAAGTCGCGCGAGAGTAACCTAAGATAGGTCAGCCTTTGATTAACCAAATCCGACGGGAAGCTTCTTCATGCCTTCCTCTTTCAATTCAATGTCTAGTTTTCAATTCCAGTAAATACATCTTGTCATCCTGTCATCAAAATAACTAACCTCTGTTTTGTAGGATAAAATTAAAAACCACATCATGCATCCTATCCCTACCTATCTCAGGAAATTGACAAGCCTACAGTTTGGTGTAGGTGAAAAATTGGTCCTGTAATTAGATCTAAGTCTAAGAAAGCAATAAGTTCATCCACGAACATAACTTCGAGTGCTTAACCATAATCTACCCCTGTGTCTAAGTAAGAGTTTGAAGGACTGAGAAATCAGATAGCTGAACTAGCCGATTTTTTAAGAGAACAAAGCAAGGCCCTTAAAGGGAAGTAAGCCCAAACTCATACAGAACCAGGAGCACCTGGTGGTAGTGGTAGTCAAGAGACCTAAATGGCCGAAACTCAGATTCCTGGACCACAAAACCAGGACCCAACCAACAAAACTCCTGAAATCACTACCCTCAGCAAAGAACAGAAAGCTGGTGACCTTCTCAAGAAGTACAACAAATGGAAGAAACTCTCCAGTCTATCAAAGGGACTGGGGCATTCGGCAGTGTTAATTACTCTGACCTCTGTATTTTCCCCGTAGCTCGTTATCCCTAGAGTTATCCCGATAAATTCAAAACTCCTAATTTTGAGAAATATGATGGATTGGGAGATGCTTATACACATCTGAAAGTATTCATCGGAGAACTCGGATCCTATGCAGAGAACGAGAAACTTCGGATACAGTTATTTCAAAAGAGTTTAACTGGAGAGGCCAGAGCTTGGTATGCCCGCCTAGACAATTCTAAGATTCACAGCTGGGAAGAGCTGGCCCATGCCTTCCTCAGTTAGTACAGCTTCCAATCTTAGCTGGCTCCAGACAGATACCAGATAACCAAAATCAAGAAAAAGAATACTGAATCATTCAAAGAGTATGCCCAACGATGGAGACGGTTGCAGCATGAGTCACCCCAATGACTGAGTCTGAGATAGTCATGACCTTCATCGACATCTAAGAAGTGCCATATTATGAGAGGGTCCTAGCAGGCATAGGAAAATCATCCTCTAAAATGACCAAACAAGACGAAATGGCAGAAATGGGGCTTAAGTCCGGGAATATAAAAGATCTGACTGCCCTCGAAGCTGTCGCTGAACATATCCAGTCCGAAAATTACAAGAGTAATCCACGGAGGGTACACAAAAAGAAAGATGAAGAAGTGTCCTTAGTATTGCAAGGACATAATACAAGGGGCGAGTCAAACAGTATGCCCATTCAAAAGAGGAATTATAGTCTTTTTCAAGCTCTAGCACAACCTTCAAACCCTCCGTTCTAGAAGAATATGGAGGTTAAGCATAAAAGAACTTTTACCCCTCTAGGGGATTCACTCGAGAAAGTGTTCAAGCTTCTAACTGCTCAGAAAAAGATTGTCCAACTCCTTCCACCCACAAACACTGGTGGACGAAATTTTGACTCAAGCAAGAAGTGTGCTTACCACTCTAGATCTCTAGGCCATGACACATAAGACTGTTGGTCTCTCAAGCACCAGATCCAAGATTTGATCAACAACAGAGAGATTGTGGTCACAAAGCCTGAGCAACCCCATGTACAAGACAATCCTCTACCACAGCATAAAGAGGAGAATGTCAGTATGATCAGCACCACAAATGGAGAAGGATCCAATTACCTCCGTTATGTGGAAGAATCAACTCCATCCATCAATAGCACCCCAGACAGTTGGAAGTTTCAGAAAGAAGGTTCTTGATAGAGCAAGAAATAAACTCTATCAAGGAACGAATCGAACAATTAGCAGAACTGGTCGTCTACCAGCATCAGATTACCAGGAAAATGATTAGACGGGCCAACTGGTCTGATATCGATAGTCCTCCCGCACCCGAGATCAAATCCCATGAGGGATCATAACCGGTCTCAGGAGCATGAATCCTGGATTGACAAAGGGGTTGAAGAAGCAAGCGTCCAAACTAGTGGAAAATTCCTATTTCAAAGGAATTTCACCAACCTAAACCAGTCAATGGAATAAATCCTCCAGATGCTAATCAACAAAGGAATGGTTGCAGACTTGTTACCACCATTGAAACCTCAGGCTAGAAAATTCCAACCTGATCAAATATGTCAGTACCACTCCAATTCACCAGGCCATGATACTGAGGATTGCTGGGCTCTTCGTAACCTAATTCAAGACATGATTGAAAATGGTGACCTGATAATGGGAAATCAACTTCTCGACCTCCCGGATGAAGAAACTCTTTGGATCCCCACTGTATGGAATCAAGGTACCGTAGCTATCATCTCCTATAATGAGGGGTCAACCCTCAAACCCTTAGCACTGCCAGGGAAAAGGGTCCAAGAAATACAAAATCCTATGAAGGTGGCCGCACCTGAGCCATTGATATTGCCCTTTAGATCCTAGTATCCAATTATCAGTCTGAAACGGGTCCCATGGAACTATGGGAACGATGAAGGATCCACCTCAAACAACATCACCATTGTACCAAAGGACAATCCATTATACCTACCTCAGCGGGTGATCAAACCAGTCATCAAAGCCAAAGCAAAGGTGGATGATGGGAAAATTGAAGAGTTCCTCAAAAGGATGGGACACAATAAGATCAAGGTAGTGTAGAGCTTAATGGATGCACCCAAGCAAATGTCCATCCTAGACTTGGTCTTATCCTCAGTGGACCATCACAACATTCTAGTGAAAGTTCTAGAAGAAGCCCATCTGCCACATATCGTAGATGCTGAGAAATTCCGTCATGTGGTGGAACACATTTTCAACAGCAATGTGATTTATTTCACTGACGATGATTTCCCTGCAGAGGGAATAGGCCATCATAAGTCCCTGCACATAGCTGTGATATCTTCCGGGTATGTGATCGGAGGGGTACTCATCGACGTAGGATCATCCCTTAACATTGTTGCTACGATACCTTGGAAAGAATGAAGATTAACCCGAATTAGATCAAAACCAGCCGTATGGTCATCCGAGCTTTCGATGGATCGCGACGCCAAGCTATGGGAGAAATAGAGCTACCCTTGGAGATTGGCCCACACACTTTCTACGTATCCTTTCAGGTGTTCAATATCGCCACTGGATATAACCTGTTGCTGGGCAGGCCATGGATTCACATGGCAGGGGCAGTGCCATCCACCCTCCATCAACAACTCAAATACATTATCAACGGCAACCTCATCACGGTCAATACTAAACTAGAATACCCAGTCGGCATACAGGGAGACATGTCGGTGATCAGCCTGGATGCAGGGATTGAACCTGCAAGTTTTCAAGCTCTGGAGGCGAGCGATACGCAGTATCTACCTATCGGAGCACCAGCCCTGAAGCCAAGGTCTCCACCGAAGTAATGACAGTGGGCCAACAAATGGTATCTTTGGGTTTCCAACTGTGGAGAAGGGTTAGGAAAGAATCAGCAAGGTATCAAGAGCCCGATAAAAATCCCTAGTCAGATTGGAAGAGTAGGATTGGGATTTTCATCTCGGGCAAACCACCGGAACCCATATAAGCATCCCAAGGCTCATGCTTCCACCATATTTTTGCCAAATCTTATTAATGCCAAAAGCGTAAAACCAATGAGGAAGATCCCTACTGTGGTATCAACAATGCTGTTTCCTCCGATCATACCTGTCAAGGAGAGAAAAGCCCTCAAGCATGAGGCAGATAGCGAAAGGGGAAAAGAAAAGATCCTATACGAAGGACGAAACCCATTCGCTAACATGAAGGTCATCATAAACTACGAGGGTATGAATGATGAGATCCCAGATAGCGAAGACGAGGATCATATTCAAATTCCTAGCATCAAAAAGGAAAAATGGGCAGTTCAAAGAAAAACCCTGGCCCTATTATAAAGAATGTCTCAGTCATCATCCAAGACGAGACAGATAATCACAAATCCCTGATCCTCCCGGTTCATGAGGATCTGACCTTGGATAACTAGAGCAGTGTCCCTTGCCTCGGTCGAAAAGGGTAAAGGGGCAGAGAGAGTCAATCTGCCCTTTAATCATGCTTTCATTTACTACGTACTTTTGATTGCACAGCCATAGCAGCAGCTTTGTCATGCTTTATAGAATGCTATGTATATTTAAGCAGTTTTATATATTTAAGATGAAAGCATTTTTTGTTTTCAGGACTCAAGCGTTGGATGTGTTCGTCTCTGCTTATGAGATGCCAACCTGTCAAAATGACTACGACTTTGTTGTAGAACTGAACTTCGACTTGATGGATATTGATCAAGAGGATGAAGATGACTATAAGGTGCCAGAGGAGATCAAAGAATGGGTCAAAGACAAACCTAAACGAAACCTCGACAAACCACCACTATCAACATAGGATCCTTCGAAAACATCAAAGAAATCCATATAGGTTTAGACCTCACACCAGACCAAAAAGCTGACCTGATCGAACTCCTAACACAGTTCCAGGATGTATTTGCATGGTCACATGAAGACATGATTGGCCTCTCTACTGACATTGTCATTCATCGCATGCCCATCAAAGACGAGTTTAAGCCAGTCAAACAAAAGCTCAGGCGATTAAAACCTGAATGGAGTCTGAAAGTCAAAGAAGAAGTCGTTAAAAAATTTAAAGCTGGGATTATCATGGTATCAACCTATCCAGAGTGGCTTTGAAAAATAGTCCCAGTCCCTAATCCAGGAGGGAAGGTACGAGTATGTGTGGATTACCAGGATTTGAACAAAGCCTGCCTCAAGGATAATTTTCTGGTACGACATGTATTCCTTCATGGATTGCATTGCTGGTTACCATCAACTCATCGTTGCTAAAGAGGACCGGGAGAAAATAGCTTTCATCACTCCTTGGGGAACCTTTTGTTATAGGCGACTATCCTTCGGCCTCATCAATGCCGAAGCCACGTATCAGCGAGCCATGCTGGCCTTATTTCATGACATGATGCACAAAGAAATAAAGGTTTATGTGGATGACATCATCATCAAATTCCGGAGGGAGGATGATCACATTGATCATCTCAAGAAGCTATTCAACACGTTACCCAAGTATAACCTCAAGCTAAATCCAGCCAAATAAGCTTTCGGGGTCAAAGCAGGCAAGCTGTTAGGATTCTTGGTGAGTAATTGCGGCATCAAACTAGACCCTGCCAAGATCAAAGCCATCACTGAGATGCCAGTACCTCAAACAAAGAAGGAGATACGTGGGTTTCTGGGAAGGATTAACTTCATAAGCTGATTTATTTCCCAGCTCACAGCAACATGTGATCCCATATTAAAGTTACTAAGGAAGAATGCCTCCACCAAATGGAATGAGGATTGTCAACAAGCCTTCCTTGCCATCGAGAAGAAGCTAATCGAAGCACCCGTATTGTTACCTCCGAGGGATGGAGTTCCCTTGTTTATGTACTTGTCCGTCAATGCCAATGCAATGGGCTGTATGCTAGGATAGAAAGATTTTAGTAGCAAAGAAAGAGCCATCTACTACATCAGTAAAAGATTCAGCAGTGGTGAACAGAAATACACCCTGATCGAGAAAACATGCTGTGAATTAGCATGGGATGGTATGAGGTTACAACAGTACCTCCATGGGCACACGACTTACCTCATATCCCTCATGGATCCACTCAAATATGTATCAACAAGCCAATGTTGAATTGTCGACTGTCTAAATGGCAGTTGATTGTACAACAGTTTGACATTGTCTGTGTGACTCAGAAGTCAATCAAGGGTCAAGGCATTGCAGATTAATTAGCTGAAGCACTTTCAGGAGGGTTCAAGCCCCTGGAGACTTATTTCCCAGATGATGGAATCATGACAATTCAACAACTCCAACAAGAGAATACAGTCCAACCATGGAAAATTTATTTCGATGGAGCAGTAAACATGGAAGGTCCCGGAGCTGGGGCAGTCTTTATCTCTGGTACAGGAGAACAATATCCTGTGGCTACCAAACTTTAATTTGGCAACACCAACAACACGGCCGAGTATGAAGGCTGTATAATGGGGTTGAAACTAGCCCAATCCATGGGTATCAAACATCTACTGGTCTTTGGAGACTCTGAGTTTGTCATTAGACAATCCATTGGGGCATATCACACCAAAGAACTGCATTTACTGCCCTATCATCGGCAGGTCATCAAAATATCGCCGGAGTTTGAAAACATAACCTTCAGCCATATTCCTCGGGGTAGGAATGATTTCGCTGATGCATTGGCAACGTTGGCTTCATTAATTCGCATATCCGATAGGATTAGGATTCCCTGCATCAAATTCACAGTTCAGAAAGCCCTGACATACGAGAATTACATTAGAGAAGTATCAGATGAAATACCTCATGTCAAGCAGCCTTGGTATCAAGACATCAAGGAATATCTACCAGATGGATCTACATCCGTTGGAGCAAGCCAATTTGCACGAAAGCGGATTCACAAAATGGCTATGAAGTTCTATCTAAGCGGAGATGCCCTCTACAAAAGAGATGCTGGAATAGGCCTGTTAAGATGCCTTGATAAAGAACAAGCCCAGAGACTTATGGATGAAATCCACGGTGGAGTCTGTAGTCCACATATGAGTGGTCATCTACTGGCCAGGAAGATATTAAGAACCGGTCAGTATTAGATCTCTCTCAAAGCTAATTGCGACGATCATGTCAAGAGATGTTATTAATGCCAAGTACATGGAAATGCCATACACGGTCCTTCAAATGAGCTACACAACATGAGTTCACCATTGCTTTTTTCCATGTGGGGAATGGACGTGATTGGTCCAGTGGAACCAAAAGCCAGCAATGGTCATCGATTCATTTTCACTATGATCGATGATTTCACCAAATGGGTTGAAGCAGCCTCTTTTCCCAAAGTCACGAAAGAGGTCATAATTGGTTTCATCAGAAACAATATCGTCTGTCGGTATGGACAACCGGAGGTGATCATATCAGACAACGCTAAGAACCTGAACAATCACATGATGATATAACAGTGCAGTAAGTTCCACATCAAGCATCTTAACTCTTTCATCTATCAGCCCAAAATGAATGGTGCTGTCGAAGCGGCCAACAAAAGCATCAAAAAGATCATGCAGAAAATGTCCACTAATCACAAAGAATGGCCTGATCTGCTGCCTCTAACCCTATTAGCATACAGGATGTCAATGCGCACCTCTACTAGGGCTACCCCCTATTCATTAGTCTATGGCATGGAAGTTTTCCTCCCCGTAGAAGTTGAGATGGAATCCTTGCGAGTGTTGATCGATGCTCAGATAAACGAGGAGCAGTGGTTGCAAGACCGATATATCACCAGCTGTCCCTGATAGATAAAAAAAGTGCTACAGCCATTTTCCACGAACAGTTATATCAGTAAAGGATCGCTCGATCCTACAATAAGAAGGTCCGAATACGAAAATTCAAAGAAAATGACTTGGTGTTGAAGAAAGTTTTAGGCAATCAAGACGAGGCTGAAGGAAAGTTCGCTCCTAATTGGGAAGGCCCTTTCATTGTCAAGGAAGTGTTGACTGGAGGAGCTATCAGATTATAAGAAATGGACGGGAATGAATTTCCCCAACTCATCAATTCAGACACCGTGAAAATGTACTATGTCTGAAGCACATGCATACCCGCATCAGGGTCCTACAAATTAAATCAAGTTCGGTTTTCCACTAGAAGACGTAACTACGAATGACCTGATCTCCCTCCACCTGGGAGTACGTAGGCAGCCATTTCTGTTGCGATCAAACTAAATAAAAATTCAAAAACTCATCAAACCAAACTCAAAACCCAAAATAAATACTTTTCAAACCCTCTCTAATAGAAGCAGGAACTATAAATGACCTGATCTCCCTCCTCCCGGGAGTACGTAGGCAGCCATTTACGGTGCGGTTTGACCTTCAAGAAAAAACAAAAAACCAATAAAAAACCAGTTTCAAGACACCGAAAGCCATACAGAAGCTATATCTAATCTTCCTGGTCAATAGGCCCATCTGAGATACTCCCTAACATCTCAACTGTCAGTCCATCAAGGAGGAGCTCAAGAAACATCAACAACAGCAAGTCATGCAAGAAGTGGTAATCACTCAGCAATAACGATATATCTCTAAATAGGGAAGTGAATAAAAAATATATTTCTCTGATATAAAACTATTTGATGTATACGTAATGCCCTGTACATGAAAAAAATGGCTGATCTAGTCTGTGCAGGAAAAAAAGCTAGTTTATAGACCCAAGGATAAGTGAGCCAGCAATGCCACCATGGCATCTCTCTCGGAAGATGGAGAAGCGGCTGCAAGTGCAATACCCTCAGCCTCCATACGACTCAAAACCTCCATAGTCATCTACAGTGTGGCATTGTGGTCATCAATATATGCGCTCATCTCGGTAACCAGGGCATGTGTATAAGATCAAAGAGTAGTACTGTCGGTAATGTGGAAATCGAAGCTATAGCGTCATCCCTCTTCGCAAAATTTGCATCTCTACCAATCAAAGTATCCTCGATCTCAGCACAAGCTGCATCTCTAGTTGAGCGGATCTTATGCCTCTCCACAACAGCTGCATCTCTGGCAGATCGAAGCTCCTCTCTCTCTATCAAGCCTGCGTCATGAGCGACTCGAAGTGCGTCCCTCAGCTAAAGCTATATCTCTACCAGATAAGGCGGTTAACATCTACGCTCTAGCCGAATCTCGCTCAAAGGTCATCCTGAACAATGAATCTGTCGAAGCTGGATTTGTGTTTGCATGGATAGTCGGTGGATCACTAACCAGTGCTGCTGTCAAACCTACAAATAGCTCATCCTTAATAAGAGAGTCAGGATCCTTTATAGGCTCCTCTTCATCTGAATCTACAATTAGAACTGAAGGAACAAGTGCAGCTGCTGCCATATCTGTCTCTAACCATGCCGAGTACTTTGGAGAACGGTCTGAATGGCTACTGGAGAACTCATCCCTCTCCCTATGAGTCCAACACTAATATACTCGAACCAAGTCGGATGATGACATAGACAATGCCAACATCCTTTGATCAGCAGAACCCTTAAAATAGTGCAAGCTCTAGAACTGATCAAACTGGCTCATAACAGCCAGGGGATGATAAGTAGTCACTCCCCTCAAACCCGCTAGGGGCAAGTAATCCATACCAGGTGAATGGGTGATGAAACTATATGGGGAGGCTAACCTTGAGAATGGAAAAATCAAGAACGGATGCTCAATATCCGATAAAAATGCCGACCATGTCTCTGCATCGGTACACTCCGCCGGCTGAAAGGAGTAGGACATAGCTATATTATGGGAAAAATAATACCCATGATGCCTGAAAGATCCAATCGATCGGATATGGGACATCAGCCATATGTACAGCAAGACCAAACTGCCTCTGAAGAACCCCTCCGAGTGGGTAATACAGTAAGTTGCTGACAGTAGCTTCTCAGCCAATATTATCGGGATGATGGTGCTACCCTATCTAAGGGCCCGGAACACGACTACTAACCCCACATCCAAGTGATCCAAGCACAATGGCATGTAGACGTATGCCACGATGCACATCAACAGAATATCTACCCTAGCCAGATGCCATGCCTCTGCTGAAATAATAAAATCCCCAATATGTCGATATCAAGCTACTTAAAATGATCGATCAAGAAGTCAATCGAGATCACACACCCAGATACGATCTCGTCCGCGACTACCCTCTGTTGAAGATCGGACATCCGCAGGAATGATCTCCGCATATCACTAACAGCAGTCCGAGTGCACAGAAAGTCCAAAGCCAGACCGGTAATGTAATACCCGAAAAAAAAAAAATTAAATAAATAAATAGCATTTTAAATTTTTGTTTAAATAATTTAATTGGACTTTTCTTATGTTTGGGTAAAACATTGTATTTAAGTATGTGGACTACATTAATTGGGCCTTAAAACTTATTGGGTCTAATTTATATTTGTGTAATATTAGAATCCTATTAAAATTTGGAGAGTTAATAAGATATATTAATAATAAGGAAAACCTAACTACTACATTACATCTGATACGAATTGGAGTGCAGCAAAAAGAAACCCAGCCGCTGCTATAGAAAAACAAGAAGAGAGAGAGAACTTAAAGTAGGTAATATATTTATATAAATCGATTCGGTGTTTGGAAATTTTTTTGGAACGGAGCTGCTTATATATATACATGTGTACTATATATATATATATTTATTCATACTACTACCTACTATACTTATGTACTGCAGGTAATATATTTATAGGTAATATATTTATATGTACTGCTACAACAACTTGAGGAGCATGATTTGATTATATATATATATATATATAAAGAGAACGGAAGTACAGTATATATATATATATATATATATATATATTATATGTTTGATGAATATTAGTTTATTATTTGTTTGGAACGGTTTGGATCGGAGATAATAATAATAATAATAATAAAAGTAAAATAAAATATTTTGCAAACATACTTATATTCATTTTTTTTTGTTGTTTAGTTTGGACGGAAGAAGTTTAACGAATAAATTTTGGAATATAATTTTGGGTATTACATTGCCTGTTTCAGGTACGGATTTCGTACTCTTTCAGCGATACTCTTGTTAAATTTGATTGATTCGTTTTGTTCCGTATTTCGAGTTTCGTTATTATTTCACATAATTATTCTTGTGAAATTCATATAATAGTTTCGTTTTGGAGTTGATTCATATGATTCGAAATTGTACTCTTTGAATTAGGTCATCATGTTTAGTATTTATGTTGATAATTGTAGAGCGGTACATGTTGTTACTTTCTTTTGAGACATTGAGATTATGATTTGATTTAGTTCAACATGTACATATAGAACCCTTTTATTGGTATTATGTCGCATGTGTTGTGATATGATATTTTGTTAGAATATACCGTAGGGTATACCTGAGCTATAACCACCTGTGGGGGTACCACAGGCATGTCCTCTTGGCACCGAGGCATGACACCTTTCGTGGCGGTGTGATCAGTCCACGACGTCTCCGTTTTGTGCTCCGGTGGGAGTTGGCCATTTGGTGTTTTGTTGTGGGAGGCGTATGGGTCGACCCTAGTTTTCTGTTATGTTCTGCGGAGTGGTGATGTTTGTGCCAAACACGCCTTCCGATTTTACATACATTTGGATTCGCGATCCAATGTGTGTGACTTGCCTGTGTGGCATTATTTGACCTTGCCTGTGTGGCAAGGTATATTTCTGTTTTATTTTGAGCTCGGTATGAAATAACACCCAGCCATTTGATTCAGCCTATTATTTTATTGTGTTAGTTTTGTTTGTTTCAGTTCAGTTCAGTTCATTTATTGAGTTAGTTATTTCGTTTCATCATTCTTGTATTCTATATCCGTACTGGGCGTTTGGCTCATGCTGTGTTTTTCTTCCGGCAGGTAATCAGGGGGATCAAGGGCAAGTGTGATGAGAGCTCCACTCGATCCAATGATTTAGATATTCTGTTTAGGCTTGATAGATCGATTTTATTTTGAGTTGTAATAAATACTCTAGATTTGAGTTTGAGTCTGTTGGTATTTATTTTGGTTTGACCTTTTGATATTTATTGGTGAAATATTATTCTTTCGTGGCATAGAGTTTTCGTTCGATTTTGTTGTGTTTTGAGTAACCTCCTTTTCTATTTCGGGAAGGGGGTGTTACAGGTAAGCCTCTCGTACTCCTCCACAGTCGGCGTCGACTCATGTTGCCCAAATCTGAACACCTGCCTCTCGGGTATCCAGCAAGATAGTATGTCGTCCACAAAACCATATGGCACCTAAAAATCTGTAAGGGCCAGTGAATGCCCCAACATCTGATCTACTTTCCCTCTGGCTGAGAAGGGTAGGCTCTCGTACCATGATCTCAATGATAAAGCCACCTCAGACTGTGATAAATGCTCAATACGGCTCACGGCGGATGACATCATCTGTGTCACCATATCACAAGACCACCCAGGGGTTAAATCTGAACTCTTCTATCTAGATGCATACGTATGACATAATACATGTATGATGACAAGTATAAATATGATATGATAGATAGGAGATAGCATGAATATCTACGATAAAAAATCTACTGCGGGCATCATCCCTTTCTGATAATACAAAGCGAAATGAAGAATATAGGAAAATAGGGCACCACCACCCAACTACTAACAGTGGTCTATCAAAATGATGGCACAACCGCCAAATAGCCAAAACAGTAGCTGACCAAAAATATAGATGCCATAGCTATCCAAAGAGATCCAGATAATCTATGTCTAGGTGATCAACCTGCTCCATCTCTACTACGGACAAAAATGTGCGGTCATCAGGCATATCTGGGCAGCACAAGGGAGGATCTGCCCCTGCAAAACTGCTGCTAAATGGACCTAAAGAGGGGCCCGCTCTTGAGCTGGACGGGTTAAAAGAAGATGCCTTTGACGGATCTCGGCCAAGATGCCTGATAAAGAAGCGAGCCCTATCTAACTCCCGTGCCAGGTCTGCAATCTGGTCTAAATGAGTCGACTCCCTGAAGCAAGCTATCTAGTCCGTCATCATCGCGGACCTTGGTACCATGTCTGCCATAAACTGAGTGTCACAAGTCTGAGCTCCAATAGTGCGAGGACTCTACCATCTGCTGAATGACTCCTAGATGAACGGGCCCTCTGATAGGGTGAAGCCATCAATGCTTTCCATGGGAATCTCTGTCAGTGCCATAATCAACAGCTAATGATGCCAAGAAGGAGGAATAATGGGAATGCGAATCTCACCCGTGATACTCCTGATGGCACGCTCTCCCAAATAGAGCTCCCAGCCTCCCTCTGTCAAAAGTGGGACTCTGCGGGTCGACAATACAAACTCTCGACCAGTGGGAAAGCCTCCCTCGAATCC
This sequence comes from Panax stipuleanatus, assembly GCA_020205555.1. Taxonomy (NCBI): domain Eukaryota; kingdom Viridiplantae; phylum Streptophyta; class Magnoliopsida; order Apiales; family Araliaceae; genus Panax; species Panax stipuleanatus. The sequence goes on from CM035118.1 coordinate 34,956,408, forward strand.
GATGGTCAAAAACTCAAAGGTATACGGTACCTAGGAGATCAATCCAGCTGTTAAAAGCTCCAACTATAAACGAGCATATGTAAATCCCTCAACAACAGGGACCTCCGTCAAAGTCGAGTGATGCCAATGCCGTCCTCGAGGATAGGTCTCCAGACCTAAAGTAGTGGCAGGCCGTAGGCAAGGAAGCCTCTCAAATTCCCAAAACTGGCCATATCAAAAGTCCTCAGTGATTAATACTGATAAATATAAATGCTGAAATCAAAAAAGTACAAGAAAGATGTACTCACCAGCAAAAACACGTAGAACCCTAACCAGGCCTCCGTCGAACCCTCCGAAAGCATGAGCATGCACCGAAAAAAATAGGCAAAGGTATAGGAACCCCAATAAAAATCACTGAGGTTCTCTAAATTCCAGGTAGCGCTGACCAGGGCGAAGGACACAGTAGATTAGTTATCCGCTATAAAACAACCCTTGATGATCACCTAAAAATAATCGCCTCAAAATATGATCCCTAACCCTCTGATCATTAGGTGGAGGCTCCAGCAAAGCCCCATTCTGGGCATCTATACTTAAGGGACTAGATCGGACTGACCAACCCTTGAGCGCCGTCGCAGGAACTCCCAACAAGGACCGAACGGCGGTTGGTGTAATGTCAGCCACGACAGGCACTAGCTCGTCCTCAAACTCGATACCGGTGATGAACCTCCAATCCATACGGGTCATCATCACCTCACAGTCCAATATATGAAGGGACTGAGTCTGGTGGAACTAGCGTTCAGACAAAGCCCTCATATACCCCCAGGGGCAACGGCGGGGAAGAATAGAAAAGAAAGCCTGGAACCCCCAGCCATCAACAATATCCCTATAATCCTCGTGCAAAGTATGATACAGGGAATGTGATAGTAGTGTGCATACAAGCCAATCATGTATGATGACAAAGGACATACTTTGTAGAATAAATGTTATTTATTTAAATAGATTATTAGTTTAATTTGTTTATTTAAATAAGATTAGAATTGTTCTAATTGATTTATTCACAACCGGTTTAATATGGAGAACCTAAAGGGTCACACCATAAAAGGAAGAAGAATTATTTAAGAAGAAAATGGCATGATAGTAATAATGCATTAAGTATAATTAATTTAATCTATGATGATAGAATAAATTAAATAGCTTAATGTTTATTATTTAATATTTTAGAAATATTAAATATAAATTAATAAGAGGAGTCTTATTAATATTATTATTATTATTATTATTATTATAATTCTAAAGGAGTTTAGGAATTAATATATCAGTACTCTCTCTCAATCCTAATAAAGATTAGGATATAAATTAATTAAAAGTATTTAATTAATTAATTAAATAAAACCCTATTCTAATTGGATTAGGAGGGTTAACCTAATATCTATATAAGAGAGTCTTATATCAGAAATAAGGTACGTGAATTTTTTAAGAGTTGGGAGTACACATATTCTATAGAGATAGAAACAAGGGTTAAGCCAATAACCCATCTTACTGAGTTCTTCATCTTCCTTGGTGGATCACCGTTAGAGGCCAAATATTTGGGTGGCTGACATTGATCAAGGGAAGGAGCCACTACAGAGGAATCAAAGGAGTAGAACTTGTACCTGAGGAAGCTTGGATCTTCAAAGGTATAATTCTGTTTTTCTCCTTCTTCATTCACTGATAATTGATGTATAAGAATGATAATGGTAATGGGTTTGTATAAATTTTTGAAAACCTAGTTTTTTACGCTTCCGCCCTATTTATGTGATTTGATTGCATGATTGCGTTACGTACAAACCCAACAGAGTGCACATTGAACCATATCCAGCGAAGCTGCGTAAACCAGGGAACCTGCATCAAAAACCAACCCATGTCAAAAACCTATGCCCCGAGAATAGCAAAAGAAAAAAAAAGAATCCAAGTAGAGAAAAACTTCAAGTCACCTCATTGGCGTGGAAATATCTCAAAGGATGGCGACTCAAGTCGCCTAGCAGCTCCTGGGTAAGCACAACAATGCCTGGAACCTCCGCACGTGGAGCTTGAGCTGGTGCTGGAGCAGCAAAAGTAGCCTTCTCATCATCAATGTCAATCGACGGTTCATCTTGAGCTGGACGAATCACCGACTATGCCAACTTGCAAGGCGGTCTAGCCGGACATGGCTGAGGAACATCAGAAGCCCTCCTACGTCTGACCCCTGAAATGACTCTGCTATCACTATCGGGCCTATCACGGTCCATCGCCTATACAATGTCTCCAAATCACCTCAGAAAGGGTGTGGTAAGCCTAAAACCTGTGGCTTATTAAGTTAAATCAGTACTCTATGCATCTTTAAGTCCTAAAACATGCATAGCTCAGTCAAAAATACCTAGTGAAGCCAAAACTGCATGTTTTTCAAATGATAAAACCTCTAAACATATATGGCTCAGTCAAAAATCCCCAGTAGAGTTAAAATTGCATGTTTATTAAATGCTCGGGTTTTGAAAAATTATTGCCAAAGTCTCCTTTGTAAAATGGATTGTCCGCATACACATAGGCATGTCTAGATGGCCATTTAGTGGCACACCTTCCCAAAAATAAGAACAATTCATATTTATGAAATAAAATCAAAAATAACCTCACATCCTAGCCAAATTATCATGGACATTTTTAGTTGAAAATTTAGGCTCACTAGGCCTCAAAAACGATGAGTAAACTGATCAAAAAGAGCAAAAATTAACCGTCTCAGAATCAGAATTTTCTTACATCCAAACGTGCATTACAGTAAGATATGCAAACATATGTAGTCAGAAATTTTTTGACAGATCATATAGGCATACATTTTTCATACATTGTGTCTAAAACGCTCTTACGTGGTTTACATGCTTTTAACGGTCAAAACTTGCGAAAAAAGGATGTAAAATGTTACCTACGCTGCGCTGAACGCGTAGGAACTAACAGAATCAGAAAACAGCTACCCAAGCTCCGTAGATCTGAAAAGAAGATCGAAATCCTTTTAAAACTCAAAGCTAAAAATGTTTTAAATGAAATCCCGCAGCGCAATATAAAGCCCAGGTGGAAGCGGGCCCACCTGTGGCTGCCTCACCTCCACATGCGGCTCCCCAGGTTGGATCCCACTCCCCCGGGCTTGGTCCATTTCGGGTTGAAATGGAGTTTCTATGTGCTGCCAAGTCAAATCTGAAGAAAAATCGCTACGCGATTGAGTGGTTTGTCCTGAAATCCTGCATTTAAGCAGCGTAATCCTGACAGAAAGGGGGACAATCTGGAAACCCTTGGTATTCATCCTGAAGTTATATCCGGGGATCAATAATGCCAACTGCACAAAACTGCTGAAAACTGCTACTTTCAGAGTATCGGGTACAGACCGAATCCAATTCAGCCGTTGGTTCAGTCCCAACGAAGTATCGGGTACAGACCGAATCCAATTTAGCAGTTGGTTCAGCCCCAGCAAAGTTTTGGGTACAAACCAAATCTAATTCAGCCGCTGGTTCAGCCCCAGCGAAGTTTTGGGTACAGACTGAATCCAATTCAGCTGTTGGTTCAGCCCCAACAAAGTTTCGGGTACAGACCGGATCCAATTCAGCCGTTGGTTCAGCCCTAGTGAAGTTTTGGGTACAGACCGAATCCAATTCAGCCCTTGGTTCAGCCCGAGCGAAGTGTTGGGTACAGACCAAATACAGTTCAGCCTTTGGTTCAGCCCTAACAAAGTTTTGGGTACAGACCGAATCCAATTCAGCCGTTGGTTCAGCCCCAACGAAGTATCGGGTACAGATCGAATCCAATTCAGCCGTTAGCTTAACCCCAGCGAAGTGTCGGGTACAGACCGAATCCAGTTCAGCCGTTGGTTCAGCCCCAGCGAAGTATCGGGTACAGACCGAATCCAATTCAGTCGTTTGTTCATCCCCAACTAAGTATCGGGTACAGACTTAATCTAATTCAGCCATTGGTTCAGCCCCAACGAAGTATCGGGTACAGACCGAGTTCAATTCAGACTTTGGTTCAGTCCCAGCGATGTCTTATCTATCGGAGCAACCTCCGCGAAGTATCTGAAGTGATCCGGTGATGAAAATGATATAATAGTCGATCCCCGATGATGGAATCTGTTATACACATCCTTAAGAGGAGCACCAAGAAGAATTGGTAATTCAACTGCTTGTAACAAAATGCCGATGTAAACTATCATCAGGGTAGGCATCGGAAGCATCCCTTAAGGAAACTAGGTAATCGATAAGTATCCCCAGCAGATGAGCCTTTAAAATGTGCAACAGCACCAGCCAAAGGGAAATTAAAACTGTAAACAATACCGCCAGACAAGGAAGCCATTGATCTCAAACCAAGGTAGCATCAATTGTGACACCCCCAAATCCGGGTCCCCATAACCTCGGACCTGGTACATTACGATACATCATTTCTATAATTAATGCGGAAGATATAAACATAAATTGTTTATACAATAACTTTTACAACATAATTCCCAAGGTCTGTAACCTTAACTTAATACCTGCATTCAATAGCCTACACGACATACAATGTCATTTGTATCTTATACTATTACCATTTTAACCGTATAATAATTTCATCCTGGAACTTGTCTTTGCCTTTAACTGTGTTCGAAGTTTCTTCTTTAATTTGAAATATTTATCATGATATAAGAAGGGTGAGCAACAAGTTTGCTCATCAAGTTTAAGTTCAAATGAAGATATATCATGATTGAAAAGACTAATAAGCTGACAAACTTTCAACAATATAATAATTGTGAAAGAACATGAATCAATAATGCTGAATAGTCAACAATGAACATGAATAAATTCAACTGAACAATATGGTAATGAAGGTGATTAGCCTTTCATACCTGATGAATATATACAATATGCACAACGTGCGAATCAATAATCATTATAGATATGAATAATCAACAATAATTATTCACTAACATGCTTTACAATAACAACTCGAGTTCGAGTTAGGAAACTTGCTCAATAAAAGAGTATAGGAACTTGCCTGTACAGTCGATTACTGCTACGCAATATAATTTTATCATTTTATTGTAAAGACCTACCAGTTATAACATTGATCTTTCAATTAGCATAACATACTTTATAAGTAAACTATCTAACATCTAAACACATAGTCAAATATTAGATAACCTTAACACTATACATACACAAGTCTAAACCTAGCACACATCGAGTCTTTAATAATATTCAATATAGTATAATGAGTGGTTTTCCACAAACAACTAACAAATTAGTTTCTGTATAGTCTACACTATTTTCCAAGTGAGTTAGATCGATTACTAATTCGTAGATCCCTTTCCCATATGAAGGAGTCGTTTAGGCCAGCTACTATACATCAAACATTAAAGGGTACGACTGTACTACCTTAGACTTAACACTACTGTATCATATAACTTGTGAATTAACACTTAATCTTTCATTTTATAAGTCCTTTATAATTTAGTAAGTTAAATACCTAATCCAGCAACCTGGATTCAGACTGAATTTCAATTTAGTAAATTATTTTCCAATCCAGCAGACTGGATTCAACTGACCTCCAATCCAGCAAGCCTGGATTCAAACTGACATCCAATCCAGCAAGCCAAGATTCAACTTATCTCCAATCCAGCAAGCCTGGATTCAACTAACATCTAATCCAGTAAACTGGATAATCTAAATAGACCAATCCAGCATCCTAGATTATCCAAACACCTCATCCAGCAAGCCTGGATTCATTAATCCTTCTATTCAGCAACCTGATGGCCAGCCAATAAACTAGATTGCAATCCAGCAAGATGGATTCCCCCTTTTTAACCAAATCATCTTATTATTTTTATCTTTTGTCCACATATAAATACATGTATTCCATACACAAAAATAATTTTTCAGAAATTTTTCAATTTCCTTTAGTATTTTTCAAAAATCCATTTCTAGTTAATTCCTTAAGAAATTTGCTACATCATGCTTAACTCCAGAAATTCCCAACTCTTGGAGGGATCTTATACATGTTATCGTGAGCATCTAGTTTAAATTTCGTAGCCATCGGAGTTATACAACTCCGGTCATAGTGATTTTTGTCAAAAAACACAAATATTGAAATGGTCATAACTTGCTCAATTTAAGTCAGAATTAGCTCATTTTGGACACAAACTACTTTATAACATATATTTTCATGTCCCAAAAGCCCGGAATTTATCACATAAATTAAGTGGCTGAAATAGTTTTTGAAATTTCCGGACAACCTACTTTTTGGCATTTTTAGTTTTGGTGTCCTTTGCTAAAAATAGTCCACACGAAAATCTATAACTTCTTTTTCAGTGATTCCATTTGAAAAGGTTAGAAGACATATAGATATAACTTTAGAAATTGACCACACTCAAAAATTTGAAATAGAATGAGAGATATGATCGTTTGAATTTCACGTTACGTTTTCTCAATATCTGATTTTTCAATTTTTGTGTTTTGTACAAAATCTTCCTAGATCTCTTGATTAGCCAAACATCAAACATCATAAACTATCATAATACATAATAATACCTCTAATACTCATGGATCTACCATGATCTAATACATCAAACAATTACCAATCATAAGATAAACACGATAAAGGCTAAGAAAATTAAGTTTTCTTACTTTTTAAAACATAGTTTTCTTTTTCTTGCTTTTGATCTAACTTTTGATACTTAAAAGTGATAGATCTACACATAACACACTTATATACATATAGATCTAAGGTTTTGGAGTTTTAAAATCATAGATCTAAGTTTTGATTCAAACAACTAAAAATAACTTTGGAAAATGGTGTTTTGTACCTTTATCTATAGAATACTCTTCTTGATCATTCAAAAAGATGATAATCTAGGGTAGAAGGAAGATCAAAAACCCCTCCCTTCTCTTCCTTGCTCCAGCCAAAATGGCTCTTCCCTCTCTTTCTCTCTTTAGTTTTCTTTTACTAGCAAAATAGGATGTGAGAGGAAAGAGAGAAAAAAAAAAAAGATTTTGTGTGTAAGAAGAGATATATTTTGTATAGCTATATCCATTCCCCCGCACTCCCTGCTATCTCTCTCTCACTCATTATTATGATTGCTTTGCTTGCACACTTGGAGAAATATAGTGTTAAATTGAGAGCTTGACACATAAGGGAGTTGGTGGGAGTTGGTAAATCAAATGATGAGCTCACATGCTCTCATTCCTTTCCTTGTTATAACCGGCCACATGTGGCTTTCGTTCCCCTTCAATTTTGTTTTCTTTTTATGTCATATAATACTTTATTAAATGTCCAACATGACCCTCTTCCATTGGGTCAAGACTTGGGCCATTCATTTACTTACTTTGGGCTTGATAATAAAATATTTGGGCTATGTAAATTAACATAGTCCACTGTTTATAATTTTATTCTACCCTAATCATTTACTTAGGATTTCTATTCACCACATTTGTAATTCAAATCTTTATACATGTACATTTAATTACTTAACCCAGTTAGACTTGTTTTAATAAAATTAATTAATAAATTGAGATAATAAAATTAATCTCTTAGGTTAGTAAAATTTTTAAGTACTAACATCCTTACATATTATAATCCTTAAGTTATTTAATTCCATACCTAATATATATATTAGGTTACAAGACTTTATTCTTAATTCTCTTTATATGTAAAATAAATATATAAACAATACACAAAACCATATAAGTCCTTCACAAAAATTTTAAATTCATACTCTATTTTCAGTCTAGGTCTTATTATTTAACCTTTATTTAATCATTTAAGATTTTATTAATCTTATAAATTCTCGGGTTGTCACATTCACCCCTTCTTCTAAGAAATTCGTCCTCGAAATTACAACCTACTAATCCCTACTCCTTTATTTCACCAAAACAAGATTTCGACTTAACCTTTATCTGATTTCATTCTCAGTTTAATGAGTACATCTTGATTCCTTCTATGAGGAACTATTCTATCATCACATTCTACCCAAACTTCTCCCAAGGAGTAAAAAAAAACTTTTCATATAATGTTGAGTAGCCATGAACTTTCATTTTTCAATTTCAAAAAGGTTTAAACAGAAATTTATCTGTAAACCGTTTTATCTTGACACCAACTTGTGTAAATTTGATACCAATTTGCATTAACTTGACACCAACTTGTGTCATTTTGATACCAACTTGTATCACTTAATGCGGACACCAACTTGTGTCGGATACCAACTTGTATCCATTGGATACCAACTTGCATAAGATTCCGCACTAAAATAATTTGGCTTGGAATAAATTCTCAAAGAATACTTGAATTTCCATAAATATTGTCTAGCTGAATCAAATAGCTTTAGACATATATCAATAATTCCAATATCAATCAAAACATATGTCTGGCCAAATTTAATTAACACTTGACTTTTCTTTAAAATTCTGAAAATTATTTTATGACGTCATGATACCGCACTGTATTTATAGTCCGTTTTAGATTCCGTCAATTTTGTAATTTTGTCATAAAATAATATACCATAGTGGACTGACGATCTTTAGATCACATCCAACACTAGGTAATACTGCATTAATGACTCCATCGTTTTTATCATCCTTGCATCAGGTTCCATGATGCATTGATGATATATAAAATACATTTTGATATTTTAAATAATTTTTGTCTAGCCGAAACGATTAGCGTAAACTCTTCTTTAAACCGTTCAAAACTATTGAAAATCATTTTTGGAATTATCATGTCGCAACAGGTAACGATGTGTCAGGGTCCCGAAGTTCACACATACACAATTGTAACCATATTTTGAAGATAACTAAAAATTTATTTTTTGCTGTTATCATGTCGCAACAGGTAACGACGTGATAATGGCTCAAAGTCCATCTCCACACCCTTGTCACCATGTTTTGAAGATAACAAAAATTTATTTTATTTTGAAAAAGGCAGATCAGTGCGAATTTAGCTTGATGTCAAAAATTTTAAAGTCTAGCACAGCTAGAAGATTTGGAATACCTATGCTTCCACCATCAACTTCAATTCTTCTAATGATCAATTACTTAATAATTCTATCTATTTCTATTATCCTCAATCCTTCATTCATAATTTTCTCTATACCCCCGTATAGTTCATCAAACATACCACACGTTATGAGTTCAGGAACTTACCACAATAATATGAGTTTAGAAACTTATCCTAGCAATACGTAGTTCAAGAACCAATCAGGAACTGTCCATATGCTTAGGGGTTCATAAACATACCATACGATTATGAGTTACAAACTTACCACAAGTATGTGTTTTAAGAACTCGTACCTAATCTTATATTCTCTACCTATCCGTTATACACATGAGAAAAGAATCACCTTCTCATCATACATATAGCGAATAGCACGACACCGACGTTTCAATGATTATCAATGTGATAAACTAAGTAATCGTTAGACCAAGCACAAAACCCCCGCCCATACAAAGGTTTGTACAACTCTGCTATCACATGAGTCCTCAATTGAAATCCCACATAATCCTAACTCCCTCAATACTCGATACGAATTTCATTTAATCCGTATCTACAATTCACAACTCTTTCCTGAGTTTTAATAGTACAATTTTATAGTACCCTATTCGTATAGCAATTCTACTATAAAGTTTTCAATCATTTGATTGATCATCTATCCTCTTATGACCTCATTAGATCACGTTGTAATATGATATTATAATCGTATTATATTACGATTCTTTTCTATGGTATGATCGTTTTGTTTTATGATCTTCTTTCCCTTTATACTTTTAGTCTTTTAGACTTTATCTATTCATTACTACTGTTCATCTTTATTATCAGAGTTAGGTAACTCTGAATCTTTATTACTTGTCAGGATTCTTCTTTGAATCTTATTGACTTATTAATACCTTGCCCAAATTCATCACTTAAATTTCAAATTATATTTGAGTTTATTCCTTATTCTAATCTCTGCAGTTATAGCCTAAGGTAACCCTACCTAAGGTTTATAACCTACAGCTTTGATACCAATTGTGACGCCCCAAATTTGGGTCCCCAAAACCTTGGACCTCGTACGTTACGATACATCATTTCTATAATTAATGCGGAAGATATAAACATAAATTGTTTATACAATAACTTTTACAACATAATTCCCAAGGTCTATAACCTTAAAATAATACATGCTTTCAATATCCTACACGACATACAATGTCATTTGCATCCTATACTATTACCATTTTAATCGTATAATAACTCTATCCTGGAACTTGTCTTTGCCTTTGACTGTGTTCGATGTTTCTTCTTTAATTTGAAATGTTTATCATGATATAGGAAGGGTGAGCAACAAGTTTGCCCAACAAGTTTAAGTTCAAATGAAGATATATCATTAATTAAAAGAATAATAAGCTGACAAACTATCAACAATATAATAATTATGAAAGAACATGAATCAATAATGCTGAATAGTCAACAATGAACATGAATAAATTAAACTGAATAATATGATAATGAAGGTGATCAGCCTTTCATACCTGATGAATATATACAATATACACAACGTGCGAATAAATAATCATTATAGATGTGAATAATCAACAATAATTATTCATTAACATGCTTTAAAATAACAACTCGAGTTCGAGTTAGGAAACTTGCTCAATAAAAGAGTATAGGAACTTGCCTGTACCGTCGATTACTGCTACGCAATATAATTTAATCACTTTATTGAAAAGACCTATCAGTTATAAGATTGATCTTTCAATTAGCATAACATACTTTATAAGTAAACTATATAACATTTAAACACAGTCAAATATTAGATAACCTTAACACTATACATACACAAGTCTAAACCTAGCAAACATCGAGTCTTTAATAATATTCAATATAGTATAATATGTAATTTTCCACAAACAACTAACAAATTAGTTTCCGTCTAGTCTACACTATTTTCCAAGTGAGTTAGATCGATTACTAATTCTTAGTTCCCTTCCCCATATGAAGGAGTCATTTAGCTCAGCTACTATACATCAAACATTAAAGAGTACGACTGTACTACCTTAGACTTAACACTACTGTATCTTATAGCTTGTGAATTAACACTTAATCTTTCATTTTATAAGTCCTTTATAATTTAGTAAGTTAAATACCTAATCCAGCAACCTGGATTCAGACTGAATTTCAATTTAGTAAATTATTTTCCAATCCAGTAGACTGGATTCAACTGACCTCCAATCCAGCAAGCCTGGATTCAAACTGACATCCAATCCAGCAAGCCTGGATTCAACTTACCTCTAATTCAGCACGCCTGGATTCAACTAACATCTAATCCAGTAAACTGGATAATCTAAACAGACCAAGCCAGCATCCTAGATTATCCAAACACCTCATCCAGCAAGCCTGGATTCATTACTCCTTCTATTCAGCAACCTGATGGCCAACCAATAAACTAGATTGCAATCCAGCAAGCTGGATTCCCCCTTTTTATCCAAATCATCTTCTTTTTTTTTTATCTTTGATCCACACATAAATACATGTATTCCATAAACAAAATAATTTTTTAGAAATTTTTCAATTTCCTTTAGTATTTTTCAAAAATCCATTTCTAGTTAATTCCTTAAAAATTTGCTACATCACGCTTAACTCCAGAAAATTCCAACTCTTGGCGGGATCTTATACAAGTTATCGTGAGCCTCTATTTTAAATTTCGTGACCATCGGAGTTATACAACTCCGGTTATAGCAATTTTTGTCAGAAAATATAAATATTAAAATGGTCATAACTTGCTCAATTGAAGTCGGAATGAGCTCATTTTTGGACACAAGCTACTTTATAACATATATTTTCATGTCCCAAAAGCCCAGAATTTATCACATAAATTAAGTGGCCAAAACAAGTTTTGAAATTTCTGGACAACCTACTTTTTGGCATTTTTAGTTTTGGTGTCCTTTGCTAAAAATAGTCCACACGAAAATATATAACTCCTTTTTTAGTGATTCAACTTGGAAAAGTTAGAAGACTTATAGTTATAACTCTAGAAATTGATCACACTCAAAAATTTAAAACAGAATGAGAGATATGATCATTTGAATTTCAAGTTATGTTTTCTCAAAATCTGATTTTCCAGTTTTTGTGTTTTGTACAAAATCTTCCTAGATCTCTTGATTAGCCAAACATCAAACATCATAAACTATCATAATACATAATAATACCTCTAATACTCATGGATCTACCATGATCCGTGATCTAATACATCAAACAATTACCAATCATAAGATAAACACGATAAAGGCTAAGAAAATTAAGTTTTCTTACTTTTAAAACATAATTTTCTTTTTCTTGCTTTTGATATAACTTTTGACACTTAAAAGTGATAGATCTACATATAACACACTTATATACATATAGATCTAAGGTTTGGAGTTTTGAAATCATAGATTCAAATTTTGATTCAAACAACTAAACATAACTTTGGAAAAAGTGTTTATACCTTTATATATAGAATACTCTTCTTGATCATTCAAATATATGACAATCTAGGGTAGAAGGAAGATGAAAACCCCCTCCCTTCTCTTACTTGCTCCAGTCGAAATGGCACTCCCCTCTCTTTCTCTCTTTAGTTTTCTTTTACTAGCAAAATAGGATGTGAGATGAAAGAGAAGAAAAATTAGATTTTGTGTGTAAGAAGAGATATATTTTGTATAGCTATATCCATTCCCTCCACACTCCTTGCTATCTCTCTCTCACTCATTCTTATGATTGCTTTTCTTGCACACTTGGAGAAATGTAGTGTTAAATTGAGAGCTTGACACATAATGGAGTTGGTAAGGAGTTGGTGGGAGTTGGTAAATCAAATGATGAGCTCACATGCTCTCATTCCTTTCCTTGTTATAGCAGGCCACATATGGCCTTTTTTCCCTTTCAATTTTATTTTCTTTTTATGTCATATAATACTTTATTAAATGTCCAACATAACCCTCTTCCATTGGGCCAAGACTTGGGTCATTCCTTTAATTACTTTGGGCTTGATAATAAAATATTTGGGCTATGTAAATTAACATAGTCCACTATTTATAATTCTATTCTACCCTAATTATTTAATTAGGGTTTTTATTCACCACATTTGTAATTCAAACCCTTACTGATGTACATTTAATTACTTAACCCAATTAGTCTTGCTTTAATAAAATTAATTAATAAATTGAGATAATAAAATTAATCTCTTAGGTTAGTAAAAATTTTAAATACTAACAACCTTACATATTATAACCCTTAAGTTATTTAATTCCATACCTAATATATATATTAGGTTACAAGACTTTATTCTTAATTCTCTTTATATGTAAAATAAATATATAAACAATACACAAAACCATATAAGTCATTCACAAAAATTTTAAATTCATACTCTATTTTCAGTCTAGGTCTTATTATTTAACCTTTATTTAATCATACTCTATTTCCAGTCTATGTCCTCCCATGTGCTAGCATGTGCTAGCACATGGCCATCATGTCACATCATGCCACTCCTATGTGCTCATGGGTTGCCCCATGAGCTTAACCCACCCGTTAACCCATCGGTTCGACAAACGGGTTTAGTTAATTAATTTAATTCAAATTGAATCTATTTACTTCGTATAAAATGTGTATTATACGTCGTATTAATTTTTGTATTCTCTTCGTACCATACTCGTATAATAACTAGTATTATACTCGTATTCATTATGTATAATAATAATTATTGTACTTAATCATCTTCTTCTTCGATTTCACTTTCCCTAACCCTTAGGATTTTAAGTCCGCAAGCGAAAACTTCGCGAGCCATAAATGAAATATTATTATATATTCAATCTTGTCTTAAAATCCTATCATTACTCGTTTCTCGAAATTTCTATAACAATTTCTGAGTAGAAACGGATGAATAGTGATTCTCTTCGAGAAATACTTTTATCAGTTAACTTAACTTTTCACGGTATATTACAGTTAAATTTTTCGACAGAATGTCATTCTGACATCCCAATCCCCCCAAAAAACTTAAGGTTCTCAAACCCTAACCCCTAGGGTTTCAACATATGAATAGTGCCTATTTCGTCTTTTTCTCAAAAATATTTTTGTTCTTGGAAATCTTTTATTTTTGTTTTGAAAATTCTTACTCGTTCATTCTCGCTCGTAGCCAAAATCCACCTGGTTTCTAGTCATCATATGTCATAGAATGACTAATAAACACATAACACAGAATATAATTAATAAAAATTTATTTTATTAATCAATCGTTATTTAAACCTAATTTCTGGATAATCCAATTTTTCAGGTTGTCACAGCTGCAAAGGAAGCTGTTTGGATGAAAAAGTTCATAACTGAACTTGGCGTGGTTCTTAGCATTAGAGGAGCAGTACTTTTTGTGACGCCCCCAAATTCGGGTCCTAAGAACCTCAGACTTGGTACGTTACGGTACTTTATTATCATACATATTTTATCATCTAATGCGGAATAATAAACATATATTATTTATTTTACATAATTCTATAACATTTTCCCAGGTTTATTAACCTTAACTGAATACATAACTTCATAATTATAAAAGGTTTACATAAAATAACTAAATAGTTATTTGTGCATAACTATATATTATTGTACTTTGCTCTTATCTCCGTCCTTCTTCAAGCCTTCGCCTTAACTTGAAATTTATTATCATGATATAGCAAGGGTGAGAAACTACTTTGCCCAGCAAGTTTAAATTCAATAAAGATATATCATGATTGAAAGAATAATAAGCTTTCAAGTTTTCAACAATATAATAATTGTGAAAAAGCAGAATCAACATGTCAATAATTGAATGACTAAATCAATAACGTTTAATGTCACAAGGACCATGAACAACTTTAACTGAACCTTAGGATAATGAAGGTGATCAGCCTTTCATACCTGATGAACATATGCAACATACATTAAGTGCGAATCAATAATCAGTTTAGATGTGAACAATCATCAATAATCATTCACTAACATGCTTTGAAATATAACTTGAGTTTGAGTTAGGGAAACTTGCCTGCACCGTTGATTACTGCTACACAATATAATTTAATCGCTTTATTGTAAAGACCTATCAGTTATAAGATTGATCTTTAAATTAGTAAAACATACTTTGTCCATAATCATATTACTTTATAAATAACTATTTAACACTTAACCACATTGTCAACTATTAGATAACCATAACACTAACATATACACTTTAGTCTTAGTATTATCATTATACTTTGATAATCTTTTCATCACTTATAACTTATACTTATAAGTTTTCCCTTTATATGTTATCTTAGTAAGTTAGATAACCTTTCATTAAATTGAAATACTATTTCAGTAAACTAGATTATATTTTAGCATCCTGAATTCTCATTTTAGTCTATTACAAGCATAATATAGTTCCTTGAATACCAAATTCAATAACTATATTGAAAAATAACTTAATTCTCTTATTTAAATTCTTCGTTTAATATTATTAATTATGTAATAATATTTTATTCTAATGTTATTAATTTTTTAATAACATTCAAGTCAAATACTACTAATAATATCTTAATCCAATATTATTAGTCATATAAAAATAATTTAAGTCATTAATCACATAAATAAATAATTTATTTTAATTATTTTCCTTTCCTTAATTAACTCATTAAAGCATTTTAAAATGTCATAAACATCACAACACTTCATCACCGATCGAAACCTCCCTCACAAATCTGCATACACCATGCTCAAGGGTCTTAAGACATAAAATCGTATTTTTCATATTTTTGGACATCATATATTTAATTAAACTCATTTATCCATAAATTATCATTTACATGAAAAATACCAAATAAATTCTAAAAATATTACTTTTTTGGGATTTGACAGAATATAGTTCCATAATAAACATATATTTTTTTCGAAATTTTTAAAATACATTTACTATATTTAAATAGTCCATAATAGCCAAATATTCTCAGATTTTTCATAAATCGAGATTAGCTCCACAGATTCTAAAATTTTCACAGTAAGTTCCTGTTATACACATGTACTTCCAGTAAATATTGTGTAATTTTGGAACTTATACACAGAGAGTTATTCTGGTGGCTTCATAAAAATAACCCTTCACCGTAAAATCCATATCTCTCAAACCATATGGCCAAAAATTCTCAAATTTTTACAGGACCTTCATATCTTCTGATATTATCACCCTAAATGTTCCCCAAATTTTTAAAGCAAACAAAGTGGACGAAAATGTCCCCAAGGCAGACTAATCCAAAATAGTTGTACAAACAAGAAAAATATTTCTCTTTTCTTTTGGTTTCCAACCCAATCAACAACCCATATGGGTAAATCCAAACATGAAACACATAGATTGAAAGGTTTATACTTTCATATTGAAAGCCCCTTTTTATCAAATCACAAAAAGAAAATAGAGTAAAGCTTAGAAAGTAGGTTTATACCTTTTGCTTTTTCTTCTTCTCTTTTTCTTCTTCTTCTTTTTCCCATGGAGAATTTCTCTTCTATTCTTCCTTAAGGACTGCCGCCCCTTCCCTTCTTTCTCCCTTTTTCCCGTTCTTTCTTTTCCTTTCTTGTTTCTCTCTCTTTCCTTATCTTCTTTTTTTTTTCTAATCTTATCTTTCCTTCTTTTCTCCAACAAAATCTATCCAATATCTTACAAAATCTTATCCAATATCTCCTTGCCCCTCTAAAATTCGGCCACATGGCCTTTCTTATCTCTTTCCATATATCTTATCCTTCTCTCTTATAATTACAAGTTTGCTTGCAAGTAAAAACAAATGTGGTGGCTCCATTGATAAAATGACACCTACCACATCTTTGCCCACTAACAAAAATTAATTATCACATACTCCTTTCCTACCAATTTCGACCACATGGCTCCTTTGCTCTCCCACTTTTGTTTTTATTAAATACATGATTTAATGACCAATATATCCCTTCCTCAATTGGGCTTAAGCATGGGCTTTTATTAATTCCATTGGGCTTGCCATTTTTTTTATAGTTTTGCTTACTAACCAAAATGGACCTGGGCTTCCACCCATAAATAAATTGTGCCACCATAATATATATCTCATACATAAAATATTGGGCTAGTTTAACAACTTAATTGCTATTAAATCAATTTATCTACAAGTCTCACGCTTAATTAATTAATTGGGCTTGTTTAAATAACATATCCTCCCTAGTCCAATAAATAAATCACTTAAACTCTATTTAAATTCTTGGGCTATGACATTATTAATATAGTCCAACATTTTTAATTCTAATCTACCCTAAATTTAATTAGGGTTTTTATTTTTCCATATTTAAAAATAAATTCTTTACTCATGTCTTTTTAATTTCATAACCCAATTAGACTTGGTTATAAAATTAATTATTTGAGATATATAAAATAAATCTCTAGGGTTAGTATATATTTTTAAATACTAACATCCTCTCACATTATAACCTTTTAGGTTATTTAATTATCATACCTAATATATATATTAGGTTACATAACTTAATTCTTAATTCACTTTTATATACAAAATAAATGTATACACATTATTTAATATATATTTATCTAATCACACACATAATTCACACAATCATAACATATTTCACTTCTCACTCAAATTTTGGCTTTTCTCCATAAAAAAATCAACTGTTGACTTTGGCCAAAAAGTCAATCCTTACATATTTTGTGTTTACTGTCCTTTCTGACTAAACTTGACGTTCCGGACGCAACCGAGCAGTCTGTGCTTTAAGATTCTATCTCTAACTAAAATCTTGAGTTTTAACTTACTCCAAATTCACATCAATTTGTAGGTATCGTAGTACCTTATCCTTGATATTCCTATACATTCATTTCTAGGTTTGGAATTTTGTAACTCATACTTTTCTATTCTCATTCAAATAGCAAACCATATAGGTTTTACTTAAAAATTTTAAATAAATCCTCAAATTCTCATCTAGGTTTTATTCTTTAACCTTTATTCTAATCATTAAATATTTTTATAAATTTTTGGGTTGTCACACTTTTATTCTATGACAACACCTAATTTGTTGCTCAGGCCAAGGAACCAAGGTCTCATCAGAAATCCAAACACGTGTTACGGCGGTTTCATTTGATTAAAGAGATCATTGAAAGGGGAAATGTTACCCTGGAGCGTGTGGACTCTCAAGACAACATTGCAGATCTATTTACAAAAGCTTTAACACAACAACAGTTTTATCGTCACTTAGAGAAGATGGGTATGATATTCCATGGCGATTGGTTTTAGTGCAAGTGGGAGATTGAAAGTAGTATGCATACAAGCCAATCATGTATGATGATGAAGTATATATTTTGTAACAATCTTATTCATTTATTAATAAAAGAACTATTTTTTTAAAGGCGTTTATATTATCTAAAAAATGTTGTTATATTCAAATGTGATAAACCCATAGTTTTAAGCAATACTTTTAGAATCATGATGATGATCATGCTAATGAGATCTAAATTATTGGATAACTTAAAACTAAAATAGTTCCCAATCGATGGATTACTAAATAAGGGATTACTGAATTCGGATAGATTGGTACATACGTTGCTTGTTCTTTGGAAGGGGATGATCGATCTCATGATCATTTGTGTGGAGAGACTAAAGCAAGTATGTAGGTGCTTATTGGAGAATAAGTACACTGAACGTGGCTCGCAAAGGAATACCTAATGGAGTTTTACTCGCCTATCAATAAGAATTCCTTCAGTGATAGTAGTACAAGTAATCCTTAGACTTGAGATCATCATAGTATCTTATGTATACTGAGTTATATTTTGACATGTCCCTTAAGACCTTGAGGGTATATTAAAGGGTATGTTTGGGTATAATTAATTATACATGAAGATAATGAATGATCAATAAAGGATCTACCACTTCTAGTAAAAGAAGTGAATGCCCTATGTGATTCGATAAATGACACCTCAGTAGTCCTTGGCCAAGGCAGAGTGAAATTAGAAAGTAGTTTTTAATTTGCATTATCGGAGTTTGTGCATTTAGGATCAGAATACATATAATTAAATAAAATAAGACTTGATAGTAAATCCAAGTCCTATATTTAATTGGGACATTGTATGGTAGAAGAAATGAATTGTACGGTAACTATATACTCAAAGGTTCTTTTATGATTAATGTTAAAATCGATATTATCTTGAAAGTCGTTCAGCGCTAAGGGGGCTTACCCTTATTGTATAATAAATATTTATTTAAATAAATTAATAGTTAATTTATTTATTTAAATAAAATAAGAATTATTCTAATTAGTTTATTCACAACTAGTTTAATATGGAGAACCTAAAGGGTCACACCATAGAAGGATGAATATTTATTTAAGAAGCAAATGGCATAATTGTAATAATAAGTTAAATGTATTTAATTTAATCTATGGTGGTAGAATAAATTAATTAGCTTAATATTTATTATTTAATATTTTTGAAATATTAAATATAAATTAATAAGAGGAGTCTTATTATTATTATTAATATTATTATTAATTTAAATTCCTAAAGGAGTTTAGGAATTAATTAAAAAAAGTACTCTCCCATATTCCTAATAAGAGATTAGGAGGTAAATTAATTAAAGGAGTTTAATTAATTGCTCCTATTAAGATTAGGAAGCCTAATTAATTAAAAGAGTTTAATTAATTAATATGAAATCCAAATCCTAAAATGGTTAGGAGGGTTGCCTTCATCTATAAATAAGATGAGTCTTAGTTTGATTAATGCTTTCACAAGTTGTTGAGAGAGCTCACCTTTTCTAGAGAGAGAAAAAACAAGGATTTTGCCAATTACCCACCTTCTTAATACTTGTTCATCCTTGGTGGATCACCTCCAGATGCCAAACACTTGGGTGGCTGACGTTGATCAAAGGAAGGAATCACACCCGGTAGATTCAAGTCGAATAAGGAAAGGATTGTTGTAGAACTCATACGTGAGGAACCATGAATCTTCAAGGGTAAGATTCGTTCTTCATATCTTTAGATTAAATTAATAGTTGCGTATAAAGGATGATCCGGGTTCATGATTTGTAAAATTTTAAAACTCTATTTTTACACTTCCGCTGCTATGTATGTAATTGTTGCATGTTATTTTTGATCTTACAAACCTAACACACACTAGGTTCATTCTCGTTTTTGATAAAATCAAACCTTTTGATTGTCTCATCAAAATAAATGTTCCATCTTTGAGAAGCTTGCTTCAACCACCCATAAATAGATTGTTGTAACTCATGTGACACCCCCAAATTCGGACCGCCACTTGGTCACTCGAATTCGGTTTGTCACGTTCTAATATCTGACAATGCAATAAATATTACGACTAAATGTCGCATCACACAGCGGAATAATACACAACTAATACCGAATAGATTACGTTTAATTAATATAATTTATTCACGTCCCAAGGTCTCGTAACTTAAACATCGATTACATAGCTTAAACATACCTGAAGCATATATGAACCTAACTAATACATAATAACATAAGTTCTTGTTACATTATAAATCCTACATAAATAAAGCTACTTAGTAGCCTTTCCCTTGCCCTTGTCTGTGCTCGAGGGTCCGCACTGCTATGCCTTAACTGAAATATTTTAGGGAAAGCAAGAATGAGAAAAAAGTTTGGTCAGGAAGTAATATAACAATAAGGGTGAGTAATATAGTTCTCGAATCTCAATAAGAGTATAACAAGGTATGATATTTCAAGGGTAACAAGAAATATCAACACTGCTCAATAACAGTCGCTAAGGATAGAATAATATCAATATGATTCAATAATAATTCAATTTAAGCAGTCGAGATAACTGAGTACTGAGCAGTCACTGAGGACTGTGAAATTCTACTAGAATTAACAGTATTAAACTGATAACCCAATTAAAAACAAGTACAACAGGTGATCAGCCTAAAGTACCCTACGGTATGCATATCATTCAATCGTACTAAAGTGTGTGCATGTCGGCCTACCGACAAATAAAATTTCCCTTCAAAGAAGGTTGTTCATCTCAGTCAAACACATGATCCTGCACCAATCAATTGGTTTGGTTCGCTTTTCAATAATATAAGTCTAGCCGAATCAAATGGCATAGATCACGACAATTATAAGTTCAATCTCAAGATTTAAAGTTCAAAGAATATAAATTGACTTTTATCTTAACTGTGAAGTTTATAGTTATAATACATGAATTGCAAATTCCAAAAGTTTACTTGCACGACAATAATGGCACAAGATTAATGAACGCTCAATAAAGAGTAAGGTTAGGAACTTTCTTACAACGTTCCTCGAATAAATTAACACAAGGATAAGATACTTGCCTTATGCGTAGTTTGTCCACGAAAAACTAATCAACACTTTCGAATTCCTATCGTAATATAGTTATGTATATATGATATCCATTAGTCATATAGTTTGGCATTATACTTTATCTTATATACAATCCACATATAAGTTTAAGTCTTCAACCTTACTATACAATCATACCATGTATAGTATCATATTAATTCACAAATCTCGATTGATATAATTTTCAATGTCTTTTATCCTTAACGTCCCTCTTTTCAAGTTAATCATCCTCATATATCATTACTAACACCCAAGACCACAACGAATAACAAACATACTCCATTCAGCAAGTTATGATCTTGTTTTAAGTTAACCATCAAAATCGTATTCAAGTATCAACATATGATATCACATAGTATGTATACATATTAAAGGATACTTCTACGTTTGTATAACCCTTCCAAGTTCAATCATACATGATACAGTTTTAAATCACGCTCTCTAACGACTTAGGGTTATACAACGCTATGAATTCATATAAGTTGTCTTGCTTATCATTTAGACATCTAAAGTAGTCTTATATTTTATTGATTACGAATACTCACATATTTCTATGTCATGGGTGTGTAATCCTAGCATTGCTACTTATTCGTGATTTAATCGAACTCATGCCTGATTAACTTGCATTATATCTAACAAGTGTGTATATGTATGATGCCTTAAAAGCACATTCAAACATGTCAAAAATATCAGAATTTAGACTCCTAATATAGCATGTTAAAGTCCACGTTTAAAGCTTATGTTGTTGTTAGTAACGTTCACTAACGAGTTCAACATGCTCACGCTTCATTACGAATCATATAAACACAAGTTAATGGGTTGTTCAAGCATTTCTAAACCATACTACTACGCTCGCAAAATCAGAATATTAATATGGTATAACATGTCAAGGTTTGTGTTCAAAACTTCCATTTTCGTTAGGAATGTGTACTAGTGAGGTTCACATATTCAGATTACATTACGAAACCTATGTATAGAAGTTAATATGTTTCTCATGCATTTCTAAACTATACTAACATGTATCAAAAGTCAGAACATCAACATAAGGCTAACATATCAAAGTTCCTCTTTTCATAACTTTAAGTTCCTTTTGAAATACTCAAGCTTTGGTAAGTGTTTTCATGAAAGGCAACATAAACTAACAAGTCAGGGACTGAAATAGGCCTAACTACGTTACATTAGCATGCTTTGTAAATCAGATAGCCTAACAAAGCCATCAACAGAATCTGCAGAGGGGCGTGACCGCGCCCCATTTGTACTAGGGAGACGCGCGGCCGCGCAGCTCCATTTCCAGACCAGGAAGTCTTCTACTAAAGCAGAGCTTCAGGCCATACCCAATACACTTCATGGAACATGCATTTAATCAACTACCTTATATTTCTAACATGTATACTAACTCAACTAACATGCTAGCATCATTTCATACAACCAATTCCAACTGAGTCATGCTAATTTCTATAAATTAGAAATGCTACACTACAAGATATATTCAAGCATTATACCTTCTTGAGCTTTTAATTGGGTAGAGCTTCCCTTCAATCTCAGAATTTTCTCTCAACTCACTCTATAGCAACTTAGCAATTAATTAAGCAACATAAAAAATGAAGAGGGATGCTCAATTTATAGAAAACTCAAAACCTATGCCAAGCCTTAGCCCATGAAAACAAACCAAGAGATGGAAGGAGAGTTCATGGGATATTCAAGAGTTGGTGCAATAGTTCCCAACCACTCCCATCACCCACACCTTTCTTCATCATGGCCATCATTAGTAGCTAGATTGAGGAAATTGAGAAGCAAGATGGTAGACTAGGCCATTGGGTAAAACACGTGAATGAGACACGAAGGAGAAATGGACACTTAAAATGGGACAAGTTATTATATCTCAACATTCGCAAATTAGGGATGAAATACTACATACTATAAACTTAGTACATATATGCACACCTTAGCTTATATTCACTTAAGGGTATACATGGACTTGAAATGTCACAACAACATTACATGGTAGAAAATTGAGGTACAAGTATAAACATTGATATAGAATCCGTGTACATTTTAATAATGTCAAATTATGAATTAGTGGCATAATACATTAGTACAAACCTTATTATTCCAATTATGTAACTTATTGAAATAATTATTGTTATTACATACTTTAATTTAAAGTGTCACGTTATTCTTTATATAACATAGTTTGGTCCCATATGGTATAATGTACATACCACATGTATTCTCATAAGTCCAACCATGTGACTTACTTCTTTTATAATATAGTTTATATACGTTACATAGTCTTACTAAGGTGTCACACTACATGACTTTATATAATATAGTTGTAGTGATACTTTACACTTTAACACATACTTGAACAAACATTTATCTTCTAGTATTAATCAAATATTTATTCATTAATATGTCATTACTTTTACTAATCTTTAATTAACAATATATTATTGATTAATCATCCACTCATTAATTATTTCTTTAATTAATTAAATCATCGAAATTCTCATCACTGTGCCACACAAGACATTTATTGAGCTTATTATAAACTCCACAATTTCTCAATTATCATAATTATTCATTTTAATATAATTAAGTTAACTCATCTTATAACACATAAATATTTGTATTCAAATAAATATCCATTCCCATTAATATATTCATTTAATAATTTTCAAAAATTCTCGGGTATTACATCTTACCCCCTTATAAAAATTTCATCCCGGAATTGCTACAAGGTTACACAAATAGATGGGGATAATCCCTCATTATCCTATCTTATAACTCCCACGTAGCCTCCTCGACGTCGTGGTTACCCCAAAGTACTTTTACAGATGAAATAACTTTATTTCTTAAGGTTTGCTCTTTCCTATTGTTGTCCGATTTATGTAACGACAATTAACGCGCAAGTATACGCGGTCAACAAGTAATATAAGATAAGTAGGATGTCGTACCCACGAGGACGAAGTCTTAAATACAAATCAAATACTAATGTAAGTTCTTTACTGTCTTATCTAAACAATTGATTGGAGGTGGTATTTTAAACTATGCGATTACAACTAAAGGAAGCGGGAGAAATAGATGTAATAGGGAGACAAGCTAGGATTGCAATTCCCCTAACGCGTCGCCTAATCTCCTAACTCTCCACAATACAAACAAATCAAGGAATGGTCAGCCGAGAATAGAACTATGCATATGCTTCTGTCGAAGGCCAAATGCACATCTCTAGCTAGAAGAATCACAATATATCTATCGATGAAAATAACTAGGCTAGGGTCATTAAGCTCAGTCTCAAGGCTACACAAGGCAAATAGAGATATGTCTATCCTATTAAGCAGTTTATGCACACATTCCTTTAGGCAAGGGCATAACAAGTGTTGTTGTATTTTAAAAGCTAGATAATAATGTCCAATAGTCAATATCCATTAATATCATTGCCAAAAACTCTGTCAAGCATTTAGTAAATAAGCAAGAAACACAACAACCCATTCCCAAAATGATTCATTAGTATAAATAGGAGAGAGAGTTAATTAGGCTAAACACTAGGTTACATTGCAATCCTAAAAAGGAATTAGTTCATAACAATGGTGCTAATACACATTTCTATCACATTCAACATTGATCAGTAATACACAAACACCCGAGAGATTTTAGAATAAGAAAACTCCTGAGCTAAGGTTTTCTGTCTCCATGTATTCTCTTCTCCGTGTAACTCCTGAGCTGTATATGATGCAATGACTTTTCTCCCCTAAAACACAGCTTCTTTCTGTTCTAGAATCCCCAAAAATATTCTCTGTATTTTTTCTCTATCTCCGATATCCTTCCGTTGTTCTCTCGCTACTCTTTTTCTTCTTTTTTAGGTCATTAAATGCGAACCACTAGCTAGGCACCGGAGGCGACGCTGCGGCGCAGAGCCTATAACTGCTTGGCAGCGCTGCTGCGCCACTAACGCTGCAGCGCGAGAATAAGAAGGACCGGGCCGCTGCAGCGCCAGATGAATTTAGCCAGGACCATGAGTTGGCGCTGCGGCGTGGGCTTTAGAATAGGCTCTGGCGCTGCGGCGCTAGAATGTAGAAAATGACAACTTTGCCCCTGCAAGCTGGAAATGACCAAAACAGCCCTGCATCATACAGGAAAAGCATAACAACAACAAAATATATACAAAAGCACAACAAATAACAGAAAACAAGCAGCGTCTTGAGCTTTAGAGAATCTGATTCGCGATATAAATACCACTTATCATATACCCCCAAACTTAAGCTTTTGCTTGCCCTCAAGCAAACAATCTAACATCCACACTTGCATTAATGGAAGACGCGAAAGGAAACTACTACTATATAATAATACCACGGCTTCAAAGCGTACAAAAAGAGCCTCTCCGAGAATAGGACAAACACAGACATGAAAAGGGGCTTAAAATTGAATTTGCAAGCATGAGACTGTACTTGATCCATTCTATGTGCGCGAAAACCAACCATCCTAACTAAACATAGCTCAAAAAAAACTTGCACAGCTAATTGCTAAAAATAATATGCACACTACGCAACTTAAACATTCAACAAGCATTAAGGCTAGGATGCAAGCATAGGAAAAAATCAAAAGGCTCTAGCATGCAGATAGTAAAATCTGATTCGAACAGTCCTGAATTACCTTAGGCTAAACAGAGCTACCCATAAATGAGCTTTTGATCAGTGACTCCCAAACCAGACGGCTTTAGGGCACTAGGCGTGGAACACCCCTATGAATCTAATAACTCGAGCAGCAAAGGCCACGTAATCAACATAAGCCAAATTAGACTTTACGAAATCTGAAGATTATTTGACGAGTGCATTTTATGCTCCATCTCAACATCGGTCCTGCGTTTATGGGCGAGTGCGTTTTACGCTCCATCTCGACCCACCGCAAGACTTTCGATAATCAATCTCCTTTTCAATTCATTTGATTTTTTTTTATCTTAATACAACATGCCAGAGTCCAAGATCCAAAACTGTAAAAGCACCAAGCCCTTTATTACCTTGCAGAAATGAAAGATTATAAGAATGAACATACTTTCAAAGCAATCAACGCGCGAAGTAACATCGAAAAATAATTAGCTAAAACAGTTGATCGGTGCTTGCTAAGGACGGATCAAAAACAGTCTCGACTTTTCGATTCACAACCCCTAACACATACATGCCTGACACGACTCTAAGAGACAGCCATAACTACTTGGCGCCTGTCATTAGCCACGATCAAAAATTAACCCTCACCCAGCATATTTACAGTTGCAGAACTAGGCGAAAGGGGGAATAAGGAGAAGCCATTACACAAGGCATCAAGAAAACCAATTATCTGCACAAACCCCAAAATATGGCTAAAAACATAACAACCAAAATAAAGCACAAGCATTTAAATATTATAAACCAAAACATTCATTAATAAACCTAAAAAAACCAACACACCAATGCATCATAACATGCATCCCAAAAATAAACCGAAAACATTCACAAACATAGCATAAAAAAAAAATAGATAGTCTGGGGCTAAACCGCCCAAAAGAAACATGACAGCAATTCATATATAAAAAAAACTTAAACAGGAAATCTCCCCCAAGCTTGAAATCTGCCAATGACCTCACTGGCCTTCACCCTCTGAAGCAATATCACCTCCGCCATCATCCTCGTCTTCAGCATCCGCATCCGCTGGCTCCTCCTCGCGATCCTCTCCTGAGGCTGGAAATGGTGGAGGATAAGGCGTAAAGACTGGAGGCTCTGGAAATTGAAAGGGCATGGACTCTGCGTCGTCTCCTCCCTGAGCATAATAGATACTGGAGACCGTATTTGCAAACTCCGCATGATAGTGATTGAATTGGCTCTGCCATTGAGCCACTGTATCAACCTAGCTGTGGAGAAAATTAAGACTGCTTAAAATCTCTGCCAAGGCCCCGGGTGGCATAGCCTCAGAAGATGGGGGCTCAGGCGCTTGAGCGGAGGTACCAGCTTCCGATGAGGGAGGCGGCAGAGGCCCCGGTAAATATCCCTGACCCTTTGGGTGTGACGGAGGTCCCCCATCCCAAACTCCATAACGGGCTATAACGTGATGATCAATGACTGCCATAGGCGGCTGAGTGATGTCGTCTTTCTCCCATACCACACCCGTCCTTTTGCATAGGCGTGTGATCAGAGATGGGTGAGGGAGTCCGGAATTGACGTTGCTCCTAATGGCCTTTTTAATTGAATCCTGAATAAGAACCCCCACATCAACCTTCAGCCCCATGACAATTGTATAAAGAAGTACTGCCCTCTCTCTTGTTACATCGCTCAGGTGGCGTGTTGGCATAATATTTGCACAAATAAAGGAGTACCACGCCTTACCATAACGACTTAAGGCTTGATGGGGGAAAGAGGTCTTTTCACCATGGAATTCATTGGTTTTCCACACGGTACCAGGCTTGCAGAGCTTTGCTATAATCTCATCAGTATTGTAACTCCGCATCCCAGGCTCCAGATAATCCTTACCATCGTAGTTTGGAGTCCCATATACAGCATTGATGGTTCGAGTGTCAAATTTTATCAACTTACCCCGAACTGGCACCGAAGCAGGACCATCGGCATTAGCATTTGCATAGAATTCCTTTACCACTGAAATAACTGCAGATTCGGGCGGCTTGGTGAAGTGAATCCATTTCATAGTCACAATCATTGAATTCATATGGCCGTCCATCTTGTCATCTGGCCTTAGCCCTCTCTCAGGCACCAAACTCCTTTTTGAAAAATTTTGGGCATATCGCTTCCAGGCTTCCTCACTCGGAAATTTTACAGCATCCCAAAGAGGAGGGGTTCTGGAAGACGGAGGAGGACCTATACTAGTGCGAGGACGCTTTGAACCCATAGCCAACAAAACTCCAAGAACAACAAAAAGATAATTAATAAACGACCAACGAAACTCTGCTCTGAAGAAATCCTTTACCTCTGGTTGCTTATAAATACAATGAAGGAGAATAACTGCACGACGGTTGAAGGCCCCAAACGCTCAGAAGCCGAATGGGTAACGGTTGATTTGCCGCAATCGTTGGGAGTAAGGGAGATGTGTGAGAGAGAAACGAGGGACACTGCAAACTGAACCCAAAAGCCTCAATTAAACTTAAAAACTCGGCACTGGCGCTGCAGCGTGGTGCATGGCGCTGCGGCGCGAGAAAGGTTAATCCTGGCGCTGCGGCGTCATTATCGGAGCTGCGGCGTGAAATCTTGGCGCTGCGGCGTGAGTAATTAGGAAGACCTCGACGCTGCAGCGCAACTCTCCAGTAGCTTCCAGCATATGCCGGCGCCGCGGCGCGAAAATTTGTAAAGGGGATGGCGCTGCGGCGTGGTTCTTGGAGCTGCGGCGCGAAACTCAGACTAGCTCTTGGCGCTGCAGCGTGAGCACTGCATTCCTGCAGCCAACACCCAAAATCTGAATCAATGCACATTTGAACTACTAGACATAGCAATCATACTAACAATTATATTAACCATTAAACCACATCCTAACATACTAAATTAACATCTACACTAATTCTAAGCA
Organism: Panax stipuleanatus; assembly: GCA_020205555.1. Taxonomy (NCBI): domain Eukaryota; kingdom Viridiplantae; phylum Streptophyta; class Magnoliopsida; order Apiales; family Araliaceae; genus Panax; species Panax stipuleanatus. The sequence goes on from CM035118.1 coordinate 34,985,319, forward strand.
AAACCAATTGCACTAATGATAACTAAGGAAAATAAGACTAAATAAAACCATAAGGAAATTTTTGATACTAAGATGGGGGTTGCCTCCCCATCAAGCGCTTGATTTAGAGTCGTCGGCTTGACTTTCGCCCCGCCTTACACCGGGTCTCCCAAGGTGATGGAGGTGTTTTGCCGATCGACCTCGCCGCCCCAATAGTGTTTCAAACGTTGTCCATTGACTTTGAATGTTTTGTCTGAATGAGGGTCTTCGACCTCAATAGCCCCATGAGGATACACTTTAGCAATGGTGAACGGCCCACACCATCGGGACTTCAACTTCCCCGGGAATAATTTCAGCCGGGAGTTAAAAAGAAGCACCTTCTGGCCTTTTTCGAAGTTCCTATCGACAATTTTCTTGTCATGCCACCGCTTTGTCTTTTCCTTATACAACTTAGCGTTTTCATACGCGTGCAGACGAAACTCGTCTGATTCATTGAGTTGTAATAGTCTTCGTTCACCTGCTGCATCCATATCGAAATTGAGCTTTTGGATAGCCCAATATGCATTGTGCTGTAGCTCCACAGGAAGATGACAAGCCTTGCCATAAACAAGCCTATACGGAGACATTCCGATAGGCGTTTTATAAGCGGTGCGGTATGCCCACAAGGCATCATCAAGCTTCTTTGACCAGTCCTTCCGATTAGGATTAACAATCTTCTCCAGGATACGCTTAACCTCTCGATTAGAGATCTCTGCTTGGCCACTTGTCTGCGGATGATAACCTGTGGCTATTTTATGGGTCACCCCATACTTAGCAAGAAGGGCTTCGAAATATTTGTTGCAAAAATGTGACCCTTCATCACTGATTATTGCCCGAGGAGTGCCGAAGCGAGTGAAAATATTTTTCCTTAAGAAATTAAGCACCACCTTAGCATCATTAGAAGGCAAGGCGACTGCTTCTACCCATTTGGAGAAATAATCAACCGCGACCAAAATATAGAGATTGTTGAAGGACGACGGGAATGGCCCCATGAAGTCAATACCCCATACATCAAACAGCTCTACTTCAAGGATATTCTGCAGAGGCAATTCGTGCCTTTTTGAAATGGTTCCTACCCTTTGGCATCTATCGCAGTGCAACACATATAGGTGTGCATCTTTGAACAGGGTAGGCCAGTAAAACCCAGATTGGAGTACTTTAGCAGCAGTTCTTTGGCCCCCAAAATGTCCTCCATAATTAGAGGAATGACAATGATGGAACACACCTTCGATTTCCTCCTCTGGAAAACATCTTCGCAGAATCTGATCTAAACACTGTTTGAATAAAAAGGGCTCGTCCCAAAAGTATTGTTTTGCATCATTTAGGAATTTCTTCCTCTGCTGATAGCTGAAGATGGGAGGAAGCACTTGACAAGCGACGAAATTTGCAAAGTCCGCATACCACGGGGCTTTACTTTGGACGCCAAACAGTTGTTCATCCGGGAAGAAATCATTGATGTCTTTGATTGCGTCTCCCGAATGAGGAGGATTTTCCAACCTCGACAAGTGATCTGCTACCTGGTTTTCTGTCCCCTTCTTGTCGCGGATCTCTAGATCGAACTCCTGTAGAAGAAGGACCCACCTTATCAGCCTAGGCTTTGCATCTTTTTTTTCTATCAGATATTTAATGGCCGAATGGTCTGTGTATACGGTCACTTTTGTTCCAATGAGGTAGGAACGGAATTTGTCGAAAGCATAGACCACTGCCAGCAGTTCCTTCTCGGTTGTGGTGTAATTTAACTGAGCATCAGTTAATGTTTTGCTGGCATAATAGATCGTGTGGAACACTTTGTCCCTTCTCTGTCCCAACACTGCCCCAATTGCAAAATCGCTGGCGTCACACATGAGCTCAAATGGGAAAGTCCAATCAGGAGCTACCACAATAGGAGTCGAAATGAGTTTTTCCTTCAATAATTCAAATGCTCTGAGGCAGGCTTCATCAAACTGAAAAGGCATATCCTTTTCCAATAGTGAACATAGTGGTTTTGTTATCCTTGAGAAGTCCTTGATAAATCGCCTATAGAAACCTGCATGCCCAAGAAAACTCCTAACCCCTTTCACTGATGTAGGCGGTGGTAGACTATTGATGACATCAATTTTAGCCTTGTCTACTTCAATACCACCATCTGATACTCTGTGGCCTAGAATAATGCCCTCTTTTACCATGAAGTGGCACTTCTCCCAATTCAATACAAGATTAGTTTCAACGCATCTTTGGAGAACGGTAGTCAAATTGACCAGACAGTTATCAAATGAACTCCCGAATACAGAAAAATCGTCCATGAAAACCTCGAGGGTCTTTTCGACCATGTCAGAGAAGATGGACATCATGCAACGTTGGAATGTTGCAGGAGCGTTACACAACCCAAAGGACATTTTCTGAAAGGCAAAGGTCCCATACGGACATGTGAACGTTGTTTTCTCCTGATCTTCGGGAGCAATAGAAATTTGATTATAGCCAGAATAACCATCTAGCAAACAATAGAAGGCGTGCCCAGCAAGTCTATCGAGCATCTGATCAATAAATGGCAGAGGGAAGTGATCCTTACAGGTGGACTTGTTCAACTTTCTGTAGTCCATACATACCCTCCATCCAGTCACCGTTCTGGTTGGAATCAACTCGTTATTCTCATTGGCTACTACTGTCATACCGCCCTTTTTTGGCACGCATTGAATTGGACTGACCCAAGGACTGTCCGAGATAGGGTATATAATGCCCGCATCTAGCAGCTTAATGATTTCCTTCCGGACCACCTCTTTCATTATTGGATTCAATCGCCTCTGATGTTCAATGGTCGGCTTGGATCCTTCCTCCAGTAGGATTTTGTGCATACAAAGGGATGGACTGACCCCTTTAATGTCTGAAATTGACCACCCCAGTGCCGTTTTATACTGTTTGAGCACTAGCAGTAGCTTCTCTTCCTGGCATTCATCTAAAGATGCAGATATTGTAACAGGTAAAGTGGATGAATTTCCCAAGTATGCATACCTCAGATGATTGGGCAGGGGCTTTAACTCGAGGACAGGAGGTTCTACAACAGATGGTTGGGCCTTGGAAGTAGATGCTTCTGGATCATTCAGCGACTCAAACTGTCTTTGGAACTGTGTAGATCGCTGGGGTGCATCCAGCCAGTTAGCACATTCAACATGGGTGGCCTCTTCCTTAGTACTGGTACCTCTTAATGGAGCTTCTAAAAGGTTTGTCATGCATGTTTCTGAGAATACTTCCCTGACTGCATCATCCATCTGGTTAATCTGAAAACAGTCTTCAGGGGTGTTCGGATATTTCATTGCCCTAAACACGTTGAAAGTTACTTCCTGATCCTGTACTCTCATAGTTAGCTCCCCTTTCTGCACATCTATAAGGGTTCTCCCCGTTGCTAAGAATGGTCTTCCCAGTATTATCGGGACTTCCCTGTCTTCCTCAAAGTCCAGGACAATAAAGTCCGCTGGGAAGATTAACTTGTCCACCTTAACAAGCACATCCTCTACTATCCCCTTCGGGTACGTGAGAGATCTATCCGCCAATTACAAAGTAACACTTGTGGGTTTGGCTTCATTCAGTCCAAGCTTTTTATATATTGACAGAGGCATCAAATTTATACTCGCCCCCAAATCACATAAGGCCTTGCCAATGAATTGGTCCCCGATAGTGCATGGAATCGTGAAACTTCCAAGATCTTTCAATTTTGGCGGGAGCTTGTTCTGTAGAATAGCACTGCATTCCTCAGTCAGAGCCACTGTTTCATAATCTCCCATTTTCCTCTTTTTCGACAATATGTCTTTCATGAATTTAACATAGCTCGGCATTTGCTCCAACGCCTCTGCAAACGGGATATTTATGTGAAGCTTCTTGAACACTTCTAAAAACTTAGAAAATTGCTTATCAAGCTTTTGTTTCTGCATGCGCTGGGGGAATGGCAACTGTGGGATAGGAGGACTAGCTGTGTTCACTGTAGGGGTTGGTGATGAAGGGCTTTCTTGAGCATTTACCTCACCCCCAGACTTATCATCACTCTGCTCCACAATAAGTTCCTCTATAGTCACTTCTTCTTGCACTACAGGACTCTCTCCACCCTTCTCATTTATAGTTCTCCCACTCCGGAGTGTAACTACTTTGCAGTGTTCCTTCCCATCCCGTTTCGGGTTGACATCAGTGTCACTCGGCAATGTGCCTTGCGGTCGACTATTCAAAGCAGAGGCCAACTGTCCCATTTGGACTTCAAGGTTCCGGATGGAAGCTTCTTGATTACTGCTCCTTGTCTCATTTTGGGTAATATATCGTGACAGGAGATCTTCCAAACTAGGTTTTCTTTCCTGTTGAGATGGTGGATAGTGGAACTGATTATGAGAACTCTGTGGTTGTTGGTTGTACTGATTTTGAGCTTGAAAACCGGGAGGGTTTGAGAAATTAGGCCTAGTGGTCGGAGGTTGTGCTTGATTGCTATTTGTGTTGCCCCAAGAAAAGTTTGGATGATTCCTCAAGCCCGGATGATAATGAGTAGGAAGACTTGCGTTTTGCTGCCGCCCATAGTTGGAAACAAATTGAACTGACTCGGGGCTTATGGCACACTGCTCAGTTGTGTGGCTCCCTTGACACAATTCACACAACAATGCGACACTCTGAACATTCTGCACAGCTTGCACTCCCATGGTGTCAAGTCTTTTGGTTAGCGCTGCAACCTGAGCCGCTAATTGTGTGACTGGATCTACCTCGTATATTCCTGCTGCTCTTCTAGGGGCCTGCCTATCATTTGGCCATTGATAATTATTGGCCGCCATTGTTTCCACCAATTCATACCCCGCTGTATGATGCTTAGACATGAACGCTCCTCCAGAAGCGGCATCAATACTCGATCGAGTAGCTCCGGATAACCCATTATAGAATGTCTGGATGGGAAGCCATTCTGGCAGTCCATGGTGGGGGCATTTTTTCAGAAGATCCTTAAATCGCTCCCATGAGTCGTACAAAGATTCTGACTCAAACTGATTAAAAGAGGTAATTTCTTGCCTGAGCCTGGCGGTTTTAGCTGGTGGGAAGAACTTTGCCACGAACTTTTGAGCCAAGTCATCCCATGTGGTTATGGAGCCTGACGGAAGTGAATGTAGCCAACTCTTGGCTTTGTCCTTCAAAGTGAAGGGAAACAATCGGAGTCTGATGGCATTGTCAGACACTCCGTTGCACTTAAACGTATCGCAGATTTCCAAGAAGTTCATCAAGTGATCGTTGGGGTCATCATTTGGGTATCCCCCAAACTGAATATTGGAGCACATTTGGATGGTGCCCGGCTTTATCTCAAAATTATTTGCTTGGATTGCGGGCCTAAGAATGCTCGCTTGCAAATCTGCGATGTGAGGCATAGCATGCTCCCTTAAAGATTTCTGAAGTTCCTCAGCCATTGTAATAGGAGTATGTATGTCCCGCGCTTTTTCTCTCTGCAGGCGTCTGTACGTTCTATCAACCTCGGGATCGAGAGGTATTATATTCCGACCCCTTCGAGGTGGCATACGCCGTTGAGATCACCTGAAAAGAAAATTAAATAGATAAAGTTAGTCTAAATTAAGATCGTAATGACTTAGCTTTAATATTGATAACAAATAATACTAAGTCCCCGGCAACGGCGCCAAAAACTTGTTGTCCGATTTATGTAACGACAATTAACGCGCAAGTATACGCGGTCAACAAGTAATATAAGATAAGTAGGATGTCGTACCCACGAGGACGAAGTCTTAAATGCAAATCAAATACTAATGTAAGTTCTTTACTGTCTTATCTAAACAATTGATTGGAGGTGGTATTTTAAACTATGCGATTACAACTAAAGGAAGCGGGAGAAATAGATGTAATAGGGAGACAAGCTAGGATTGCAATTCCCCTAACGCGTCGCCTAATCTCCTAACTCTCCACAATACAAACAAATCAAGGAATGGTCAGCCGAGAATAGAACTATGCATATGCTTCTGTCGAAGGCCAAATGCACATCTCTAGCTAAAAGAATCACAATATATCTATCGATGAAAATAACTAGGCTAGGGTCATTAAGCTCAGTCTCAAGGCTACACAAGGCAAATAGAGATATGTCTATCCTATTAAGCAGTTTATGCACACATTCCTTTAGGCAAGGGCATAACAAGTGTTGTTGTATTTTAAAAGCTAGATAATAATGTCCAATAGTCAATATCCATTAATATCACTGCCAAAAACTCTGTCAAGCATTTAGTAAATAAGCAAGAAACACAACAACCCATTCCCAAAATGATTCATTAGTATAAATAGGAGAGAAAGTTAATTAGGCTAAACACTAGGTTACATTGCAATCCTAAAAAGGAATTAGTTCATAACCATGGTGCTAATACACATTTCTATCACATTCAACATTGATCAGTAATACACAAACAACCGAGAGATTTTAGAATAAGAAAACTCCCGAGCTAAGGTTTTCTGTCTCCACGTCTTCTCTTCTCCGTGTAACTCCTGAGCTGTATATGATGCAATAACTTTTCTCCCCTAAAACACAGCTTCTTTCTGTTCTAGAATCCCCAAAAATATTCTCTGTATTTTCTCTCTATCTCCGATATCCTTCCGTTGTTCTCTCGCTACTCTTTTTCTTCTTTTTTAGGTCATTAAATGCGAACCACTAGCTAGGCACCGGAGGCGATGCTGCGGCGCGGAGCCTATAACTGCTTGGCGGCGCTGCGGCGCCACTAACGCTGCAGCGCGAGAATAAGAAGGACCGGGCCGCTGCAGCGCCAGATGAATTTAGCCAGGACCATGAGTTGGCGCTGCGGCGTGGGCTTTAGAATAGGCTCTGGCGCTGCGGCGCCAGAATGTAGAAAATGACAACTTTGCCCCTGCAAGCTGGAAATGACCAAAACAGCCCTGCATCATACAGGAAAAGCATAACAACAACAAAATATATACAAAAGCACAACAAATAACAGAAAACAAGCAGCGTCTTGAGCTTTAGAGAATCTGATTCGCGATATAAATACCACTTATCACCTATCTAATATCTGGATAGGAATTTCTTCATACGCCAAGTTCTTCTCCACTTGAATGGGCTCGTACAAAATCACGTGCTTGTAGTCGGCCTTGTACGATCGTAACACGAAAATATGGAACACGTTGTGGATGTGCTCCAACTCGGGTGGTAACGCAACTTTGTATGCCACTTCGCCCACTCGCTTCAGTATTTCGAACGGTCCTATGAATCTTGGACTCAACTTTCCTTTTTTGCCAAAACGGATCTTTCCCTTCCATAGAGATACCTTCAGGAATACGAAACTACCGACTTTAAAGTCTTGGTCCTGCCGATGCAAATCTGAGTATTTCTTCTGGCAGTCTTGAGCTGCTACTAGTCTGGCTCTTATCACTGTCACCACGTCTGTGGTTTGTTGAACTAACTCTGGTCCGAGTATTCGTCGCTCTCCGACTTCGTCCCAACATAATGGCGTTCTACACTTTCTCCCATAAAGAGCTTCGTAAGGTGGCATGCCGATACTCTCATGGTAACTATTATTATATGAAAATTCGACTAAGGGTAGGTGGTCATCCCAATTTCCCTTAAAATCCATCATGCAAGTTCTAAGCATATCTTCCAGCGTTTGTATTGTTCGCTCACTTTGTCCGTCTATCTGAGGATGGTAAGCGATACTCAACCTCAACTGCGTTCCCATTCTCTCTTGTAAGCTTTTCCAAAAATTTGACATGAAGCACGGATCTCGATCAGAGACAATTGACACCGGCACTCCATGTCGTGAAACAATCTCCTTTACGTACAGACTTGCTAACTGATTCAAACTGTAGCAAATTTTGATTGGTAGAAAATGTGCAGTCTTCGTTAGTTCGATCCATGATAACCCAAATGGCATCATATCCCTTCTGTGTGACTGGAAGTCCTACCACGAAGTCCATCGTAATATGCTCCCATTTCCACTCCGGTATTTCCAACGGTTGTAGTAAACCACTTGGCCGCTGGTGCTCTGCTTTGATGCGTTGGCAAGTCAGACATCTACTAACGCACTCTGCGACTTCCTGTTTTAGATTGGGCCACCAAAAATGTTGCCTCAAATCTCGGTACATCTTAGTGCCTCCCGGATGAACGGAATACGTCGTACTGTGTGCCTCGTGCAAAATCTCTTCTCTTAACTTGGTTACTGCTGGTACCCACACTCTTCCTTCAAATCTTAAAATACCATCTTTATCCATTCGAAATCTCTCTTCTTTATTTTCTGGGATCCTTTTTCTGATTTTCTCGCACTCTTCATCCTTCTCTTGTGATTCCTTTACTCTATCCAACAATGTCGGATGACCTTCCATTATGAACAACTTTTCTTCCGACCTCTCCGGTCCTTTTAACTCTATCTCTAATTTTTCCATTTCTCTTATCAATTCCTCCTGAGTCGTTAAACAAAATAGTTTCTCCCTTTCTTTTCTGCTCAGAGCGTCGGCAACCACATTTACCTTACCCGGGTGATAAAGAATATCACAGTCATAGTCTTTAATCAATTCTAACCACCTTCTCTGACACATATTCAACTCTTTCTGTATGAAGATATATTTCAGACTCTTGTGGTCCGTGTATATTTTACATTTCTCTCCATATAAATAATGCCTCCAAATCTTCAACGCAAAAACTACTGCCGCTAACTCTAGGTCGTGAGTAGGGTATCATTTTTCGTAATCCTTCAATTATCGTGATGCATATGCAATGACTTTGACGTGCTGCATTAGCACACAACCAAGTCCCTTGTGCGATGCATCACTATACACCACAAAATTTCCCGCATCATCTGGTAATGACAACACAGGCTCTTCGCACAATCTCTTTTTCAACTCTTGAAAACTCTCTTCACATTTGTCTGTCCATGCAAATTTCACCGTCTTCCTCGTCAGATTGGTCAACGGGGTTGCTATCTTAGAAAAATCCTGGATGAATCTTCGATAGTACCCAGCTAACCTTAAGAAACTTCTTACCTCCGTCGGTGTTCTTGGCTGCTCCCAATTACTAACTGCCTCGACCTTTGCAGGGTCTACTGAGATTCCATTCTTATCCACTACGCGACCTAAGAATTGAACCTTCTCCATCCAAATTTCACACTTAGAAAATTTCGCATACATCTTCTCCTTTCTTAGCGCCTCCAAAACTATCTTCAGATGTTCGGCGTGTTCTTCCTCTGTCTTCTAGTAGATCAAAATGTCATCGATGAAAACTACCACAAACTTATCCAAGTATGGCTTGAAAACTCGATTCATCAAGTCCATAAATGATGCCGGAGCATTAGTCAATCCGAATGACATTACCAAAAACTCGTAATGTCCATAACGGGTTCGAAACGCAGTCTTTGGTATGTCCTCATCCCGTACTTTCAGTTGGTGATATCCTGACCGTAGGTCTATCTTTGAAAAACACTTTGCTCCCTTCAGTTGATCAAATAAGTCGTCTATCCTCGATAACGGATATCTGTTCTTGATCGTTACTCTGTTCAATTCTCGATAATCGATACAGAGCCTCATCGATCTGTCCTATTTCTTAACGAATAACACTGGTGCTCCCCAAGGTGACACCCTCGGTCGAATGTAACCCTTATCCAATAACTCTTGCAATTGTATCATCTATTCCTTCATTTCTACTGGCGCCATACGATATGGAGCTTTCGAAATTGGTGCTGTTCTCGATGCTAAATCTATTACGAATTCAATTTCTCTGTCTGGCAGAAGACCAGGCAGATTGTCTAGAAATACATCTCAAAATTCATTCACTACGAATATATCCTTAATTTCTACTCCATTTTTTTTAGTATCTACGATGTAAGCTAAATAACCTACACAACCTTTTCTTAACAATTTCTTGGCCTACATCATCGTAACGTAACACGATTGCTTAAGCGATGAGCTACCATAAAACACTATCTTAGACTTACTCGGAGTCTGAAGGTTCACACATTTATTCTGACAGTCAATTATTGTAGCATGCTTATACAACCAATCCATTCATAGTATTACGTCAAATTCTCCCAATCTAATAGGAATCAAGTCTATGTTCAGTTCACGTTCTCTAATGTTTGCGCGATAATTTTGATAAACGTATTCTACAGGGATTACTCCTTATTCATAACTTATATGTTCAAGGGATTTTCTAATCGTTCTCGGGGTGTATTAAGTCTACTTGCAAATTCTTCAGATACAAAAAAATAGGTGGCACCCGAATCAAATAATATGTAAGCATTTATATAATTGATTGGGATTATACTTGACATCACGTCCTTCGCAGTCACTGCATCCTGGACGGTCATGTTAAAGGTTCTGGCGGTTGGGCAGTTGGATTGTGTCGGTCCATCGATCATTAGTTTGTTACCTCCCCCTTGTTAACTGTTACCTCCGCCACTTCCTTTCTTCCGGAAATCCTTAATTCAGTGCTCAGTTGAGCCACATGCAAAACATCCTTGTATCTTTTTCGATTTCGGGCAGTTGGACGAGATGTCCGCTTCCTGTCCGCAGTTGTAGCAAGTGCCACATCTCTTCCAGCATTCACCCTGATGGTTCTTCCCATATTTCGGGCATCCTTCAGCCTTCTTCTTGAAACCTCCATGAAAATTCCCGAATTTATTGTTGTTATTTTTGTTGTTATTTTCCCACTTCCTTTTTCCCAAGTTGCTTCCTCCACTACTACTTCCTCCAGTACGATTTTCTCCTCCAGTATTCTTTCCTTTCTTTTCCTTGTTATACAAGCTTAAAGCTTCACTTCCTCCCTCGGCAATAATAGCCTTCTCCAACAGTGTTGTAAAAGAATCAAGTTGAAAAACTGATACCTTGTTGAACAGCCAGGGCTTCAGTCCTTGTTCAAATCGTCTCGCCTTCCTTTCCTTATCTCCAACTTGGTGCTCCGCAAATCGCGCTAGTTCATTTAACTTAGCTGCGTACTGCGCCACTGTCATATCACCTTATTTTAATTCTAAGAATTTCACCTCCATTCGGTTCTTCAAGCTCTTCGAGAAGTAGTTTTCGAAGAACAGCGTCTTAAACCTATCCAATGTTATCGTCCCTTCTCCAGCTCTCTGCTGATTAGCCTCCCACCAATAGTTCTCTTCTCCTCTCATCATGTACGTAGCAAACACCGTCTTCTAGTGTTCACCCACCCGAGCTATAGTGAAAGCCTTCTCGATTTCTTTTATCCAGGTTTGCCCAATTATCGGGTCGGTAGTTCCCTCGAACTCTGGGGGTCCTACACTCCTAAAGTCTTTAAAGGTTGTAACTAGAACTGCTTGAGGGTTAGGGTGAACGGGTTCATTGTTCCTTCCCCAAAGAGCTTCTCCTAACAGATCAACTAGCTTCTGGATTGGGTCTGCTTTTTCCCTCTCATTGTTCACTGACTCTTCACGTGCAGTCAATCTACGTCTGGGCGGCATTATCTGCATCATAAATTTTCATTTTATTATTACTCAGTTATATTACTTAAGTATTTCTTTTAATACTAAAGGCATAAAATTTTATAACACATTTATGAAATAAGCTTCATTTATATTGATATGCCAAATCGTTTCATTATATGATTTCTCCTAGCATATTTCTATAAATGTTATCACATATATCCTCTAATATCACAAAAGATGGGGAACACTAACATACTACCATACTACCCCTCTATCAAAAGCTTACTCGGGGTTTACATCACTATCCCACACTTTGCACAAAAAGTTGTGATTACAACACAGTATATACAATAGATAAAGTAAATACTACTACTAGACTGACTAAGGGTCTCATCCCATCATCCCACGCTCCATATTGCTCTTATACTTGATCTGTGCTATATACGCCATCAATTCTCGGCTCAAAGTATGTAGGGTCTGTCCCTGCTCCGCCGGGTAGTGGTACACACCATCAATCACCCTCTCAAAGGCCGAACGGAACATGTACCCCATCTTGTTCATCTTCCTCTTCTTGCATCTGACCTCATCCTCTAGGTCATCAGCCCTCTCTTTGGCTGCTTCCCACTTCTCCTCGAAATATATCCTATTCATCACCTCTAATTCCAACTGAGTACAGAGTGCATCCTTCTCAGCCTTCTCACTCAGCTCCCTCTGTTCTACTTCTTCCAGCTTTCCTGCCAGATTTATATTTCTCTCCATCGACCTGTGGAATAAGGTTCCCATCTGGATCCCTGCCTCCCTAAGGTAAAAAATCTCCACCTCTAACTCCTGCATGGCCAGCTTACTCTGGTGGTCCTCGTCCCTCAGCTTCTGGAACTCAGACTCTCTCTCCTCGGCCTCGGCCTCCAGCTCCTGGACTCTGCAGTCCAACTCCAGAATACGCTTCTCGTATTCGCCTAACATCTGCTCCTCTATAGTAGCCTCATCAGAGTCCTCTACTGGCTCATCCTCCATTAGAATGTTAAATAAAACATAAGTTCATTGTATAGAATGAAGTTACATTTCATAACATGCTAAGTCTCGCTCTAGGGAAAACTCTATGTGAGTTCTATCCCTTTCTAACTTCTAAATTCTCCTAAGTTATAATCTAAGGACACTCGCTCCTAAGGTTTATAACTACGGCTTTGATACCAACCTGTGAGACACCCAAATTCAGACTGCCACTTGGTCACTCGAATTCGATTTGTCACGTTCTAATATCTGACACCATAATAAATATTACGACTAAATGTCGCATCGCACAACGGAATAATACACAACTAATACATTTAATTAATATAATTTATTCACGTCCCAAGGTCTCGTAACTTAAACATTGATTACATAGCTTAAACATACCTTAAGCATATATAAACCTAACTAATACATAATAACATAAGTTCTTGTTACATCATAAATCCTACATAAATAAAGCTACTCAGTAGCCTTTCCCTTGCCCTTGTCTGTGCTCGAGGGTCCGCACTGCTCTGCCTTAACTGAAATGTTTTAGGGAAAACAAGAATGAGCAACAAGTTTACTCAGCAAGTAATATAACAATGAGGGTGAGTAATATAGTTCTCGAATCTCAATAAGAGTATAGCAAGGTATGATATTTCAAGGGTAACAAGAAATATCAACACTGTTCAATACCAGTCGCTAAGGATAGAATAATATCAATATGATTCAATAATAATTCAATTTAAGAAGTCAGATTAACTGAGTACTGAGCAGTTACTAAGGACTGTGAACTTCTACTAGAATTAACAGTATTAAACTGATAACCCAATCAAAAACAAGTAGAACATGTGATCAGCCTAAAGTACCCTATTGTATGCATATCGTTTAATCATACTAAAGTGTGTGCATGTCGGTCTACCGACAAATAAAATTTCCCTTCAAAGAAGGTTGTTCATCTCAGTCAAACACATGATCCCGTACCAATCAATTGGTTTGGTTCACTTTTCAACAATATAAGTCTAGCCGAATCAAATGGCATAGATCACGACAATTATAAGTTCAATCTCAAGATTTAAAGTTCAAAGAATATAAATTGACTTTTATCTTAACTATGAAGTATATAGTTATAATACATGAATTTCAAATTCCAAAAGTTTACTTGCACGACAATAATGGCACAAGATTAATGAACGCTCAATAAAGAGTAAGGTTAGGAACTTGCTTACAACGTTCCTCGAATAAAGTAAACACAAGGATAAGATACTTGCTTTATGCGTAGTTTATCCACGAAAAGCAAATCAATACTTTTGAATTCCTATCGTAATATAGTTATGTATATATGATATCCATTAGTCATATAGTTTGGCATTATACTTTATCTTATATAGAATCCACATATCAGTTTAAGTCTTTAATCTTACTATACAATCATACCATGTATAGTATCATATTAATTTACAAATCTCGATTGATATAATTTTCAATGTCTTTTATTCTTAACGTCCCTCTTTTCAAGTTAATCATTCTCATATATCATTACTAACACCCAAGACCACAACGAATAGCAAACATACTCTATTCAGCAAGTTATGATCTTATTATAAGTTAACCGTCAAAATCGTATTCAAGTATCAACATATGATATCAGATAGCATGTATACATATTAAAGGATACTTCTATATTTGTATAACCCTTCCAAGTTCAATCATACATGATACAGTTTTAAATCACGCTCTCTAACGACTTAGGGTCATACGACGCCATGAATTCATATAAGTTGTCTTGCTTATCATTTAGACATCTAAAGTAGTCATATATTTTATTGATTACGCATGCTCACATGTTTTTATGTCATGGGTGTGTAATCCTAGCATTGCTACTTGTTCGTGATTTAATCGAACTCATACCTGATTAACTTGCATTATATCTAACAAGTGTGTATATGTATGATGCCTTAAAAGCACATTCAAACATGTCAAAAATATCAGAATTTAGACTCCTAATATAGCATGTCAAAGTCCACGTTTAAAGCTTATGTTGTTGTTAGTAACGTTCACTAACGATTTCAACATACTCACGCTTCACTACGAATCATAAAAACACAAGTTAATGGGTTGTTCATGCATCTCTAAACTATACCAATATTCTCGCAAAATAAGAATATTAACATGGCATAGCATGTCAAGGTTTGTGTTCAAAACTTTCATTTTAGTTAGGAATGAGTACTTGTGAGGTTCACATATTCATATTACATTACGAAAACTATGTACATAAGTTAATATGTTTCTCATGCATTTCTAAACTATACTAACAAGTATTAAAAGTCAGAACATCAATATAAGGCTAACATATCAAAGTTCCTCTTTTCATAACTTTAAGTTCCTTTTGAACTACTCAAGCTTTGGTAAGTGTTTTCATGAAAGGCCACATAAACTAACAAGTCATGGACTGAAATAGGCCTAACTATGTTCATTAGCATGCTTTATAAATCAGATAGCCTAACAAAGCCATTAACAGAATCAACTAGGGAGACGCGCGGTCTCGCTGCTCCGTTTCCAGACAAGGAAGTCTTCTGCTAAAGCAGAGCTTCAAGCCATACCCAATACACTTCATGGAACATGCATTTAATCAACTACCTTATGTTTCTAACACGCATACTAACTCAACTAACATGCTAGCATCATTTCATACAACCAATTCCAACTGAGTCGTGCTAATTTCTTTAAATTGGAAATGCTACACTACAAGATATATTCAAGCATTATACTTTCTTGAGCTTTTAATTGGGTAGAGCTTCCCTTCAATCTCAGAATTTTCTCTCAACTCACTCTATAGCAACTTAGCAATTAATTAAGCAACATAGAAAATGAAGAGGGATGCTCAATTTATAGAAAACTCAAAACCTATGCCAAGCCTTTATTCATGAAAATAAACCAAGAGATGGAAGGAGAGTTCATGGGATATTCAAGAGTTAGTGCAATAGTTCCCAACCACTCCCATCACCCACACCCTTCTTCATCATGGCCATCATTTGTAGCTAGATTGAGGAAATTGAGAAGCAAGATGGTAGACTAGGCCATTGGGTAAAACATGTGAATGAGACATGAAGGAGAAGTGGACACTCAAAATGGGACAAGCTATTATATCTCAGCATTTGCAAATTAGGGATGAAATACTACATACTATATACTTAGTACATATATGCACACCTTAACTTATATTCACTTAAGGGTATACATGGACTTGAAATGTCACAACAACATTACATGGTACCAAATTAAGGTACAAGTATACACATTGATATAGAATCCGTGTACATTTTAATAATGTCAAATTATGAATTAGTGGCATAATATATTAGTACAAACCTTATTATTTCAATTATGTAACTTCTTGAAATAATTATTGTTATTACATACTTTAATTTAATATACCATATAGTATTCATTAAAGTACTATAGCTACCACATGGTCACATAAGCAATTTTATTACTCTTACAATATAGTTCATATATTGCATATTCTTACTAAAGTGTCATGTTATTCTTTATATTACATAGTTTGGTTCCATATGGTATAATGTACATACCACATGTATTCTCATAAGTCCAACCATGTGACTTACTTCTTTTATAATATAGTTTATATACGTTACATAGTCTTACTAAGGTGTCACACTATATGACTTTATATAATATAGTTGTAGTGATACTTTACACTTTAACACATACTTGAACAAACATTTATCTTCTAGTATTAATCAAATATTTATTCATTAATATGTCATTACTTTTACTAATCTTTAATTAACAATATATTATTGATTAATCGTCCACTCATTAATTATTTCTTTAATTAATTAAATCATCGTAATTCTCATCACTGTGCCACACAAGGCATTTATTGGGCTTATCATAAACTCCACAATTTCTCAATTATCATAATTATTGATTATAATATAATTGAGTTAACTCATCTCATAACACATAAATATTTATATTGAAATAAATATCCATTCCCATTAATAAATTCATTTAATAATATTCGGAAATCCTCAGGTATCACAACTCATATACTTGATTTGCTTTAACTATTAAACAAATCTATCTGGTTGTATCATACATATATTCTCCTCTAATAATTTATATTTGAGGAAGGGCGTCTCTGCGTCCATTTGCCAACTTTAGTAATAATAAGCTGCAATCGCAAGTAAAATCCAAATGAACTTGAGCATTGCTACCGGTAATATGGTTTTATCACAGTCAACTCCTTGACTTTATTGGAAAACCTTTTTTCGAACCATTCTGGCTTTATAGGTCTCCATCTTGCCATTTTCTCCAAAGATCCATTTTGAATTTTATGTCCATCTGCCATTTGTCTCAGTGTCTATAGCTCTTAGCCTCATCGTGTATACCTGGATCAACATACTCTATGATGTGTACCTTATCATCATCATCTTTGATGAATCTATACCTTCTAATTATTTTCAGTACTATTCTAGATTTACGATTCGGTTGTGGTATAATAGGTCTATCTAAAGGTTCCTCTTTTTGACTAATAATGCTTTGTGGTTCTTGAACTCCTTCAAGATTTATTATCCTCCCACTAGCCTTTCAATGATAAGCATCTTTATCTTAGAAGGCAGCGTGTTTCACAACAAACACTTTTTGCTAAGTATGAATATAGAACATATACCCTAAACTTACTTTAGGATGTCCCATATATCTGTACTGGTTAACTCTTGTCCCAAGCTTATCTTTTTGAAACTTTTTCACATAAGCTGGACAACCCTTTATCTTAACATACTTAAGATTAGGAATCCCCCCTGTTCATAACTCTTATGAAGTCTTGGGGATGGATTTTGAGGTTACCTTATCGTAGATATGCAGCCATTTCTAGGGCATTACCCTTGAAGGATACTGGAATGTTGGTAAAATCATTATGGACCGCACTATGTCCAATAAGGTGCGATTTCTCCATTTAGATACACCAATCAATTATTGTGTATCAGGAGGCATCCATTTTGAGAAAACTATTTGAGATGATCTTAAAACTTATTGCACAAGTATTTGTTCCTCGATCCAATCGAAGAATCATAATACCTTGGCAATTAGTTTTACTTCAGAATTCTTTGAACCTTTCAAAAGATTCAAACTCGTATTTCACCAAATACAAATATTCAACTCTTTGAATGATCAAGTGACGCCCCCAAATTCAGACACTCATATCTCGAGTTCAGTGCATCACGATCTAATTCTAATAACATACTGAAATCTCATGCAACGGAATACTAGAATAATTTACATTAATTTAATATAAATATTTGCATCCCACGGTATCGCAACCATGACTAACTTTAACATAACTTAAACCTTAACTCAACTTAATACATAATATGATATAAGTCTTATTTCAACATAATAATAATCCTAAAGAAGAACAAAGTTAAGCCGTAGCTTTGCTTTTGTCCTTATCCGTGCCAGAGGATCCGCACTGTTCTGCCTTAACTGAAATGTTTAAGGAAAGCAAAAATGAGCAACAAATTTGCTCAGCAAGTAATATAGCAATAAGGGTGAACACTTATAAAGTTTAATTCTCAAGGATATAACGGTAAATAATAGTTCAAGAATAACAAGGAGTATCAATAGTTCTAAATAAGAGTCGCTATGGACTGAATGATATCATCAAGATTTAAAACTTCAATAATTTTGAAGTTCAAGAAGAATGAACACTGAGCAGTCACTATGGACTAAAAACTCTTGCTAGAATTAACAGTATTATACTGAAAATCCAACATAAACAAGTACAACATGTGATCAGTCTAGAGTACCCTAAGTTATGCATAACATTCAAAACATTCTAATATGCGCGCACGTCGGTTCCCCGACAGTTATATAATTTCCCCTTCAATGAAGGTTGTTCATCTTAGTAGATTTATAAGAGGCTGCACCAAGTCAATTGATTTGGATAGCTTTCTAACATATGATATTAGTCTAGCTGAAACAAATGGCTTCGACAACCTTTATAATCTATTTAGGAACCATATATGAGTCCAATGCTTGCAACATGATTCAAAGAATATAGTTTTGACTTCAAACCAAACTTTAGAGCATGAATAATATTTTTCAAGAGTCTGGATAACAAAAAGGTTATTTTCTTAAACGATTATAAGATCAATAAGTATATTTGCTCAAATATATAATGGTATAACAATAATTAGAAGCTTTCACAAGTGAAGCATTCACAAAGAGTAGGAAACTCGCATAATATCTAAAGTTGTGTAAGTTAGAGAACTTGCGTGAACTGCTGCTTATTATTTAACTCTATGATTCTGCTCTTCGAATAACCTACATTAATCATAAGCCATCCTAATAAATAATCCCTGCTGAGTTATAATAATTGATGTAGGCCTAACTATAAAACTCTCCTATACAGAATTATAACAGTCCATTATGCCTGAATTGTTTATGTAATTATTTGTTATTAACCAGATGACACTCTTGTCAATTTTTACTTTATTCTCTTAATACTTCTAAGTTACTTATATCCCTTTGGGTCATGACAGTGTATGACAGTTGATAGGTTCTATCTCCAATTCCTTCTTTAACTATCCCAACTTGTCATTATCACACTATTCTACTATTGGCAGACTAGAAATAGTCTTATTAAGGATTTATAAGTATTTAAACAGGCCTGGAGTAGAAATTTTCAGTGTTTGATCGTTTTGCAGGAGTGGTTTATGATTTACAGGCACTCCACGATTTGTGAGAGATCACCTTCTGATGGTCGGGTTCACTCCACGATTTGTGAGAGATCATCTTCTGATGGTCGGGTTCACTCCACGATTTGTGAGAGATCATCTTCTGATGGTCGGGTTCACTACACGATTTGTGAGAGAGTTCCATAATTAAAGTGAGACCACACTACGATCGTGGTATTCAGTCTACGGTTTGGTTTATGGTTAGCCTGGTCTACTCCACGATCTGCAAGTGAGTCTGTGATCGTGGGGTTCAGTTTATGATTTGGTTCATAGTTGGCCTGGTCTACTCGATGATCTGCAAGTGAGTCTACGATCGTGGGGTTCAGTCTATAATTTAGTTCATGGTTGGCCTAGTTTACTCTTCGATCTGCAAGTGAGTCTACGATCATGGGGTTCAGTCTATGCTTTGGTTCATGGTTGGCCTATTCTAATCCACGATCTACAAGTGAGTCTATGATCGTGGGGTTCAATTTATGATTTTCAAAACCAACCAAAGGTCTTGGTCTGGTGTTGGACTCCACGATCTACAGAGTCAGTCTACAATCATGGGGTAAGTTTACCATCGTTGGTTTCACTACTACAATTGGAGACTAAGGCATAATATTGCAGAACTCAATGGGTTGAACTAGTCTTCAATTTAATTATTGATACATGCAAATTAATGGGTGTACGGATATTTGAATAATTTTGGTATAACATCACCACATTTAATCAAATTAACACATTTCCAAATTATTACTAGAGTCCGGACGTAATTTCACTGTTAGCCTTCATGGCCTACATTATTCATTAGCATAGAGTATCATATTCCCCTTTCATTACTGATATAGTTTTTAAATTTATCTTAGCTTGATATGTTATAGTTTCTTTTTGTTCGGTTTATGTTGTTCAAATAATAAACTTTTACTTACATGCATATTACTCCATTGTCGACGTTGGAAAAAAAATCTTCTGGACAGAACTTCCTTTCCCTAAATTGTCTTATTTTCTACCATTATTTGTCTTATTTATTTTATAAAGGGTAAAATTTTTAGGAAAAGGTCAACATGTATCATGTCGAAGATTTGAAAGGTTTACAGAGACGCCAATTGGTATATTTGAAATGGTTGTACCAACTCAACCGAGTTTTGTTTGATTTTGCAAGTATGCCCAATTATTGGATGCTGTCAAAACTTGGTATTGGAAACCATGATTCATAAAGTTCGGGGGCTTGGTAAAGCGGGGGGAAGGTGTTAGGAACCCCCCGACTTTCGTGAAACACGGTTACTGCATCTTTTCAATTTTTCCCTTTTTATTTACAATGTGTGTGTGTGTGCTGGAAGTAATTGAGCCTACGTATTTGATTTAAAAGTAGTGTCGTGCTTCGTTGGACCTATATACTAAGGGTTTGATTTGTTAGAAAAGTCCATTTTAGACAAAGATATGAAAATGACGTTTTGAAATATAGTTTTCAAACCCTTTCGCTCATATAGGAACTGAAGCCTTTTGATACTTCCATTTTTATTCTGCATTCAGCTTGATTTGGATGTTATTGTTGGGATGTGAAGCATCCTCGACCACAGAATGTATATACAAGTGTCGGTCTTCTTATGGGCATGACAACCATCGAAGTGACCTGAACACTTCATACCACATTTTTACTATGTTGAGACCTTAAATCTGGATAACCGTTTTAAGGTCCCTCAGATGTACATTTACAAAAAACTGGCAGAATGTATTTACAATGCGGAGTTGTCCATCATGGGAATTGGATTTAGATCCGTGTGGTTGATCATTAATCCCATGATTCCTAGGCTCACAAAAAATGATCAAGAAAGCCTGCACATCAGAAATATTGCAATAACAATGTGAATTTACTTTTAGAAATCGCAAGACAAAGGATTCATCATTTAAATCGTTCCATGCGCATAGCCAAAGCTACTTGTTCCCACTAGATATGGTTCTAGGGTCGCGTAGTCGCTTTAATATTTACAAAACTAGAAAGAAAGTTAGATTTAAATAAATCTTAGCCATTCTAGCTTCCCGGTTCCGGTTTAACCAATTTTGAACCGTTTGAAAGTTAGAAGTGGCTAGATTTAGATGAATCTAATCCACAAAATTGACATTAAAATAGATTTATATCAAATGAATAATTAAAGCAAATATTTAATCACATTGAATAAAAAATAAATATATGCTTTTATATATATAAAAAACTATAACGGGCCAGAGATTTCCAATCTAGACTCGATTGAGAAATGTAAATATATATATATATATATATATATATATATATATAAGCTGTAAAGAGCCACGAATTTCCAATCCAGGATCGACTGAGAAGTGTAAATATATATATATATATATATATATATAAAAGCTGAAAAAGGCCAGGAATTTACAATCCAGGCCTAACTGAAATAAATGTTAATATATACAGTTAGTATATATATATTAAAGTTGAAAAGGCCATGGATTTCTAATCCAGGCCAAACGAGTTAGTATATATATAAATATAATTTCATATATATATAAGCGATAAAAAGCTACGAATTAGCAATCCAGGCTTAACGGAATTGAATGTTAGTATATATATAGTCAGTTATATATATAATAAAGCTAAAAAGGCCACGAATTAGCAATTCAGGCCAAACAAAATAGTATAAATATATATATATATATATATATATAAGGGGTAAAACGCTCCGAATTTACAATGCAGGTTGTGCAAGTAAAGAAAAACTTATATATACTAAAAAGTATGCTAGAAAAGCCACGAATTTGAGATCCAGGCAAAACCAGAAACTAAAACTAGTATATGTACGTTCACATATGTATAATAAAGTAGTAAACAACTTCTGATCATAAAAAAACTTATAATGGACAGCTCTACCGGCTTTTTGCCACTCGAAGGGCTTCAAATTTCTGTTTCCACCGGTTAAAAATTGATATGTTGTAGAATATACGTATGTAAACGTATTAGAAGAATAAAATCGACGTTTGGAGTACTATAGGTAGGGCTAAGGGTCGAAATGGACGGAGTTTCTCTGCTTTTTTCTATTTTTCTTCTTTTTTTACAAGGGTAGGGGGTCTTATTTATAGACCAGATGGTAGAGGGTCTACTCGTGACAGCTGCGACTAGAGTTGCGGCTCCCCGAGTGGGACTCGCTTCTGTGGGTCCCGTTGTCTCGAAGACGTGCACTCCGATCAACGCATTGTCTGCTTCGAACCTTCATAACTTTCAACCCGGGAGTAAGTTTGAGGCGTGCTATACCTTTCCGAAAAGCCCTTTCCGAGAGCTACACAATGACATAGGATTTGACCTTTTCTGAATCTTCAAAGATGGGTCCATAACCAGATCTTTAAATTTTCGCAGTCTGTCAGTTGAGCTGTCTTGTGCTAATTTCACTCGGGATTGATGTTATGGTTCTTTCTGACCCTCATTGCATTGATTTGGTTTAATTTTAAGCTGATTTGATGTCAAGTTGGTTAAATAACCATTTTGCCCTTCCAGGGATTGTCTCTAGGATTGACAAGGTTTTCATTGTTTCTGTAATACCCGAGAATTTTTGAATATTATTAATGAATATTATTAATGAAAGTTGAATATTTATTTGAATATAGATATTTATGTGTTATAAGATGAGTTAAGTCAATTGATTCCAATTGAATTTATAATAATTGAGAAGAATGTGGAGTTTATATAAGATCGAAGAATGCCTTATGTGACACAGTGATGAGAATTAAGATGATTTAATTAATTAAAAAAATAATAAGTGGATGATTAATTAATAATATATCATTAAATAATGGTTATTATGAGTAATAACATGTTAATGAATAAATAGTTAATTAATATTTTAGGGTTAATGCTTGTTCAATTAATTGTTAAGTGTAAAGTTATGTAATCACATATTGTATAGTAACTACAACTATATAATATAAAGTGTAGTGCGACATTAAGTTATGATTATGTAATATAGAAACTATATAGTAAAAGGAAGTGAGTCACATGATTGGACTTATGAGAATACATATTATGTGTACATTGTACAATGTGTGATCAAACTATATTATAAAGTGTAGTGTGACACTTGAGTGAGACTATGCAATATGAAAACTATATTGTAAAAGTAATAAAATGTATGAGTTACATAAATAATGCTTATGTGACCATGTGATAGATATAGTACATTAATGTATACTATATGGAATATTAAATTAAAGTGTGTGAATAATTGATGTTAATAATTATTTCAATAATTAGACATAATTGGAATAATGAGATTTATGATAATGTGGTGTGTCACAACTCAATTAAATTGTATCAAGGTATTATAAAACTGTACATGGATTATATGATGTGTATAGATATATACCCCCAACTTGCTATTTTGTAATATTACTATGTCAATTAGAGTTCATGTATACACCCAATTGGAATTAAAACCTAAGTCTACATATATGCGTATTTGACCCTAGTATATATAAGGCGTATATAACCTAAGTGTTAATATCTTTTCATTTTACTACATTGCCCAAGTTGCTGAGAATTAAAAGGCTTGTCCCAAATTTAGAATCTCATTCTTCTTCTTTATGTGTATAGGCCATTGGCCTAAGCTTAGCCTTACTCCTCATTTTCAATCTCAAGCATTCTAGCCTATGATGATGATGATGATGATGATGGAGAGGGGAGTGGTCCAAATAGTGACAAGTGAACTATTACACCAACTCTCTATTGCCCAACAATTATTCTCTTCTTCCATTAGTTTGATTCATGGTGTAAAGCTTTGGCATGGTTAACCAATTCTCTATAAATGTAGCCTTCTCTTCATTTCTATGTTGCTAGAATTGTTGGTTGAGTTATTATAGAGAGTGAGGATATTACATTGAGAGTGTAATCTAAAAATTGAGAGCAAGCCTTGTTCAATTCAAAGCTTCAAGAGGTGTAATGTTTATTCATGTTTTGAAGTTCAAACAATTGGGAATTCATAGAAATTAAATGAATTTGTGGAAATTGAATATGTGAGAGAATGTTAGTATGTTAGTAGAGTATGTATTTACATGTTATAAGTGTAATGTAGTTGATTAAAAGCATGTTTCATGAAGGATTCTGAATTGGGTCTAGAAGCTCTGCAATAGCAGAGAGCATTATGGTCTGGAATTGGAGTGGCGTGGCCGCGCCACTCCCTAGTACAAATAAGGCGCGGCCGTGCCCTTGCGCAGAGACAGTTGATGATTTTGTTATGCTTTCTGATGTAGGGAGCATTCTAGTATAACTTCATTATGACTATTTAAGCCCCTGAGATGCTGACATAAGTGACCTTGCATAGAACCACTTACCAAAACTTGGTTTTTCCAAAGAAGACTTAAAGTTTTCAAAAGCAAACTTGTCAAACTAGAACACTTTGAGTTTTAAAAATTCAAGCATGTTTATGTGGTCTATTTATATGTACATGAGCATGAAACATAGTATGTTTACCTTGCATGATTAAATGATTTTGATAGCATTCTAATGGAAACTTAGAGTTTCAGATATGAACATAATAAGCTATATGTCCTTTAAGTTCTGAAACTTGTGAGCATGCTTAGGTGGTATGATTATGTATGTACAAGCATGAAATATGATATGTGTAGTAGCTTTGCATGCTTGGAGGGTTAATATGAGATTTTTAAGAGAAACCTTAATAGTTTGAAAACTAGTTTAGTTAACAAACACCTTGCATGTATTCTGAAATTTTTGACTATCTTGATAGGGTCTCATATGCCTCTAGACATGATAAAAATGAATGCCTAGCTAATCATATGCAATATAAACTAGTTGAGCATGAATTAAGACGAGTTTGAATGAGGTGAAACTTCATAACTTAAAATACATGACTAAACTAACATGACCATGTATAGTTGAGACATAGAGACCTCATAACACAAGTATAATGATTAAACATGAGAAACTTCGTTACTTGATTACTTAACGCCTTGATTGAACGAGAATGAATAGCAAACTATATTAAAGACAATATGGGGTTGAACCTAGTTATAAACATCCTGATATATGTGTTTTACGTAAATCGTTGTCTAAGTACATGGCTGGGTTAAGCCTGATTTCTGCAGAAGCAGCCTTATCTTGGTTTGAACCAGGAGCAGCGCGGCCGCACCACTCCTTAGTTCAAATCAAGCGCGGCCGCGCCGACTTGCAGTGTTGTCTGACCTTTCTGTTTGTGATCTGAGATTTGAAGCATTCATGTATTGTGGTCCTAATCTGTAATACTTGTCCAAAACGTTATTCAAAGTATCAATGAGCATGCTATGATGAAACCATTTGAATTGATAAAGTGTTTATAAACTTTTAAGTGTTAAGATAACAATTACGAACTATATTATGTGATTTTATAGTGTCTTATTAACGAATGTGGTGCTATGTGTACGTAAAGTACGTAATGACGTATGTATAGGATTATACGACTAAGTTAGAATCATATGTGTATACTTGAATTTCATATCGAGCTTGTGTATCGAATGTACAATGCTAATGAATATCCTATATACGTAAATATATTATAATAGGATTCAAAAAGCATTGATAAGCTATACTTTGGTAAACTACGCTTAAGGCAAGTTTCCTAACTTACACTCTTTTATTGTGCAAGTATCTTAAACCCTTGCATTTACTTTATTCAACGGATATTGTAAGCAAGTTGTTGAACCCTACTCCTTATTGAGTATTGCTTAGACTTGTACTATTATTGTCGTACGAGTAAACCATTGAAATGACAATCCATGTCTTATGACTCATTGCTTCATAGCTAAGATAAAGTTGATTATATTCTTCAAACTTTAATATCGAGTATTGAACTTATAATTGTTCTTATACACATTAAAAGAGAGGTCTATGCCATTTGATTAGGCTAGACCTATATCGTGATTAGAAAACTATCTAAACCAATTGATTGGTGCAAAATCTTATACTTGACTGAGATGAACAACCCTCATTGAGGGGAAACTATAAACTGTCGGAGAACTGACGCGCGCACTTGAGTACAATTAAATGTTATGCATAATGTATAGTACTTTAGGTTGATCACCTGATGTACTTATTTTATTGGGTTATCAGCGTAATACTGTTAATTCTAGTAGAAGTTCATAGTCCTTAGTGACTGCTCAGTATTCATTATTTTGAAGTCTTGAATTGATTAAGCGTTGAATCTTATTGATATCTTCCCGTCCTTAGTGACTATTGTTGAAAAATATTGATACTTCTTGTTACCCTTAAACTATCATCTATTGTTGTACCCTTGAGAATTGAAAAACTATATTATTCCCTTGTTGCTATAATACTTGCTGAGCAAACTTGTTGCTCATTCTTGCTTTTTCCTAAAAATATTTCAGTTAAGGCAGAACAGGGTGGACCCTCGGACATCGACAAGGGAAAGGGCAAAGGCAAGGGCAAGGCTACGGAGTAGCTTTATATTATATAGAACTCTTATGATAATGTAATAAGATTTCATTATGTATTAGTTATGATTGCGTATCATTAAGCTATATTTAAGATGTAATCGATGTTTAAGTTGCAAAATCTTAGGACATGAATGATTATATTAAATAAATGTAATCTATTCGTAGTAAGTGTTATTCCACTGTGCGATATACTATTATCATATTAGATTGTAGAACGTGACGAACCGAATTCGAGACTCTATGGCAATCTGAATTTGGGGGCGTCACAATTTCTCAAGATCGTCTCCAAGGTTTTGATCTTAGCCGACTCTGTTCTTTCTCGGGTTTATCTTCGAGGTTGACTTGGTCTCCCAAGGTTGTCTCCGGGGATGATTTGAGACTATGGGTCTGTCTCCGAAGGTTGATCTGGTCTCCCGAGGTTGTCGTCAGGGTTGATTTGATCTATCGGTATTGTCGTTGGGGTGACTAAATCTCCTGGGGTTATCGTCGGGGCTTGACTTGATATCCCGGTGTTGTCGTCGGGGTGACTGTATCTCCCGGGTTTGTCGTCGGGGCTTAACTTGACATCCCGGTGTTGACGTCGGGATGACTGTATCTCCCGGGGTTATCGTCGGGGCTTGACTTGACATCACGGTGTTATCTTCGGGGTGACTATATCTCCCAGGGTTATCACTGGGGTTTGACTGACATCTCGGTGTTGTCGCTGGGGTGACTGTATCTCTCAGGGTTGTCGCCGGGGCTTGACTTGACATCCCGGTGTTGTCGCCGAGGTGACTTTATCTCCCAGGGTTGTCGCCGGGGTTTGACTTGAAATCCTAGTGTTGTCGCCGGGGTGACTGTATCTCCCGGGGTTATCGTCGGGGCTTGACTTAACATCCAGGTGTTGTCGGCGGGATGATTGTATCTCCCGGGGTTGTCGTCGAGGCTTGACTTAACATTCCGGTGTTGTCGTCGGGGTGATTGTATCTTTCGCGGTTTTCCCCAGGGCTTGACTTGGCATCCCGGTGTTGTCGTCGGGGTAACTGTATCTCCCGGGGTTATCGCCGGGGCTTAACTTGACATCCCGGTGTTGTCATCGAGGTGATTGTATCTCCCGGGGCTGTCGACGGGGCCTAAGTTGGCATCCCGGTGTTGTCGTCGAGGTGATTGTATCTCCTGGGATTGTCGTCGGGGCTTGACTTGACATCCCGGTGTTGTCGCCGGGGTGACTGTATCTCCCGCGGTTGTCGTCGGGGCTTGACTTTACATCCCGGTTTTGTCGTCGGGGAAACTGTATCTCCTGAGGTTCTCACCGGGGCTTGACTTGAACTTTATACTTCTAGGGTTGTCTCTGGAAGGTAAAAGACAATTTTGCCCTCTTGCAGGGTTAGTAACAGGAATGCAAAATTTCAAGTGTCTACAGATGCCCCTCTTTATCATGTTTATTCAATGCAATGGAATAAACAGGATAAACACTGCTATACATTGGAAATATGACACATGCAAATATAATGACATGCACGATATGCCATGTTATGAATGGTATGTGCTTTTGTGGTGTTAGTTGCCACGGTATTCTATCACTAACTATTCCCGCACCTCTTGCTGGTGATGACGTTGTCAATAATGGCTTTCACTAAACTTTTTTCTGCCTACTCGAACAGTAGTTTGCCAAGTTTGACCATCACCGAACCGTCTTGGCGCCTACTCGAACTGTAGTTTACGACAGTCAGTTAAACCATCGAACCTTCTCGATGTGTCTTCTGGGGATTTGTATAATAGATTCCATCATCTGTTCTCTCTAGGGATAATTTCTCCACGATTTCCATCATCGGCTCTATGACGAACGAGATTTTTGTAATTTAAATTGAATATTTATTGAATTAAATAAATATTTTTCGATAATTTAATTATTGAGTTAAATAATTAATTGATGAATTTGTGGTAGATTAATTTAATTATATGTGTTACATTGATTAAATTAATGTGAATTTTTTTTTATATTCAATGATGCATTTAATTGAGCTTAATTGATTTAATATATTAATTAATAAGCATAATGCTATTCTAATTAATTTAATAATTAATTAGAGAATTAATAATTTGGCATAATTAATAAATAAGAATTTTAATTGTGTGACTAGTTGATTTAATGTGGATTTATGCTACTTTTATTTAATTGATGTAAATAACACTATTTGATTAAATTGGGTGTGACATTAATTAACTTTACAATAAAAGCTTTAACTAAATTAAGGGGAACGGAGAGGGAATGAGAGAAACCAAACATGGCCTTAATGGGAGTTAAGGACAGTTCACCCATGATGGATCAACTGACCATTATATCGACAGTTTATATCATATACGTAAATTATATATCAGTATTCCTATATTCCTATAACATATATTTCATCAGAGAAAAAATAGATAGAAAACACAGAGAGAAAAGTTAGAGAGAAAGTTGGAGAATTAAAGCAATTGTTATTAAACAGAGAGTACAAGGGTAATCCCTACATCCCAATTCTTATTCACGTATTATATTTCTCCATCACTGTATATTTATAAGTTGTGTGAAATTGGGATTTAAAGCTTGAATTGGTGAATTATGTGTATATACATGTTAATATAGGATCATAACATGTTTCTACCAATTAAAGTATGTTCATAAATGTCTAAATTGGAGTTTGAAAAGTTACAGAGTTTTCCATTTACGTGTTTTAAAAGTTCTCTGTGAATGGGAAAATTACATTGTTCATTATATGGCTTGTATGTATGAAATTGATATCTTATAATCGCATGTCAAACTATAAATTGATGATTTAATATGCTTGTACATGTAAAAACGAGAAGAATGAAACTTAAACGGACTGATTTGGAGTTATAACGAATCTGTAATGTGTGATTTCATGAAAATAGACGAAACTTTGAAAAATAGCAAAAACATGGAATTTATGAGTTTAAATTTAGTTGTTTAAGTTGTCAAAATCATGCTATAAGTGTTGGGTTATACTTCTGTAAAGTCTAGAATTGATGGGCGTGATTAATTTGTTGTTTGAGCAAAGTTTTTGGGTCTATTTTGGCTCTGTTCTCTGTTATTCGTGAACTGCAGATTCTGAAACTGGCGTGTGGAGCTGCAGCGCCAGCTTTAAGCCTAAGAGTGGGGCTGCAGCGCTAGTGGAGCTGCAGCTCCAGCTTTAAGCCTAAGAGTAAAGCTGCAGCGCCAGCCGAGCTGCAGCGCCATTTTTAGTTCAAATGGTGAAGCTGCAGCGCCACTTGGCAATTTTGCCTAGAAATGAGATTTTAATTGTTCAAGTCCAAGAAATGTAATTGTAACCAAATGTAATAAACATGAAGACATGATTAAACATATAATAAGAGGTTAATAACTTATATTACGTGAGTAATTAATAAGTTAATTACATGACTTGAATCGTTATTTGTATAGTCCAATAACGTGCTCAAGACCGATGTGTGTGATTCGATACGTATATCGAGTTATTGATTAATGTGTATTGTGAACGTATTGATATGTAGGGTTTAATAAAGAACATGAATTATAAATTTTAGCTTGTGCAAGAGGCAAGTTTTCTAAACTCAAACCTTACTTTTACATTGAGCAAGTATCCTACCTCTAACTTATTATTATTAAGCAAGTTTCTTAAAATTCTAAGTTATTCATTTATCAAGTCTTAGACTTGTGTTCTATATTGAACGAGCTCTTGTTTTTAATTGTTCAAGTTCAAAGGTTTCATATTTGATGCTATAACTCTTTTAAGCATGATTCAGCTATACAATACTTATTCGATTGTATACTCTTGAGATTTACCATTCAAGTTGAATATCGATGTTATTGTTGAACTTATAGGACTAGTGAACCCTTATTTATTCGACTAGTCCATAGTTGATGTACGTTCTAAATTTTAGAATACTTATTGAGCTTATCCAAACAAAACTTCCTTTGGTGCAGACTCTGATGTCAAAACTGAGATGAACGACCCTGTATAGGGGATTATTTACTCTTTAGCGTTGAGATATTGTGCACAGTATGGTACTAAGGGTTGATCCCCCTAAGTATGAGAAGTAGAGTCCATAGTCTTATGACTGTTAAAGGTTTGAAGTTTAACACTTTACAACATAGGACATAGTTCGAGGTCTTATGACCTTCAGATGTTCTTTTGATTCCTGTTATTTATCCTTGAGTCAAAAGTTGAGTTTCTTTATTCAGATGTCTTTGATTCACTCACATGTTATTATATTGTTGTTATATTATTATACTTGTGGGCAATTGTGCTCACTCTTGCGTAATAATAACATTGCAATTAAGAACGAAAGGTTCGAAGAGCCTTCTACTAGCAATGGTAAGGGCAAGGTCAACAAGTGATGAAGACTTGTTGTTTATTTTATATGTTTATGTTTCAGCTTTATGTTAAAGTTGTGTAAGACTGTTTATTTGTTTATGTTCCGCACAGATGTTTAAGGTTAGTATGAAATGGGATTGATGTATTTATATTCAGATGTTGTAACCCCATAAGGGGAGGATTTATTCCTATCTATTGCATGGTTTGCATTTATTATGGGTAGATAGATAGATGATATTTGTTAAGTGAACACCAAATCCCGTGGAATTGAAGTACCCGAATTTGGGGGTGTCACAGGTTGGTATCAGAGCTATAGGTTATGAACCTTAGGTGGGGGAAAACATTAAGATAGTAGACTTTTAGAGATCGAGAACATAGTAATGATAACACTTATCGAGTTCTAAGAAAGATAATAACTTATCTTATGTGCTATGTGCTTATACTTATATACTCGAGTATCAATTAGCATCACATAATAACTAAGACTTAAAATTTTATTTGTTAGGATGACGGATGCTGGAGAACCTAGTCAGTCCAGGGATCTTGTACCCCTAGAGGCTAGAGAGGAGGAGCCCCGAGATATCCACGTAGTCTGGGAGCAGTTAGTCCGACGAGATCCATCACCCTTGATCACAGTCATTGGTCAGGAGTATGTGCCGGTGTCTGATTCAGAGGAGGAC
Source organism: Panax stipuleanatus (assembly GCA_020205555.1). NCBI lineage: Eukaryota > Viridiplantae > Streptophyta > Magnoliopsida > Apiales > Araliaceae > Panax > Panax stipuleanatus. The sequence goes on from CM035118.1 coordinate 35,016,920, forward strand.
TCTGAGGAAGACCTTGAGGAGATTGAGGTTCAGGCTGAGGCAGCCGAAGAGGAGGAGGAAAACCCTAAAGAGTTCCCACCGAGCTCTATCAGTGCTGAGATGTATGACGAGATGTATGACCGTAACATAGAGTTACGTGATTCTGTTTAGGAGCCGAGGGAGACTGTTCAGGAGCTGAGGGAACGATTGGTTACTCAACAGTCTACCATCGAGCAGAGGGATGGAGAGGTTGAGGCTCTTTACACACGTTTGGGAAATGTAGAGTGGGATTTGGTTCACCGGAAAAGCCAAACCGAGCAGAAGTCAGAGGAAATAGAGGAGTTAAAGAATGAACTAAAAGAGAAATCAGCAAGGCTGGCCATAGCAGAGGAGGCCTGGGTAAGGGAATCACGACTAGCAGATCTCACCGAAGATAACTGTCGGGAAAAGAAGGCCAAGCTTGAGGAGACATACTTTACGCTTCAGTATGCAATTAATGAGGCCCAGGATCGGGTTATGAGGTACCCAATTCAGTTCGAAGGACTACCGTCATACATGCTAGATCGCAAGACGATGTCCCGGATTATGGAAGAAGAGCGTGGCAAAGCTGTTCATTGCCTTAATGGGCAGTGATAGGAACATTTGATTTTGTGAAACCTATCTGATAGTTAATAATGTAAATTCTAATGTGTTTATAAACAAAGGAATATTTTATGTTTTAAATCACGTAGATTCTTTATCTCGGGATAGTTGATGTAAATAGCAGTGATGCTATCGTGTTATGTTAAAACTTTTGATTTAATAAAATATCAGAGTTTATTTGAGATAATGTGTTGACTGATTGTGTCTAAATGTTTAAGTTAAGCATTAGATATTTAGAGAATTGAATAAAGATCTAATAAGCGTATTTCTTAACAAAAAATGCCGCCAAGGAGACGACCTAACCGTCAACAGGCCCAAGAAAGGTCAACGAACAACAACAACGACGCCAATGCTAACCCCGTTTAGCAGTTGGCGAACTTACTTGCAGGAGCGCTTAACAACTAACCTCAAGCTCCACCGAACACAACGTTCAAGGACTTTAAGGCGGTGGGACCGCCAGAGTTTAAATCCACCATGAACCCGATAGAAGCTCAAACCTGGGTCATGGAGATGGAAAAAGTTTTCGATGTCGCCAGGGTCAGAGAAGACCAGAAAACCACCTACGTAACGTTCCTGCTGAAATTCGAAGCTAGTTATTGGTGGCAAGAAAATAAGGTCCGGGGAGGAGAAGGTGTGATTACCTGGGAGAGGTTCAAAGAGATGTTCTTCGAGATGTACTTTCTGACTAGCTCGCAGAATCAAATGAAGGTTCAGTTCCTGGAACTGAAACAAGGGAATATGTCCATACCAGAGTATGCGGCGAAATTCAACAAATTGGCTAGGTTTGCAACATATCAAGTGCACACTGATCAGAGGAAGGCAAGGAGGTTTGAGCAGGGCTTGAAGCCCTGGCTGTATAGCAAAGTGTCAATGTTCCAATTGAACACTTTTGCTGGGGTGTTGGAGAAGGCCATTCTCGTTGAAGGCGGGAGTGACGCTGTTACAATGTATAACTAAGATCAGAAAAAGAAGAAGAGTGAAGGTGAAGGAGTTAACAAGGCTAGTGGTAGCAACACAGGGGGAAGTAACAATTAGAAGAGGATGTGGACCAACAACTCATCAACTGGAAATCAACAAGGAAGTCAGAAGAAGAGGATCGAAGCTTGTTCGTCCTACGAAAAGGCTCACCTGGGGGTTTGTATGAAGGGAAAATGAGTGTGCTACAATTGTGGTCAGGAAGGCCACATAGCACCTAATTGCCCTAACCCAAAGAAGGGCGCTTGCTTCACTTGCGGCTAGAAGGACCATCTGGCAAGGGACTGTCCCAAAAAGGGATCTGGAAGGGCATGATCAGGAGGGAATAAGGGAAGCAGTAGTGGAAGTGCTCTAACTATCACGGGACCAATCGCAACCAACCGACCAACCGCCAAGACCTTCAACATGACTGTGCAGGATGCTGTACAGTCTGGCGATGTGGTGTCAAGTATCATTCCGATCAATAAAGTTAATGCTTCTGTACTATTTGATTCGGGTGCTACTTGTTCATTTGTATTCGATGACTTTGCTAAGAACTTAGAATTGCCTATGGACGAGTTAGAATACCCCATGAACATAGAAATTGCTAATAGAGAAGTAATCCCTGCTAAGTACGTACATAAGAACTGTAGGGTGGATATTAAGGGTAACATTATGAACGTAGATCTTATCCCGATTAGACTTGGGAAATTTGATGTTATTCTGGGAAGGGATTGGCTATTCAATTATGGGGCTGTAATTGATTGCCAAAGAAAATGTATCAACCTTATGACTCCGTCAAAGGTTGTGTTTTATGGCAGCAAGTCGCCTAGACAAGCGAGTTATTTGACGATGTTGCAGGCCAGGAAGTTGTTAAGACAAGGCTGTGTAGGATATTTAGCCTACATAGTCGATAGTCGTAAAGAAAACCCGAAAGTGGAAGATATACCAGTCGTGGGGGACTTTATAGACGTATTTTCGGATGATCTTATAGGACTTCCGCCAGACAAAGAGGTTGAGTTCATGATCGATTTGGCACCAGGAATGGCCCCAATATCGAAGGCACCGTACCGGATGGATCTGATAGAAATAAAAGAGTTGATGGTACAACTGCAAGAGTTACTGGACAAGAAGTACATACAACCGAGCATATCACCGTGGGGAGTGCCGATGTTGTTTCTGAAGAAGAAGGACAGGACGATGCGGCTTTGCATCGACTATAGAGAACTGAATATGGTCACAATTAAGAATAGATATCCATTACCAAGGATCGACGACCTGTTTGACCAATTGAAGGGAGCAAGGTACTTTTTGAAGATAGACTTGAGGAGTGGTTATCATCAATTGAAGGTGAGGCCAGAGGATGTTCAGAAGATAGTATTTAGGACTCGATATGGTCACTACGAATTTCTGGTGATGTCATTTGGTCTAACGAATGCTCCTGCAGCATTCATGGGTTTAATGAATGGAGTGTTCAAATCTTTTTTGGACAAATTTGTGGTGGTCTTTATCGATGACATTTTGGTATACTGGAAGACCAAGGAAGAACATGTAGAACATCTAAAGTTAACATTAGAGGCGTTGAGAAGAGAGAAGTTGTAAGCCAAATTTTTGAAATGTGAATTCTGGATTGAAAGAGTACAATTTCTTGGACATGTGATCGACAAGGATGGAATTTTGGTAGATCCCTCTAAAGTCGAAGCTGTGATGAACTGGGATCAGCCAAAAACACCGTCTGAAGTGAGGAGTTTTCTTGTATTGGCGGGTTATTATAGAAGATTCATTTAGGACTTTTCCAAGATCTCAACTCCGCTGACGAACTTGACTAGAAAATCGGTGAAATTCGTTTGGACGGAGAAGTGTGAGGAAAGCTTCCAAGAGCTTAAGAAGAGGTTGAGTTCAGCACCTGTGCTATCCCTTCCGGACGACATAGGAAATTTTGTGGTTCATAGTGATTCGTCGCATAAAGGACTTGGCTGTGTGCATATGCAAAATGGCAGGGTCATTACGTATGCGTTACAACAATTGAAAGACTATGAGAAGGGGTATCCGACCCATGACTTGGAATTAGCTGCAGTGGTATTTGTCGTAAAGATCTGGAGACACTATCTCTACGGGGAGAAGTGTGAAATATATACAGACCACAAGAGTCTGAAATATATTTTTACATAGAAGGACTTGAATATGCGCCAGAAAAGGTGGCTGGAGTTGATTAAAGACTATAACTACGAGATTGTTTACCATCCAGGTAAGGCTAATGTTGTTGTCGACGCCTTAAGCAGGAAGGGTTGGGAGAAATTGACGATGTTGACGGCTCAAGAGGAGCTAATTTCAGTAATGGAAAAGATGGAATTGGAAGTGAAGTGTTCGATGGATATTGACAAGAAGCTGTTTCAGATGCAAACTGGTACAACCCTATTGGATATAGTTAAGGAAGCTCAACTTCAGGACCAAGAATGTGAGAAGGTTAAGAAGAAGATATCTGAAGGAACCGAACCGAGATTCAAGATAGACAGTGAGGGACTACTGAGATTTGAGAATAGAGTTTGGGTACCGTCAGTGCTAGAGATTAAGGAGGACATTTTGAGTGAGTCTCATAGCTCACGATATTCGATACACCCCGGTAGTACCAAGATGTACCAGGACCTTCGACAGCACTTCTTGTGGCCGAATTTGATACGACATGTTGCTAAGTGTGTTGCAAAGTGTCTGACCTGTCAGAAAGTAAAAGCAGAACATCAAAGGTCGAGTGGTTTGCTATAACCCCTGGAAATCCCAGAATGGAAATGGGAACACATTACGATGGATTTTGTGGTTGGCCTTCCGACGACTCAGAAAGGCTACGATGCAGTATGGGTTATCGTTGACCGACTGACGAAATCCGCACACTTCCTTTTAATCAAAATCAGATTCAACTTAGATCAGTTGGCAAGGTTATATGTGAAAGAGATTGTATCGAGGCACGGAGTTCCGGTGTCAATTATTTTCGACAGAGATCCGCGCTTCACATTGAAATTCTTGGAAGCGACTACAGGAATGCATGGGGACACAGTTGAGAATGAGTACGGCTTATCACCCTCAGACAGACGGGCAGAGTGAAAGAACGATCCAGTCATTGGAAGATATGTTGAGAGAATGCATCATAGATTTCAAAAGAAATTGGGATGATCACCTACCGCTGGTGGAATTTGGTTACAACAACAGTTACCACGCTAGTATTGGCATGCTGCCTTACAAAGAGTTGTACGGAAGAAAATGTAGAACTCCGCTATACTGGGATGAAGTTGGTGAGAGACAATTGCTAGGTCCATAACTGGTACAGCAGACAGCAGAGATAATCAAAGTAATCCGAACAAGACTAGTAGCAGCTCAAGATAGGCAGAAGAAGTACGCCGATCCACACCGTAAGAATGTTGAATTTGAACTGGGTAGCTATGTGTTTTTGAAGGTCTCTCCCTGGAAGGGAAAGATCAGATTCGGAAAGAAGGGAAAATTGAGCCCGAGTGAAGTACTGCGAAAGATAGGAGAAGTTGCGTATGAGGTAGCCTTACCTCCGGCGCTCGAGAATGTCCACAACGTCTTCCATGTTTCAGTTTTACGACCCTACAAACCCGATTACAAGCACGTGATTGAATATGAACCCCTACATTTTGAGAAAGACTTATCCTATGAAGAAATTCGTGTTCAGATTGTTGACAGGAAGGAGCAAATTCTCAGAAACAAAGTTATACCTTTTGCTAAAGTAGCTTGGAGGAACCACAACGCCGAAGAAGCTACGTGGGAACTCAAAGAGCATATGATGAAGAATTATCCACAATTATTTACTTAATTTATATGTATGCGATTCTGGGGACATAATCTTTGTAAGGGGGGAGACTGTAACGGGACAAAATATGTAATTGAACCATGATTCTGGGGACAGAATCCTTTTAAGGGGGGAAAGATGTGACGAATGAGATTTTTGTAATTTAAATTAAATATTTATTGAATTAAATAAATATTTTTTGATGATTTAATTATTGAGTTAAATAATTAATTGATAAATTTGTGGTAGATTAATTTAATTATATGTGTTAAATTGATTAAATTAATGTGAAAAAAATTGTATATTCAATGATGCATTTAATTGAGCTTAATTGATTTAATATATTAATTAATAAGCATAATGTTATTTTAATTAATTTAATAATTAATTAGAGAATTAATGATTTGACATAATTAATAAATAAGAATTTTAATTATGTGACTAGGAGATTTAATGTGAATTTATGCTATTTTTATTTAATTGATGTAAATAACATTATTTGATTAAATTGGGTGTGACATTAATTAACTATACAATAAAAGCTTTAACTAAATTAAGGGGAAAGGAGAGGGAATGAGAGAAACCAAACATGGCCTTAATGGGAGTTAAGGGCAGTTCACCCATGATGGATCAACTGACCATTATATCGACAGTTTATATCATATACGTATATTATATATCAGTATTCCTATATTCCTATAACATATATTTCATCAAAGCAAAAATAGAGAGAAAACACATAGAGAAAAGTTAGAGAGAAAGTTGAAGAATTAAAGCAATTGTTATCAAACAGAGACTGCAAGTGTAATCCCTACATCCCAATTCTTATTCACGTATTATATTTCTCCATCACTGCATATTTATAAGTTGTGTGAAATTGTGATTTAAAGCTTGAATTGGTGAATTATGTGTATATACATGTTAATATAGGATCATAACATGTTTCTACCAATTAAAGTATATTCATAAATGTCTAAATTGGAGTTTGAAAAGTTACAGAGTTTTCCATTTACGTGTTTTAAAAGTTCTTTGTGAATGGGAAAATTACATTGTTCATTATATATCTTGTATGTATGAAATTAATGCCTTAATCGCATGTGACACTGTAAATTGATGATTTAATATGCTTGTACATGTAAAAATGAGAAGAATGAAACTTAAACGGACTGATTTGGTGTTATAACGAATCTGTAATGTGTGATTTCATGAAAATAGACGAAACTTTGAAAAATAGCAAAAACATGGAATTTATGAGTTTAAATTTAGTTGTTTAAGTTGTCAAAATCATGCTATAAGTGTTGGGTTATACTTCTGTAAAGTCTAGAACTGATGGGCGTGATTAATTTGTTGTTTGAGCAAAGTTTTTGGGTCTATTTTGGCTCTGTTCTCTGTTATTCGTGAACTGCAGATTCTGAAACTGGAGTGTGGAGCTGCAGCGCCAGCTTTAAGCCTAAGAGTGGGGCTGTAGCTCCAGTGGAGCTGCAGTGCCAGCTTTAAGCCTAAGAGTGGAGCTGCAGCGCCAGCCGAGCTGCGGTGCCATTTTTAGTTCAAATGGTGAAGCTGTAGCGCCACTTGGCAATTTTGCCCAGAAATGAGATTTTAATTGTTCAAGTCCAAGAAATGTAATTGTAACCTAATGTAATAAACATGAAGACATGATTAAACATATAATAAGAGGTTAATAACTTATATTACGTGAGTAATTAATAAGTTAATTACATTACTTGAATCGTTAATTATATAGTCCAATAACGTGCTCAAGACCGATGTGTGTGATTCGATACGTATATCGAGTTATTGATTAATGTGTATTGTGAATGTATTGATATGTAGGATTTAATAAAGAACGTGAATTATAAATTGTAGCTTGTGCAAGAGGGCAAGTTTTCTAAACTCAAACCTTACTTTTACATTGAGCAAGTATCCTACCTCTAATTTATTGTTATTAAGCAAGTTTTTTAAAATTCAAAGTTATTCATTTATCAAGTCTTAGACTTGTGTTCTATATCGAGCGAGCTCTTGTTTTTAATTGTTCAAGTTCAAACGTTTCATATTTGATGCTATAATTTTTTAAGCATGATTCAGCTATACAATACTTATTCGATTGTATACTCTTGAGGTTTACTATTTAAGTTGAATATAGATGTTATTGTTGAACTTATAGGACTAGTGAACCCTTATTTATTCGACTAGTCCATAGTTGATGTACGTTCTAAATTATAGAATATTTATTGAGCCTATCCAAATCAAACTTTCTTTGGTGCGGGCTCTGATGTCAAAACTGAGATGAACAACCCTGTAAAGGGGATTATTTACGCTTTAGCGTTGAGATATTGTGCACAGTATGGTACTAAGGGTTGATCCCCCTAAGTACGAGAAGTAGAGTTCATAGTCTTATGACTGTTAAAGGTTTGAAGTTTAACACTTTACAACCTAAGAACCCTCAGATGTTCTTTTGATTCCTGTTATTTTTCCTCGAGTCAAAAGTTGAGTACCTTTATTCAGATGTCTTTGATTCACTCGCATGTTATTATATTATTGTTATATTATTATACTTGTGGGCAATTGTGCTCACTCTTGCGTAATAATAACATTGCAGTTAAGAACGAAAGGTCCGAAGAGCCTTCTACTAGCAAAGGCAAGGGCAAGGTCAACAAGTGATGAAGACTTGTTGTTTATTTTATATGTTTATGTTTTAGCTTTATGTTAAAGTTGTGTAAGACTATTTATTTGTTTATGTTCCGCACAGATGTTTAAGGTTAGTATGACCTAGGATTGATGTATTTATATTCAGATGTTGTAACCCATAAGGGGAGGATTTATTCCTATCTATTGCATGGTTTGCATTTATTATGGGTAGATAGATAGATGATATTTGTACAGTGAACACCAAATCCCATGGAATTGAAGTACCCGAATTTGGGGGTGTCACAGGCTCGTTCCCAATAATTCGCTGGAGTTGTCGCCAACGGTTTGCAATGTCAGATATTCTGACCCTTGTTGAAGCAATTATCAATGGCTTTCATCGTCGGCTCGTTCCTGATGCTACGCTGTAGTTGTCGCCAACGGTTTGCATTGTCAGACCTATATGATCTTGATGGGGGCGTATCTTTCCCAAAGACTACGTTGGAGTTGACGCCAACAGTTTACAATGTCAGATAAACTGACCCTCACTGAATTAGTTTTCAACGGCTTCTGTGACACCCCCAAATCTGGGAACTTCATTTTTCGCGGGATTTGGTGTTCACTATACAAATATCATATAGCTATCTACCCATAATAAATGCAATTCATGAAATGGATAAAACATATCCATCATCTCCCCTTAAGGGTTACAACATCAGAATAAAATACATAAATAATCACAGGTAATACTTAACCTTAAATCTCAAATGCGGAAACGTAAACAAATAAGTCTTAATCATTACATTTAAGTCTTAAACAACATTATCAAATTAACAACAAGTCTTCATCACTTATTGACTTTGCCTTTGTCTTTGCTATTAGAAGGCTCGTCGGACCTTTCGTTCTTAACTACAATGTTATTATGCAAGAGTGAGCACGATTGCCCATAAGTATAACAATATAACAATATAATAACATGCGAGTGAATCAAAGACTTCTGAATAAAAAAACTCGGCTTTTGAATCAAGAATGAATATCAAGAATCAAAAGAACTTTTGAGGGTCATAAGACCTTAAACTATGTCCTAGGTTGTCAAGTATTTCTACTTTAAACCCTTAACACTCATAAGACTATATGGACTCTACTTCTCGTACTTAAGGGGATCAGCCGTTAGTACCATACTGTGCACAATATCTCAACGCTAAAGCGTATTTAATCCCCTATTAAAAGGGTTGTTCATCTCAGTTTGACATCAGAGTCAGCACCAAAGGAAGTTTGGTTAAGATAAGCTCACTAACAGTTCTAGAATTTAGAACGTTCATCAACTATGGACTAGTCGAATCAATAAGGGTTCGCTAGCCTCACAAGGTGCAACAATAAACGATATCCAAATCGAATTATAATTTCTCAAGAGTATACAACCGATTAAATAGTGCATAACTAGAATCATGCTTTAAAGGTATTATAACATCTCATTTGGAATCTCAACTTGAATAATCAAGGATAAGAACTTACATCATGATAACATTTCAAGAATAGAAAACTTGCTCAATAAAAGTAAATTTTGACTTTAGAAACTTGTTGGACATAAGAATAAGGAATAGAACACTTAATCAACTTAAAGAGTATAGATAAGAAAACTTGTGTAATCGTAATCGAGTTAGGGTAAGGAACTTTCTTAACAATAATAAGTTAGGGATAGAACACTTGCCTCGTCCACAAGCTACAAATAAAACTATAATTCACTTCCTCAACGTCCTACACATTACATTATGTATATGACATTGATTAGTTACATAACCACTATGTTTAACCGTTGAACTTCTTACTCAAGTTCAACTTACAACTTGAATTACAAATCATAACTTGATAACTAACCACATAACACAACTCTGAATCACAACATGTATACTACACAAGTGTAACTCTTAGATGGTCAAAAATCACACTTCACGACGACAATATTCATGTTTTCACATAGTTTATTAACATGAAACTTCAACATATATAATATGTGTGAACAACATGTTATAGTACTATTTTACGTGTTCCTCATGTTATCAAGTTCTTTAGGTTAGGTTAACTCATTATGCTATGGCATAAAATCACATAAACGGGCCAAAAAATAATTTTTTTCTGCATTACCCCCGATGGGGCGGGTGTGAGGGATGCATAGGGCCCGCTGGGGCAGGTCTAGAGCAGCTGGGGCGGGTGTGCCTTGGCGGTTCAGCCCCAGTTCGCGATTTTGACAGTTTAAGGCCAATAATTCCAAATTAACCCAACACACTGATTCTCATGAAGTATAAACTTCATAGAAACATCATATAATGATTCTAACATGCTTTTAACACTTTATATTATATAATTACTCAAATCAAATCACATAAATTTACTGTTCTTGGTATTTTATAAAGTTTTGAAAGAAAACACGAAATCCGACGTCACAGATTCGTTATAACTCCGAATCCATCCGTTCAAAGTTTCTTTTGTTCATTTAAACATGTATAATCATATTCAATCATCAATTTAAAGTTAAACCAACGATTTAAAGCATTTAATTTGTATGTAAGGGCCATAGATACAACTTTCATACTCTGTAATTCATGAAACTCCAATTAACGTATAATTTCATGAAATTAACTACTTTAATTCATGCATACATGGTATAAAACATATTATGGACATATACTAACATATATATAATCATATCATGCATTAATCAACAAACTAGTCTTTTACAGAAAACGTCAAAGTACGTTAATGGAAAACTTTGAAAATCTTAATTTGAAAACTCAAGAGGAGGGATTACAGTTGCTAGTTTGTGAAGATGATTCAAAGATGATGAAAAACTTCTCTACTTCTCCTTCAACTCACAACTCTCTTTCAATTTTTCTCTCTGTTCTCTCTAAAGTTCTCTGATAAAATATACGAAGTCTGACATATGAAGAGGTATTACTAATATAGATATACGTATACAAAATAATATGTATATAATTGTAAGTTAGTGGCGTCAGTTAATTCCCATAATGGGTTAACTGCCCCCAACCCCCATAAGGCCTTGTTTGTTTGCCCTTTTTATTCTTCCTTTCTCATTTAATTTAATTAACTTATTTAGTATATAGTTAATTGTCACACTTTTAAATAATCACATAATCTTATTTAAATTAATTAAATAAAATATCATAAATCCACATTAAATCACATAATTAAAATTCTCATTTATTAATTATGTGAAATCTTTTCATCTCTAATTAATTATTAAATTAATTAGAATAACATTATGCTTATTAAATAATTCATTTAATCGAATAGACTCAATTAAATACATACTTTGAATAATAAAATTCTCCGCATTAATTTAACTAATATAACACATATAATTAAATTAATCTACAACAATTCCATCAAATAATTATTTAACTCAATAATTAAATCATCAAAAAATATTTATTTAATTCAATAAATATTTAAATAATTTACAAAATTCTCGTTCGTCACAGCTTTCATCATTGCCTTGCTCCCGATGCTACATTGGAGTTGTCGCCAACGGTTTGCAATGTCAGACCTATATGATCTCGACGTGGGCATGATATTTCCTATAAATCATACCCTTAGACAAATCTGGATACTTTGACGCATTCAAAATCCGCTGTTCACAACGCCAGACCTTCTGTGACACCCCAAAATTCGGGTACTTCATTTCCACAAGATTTGGTGCTCACTATCTAAATAAAACATAACTACTGCCCATAAATAAAGAATGCAAAATAAATTACAACCTTATCAAATAAATAAAATCTTCCTTATAAAAAGGATTACAACTTATTCAAAATATTCCTAGGGTTATCTAACCTTAACATCATCAATGCAGAAAATAAAATATCATAACAATTAAGATCTTATTACACGTCATGACATAATATAAATAAGTCTTTACTTGTTCATCTTGCTCTTGCCTTTACTAGTTGACGGTTCGTCAACTTTCTTAACTTTAGCTGCAAGGGTTATATAATGCAAGAGTGAGCAAACAAGAGCTCACTGAAAATAACAATCAATAGTGATGACATAAACTGAATAACTTCAACTCAATTGAATAATATGTCTATCATCGATAATCAAGAATTGAGTATAGACTTTGAATTCATCTGAGGGTCATAAGACCTTGAACTATGTCCTATATGATAAACATTTCTATTTAAAACCTTTAACAGTCGATAGATTATATGGACTCTTAACTCGTATTTAGGGGGATTAGCCTTTCGTACCATGTATTGTGCACAAACATCTGAAATCTTTCGCATGGTATTCCCCTATTAAATAGGGTTGTTCATCTCAGTATTTAATAACAAGTTCGCACCAAAGAAAGTTTGGTTTGGATAAGCTCAAAGGGAAATTTGGAGTTCAACTATCATCAAATAAGGGGTAGATGAATCAACTTACAATAATTTAGAATTCAAAAATAAAATAATTACTAATTAACTATGAGTCATAACAATAGACTTTATATTATATAGTCATGCTTTAGAAATAACTTAAAGCATTGAAAGATTCAATAGACCTTACTTGAACAATTAAGTCAAGGTCTCATTATTTCAATAACGAACTTCAATCGTATATTTGCTCAATGTGGAATTTAGAGAGTAAAATAACTTGATTAATTATAACAAGAAAGGATAGAACGACTTGCATTTAAATAACAAGTTAGGGATAGGAAACTTGCCACGTGCACAAGCTACAATTTACAATCACGTTCCATAATTATCCTACATATTACATTACGTTTACAATATTGATTAGTTTCATAACCACTATGTTTAACCGTTGAACTTCTTACTTAAGTTCAACTTAACAACATGGTTTGTAAACTTAACTCGCTAACTAACCACATAACGAGAGTCTAAACTCACAACATGTATATCACACGTGTATAACATTTTTAAGCATCATAATCATACCCTATGATAACAATATCTAAGTTCACACATAACATGTTAATATGAGACTTCAAATTGTCTCATACATGTCAATAATATGTTATATTATTGTTCTATATACTTAACATGTCATCAAATTCATTACATTTAATTAATTCATCAAGTTAGGACTTAAAACACACAACACAACTTTTTGGACAGCAAGAAAGTCCGCTGGGGTGGATTTTTCAAGGAAAAAAGTCCGCTGGGGCGGGTCCCCTATCTGGTGGAAAACCTGGTTCGCGAGCTGTGCAGAAAAAAAGCCAATTTGGCTTATTTCTTCACACCAAATTCCGATTTTAACTAACACAATGCATATTAAACTTTATAAAAATATAATCTTAATTTTCTAACATATTTTTAATATACATAAACACCACAACATATAATCAAAACACTTAATTTCATGATTTAAAAAAAACACCATTGTTAAGCATTTTTGAAGAAAATTAATACTGTGAGTTTGTTTTTAAACTAAATCACGCAATTCAAAGCATATTGATTTTGTTTCTTAACATATTATTACAACCTAAACTTAATTTATATAACATAGCATAATCAAACACAAATTTTGATAATTAAATACTATTTTTCAAAGTAAGTTCACAATAAATTGCTATGAACATGATTTCTTCATGTACATCATATTTACATGAATTAAAATACTTAAATTATCATATATCACATATATAATAGTATATATAAACAATACCACATCTATACTTCATAATCACATAAATTTCATGAATTTTTTTTTTACAGAGAAGTTCTAAAAACATATTTTTCATAAACACAATTGAAAAACATAGTTAGAATTAGGTTATACTTTTGCTTCTAGAGAAAGAAGATGAATATGGTGACGATGATGATTATCTAGCTTTTGATTTCTCTAAGCTTTCTTCTTCCTCTTTCTTTTTTTTCTTTTCCCTCTTTTCTTTCTCTACTCTCTCTCTCTTTCTCTGTTCTTCTTATTTTCTAACTTAACGTATAATACACTAACTGATATAATATAACTGATATATTATACATATAATTACATAATATATATAACTGATAATAATTAATAAACCTAATAAATACATCAATTATATATCTTTGAAAATCAAAAGTCACTAGGGCCTGTTTGGAAAAAATCATTTATTTTCAAAAAAATAGATTTTTTAGTAGTTAAGGCCTTGTTTGGTAAAACAAGATTAAAACAGATGTAAGGGCCTTGTTTGGTAAAACTCTTTAAAATTGCTTTAAGGGCCTTGTTTGGCAAAACTAATTTAAAAACCTTTTATTTTATTTTAATAACACCTTTAACATATAGTTTCCAATGTCATATTTTATTTAATTAAATACTAACATTCTAATTTAATTAAATACAAGCTAACATTCATTCATTAAAATTGTCACATAATACTACATTGCTATAAAATTACAATTACTCACTAATCATAATCTCATGTAACAATTATCACATAATAATCATCTAATTTAATTATCTCAATTAAATTAGAACTATACCATAAAATTATTACACATCTATTTAATTAACATATTGCACTTAATTAAATTACTCTACAACATAATCACATAAATTATTTATTCAACTCAATAAATAAATTAATTGAAATATTTATTTAATTCAATAGATATTTACAATTAAATATACAAAATCTCATTCGTTACACTTTCTCGATGCTCTGACAGAAGCAGTTTTTAGCAATTTTCATCATTGGCATTCCAAATACCATCTCAGGGCTTCTACCAATGGCTTACATGAAGTTCCTTCCTTCGTCAGGAGCTTGACGCTTAGAATCAGGGTTTCAGGCCATTCCGCTCAATCGCGTAGCAGTTGTTTCCCTAATTTAACTTTTTAGCTTCTATAAACTCCTCTTTAACTTTAATTGGACAAGACCGGAGGGGGTGGGACCCACCTTAGGGAGGTACAGGTCCCCTTGCGACTACCGCAGGTGGAGTTGCTACTCCTTTCGAGTATAACTTGGCCCCCTGTGGCTTTCATAATTTATTTTCAAGTTTGAACTATAAAGAAAATCCGAGATTTCTTCTTCAGATCTACTGGGTTCAGACTGCTTTTTTCAAATTCCATCACTGTACAATCGTTCTGCTCATCTCTGGTAATGTTTACATCCTTTCTTTTCATGTTTTGACCGTTAGAATTTTAGATTTCATACATAATGCTTCTAAACACAATATAGTGAATATGCATGCTTATATGACTTGATAAAAAATTTTAGACTTAGTAAATATGCATGTTTTACTACGCTGGACGTTTTAATGTAAAAAATTTTGATTTCTGAGATAGTCATTTGGTGCCCTTTTTGGCCAGTTTACTCATCCTATTTAAAGGGCAAATGAGCCTGAATTTTCAACTAAAAATACACATGGTAATTTAACTGACATGGGGAGTTTTATTTTGATTTTTTTAATATATATGAATTATTCATATTTTTGGGTAGCTACTGAATGGCCACCTAATCATGCTTATGTGCATGCCGATAGTCCATTTTACAAAGGAGACTCTGGCAAAAAAAATTTAAAAGCCTAAGCATTTAATGAACATGCAATTTTAACTCTATTGGGGATGTATGTTAACTAATGCATGCTTTAGGATTTAAAATATGCATGAAACAAGGATTTAATTTGAATAGGTCGTAGGTTCAAGGCTTACCTCACCCTTTCTGAGGTAATTTGGAGACTTTATCTAGGTTTTGGAGCCAGATAGACCAGGTAGTGTCAGTAGGGTCTCTGCAGGTGTGAGGCAGAAGAGAGCTTCTGATGTTCCCCATCCTCGTCCAGCCCGGCCGCCTCGCCAATTGGCTGAATGTATGATTCGTTCGATATGGGCTGAGATACCAGATGACGTGGACGACGAGGATGTCCCATTCGTGGATCCCGTTCTAGCTTATGCTCCAAGTAGGGATCTCCCAGCCATTGTTGTGCCTATTCCTGAGCTTTTGGGCGATTTGAGACGCCATCCCTCGACATACCTTTATGCTAATGAGGTGACTGAAGTTTTCATTATGGACTTTTCTTTCTTTTGCCATTTAAGAACATAGGTTTAATCTGGATTTTCAATTTGATGCAGGTTCCCGACTTTACGCAGCCTAGGGGGAACAAGTTCAGCGTCCATTCTTTATATCATACTCTGCATCTGGAGTATCAGGCCATCGTCAACACTTGGGGTTTCAAGACCTTCTTTTTTATTCCTCCCCGTCGTTGCCCCTGGGGTAATCTGAGGGCATTATCTGAGCACTGGTTCCACCAGTCCCAGTCTCTCTATCTGTTGGACTGTGAGGTGATGATGACACCGATGGACTGGCATTTTATTATAGGGATAGAGTTTGTAAGGGAGCCAGATCCGTTGGTGGCTGATAGTTCACTTGCTGTCGTTTGATCCCTTTTGGGAGTTCATGCGACGACCATCAAGGGTCGGACTTTCCATTCAGGTCCCTTAAATGTGGATGCCCAGAGCGGGGCTTTGACTGAGCCTCTGCCTGATGATCAGAGGGTTAGAGATCTCATTCTTCGGTGATTATTCTTGGTGATCATCAGGGGTTGTTTCATTGCAGATAACTCCTCGATGGTGTCTTTCTCTCTGGTTTGCGCTACTCGATACATGGAGCGCATCAGGGATTTTGACTGAGGCACCTACACCTTCACCTATTTTCTTCATGGGATGTGCCTACACTCTGAGGGCGTGATGGAGGCTTGGCTAGGTTTTTATCCGTTCCTGTTGGTGAGTAATTTCTCTTTCACCTTTCAATTTCCCTCATTTGTGTTTATCAATCTTTACCACTGAAGACATTTGATCTTTTCACTTCCAGTTTTGGGCATATGAGAGGCTCCATTGCCTACGTCCGACCACTACTTTGGGCTTAGAGACATATCCGCGGGGACGGCATTGGCATCAATCTACCTTGACGGAGGTCCCTGTAGCAGAGGGATTTACCCAGTCCCGCTTGCAGCTAAAGCTGTTGACGACCGACTCTATCACGTGGGTTCCTTACACCCCGGACTATCTGACAGTCGAGTTCGAGGATGACTTTTCGACCCGGATGGAGTTTATATTGGCCACTCGTCGAATTCCCCTTTTGACCAAGGGAGGTTGGGAGTTCTATTTGGGAGAGTGTGCTATTCGGAGCGTCACGGGAGAGATTCGTATTCCCTTTGTTCCTCCTGTTTGGCATCATTAGCCCTTAGCTCAACTAATCACAGATATTCCCTTGATGGGCATAGATGGCTTTACTCTGTCAGAGAGTCCTCACAGTCATGAGGCATTTCATCGGTGGTGGAGTCCTTACACTATTGGAGCTCAGACTCGTGCTATCCAGTTTATAGAAGACATGGTGCCTGGGTCTGTTATGATGACAGATTGGATAGCTTGCCTTAAGGAGCCTACTTATTTGGGAGAAGATCTCCGGTTTGACCCAGCGTTTTGAGCGGGCAAAGTTTTTTATCAGGAACCTTGGCAGGGATCCTTCAGAGGCAAATTAGTTTGATCCTTCCAGCTCCGAAGCTGGCCCCTCAAGAGGTCTATATTCTAGCAATTATGCAGGTGCCGATCCTCCACTTTATCGCCCAGACATTCCTATTGGCCGAGATTCAGTGACTCAGGAGAAGTTGCAGCAGGTTGATAGTCTATATGCAGATATCATAGACTTCTTTTGATAGCTTTCTCGCTATATCTTTTGATAGGCCTCTGTTAGATATTGGACGGCTGTTGTAAAACCCGAGAATTTCCATATATTATTAAATAAATATATTAATAGAAATGAATATTTATCTAAATATAAACATTTATGTGTTCTAAGATGAGTAAATCAATTATATTAAATTGAATATTTATAATAATCAAGAATATATGGAGTTTACGATAAACTCGTTGAATGCCTTGTGTGGCACAGTGATGAGAAATATTAATGAATATATTAATTAATGAAGGAATTACTACGTGAACAATTAATCAAATATTAATTGTTATTATGAAAGATGGAATATTAATGGTGATTAATAATATGTTGATTATTATTATTATTACAAGTAATAGAATGTTAAGGAGCAACTTGCTTATAAATATAATAAGATTTATATTTATTAATGTGAACATTAATCATATGAAGATCAATTAAATGTTATTGAGATTAATAATTACATTGATTGATGAATGATGGATTAATATTATTAAATATTAATTGATAAGATAAGTAACAAATTAATTTCTATGTGCAAGCATGCAAATTAAATGTATAATGTATAGTAGTTACCTATCTATAATATGAAGTATAGTGCAATGTGACTATACAATTATACATAAACTATATAGTAAAGTTATTTGAGTTGTGAAAGCTACATGAATAATGCCTATGTGGCAATGTGTGTATGTATACATTAAAATAGTGTATCATGGGTATATTGTAAATAATTGTTGATTAATAGAATTTAATAATAAAGGAGACAGTGTAGTGTGATAATATCTGAGAAAATTATATCGGTAAGATAAAATGTACATGGATTATATGTGTGCAAATTACACTTACTACATTATATGAACTACATTATGTCATTAAAACTACAACTTAAGCATGTATTATATGAATACAACCTAGGTATATCACATGTGTAAAGTAACATAAGTGTGTGTATACATGAATGTTGATACATATGCTGAAGTTGATTTGCTTGCCTCATATTGATAGTCACAATCCTTGCACACGTGAAATACTCAAAGCTAGCCTACTCTCTATTCCTTAAACTCAGCTTGCTAGCTATCATCATGAAGTAGAATGGCTGGATTGCTACAGCTTCACTATTCCACCAACAAACCCACCAACTTCTCATTTACCATCATATAATCTTCATTTCCATTGAATTGATTTGGGAGAGAAAAGCATTGCCTGGATATTAATTCTTCTATAAATGAAAGCTCTTCTCCTCTCTTTTTATTTGCTTAGATTTTTGATTAAGTGTTGAGTTGAGAGGATATAGAGAGTGAGTATTTATATACATATGAGTAGAGGGAGAAGAGAGAATTAGCAGCAAACTCATTTAGCAGAGGTATAAAATTCCTTCTTGTTCTTCATTTTCATTTTCTGTCAATTCCAATTCTTGATTTTGGTAGAGATTCATTACCTTATGATTGGGTATTGTTTGATAGTTATTGTATTGGCCTGCTAGTATGTTAGAACTATAATGCAGCTTGGTTACAGTCAAAATTATTATAAAATTTGGAAATTGGGTTTGTAGTTTGCCATTTGCAGGTACTATCTGCTGCTGGCCGAGAGCCGGCGCAGCTGCGCCAGTCTTGTACTAGGGAGCTGCGCAGCTGCGCCAGCAGCTTGTTCCAGTTTTTGAATTCTGCTAAGAATCTGTTAAGCGTAGTTGATTATTATGACTTAGGCAACGCATACTAACATGAGTAACTTGTATATATGGATATGTAGACCTAATGTGAACATGTTCTACTATGGTTGTATGCATGATTAATGAACGGTTATGGTTTCCAAAGTAAACATAAAGTTTTGTAAACAAATTTGGCATGTTATATCTAGGTTGATGTTCTGACCTTGCAAGCATGTTAGGACGACTTAGAAAGGCATGAAAAGTATGTCAACTTGTGTGTATGAGTTTCATAGTGTAACACGAGCATGTTGAACCTCGCTAGTGAGCATTATGAACAAAAACATGAGTATTAAAAGTAAACTTTGACACATATGTACCATATCCATATTCTGATTTTGCAAGCATGTCTATATGGCCTAGAAATACATGTCGGACATGTTAACATATAACATGAACATGATAGGCCTTATTAGTGAAGCTTTACTAATGAAAATATGAGCTTTGATCGTGAACCTTGACATGTTACATTGAGTTTTAGATTCTGATAATTATGAACATGCTTGATGGTGCCCTTAACCTCAATAATGTATCGTACATGTATATATACCATAATTAGGTGTCGTGAGTTAAGTTAAGCATGAATGAAATATATTTTCAAACCAAAACGATGCTAGTTGCATGTATGCGATATGAATGCTCATGAACATGCCTAATACAAGTTATACGAATGCCTTATGTTTTTAAAAAGTGAGCATGTTAGACATTGTGATTTTCATGACCTTAAGTTTTCAAAAGTGTTAACCTAGAACCATATCATGAAAGAGAGAACTTAGATGGACTTGGGAAGCATGCAAGGCTCTTTAATATACATATATGTTATGTGATATCATATGTTGATGCTTGAATCCGATCTTTGACGGTTAACTTACAATAATGCTATAACTTGCTAAAAAGAGTATGTTTGCTATTCGTTGTGATCTTATGTGATAATGACGATATATAAACTTGATTAACACGAAAAGAGGAACCTTAAGGATAAAAGACAATGTAAGTTATGTCAATCTAAAGTCGTGAAGTGATATAGTACTATGCGTGATATATAACGGTATAATAAGATTGAAGACTAACTTATATGTTGATTGTATGAATGAGATAAAGTATAATGTTAAACTGTATAAATAATGAATATCCTATACGCATAACTATATTACGATAGGGATTCGAAAGTGTTGATTTACTTAACGAGGATAAACTACGCTTAAGGTAAGTACCCTAGATCCTTGCATTACTTTATTCAACGGATATTGTAAGGAAGTATCTAAACCTTATCTCTTTGAATGCAAGTTTCCTTAAACCATTATTGTATTATTAATTGCAAGTATCTTATCCTTGTGTTTACATTATTCAAGGAACCTTGTAAGCAAGTTCCTAACCCTATTCTTTATTTAGCGTTCATTAAGCTTGTGCTATTATTGTCGTACAAGTAAACTTTGGAGATTGCAATTCAGATATTATAGATTATATACTTCATGGATAAGATAAAAGTCGATTTATATTCTTCGAACTTTAAATCTTGAGAATGAAATTATAATTGTTGTGATCTATGCCATTTGATTCGGCTAGACTTATATTGTTAAAAGGCGACCCAAACCAATTGATTGGTGCGAATCTTGTATTTGACTGAGATAAACAACCTTCTTTGAAGGAGAATTATATATTGTCGGGAAACCGACATGCGCATTTTAGTACAATTGAACGATATGCATACCGTAGGGTACTTTAGGCTGATCACCTGTTGTACTTGTTTTGTTGGATTATCAGTATATTACTGTTAATTCTAGTGGAAGTTTATAGTCCTTAGTGACTGCTCAGTATTCAGTTACCTTGAAATCTTAAATTGATTAAATCATATTGATATTATTCTGTCCTTAGCGACTGTTATTGAGAACTGTTGATATTCTTGATATCCTTGAAATATCATTTCTTGCTATACCCTTTTTGAGATTCGAGAACTATATTACTCGCCCTTATTATTATATTACTTGCTGAGCAAACTTGTTGCTCATTCTTGCTTTCCCTAAAATATTTCAGTTAAGGCAGAGCAGTGCGGACCCACGAGCACCGACAAGGGCAAGGGAAAGGCTACAGAGTAGCTTTATTTATGTAGAACTTTATGTTTTATAATAAGAACTTATGCTATTATGTATTAGTTAGGTTTATATATGCTTAAGGTATGTTTAAGCTATGTAATCGATGTTTAAGTTACGAGGCCTTGGGACGTGAATAAATTATATTAATTAAATGTAATCTATTCAGTAATAGTTGTGTATTATTCTGTTGTGCGATGCGACATTTAGTCGTAATATTTATTGTGGTGTTAGATATTAGAACGTGACAAACCAAATTTGAGTGACCAAGTGGCGGTCCAAATTTGGGGGCGTCACAGCAGTGCTCCATTTCTCGTTATCTCTTTTGATAGTCCTCTGATAGTCATTGGGCGGTTGTGCCCCATTTCCCTGTACTTTTTATTTTGCATTTTAATTAGCAGCCAGAGATGATGCTTTCAGTAGACAATATATTTAGCAATGCATGATATTTCCTATTTATTGCATCTTATTGTCATTTATCATTATCATCTATCATTATGCATGCATTATATTATGGATAAGCACCTAGACAAGTGAGTTTAGCATTGACCCTTGGATGGTCTCATGATACGGTTCTACAGATGTCTTCATCTACCGTTAGCTGTATTTAGCACCTGCCCCATTCATTGACAGCATCTTCTTTGAGGTCTTGGTATGACAGTTTGCCTCCCATAGACAGGGTGACAGTTAATCAGATGCTTGGTCATTGTATGTCCATCTTGATTTTCCAGGTTCCACTGGGCTTTGTAGATAACATGTTGTCTTGCTGGATACCTGAGCGCCAAGTTTTCAGATTCGGCATCCACGAGTTGACTCCTACTTTGGAGGAGTATGAGCATATCACCGGTTTGGCATTGGATCGAGCTTGTGCTAGGATGGCCCTTAGTGATATGAGACGATAGTTCATGACCATGACTGGTCTGAGGCCTAGAGTCATCACAGATGAGATTACTGCGGGGCATGTGGTGTCTCTGGACTTCCTGATCGATCTCTTTGGCTAGCTGGACAGCTACGCGAGATATTCAGTAGACTTTATCATCCCTACAGATGATTGGCAGACTACACGCGTGGATGTTCTATTGATGTTCGCCACAGCTTATCTGTACATGACACTGTATATGGACCACTTGGACATTGGCTTGATTGTTGTGGTTCGTGCTCTCAGACAGGGTTGTACCATTCTGCCCATGATATTAGCCGAGACCTTGAGGTCGACCACATTCTGTCGTACCCATCCAGTAGGGTTTTTTAGGGGAAGCGCCATTTTGCTGTACGTGTGGTTTATGACACACTTGAGACCCATCAGGACTTTACTCATGAGATAGCCATGTCCTACTCTTTTCAGCCGGCGGAGTGTATAGATACGACATCATGGTTGGCCTTATTTTACAGCGATCGATCTGTTGGGTTTTTACGAAATCACAACGCAATCAAATTGTAAATATTAGCGGAAGCATGGTAAAATCAGAGTTTAAAATTTCTACAAAACTATTACCCGGATCATTCTTTATGCAAATTATTAATTTAAAACGATAAATAAGAAGTTATGGAATTCATACCCTTGTAGAACGAAGCTTCCACAGGTACAAGTTCAATTCCTTGTTCTTCGCGATCTCTTTAAATTATCCAGATTAGATTCATTCCTTTGATCAACGTTAGCCACCCAAGTGTTTGGCCCCTAGAGGTGATCCACTAAGGAATAGAAATTATTCAAGAAGGAGGGTGGTTGGCTAAATCCTAGTTTTCTATCCTTTATTAAAAAAAAGGAGTACTCTCCAACAATTGAAATTGCATCAACTGATATCTATTATAAGACTCCTCTTATAAAGATATTGGTTAACCATTCTAATCCTATTAGAAATAGGTTTTCATTTAATTAATTAAACTCCTTTAATTAATTAGGCTTCCTAATCATATTGGGATTAATTAATTAAACTCATTTAATTAATTTGCCTCCTAATCTTATTAGGAATAAATGAGAGTACTAATATTAAATTAATTCCTAAACTCCTTTAGAAATTAAAATAATAATAATTGTAATAATATTAAAAAGACTCCTCTTATTAATTAATATTTAATATTTTCACAATATTAAATAATAAACATTAAGCTATTTAATTTATTCTATCACCATAGATTAAATTAATTACACTTAATTCATTATTACGATTATGCCATTACCTTCTTAAATAATTATTCTTCTTTTTATGGTGTAACCTTTTAGGTTCTCCATATTAAGCCAGTTGTAAATAAATTAATTAGAACAATTTTAATCTTATTTAAATAAATAAATTAATTTAATAATATATTTAAATAATTAATATTTATTCTACAATAGGGATAAGCCTCCCTAACGATCAACGACTTTTCAGATAATATAGATTTCAACATTAATAATAAAAGAACATATGAGTAAATAGTTACCGTATAATTCAATCCTTCCACCATACAATGTCCTAATTAAATATAAGACATGGGATTACTGTCAAGTCTTATTTTATTTAATTATATGTATTTCGATTAAAAAATGCACAACTCTAAATTATGTAAATTAGAAACTCCTTTCTAATTTTATTCTGCCTTGGCCAAGGACTACTGGGTTGTCATTTAACGAATCACGTAGGACATATCTCTTCTTTTACCAAAAGTGGTAGATTCTTTATTGGCCATTCATTATCTCCATATATAACTTATTACTCCAAAGCATACCCTTTGATATACCCCAAGGGTCTTAAGGAATAAGTCAAAGTATAATCCATTACATACAAGATACAGTGATGGTCTCAGGTCCAAGGATCATTTGTACTACTATCACATTAGGAATTCTTATTGACAGGCAAGTAAAACTCCATTTGGTATTCCATAGCGAGTCATGTTCAATGAACTTATTCTCCAATAAGCACCTACATACTTGCTTTAATGTCTCCACACAAATGATCATGAGATTAATCATCCTCATTCAATAAGCAAGTAACATATGTACCAATCTATCTGGATTTACTAATCCCCTTTTTTGTAACCCCATGATTGGGAACTATTTTAGTTTTAAGCTTTCTAAGAATTTAGATCTCATTAGCATGATCAACATCATGATTCTAAAAATATTTCTTAAAACTATGGGTTATTTATATATTATAAAAACAGCATCATAATTAATTGCTTTTAATAAATGAATTCTTTTATTAATAAATAAATAAGATCGTTTACAAAGTATATTTTTAATCATCATATATGATTGACTTGTATGCATACTACTTTCAATCTCCCACTTGCACTAAAGCCAATCGCCATGATATCTCATACCCATCTTCTCTAAGTGACGATCAAACTGATGTTATGTTAAAGCTTTGGTAAATGGATCTACAATGTTATCTTGAGAGTCTACACGCTCTAAGGTGACGTCTCCTCTTTCAATGATTTCTTTAATCCTAGTACCGCAACATATGTTTAGATTCAAGATGAGACATAGGAACTATTCCTAGTTCTGTGATGAACTTTTTATCTGAAACATCAACTTGCAGCTTTTGTTACAGTTATATACTTTGTCTTTGTCACTAGACTAACAACCTTTTGCTGTTTGGAACTTTTCCAATTCACTGCACCACATTTCAAGGTAATGACTTACCCTATACTGGATTTGTTATCATCTTAGTCAGTCTGAAAACTTGAGGCTGTCTAGTCCTCTAGTTTAATTCAAACTCATCATATATCATGATGACATCCTTAGTGTCAGTTAAGTACTTTAGGATGTTTATCACTGACCTACAGTGATATTCTCTAAAATTTGATTGATCAACATTAAGTTTCGTATATTTCATTGCATACATGATAGTAACTCATGCGATCTCTCTTTTATTGAGGACAATTTTAGAGAGATACACTCCATGGCTCATTATCACGAGACATCTTTTTGGAGTTTGCCATGTGAGGAGTGGGTTTTATACTTACGAATCGGACACCTCTGAGGCTTAATTCTTTGTTAACAATAAGTATTTTTAGTGTTCTTTTACTTGTTTTTGTGTTTGTGTTGTAGGAAACTGCTTCGGAGGGTCAAAACATGAAACATGGAGCTTAATGGCATTTTTATAATTTTAGTCACTGTACCCCCGCCCCCTCGGGCTTTCATAGTCCAAAACACCCTCCGGGGTGGGGGTCACATTATCAATAGTGGATGCCCGCCGGGGTGGGCATTCCTAGTGCAAAATGCCCGCCAGTGCAGGCATGTCGGGAAGAACAAAACTAATTTTTAGAAGTGGACTCGAAAAAGGATTATGAGCATTGATTTGGAGAAGGATCATACAAGGGCTATAAAAGGAGAAGAATACACAAGGATTAAGGATTTAGATTCCATTAGATTAGTTTAGATTAGATTTCAATTAAATTAGATACAAACCCTAGTTGGAATTGGATTGGAGATTAAAGCAATTTGGAGACCATTGAAGATCAAGAGCAGGAGCAAGAAGGAGCATGAGAATTGCTGACAACATATTATATTCTCTTCTATAATCTTATTTTTATCTTTTAATGTTTATTCAATTGTGGATTATGGATTTTGACTTAATCATGAGCTAAACTCTATTTTGAGATTATAATGGATCTTGTTGCATAGTTTACTTTGATATGTTTCCGTGTTAGTCTTATTCATTATTATTGGATTATCTATTATGATTTGTGTTAAATTGCTTAATTGCCTAGCTAACAATTACCGTAATAACCCATATGAAATCGAGAGACGGATTATGGATTTAGATTTGATCATAATAGAATGTGATTGTGTTTTATGTATGGCGTTGGAATTCATGATTTGTGTTTAGCATAGAGATATACCTTTACACCACGTGTAATCTGATAAGAACTTGTGCTTAAACTCTCTTTAAT
Source organism: Panax stipuleanatus (assembly GCA_020205555.1). Classification (NCBI taxonomy): domain Eukaryota; kingdom Viridiplantae; phylum Streptophyta; class Magnoliopsida; order Apiales; family Araliaceae; genus Panax; species Panax stipuleanatus. The sequence continues at coordinate 35,043,271 of CM035118.1, forward strand.
TGTAATTCACATAGAGATATAGTGGATTAGTTAATTAGGGTGTTCATCTTAATTCTATCATTTGTGGATTTAAGTTAATATGGTTATGGTGCATCAAGAGATGGTCATATTTTACCTTAGTGTTGTTGATTAACAATCCGAGATAATTAATTTGATTTAATGGGAAGTGTATTGATTTAAATGAAACAATATGTGAAATTATAGTCTCAAGTCTTTATATTCTATTTCATTCTAGGGGTAGTTAGAATTAGTTTAATTACATATTGTTAATACGAAATACTAATTCATTTGTCTAAATAAGATTGAGTTGGTTACGGGTTAGTACTTGGTGATAGTTATTAAATAATTACTCGTGGGAACGATACTCTACTTTTACTTTATTACTTGTTGACCACGTATACTTGCGTGTTGTGCGTAACTAGATTTTACCCAACAAGTTTTTGGCGCCATTGCCGGGGAAATATTTTAATAATTATTTGTCAATATTAATTTCAATCAAATTAGCCTTAATTTAAACATTTTTTAATTCTATTTTAATTCTCTTCCTATATTTCTCTCTTTTCAGGTACCATGGATGACTTTGCTTATCAATGGCCATATACGAGAATGGCTCAACCAAGGAAAACAAGGATTGATGGACTTCATACACTTTCTGCATTGTCAGCACAGCTTGAAACACTTTCAAAGAGGTTGGATGTTCTTGCAGCCCAACGTATTCGACGGATAGCAGTTCCTTTTGATTATTGTGCTGACAATCATCTGAGTCATCAATGCACCGTTAGTTTTGGACCGGTACAATATAGTGGTTGTTACCTCAACAACTATGCTTATCCTAACTATCACAAAGATTGGGGGTATCACCCAGATTCTTCATGGAGCTATAATTATGAAAACCAATACTATGCTCCAAATCAAACACACACACACACACAAGAATCTTCATGTCCATCTCCATTGCCACAAGAAGAAAAGTCAAATATAGAGGAATTCATATCTAAGATCATAGCAGACCAAGAAGAGATGATGCTGAGTCAAGAAATATCAAGCCAAAATCTTAATAATCATATGGAACAACTCATCAATACCTCAATTAATGGTCCTCAAAACATGGATTTCGAGACTGAAATAGAAAATTCAAGACTAGGGGAATTTTTATCCAAGTTCATAGTGTGGAATGAGAAGAGGAGGATTAATCAAGAGATGTCAATTCAAAATCTTGAGAACCAGATAGAGCAAATGTTCAAAGCTTTAAACAACTTTCCTCAAAACACTTGGCCACAACACACTTGACTTTATGACATGGATTCCGAGACTAATGAAATGCCTGAACCAAATCTGCAATTGGATGTGCCAAATGATCTAGATATTGAGAGAGAGGAAACTAGTGGGGAAAAGGATAATAAGGTCATTGAAGATTTATTTGTGAGTTCCAATGATGTAGAGCCGATTTTGTTAGTTCCCCAAGTGCCCTCTCCACCAAAGTTCAAGGATCCAGTCAAATTTGCAAAGCCGTGCCCAATTGGTAGTCATGTCTTTAACGATGCTCTTTATGACATAAAAGCTAGTACAACATTGAAACCATGGTGGGATGAGAAAGAGAAGATAGATGAAGAGCCCATTATGTTTGACAAACTTTCATGCCCAAATATGATCACAGACACAATGGAGATAACACCTAGTTATTTGCCCTTGTCATGGAGATCATACCTAATACGTGATCCACTTGCCATTATTAATGGGAACCTCCCAAAAGATAATTTACTACTGATGGATGGAGGGTTCCCCAACTTTTCGAAGAGGAATTGGATAACATTGACCAGACAAAGTCAGGCTGAAAGACTGTAAATCAAGCTCTAACTGGTAGGTAACCCAGGAATTTTTATATTTATTTTAGTTTATTTGCTTTATTAATAGGAAAAAAAAGTTGTTATATTTGGCGGGTTTGACTAATGGCCACTACGACTATCCAATTTGGGGACTCGCTCACCGGTGAGCGAGCGGCTGCCCAGCTCACCGGTGAGCGAGCGGCTGCCCAGCTCACCGGTGAGGTGGCGGGGGTTGCAAGGGGGCAACGCCCTCTAGAAGCTAATAACTTATGAGCTTAATTACAGAATGTGTGTTTGTCAAATCCTCAAATTTTCAACTAATTAGTACTTTTATTTTATTAATTTTTACGAGTTATTTGCTTTATAAGTTCTCTCATGATCCAAAGTGCTACTCTAATCCATTTCATCTCTCATTATTGCAGGTATGGGAGGTTTAATAGGTAGCCAACAGAACATGGAAAGGGAAGCGAAGCACTGGGACTGCACAGAAAAATAGCACGAAAATTTTTCCATAACATCACAGCTCATCCCGGCGGAGGTGATTAAGGCAAAACTGCCCGCCCCAGCGGGGTTCCTCGCTGCTTCTAGCCCACCCCGGCGGGCTTCCAAGAGAAAAAATAGTCCGCCCCGGCGGCGGTCCCAGTTCAAAAATGTCCGGATTTTACACTTAATTCCCCAGTCGACCGAGCATAACTTCTTCTCATTCAAACTCAACTCCTACTTGCTTTAATAGACGAAAAACAATCCTTAATTCCATTTCACAAACACTTTCTTCCAAAGTTCCATTCCAAATCGTAATCTCATTCGGATTCCAACCACGCTCCTCCATTCTTTTAGAAATTATCACTCTCCACCAAATTCATTAAGCAACCACACCTCCACACACCTTTCTCAACTGAACTCATTACACCCAAATTTCACAAACACTACCTTGCTCTCAACAAGCTCTAACTCTTATCCTTCTATTGGACGAAACCACAACATGTTCACATTCACGAATTGGTTGTCCAAGTAATTGAGCGGAGTCATGAAATTGGGTATATTGGGCAGAAATTTCTCCATCCACTCCACGAATTGCACGGATTTGTTATGTCGCTCCGAATCAGTCCCGAGCCTTAGCCATCGCCAGTTTATCCACCACCAGACATCGATGCGAAGGAGGTCGAGCCTAAGCTTGACCATTCAGGGAAGTTCTTAGTTTAATTCTTTCTATTTAAACAATGAGGACATTGTTCACTTTGAATTTGGGGGTGGATCATATTGCATTGCATAATTGTTTAGTTCACATACATTGCATTAGTTAATTATTTTTGCATATTGTATGCATATTTCACAGTAAAATTTAAAAAATCACAAAAATATTTTCTTTTTGTATTCAGTGTTTGCATATAGATTGTTTGCATGAATCTAAGCAATGGATTGGTATGAATTTAGCTCGGCCTATAATAAGATTAGTATTGCATGATTAACTTAAACATTGTGATGATTGATGATGAGTTTGAATTTTAATCATGAGGAAAATCTGAGCCTATTTGAAACATATGTAACTGATTAGCACTTAAGGTTTAACTGTTTTAATCAACTTGGTTCAAGGGTTTCATAATTTGTTTCTAGAGCGAAATTCTTGGTTAAAATTTATGGAAAGTAGTGAACTGGTAGTAAAAGTTAAAATTAAGGCAAAAGCTTGAGTTTGGGGGAATCTATGAGGTATATATATGAAAATTTTAATGAAAAAAATAATAGAAAATCCAGAAAAAGAAAAAAAAATGACTACTTTGGTTATGTGGCCTTTGTTACTCGAACAAGTAAGCCCTAGGGAATGTCTTTACACCTAGCCCTTTAAGACTATTTGGTTTGGGAGTCGTTGGTCAAAAGTTAACTAAATGGGTAACATTGAAAAGCCTAAGAGAATCAGACATGCGCAGTCATTTGTACACGCCGGATGGAGCGTAAAACGCACTTGTTGTGGAAGAATAAAAGTAGGAATAAACTTCGAAGTGACCCTAGACTTGGTAATTACGTAGTTTAACTGGAATTGTCATGTTTGCAAAGATAATTGAATTGGAACTGAAATTTTCCTTCTACGAACTTTGTTATGTGATTATCTTGAACTGTGGGTGGTTTGAATGGTTAACGAGTAGACACGCACACCATAGGTGATGACAGGTTTGGATTGACTGATTGGTTAAGTTATGGACTTTGACTTGATTGGATATATTATTTGAGTATCATATTGGTATCTTTGAGGCCTGTTGCTAGATATTATACTAATATGTTGCTCTGATTCATAGGCATATTAGGAAGTAGATCATGCATATGCACTCATGTAATTAGGTTAGTTTATTTATTTTTAGTTCTTGTGTGTTTTTGCTTGAGGACAAGCAAAGTCTTGAGTTTAGGGGTATTGTAGTGTTATTGTACGATCCACAACCCACATCAATTCATCAGACTAACCCAATAAGCATGTTGGACCACCTCCTTACCTAAAAGGTTAACCTATTAGGTTGAGGTTCCACCATACTTATTAACCCATCTACACTCGAATTTATCCGATATGGGATTCATGTGAACTATACCATCAATCTCCACCTTTCACTTGAATACTCATCACAAGTATCATACTAAAGTATTCACCATTAAGCACACTTCTTTGAATCCTTCATGAGCTCCCCGTTCGACTCTAATACTATTCCACCACGCCCGAGGCACACGTGGGACCTAAGCAATTTTTTCAGAGCCATCTCCCGAGCCCGCTCCACCTGACTCAAATCATACCTTGTGCTCCACCTAATTCTACTCTATTTGTTGCTCCACCGCACCTGATACTTGGGCCCATCGAAACCATGAGCTTTGATACCATTTCTAATGTTATTGTACGATCCACAACCCACATCAATTCATCAGACTGATCCAATAAGCATGTTGGACCACCTTTTTACCTAAAAGGTTAACCTATTAGGTTGAGGTTCCACCATACTTATTAACCCATCTACACTCCAATTTATCCGATATAGGATTCATGTGAACTATCCCAACAATACGCTAAACACCTTTAGCATCTAATGAATATACGTTCCTTGGGTTAAATCTATCTATACAGATTTATATCCTCAATGTAAGATGTTCTATCCAAATCATTCATGGAGGAATGTTTAGACAACATTATTTTGATCGATTGTAGCATAGGAATGTCATTCCCTATCAGTAATATATCATCAACATATAATTCAAGGAATGAAACAGCACTCCCACTAACCCTTTTTTTACACACAAGGTTCATTCTCGTTTTTGATAAAATCAAACTCTTTTGATCGTCTCATCAAAATGAATGTTTCATCTTTGAGAAGCTTGCTACAACCCATAAATAGATTGTTGTAGCTCATATATATGATTTTCTTCAACCATTGAAACAAATCCATCTGGCTGTATCATGCATACATTCTCCTCTAATAATGTATATTTGAGGAAGAGCGTCTCCACATCCATTTTGCTAGATCTAGTAATAATAAGCTGCAATCACAAATAAAATCCAAATGGTCTTGTGCATTACTTCAAAGATCCATTTTAGATTTTATGGTTATCTACCATTTCTTTGAGTTTTAATTACTCATAGCCTGTTCGTAATTCAATGGATAATCATCATTCATGACGTGTACCTCATCGTCATCCTCGATGATGAATTCAAACCTCTCAGGTATCTTCGGTACTCTTCTAGATTTACGAATACTGTGTTGTACAGAAAGTGTCTCTACTTGGACAGGTTCATCCAATTGATCTGTAGTGGTTTGTGGTTCTTGAATTTCTTCAAGATCTATTTTCCTTGCACTAGCCCCTTCACGGATAAACTCCTTTTCCAAGAAGGCAGCGTGTTTCGCAACAAACACCTTTTACTCATTAAGATTGTAAAAATAGTATCCCAAACTTTCTTTAGGATATCCCACAAACGTGAACTTATCAGATCTTGTCCCAAGCTTATCATTTTGAAACCTTTTCACATAAGCTGGACATCCCTAAATCTTAACATGCTTAAGATCAGGTTTCCTCCCTGTCCACATCTCATATGGAGTCTTGGGGATGGATTTTGAGGGGACCTTATTTAGTAGATATGCAACCGCTTCTAGGGCATAACCCCAGGATGATACTGAAAAATTGGTAAAATCATAGTGGAACGAACCATGTCCAACAATGTTCGATTTCTCCTTTCAGATACTCCATTTAACTGTGGTGTACCTGGTGGAGTCCATTGTGAGATTATACCATTATCTTTGAGACAATTGAGAACTCACCGCTTAAGTATTCTCCACCTCGATCTGATCAAAGAATCTTAATACTCTTGCCCGTTTGTTTCTCTACTTCACTTCTAAACTCTTTGAACTTTTCAAATGATTCCGATTTGTATTTCATTAAATACACATCCAAATCTTGAGTGATCATCAGTGAAAGTAATAAAATAATAATACCCTCCCCATGCATTCGTTGTCATAGGTCTACAAACGTCTGTGTGAACTAACGTTAACAACTCTGTATCTGTTTCTCCTTTTCCACTAAAAGGAGATTTAGTTATTTTACCCATGAGACAAGATTCACAAGTTGGATATGATTCATAATTGGATAGCTCCAAGAGCCCATCCTTATGTAACTTGAATAATCTTGTTTCATTGAAATGACCGAGTCTACAGAGCCACATATAGGTAAAATTAACATCATCTCTTTTTCTTTTCTTAGTTTGTTCTATTTGAAATATATTTTCATGCAAGTTAAATGTGTAAAGTCCATTTCGCAAATTACCAACACCATATAAAATATTATTTTTATAAATAGAACAACTGTTATTCTTTATTATAATTTCAAATCCATCCATATCTAATACAAAATTGGAAATAATATTTCTAATGATATACGAAATAAAATAACAATTATTTAAATAAATGGACTTGCCTGTAGGCAGTGCTACACAATAAGTGCCTACAGCTAGTGTAGCAACCTTTGCTCCATTTCCCACTCGTAGGACAACCTTATTATAGACACTCGAAATTTCCTTCAGTTCTATTGTAGACAATAGAGATTTTGTGTCATATTACTAAACCTGCAGGAGGGTAAAACAATTAATTTAACCCCGATCTCAATACCGAGATGCCAGGTCAACCTCGGTCTCAACCCAGGAGGTACAGGTCAACCCCGATCTCAACCCGAAAAGTACAGGTCAGCCCCGATCTCAACTCGAGAAGTACAGGTTAACCCCGGTCTCAAACCGGGAGGTACGGGTCAGCCCCAGGTCTCAACCCAGGCAGTACATGTCAACCCCAGTCTCAATACCGGAAAGCCAGTTCAACCCTAGTCTAAACCTAGAAAGTACAGGTCAACCCCGGTCTCCACCCTAGAGGTACAGGTCAGCCACGGTCTCCACCCTGGAGGTTCAGGTCAGCCTCGGTCTCAACCTAGGAGGTACAGGTCAACCCCGATCTCAATACCGGGATGCCAGGTCAGTCCCGGTCTCAACCCAGGTGGTACGGGTCAGCCCCGATCTCAACCCGCTCTCAACCCGGGAGGTACAGGTCAGATCCGGTCTCAACCTGGGAAGTACAGGTCAACCCCGATCTCAATAATAGGGGCCAGTTCAACCCAGTCTCAACCCAAAAAGTACAAATCAACCCCAATCTCAACCCTAGAGGTACTGGTCAGCCCCAGTCTCAACCCGAGAGGTACAGGTTAGCCTCGGTCTCAACCCGGGAGGTATAGGTTAACCCCGGTCTCAATACTGGGATGCCAGGTCAGCCCCGGTCTTAACTCGGGTGGTACTGGTCAGCCCCGATCTCAACCCGAGAGGTGCAGGTCAACCCCCGTCTTAATACCAGAAAGACAGTTAAACCCCAGTCTCAACCTGGGAGGTACAGGCCACCCCCGATCTAAACCCGAGACGTATATGTCAACCCCTGTCTCAACCCGGGAGGTACAGGTCAACCCCAATCTCAACCCGGGAAGTATAGGTCAACCCCAGTCTCAACCCCGGAAGTAAAGGTCAACCCCGGTCTCAACCCGGGAGGTATAGGTCAACCCCGGTCTCAACCTGGGAGGTACAGGTCAGCCTCGATCTCAACCTGGAAAATACAGGTCAACACCGGTCTCAACCCGAGAAGTACAGGTCAGCCCCAGTCTCAACCTGGGAGGTACCGATCAGCCCCGATCTCAACCTGGGAGGTACAGGTTAACCCCGGTTTTAACTCGGGAAGTATAGGTCAGCCCCCGATCTCAAACCGGGAAGTATAGGTAAGCCCCGGTCTCAACCCGTGAAGTATAGGTCAACCCCGGTCTAAACCCCGGAGGTACAGGTCAGCCCTCGTCTCAACCCGGGAGGTCAGGTCAAGCTCCGGTCACAACTCGAAAGGCCAACTCAACTTCTGAGACAACCCCGAAGCCTCACATCATCTCTAGGGACAAACTTGGAAAAACAAGTCAACCTCAAAGACAACCATGGGGACAAACAGAATCGGCTAGGATCCAAACCTCGGAGATAACTTTGGGAAGTCAGTCGAAGACCATGTCAGCACTGAAGGCAACCCTAGGAGGGGAAAAATGGTCATTTTACCAACTTAAAGCCGATTCGGTCAAACTCGAGCTGAATTGATGCAAGCAAGGTCAGAAAGAACCATAACAATGATCTCGAGTGGAAACAGCGCAAGACAGCTCAACGAACAAACTGCGAGGAATCAAAGACCTGGTTATGTACCCGTATTTTTGGACTCAAAAAAAGTTTTCTCCCATGTCATTGTGACACTCTCGGCGAGGGCTTTTAGGAAAGTTATCTCACGCCTAAAACGGACGCTCCGATCAAAAGTTAGAATGTTTCGAATCTAACCTCGCATAGCTCGGAGTGTATGTTCTTCGGTGCAACGGGACCCGCCTCGTGGGCCCCGTCACATGAAGCCTCACCTTAATCTGCGACTACCGCAGGTAGAGTTGCTTCTTCTGGGTCTATATATATGAGGTGACCCACAGCTCATTTGATAATCAAAAAACGCTATGAACCTCTGCCTGTTTGGTTTCTCAGCCATATTCTTGTCCTCCAAACCCAAATTGTTTGACTCTAACACGTAGATACACCCACATACTACCACATATCAAAAATTAACTGGTAGAAACGGACGTTTGAAGCCTACAATTTGGCAAAAAGTCGTGTAGCAGTTCATTGTCAGTATTTTTACGATCAAGAAGTTCATATTACTTCATTGCACTTTTATACAATTGCACGTTAAGTTTCACTTTTTGAATATGTCCGGAACTCAGATCCGTGGCCGTTTTTGCTTACATTTTGTATATTTTAGTACATAAACCCATTTTTTGGCATTTTTGCAACTCGAATTGACGATCCGTCACTTTTAACAGCTTATATATATATATATATATATATACATATATGCACCCTTAACCAAACTGGGTTATCTTTTCAGTCCCGATTTAACTATTTTCTGTCTATATTCAACTGTATATATACTAACTTTTCAATTCTGTCAAGCCCGGATGTCAAATCCGAGGTAGTTTACTGCTTTCATATATATAACTATATATATATATTTATATATTTATATAAATTTTTTTGACCTATTTGGGCCTGGATTTATACTTCGTGGCCTTTTTATTACTTTAATATATATATATATATATATATATATATATTATTTACATTCCTGTCTGGCCTGGATCATTATGTGGCCTTTTTATTATTTATATATATATATATATATATTTATATTTCTGTCAGGGCAAAGGATACAATGTTCGTCGCCCTATACCGCTTATATATATATATATATATATATATATATATATTTGCATTACGTCCAGCCTGGATCATTCTGTGGCTTTTATACAGTTTTTATATGCTTTGGCCATATGCAAGCCAGGATTTACTAATTAATCTTTGGTTCTGGCGATATCTGGATGAATATATATATATATATATATATAAGCTGTGCCGGTTTTATTGGCTTCTCTTTGTGAGCCTAGGAATTGTGGGATTCGTGATCAAACTGATTAGAATCTGATTCCCACGATGGACAAACTCCACTTTACAGATGTACCCTGCTAGTTTTTCTGTAAAAATGTACATTCGACAGACCTTTAAATAGTTATCCTGGTTTAAGGTTTCATATAATGAGAATAATGGTTTGTCATGTCAGAGTCCCTCCGATGGCTATCATGCCCATGAGGAGACCGACACTTGTATATATTTTGTGGTCGAGGATGCTTCGCAGCCCAACAATCATCATTCAAATTGAGCCAAAAGGCTGAAAAGATAAAAAAAATGGAAGTATCAACGTGCTTCAATTCCTATGTAAGTGCAAGGGTTTGAAAATCTACTTTCAAAACATCATTTTAATAATCTTGTCTGAAAAAGAGACTTTTGAAAATCAAATCAGACCCTTCGTATATAGGTTCAACGAAGCCTGTCCATGCTTTCAATCAAATCAAACATAGGCCTAATTTCTTTCAGCATTCACACACACATTGCAAATTTAAAAGGGAAATATTGAAAAGATGCGATACCGTGTTTTCACGAGAGTTGTGGGGTGCCTAACACCTTCCCTACACTTAACCAAGCCCCCGAACTCAAAACTTTGGTTTCAAAGATTAAGTTTCGATAGTGTCTAGTAATTGGACCTCTTTTCAAAAAAAACTCAGTTGAGTTGGTACAACCATTTCAAATCTACCAACTGGTGACGCTGTAAAACGTTCAAATCGTCGACATAATACATGTTGGGCTTTTTCCTAAAAACCCTTCAAAACCTTTTTCATAATAAAAATAATAAGGGTAGACAAAACTTAGGAAGAGAGAAAGATTCGGGTTTGACCCGACCCTAATTTTTTCCCGACGTCCACAGGTGGCTCTGCTGGGGATAGTAGAGGGCTTAGGCTGCGTTCAAATCTTTTCAAACACATCCCTTTCATATCTGCGTATGTGTAAAATGCTATGTCTTTGCATTGAATGAATGTGTGAATTGTTGCGTCTTTACATTAAATGAGTGTGAATGAATGTTTTCCTACTTTATTAGTGCTTCGCACCCATATTAGTACTTTGCACCAATGTAATCATATGTATACGGTGAGACGCAATGTGTGTTAATGTATGTTGTGTGATTCCTCTACCAGGAGGCAAACCCGTCGGTGAAAGAGTAATGTCTTCGAGGACGGCTAAGTCTTCGAGGCTCATGAAAAAGCACCACTCAGATTTGCTCCAGTTGAAAGATCAGATTAATTTCCCCTCTAGTAGATTGCGATGATTTGGGGACCTTCATGCGGACAAAGCCGCGAGAGAAGCCTAAGATAGGCCAACCTCTGATTAACCAAATCCGATGGAAAGCCTTTTCATACCTTCCTCTTTCATTTTAATGTCAAGTTTTTTAAAATTCAAATGTAAATAGCACAGTGTAAATATCATAATGTAGATATACATTCCATGTTTTGTAAATCCTGCCATATTATCCTGTCATTAAAATAACTAACCTTTGTTTTGCAGAATAAGATTAAAAAACCTCAAAAACACATCATAGCATGCATCCTATCCCTACCTGCCTCAGGAAATTGACATCCCTATATTTTATTTTAGGTGAAAAATTAGTCCTGTCACTAGATCTAAGTCTAAGAAAGCACTAAGTCCATCTTCGAACATGACTTCCAGTGCTCAGCCAGAATCCACCCCTATCTCTAGGGAAGAGTTTGAAGGACTGAAGAACTAGATAGCCGAATTGGCCAGTTTCCTGAGAGAGCAGAGTAAAGCCCTTAAATGGAAACAAGCACAGAGTTATACAGAACCAGGTACACCCGGTGGCAGTCAAGAGATCAGGAAAATAGGCACTTAGAATCCTGGACCACAAAACCAGGATACTACCAATAAAACCCCTGAAATCACCATCTTCAACAAAGAACAGAAAGCTGGTGACATTCTGAAGAAAGTACAACAGATGGCAGAAACCATCCGGTCTATCAAAGGGACTGGGGCATTTGGCAGTGTCAATTATTCTGACTTATGCATTTTCGCTGGGGCTCGTTACCCCAAAAACTTTTGAGCTCTAATTTTGAGAAATACAATGGATTGGGAGACCCATACACTCACTTGAAGGTGTTCATTGGAGAGCTCGGATCCTATATAGAGGACGAGAAACTCCGAATGCAGTTATTCTAGAAAAGTCTGACCGGAGAAGCTAGAGCCTAGTGTGCCCGTTTAGACAACTCTAAAGTTCACAGCTGGAAAGAGCTGGCACATGCCTTCCTTAATCAATACAGTTTCCAATCTCAACTAGCTCTAAACAGATATTAAATAACCAAAATCAAGAAATAGAATACTGAGTCATTCAGAGAATATGCTCAACGTTAGAGACGAATGGAGGCACAAGTCACTCCACCTATGACTGAGTCTGAGATAGTAATGACCTTCATCGACATTCAAGAAGCTTTGTATCATGAAAGGTTCTTAGCAGGCATAGGAAAGCCATTCTTAGAAATGATCAAGCACAGCGAAATGGCAGAAATTGGGCTCAAATCAGGGAAGATAAAGGATCTGACCGCCTTAAGGGCTGTTGCCGAGCATATTCAATCTGGGTGTTATGGGAATAATCCCTGGAGGACACACAAGAAGAAAGATGAAGAATTGTCCTTAATATTACAAGGACAGAATCGGAGGAGTGAGTCGAGCAGTATGCCCATTCAAAAGAGGAACTATTCCCCTTTTCAAGCTCTAACCCAAACTTCTAACCCTCCATTTCAAAAAAAATTAGAAGCCAGACGTCGAAGAACGTTCACCCCATTAGGGGATTCACTCGAGAACGTGCTGAAACTGTTGACAGCATAGAAAAAGATCATTCAACTTCTTCCACCCACCAATACTGGTGGACGAAATTATGACCCAAGAAAAAAATGTGCTTATCATTCTGGATTTCTGGGCCATGATACACAAGACTGTTGGTCTCTCAAGCACAAAATCCAAGGACTTAATTGACAACAGAGAGATTGTGGTGACAAAACCCTAGCAACTGCACATGCAGGATAATCCCCTCCCTCAACACAAAGAGAAGGGTGTCAATATGATTAGCACACAAAATGGAGAAGGATCCAAATAGCTCCGATACATTGTAGAGTCAACTCCACCTAGCAACAACAGCCTAGACAGTTGGGAAATCTCAGAAAGGCAATTATTGATAGAACAGAAGATCAAGTCTATCAATGAACAGTTTAGACAATTAGCAGATCTGGTCGTATACCAACATCAGGTCCCCAGATAGCTAATAAATGAGACCAACCAGTCTGATGCAAATCCTTCCAAACCAGAAATTAGTCCCATTCCTATAAGGGACCCTTATTATTTTCATCAGCATGAACCCTGGGCCGACAAGATGGCCAAGAAAGAGAAGTTCTAGGCTGATAGGGAATTCGCGTTCCAGAGGAATTTCACCAACCTAAACCAACTAATGAAGGAAATCCTCCAGATGTTAATCAATGAGGGAATGGTGGCAGACTTATTACCCCTGGTAAATCCTCGATCCAGGAAATTCAAACCTAACCGAATCTGCTAGTACCACTCCAATGCACCCGACCATGATACTGAGGACTGCTGGGCACTTCGTCATTTAATTCAGAACATGATTGAAAGTGGTGAACTGATAAGAGGGAATCAGGATTATGGCCTCCTAGATGAAGAAACACTCTTTATTCCCACTGCATGGAATCAGGATACAGTGGCTATTATTTCCTGCGATAAGGAGCCAGCCCTCACACTGTGACACACCCAAATCTGGGTACTTCGATTCCATGGGATTTGGTGCTCACTATCTAAATAAAACATACATCTAACCAATAATAAGGAATGTAAAATAAATTACAACCTCATCATTAAATAAAATCTTCCTTATAAAAAGGATTACAACTTCATCCAAAATATATCCCAGGGTTATCTAACCTTAACATAACAAATAAGTGCGGAAATAAAATATTATGAACTAAGTCTTATTACAATCAAAATTGAAGACAACAAGTCTTTACTTGCTCATCTTTTCTTTCCCTTTACTCGTTGAAGGTACATCAACATTCTCGGCTTTAACTGCAAGGGGTTATAAAATGTGCAAGAGTGAGCAAACAAAAGCTCACTTGAAATATAACAATGATGTGACATAACTGAATAACTTCAAAAAGGGTTTGAATAACTTTACTTTCGTCAAAATAAAGAATTGAATAATAATTCTTTCATCATATTTAAAATTCGAATATATAATTTATCTGAGGGTCATACGACCTTAAACTATGTCCTAGATTATAAATATTTCCAAACAAAACCTTTAACAGTCATTGAGACTATGGACCTTTAACTCGTACTTAGGGGGATCAGCCCTTCGTACCATGTATTGTGCACAAACATTAAACGCTTTTGCGTAGTAACCTCCCCTAATAAATAGGGTTGTTCATCTCAGTATTTGAATACAAGTTTGCACCAAAAAAAGTTTGGTTTGGATAAGCTTAAAGGAAATTTGGAGTTTCAACTATCATCAACTAAGGAGTAGTTGAATCGGCTCACAATACCTTATCTATTCGATAATATAAGAACTATGAACCAATTGTAAGATATAACAATAGACTTCATAGTAAGTAGGCATGCTTTAGAAATAACTTAAAGCAATTGAAAGATTAAGTAGATATTGCTTGAACAATTAAGTCAAGATCACAATACTTTAATAATACTTCAATACTTGTACATTATGAATATTAGAATACAACATAACTTGTACAATACATAACAAGTTAAGAATCGGAAATAAACTTGCATGATATAACGAGCAAGGGTTAGAGAACTTGCACAATGGAAAGATTCAGTGAGAAAGCTCGCGTTAACATAAAAGAAAGGTCTTAGGAAACTTGCTTAACGTAAAAGAATAAGGATTAGAAAAGTTACCTAAAGCACAAGCTACACTTTATAATTACAAACCACTTCCATAATTACCCTACATATTACATTATTTTTATAATATCAATTAGTACACGATTGTTACGTTAACATCATTGAAGTTCTTTCTTAAGTTCAACTCACAACGTGGTTTACAACATAAGTTGCTAACTAGCCACATACGTGAGTCTATACTCACAACATACACTTCACAAGCTTTTAACGCTTTAAACTATCAGGCGTACCTTATAAAAGTAATACACACGTACACATATAATATATTCATATAAGACTTCAAGTCATCTTAAACATATCAAAAGTATGTTATCTCATTATCTATTACACTTAACAAGTCATCAATATACGTTAGCTAAACAAACACTGCACAAAAACTCAACGAAGCGCAAAACAAAAACCCGAATAGCAGGATGCCCTGCTAGGGCGGGTCCTCTCAGGCTAAAAGCTCCGCTGGGGCGGGGCACACTACTGGTGGGTTTCCCCCAGCTCGCGAACGGCATAGAAATAAGCCAATTTGGCTTTTTTTTCATACTAAAGTCCGATTTTTCTCAACATGATGTATATGAAACTTAATGAAAACAAAATTTAAGACTCTTAACATGACTATAACATACAAAATCATTACAACACATAATCTAAACACAATTTTTATGATTTTTGAAGAAAACGACATTCTTAAGCATTCTTGACGAAAATTGCTACTGTGAATTCATTTTTAAATCAAATCATGAAATTCCAATTCTGTTAACTCTATTTCTTAACATATTAACATAATCCATGATCAATTTAAATAATAATTGACAAACACATACTAATTTTGATAATTTAAAGACTATTTTCAAAATAAGCTCACAGTAAATTGCTATTAACATGATTTCTTTTATGTTCATCGTAATTACGTGGATTGAATTACTAAAACAACTATATAACTCATATAAAAGCATATATATATATATACATATATATATATATACATCACATATATACATCATGATCAAGTAATTTATACAAAAAAGATATTTTTACAGAGAAGTTCTATTTATGAAAAACATGGAATACAGAAAACACAATATAGAAAATATTTAACATAGATATTATACCCTTTCTAGTTTGGATTAGGAGGAAAGATGAAGATGCTGGTGTGTAGCTTCCTTTGTTTTCTCAAAGCCTTCTTCTTCTATCTTCTTCCTTTCCTCTCTATCTTTTCTCTGTTATTTCTTTTCTCTCTGTTTTGTTATTTTTTTCTCTAACAAACGAACTTTTCTAAACTAACGTATCTTATATGTAATACCCGAGAATTTTTGAATATTATTAAATGAATATATTAATAGAAATGAATATTTATTTGAACATAAATGATTATGTTTTATGAAATGAGCTAACTCAATTGTTTCAAATTGAATATATATAATAATTGAGGAAAATATGGAGTTTATGATAAGCTCGTTGAAATGCCATGTGTGGCACGAGAATAGATTCGATGATTAGTTAATTAATTCGAGGATGAAGGAATTATTAAGTAAGCAATTAATCTATATTAATTGTTAATTGTTATTATGAGAAATAAAATATTAATGGTGATTAATTAATAATATGTTGATTATTATTATTGCAAGTAATAGAATAATAATAAGTGACTTGTTTATAAATATAATAAGAATAATATTTATTTAATTGTTGAGAAATGCGATAATTAATCGTATAATAATGTTAATAACTGTTGTTAATGGATAATAACCGGTTAATAGAGTAAATGGATAATTAATATAATGATTACTCAATTAATTGTTATGTGCAAGCATGCGATATTTAAACATATAATATATAGTAGTTACCTCTATATTATATGAAGTGTAATGTGACGCATCAATATAATATACATAAACTACATAGTAAGATTTATTAAGTTGTGAAGGTTACATGGATAATACTTATGTGACACTTATTTGTGACTATACAATATATAGAAACTATATATTAAGATTAAATAAGTTATATGAATACATCATGAGACTATGTGACAATGTAAGTGTGTGAACATTAAATTAATATCCGATTAAATTATACCGGTATGATAAAATGTACATGAATTATATATGGATGGGTATAACCCAACTTGCTATATTGTAATATTGTTTCTTTATCTAAAACTATGGTGTAAAACCAATAGAATATATAACCTAAGCATATATTATATGCATGTAACTTAGGTATATAGTATGTGTAGAATGACTAAGTGTTATATTGCCAATTGCTGATCTTTTTGCCTTGTCCCATAATAAGAGACTCATTCTATCTTCATGTGTATTGCAAAGGCTAGCCAAAGCCTATTTCCTCCTCAAACTCAGCAAAGATCATAGCAATCATCAATGGGGGAGTGGGCATTATGATGAGATTCCACAACTACTCACCAACCCTCCATTATCCTTGATAAAATCCTTGATTCCCATTAGTTTGATTCATTGGGAGATTTCACTGTCTGGGTAGTTAAAACTCTATAAATTGAGCTCTTCCCCCTTCTAAATTTCTTTGCTGAGATATTGATTATAGAGGAAAGTGAGAACTAGCATAACAACATTGTAGAGAGTCTATTGCAGCAAGATCATAAACTGATAGCAGAGGTATAATTACATTCTTGTTCTTCAATTCTTGTTTCTGAGATTTTTTAGATTTTTGATAATGTCAAATTAGATGGTAATTAGATTATAGATTACTTTATAAGTGTTGTACTAGCTCACCAACATGTTTAAACTGCAATGTGGCATGTTTAGAATAGAATTCGTGAAGAAAATTTAGTAATTGGTCTAAGCTCTGCCTAAGCAGGGAACTTTCTGGTGCAGACCAGACACGGCGGGTGCAGCGCAGCTGCGCTAGTGCCGGACTTAAACTTTGCTGGCCAAGACCTGGAGCAGCTGCACCAGTTTTGAACTAGGGCGCAGCGCAGCTGCGCCAGTCCCTGGTTTCAGTTTTATGTTTCTGTTAGTTTCTGTTTCATACTAATATATTGAGATTACTTATGAAAGCATGGGGACATAACTAATGTGTATATATGAGTACATTGATATAGCATGAGCATGTTTATCTATGTTAGTATGCACGCTTAATGAAACGACTTATAGTTTTTGAAATACACTTGGAGTTTTACAAGGAACCTTGATATGTTAGACTCATGTTTCTATTTTGACTTTGAGCATGTTTATATAATCTAGAAATGCATGAAGAACGTGAAAACATGTATGTATATGTTTCATGATGTAGCTTGGACATGTTGGACCTCATTAGTGAATAATTACTAACGAAAATGTAAGTTTTGAAAGTGAACCTTGGCATGTATGTACCATATCTACATTCTGATTTTTGCGAGCATGATTATATGGTTGGTTAAGCATGATAAGTTATTCTAAGGTGTTATGATTACACTAGCATGCATGGCTTGTATTTAAAGTGATTTCAAAGGCTAAAACTTGAAAGTTTTGGAAAACTAAAGTGCGTGAATCAAAGTCATATGTTCTGATATTTTGAGGGTGCTTTCAAAACATCACTAATATATTATGCATGTGCACACACTATGTAGATACCATGAAAGATAGTTAAGTATGAATGAAACATGAAGTAAGCATGTTTACTAACCAATAACGATACTAGTTATGCATATATGACATAGAAACATGTGAACATGTTTATCAACAAAATATAAGGATATATTAAGACAACAAGCATGATAGCTTATGCGAATTCATGGCGTTGTACGACCCTAAGTCGTTAGAAACCGTGATTTAGAACTATATCATGTATGATTGAACTTGGAAAGGTTGAACAAGCATGGAAGGACCCTTTAACATGTGATATTGTATATTGATGCTTGAATCCGATTCTTGACAGTTAACTTATAGCAATGCTATAACTTACTAAATAGAATATGTTTGGTATTAGTTCAGGTCTTATGTGTTAGTGATGATTTATGATGATGTTTAACTTGAAAAGAGTAACTTTAAAGACAAAAGACGATGAAAGTTATATCTATCGAGAATCGTGAATTGGTATGATACTATACGTGATATAATCCGTGTAGCTAGGTTAAGACCTAACTTATGTGTTGATTAATAAAGTATGATATTAAACTATATAGCTAATGAATATCCTATACATGTAAATATATGATAATAGGATTCAGAAGTGTTGATTTACTTAACGTGGATATACTACGCTTAAGGAAAGTTCCCTAACTTACACTCTTTTATTGTGCAAGTATCTTATCCTTGTGTTTACTTTATTCAAGAAACATTGTAAGCAAGTTCCTAACCCTACTCTTTATTGAGCGTTCATTAAGCTTGTGCTATTATTGTCGTACAAGTGAACTATCGGAATTGCGAATCATGTTTCATAACTTAGTTACTTCGTGGACAAGATAAAGTCGATTTATAATCTTCGAACTTTAAATCTTGAGTTTTGGACTTATAAATGTTGCGATCTATGCCATTTGATTCGGCTAGACTTATATTGTTGAAAGGCAACCCAAACCAATTGATTGGTGCAGGATCTTGTATTTGACTGAGATGAACAATCTTCTTTGAAAGGAAATTATATATTGTCGGGAGACCGACGTGCACACTTTAGTACGATTGAACGATATGCATAACGTAGGCTACTTTAGGCTGATCACCTGTTGTACTTATTTTATTGGATTATCAGTATATTTCTGTTAATTCTAGTAGAAGTTCATAGTCCTTAGTGACTGCTCAGTATTCAATTATCTTGAAATCATGAAATCTTGAATTGATTTAGTATTGAATCTTATTGATATTCTGCTGTCCTTAGCGACTATTATTGAGAACTGTTGATATTCTTATTATCTTTGAACTATCATACCTTGCTATACCCTTTTGGATTCGAGAACTATATTACTCACCCTTGTTGATTATATTACTTGATGAGCAAACTTGTTGCACATTCTTGTTTTCCCTAAAATATTCAGTTAAGGCATAGCAGGGTGGACCTTTGGGCGCTGACAAGGGCAATGGAAAGGCTACAAAGTAACTTTTATTTATGTAGAACTTTATGAATGTAATAAGAACTTATGCTGTTATGTATTAGTTAGGTTTATATATGCTTAAGATATGTTTAAGCTATGTAATCGATGTTTAAGTTGCAAGACCTTAGGACGTGAATAAATTATATTAATTAAATGTAATCTATTCGGTAGTAGTGTTGTGTATTATTCCGCTATGCGATGCGACATTTAGTCGTAATATTATTATCATGGTGTTAGATTTTAGAATGTGACGAACCGAATTCGAGAGACCAGTGGCGGTCCGAATTTGGGGGCGTTACAGGTTGGTATCAAAGCTGTAGTTATAAACCTTAGGAGCGAGTGTCCTTAGATTATAACTTAGGAGAACTTAGAAGTCAGAAAGGATATAAAACTCATGTAAAGTTTTCCTTGAGAGACTTAGTATGTTATAAAATGTAACTTCATTCTATACAATGAACTTATATTTTATTTAACATTCTAATGGAGTTGCTGTTGCTTGTCTTGTGTTTGTGATTGTAGGATGGCAGACACAGGAGTACCTAGTAGAGTGGCCGAGAAGGAGCCCAGAGATATACATTTGGTATATGAGACACCTCTAGAGGCTGTGCCAGTGTAGGCTGTTGCACCATCTGAGTCTGACGACGAGGATGAGATTGAGGTGGAGTTTGACCCAGTGGAGGAGCCTATGGAGGACGAGCCTACAGAGGATGAGCCCATGGAGGACTTTTACAAGCTTAACCTAGAGAAGCATATGCTGGGAGAGTACGAGGAGAGTATTTTAGAGTTAGACTGCCGAGTACAAGAGCTGGAGGCCGAGGCCCAGGAGAGAGAGTCTGGGTTCCAGAAGCTTAGGGACGAGGACCACCGGAGGAAGTTGGACATGCAGGAGTTAGAGGTGGAGATTGCATACCGCAGAGAGGCAGGGATCCAGATGGGAACCTTATTCCACAGGTCGGTATCAATAAATGTAGAATTGGCAGGAAACTTAGAAGAGGTCGAGCAGAGAGAGTTAAGTGAGAAGACCGAGAAGGAAGCACTCCGTACTCAGCTAGAGTTGGAGGTTATGGATAGGATCCACTTCGAGGAGAAGTGGGAGGCGGCTAACGAGAGAGCTGACGACCTAGAGGATGAGGTCAGATACAAGAAGAGGAAGATGAACAAGATGGGGTATGTGTTCCGTTCAGCTTTTGAGAGGGTGATTGATGGTGTGTACCACTACCCAGCGGAGCAGGGACAGACCCTACATACACTGAACCGAGAGTTGATAGCATACATAGCATAGATCAAGTACAAGAGCACTGTGGAGCGTGGGATGATGGGATGAGACCATTAGCTAGACTACTAGTAGTTTGGTAGTATTTACCTTATGTGATGTATATACTATGTTATAATCCCAACTTTTTGTGTAAAGTGTGGGATAGTTATGTAAACCCTGAGTAAGCTTTTGTATAAGGGGTAGTATGTTAGTGTTCCCCGTCTTTTGTGATATAAGGGGAAATGTGATAACATTTATAGAAATATGCTAGGGATGATCATGTAATGAAACGATTTGGCATATGAATATAAATGAAGCTTAATTCAGAAAACGTGTTATAAATTTATTCTTTTTAGTATTAAAAGAAATACTTAAGTGATATAACTGAATAATAATAAAATGAAAATTGTGATACAGATAATGGCATCAAGACATAGATTGACTGCATTTGAAGAGTCAGTTAATAATGAGAGGGAACAAGTAGACCCGATCCAGAAGCTAGTTGATCTGTTAGGAGAAGCTCTTAGGGGAAGGAACAATGAACCCGTTCACCCCAACCCTCAAGCTGTTCTAGTAACAAACTTCAAAGACTTTAGGAGTGTATGACCCCCAGAGTTCGAGGGTACTACCGACCCGATCATTGCGTAGACCTGGATAAAAGAGATCGAGAAGGCGTTCACTATAGCTCGTGTGGGCGAAGACTAGAAGACGGTGTTTGCTACGTACATGATAAGAGGAGAAGTGAACTATTGGTGGGAGGCAAATCAGCAGAGAGCTGGAGAAGGAATAATAGCTTGGGATAGATTCAAGACACTATTTCTTAAGAACTTCTTCCCGAAAAGCATGAAGAACCGAATAGAGGTGAAGTTCTTATAGTTAAAACAAGGTAATATGATAGCGGCGCAGTATATAGCTAAGTTCAATGAACTAGCGCGATTTGCGGAGCACCAAGTAGGAGATGAAGAGAGAAAGGCGAGACGTTTTGAACAAGGGTTGAAGCCGTGGTTGTTTATTAAGATATCAGTTCTTTAAATTGATTCCTTTGTGACATTGCTAGAAAAGGCAATCATTGCGGAAGGTGGCAGTGAGGCCTTAAGTCTGTACAACAAGGAAAAGAAAGGAAAGAATACCAGAGGAGAAAACCGTGGAGGAGGAAGTAATTT
This sequence comes from Panax stipuleanatus, assembly GCA_020205555.1. NCBI lineage: Eukaryota > Viridiplantae > Streptophyta > Magnoliopsida > Apiales > Araliaceae > Panax > Panax stipuleanatus. The sequence goes on from CM035118.1 coordinate 35,065,493, forward strand.
AGGAAAAAGAAAGTGGGAGAATAAGAGCAACAACAACAATCAATTGGGGAATTTTTGGGGAGGTTTCAAGAAGAGGGCTGAGGGATGCCCAAAATGTGGAAAGAATCACCAACGTAAGTGCTGGAAGGGACGCGACACTTGCTACAACTACGGTCAGGAGGGGCACATTTCACCCAACTATCCAAAACTAAAAAAGATACAAGGATGTTTTGCATGTGGTTTGACGGAGCACTGAATTAAGGATTGCCCAAAGAAGGGAAGTGGCAGAGGTAGCAGCCAACGAGGAGGAAACAAACTGATGATTAGCGGATCAACACAATCCAACCGCCCAACCGCTAGGACCTTTAATATGACCGTCCAGGACGCAGTAGCTGCAAAGGACGTGGTGTCAGGTATAATCCCAATCAATGATATAAATGCTTATGTATTATTTGATTCGGGTGCCACCTGTTCCTTTGTATCTGAAGAGTTTGCTAGTAGACTTAACACCCCAGAACAATTAGAAGATCCCTTGAACATAGAAGTTGCGAATAAGAAAGTAATCCCTGTAGAATACGTTTATCGAAATTATCGCGCAAACATTAGAGATCATGAACTGAGCATAGACTTGATTCCAATTAAATTGGGAGAATTTGACGTAATACTAGGAATGGATTGGTTGTATAACCATGCAGTGATAATTGACTGTCATAATAAATGTGTGAACCATCAGACTCCGAGTAAGTCTAAGGTAGTGTTTTATGGTAGCTCATTGCTTAAGCAATCATGTTGTCTTACGATGATGCAGGCCAAGAAATTGTTAAGGAAAGGATGTGTAGGTTATTTAGCTTACATCGTAGATACTCGAAAAAAGGGAGTAGAAATTAAAGATATATCCGTAGTGAATGAATTCCAAGATGTATTTTAGGACGATCTGCCTGGTCTTCTGCCAAACAGAGAAATCAAATTTGTTATAGACTTAGCACCGGGAACTGCACAGATTTTAAAAACCCCATACCGTATGGCGCCAATAGTAAATGAAGGAGTTGATGATATAACTGCAAGAGTTATTAAATAAAGGTTATGTGCGACCGAGTATGTCTCCTTAGGGAGCACCAATGTTGTTCGTTAAGAAAAAGGGCGGATCAATGAGGCTCTATATTGATTATCGAGAATTGAACAGAGTAACGATCAAGAATAGATATCCATTACCAAGGATAGACGATCTTTTTGATCAACTGAAGGGAGCAAAGTGTTTCTCAAAAATAGACCTGCAGACATGTTATCACCAACTGAAAGTACGGGAGGAAGACATACCAAAGACTGCGTTTCGAACCCGTTATGGACATTACGAGTTTTTGGTAATGTCATTTGGATTGACTAATGCTCCGGCAGCATTTATGGACTTGATGAACCTAGTTTTCAAGCCCTACTTGGATAAATTTGTAGTAGTTTTCATCGACGACATCTTGATCTACTCGAAGATAGAAGAAGAGCATGCCAAAAATTTGAAGATTGTTTTGGAAGCGCTAAGGAAGGAAAAGATGTATGCAAAATTTTCAAAGTGTGAATTTTGGATGGAGAAGGTTCAATTCTTAGGTCACGTGGTGGATAAGAATGGAATCTTAGTCGACCCTACAAAAGTAGAAGCAGTATGTAATTAGGAGCAGCCGAGATCGCCAACGGAGATGAGAAGTTTCTTAGGATTAGCTGGGTAACATCGAAGATTCATCCAGGATTTTTCTAAGATAGCAACCCCATTGACCAATCTAACGAGGAAGACGGTGAAATTCGTGTGGACAGAAAAGTGCGAGGAGAGTTTTCAGGAATTGAAGAAGAGATTAAGCGAGGCACCTATGTTGTCACTACCCGATGATGCAGGAAATTTTGTGGTGTATAGTGATACATCGCACAAGAAACTTGGTTGTGTACTTATGCAACATGAAAAAGTTATTGTGTATGCATCACGACAATTAAAGGACTACTGTAACGACCCCAAAATTCTTACAATATAATTCTCATTCTCGATCGTTAACAATACAACTTTAATCTATCTTTACATCATTATTCGATATTAAAATCACTAAAAAATGCGGAATATTTAAAACTTTTTTAAACTTTATCTTTATTACCCTGAATCGCAACCTTTACATTACATCTATTCGATTCAAATCTATATCATAAATCTTTACAACAAAACAACTATACAAGTCTTACATCATAAAGCAATATCCACTATACATCGGATAGCTCAACTTTACAACTTACCAATTACGTTACAATCAAAACATCAAATACAATTTGATATTTAACATAAGTAATATTCTTGAACATTGATTCCTATAATTTACTTAACACGTATCTTTACCTTGCATCTTGGACCTGCAAAAATGATTATTTGCAAGAGTGAGCTCGACAGCTCAGCAAGTGCTAACAGTTTTCATGCATCACATAGCACATAATTAACATGCTCAACATTAAAGTAACATGGCATACATGCTTTAATCACATAACAAATATAAAGATAGAGTTCCCTACTCAATCAACATTATTAAAACAATCAATGTAGTCAGATATTGACTTTAACATTTCATGCTTGCAACATATATAACATGGCATACACTTTGCAATATAATTTAAAACAGTTCATATTATCATCAAGTTCACATAGAAAATAGGAACCGAAAGACTTGCCTGGCTCGTAAATTACCAAATACCGAAAAACAGCTTAATATAACTTGCTTCATGATCCTACATAACGTATTGCCATACGCATCAATTATTAGTCACCTAGAAACGCTTATCAAATGTCGAAGTAAATAATACTTTATACTTTCTAATTCTCTTCTATTTACTCGTTTGACACTCGCTGCCAAATTATATGTAGAATTAACAATATCAGTTAATTATCACATAACTAATCATCATCGTTAGTTATCCACTTTAGGTTAACTCATTCCTCTTTAACTAATAAGTTAATAATTAATTATCACATAATTAATCACATCACATAACATACTCACATAATTACCTCAATTATGTATTTAACTAAATTATTATTAAACAATTATAATCCAAACACTTAATAAAATTATAATTACCTTTTAAATTATAAACAAATTATAATTTATAATCAATTAAACTATATCATGCATTATAATTAAACAAATTATAATTAATCATGCAATTATCAATTTATAATCCATAATTAAACATGCATTTATTAAATTATAATTACATAAATTATAATTTAATTAACATCTAATTGATTAAAATAAGTCGACTTCTATACATTATAATTTCACAGAATTTAAATTAAATATTTACTCTTAATTATAATTAATCAAATTATAATTAAGTAACTTATTTACAATTAAACATTTATAGTTTATAATTTAAATACTATATTAAGTTTTCAAAACTTCCTTTTTCTCAAATTATGAAATTATCAACTTCATGTTAACAACATGTTATAGCAACTAGGTATATACTCAATATCATATCACAATTAAACTAAGCTCTAAAATACCACTGCACAATTAACTAGCATTCTCTGCCTCTAATCAGGCAACGGTGCAGCTGCGCCACTCTTTGCCTTGACACCGGCGCAGCTGCATAGCGGCCAAACCTGAGTAAACCCAGCGGCGCAGCTGCGCCGCTTCTACCCTTACTTCCTGCGCAACTGCGCTGGAAGCGGACAGAAACAGAGCAGTTTCGCGAACAGTGCAGAGAAAAGTCAAATTGGCTTAATTCTCCACATCGAGTTCACAACACAGCCAACATTTGATATATATATATATATATATATATATATATATAATCATAACAGAAATATAATATGCAGTTTCTAACATGTTTTGAATGTACACATACATCAAATAACAAGGTTTAAAACACTTAATTTTGTAAAATTTTAATAAAAGTAGTTTCCAGTGTTCTCGATACATTTGAACACTGTCAATTCATTTTTAAATCAAATCACATAATTCAAATCACCATGAATTGGTTTCTTGACAAGTGAACATAATCTAACTTGAATTTGTACGATAACTAACAATTAAACATGAATTCCTTTGATTCACAAGAGAAAACTATCCTATATATATAATTTCAAAAATACTTCCACTATAATAAATTCATCATGCATATCATATAATCATGAATTGAAAAATCTAAATCATCATACTAATCCATTATAACAAATTCCTAATAAGCATATTAACACACAATCAATTCATAACTTTTACTTTAAATTTGCTAATAACATATAAAACCATAAGAACACCAATTTCTCCATTAACACATGTTCTGACTAAAATTTGATTTCTACAAATCCTTGTTTATGCATACAATTCATATATAAACCATATGAATAACATCCATATCAACATAATCAATTTCGTGCAAATAAATTTCACAGAGAATTCAAAATTAAAGAAACAACTAAGTAGAGTTCTCGAAATACCTTGTTGCTTAATAGAAGTGAAGAAGATGAATTTCCTTAAGTTTTTCTTGCTTTCTCTCCAAATTCTCCTTCTTCTTTCTCTCAACTTCTCTGCTCTTCTTTTCTCTCCTTGTATTCTTAGTTTAGACTTAGGAAAAACTAAAGTAGTTTAGACTAACTAACGTAGTTTTATTATACTGATATAATATATATATATTGATAATATGTAACTCCTAATTAATTAATATATATATATATATATATATATATATATAATAAATACATTTATTATATAAGTTACAAAATTCGAAGCCACAATGCCTTGTTTGGCAAAACAAGTTATTTTAAAAATAGATTTTTAGTAGTTAAGGCCATGTTTGGGTAAAACAGTTTTAAAACAAAAGTAAGGACCTTGTTTGGGAAAAATCATTTAAAAACTCTTTTCTTTATTTTTTTATAAATCCTTTTAACACATACTTTAATGTTACACTTTAATTAATTAAATCTTAACATTCTAATTTAATTAATTAAAAGTCTAACATCAATTAAGCACATAAAATTTGCCACATAATTATAGTTACTTGCTAATTATAATTCATGTAACACTAACACATAAATCATCTAATTTAATTCTCTCAATTAAATTAGAACTATAATATAAAATTAATATACATCAATTAAATTAAATATTACACATTCATTTAATCGATATATAACACTTAATTAAATCACTCCATAAATCACATAATTATTTATTTAACTCAATAAATAATTCAATTAAAATATTTATTTACTCCAATCAATATTAAAATTAACATTTAAATTATCTTCACATAAATTCACATATTTCACCATATATGATACGTATTCACATTCTCAAACTCAAAACATCAGATAATAAGAATTTTATTTATTAAATTCTCATTTATAAATTTTAAAAATCTGGGATGTCACAACTACAAAAAACGATACCATACTCACGACTTAGAGTTAGCGGCAGTAGTTTTTGCGTTGAAGATTTGGAGGCATTATTTGTACGGAGAGAAATGTGAAATATACACTGACCACAAAAATTTAAAATATATTTTCATACAGAAGGAGTTGAATATGCGTCAGAGAAGGTGGTTAAAATTGATCAAAGACTATGATTATGATATTCTTTATCACCTTGGTAAGGCAAATGTAGTTGCCGACGCTCTTAGCAGGAAGGGAAGGGAGAAATTGTTTCATTTGACGACTCAAGAGGCGTTGATAAGAGAGATTGAGAAATTGGAAATAGAGGTAAAGGGACCGAAAAGGTCAGACGAAAAGTTATTCGTGCTGGAAGCTCGTCCGACATTGTTGGATAGAGTGAAGGAATCACAAGAGAAAGATGAAGAGTGCGAGAAAATTAGAAAGAGGATCGCAAAAAATGGAGAGGAAAGATTCAGAATGGATAAAGACGGTATCTTGAGATTTGAAGGAAAAGTGTGGGTGCCAGCGGTAACCGAATTAAGAGAAGCGATTCTGCACGAGGCACACAATATGACGTATTCCGTTCATCCGGGAGGCACAAAGATGTACCAAGATTTGAGGCAACATTTTTGGTGGTCCAATCTGAAACGAGGAGTCGCAGAGTGCATTAGTAGATGTCTGACTTGCCAACGCGTCAAAATGAAACACCAACGACCGAGTGGTTTACTTCAACAGTTGGAAATACCAGAGTGGAAATGGGAGCACATTATGATGGACTTCGTGGTGGGACTTCCAATCACGCAGAAAGGATATGATGCCATTTGGGTTATCGTGGATCGACTAACGAAGACCGCACATTTTCTACCGATCAAGATATGTTATAGTTTGAATCAGTTAGCGAGTCTGTACGTAAAGGAGATTGTTTCACGACATGGAGTGCCAGTGTCAATTGTCTCTGATCGAGATCCGCGCTTTATATAAAATTTTTGGAAAACTTTACAAGAAAGAATGGGAACGCAGTTGAGGTTGAGTACCTCTTTTCATCCTCAGACTGATGGACAGAATGAGCGAACTATACAAACGTTGGAGGACATGCTTAGGACTTGCATGATGGATTTTAAGGGAAATTCGGGACGACCATCTACCCTTAGTAGAATTTGCATAAAACAATAGTTACCATGCGAGTATCGGCATGCCACAGTACAAAGCTCTTTACGGGAGAAAATGCAGAATGCCGTTATGTTGGGACGAAGTCGGAGAACGACGAATGTTGGCACCAGAGTTAGTACAACAAACCGCGGACGTGGTGACAGTAATAAGAGCCAAATTAGTAGCAGCTCAAGATCGCCAGAAAAAGTACGCAGACTTGCATCGACAAGACCGGGACTTTAAAGTCTGCAGTTTCGTATTCTTGAAGGTATCTCCACGGAAGGGAAAAATCAGATTCGACAAGAAAGGAAAACTAAGTCCAAGATTCATAGGATCGTTCGAGATACTAAAGCGAGTGGGCGAGGTGGCATACAAAGTTGCATTACCACCCAAGTTTGAGAACATCCACAACGTGTTCCACATCTCCGTGCTGCGATCGTACAAGGCCGACTACAAGCATGTGATTTCTTATGAACCCATTTAAGTGGAGAAGAGCTTAGCATACGAAGAAATTCTTGTCCAAATATTAGATAAGAAAGAGCAAACCTTAAGAAATAAAGTTATTTCATCTGTAAAAGTACTTTGGCATAACCACGATGTCGTGGAGGCTACGTGAGAATTAGAAGACATGATGATGAGGAACTATCCCCATCTATATTTGTAACCTTGTAGCAATTTCGGGACTGAACTTTTATAGGGGGGAAGGATGTAATACCCGAAAATTTTTTAATATTATTAAATAAATATATTAATGAAAATAAATATTTAATTGAACATAAATGACTATATGTTATGAGATGAGTTAACTCAATTGTTTTAAACTGAATATATATAATAATTGAGGAAAATATGGAGTTTATGATAATCTCGTTGAAATTCCTAGTGTGGCACGAGAATAGATTCGATGATGAGTTAATTAATTCAAGGATGAAGGAATTATTAAGTAAGCAATTAATCTATATTAATTGTTAATTGTTATTATGAGAAATATAATATTAATGGTGATTAATTAATAAAATGTTGATTATTATTATTGCAAGTAATAGAATAATAATAAGTGACTTGTTTATAAATATAATAAGAATTATATTTATTTAATTATTGAGAAATGTGATAATTAATCGTATAATAATATTAATAACTGTTGTTATGGATAATAACCAGTTAATAGAGTAAATGGATAATTAATATAATGATTACTCAATTAATTATTATGTGCAAGGATGCGATATTTAAACATATAATATATAGTAGTTACCTCTATATTATATGAAGTGCAATGTGATGCATCAATATAATATGCATAAACTATATAGTAAGATTTATTAAGTTGTGAAGGTTACATGGATAATACCTATGTGACACTTATGTGTGACTATACAATATATAGAAACTATATATTAAGATTAAATAAGTTATATGAATACATCATGAGACTATGTGACAATGTGAGTGTGTGAACATTAAATTAATATTCGATTAAATTATACCGGTATGATAAAATGTACATGAATTATATACGAATGGGTGTAACCCAACTTGCTATATTGTAATATTATTTCTTCATCTAAAACTATGTTGTGAGACCAATAGAATTTATAACCTAAGCATATATTATATGCATGTCACTTAGGTATATAGTATATGTAGAATGATTAAGTGTTATATTACCAATTGCTGAGCTTTTTACCTTGTCCCATAATAAGAGACTCATTCTATCCTCACGTGTATTGCAAATGCTAGCCTAAGCCTATTTCCTCCTCAAACTCAGCAAAGATCATAGCAATCATCAATGGCGGAGTGGGCATTATGATGAGATTCAACAACTACTCACCAACCCCCCATTATCCTCCATACAATCCTTGATTCCCATTAGTTTGATTTATTGGGAGATTTCATAGTCTGGGTAATTAAAACTCTATAAATTGAGCTCTTCCCCTTCTAAATTTCTTTGCTGAGATATGATTATAGAGGGAAGTGAGAACTAGCATAGCAACATTGTAGAGAGTTTATTACAGCAAGATCATAAACTGATAGCAAAGGTATAATTACATTCTTGTTCTTCAATTCTTGTTTCTAAGATTTCTTAGATTCTTGATAATGTCAAATTAGATGGTAATTAGATTATAGATTACTTTATAAGTGTTGTACTAGCTCACCAACATGTTTAAACTGCAATGTGGCATGTTTAGAACAGAATTCGTGAAGAAAATTTACTAATTGGTCTAAGCTCTGCCGAAGCAAGGAGCTTTCTGGTGCAGACCAGACACGGCGCAGCTGCGCCCTGTTTATACTGGGGTGCAGCGCAGCTGCGCCAGTGCGGGACTTAAACTTTGCTGGCCAAGACCTGGCGCAGCTGCGCCAGTCTTTGGTTTCAGTTTTATATTTTTGTTAGTTTATGTTTCGTACTAACCTGTTGAGATTACTTATGCAAGCATGGGGACATGACTAACGCGTATATATGAGTACATTGATATAGCATGAGCATGTTTATCTATGTTAGTAGGCATGCTTAATGAAACGACTTATAGTTTTTGAAATACACTAAGAGTTTTACAAGGAACCTTGATATGTTAGACTCATGTTTGTATTCTGACTTTGAGCGTGTTTATAAGATCTAGAAATGCATGAAGAACGTGATAACATGTATGTATATGTTTCATGATGTATCTTGGACATGTTGGACCTCATTAGTGAATAATTACGAACGAAAATGTAAGTTTTAAAAGTGAACCTCGGCATGTATGTACCATATCTATATTCTGATTTTTGCAAGCATGCTTATATGGTTGGTTAAGCATGATAAGTTAGTCTAAGGTGTTATGATTAAACTAGCATACATGGTTTGTATTTAAAGTGATTTCAAAGGCTAAAACTTAAAAGTTTTGGAAAACTAAAGTGCGTGAATCAAAGTTATATGTTCTGATATTTTGAGGGTGCTTTAAAAACATCACTAATATATCATCATGTGCACACACTATGTAGATACCATAAAAGATAGTAAGTACGAATGAAACATGAAGTAAGCATGTTTTCAAACCAATAACGATACTAGGTATGCATGTATGACATAGAAATATGTGAACATGTGTATAACCAAAATATATGATTACCTTATATGTTAAGACGACAAGCATGGTAGCTTATATGAATTCATGGCGTTGTATGACCCTAAGTCATTAGAAACCGTGATTTAGAACTATATCATATATGATTGAACTTGGAAAGGTTGAACAAGCATAGAAGGACCCTTTAACATGTATATATACTATGTGATATCGTATGTTGATGCTTGAATACGATTCTTGACAGTTAACTTATAGCAATGCTATAACTTACTAAATAGAATATGTTTGGTATTGGTTGTGGTTTTATGTGTTAGTGATGATTTTTGATGATGTTTAACTTGAAAAGAGTAACTTTAAAGATAAAAGACAATGAAAGTTATATCTATCGAGAATCGTGAATTGGTATGATACTATGCGTGATATAAACCGTGTAGCTAGGTTAAGACCTAACTTATGTGTTGATTAATAAAGTATGATGTTAAACTATATAGCTATTGAATATCCTATACATGTAAATATATGATAATAGGATTCGAAAGTGTTAATTTACTTAACGTGGATAGACTACGCTTAAGGCAAGTTCCCTAACTTAGACTCTTTTATTGTTCAAGTATCATATCCTTGTGTTTACTTTATTCAAGGAACATTGTAAGCCAGTTCCCAACCCTACTCTTTATTGAGCGTTCATTAAGCTTGTGCTATTATTGTTGTACAAGTAAACTATCGGAATTGTGAATCATGTTTCATAACTTAGTTACTTCGCGGACAAGATAAAGTCGATTTATATTCTTCAAACTTTAAATCTTGAGTTTTGGACTTATAAATGTTGCGATCTATGCCATTTGATTAGGCTAGAGTTATATTATTGAAAGGCAACCCAAACCAATTGATTGGTGCGAGATCTTGTATTTGACTGAGATGAATAACCTTCTTTGAAGGGAAATTATATATTATCGGGAGACCGTTGTGCGCACTTTAGTACGATTGAACGATATGCATAACGTAGGGATACTTTAGGCTGATCACCTGTTGTACTTGTTTTATTGGATTATCATTATATTTCTGTTAATTCTAGTAGACGTTCATGGTCCTTAGTGACTGCTCAGTATTCAATTATCTTGAAATCTTAAATTGATTTAGTATTGAATCTTATTTATAATATGCTGTCCTTAGCGACTGTTATTGAGAACTATTGATATTCTTATTATCCTTGAACTATCATACCTTGCTATACCCTTTTGGATTCGAGAACTATATTACTCACCCTTGTTGATTATATTACTTGCTGAGCAAACTTGTTGCTCATTCTTGCTTTCCCTAAAATATTTCAGTTAAGGCAGAGCAGGGTGGACCTTCGGGCGCCGACAAGGGCAAGGGAAAGGCTACAGAGTAGCTTTTATTTATGTAGAACTTTATGAATGTAATAAGAACTTATGCTGTTATGTATTAGTTAGGTTTATATATGCTTAAGATATGTTGATGCTATGTAATCGATGTTTAAGTTACGAGACCTTGGGACGTGAATAAATTATATTAATTAAATGTAATCTATTCGGTAGTAGTGTTGTGTATTATTCCGCTATGCAATGCAACATTTAGTCGTAATATTATTATCATGGTGTTAGATTTTAGAACGTGACGAACCGAATTCGAGAGACCAGTGGGGGTACGAATTTGGGGGCGTCACATTATAGATAGATAATATACATATAACATATATAACATATATGTAACCTACAATATTAATATAGCTAATAAGTATTATACTAATTACATATACTAACTACTACTTAATTATATAAGTTACAAAATTTTGAATTTAAAAAGCCCTAAGGCCATGTTTGGTAAAACAACTATTTTTTTAAAACAGATTAATAGTAACTAAGGCCATGTTTGGTAAAACGGGTTTAAAACAAAAGTAAGGGCCTTGTTTGGTAAAATCAATTTAAAACCCTTTTCAATTCTTTTAATAAATCTTTTACCCCATAGTTTAAATGCTACACTTTATTTAATTAAATTGCAACCTTTTAATTTAATTAAATACAAGCTAACATTTATTAATTAATTAAAATTGCACATAATACTAAATTGCTACACAATTGTAATTCCCTTATTAATCATAATTTATGTAACAAATTAGTAAATCATTATAAACACTTAGGACATAATATTGCTCTAATTTAATTATTCTCAATTAAATTAGAATTATGCTACACCATTACTTACACATCAATTTAATTAATTCTATTGCACTTATTTAAATTACTCCACAACAATCACATAATTTATTTATTTAGCTCAATAAATAAATCAAATCAAATATTTATTTAACTCAATAAATATTTACACTTAATATATAAAATTCTCATTCGTTACGCACGCCCTTAGTACTATCAGGGAAAGGGGTCCAAGAAGTACAGAATCCTGTGAAGTTGGCGGCACATGAACCTTTGATATTACCATTCAGACCCCAGTATCCAGTAATCAGTCTGAAAAGAGTCCCATGGAACTACGGGAATGATGAAGGTTCCACCTCAAACAACATTTCCATTATACCAAAGGAGAATCCATTGTATCTGCCTCAGTGGGTGATCGAAGCAGTCGTCATGGCCAAGGAAAAGGTGGCTGATGAGACAATTAAAGAGTTGCTCAGTAAAATAAGACACAATGAAATCAAAGTGGTGCAAAGCCTGAAAGACGCACCCAAGCAGATGTCCATTCTAGATCTGGTCTTATCATCGGTGGATCATCGCGACATTCTGGTGAAAGTACTGGAAGAAGCCCATCTTCCACATACCGTGGATGTCGAGAAATTTCGTCACGTGATAGAACACATTTTCAACAGCAATGTGATATCTTTCACTGACGATGATATACCTACAGAAGGGACGGGCCATCGTAAGTCATCGCACATAGCAGTGATGTCATCAGGGTATGTGATCGGAGGTGTGCTGATAGTTGGAGGATTTTCCCTAAACATTTGTCCCTACGAAACCTTGGAAAGAATGAAGATCAACCCAAAACGGATCAAAACCAGTCATGTGGTTATCCAGGCTTTCGATGGATCTCGCCGACAAGCTATGGGAGAAATTGAGCTTCCTTTTGAGATTGGTCCACACACTTTCTATATGTCCTTCCAAGTTCTCAACATCACTACAGGATACAACTTATTGCTGGGAAGGTCATGGATCCACATGGCAGGGGCAGTGCCATCCACCCTCAATCAACAACTCAAATACGTTATCAATGGCAACCTAATCATGGTGAATACCGAACTGGAATACCCTGTCTGCATATAGGGAGACATGCCGGTGATCAGCCTAGATGCAGGGATTGAACCTGCTAGTTTTCAAGCCTTGGAGGTGAGTGATACTCAATACCTACCAGTTAGGGCACCAGCCTTGAAGCCTAAAGTCTCCCCCGAAGTGATGACAAGGGCCAGGAGATGGTATCTTTAGGTTTCTGCCCGGGAGAAGGGTTAGGAAAGAATTAATAAGGAATCAAGAGCCCGGTGCAAATCCCGAGTCAGTTGGGGAAAGCCGGATTGGGCTATTCATCCTGGTCAAGCCACCGGAACCAACATAAGCATCCAAAGGCTCATACTTTCACTATACTATTGCCAAATCTCAGTGATATTGGATTTATGAAGCCTATGAGGAAGATTCTTGCTGCGGTATCAGCCATGTTGTTTCCTCCAATCATACTGGGTGGTGAAAGAAAGACCCCAAAGCCTGTGGGGGATAGCAAAAAGGGAAAAGAAAAGTTTCTATATGAAGGACGAGACCCATTTGCTAACATGCGGGTTCTCATACACTACGAGGGTATGAATGATGATATCCCAGACAGCGACGACGAGGATCAGATCCAAATTCCTTGAATTAAGAAAGAGAAGGGTGCAGTTCAAAGAAAAACCCCGGCCCTATTTTTAAGGATGTCTTAGTAATCATCCGAGATGAGGTAGACGAGCACAATTCCTTAATCCTTCCCATTCATGAGGATCTGACCCTGGAAACTGGAGCAGCGTCCCTTGCCTCATTTAAAAAGGGTAAAAGGGCAGAGAATATGTCTGCCTTGTAACATAGTTTCATTTACGGCTTATTTTGATTGCACAACTATATCAGTAACTTATGTAATGCTTTGCCAAATGCTTTGTATATTTAAGTAGTTGCATATATTAAAGTGAAAGCATTTTGTTTTCAGGACTCCGGAGTTGGATTTATGTGTCACTGCTGATGAGACGCCAACCTGTCACAGTGACTACAACTTTGATGTAGAAATAAACGTCAACTTGATGGAAATTGATCAAGAGGGGGAAGATGACTATGAGATGCCCGAGGAGATCAAAGAATGGGTTGAAGACAAACCCAAACCAAACCTCGACCAAACCACCACTGTCAATATCAGAACTTCTGAAAACCTCAAAGAAATCTAGATAGGCCTAGACCTCACCCAAGACCAAAAGACCGATCTGATCGAACTCCTAACACAGTTCCAGCATGTGTTTACATGGTCACATGAAGACATGATTGGCCTACCTACTGATATTGTCATCCATCGAATGCCCATCAAAGATGGATTCAAGCCCGTCAACTAGAAGCTCAGGCGGTTGAAACCTGAATGGAGTCTAAAAGTCAAAGAAAAAGTTGTTAAATAATTAAAAGCAGGTATTCATCATGGTATCAACATACCCGGAGTGGCTATCAAATATAGTCCCCATGCCAAAGCTCAGAGGGAAAGTACGAGTATGTGTAGATTATAGATATTTGAACAAAGCCTGCCTTAAGGATAATTTCCTGATAACTTTTATCCACATCCTGATCGATAATACGACGCAGTATGGAATGTATTCCTTCGTAAATTGCTTTGCTGGTTACCATCAAATCATGGTTGCTGAATAAGACCGGGAGAAAAACGTTTTCATCATTTCCTAGGGAACCTTCTGCTACAAACTACTATCCTTCGGCCTCATCAATGCTGGAGCCACATATCAGCGACCCATGATGGCCTTATTTCATGACATGATGCATAAAGAGATAGAGGTTTATGTGAATTACATTATCGTCAAATCCTGGAAGGAGGATGATCACATTGACCATCTCAAGAAGTTGTTTAATAGGTTGTGCAAGTACAACCTCAAGCTGAATCCAGCCAAATGTGCTTTTGGCGTCAAGTCAGGCATGTTTTTGGGATTTCTGGTGAGTAATAGAGGCATTGAGCTGGATCCTTCCAAAATTAAAGCCATCACTGATATGCTAGTATCTCGAACAGAGAAAGAGATATGTGGGTTTCTGGGAAGGATTAATTTCATAAACCAATTCATTTCCCAGCTCACAGCGACTTGTGAACCCATCTTCAAGATACTAAGGAAGAATTCCTCCACCAAATAGAATGAGGATTGTCAGAAAGCCTTCCTTGCCATCAAGAAGCAGCTGATCGAAGCACCAGTCTTGGTACCCCCAAGGGATGGAGTTCCATTATTTATGTACTTGTCTTTCAATGCCAATGCAATGGGCTATATGCTGGGACAGAAAGATGATAGTAGTAAGGACAGAGCCATATTCTACATCAGCAAAAGATTCAGCATCGGTGAACAAAAGTACACTTTGTTTGAAAAGACATGCTGTGTGTTAGCATGGGCCGCCATGAGGTTACAACATTATCTGCATGGGCACACGACCTACCTCATATCCCGTATGGATCCACTAAAATATGTATTCAATAAGCCAATTTTTAATTGTCGACTGTCCAAATGGCAGTTGATCCTCCAACAGTTCGGCATTGTCCACGTGACTCAAACGCCCATCAAAGGTCAAGGCATTGTAGATCAACTAGCTAAAGCACCATCAGGAGGGTTCGAACCTCTAGAGATTTATTTTTTGGATGATGGTATCATAAGAATTCAACAAATCCTTCAAGAGAATACAGTCCAACCATGGAAAATGTATTTTGATGGAGCAGTAAACATGGAAGGTGCCGGAGCTGGGGCAGTCTTTATCTTTGGTATAGGAGAACAATATCATGTGGCTACCAAGCTTCAGTTTGATAACAACAACAACACGGCTGAGTATGAAGGCTGTATAATGGGGTTAAAACTAGCCTAATCTATGGGTATCAAGCATCTCTTGGTCTTTGGAGACTCTGAGTTAGTCATCAGACAAACCACTGGGGCATATCACACCAAAGAACTGCATTTGCTGCCCTATCATCGGCAGGTCATCAAAATATCTATGGTGTTTGAAGACATAACTTTCATCCATATTCCTCAGGGCAGGAATGACTTCGCTAATGTATTGGCGACATTGGCTTCCTTAATCTGCATATCCTATAGGTGTGGGATTCCCGACGTCAAATTCACAAGCCAGAAGGCTCCAACATACTGGAATTATATTGGAGAAGTATCAAATGAAATACCTCTTATCAAATAGCCTTGGTACCAAAACATCAAGGAATATCTCCGAGATGAATCTACACCCGCTGGGGCAAGCCACTCCGAACGCAAGTGGATTCACAAGATGACTATAAAGTTCAATCTAAGCGAAGACGCACTATATAAGAGGGATGCCGAAATAGGACTCTTAAGATGCATTGATAAAGAGCAAGCTCAGAGACTGATGGATGAAGTCCACGTCGGAATCTGCAGTCCACAAATGACCGGTCATCTGCTGGCCATTACGATATTAAGAATCAGGCATTATTAGATCTCTCTTAAAGCTGACAGGGACGACTACGTCAAGAGGTGCTACCAATGCCAAATCCATGGAAATCCCATACACGCTCCTCCAAGTGAGATGCACAATATGAGTTCTCCATGGCCTTTCTCTATGTGGGGAATGGATGTGATAGGCCTCGTAGAGCCCAAAGCTAGCAATGGTCATCGATTCATCTTCACCATGATCGATTACTTAACCAAGTGGGTTGAAGCTGCCTCTTTTCCCAAAGTCACCAAAGAGGTCATCATTGGGTTTATTAGAAATAATGTCGTCTGTCGATATGGACAACCGGAGGTGATCGTATCAGACAATGCCAAAAACCTAAACAATCAGATGATGAGAGAACTGTGCAGCAAGTTCCACGTCAATCATCTCAATTCTGTCATCTATCGACCCAAGATGAATGGTGTTGTTGAATCAGCCAATAAGAACATCAAAAATATCATGCAGAAAATGTCTGCCAATCACAAAGAATGGCCTGATCTGTTGCCCTTAACCCTTTTAGCATACAGGACGCCAATGTGCAATTCTACTGGGCCTCCCCCTACGTACTCATTGGTTTATGGCATGGAAGCAGTACTTCCCATAGAGGAAGAAATGGAGTACCTGAGAGTGTTAATAGACGCTTAAATGGAAGAAGACAAGTGGTTGCATGAGCGGTACCATCAACTGTCCCTGATATATTAAAAAAGGGCTACAGCCATTTTCCACGGGCAGTTATATCAGCAAAGAATTGCTCGATCATGGAATAAGAAAGTCCAATTACGGCAATTCAAAGATAATGGCTTGTTATTTAAGAACGTTTTGGCCAATCAAGACGAAGCCAAAGGAAAGTTCGCCCCAAATTGGGAAGGCCCTTTCATTGTCAAGGAAGTGTTGACAGGAGGAGCTATCAAATTGCAAGAGATGGATGGGAGCGAATTTTGCCAACTCATCAACTCAGACACCATAAAAAGGTATTATGTCTAAAATACATTCACACCAGCATCTTGGTCCTACGAATTAAAATTAAACTACGAATGACCTAATCTCCCTACACCCAGGAGTACATAGGCAGCCATTCATGGTGCAGTTTGACCTTCAAGAAAAAACAAAAAACCAATAAAAACCAGTCCCAAAACACTGAAATTATATGAAACCTAAATTCTATCAAGCCTTCATAGTCAATATGCCCATATGAGATATTCTCCGACATCTCACCGTCAATCCATCAAGGAGAAGATCATGATACATCAACAACAGCAAGTCGTGAAAGAAGTGGTAATCACTCAACAATGACAATACATATCCAAACAGGGAAGTGAATCAAAATGTATTTCTCTGATATATAATACTGTTTGATATATACAATGTGTCCCGTACATGACAAAATGGCTAATCTAGTATGTGCAGGAAACATAAAGCTAGTCTATGGACCCATGGACAAGCGGGACAGTAATGCAAACATGGCATCTCGCTCTAAAGATGGAGGAGCCGCTGCAAGTGCAATACCCTCAGCCTCCTTACGGGTCAAAACATCTACAGTCATTTGCATAGTGGCACTATGAGAATCAATGTAAACACTCATCTCGGCAACTAGACCATGAGTATATGATCGGAGAGCAGTACTATTAGCAATGTGGAAATCTCGAGAAGCTATAGCCTCATCCCTCTCTACAAAAGCAGTGTCCCTAGCCATCAAAACATCCTCAATCTCCTCAAAGGCTGTGTCTCTGGCAGATTTGATCTCATCCCTCGCCACAAAAGCTGCATCCCTGGCAATCAAAGTCTCCTCAATCTCGACAAAAGCAGCATCTCGAGAAGATCGAGCCTCATCTCTCTCAACCAATGTCGTATCCCTAGTGGCTCGAGCCTCATCTCTATCAGTAAAAGCTATATCTCTGCCAGACAGGGCTAGTCAACATCAGCGCCCCAGCCTAATCTCTCTTGAAGGTCATCCTAGCTAGTGAATCTGTTAAAGCTGGATATGTCCTGATAAGAATGATCGGCAGGTCACTAACTAAGGCTACTGTCAGACCCATAAAAAAATCGTCCTCCGTAGGAGAGTCAGGATCCTCTATAGGCTCCTCCTCATCTGAATCCACAATCGGAGCTGACTGGATGAATGCAGCTGATGCTATATCAGTCTCCAACCACGCTAAGTACTCTGGAGAACGATCCGGATGGCTAGTAGAAAAATCAGCCCTCTCCCTATGTGTCCAACACTCATAAATCCTGATCAGGTCGGCTGACGACATAGAAGAAGCTGACATCCGCTGATTAATAGCCCCCTTAAACTAGTGAAGGCTCTGGAACTAATCGAACTGACCCATAACTGCCAGAGGATGATAAGTGGTCACTACCCTCAATCCCGCTAAGGGCCAGTAGTCCATGCCAGATGCATGGGTGTTAAAACTATAAGGGGAGACTAGCCTGGAACATGGCAGAATCGAAAAAAGATGCACAATATCGGATAGAAAAGATGACCAGGTCTCTACATCCGAACACTCGACCGGCTAAAAGGAGTATGACATGGCTATCTCATAGGTAAAATAATACCCCTGGTGTCTGAAAAAGTCAATCGAACGTAAGTGGGACATGAGCCACATGTATAACAAGACAGAGCTACCTTTGAAAAACCCCTCTGGATGGGTGCGGCAATAGGTAGCTGACCTCAGTGTCTCAGCCAATATCATCGGCAGGATGGTGCAACCCTGTCTAAGGGCCCGAACCACGACCATCAATCTGACGTCCAAGTGGTCCAAGGGTAATGGCATATAAAAGGTCTGCCACGATGCACATCAACAAGACGTCTACATGGGCTAGCTGCCACTCATCTACCGAAATGATAAAATCCCCAGAGTATCGCTCGTAGCTGTCTAGCCGGCCAAAGCGATCGATCAAAAAGTCTATGGATATTGTGAGAACCCGAATTTTCAGAAATTATTAAATAAAGATTTAATGAATAAAATTCTTAAGGCATGTATTGGGTTCAAATATATATATATGTGTGTTATGAGGTAGGAAGTATTGTGTTACATAGGGTAATATGAACTATGTAATATGTGATTTTATGATTAATAAATATATTAGTAATATATATTTGTTATTTATTTTAGAGACGATTCAATTGAGGTAAAGGAGGTGGATAAATTCATATCGATATTAAATAATTTATAGAATTATTTTATCATAGTAAGTTGGTGACATTAAATATCCTTAATGTATAATCACCATATTCTTGTGTATGTGTATTAATAACTAGTATGTTTATAATATAGGTTATTAATAGCACTTAAGCTATCAGTGAATAGGTTTGGATAGTAAAGCATGAGTTAGTTAAGGAATTAACTAATAAGAATAAATATTAGTTAATTTAAGTTGGGAGTTATATTAGGGAATAATATGATGTGAGTATTGAACCTTAATTAACTATGATGATATAGTACAGTGTTTAATTTACTTAAGTAAAGAAGTGAATTAATATATATGTTGAATATATGATTATAATTAGTACCTTCTATATATTACTTAGATGGTAATATGTGAGAAAGTCTAATGTGCGAATAACGTTAATAAATATATATACGTTATTAAAGGGAGATGGAAATCATTATATTTTAAATGAAGATTTAATATTTAAAGAAGTTGTTTTGGAGAACAATTTATAGGAAAGAAAGAGAAATAGTTATTATATAAAGGATATTAAAATAATTCCTAATATTGAATTATTTTAATAAAAGGAGGAAATGTTATTTTTGAATAGTAATATTACTTTATATATTTTGATTGATTAATATGATAGATATATTACATATTTGCTATATATAAATAAATTGATGGAAATAAATTATTATAATAGAAAATAAACTTATTACCTATTTTCTATATATAATGTACATGTGCCGTACATGTGATTATTTTTAATAGATATTATATTGAGAATAATATCTTGAGACAATAAGTAAATTATTTTCTAATAATGAATGTCTTTATTCGGAGAAAACATACTATCTATGTTATGGCAAAATACATAATTTCTAATATATTTTCAAGGGAGTTTGATTAATGAAAGAAAACTAAGTTATTAAATAACTTAAGTTATTATTTTATCGTGGATGTTATCATTTAAATAATTTATAGAGTATATATTAATTATTATAAAGCGTAAAGGTTATACTTATTATAAGTATAATTAATTGAAGTAGTTTAGCATTTTAATAGCTTGAGTTATTATATTACCGTAAAGGTTACATGAAATATTGAAATATTTCCATTCACGATATATTTATATATGTGAACCTTGTGACATATTAGTTCTAAGTAAATTAAACATGTGGTGGACAAGTAGTGTGGTGGAAATGAATAAATATTGAGAGTAAGTATAAGCTTAATGTAAGTTTGTGAGAAATGTCTTGTGTGACACGATAATAGATCCGACGATTAATTAATTCAAGGATGGAAGAATTATTAATTAAATAATTAATCTATGCTAATTTTTATTATAGTATGTGAATTTATTATTATGGCTAGTGATAGTATAATAATAAGGAAATCGATTATAAGTATAATCGGATTTGTAATTATTAAGTTGATGAGTAATGAGATATACTGTCTTATTATATTAATTATTGTTATGGACAAAATACTATTATCAAGTAATTATGTGATAATATGTTGATTAATGAGTAAATGACTTATAAATATAATAAGATTTATATTTATAAATGCTAATCAATCGTTATAAAGGTTAATAATTGATTTACGAGGAAGGGATTGATTAATATTATTATTAATTAATTGATAAGATAAGAAATTCATTAATTCCTATGTGCAAGCATGCGATATTAAAAGTATAACGTATGGTAGTTAACTATATATTATACGAAGTGAAAAGTGCGAAATGACTATATTATATATAGTAAGGTGAGAGAGTTACATGAAATGTGTATATAATGCAGTGTGACGCATTAATGTAGCTATATATTATATATATAGACTATATCGTAAGATTAATTTCATTACGTGAGTTACATAATATTATCGCTTATGTAATATGATAAGGATTTCAATAATTTAATGGAATACATCATGAGGTATGTGACAATATGAGATGGGTGGATACATTAGGGTGTACATATGTGTTTGTGTATATGTACATATAACTTATATTAAGGTGTCCATATTAAGTAAGCCTAATGTGAATTATAATGTCCAAAGGGATATAACTTAAGTGTACCATTATACATTGATGTAGGAATATATGTTATATACATAGGTATGTTGCACAAAGGAATACAATGCTGAGTTTATTAAGCCTTGTCCCTAATTGAGAGTCTCATTCTCTTCACGTGATGTACTCCAAGCTATCATATTCCCTACATCCTCAAACTCAGCAAACTAGATGGCAATGATCAATGGGGAGTAGTTTTCATGATTGATTTCAACTACCATCTACCAACTCCTTCTTAACTACCATGCAATTCATTCTCCCGTTGGTTCAATTTGATGGATTATTGCATTAACTGTATACTCATTGTTCTATAAATAAGCTTATATTCTTCTATAATTCATTGCTGAGATTTTTGCTTAAGTGATATTGAGAGCATATTGGGAGTAAGATTTCATTAGTGATATAGCAGCATTTTGAGTTGAAGATTTCAGCAAGCTTGATACACATTAGTAGAGGTATAACACCTCATGTTCTTCAATTCTTGAAAATGCTAAGTTCTTAATTATGTTTGCATTCCATGTTCAATTGATTGAATAATGGTTGATAGTTATTATCTAAGTTAGTAATCATGTTAGTAATACAATGTGGCATGGTTAGAAGAGATTTCGTAGAGAAAATTTTGAGTTTGGGCTAAGTTCCTGCAGAAGCAGGAAGACTTCAGGACTAATCTGCACACGGCGCAGCTGTGCCGGGTTTATACCCAGGCGTTGTGCAGCTGCGCCAACAACCTGTTCATGGTTCAAACTGCACACGGCGCAACTACGCCAGGTTTATACCTGGGCGCAACCCATCTGCGCCGGTCCCCTGTCCCAGTTTTTGCCTTCTGTTAAGAAACCTGCTAAGAGTTACCTAATTATTATAGCTTAGACAAGTATGCAAGCAGGGATAATATAAATATATAAGTATATTAAACTAATGTGAGCATGTTTTATTAAGATTTCATGCAAGAATGATAAAGTTATAATTTTAAAAATAAACTTAAGGTTTTATAAACGAATTTTGGCGTATACAAGTCATGTTTATATTCTGACTTTTGAGACACATTAGTATGATTTAAGAATGCATGGAATGCGTGTTGACTTGTGTGTATATGCTTCATAATGTGACATGGACATACGAACCCCACTATTGAACCTTCCTGACGAAAATTTTAGTTTTAAATGTGAACTTTGACATATGTATAACATATGTACATTCTGCTTTTGGAAGCATGCTCGTATGGTTTATATTGACATGAAATGCATGATTTAAGTTTTAATCATACACTAGCATACATGAGTGAAAGATCCAAGAGGTTTTCAAGAAAAACTTAAAGACTTTTTGAAATAAACTTGACTAAGACTAATATCTTTTAGATTCTGACCATGTGAGAACATTTACGTGGTTTAGATATGTGTTTCGAATGCACATGAGTTATATGTTGAGATGCCTTGCATGTACTAAGTTGACTTAGTGCAATTTTCAAAGAAAACTTGGACGTTTTGGAAGAACTAAAGTACATGAACATGATAGGATAACATTCAGATATTTCTGGACATATACGATAATGTCTTTAGCATCATTTAGCTTGGCCTACATGTATTCATACTGTGTTAGAAATCACAAAAGTTAATAAGCATGAACGAGGTATGAGTTAAGCTTGTTTAAAACAATTAACAATGCTAGTTATGCGTATATGATAAAGGTATTAGAGAGCATGTGTCTTAACATTATTTTGATACCTCACATGTATACATGATGAACATATTAGCCTTGCATGACTAGTTTAAGTATGACAAGGATATTGAAAGGTGAAACTTAGAAAGTTTGAATGTAATGGTTTCGATAAGGTTTGAGAAGCGTGAGAGCAATATAGATCATGTATCTATGAGCTTTAAATATGTGTCGAACACATAGCGAGTCGAGTAAAGGTGTATGAATGTTGATATTAAAAGTATACCTATACATACCTAGCTATTATAAGAGTATGTTAAGAAAGTGAAACAAAGGTTATAAGAACCAAGATAGAAACCAATGTAATACTTATTATTATATTGAGAATGTATGAATGTATGATTGATGAGTATAAATCCATGATTATATAACTGTGTAGGATTACACGAAGTGCAGATATTCTTAAGCAGTTAAGTCGTAGTTGTTAAACTATGAATCAGACAAGTCTTTCAGTTCCTATTTGATATATGAATTCAATAATTGTTAGTTGAATTATATTATGCTATGATAATGTGAACTTATATATGAACTGTATAAGAGATATGTATGAGATTGAAAGTTGATCTTTGATGATATGCTTGTTATGTGAAAAGTAACATGCTTAGTAAATATAAATTGATTATAATTGCATGAACCGAGTATGATGTTATATGCTATGTGATGTTTGAAAACTGTTAGAATTGTTGAGCTGTCTAGCTCACTCTTGCAAATAACCACTTTTGCAGGTTAAGGACTTACGATAAAGACTTCGTGCTTCTTGATTGATAAAGATAGATAGTATCACAGTGAAGAATTCTATTTAGATTATTACTTGAACCACGTTTAGGTTCTAGGAGTGTGCTTGATATATGCTTACGATGTTTAATACTTGTTGCATTGTAAAGATGTATTAGTTAATACATAGAGGATATCGAGTTGAGTTGTAAACCTTTATACGGTAATTCAAATATAGCGAATCATAATATAGTATGATTCAATGTTATGTAATCGATTCAAGATTTAGAAATAAATAAAAGATTTTATTCAAAGGATACTGAAAAGTTTAAGTTATTCCACATTTTAGTAACATCGAATGTGATGTTTAGATAGGGACGGTATATGACCGGGATTTGAAACTTGTAAAAGTTTGGAGTCATTATATGAGATCCTGATTATGGAAAGAATTTATATTCTAAATTGTAATAGAGCAAGTTATTCTTTAAGTTATGAATAAAAGATGTAATAGTTTGACGATAGTAGTATCGTGACTGCACCAGATCTGAGGAAAGAGAAGAACCCGAATTTGGGGGCGTCACAAATATCAGATATCCTGTAATAATCTCCTCAGTGATAACTCGGCATCTTAAACCCGACATAGTTATAAATGGTCTCTGCATGTTACTGATGGCTGTGCGAGCGCAAGGCAGATCCAATGCCAAGCTTGTAAGACGCTCATACTCCTCTAAGGTAGGAGTTAACTCGTGGTGCCCAAAATAGAAAACTTGTCGATCAGGTATCCAACATGATAAGATGCCATCCACAAACCCATACGAAACCTGGAAAGCTAAAATGGCTAGAGAATGCCCTAGCATCTAGTCTACTGTCCCTCTAGTTGTGAGGGGCAGACTGTCATACCACGACTACAATGAAGATGCCACCGAGCACGGTGGCGAGTGCTCAATATGGCTGACGGTGGACGACGACATCTGTATCACCGTATCACAAGACCATCCAGGGGTCAAATCTGAACTCATCTGTCTAAATGCATATCTATGACATAATACATGTATAATGACAATGATAAACATGATGCAATAGATAGGAAATATCATGCATATCTATAATAAACTGTCTACTACAAGCATCATCTCTGTCTGCTAATAAAAGTACAAAATAAAAAGTACAGGGATATGGGGCACAACCCCCTAACTACTAATAGTGGCCTATCAAAATGGGGCACAGCCGCCCAATAACCACACCCTATCAAAAGATATAGCTACAATAGCTATCCAAAAAGATCCAAAATATCTACGCTCAGGCTGTTAACCTGCTCTATCTCCTCCGTGGACACAAAGTCTCGGCCATCAGGAATGTCAGGGCTGTACAAGGGAGGATCAGTCACTCTATAAGTGATAGAAAATGGACATGTGGAAGGGCCCGCTCCAGAGCTGGATGGATCAAAAGAAGATGCCTCTTATAGATCTCGGCCAAGATGCCTGATAAACAAATGAGCTTTCTCCAATTGATGGGTCAATCTTGTAATCTGGTCCAAGTGAGTAGGCTCCTTGAGGCAAGCTCTCCAGTTTGTCATCATCACAGACCCCGGCACCATATCTGCCATGAACTGGGTAGCACAAGTCTGAGCCCTAATAGTGCGAGGACTCCACTAGCTGCTGAATGCCTCCTGGCTGTATGGACCCTCTGACAGGGCAAAGCCATCTACGCCCTCCATAGGGATGTCTGTAAGAGGATAAACTAGTGGCTAGATGCCAAGTAAAAGGAATAATGGGAATGCGGATCTACCCTGTGATGCTCCTGATAGCACGCTCTCCTAAATAGAGCTCCCAACCTCCCTCTGTCAAAAATGGGACTCTGTAGGTTGACAATGTAAACTCCTAGCCAGTGGGGAAACCGCCCTCAAACCTGACTGTCAAAAAGTCTGGGGTGTACGGTAACCACCATATCGATCCTGCTATTAAAAGCTCAAGCTGCAGGCAGGATTGGGTAAATCCCTCAGCCACGGGGACCTTCGTTAGAGTGGAGTGATGCCAACGCCATCCCCAGGGATTAGTCTCCAAGCCTAAAGTGGTAGCGGGACGAAGGCAAGGAAGCCTCTCATATACCCAGAACTGGCCTTATAAATATCAAAAGTCCTAAGTGACCAAGACTGACAAATATAAATCCAGAAGTCAAAAGGGTACAAGAAAGATGTACTCACCAGTAGAAATGGGTAGTACCCTAACCCGGCCTCCGTCACACTTTACAAGCGCATACACATACCTCGAAGAAAATGGGCAAAGGTGTAGGTACCCCAATCAAAGTCACTAAGGCGCTCCACATGTCGAGTGGCACTGACCAGAGCAAAGAACACCGTCGCAGAGTTATCCGCCAGAAAATAACCCCTGATGATCACCAGAAACAGTCGCCGCAGAATGCAATCCCTAACCCTCTAATCATTAGGCAGAAGCTCAAGCAAAGACTCACTCTGGGCATCTAAGCTCAAGGGACCAGATCGGACCGTCCGACCCTTGATCGCTATTGCAGGGACTCCCAGCAGGGACCGAACGGCAGTGGCTGTAATGTCAGCCACAATAGGCAGGGGCTCACCCTTAAGCTCTATCCCAGTGATAAACCTCCAATCCATCGATGTCATCATCACCTCACAGTTTAACAAGTGGAGAGACTGAGTCTGTTGAAACCAGCGCTCAGATAAAGCCCTCATAAAACCCTAGGGGCAACGGTGGGGAAGAATAGAAAAGAACGCCTGAAACCCCCAGGTGTCAACAATTTCTCTGTAGTCCTGGTGCAGAGTGTGATACAGAGAATGCACATTAAACAAGTTCCCTCGAGGCTACGTAAAGCCAGAAACCTGCATCAAAAATCAACTCATGTCAAAAACCTGTTCCCCGAGAATGGCAAAAGGAAGAAAAGAAATCCAAAAATAGAAAAAGCTTCAGTCACCTCGTTGGCGTGGAGGAACCTCGAGGGGTGACGACTCAAATCTCCCAGCAGATCCTGGATTGGCACAATAATGCTGGGAAGCTCTACACGTGGGGCCTGATCTGGAACGGGAGCAACAAATAGAGCATCCTCATCGTTTATATCGACCGGCGGCTCATCCTGGGCTGGACGAATCACTGACTCTGCTAACCTACAAGGCGGCCGAGCTGGACGCGGCTGAGGAACATCAAAAGCACTCCTCCACCTAACGCCTGAAATAACCCTACTGGCACTACCAGGTCTATCTCGGTCCATAGCCGGGAAAAAGTCTCCAAATCACCTCAAAAAGGATGTGGTAAGCCTAAAACTTGTCTTATTAATTTAAATCAGTACTTTATGTATTTCTAAGTCCTAAAACATGCATGGGTCAATTAAAAATCCCCAACAGAGTCAAAATTGCATGTTTTTCAAAAGCTAAACCCAAAAAATGCATAGGTCAGTCAAAATACCTAATAGAGTCAAAATTGCATGTTTATTAAATGCTCAGGCTTTTGCAAAATTTTTGCTAGAGTCTCCTTTGTAAAATGGATTGTCCGCATGCACACAGGTATGTCTAGGTGGCCATTTAGTAGCACACCTTCCTAAAAATAGGAAGAGTTCATATTTATAAAAAAAAATCTAAAATAAACTTCACATTGTAACCAAATGACCATGGACATTTTTTAGTTGAAAATCCAGGCTCGCTAGGCCTCAAAAGGATGGGTAAATTGATCAAAAAGAGCAAAAATTGACTGTCTCAGAAGCTGAATTTTCTTACATCAAAACATGGATTGCAGTAAAATATGCATACTTATAGGCATACATTTTTGATACATTGCGTTTAAAAGCACCCTACATGGTTTACATACTTCTAACAGTCAAAACTTGAAAAGAAAGGATGTAAACGTTACCTGAGACGTGCAGAATGCGTGGCCGCTGACGGAATCTGAAAAAAGCTTCCTGAACTCCGTAGATCTGAAAAAGAAAATCGAATTTTTATGGAAACTCAAAACTGAAAATGACTTTTGAGCGCTGCTGCTGCCCATTTTAAAATCCCAAGAAAGAGCGGGCCCACCTGTGGCTATCGCACCCCTACCTATGGCTCCCCAAGGTGGGTCCCGCCCCCTCTGGCTTGGTCCAATTTGAGTTGAAACAGAGTTTATATGAGCTAAAAAGTCAAATCTGAGGAAAAATTGCTACACGATTGAGCGGTTTGTCCTGAAATCATGCGGTTAAGCAGTGAATTACTGACAGAAATAGGAACTTTGAGAAAGCCATTGGTATTCATCCCGAAGTAATATCCGAGGACCAATGATGAAAAAGTCTAAAAAACTGCCAAAATATTGCGCAAAACTACCGAAAACTGCCACTTTAGAAGCGTCGGGTACTGATCGATGACAGTTAAGTCATTGGCACAACCCCAGCGAAGCGTCTGGTACTGACGATGATAGTTCAGCCGTTGGCACAACCCCAGTGAAGCGTCAGGTACAGACCGATGACAGTTCAGCCGTCGGCACACCCCCAGCGAAACGTCATGTACAGACCGATGACAGTTCAGCCATTGGCACAACCCCAGCGAAGCGTCGGGTACTGACCAATGACAGTTCAGCCGTTGGCAAAACTCGAGCGAAGCGTCGGGTACTGATAGATGACAGTTCAGCCATTGGCACAACCCCAATGAAGCGTCGGGTACTGATCGATGACAGTTCAGTCATTGGCACAACCCCAGCGAAGCGTCAGGTACTGACCGATGACAGTTTAGCCATTGGCACAACCCCAGTGAAGCATCGAGTACTGACCGATGATAGTTTAGCTGTTGGCACAACCCCAGCGAAGTGTCGGGTACAGACCGATGACAGTTCAGCCGTTGGCCCAGCCCTAGTGAAGCGTCGGGCACTGACCGATGATAGTTTAGCCATTGGCCCAACCCCAGCGAAGTGTCTGGTACAGACTAATAATAGTTCAGCCATTGGCACAACCCCAGCGAAGCGTCGAGTACTAACAAATGACAGCTCAGCCATTGGCACAACCCCAGCGAAGCATCGGGTACAGACCGGTGACAGTTAAGTCGTTGGCATAACTCCAGCGAAGCATCGGGAATGATCCGATGGCGAAGACAGTATATCAATCTATCCCCACAAAGGACAGTTGATGGAAT
This sequence comes from Panax stipuleanatus, assembly GCA_020205555.1. Classification (NCBI taxonomy): domain Eukaryota; kingdom Viridiplantae; phylum Streptophyta; class Magnoliopsida; order Apiales; family Araliaceae; genus Panax; species Panax stipuleanatus. Next base: position 35,094,558 of record CM035118.1, read on the forward strand.
CTGTTATACATATCCTCAGAGGGAGCACCAAGAAGCATTTGTGATTCAACTCCTTGTTGCAAACTACCGGTGTAAATTATCGTTAGGATAGGCATCGGAAGCGCCCGTTAAGGTAACTAGGTAATCGAGATATGTCCCCATTGGAGGAGCCTTCAGAAATGTATAACGACATCAGCTGAAGGAAAATAGGCCCTACGGAGAGTATTGACAAACGGGGAAACCATTGGTCTCAAACCAAGGTAGCATAAATAATATCATCCCTATTAGAGTCAACAGGTCCATCACGGATAACGTCATCCCCAACAATAAGAGAGGAGAACAATCTGTGATAGCCTAACTCTTATAACCTATCGGTGATATTCTACCAGTAACCGCCTGACAGTGCTGCCCTTAGGGTTATCATGAATAACGTTATCCCCAACAGAAAATGACGTAAACATACAATGATAACCCTAACCCCTCAAAGGCGTCTCACATTTATCAAATATCATGCCATACATTAAATTGTATTTGCATTCATCATATTTCTAGTGTCTAGCAATCTTTATCCTGTTCATTCCACTGCATTGCATGAACATGATAAAGAGGGGCATCTGTAGACACTCAAAATTTTCTTCAATTCTGTTGTAGATAATAAAGATTGTGTTCTTGTTACTAGCCCTGCAGGAGGGTAAAATAGTTAATTTAACCACGGTCTCAATACCAAGATGTCAGGTCAGCTCCGATCTCAACCCGGGAGGTACAGGTCAACCCCGATCTCAACCAAGGAAGTACAGGTTAGCCTCGGTCTAAACCCGGGAAGTATAGGTTAACCCGAGTCTCAACCCGGGAGGTACGGGTCAGCCCCGGTCTCAACTCAGAAAGTTCATGTTAACCCCGGTCTCAATATCGGGAAGCCTAGATCAACCTCGGTCTCAACCTCAGAAGTACAAGTTAAACCCGGTCTTAACCCGGGAGGTACAGGTCAGCCCCGGTCTCAACCCGGGAGGTAAAGGTCAACCCCGATCTCAATACCGGGATGCCAGGTCAGCCCCGGTCTCAACCCATGATGTATAGGTCAAACCCGGTCTCAATACCGGGAAGCTAGTTAAACCTCGGTCTCAACTCGGGATGTATAGGCAAACCCCAATCTCAACCCGAAAAGTACAAGTCAACCCCAATCTCAACCCAAAAAGTACAAGTCAACCCCAATCTCAACCCAGGAGGTACAGCTCAACCCCGGTCTCAACCCGAGATGGACAGGTCAGCCCCGATCTCAACTCGGAAAGTACAGGTCAGCCCCGGTCTTAACCCGGGACGTACAGGTCAGCTTCGGTCTCAACCCGGGAGGTATAGGTCATTCCCAGTCTTAACCTAGGAGGTATAAGTCAGCCCTGGTCTCAACTCAGGAAGTTTAGGTCAGCCCCGGTCACAACCCGGGAGGTACAAGTCAGCCCTGATCTCAACCCGGGAGGTACAGGTCAACCCCGGTCTCAACCCGAGAAGTACAGGTCAGTCCTGGTCTCAACCCGGGAAGTATAGGTCATCCCCGGTCTCAACTTTGGATGTACAGGTCAAACCCGGTCTCAACCCGGGAGGTACAGGTTAGCCCCGGTCTCAAACCTGGAGATCAGGTTAAGCTCCAATCACAACCCGGAAGGCCAACTCAACTTCGGAGACAACCCCAAAGCCTCATATCATCTCTAGAGACAAACCTAGAAGAACCTAGTCAGCCTCAGAGACAACCCTGGGGACAAACAGAATCGGCTGGGATCCAAACCTTGGAGATAACCCAAGGAAGTAAGCCGAAGGTCATGCCAGCACTGAAGGCAACCTCTAGAGGGGCAAAATGGTTATTTTATTAGCTTAAATTTTATTTGGTCAAACTCAAGCAGAATTAATGCCACCAAGGTCAGAAAGAACAATAACAATGATCCCGAGTTAAAACAGCGCAAGACAGCTCAGCGGACAAACTGTGAGGAATCAAAGACCTGGTTATGAACCTGTCTTTCGGGACTTAGAAAAGGATTTCTCCCATGTCATTGCGACACTCTCAGCGAGGGCTTTTTCGAAAAGGTATCGCACGCCTCAAACGGACGCTCCGATCAAAAGTTAGAAAGTTTTTAATCTGACCTTGCATTGCTTGGAGTGTACGTACTTCGATGCAATGGGACCCACCACATGGGCCACGCCACATGGAGCCGTACCTCTACCTATGGCTGTCACAGGTAGAGCAGCTTCTCCTGGGTCTATATATATGAGGTGACCCCCAACTCATTTGATAATCTAAAAACGCTCTGAACCTCTGCCCGTTTGGTTTCTCAGCCATATTCTTGTCCTCCAAACCCAAATTTTTTCACTCTAACACGTAGATACACCCACATACTACCACATATCAAAAATTAACTGGTAGAAACGGACGTTTGAAGCCTACAATTTGGCAAAAAAGCCCGTATAGCAGTTCATTGTAAGTATTTTTACGATCAGGAAGTTCATATTACTTCATTGAACCTTTATACGCTTGCACGTTAAGTTTCACTTTCTGAATATGCCCGGAACTCAGTTCTGTAGCTGTTTTTGCTTACATTTTTGTACATTTTAGTATATAAACGCATTTTCTGGCATTTTTGCAACTCGTATTGACGATCTGTCACTTTTAACAGTTTATATATATATATATACATATACATATATGCACCCTTCACCGGACTAGGTTATCTTTTCAGTCCTGATTTGAGTATTTTCTGTCCATATTTAACTGTATATATACTAACTTTTCGATTCTGTCAAGCCCAGATGTCAAATCCAAAGTAGTTTACTACTTTTATATATATAACTATATATATATATATATAAATTTTTTTGACTTATTTGGGCCTGTATTTATACTTCGTAGTCTTTTTATTGATTTAATATATATATATATATATATATATATATAATAACTATATATATTATTATTTATATTCCAGTTTGGCCTGAATCATTCTATGGCCTTTTTATTACTTTTATACATATATATATTTACATTTATGTCCGAGCAAAGGATAGAATGTCCGTCGTCCTTTACCGCTTATAAATATATATATATATATATATATATATATATATATATATATATTTACATTTTGTCCAACCTGGATCATTCTATGGCTTTTATAGCTTATATATATATATATATATATATATATATATATATATATATATATATATATATATTAATATAAAAGCGGTAAAGGGCGGTGGATTTTCACTCCGAGGCTCGAAATGGAATGGAAATATATATATATATATATTTATTCAGTCCAACCTGGATTACTCCGTGGCTTTTTACAGCTTTTATAACTAAATAAATATATATATATATATATATATATATATTCTAGTCCAGGCATCGGAGTGAAAACCCATCGCCCTTTATACTTTTTATATATATTTTTTCATTTTGTCAAACCTTGATTACTCCGTGACTTTTTACAGCTTTTATAAATATATATATATATACATATATATTTACATTCCAGTCTGAGCACCGGAGTGAAAACCTATCACCCTTTACAGCTTTCGTATATATATATATATATTGCTTCACTCATTTTAATTAAATTTTTGCTTTAAATATTCATTTGATATAAATCAGCACTAACATTTCTGCGGGCGAATTAGATTTCTTTAAATCTCGTCAACTTTAGCTTTCAAAGGTTCAAAATAGGTCTCGACAGAACCGGAAAGCTAGAATGGATGAGATTTATTTAAATCTAGTATTTTTCTAGTTTCAGTGATAAAAGCTACCTCGCGGCCCTTAGATCTCTATCTAGTGGGAACAAGACGTTTCGGCTATGTGCGAGCAAGGATTTACTGATTAATCCTTGGTTCTGGCGATATCTGGATGTATATATATATATATATATATTTGTACATATTTGAGCTGTGCATGTTTTATTGGCTTCTCTTTGTGAGCCTACAAATCGTGGGATTCGTGATCAAACTAATTATAATCTGATTCCCACGATGGACAAACTACACTTTACAGATGTACCTTGCCAATTTTTCTGTAAAAATGTACATTCGACACACCTTAAAACGGTTATCTAGGTTTAAGGTCTCATATAATGAGAATAATAGTTTGTCGTGTCAGAGTCCCTCCGATGGCTATCATGCCCATGAGGAGACCAACACTTGTATATATTTTGTGGTCGAGGATGCTTCGCAGCCCGACAATCACCATTCAAATTGAGCCAAAAGGCTGAAAATATAAAAAATGGAAGTATCAACGTGCTTCAATTCCTATGTAAGCGCAAGGGTTTGAAAACCTGCTTTCAAAACATCATTTTAATAATCTTGTCTAAAAAAGAGACTTTTGCAAATCAAATCAGACCCTTCGTATATAGGTTCAACGAAGCCTATCCATGCTTTCAATCAAATCAAACATAGGCCTAATTTCTTTCAGCATTCACACACACATTGCAAATTTAAAAGGGAAATATTAAAAAGATGCGGTACCGTATTTTCATGAGAGTTGTGGGGTTCCTAACACCTTCCCCACACTTAACCAAGCCTCCGAACTCAAAACTTTGATTTCAAAGATTAAGTTTCGACAGTGTCCAGTAATTGGGCCTCTTTTCAAAAAAAACTTGGTTGAGTTGGTACAACCATTTCAAATCTACCAACTGGCAACTCTGTAAAACATTCAAATAGTCGACATGATACATGTTGGCCTTTTCCTAAAAAAACCCTTTAAAACCTTTTTCACAATAAAAAGAAAAAGGGTAGACAAAACTTAGGAAGAGAGAAAGATCCGGGTTTGACCCGACCCGAATTTTTTCCCAACGTCGACACTCATCATTGTTCAACTTTCTACTTCTGACCAGTCCCTACACAATATTACATATGTGAGAACCATAGCCGGTATCCAATACCCAAGTAGAATTTTGACTTTCTAAAAAATTATTTTCAATCATGAACAAACCTTGATTGGAAGTCAAAGCTTCTTCTCTGCTAGAATCTTCTTACAATTCCTCTTTCAATGACCCGGCTCATTGCAATGGAAGCACATTCCTTTGCTAGCTTGATCAAGTTTCTTTTGATCATTTCTGTTCATCTTGCCCTTAGCCGTCTTAGATTTCTTCTTTTCAGAAGATACCTTGGGCCTCTTCCTTTTCTTGGAAGAATCATCCACCATTAAGACATGGTTCTTCTTGGATGGGAAGTGACCTTATGCAGTTTTCAACATGTTAAGTAATTCAGGCAAGCTGACATCAAACTTATTCATCTGGAAATTTACAACGAACTGCGAGAAAGTCTCAGGGAGTGATTGCAAGACCAAGTCTTGACTCAACTCCCCATCTATGACGAACCCAAGCTGTCCAAAGCGTTCAATCAGATTGATCACCCTTAAGATATAAGTCTCAATGACAGTGCCTTCGGTCATTCGAGATCGGAAGAGCTCCTTAGATATCTCATATCTAGCAGTCCTACTTTGTTCACCATACAACTCCTTGAGGTGAACCAATATAGTAGGAGCATCCATGTTTTCATGCTGACGCTGAAGTTCGTTATTTATAGATGCGAGTATGATGCATTGAGCCACAGATGCATCATCTTGCCACTTTGTTATGGTGGCAATCTCTTCCTCAGAGGCTGATTCTGGAACAGTTCTAGGGACAAGTAAATTTAGGACATAAGAAATCTTTTTAGCAGTGAGAACTATTCTCAGATTCCTTAACCAGTCCGTATAATTCGATCCGGTCAGTTTGTTAGTATCAAGTATGCTACTTAGTGAGATTAGTGATTTCGACATTTTAAATTTCTATATGTGAAAAGACAACATTTTAGCAAATATTCATTTTATTAATTTTATATACCAAAATAAATTATGTCTTATTTTAGGTTGGTATCTCCCACTACTTTCTTCAAACTATATTACCCTCACTTATATTGTCGGCAACATCTAATTAAAGATTTGCTAGTGAGAATAAGGATCTCATTTCAAATGTATATAGCCTTGTGTGTGCACAACAAATGATATATAAATAAATAGGTAGACAACTCTTGTCAATTACATCGACATGTAACTCCTTGTATTCTGCCTCTTAGATCATAATGGTCATGTGTGTGCACATCCGAATTAAAATGATTTAAGTTAAGTCCAACCTAGCACTCCATATATTCAAAAATAAAATAAAATTGTCCTTGTGTGTGCACAACAAAACAATATTGTTCAATTAACTTTATAAGCATCAAATGTGATTAAATTAATATCTTAAGTACTTAATACTTGCCTTGTGTGTGCACAACAAACTCATATTAAATATTTAATACTTTATTAATTTATCATACTAGAAGCCGACGTTCGATATTCCAAATATCATTGAACGCTTTAGACTTAATATGATTTCTTTGAGGGATTTATTATTATTTGTCTCATCTTGTTTATCGCGAATACATATATATAAAAAATACGCGTCATTTTATTAAAATATGGGAAGCATGTTTGCATAAAATATAATATATATAATACTTAGCATACACATATAGAATACTATATTCTACCAAGATTGATTATGAACTTTTATTCTAGTTTGATTCACTAGAGTCACCAAGTGAACCAAAAGGACAAACTTAGGAGTGCAAGAATTTAAATTTAAACGTAACTATTACATTTAAACCTGGGCTCCATACAAACGGGTCTTCACGCGCTCCTTGCTCCATGGTCTCCAATTTCTTCAAGATAAGTCTAACGATTTCTATTACATTAAAATATTTAATTTAAATAGAAACCTTGATCAACAGTCAGGAGAAGTACATAGGAGGGATATAGAATTTTACATCAAGAAAAAAGCAGAGAAAACGAGGTACGCATACCCCATTTAATAAAACGCATTTATTCAAGCATTCAACTAAAATAAAATTCAATCACATTGGTCAATAATCCATAATCAACCTCATTTAATTTCATACATATCACCATATGCATCAATAAATAGATATTCATCTCATGAATTAAAACATTCCATATATATATGAGTTTCATTTAATAGACAATTTTAAATTGCATGAAATCCAATTTCAAGATTAAAATAAAATGTTTATTTTAATTATAAAATTATTAAGAATTATATATATATATATATATATATATATATATATATATATATATATATATATATATATATATATATACTAGTAATTGCCCGTGCCTGAAGGCACGCCGTAACAAAAAATTAGATTAAAATTTGAAACATATTACATTACTTAAAGACTTTTTGAAAACTAAAATAATTTACAATCAGACATAACAATTATCATAATTCACCATACCACCACAATAATTAATACATACTCAATCATCAACACATATCCAACCACCAAAACATCAAGCCAGTTGCTACTAATTTCAAGAAATTTCGGCAGAGTTTCCTTTAAAAATAGATATCCAGAAAAATTTAAACATATCTACAAAACTTACAATCATCACATATCCAAACCACCAAAACAACCATCATTCCATACCCAAAATCATCATAACCATGTATAATTAGTTAGCTTTACGAAAGACGGAACACAAAAAATACACACACGCAGAAAATAAAGAAACAACTTCGTATTCTTTACACCTTACACAAAGTATCCTTCAATGTATACCTGAAAATATTTAAAATATAAAAATTATCGAAATATGTGAGTCAAAATAAAACAATTGTAAATTCAAAACATAAGACCCCTTACTTTAACTTGAATTATCTAAAAAATAAATGAGCACACACATTTGTATGTAGTGGGGGAGGGGGAAGTGCCAAAACATATGAAAAAGAAACAAACTTTAAACAAACTTTGTTTAATACCACAAATTCTCCTAAATTTTCTATTCCCTTTCCTCTCCTAAGTTTTCCAAATTTAAAACATATCGTAGACAACAATTAAGGCTAATATTTCATTTTCCCTAAGTTTTATTAAGCTGCCAAGCAAAATAAACGAAAATGCGCGACTAAAAAATGAACTTACATATAATATTTTCTTGTAAGAAAGCCCCAAAGCTTGAACCAATCCAACGCTCTGATTCTCAGAAGATTGAAAACCATTTTCGATGATAACCGCCAGCCTGAGAACTCCGTATACTCCGCCTTCAAATATGTCCAGCACAACATTTGGCAGACTTCACGGCGGTTCCGGCAACCTGATTAGCTTCATCAATTATATATAAAAGTGTCTATGATGTAGAGAAAAAAAATAGTTCAAAACCCTAGATAATATCATAAATGAATCTATTTCAGTTCATTAAATGCAAGAGGGGTGGGTTTAATTTGGGCAGGATTTTTTTTTGTGAGATGAAATGTGAGCCCCTAGATTAAGTTGGAAGAATTGAGATGAAATCTAAGTTATTGAATTAAAATTAGAATGAATCTGAACCGTCCTTGTGCTTTCTCAAATTTAAAGTGGGAAAAGATTCAAATAGGGTATACATGAAATTGTAGGCCTGAATATAAGACCAACAGAGTGCCATGCTTCTTATGTGGGCTAACATCCAAGTTCTAAAATCTTAATAAAAAAAAGAGATGAGAAATGAATATATGACTATGACCATACAAATAAAGATTTAAAAACTGAAGCAGCCAAAATCCTAGAATAACCTCAGATAAGCAAAGGATTCTTTATGCAAAACCAATCAGAAGAGCACTTTATACTCCGATAAACATATTTAAAAAGAAAAATGAGTTGTAAAGTTGTTCCCACAATTCCTCTTTTGTCTTGGATTTCCACTTCTGATATAAAGAAACTCCAAATATTCAATCTTTTTCATGCCCAGGAGTTCGAATTCGATCTTCTTCTTCAATTCCTGATTTGCCTCTCACAATTGGTAATGTCAGAGTTGAGCTGTCTTTAATTTTTATTTATTTTTTTAAAAAAATATTTTTGAGTACTTTAAAATTAAAGCATGATAAATTTGTATAAATTAAATGTCTATATTGTGAACCCAAAATTGGAACTATATATAAAAAATAAGACTCTTTGCAACGTAATCTTTAGTTAATATAATTTTTATTCCTAGTCAAAGTTCAAAACTTTAAACCAAATTCAAACATTTACAGACATGATACACGTGTGTGTACATAGTTTCCAAGGATCTCTGAAGGAAATTTGCAACTTAACAGATAACTATAGTCCAAACTCATTTGAACAGGATTACTCATAAATTTAAAGGTGGACGATAAATAATTTGACATTCTTCTGAATTACAACATAATTTACCTACCAAACTATCACACAAAATATGAGTTTTTACAGAAATGTCCATAATTTCATTTAATGGACTATTTATAACTGCTAAATGACTAAACAAAATAAATTAACTAAATTATAAATTTGGACCATATATTATCCTCTTCAGATTCAACAAATAAGTTCCTTGTTTTCAAACTAAAGTTCAAAACTTTCAACCCAAATTACCTGAAGTACCTCATTCATAGTCGAAGTTCAAAACTTTAAAACAAATTAAAACATTTAGAACTAAATTAATGTGTTCAGATAATAATAAGATAAAATTAAAACAAAAGGATTGAGTCTTTAAAAATTATGAATGATATGAGAGAACCTAAGAATGGTATCCTTTCATGCGTTTTGGAGCTCCGAAACAGAGTGGAGAACCACGATTTGATGGGTTAAGTTGGTGGCTTTCTTAATCAACCTGTGACGCCCCTCCCCCCCCCCCCCCCCCAAATTCATGACCGACATGGGGTCACTCGAATTCGGTTCGTCACGTGCTCATGGTAATACAATAATAACTAAAAATACACATTAACAGCGGAAGATCCAATCTAGAATAATATACAATGATTTATTATAATTATTCTCCCAAGTCTCGCAACCTATAGTACTTAATAGATTACATAATAATATCAGGTAAAGACTTATTACATAAACCTACTTAAGCTTAAACATAGTCTGAAGACAGTCTTAATACAACATAACAATTTTAAACATAAAGGAACAAGCTAGTCGGTAGCCTTTCCCTTGCCCTTGTCTTTCTCAGAGACACTTCCCTGTCCCGCCTTAACTGAAAGGTTTTAAATAAGCAAGAATGAGCACAATTTGCCCAGCAAGTAATATATAACAAGGGTAAAGAGTTTTATAACACGAGTTTGAAATATCGAAGTATCATCTCTAAGATAGTTCAAGGTTTCAGAATAATATCATGAATAACAAATATTAACAATTCTTGAATCAAATCTTTGGAATATGAAACGATAATTCAATATAGATCAACAGATATATATGAATTCAAAGGCTATCAACATATCCAACTGGATAAAACAATTTTATACTGAGTAGTCACTAAGGACTATTGAACATCTACTAGAATCATCAATATTAAACTGATAACCCAAAAATAAGTACGATAGATGATCAGTCTATAATACTCTATGTTATGCATAACCACAGTAATATTCATGCATATGTTGGGGATTCCAACAATATACACTCCCCTTACCATAAGGGTGTGTTCAACTCAGTTTTCAAGATCACCAATACAAAGGTTTGGACAGTTTTATAAACATGCCTATTGTCTAGCCGAATCAAATGGCATAGACACTTTCACAATATTCAAGAATAATGCCAAGTTCAACATGAATAATAGCTTTCACAGGAGTACTAGCTCAATGAACGAGTAAGTAAGATAACTTGTATTGTAAAAAAGTGTAAGTTAGGGAACTTGCTTACGATATCCGTTGAATAAAGTAATGCAAGGGTTTAGGATACTTGCCTTTAGCGTAGTCTATCCACGTAAAGTAATTCAATACTTTTGAATCCCTATCGTAGTATAATTACGTATATATATATGATATTCATTAGTCATATAGTTTAACATCATATCTTATCTTCGGATATAAGATCGACACATAAGCTAAGTTTTAACCTAGCTACACAGTTATACAACATATAGTATCATATTAGTATAACTTTTATCCTTATCGTTCCTCTTGTTGAGTTAGACATATTCTCATATCATCAATATCACACAAGATCACAACGAATAGCAAACATTCCCCTTTTTATAGTATTATTATAAGTTAACCGTCAAATCGGATTCAATCATCAACATATGATATCACATGGCATGTATACATATTAAAGGATACTTTCATCCTTCCCAAGTTTATCTAAGTTCTCTCTTTTATGATATGGTTTTAAGTTAACACTTTTGACAACTTACGATCATTCAAGGTTATAAAGTCACAAAGTCTAACATGCTTGCTTTGTAAACATATAAAGTAGTCATATAATTCATATTAGACATGCTTGTGAGTATTCATACCACATATGTGTAATTATCATTGTCTTGGTTTGAAAATATGCTTCGTTTATGCTTCACTTGAATTACGATACCTAAGCATGGTATATATACATTTATAATACATGAGTAAGTCTAAGAGTATCATCAAACATGTTCACGACTATCAGATTCTAACTCTCAAAGTAGCATGTTAACATTCATGTTTAAAGTTCGTATTTTCATTAGTAAAGCTTACTAATAAGTCCAACATGTTCATGCTTCATTACGAAATCCATATACGTAAGTTAGTATGTCCGACATACATTTCAAAACCATACTAACATGCTTGCAAGATCAGAATATCAAAATGAATATAATAAGTCAATGTCCATTTTGCAACTCTAAGTGTTCATTGGCATGTTATCAATGTCCTCTAGTATGTTAAACTACTTCACTTACTATACATCATGCTCGCATGCTTACGTACAAATGAAATCAGACCACACTAACATGTCTTAAAGTTATAATGTTAAGGTCCACATGGTTTATTGAGTTTGCATATTGAAAACTCAAGTTTTCTTTTGAAATCAAGCTAGGTGGGTGATTATATGAAAGGCGATATAAACTAGCATGTCAAGGACTAAAATAGGCCTAACTAAGTTATATTAGCATGCTCCATAAACCAGATAGCCTAACAAAACTGTTAACAAAATCTGCAGATGGGCGCGGCCGCGCGCCAGCTGTACTAGGGATACGCGTGGCCGCGCGGCTCCTGTTCCAGACCAGAGACTTCCCAGCCTCGGCAGATACCAAGTCCAATACCCAATTTTCTTCACCAATTCGACTGTAACCAAGCCGCATTGCATACTAAACATGTTAATAAGCCTATATAACAACTTATATAAGTGTTCTACAACCCAATCACAATTCAATTTGGCATAATCAAGAAATTGGAATTCAAGAACTCAAGAAATACTTTTGACAGAAAATGAAAAGTAAGGAAGAGGGATTATACCTCTGTAATGTGAAATGAGTTTGATGCTAAATGAATTCCCAAACTCTTAGAATACTTGTATGCTCTCAATTCACAGACTCAATAAATTCTCAGCAAATCAAATTAGAAGGAGATGGGTTGTATTTATAGAGAAACTAATATACAGACAATGCATATATACATCAAATTAAACCAATGAGAATGTTAGATTATATGATGGTTAAGCGAGAGTTGGTAAATGGTTGTTGAAGATCATCATGATAACCACTCCCCCCATAATCATGAGCTAGAAGGAACTGGGGAGAAGAATGTGGAATAGCTCCTAGCCTTTATGTGCTACACGTGAATGAGAAGTGAGGAGTAATTGGACACTAAATTTGGGACAAGCCTTAATCTCAGCATTTGCAAATGGACTACAGGCTACACTTGTATACAAATACCATATACTTATGCTATATATTATATGTACTCTTAGGTTATATCTTGTACACATTTTCTCCATACATAGGTTATAATTTTAATGCCACAATGCAATAATACTTCAATGTAATTTGTACATATATAATCCATGTACATTTTATCATGCCTGTATAATTTACTCGAATATTATTACATTACATTATCTCCTTTGTTATTAAATTGTTCACCATATATTCATGATGTCTCACTTTAATGTATATTCACACATCATTGTCGCATAAGCATAAATCGTGTAGCTCACATAGTTTGATTAATCTTAATATATGGTCCCTATATATAGTATAGTTACATAAATATTGCACCACACTATATAATATAGTTGCACTACACTTCACACTTCATATAATATATAGTTAGTTACTATACGCTATACATTTAATTCGCATGCTCGCGCATAGAAGTTAATAATTTACTTATCTTATCAATTAATTAATAATAATAATAATAATAATTAATTTATTTCTCATTAATCAATAAAATTATAATTTCCACAATAGTTGATTAACACTTACATGATTTAATTATCACAGTGAATAAATGTAAATCTTATAATATTTATAAACACGTCGATTATTATTATTATATTTCTTTTGCAATAATAATAATCACATATCATAATTAATCATCATAAATATTCTATAACAATTAATTAATATTTTACAATAACAATTAACAATTAATATAGATTAATTATTCACTTAATAATTCCTTCGTTAATTAATATCATCATTAATATTGCTCATCACTGTGTCACACAAGGCTTTCAACGAGTTTATCGCAAACTCCACATTTCCTCAATTATTATAATTATTCAATTTAATATAATTGAGCTATCTTATCTCATAACATAAATCATTTATATACAAATAAATACTCATTCCCATTAATATATTTATTTATTAATATTAGAAAATTCTCGGGTATTACATCAACCTGACCACCACCACCACTTTCTCCTTCTGGTCTTTTTTTCTCCTTCTGTGTAAGAACACGATAAAAAAAATAAGTAATTGGGAGCTGTCGTTTACACTCCTAAATTTACTTCATTTTCACTTTACAAATTCAAACAATTAGCATAGTAGTAAGCAAGGATCGATTCCACAGAGAGTGATTTATTTTATATTTATCCTATGATTTCTAATTAAAGGGGATTTTGAATTGATTAACAAAATTAACAAGAATACACTAATAAGAATTAACAATGAATAAAAAGCTTCAGGTCTTCAGTTCAGCATCACATTTTCACAATTATGGAGTAATCAATTTTTACAGTATTTACCCTTCAATGAAACTATTAGCCCTAGATAGCAACAAGCTCTGCTACCCGAAATTCTCCTTAGATCGTCACTATATATGTAACAAGCTCTTCACCAGATTCTAACTGTAATACAACCTAAAACAAACTCTCTAGATTTAATATGACAGAATCATTAAAAAATAGAGAATTAGGCTAATCCAAGCAACAAACACATAAGCTCGATCTGTTTAACTTGTTTCTTGGTAACCTTAACAATACACAAAAGCTTGTCCACAATTAGTATCACTAATTTGCTACTTGTGATGAAGACAGCTATCAATTACACGTAATACCAATCTTAATCTAGCAGATGATATCAATTCACTAATTTAATCCTGCAAAAATCACATTAGCAGATTGAATAACATATAAGAAGTTAAATTAGATTATCAGAATAAATCTCATGCAAGAAGGAATAAATAAATTTAACTTGATCAAACCGTTAATTATGAATAAGGTTCAACATCCATTCAGAACTGAATTAAAAGTATTAGCCCATGTCTTCAATGTTGTAGATGATATAATATAGAATATGATTGAATGGTAGAATGAATAATACCCTGACTATTACATCTATTTATAGTGCTAGACAAAGTCCTAAATCCTATAAGAACTAGAAGTCCAAATCTTAAAAGGAATTACAAATCATAATTAGTTTCCATAAAGAAATAAAATCTAATGAGGAAATAAAATCTCAGTCCAAAGTAATCCTAATTCTAATAGCAATATCAATCCAAATCAATGTAGAAAGATGCCAAAATCTACTTTTAGAAACTTTTCAAAAATCCAATATTTCTAAATTTTCTTTTTCTTTTCAATTCAGCTCCAAATCAACTTATTTCCATCCTTTTAGCTTTAATTCACCTGAAAACAATAAACAACTTATTAACCTCATATACACATGAAACATGCAATAAAACCAAACATAAAGGAATAAAAAATTATGAATATTGTGTACTTATTAAACTCCCCCACACTTAGTCTTTAACACGTCCTCGTGTAAACCAAAAGTTTGATTTCCAAAAAAACTCTACTCAACCATAATGTCAAAAGATTTCAAGATTAAATCATGATTATCAACACTAAATCCACAAAAACATAATAAATGCTTCATTAATTAACTCAAATCAACAACCATGCCTTTTCACCATTGAATTTTATTAAGTCAAATTGTATCCACATAAGCACTCTTCTATGATCCACACACTTACGCAACTTAGTTACCATAGAGCAAAAATCGTGCACACCACTCAAAAACTCAAAACATACTTTTCCTACTTTATTTTTTTTACCAAAACCCTGTCATTTTCCTCTTTGTTTTCGGTGAATCCATTTTATGTTCTATTTCACCTTCCTCAATCTTTCTTTTGTAAGTGAGTGCATTTTATGTCCCATCTCACTTATTCGCACGTGTTTATGGGAGAGTGCATTTTACGCACCATCTCATCCTACCACATGGTTTCTCTTTTGCTTCTTTTTCTCTTTTTCAACAATTTCTTTGATTTTCAACCTTTTTGACCTTTTTTCACACGGTCTTGCAAAAAACATAAGAAGTTCAATAGTTCTAAACCATGAGATTAGTGCACATAGACAACTCCACAAATAACTAAGCCAAATGAGCATAAATCACATGTTCAAGTACTCATGCGACACAAATTCAATTCAAATCAAATACTATGGATCATGACTTAGTTTTTCTCAGTCATTAACCAATTAAGCATCAAACAGATTTTGAAATTTAGCATTGATTTTCAATTTTTGACTTTAATATTCGAACACAAGCAAATAAAATCATGGAACCCAAATTTTTCAATAATTTTCAAAAGGCATCAAATTTTCAAATTTCCTATCAAAATCGGATCAATATCCCTAAATAAAATAAAAACCTAAATCTTTCCCCCTACACTCAAACCTTACATTGTTCCCAATGTAAGAAGATCATGTAAAGAAGAAAGAACTACATGTAAATAAAAAAAACTAATAAGTAAAGGGATAGAAAAATTAAATCTGAGTTTTTGGGTTGCCTGTTGGGTTTGTACGAAATCGTGACGCAATCAAATTGCAAAAATTAGCGGAAGCATGGTATATCAGAGTTTAAAAAATTTCTACAAAACCATTACCCGGATCATCCTTTATGCAAATTATTAATTTAAAACGATAAATAAGAAGTTATGGAATCATACCCTTGTAGAACGAAGCTTCCACAGGTACTAGTTCAACTCCTTGTTCTTCGTGATCTCCTTGAATTTTCGGGTTAGATTCCTTTCTTTGATCAACGTTAGCCACCCAAGTGTTTGGCCTCTAGAGGTGATCCACCAAGGAAGATGAATTATCAAGAAAGAGGGTGTTTGGCTTAACCTTACTTTTCTATCCTCTATAGAAAAGGAGTACTCTCCAACAATTGGAATTACATCAATCTAATATCTATTATAAGACTTCTCTTATATAGACATTGGTCAACCCTTCTAATCCTATTAGACATGGGATTTTTTTTAATTAATTAAACTCCTTTAATTAATTTAGGCTTCCCACCACATGGGAATAATTAATTAAATTCATTTAATTAATTTGTCTCCTAATCTTATTAGGAATAAATGAGAGTACTAAATATTAAATTAATTACTAAACTCCTTTAGAAATTAAAATAATAATAATTGTAATAATATTAATAAGACTCCTCTTATTAATTTATATTTAATATTTCCAAAATATTAAATAATAAACATTAAGCTATTTAATTTATTCTATCACCATAGATTAAATTAATTATACTTAATGCATTATTACGATTATGCCATTACCTTCTTAAATAATTATTCTTCCTTTTATGGTGTGACCCTTTAGGTTCTCCATATTAAACCGGTTGTGAATAAATCAATTAAAATAATTTTAATCTTATTTAAATAAATAAATTAAACTAATAATTTATTTAAATAAATAATATTTATTCTACAATAGGGATAAGCCTCCCTAGCGATCAACGACTTTCTAGATAATATAGATTTCAACATTAATCATAAAAGAACCTGTGAGTTAATAGTTACCATACAATTCAATCCTTCCACCATACAATGTCCCAATTAAATATAAGACATGGATTTACTGTCAAGTCTTATTTTATTTAATTATATGTATTTCGATTAGAAAATGCACAACTCCAAATAATGCAAATTAAAAACTCCTTTCTAATTTCATTTCACTTTGGCCAAGGATTCCTGGGTTGTCATTTAACGAATCACATGGGACATATCTCCTCTTTTACTAGAGGTGGTAGATTCTTTATTGATCATTCATTATCTCCATATGTAACTCATTATACCCAAGCATACCCTATATATGTCCTTAAAAGGTCTTAAGGAATAAGTCAAAGTATAATTTGTTACATACAAGATACTATGATGATCTCAAGTCCAAGGATTACTTGTACTACTATCACATTAGGAATTCCTATTGACAGGCGAGTAAATCTCCATTAGGTATTCCATAGCGAATCACGTTTAGTGAACTTATTCTCCAATAAGCACCTACATACTTGCTTTAGTGTCTCCACACAAATGATCATGAGATCAATCATCCTCATCCAATGAGCAAGCAACATATGTACCAATCTATCCGGATTTACTAATCCCCTTTTTAGTAATCCCACGATTGGGAACTATTTTAGTTTTAAAACTTTCTAAGAATTTAGATCTCATTAGCATGATCATCATCATGATTCTAAAAGCATTGCTTAAAACTATGGGTTATTTACATATTATAAAAACAGCAACATGTAGATAATTAAATGCCTTTAATAAATGAATATTTTATTAATAAATAAATAAGATTGTTTACAAAGTACGTGCTTTATCATCATACATGATTGGCTTGTATGCACACTACTATCAATCTCCCACTTGCACTAAAGCCAATCGCCATGGTATCTCATACCCATCTTCTCTAAGTGACGATCAAACTGCTGTTGTGTTAAAGCTTTAGTAAATGGATCTGCAATGTTATCTTGAGAGTCTACACGCTCCAAGGTGACGTCTCCTCTTTCAATGATCTCCCTGATCAAGTGAAATCGCCGCAACACGTGTTTAGATTTCTGATGAGACCTGGGTTCCTTAGCCTGTGCAACTGCTCCTGTGTTGTCACAGTAAACGGGAACTGCTTCTCCAATGCTAGGAACCACACCAAGTTCAGTTATGAACTTCTTCATCCAAACAGCTTCCTTTGCAGCTTCACTTGCAGCTATATACTCTGCCTCTGTCACTGAATCAGCAACTGTTTGCTGCTTGGAACTCTTCCAACTCACTGCGCCTCTGTTCAAGGTAAAAACATACCCCGAAACAGATTTACTGTCATCTTGGTCCGTTTGAAAACTTGAGTCTGTGAAGCCCTCGAGTTTTAATTCAGACCCACCGTAGACAAGAAAAATATCTTTAGTCCTTCTCAAGTACTTTAGGATATTTTTCACTGCCTTCCAGTGCTCTTCTCCAGGATTCGACTGGTATCTGCTCGTTACACTAAGTGCATGAGCAACATCCGGTCTAGTACATATCATACCGTACATGATAGATCCTATTGCAGAAGCATAAGGGATCTTACTCATACGGTCTCTCTCCTCAGGTGTCTTTGGGGCCTGTTTCTTGGAGAGATGTATTCCATGGCTCATCGGCATGAGACCTCTTTTGGAATCTTCCATGCTAAACCTCTTTAGCATCGTATCAATGTACGTTCCTTGGGATAAACCAAGCATCCTTTTAGATCTATCTCTATAGATCTTTATCCCCAAAATATAGGATGCCTCTCCCAAGTCCTTCATGGAGAAGTGTTTAGATAACCAGATTTTAATTGATTGTAGCATAGGAATGTCATTCCCTATCAGCAATATATCATCAACATATAATACAAGGAATGAAATTACGCTCCCACTAACCTTCTTGTACACACATGGTTCATCGTCATTTTTGATAAAATCAAACTCTTTGATTGTCTCATCAAAACGAATGTTCCATCTACGAGAAGCTTGCTTCAATCCATAAATGGATCGTTGCAGCTTACAGACTTGATTTATTCCAACCTTTGAAACAAATCCCTCTGGCTGTGTCATATACACATCCTCCTCAAGTTTTCCATTGAGGAAGGCCGTTTTCACGTCCATCTGCCAGATCTCATAGTCGTTATAAGCTGCAATTGCAAGCAAAATCCGAATGGACTTGAGCATAGCTACTGGTGAAAAGGTTTCATCATAATCAACTCCTTGTCTTTGTTTTAAACCTTTTGCAACCAGTCGGGCCTTATAGGTCTCCACCTTGCCGTCCGCTCCAGTCTTTCTTTTAAAGACCCATTTACACCCAATAGGCTTAATGCCTTCAGGTGGTGAAACCAAAGTCCATACTTTGTTTTCATACATGGAGTCCATTTCGGATTTCATGGCTTCAAGCCATTTCCCTGAGTCTTTATTACTCATGGCCTGTTCGTAATTCAATGGATCATCATCATTCATGATGCGTACCTCATCGTCATCCTCTACAACGAATCCATACCTCTCAGGTATCTTCGGTACTCTTCCAGATTTACGAACAGGGTGTGGTATAGTAGGTTCTTCTACTTGGTTAGGTACCTGACTTTGATCCGTGGTAATTTGTGGTTCTTGAGCTTCTTCAAGATATATCTTACTCCCACTGACCCCTTCATGGATAAACTCCTTTTCCAAGAAGGCAGCATGTTTTGCAACAAACACCTTTTGATCAGTTGGATGATAGAAATAATACCCTACAGTTTCTTTAGGGTATCCCACAAATCTACACTTTTCGGATTTAGTTTGTAGCTTATCATGTTCAAACTTTTTGACATAAGCTGGACAACCCCAAGTCTTAACATGCTTAAGATTTGGTTTCCTCCCCTTCCACATCTCATATGGAGTCTTTGGGGCGGATTTGGTAGGTACCTTGTTAAGTAGGTATGCAGCCGTTTCTAGGGCATATCCCCAGAAGGAAATTGGAAGGTCGGTAAAACTCATCATGGATCGAACCATGTCTAACAGTGTTCGATTTCTCCTTTCAGATACTCCATTTAACTGTGGTGTACCTGGAGAAGTCCATTGTGAGATTATACCATTTTCTTTGAGACAATTGAGAAACTCACCGCTTAAGTATTCTCCGCCTCGATCTGATCGAAGTATCTTTATACTCTTGCCCGTTTGTTTCTCTACTTCACTTCTGAACTCTTTGAACTTTTCAAATGATTCTGACTTGTATTTCATTAAATACACATATCCAAATCTTGAGTGATCATCAGTGAAAGTAATAAAATAAGAATACCCACCCCGTGCACTTGTTGTCATAGGCCCACAAACGTCTGTGTGAATCAATGTCAACAACTCTGTAACTCTTTCTCCTCTTCCACTAAAAGGAGATTTAGTCATTTTACCCATGAGACAAGATTCACAAGTTGGATATGATTCATAATCGGATAGCTCGAGGAGCCCATCTTTATGCAACTTGGATAATCTTGTTTCATTGATATGACCGAGTCTACAGTGCCACATGTAGGTATAATTAATATCATCTCTTTTCCTTTTCTTAGTTTGTTCAATTTGAAATATATTTTCTTGTAAGTCAAGTGTATAAAGTCCATTTCGCAAATTTCCAATACCATATAAAACATCGTCTTTATAAATAGAACAACTATTGTTCTTTATAACAACGTTAAATCCTTCCATATCCAATACAGAAATTGAAATAATGTTTTTAATAATATTCGGAACATAATAACAATTATTAAGATAAATGGACTTGCCCGAAGGCATTGCTAAATAATAAGTTCCTACAGTTAATGCAGCAACCTTTGCTCCATTCCCTACTCGTAGGATCACCTCATCATTGTTCAGCTTTCTACTTCTGACCAGTCCCTTCACATTATTACATATGTGAGAACCACAGCCGGTATCCAATACCCAAGTAGAATTTTGACTTTCTGAAAAATTAATTTCAATCATGAACAAACCTTGATTGGAAGTCGAAGCTTCTCCAAGCTTCTTGTCTGCCAGAAACTTCTTGCAGTTTTTCTTCCAATGACCCGGCTCGTTGCAATGAAAGCACATTCCTTTAGCTGGTTCAGGTTTCTTTTGTTCCTTTTCTTTCCCCTTTCCCTTAGCCTTCTTGGATTTCTTCTTTTCAGAAGATACCTTAGGTCTCTTCCTTTTATTGGAAGAATCCACCATCAAGATATGGTTCTTCTTGGATGGGAAGTGTCCTTCTGCAGTTTTCAGCATGTTAAGCAGCTCAGGCAAGCTGACATCTAGCTTATTCATGTGAAAATTAACCACAAACTGCGAGAAGGTCTCAGGGAGTGACTGCAAGACCAAGTCTTGACTCAACTCCCCATCCATGACGAACCCAAGCTGTCCAAGGCGTTCAATCAAATTGATCACTTTCAGGACATGAGTCTCGATGGCAGTACCCTCGGTCATCCGAGATCGGAAGAGCTCCTTAGATATCTCATATCTAGCAGTCCTACTCTATTCACCATACAACTCCTTGAGGTGAAGCAGCATAGCAGGAGCATCCATTTTTTCGTGCTGACGCTGAAGCTCGTTATTCATGGATGCGAGCATGATGCATTGAGCCACAGATGCATCATCTTGCCACTTATTGAAAGTGACAATCTCTTCCTCAGAGGCTATTTCTGAAACAGATTCAGGGACAGTTGAATTTAGGACATAAGAAATCTTTTCAGCAGTGAGAACAATTCTCAGATTTCTTAGCCAGTCCTCATAATTCGGCCCGGTAAGCTTGTTTGCATCAAGTATGCTTCGTAGTGAGATTAGTGATTTAGACATTTTTAAAATTCTGCATGTGAAAAATAACATTTTAGCAAACATTCATTTTATTAATTTTGCATACCAAAATAAATTTAGGTCTTTATTTTAAATTGGTATCTCCCACTATTTTCATCAAATTATATTACCCTCACTTATATAGTTCGGCAACATCTAATTAAAGATTTGCTAGTGAGAATAAGGATCCCATTTCAAATGTATATAACCTTGTGGATAGCACAACAAGCGATATACAAATAAATAGGTAGACAACTCTTGTCAATTACAACACTATATAACTCCTTTTATTTTGCCTCTTAAATCATAATGGTCAAGTGTGTGCACATCCGAACTAAAATGATTTAAGTTAAGTCCAGCCTAGCACTTCCATAAATTCAAAAAAGAAAAATGTTCGTCCTTGTGGATAGCACAACAAGACTAGATCGTTCAATTTTCTTGATAAGCATCAAATGTGATTAATTAACATCTTAAATACGCAATACTCGCCTTGTGGATAGCACAACAAGCTCATATTAAATATTTAATACTCTATTAATTTATCATGCTAGAAGGCGACGTTCGATATTCCAAATATCATTTGAACGCTTCGGACTTAATATTATTTCTTTGAGGGGTTTGTTATTATTTGTCTCATCTTGTTTAGCGCGCATGCACATATATATATAAAATACGCGTCATTTTATTAAACATGCGAAGCATGTTTGCATAAAATATAATATATAATATTTAGCATGCAATATAGAATATTATATTCTACCCGGATTGATTATGGACTTTTATTCTAGTTTGGTTCACTAGAGCCACCAAATGAACCAAAAGGTCAAACCTAGGAGTGCAAGAATTTAAATTTAAATATAACTATTACATTTAAACACGGGCTCCATACAAACGGGTCTTCACGCGCTCCTTGCTCCTTGGTCTCCAATTTCTTCAAGATAATTCTAACTATTCTTATTACATTAAACTATTTAATTTAAATAGAAACCTTGATCAACAGTCAAGGGGAAGTACATAGGAGGGAGATAGAATTTTACATCAAGAAAAAAAAAATTAGAGAAGACGAGGTACGCAGACCCCATTTAATAAAACCCATTCATTCAAGCATTCAACTAAAATAAAATCCAATCACATTGGTCAAATAGTCCATAATCAATCCCCATTTATTTTCATACATATCACCATATATATCAATAAATAAATATTCATCTCATGAATTAAAGCATTCCATATATATATGAGTATCATTTAATGGGCAATTTTAAATTGCATGAAATCCAATTTCAAGATTAAAATAAACTCTTTATTTTAATTATAAAATTATTTAGAATATAATATATAAATATATCATATTTATTTTTTTTTAAAAAAAATCACCTTCTTTTATTAAAAGAGTCCTGCATGTTTATTAAAAAAGTCCTTTCCTGATGGGTCACCTTCTTTTTGGAGTAAGAAAGAGACAACACCTTTTCTTTGCAGAATTCAAGATTAGCACCAAAAAAAAATTGTGATTCGTCCCAAAAAAAGTCATTTTTTTTTTCTTTTTTTTTTAAAAAAAAAAAAAAATATATAATTTTAAACAATAAAATTATGCCCAATAAATTATTTTAAATACATACCCATATGTATATGAAATCAAAAATAAATTAATAATTGCATAAAGATTTGGCTCTGATGCCACTGTTGGGTTTGTACGAAATCGTGACGCAATCAAATTGCAAAAATTAGCAGAAGCATGGTATATCAGAGTTTAAAAAATTTCTACAAAACCATTACCCGGATCATCCTTTATGCAAATTATTAATTTAAAACGATAAATAAGAAGTTATGGAATCATACCCTTGTAGAACGAAGCTTCCACAGGTACTAGTTCAACTCCTTGTTCTTCGTGATCTCCTTGAATTTTCGGGTTAGATTCCTTTCTTTGATCAACGTTAGCCACCCAAGTGTTTGGCCTCTAGAGGTGATCCACCAAGGAAGATGAATTATCAAGAAGGAGGGTGTTTGGCTTAACCTTACTTTTCTATCCTCTATAGAAAAGGAGTACTCTCCAACAATTGGAATTACATCAATCTAATATCTATTATAAGACTTCTCTTATATAGACATTGGTCAACCCTTCTAATCCTATTAGACATGGGATTTCTTTTAATTAATTAAACTCCTTTAATTAATTTAGGCTTCCCACCACATGAGAATAATTAATTAAATTCATTTAATTAATTTGTCTCCTAATCTTATTAGGAATAAATGAGAGTACTAAATATTAAATTAATTACTAAACTCCTTTAGAAATTAAAATAATAATAATTGTAATAATATTAATAAGACTCCTCTTATTAATTTATATTTAATATTTCCAAAATATTAAATAATAAACATTAAGCTATTTAATTTATTCTATCACCATAGATTAAATTAATTATACTTAATGCATTATTACGATTATGCCATTACCTTCTTAAATAATTATTCTTCCTTTTATGGTGTGACCCTTTAGGTTCTCCATATTAAACCGGTTGTGAATAAATCAATTAAAACAATTTTAATCTTATTTAAATAAATAAATTAAACTAATAATTTATTTAAATAAATAATATTTATTCTACAATAGGGATAAGCCTCCCTAGCGATCAACGACTTTCCAGATAATATAGATTTCAACATTAATCATAAAAGAACCTGTGAGTTAATAGTTACCATACAATTCAATCCTTCCACCATACAATGTCCCAATTAAATATAAGACATGGATTTACTGTCAAGTCTTATTTTATTTAATTATATGTATTTCGATTAGAAAATGCACAACTCCAAATAATGCAAATTAAAAACTCCTTTCTAATTTCATTTCACCTTGGCCAAGGATTCCTGGGTTGTCATTTAACGAATCACATGGGACATATCTCCTCTTTTACTAGAGGTGGTAGATTCTTTATTGATCATTCATTATCTCCATATGTAACTCATTATACCCAAGCATACCCTATATATGCCTTAAAAGGTCTTAAGGAATAAGTCAAAGTATAATTTGTTACATACAAGATACTATGATGATCTCAAGTCCAAGGATTACTTGTACTACTATCACATTAGGAATTCCTATTGACAGGCGAGTAAATCTCCATTAGGTATTCCATAGCGAATCACGTTTAGTGAACTTATTCTCCAATAAGCACCTACATACTTGCTTTAGTGTCTCCACACAAATGATCATGAGATCAATCATCCTCATCCAATGAGCAAGCAACATATGTACCAATCTATCCGGATTTACTAATCCCCTTTTTAGTAATCCCACGATTGGGAACTATTTTAGTTTTAAAACTTTCTAAGAATTTAGATCTCATTAGCATGATCATCAATATGATTCTAAAAGCATTGCTTAAAACTATGGGTTATTTACATATTATAAAAACAGCAACATGTAGATAATTAAATGCCTTTAATAAATGAATATTTTATTAATAAATAAATAAGATTGTTTACAAAGTACGTGCTTTATCATCATACATGATTGGCTTGTATGCACACTACTATCATTGCCTCCCAAGCAGCTGCCCTTATTTAATGTCATTGGCTTGACATCATCCTTCTCATTTTATGTAATCGAACGTGTGAACTTCAAGTGAGCTGGTAACAGTTTCAATTCATCAGGAGCATCTCTTTAGATCATGATTTTGCTCCATTCCAGCATTCAAATCCTTCTTGTATATTTGCTCAAGAGATTTCTGCACTATAGAGTCAACAACATCAGTAGCAAAAACAAAATTAATATTACTAAGATACCTTTTTGACTCATATATAATGAACGAGATATTTTCATCATCCAATTCCATGGTAAAGGTCCCATGGTGTTTATCATTTAGTGTCTTCACTGTTTGCACATATGAAGTTGTAACATTATCCATATCCTCCTTGTAAAAATCTGCATAAATTATCAAATCATCATCTTGTTCCTCCTCATCAAATTCCATGTTCATTTCATTTTCACACATAACACTACTGCCCATTTCTGAATCAAGCATTTTCTCCTCTCTCTCCTCATCTTCACATCCCACGATAATTGCACTTACTTTCTCAATAGTCTAAGAGGGTGACCAACCTAAGCCTTGAGATTCCAACCTCCCTATCGTGGATGCAACCTGACCCACTTGGTTTCTCAATTCTTGAACATAAGTCCTTGTATCCTGTAGCGCCCCCAAATTCGGGTCCCCAGAACCTCGGACCTGGTACGTTACGATACATCATTTCTATAACTATTGCGGAAGATATAAACATAAATTGTGTATACAATAACTTTTACAACATAATCCCAAGGTCTGTAACCTTAACTTAATACCTGTATTCAATATCCTATACAACATACAATGTCATATGCCTTCAATATTGTTACTATTTTAACCGTATAATAATTCCATTCTGGAACTTGTCTTTGCCTTTGCCTGTGTCTGAAGTTTTGCTTTAATCTGAAATATTTATCATGATATAGCAAGGGTGAGCAACAAGTTTGCCCAGCAAGTTTTAAATACAACAAGGATATATCATTATTGAAAAAATGAATAATAAGCTGACAAACTTTCAACAATATAAGAATTGTGAAAGAACATGAATCAATAATGCTGAATAGTCAACAATGAACATGAATAAATTCAACTGAACAATATGGTAATAAAGGTGATCAGCCTTTCATACCTAATGAACATATAAAATATGCACAACGTGCGAATCAATAAATCATAGATGTGATATAATCAACAATGATTAATCACGAACGTGCTTTACAATAACAACTCGTGTTCGAGTTAGGAAACTTGCCTGAACCGTCGATTACTGCTACGCAATCTAAGTTAATGTCCTTATTGAAAAGACCTATCAGTTATAAGATTGATCTTTCAATTAGCATAACATATCTTATTAGTAAACTATCTAACATTTAAACATTATGTCAAATATTAGATAACCTTAACACTATATATATACACAAGTCTAAACCTAGCACACATTTAGTCTTTAATAATATTCAATATAGTATACTGAGTGGTTTCTCACAAACAACTAACAAATTAGTTTCCGTCTCGTCTACACTGTTTTCACAGTGAGTTAGATCGGTTACTAATTCGTAGATACCTTTCCCATATGAAAGAGTCGTTTAGCCCAGCTACTATACATCCACCATTAAAGGGTACGAGTGCACTACCTTAGACTTATCACTACTGTATCATATAACTTGTGAATTAACACTTAGTCTTTCATTTTATAAGTTATTTATAACTTAGTAAGTCAAATACATAATCCAGCAACCTAGATTCAAACTGAATTTCAATTTAATAAATTATTTTCCAATCCAATAGACTGGATTCAACTGAACTCCAATCCAGCAAGCCTGGATTCAAACTGACATCCAATCCAGCAAGCCTGGATTTAACTGACCACCAATCCAGCAACCTGGATTATCCAAATAGATCAATCCAGCATCTTGGATTATCCAAACATACCATTCCAGCACTTGATGGCCAATCCAGTAAACTAGATTGCAATCCAGCAACTTGATGGCCAATCCAGTAAGCTGGATTCCCCTTTTTTAACCAAATCATTTTTGTATTTTTTTTAGCTTTTGTCCATACATAAATACATGTATTCCATACACAAAAATATTTTTTCAGGAATTTTTCAATTTACTTAAATATTTTCCAAAAATCCATTTCTAGTTAATTACTTAAGAAATTTGCTATATCACGCTTAGATCCAGAAATTCCCAACTCCTGGCAGGATCTTACACATGTTATCATGAGCCTCCACTTTAAATTTCATGGCCATCGGAGTTATACAACTCCAGTTATAGCGATTTTTGTCGAAAAAACGCAAATATTAAAATGGTCATAACTCCCTCAATTTAAGTCAGAATGAGCTCATTTTTTGAAACAAGCTACTTTATATCATATATTTTCATGTTCCCAAAAGATTGAAATTTATTACATAAATTAAATGGCCGAAATTGCCCTTCAAAAATTCAGGACCGATTGCTTTTATGGTTTTTCAGATTTTTTCTACTTTGCTAAAAACTGTCCAGACAGAAATCTACATGGAATTTTTCAGTGATTCCATATGAAAAAGTTAGAAGACTTATAGATCTATGTCCAGAAATTGACCACACTCAAAAATTCAAAATACACTAGGAGATATGGTCGTTTGAATTTCATGTCACTTTTTCTCAAAAACTGATTTTCCAGTTTTTGTGTTTTGTAAGAAAACTTTCATGATCTTTTGATTAATCCAACATTAGCCATCATAAACCATCATAATACATACTAATACACCTTAAGATCAAGGATCTACCATAATCCATGATCTATTACACCAAACATACACCAAATCCATGCAAAACATAATTTAGGCTAGGAAAATCAAAATTTTCTAACTTTTAAAACATAGTTTCCTTTTTCTTGTTTTTGATCTAACATTTGATCATCAAAAGTGATGGATCTACACATAACACACTTATACACATGTAGATCTAGTGTTTTGGAGTTTTGAACCATAGATCCAAGTCAAACAACTAAAAACAACTTTGATAAAAGGTGTTTATACCCTTGATCTCTTGCTATCCTTCCTTGTTCTTCCAAACTAGATGTTGATCTTGGGTGTATGATTGATCAAAAACCCCCTCCCCTTTACCTCTTGTGGCTGCCGAACTCACCCCATTTTCCCTCTCTCTCTCTCTCTCTTATTTGTTTTGGTTAACTTGGAAGTGAGTGAAAAGAGAAGATAGAATAATTTTTTGCTTCTAAATAAGAGATATATTTTATATATCTACTTGTTCTCCCAACTTTTCTTGCCCTTTCTCTCTCATACTTATTAGGAGGTTGCTTGCACACTTGTACAAACATGTTGGTTGAATGAGAAAATGACACATATGAGGGAGTTGGTGGGAGTTGGTAAGCTTAATCATTACATACATTGCACCTCCTTCTCTTCTTCCTTGTTGGGCCGAATTTCTTGTGCTTTCTTTGGCCCAAGTTTTTGTTTTCCATTTAATGCTTATTAGCTTACTAAGGGTCCAATAAATCCTTTCTCCCATTGGGCTATGCTTGGGCTTTTCTTTAATTTATTTGGGCTTTGAATTTAATTCTTTTGGGCTTTCTAATAAAATAGCTGGGCCATGTAAATTAACATAGTCCACTAGTTTTAATTCTATTATACCCTAATCATTTATTTAGGATTTTTATTCACTCAATTGTAATTTAAACCCTTACTCATGTAATTACTTAACCCAATTAGACTTGCTTTTATAAAATTAATTAGTAAATTGAGATAATAAAATAAATCTCTTAAGTTAGTATAAATTTTAAATACTAAGATCATTTACTATTATAACCCTTAGGTTATTTAATTACCATACATAATATATATATATATATATATATATATATATTAGGTTTCAAGAATTTATTCTTATTTCACTTTATGTGTTAAATAAATTTATAAACAATATACAAAACTATATAAGTCCTTCACAAAATTTTTAAATCCATACTCTATTTCCAATCTAGGTCTTATTATTTAACCTTTATTTAATCATTTAAGATTTTATTAATCTTATAAATTCTCGGGTTGTCACATTCACCCCTTCTTCTAAGAATTTCGTCCTCGAAATTATAGCCTACTAATCCTTACTCCTTCTATTCACCAAAACTAGATTTTCAACTTTACCTTTATCTAATTTCATTCTCATTTAATGAGTACACACGGCTTCCTTCTATGAGGAATTATTTTATCATCACATTCTACCCAGACTTCTCCACAAGGAGTTAAAAAAACTTTTCATATAATGCTGAGTGGCCATGAACTTTTATTTTTCAATTTTGAAAAGGTTTAAGCAGAAATTCATCTGCAAACCGCTCTCGACTTACGAACACATTGTGTGATCAGCCCGTATGCCCTGCATTGATCAGATGCTACATTACTGTCATTCGGCACAATTTGAACGACATTCGCGTTCATCATCACCGCCTTTGGGGCAAAAGTATTTCCCAATTTAGGGATGTTCATACTCAGCCTGGAGTCCGAATCAAAATAATATGTTTCGGGATAAGTTCTCAAAAAGATACTTGAATTTTTATAAACATTTGTCTAGCTGACTAAAATAGCTTTAGACATATACCAATAATTATAATATCAATCAAAACATGTGTCTGGCCAAATTTAATTGGCACTTGAATATTCTTTAAAATTCTGAAAATCATTTTATGACGTCATAATACCGCACTGTATTTACAGTCCGTTTTAGATTCCGACATTTTTGTGACTTTGTCATAAAATAATATACTATAGTGGGCTGACGATCTATAGATCACATCCAACACTAGGTAATACTACATTAATAAGTCCATCATTTTTTATCATCCTTGCATCAGGTTCCATGATGCATTGATGATATATAAAATATATTTTGATATTTTAAATAATTTTTGTCTAGCCGAAACAATTAGCGTAGACTCTATTTTTAAAAGGTTCAAAAATCTTTGAAAATCTGTTTGTGTTATCATTCAACAAGTAACGATGTGTCAGGGTCCCCAAGTCCACACACACACTTGTCACCATGTTTTAAGGATAACAAAACTTCATTTTTGGTGTTATCATGCCACAACAGGTAACGATGTGTTAGTGGTACGAAGCTCACTTCTACACAATTGTAACCATGTGTTGTTGATAACAAAAATTCATTTATATTTTAAAGGCACATTAGTGCAAATTTAGCTTGATGTCAAAAATTTCGAAATCTAGCATAGGTAGAAGATTTGAAATACCTATGCTTCCACCAACAACTTCACTTTCTATGCTGATCCATTTCTTAATAAATCTATCTATTCCTATGATCCTCAATTTCCCATTCACACTGTTCTATATCCCAGTACAGTTCATCAAACATGCCACACATTATAAATTCAGAAACTTTCCACAATCATATGGGTTTAGGAACTTATCCTAGTCAGACCAAAGTCGTCCATTCGCTGAGGGGTTCCACCATATGATTATGAGTCACGAACTTACCATACGTATAAGTTTAAAGAACTCGCACCTAATCTTATATTCTCTACCTATCCGTTATACACATGACAAAAGAATCACCTTCTCATCATACATATAGCGAATAGCGCGACACTAACATTTCAATGATTATCAATGTGATAAACTAAGTAATTGTTAGACTAAGCACAAAACCCCCGCCCGTACAAACGTTTGTACAACTCAGCTATCACATGAGTACTCAATTGAAATCGCGCCTATTCCTAGTTCTTTCTTTACTAGATACGAATTTCATTTAATCCATATCTCATCATCCTTTTCAACTCTTTTGAATTTAACTCGTACTATTTCATAGTACCATTTTCGTATAGCAATTCTGCTATAAAGTTTTCAATTAAACAATTGATCATCTGTCCTTCTATGACCTTATCAGATCACGTGGTGATCTAATACTATAATCGTATTATATTACGATTCTTTCCTATCTTATGATCATTTTGTTTTACGATCTTCTTTTACTTTATACTTTTAGTCTTTTAGACTCTATGTATTCATTACCAGAGTTTATCTTTAACATTAGAGAGAGGTAACTTTGGATCTTTATAACTTGTCATGATTCTTCTTTGAATCTTAATGACTTATTAATACCTTGCCCAAATTCATCGCTTAAATTTCAAACTCTATTTGAGTTTATTCCTTATCCTAATCACTGCGGTTATAGCCTAAGGTAACCCTACCTAAGGTTTATAACCTACAGCTCTGATACCAACTGTAGCGCCCCCAAATCTGGGTCCCCAGAACCTCGGACCTGGTACGTTACGATATATCATTTGTATAACTATTGCGGAACATATAAACATAAATTATTTATACAATAACTTTTACAACATAATTCCAAGGCCTGCAACCTTAACTTAATACCTGTATTCAATATCCTATACAACATATAATATCATATGCCTTCAATATTGTTACTATGTTAACCGTATAATAATTCCATTCTAGAACTTGTCTTTGCCTTTGCCTGTGTCTGAAGTTTTGCTTTAATCTGAAATGTTTATCATGATATAGCAAGGGTAAGCAACAAGTTTGCCCAACAAGTTTTAAATACAACAAGGATATATCATTATTGAAAAAATGAATAATAAGCTGACAAACTTTCAACAATATAAGAATTGTGAAAGAACATGAATCAATAATGCTGAATAGTCAACAATGAACATGAATAAATTCAACTGAACAATATGGTAATAAAGGTGATCAGCCTTTTATACCTGATGAACATATACAATATTCACAACGTGCGAATCAATAAATCATAGATGTGATATAATCAACAATGATTAATCACGAACATGCTTTACAATAACAACTCGAGTTCGAGTTAGGAAACTTGCCTGAACCGTCGATTACTGCTACGCAATCTAAGTTAATGTCTTTATCGAAAAGACCTATTAGTTATAAGATTGATCTTTCAATTAGCATAACATATCTTATTAGTAAACTATCTAACATTTAAACATATAGTCAAATATTAGATAACCTTAACACTATACATATACACAAGTCTAAACCTAGCACACATCTAGTCTTTAATAATATTCAATATAGTATACTGAGTGGTTTCTCACAAACTACTAACAAATTAGTTTCCGTCTCGTCTACACTATTTTCACAGTGAGTTAGATCGGTTACTAATTCGTAGATACCTTCCCTATATGAAGGAGTCGTTTAGCGCAGCTACTATACATCTACCATTAAAGGGTACGAGTGCACTACCTTAGACTTACCACTACTGTATCATATAACTTGTGAATTAACACTTAGTCTTTCATTTTATAAGTCATTTATAACTTAGTAAGTCAAATACCTAATCCAGCAACCTGGATTCAGACTGAATTTCAATTTAATAAACTATTTTCCAATCCAGTAAACTAGATTCAACTGACCTCCAATCCAGCAAGCCTGGATTCAAACTGACATCCAATCCAGCAAGCCTGGATTTAACTGACCACCAATCCAGCAACCTGGATTATCCAAATAGATCAATCCAGCATCTTGGATTATCCAATCTTACCATTCCAGCACTTGATGGCCAGTCCAGTAAACTAGATTGCAATCCAGCAACCTGATGACCAATCCAGCAAGCTGGATTCCACTTTTTTAACCAAATTATTTTTTTATTTTTTTATCTTTTGTCCATACATAAATACATGTATTCCATACACAAAAATAATTTTTCAGGAATTTTTTAATTTACTTAAGTATTTTCCAAAAATCCATTTCTAGTTAATTCCTTAAGAAATTTGCTATATCACGCTTAACACCAGAAATTCCCAACTCTTGGCGGGATCTTACACATGTTATATTGAGCCTCCACTTTAAATTTTGTGGCCATCGGAGTTATACAACTCCGGTTATAGTTATTTTTGTCGAAAAAACATAAATATTGAAATGCTCATAACTTCCTCAATTTAAGTTAGAATGAGCTCATTTTTGGACACAAGCTACTTTATATCATGTATTTTCATGTCCCAAAATATTGAAATTTATTACACAAATTAGGTGGCCGAAAATGCCCTTCAAAAATCCAGACAGATTGCTTTTATGGTTTTTCAAATTTTTCCTACTTTGCTAAAAACTGTCCAGACAGAAATCTACATGGAATTTTTCAGTGATTCTATATGAAAACGTTAGAAGACTTATAGATCTATGTCCAGAAATTGACCACACTCAAAAATTCAAAATACACTAGGAGATATGGTCGTTTGAATTTCATGTCACGTTTTCTCAAAAACTGATTTTCCAGTTTTTGTGTTTTGTAAGAAAACTTTCATGATCTTTTGATTAATCCAACATTAGCCATCATAAACCATCATAATACATACTAATACACCTTAAGATCAAGGATCTACCATAATCCATGATCTATTACACCAAACATACACCAAATCCATGCAAAACATAATTTAGGCTAGGAAAATCAAAATTTTCTAACTTTTAAAACATAGTTTCCTTTTTCTTGTTTTTGATCTAACTTTTGATCATCAAAAGTGATGGATCTAAACATAACACAGTTATACACATGTAGATCTAGTGTTTTGGAGTTTTGAACCATAGATCGAAGTCAAACAACTAAAAATAACTTTGATAAAAGGTGTTTATACCTTTGATCTCTTGCTATCCTTCCTTGTTCTTCCAAAATAGATGTTGATCTTGGGTGTATGATTGATCAAAACCCCTTCCCCTTTACCTCTTGTGGCTGCTGAACTCACACCATTTTCCCTCTCTCTCTCTTATTTATTTTGGTTAACTTGGAAGTTAGAGAAATGAGAAGATAGAATAAATTTTTGCTTGTAAATAAGAGATATATTTTGTATATCTACTTGTTCTCCCAACTTCTTTTGCCCTTTCTCTCTCATACTTATTAGGAGGTTGCTTGCACACTTGCACAAACATGTTGGTTGAATGACAAAATGACACATATGAGGGAGTTGGTAAACTTAATCATTACATACATTGTACCTCCTTCTCTTCTTCCTTGTTGGGCCGAATTTCTTAGGCTTTCTTTGACCCAAGTTTTTGTTTTCCATTTAATGCTTATTAGCTTACTAAGGGTCCAATAAATCCTTTCTCCCATTGGGCTATGCTTGGGCTTTCCTTTAATTTATTAGGGCTTTGAATTTAATTCTTTTGGGCTTACTAATAAAATAGCTGGGCCATGTAAATTAACATAGTCCACTAATTTTAATTATATTATACCCTAATCATTTAATTAGGGTTTTTATTCACTCAATTGTAATTCAAATCCTTACTCATGTAATTACTTAACCCAATTAGACTTGCTTTTATAAAATTATATAGTAAATTGAGATAATAAAATAAATCTCTTAAGTTAGTACAAATTTTAATTACTAACATCATTTACTATTATACCCCTTAGGTTATTTAATTACCATACCTAATATATATATTAGGTTTCAAGAATTTATTCTTAATTATCTTTATGTGTTAAATAAATTTATAAACAATACACAAAACTATATAAGTCCTTCACAAAATTTTTAAATCCATACTCTATTTCCAATCTAGGTCTTATTATTTAACCTTTTTTAATCATTTAAGATTTTATTAATCTTATAAATTCTCAGGTTGTTACATATCCTGCTAGAACTGATGTGTCTGACTCATGAATGCTTTGAA
The DNA here is from genome assembly GCA_020205555.1 of Panax stipuleanatus. Classification (NCBI taxonomy): domain Eukaryota; kingdom Viridiplantae; phylum Streptophyta; class Magnoliopsida; order Apiales; family Araliaceae; genus Panax; species Panax stipuleanatus. Next base: position 35,129,638 of record CM035118.1, read on the forward strand.
CATATCCTCAAGAGATGGTGCAGAATTGGTAAGTACTTCTTCGATATATGTGTGGTACTGAGGTTGAGTCTGCTGAAAATCTTGCTGCATACTTGAAAAGATAGGTTGCATTGGTGGCCTGGTACCTTTATAGCTCAAGTCAGAATGATCTCTCCATCCGAAATTTTGAGTGTCTGCCCAAGGATCACATTAATGTGGATTTTGTCCGGAGAATGTCCCTACAGCATTAACTTAATAAACAATTACATCCTCTTGCACTATAGGACAATTATTTGTCGCTTGCCCTGATTTTGAGCAAATTTCACATATTTGTAACTTGCATATTCCCTGCAACCATTTGTTGAACCATAACAGTTAATTCAGAAATCTGTTGCTCAAGATTACAAGTGCTTACCTGTGACACCACCAAATCCGGGTACTTTAATTTCCACGGGATTTGGTGTTCACTGTACAAATATCACATATCTATCTACCCATAATAAAACATCTCATGTAATAGATAGAAACATCCTCCCCTTATGGGGTTACAACATCTGAATAATAAATAAATCAATCCCAGGTTATACTAACCATAAACATCAGTGCGAAAATATAAACAAATACATAAGTCTTAAACATAACGTTAACAATTACATAACAAGTCTTCAACACTTGTTAACCTTGTCCTTGCCCTTGCCTTTGCTGGTAGAAGGCTCGTCGGACCTCTCGCTCTTAACTGCAATGTTATTATGCAAAAGTGAGAATGATTTCCCACAAGTATAACAATATAACAATAATAATAACATGCGAGTGACTCAAAGAATTCTGAATAAAAAAAAACTCAGTTTTGAATCAAGAATGAATAACAAGAATCAAAGGTACATCTGAGGGTCATAAGACCATGAACTATATCCTAGGTTGTCAAGTATTTCTACTTTAAACCTTTAACAGTCATAAGACTATATGGACTCCACTACTCGTACTAAGGGGGATCAGCCCTTAGTACTATAATGTGCACAATATCTCAATGCTAATGCGTAACTATCCCCTACAAAAGGGTTGTTCAACTCAGTTTGATATCAGAGTCCGCACCAAAGGAAGTTTAGTTTGGATAAGCTCAATAACAGTTCTAGAATTTAGAACGTTCATCAACTATGGACTAGTTGAATCGATAAGGGTTCGCTAGTCTTACAAGGTTCAACAACAGACTGATAATCAATTTGAATAATGGATCTCAAGAATCGAATATGTATTGTATAACTGAAATCATGCTTTAAAAGAATTATAACATCTCATATGAAATCTTGACTTGAATAAACAAAGATAAGAACTCGTTCGGTATAAGAACATAAACTTAAGACTTGCTCAATGTAAAGAGTGTAATTAGAAAGCTTATGTAATCGTAATCGAGTTAGGATAAGGAAACTTGCTTCAAAATAGTAAATTAGGGATAGAATACTTTCTCAATTTAAAGTGTATAGTCAGGAAAACTTGCTCAATAAAAGTAAAGTTTGAGTTTAGAACACTTGCCTCGTACACAAGGTACAGTTACTATTATAATTCACTTCCTCAACGTCCTACACATTATATTACGTTTATAATATCGATTAGTTCCATTTCCATTACGTTTAACTATTGAAATTTTCACTTAAGTTCAATTAAACAACTTGGTTCACAAATCTTAACTTGTTAACTAACCACATAACGTGAATCTGAACCACAACATGCATACCACGTAATACTAACTCTTAAACGATCATAATCAACTTTACGACAATAATATCCAAGTTCACACATAGCTTGATAACATGAGACTTCAAATTATCTCATACATGTCAACAATATGTTATATTATTGTTTCATACACTTAACATGTCATTAGGTTCATTACATTCAGTTAGTTCCTAATGTTAATGCTTAAAACACACAGAATACATTTTGGACATCAAGGAAGCCCGCTGGGGAGGGTTTGAGCCCGCTGGGGTGGACATGGGCTCAATAGGAGGCCCGCTGTGGTGGGTTTTAAGTCAGCTGGGGCGAGTGTCTGTACTTTGAGGAATAGCAGTTCATGAATTTCACAGTTCATAGCCTAAATAAATACAAATTAAACCACACGACGATTTTTTTAATGTTACCCATGAAGTATAAACTTCATAGAGACATCATACAATGATTCTAGCATGCTTTTAATACTTTAGATAACATAATCACTCAAATTAAAATACTTAAACTCACTATTTTTGGTATTTTGCAAAGTTTCGAGACAATTCATGAAATTCAACGTTACAGATTCGTTATAACTCTGAATCTGTCTTTTTAAATTTTGTTTTGTTCGTTTAAGCATGCATAATCATAATCAACTATCAATTTAACGTTTAATAGACAACTAAAGCATGAAAAGTTGTACATAAGGGCCATATACATGTTCTTCATATTTTTCATACTCTATAACTCATGAAACTTTGATTAAAACATAATTACATGAAATTAATTGTTTTAAAACATGAAAACATGATAGAAAACATGTTATTAACAATTTGTAACACATATATCATCAATTCATGCATTGATCACAAAATAGGCTTTTATAGAGAACTTTAAAATACACGTGAATGGAAAAACTTTGAAAATGTAATTTGAAAACTTAAGATGAGGGAATTACCCTTGCTAGTTTGTGAAGATGATGATAGAGACTTCTTTAATTCTCCCTCAAGCTTTTCTCTTAATTATCTCTTTAAGTTATTTCTCTCTGATATGTATATATTAACTTTGATATAGGATATAAGGAAATTAATATAATATACCTATACGTATAATATAAAATTGACGATGTAGTGGTTGTCAGTTAATCCCCACTATGGATTAACTGCTCCGACTCCCTTAAGGCCCTGTTTGGTTTGTCCCCTTATTCATCCTTTCTCATTATTTTTAATTAAAGTGTTTAGCATATAGTTTAATTGGCACACTTTACTTAATCAAATAATCTTATTTAAATTCAATTCAATAAAATATAATAATCCACATTAAATCACATCATCACATAATTAAAATTCTCATTTATTAATTATGTTAAATCGTTAAATCTCTAATTAATTATTAAATTAATTAGAATAACATTATGCTTATTACATAATTCATTTAATCAAATAAACTCAATTAAATTCACACTTTGAACTATAAAAATTATCCACATTAATTTAATCAATGTAACGCTTATAATTAAATTTTCTACCACAATTTCATTACATATTTATTTAACTCGATAATTAAAACATTGATAACTTAATAAATAATTCATCAAAATATTTATTTAATTCAAGAAATTTTCAAATTAAATTAACAAATTCTCGTTCGTCACATCTTTCCCCCTTAAAAGGATTCTGTCCCCAGAATCACGGTTCAATTAAATTCATCCCGTTACATTCTCTCCCCTCCCCCCCCCCTCCCCCCTTATAAAGATTCTGTCCCCAGAATTGCTTACACATAAATTAAGCAATTAAGTGTGGGTAAGTCTTTTATCATATGTTCTTCGAGTTCCCACGTAGCTTCTTCAGCGTTGTGGTTCCTCCATATTACCTTAACAGAAGGTATTACTTTATTTCTGAGAACTTGTTCTTTCTTGTCAACAATCTTAACAGGAACTTCTTCATAAGATAAGTCTCTTTCAAATTGCAGGGGTTCATATTCAATCACATGTTTGTAATCGGGTTTATATGGTCGTAACACTGACACATGGAAGACATTGTGGACATGCTCTAGTATCGGAGGTAAGGTAACCTCATATGCGACTTCTCCGATTCTTCGCAGCTCCTCAAAGGGTCTAATGAACCTTGGGCTCAATTTTCCCTTCTTGCCAAATCTGATCTTTCCCTTCTAGGGAGAGACTTTCAAGAATACAAAGCTACCTGATTCAAATTCTACATTCTTTCGGTGTGGATTGGCGTATTTCTTCTGCCTATCCTGAGCCGCTACCAATCTTTTTCGGATCACCTTGACTATCTCGACTATCTATTATACCAATTCTGGACCTAGAAATTGCCTTTCGCCGACTTCATCCTAGTATAATGGAGTTCTGCACTTTTTGTCGTACAACACTTCGTAAGGCGGCATGCCAATACTTGCGTGGTAACTGTTGTTGTAACCGAATTCAACGAGCGGTAAGTGATCATCCCAATTTCCTTTGAAATCCATAATGCACGCTCTTAGCATATCTTCCAATGTCTGGATCGTTGTTTCGCTCTGCCCGTCTGTCTGAGGGTGATATGCCATACTCATTCTCAACTGCGTCCCCATGCATTCCTGTAGTCACTTTCAGAAGTTCGATGTGAAGCGCGGATCCCTATCGAAAATAATCGACACTGGAACTTCATGCCTTGAAACAATCTCATTCACATATAACTTTGTAAACTGATCAAGGTTGAATCTGATCTTGATCGGAAGGAAGTGTGCTGATATCGTCAATCGGTCGACGATAACCCATACTTTGTCATAGCCTTTCTGAGTTGTCGGAAGGCCAACTATGAAATCTATTGTAATGTGTTTTCATTTCCATTTTGGGATCTGTAGTGGTTGTAGCAACCCAATTGGCCTCTGATGTTTTGCTTTAATTTTCTGACAAGTCAGGCACTTGGCAACACAATCGATAACATCTCGTTTCTTATTCGGCCACCTGAAATGTTATCAGAGATCCTGGTACATCTTGGTACTACAGGGGTGAATCGAATACCGTGAGCTATGAGCCTCGCTCAAAATTTCCCCTTTAATCTCTAGCACTGGCGGTACCCAAATTCTGCTCTCAAATATCAATAGTCCCTCATTGTCTACCTTGAATTTCTGTTCATCCCCTTCAGATATCTTCTTCCTTATCTTTTCACAGTCTTCATCCTGAAGTTGTGCTTCCTTAACCTTATCCAGCAAAGTTGTACCATCTCCCAGCTGGAATAGCTTTTCAATAGGCTCCATAGGATATCTCACTTCTAATTCCAGTTTCTCCATTTCTGAAATTAGCTCCTCCTAGGCAGTTAACATCATCAACTTCTCCCGACCCTTTCTGCTTAAGGCGTCGGCAACAACATTTGTTTTACCCTGATGGTATATGATTTCACAATCATAATCCTTTATCAATTCCAACCACCTTCTCTGGCACATATTCAAATCCTTCTGTGTAAAAATATATTTCAGACTTTTGTGGTCTATATATATTTCACACTTCTCCCCATAGAGACAATGTCTACATATCTTCAAAACAAATACCACCATGGCCAACTCCAAGTCATGGGTCGGATACCCCTCTTGTAATCCTTCAGCTGTCGTGACGCATACGCAATGACTTTTCTATTTTACATGATCACACACCCTAGTCTTTTATGCGACACATCACTACACACCACAAAATCTCCTGTGCTATCCGGAAGAGATAACACAGGTGCCGTACTCAACCTCTTCTTAAACTCTTGGAAGCTTTCCTCACACTTTTTCCATCCAAACGAATTTCACCAATTTCCTAGTCAAATTCGTCAGTGGAGTTGCGATCTTGGAAAAGTTCTGAATGAATCTTCTATAATATCCTGCCAATCCAAGAAAACTTCTCACTTCCAACGGTGTTTTCGGCTGATCCCAATTCATTACAGCTTCGACCATGGAGGGATCTACCAAAATTTCATCCTTATCAATCACATATCCGAGAAACTGTACCCTCTCAATCCAGAATTTGCATTTCAAAAATTTGGCATACAACTTCTCCCTTCTCAATGCTTCCAAAGTCACCTTCAGATGGTCTATGTGTTCCTCCTTGGTCGTCGAATATATCAAAATGTCGTCGATAAACTCCACCACGAATTTGTCCAGAAACGATTTGAATACTCTGTTCATTAGGTCCATAAATGTTGCAGGAGCATTTGTTAGGCCAAATGACATTACCAAAAATTCGTAGTGACCATATCAAGTCCTGAATGTTGTCTTTGGGACATCCTCTATCCTCACCTTCAACTGATGATAACCACTTCTCAGATCTATCTTTGAGAAGTATCTCACCCCCTTCAATTGATCAAACAGGTCATCAATCCTTGACAATGGATACTTATTCTTAATCGTGACCTTGTTTAACTCTTTGTAGTCTATGTAGAGCCGCATCATCCCATCCTTCTTCTTAACAAATAACACCGGCGCTCCCCACGGTGATACGCTCGGCTATATATACTTCTTGCCCAAAAGCTTTTGTAGCTGCACCATCAATTCTTTCATCTCTACCGGAGCCATACAATACGGTGCCTTCGATATTGGAGCCGTTCTTGGCACCAAATCGATCACGAAGTCTACCTCCCTATCTCGCGGAAGTCCTGGAAAATCATCCGGAAATACGTCCACAAAGTCTCTCACGACTGGTATCTCCTCTAACTTCGGGCTCTCTTTACGACTATTGATTAAGTAGGCTAAATATCCTACACAACTTTATCGCAATAACTTCCTGGCCTGCATCATCATCAGACAACTAGCTTGTCTAGGCGACTTGCTGCCATAAAACACAAATTTTGACGGAGTTATAAGGTTAATACATTTCCACTGGCAATCAATTATCGCTTCATAATTGAATTGCCAATCCATTCCCAGAATAACATCGAATTCCCCAAGTTTAATCGGAATAAGATCTACGTTCATCACATTACCCTTAATATCCACCCTACAATTCTTGTGTACATACTTAATAGGAATTACTTCCCTATTCGTAATCTCTATGTTCATAGGGTATTCTAACTCGTCCTTAGGTAATTCTAGATTCTTATCAAAGCCATTAGATATAAATGAGCAAGTAGCACCCGAATTAAATAATTCATAAGCATTAACTTTATTGATCGGAATGATACCTGACACCACATCGCGAGACTGCACAGCATTCTGCACTATCATGTTGAATGTCCTGGCAGTAGGTCAGTTTGTTGCGGTTGGTCCTGTAATCGTCAGAGAGTTACCACCGCTGCTTCCCCTGTTTCCACCTACTCCGGTCCCTCAAGATACTTTTTTTAGGACAGTCCCTTGCCAAGTGGTCCTTAGATCCACATGTGAAGCAGGCGCCCTTCTTAGCGTTAGGGCAGTTAGGTGCTATGTGGCCTTCCTGTCCACAATTGTAGCAGACTCATTTACCCTTCATACTAACCCCCAGTTGGGTATTCCCGCAGGTCGGACAAGCTTCTACCCTTTTTTTCTAGTTTCCTTGCTGATTCCTAGATGATGTGTTGTCATTCCACCATCTCTTTTGACTACTTCCTCCACCGGTGTTGTTACCACTCACCTTGTTACCTTCTACTTCGCTCTTCTTCTTCTTCTTCTTCTTCTTCTGCTATTGGTTGTATTTTGTCATAGCATCATTTCCACCTTCAGCGATGATAGCTTTCTCCAATACTCCTACGAAGGTGTTCAACTAGAACATCGACACCTTGCTATAGAACCAGGGCTTCAGTCCCTGTTTGAATCTTCTAGCCTTCCTCTCATCAGTGTGCACTTGGTAGGTGGCAAACCTAGCCATCTCATTAAATCTCACCGCATTGTCTGGTACAGACATGTTGTCCTATTTTAGCTCCAGAAATTGAACCTCCATTTGGTTCTGTGACCTTGTCGGGAAGTATATCTCGAAAAATATTTCTTTGAACTTTTCCCAGGTTATCACACCTTGTCCTCCCCGGACCTTGTTTTCTTGCCACCAATAACTATCCTCCGCCTTCAGCATGAATGTCGCATAAGCTCTCTTCTGATCCTCTCTGACTCTAGCAACATCGAAGACCTTCTCTATCTTCATGACCCAAGTTTGTGCTTCTATTGGGTTCATGGATCCCTTAAATTCTGGCGGTCCCACTTCCTTGAAGCCCTTAAATGAAGTGTTTGGTGGAGCTTGCGGTTGGTTGTTCAGAGCTCCAGTCAAAAGATTCACCAACTGCTGGACGGGGTTGGCGTTAGCATTGTCGTCGTCGTTATTAGTCGACCCTTCTTGGGCTGGTTGGCGGTTAGGGCATCTCCTCTCCGGCATATTTCTGTTAAGATATACGCTTATAAGATCTTTATTCATTTCTTTAAATATTTAAGGTTTAACTTAAATACTTTAAGATAACACTTAACACATAACATCTCAAATAAACTCTGATATTTTATTTAATCAAAAGTTTTAAAATAAACAAGATAGCATCACTGCTATTTACATCAACTATCCCGAGATAAAGAATCTTCAGGATTTAAATCATCAAAAATTCCTTTGTTTATAATCACATCGGAATTTACATTATTAACTAACACAAAATATTCACATAATCGTATTGTTCCTGTCACAGCCTACTAAGGCGTCGAACAGATTTGCTGCGCTCTTCCTCCATAATGCGAAACATCATCCTGCGATCCAGTATATACCAAGGTAGATCCCCCAACATCACTAGATAGCACATAACCCGATCATGGGCCTTATCAATCGTAGTCTGAAACGTATAGTGTATCTCCTCGATCATAGCCTTCTTTGCCCGATCATTACCCTCTACAATCTCTGCACGTCATGAAGCCCTCATCCAAGCATCCTCTGCTGTGGAAAGCTTTGCTGATTTCTCATGTAAATCATTCTGCAGCTTCCTTATCTCCTGTGACTTCTGCTCACCTTTGCCCTTCTCATGAACCAACTCCCACTCCACGTCTCCAAGACGTGTATACAGAGTATCAACCTCACCATCCTTCTGTTCAATGGTAGTCCGCTGAGTAACTGTTTGCTCCTTCAACTCTAGAATAGTATCCTGTAACTCTATGTTACGATCATACAGCTTGTGACGCCCCCAAATTCCAGGACAGTCACGGGGTCGCACGAATTCGGTTTGTCACGTGCTTATGGTAATACATCATAATAATAATACGACTAAATGTCGCATCGCACAACGAAATAATACACAACTATTACCGAATATATTATTTTTAAATAATATAATTTATTCACGTCTCAAGGTCTCGTAACTTAAATAGTGATTACAAAGCTTAGACATATCTTAAGCAATAATAACCTTACCTAGTACATAATATCATAAGCTCTTTATTACAATCATAAGTCCTACATAATTAAAGCTACTCGGTAGCCTTTCCCTTGCCCTTGTCGGTACTCGAGGGTCCGCACTGCTCGGCCTTAACTGAAATGTTTTTAGGGAAAGCAAGAATGAGCACAAATTGCTCAGCAAGTAATATACAATAAGGGTAAGTAATATAATTCTCAATTCTCGGAAGGGTATAGCAAGGTTTGATAGTTCAAGGATAACAAGAATATCAACAGTTCTCAATAACAGTCGCTAAGGACAGAATAATATCAATGAGATTCAATAATAAATCAATTCAAGATTTCAAGATAACCGAATACTGAGCAGTCACTAAGGACTATGAACTTCCACAGGAATTGACAGTAATAAACTAAAAATCCAACACAAACAAGTACAACAGGTGATCAGCCTAAAGTATCCTATGTAATGCATAACACTCAATCATACTAATGTGCGCGCGTCGGTTCTCCAACAGTTATATTTTGTTCTTCTCAGTCAAATACAAGATCCCGCACCAATCAATTTGTTTGGGTCGCTTTTTAATATTATAAGTCTAGCCGAATCAAATGGCATAGACACTTTCACAATATTCAAGAACAATACCAAGTTCAACATGGATAATAGTTTTAATGAAATAAGAGTTCAAGTATGCTAATTCAATTCAAACGATTAAGTAAAGAAACTAGCTCGCAATATACAAGGATATAATACTTGCACCGTAAAAGAGTGCGAGTTAGGAAACTTGCATCCAAAGAGATAAGGTTTAGATACTTGCCTTATGCAAAGTTTAATCACGTAAAGTTAGCCAACACTTTCGAATCCTATTTATAGTGTATTATAAGTATAGGATGTTCATTAGTTAACACCTCCGTTACACAAACTTGTTACTCAATATACATATATGTTACTATCTTAGTCACATGTCATACTTATACTCATATGGTATGAAATCAGATTATATGTTATCACGAATCAAGTACATAGTTATAATGTAAATGATACTATAGCAACCCATCATGTTCAAGTGGTTATGATCCTTTGACCCATTATATAAGTTAAACATTATCTTCTTACTTATTCATCACATATATACACATATCAGTAGGGTATAGATTATTATTAGCAGCTTTGATCAACAATAGACACTACTGACTCAATCAGAACAAGTAAACTACATCATTTCAGATTTCAGGACGGCGCAGCTGCGCTATGGCTAAGCCTAGGGCCGACGCAGTTGCGCAGGCCTCTAGCCAAGCCAAGGCTGAGCTGTGCCTTGTGGTTTCTATCCGGTCATGCAAGCCAACAACACCACATACCATATAAACATTTTAAAGGATACTTTTATGTTTGTACAACCTTTCTTCGTTCCAAATATACGTGATATAGATTCTAAGTCAATACTTTTAATAACTTAAAGTAATTCAAGGTCATGAAACCACAAAGCTATCATGCTTGTCATGAATACACATAAGGTGGTCGTGTAACGTGTTCTAGGCATGTTCATGAATATCCTTACCACATACCTATTACTAGCATTGCTATTGATTTTGAAATTATGCTTCATTTTGTGTTCTTTTAATCTTTATGGCACCTAGCCTGATATGTACACATGTATATATATGCATGACACATTAATGAGGTTTAAAAACACTATCCAACATGTCCACAATGATCGAAATCTAGACTTCGATATAACATACCAAAGTTCACGTTCAAAGTATAGTTCACTAATAAGGTCTATCATGTTCATACTTCCTTATGAAACCTATATATTCAAGTTAACATGCTTCTCATACATCTTTAAATCATACTATTAAGCTTGCAAGGTCAGAATATTAGCATGGCAAGTATACATATTGAGTTTGTTTCCAAAATTCGAAGTTTGTTTATAAAATGCTATGTTTATTTCAAAACTATAAGTATGCGTACAACTATTAGTAAAACATGCTTACATTTTCTCAATATATCCATATATATGTATCACTCATGCTAGCATGCTTATTCTAAATTAGTACTATAAGCTAGCACTTAACAGAAACAAGCAAAAATCAATCAACCATTTCCAGTGACCGGCGCAGCTGCACTGCGCCACAGTATTAAACCGGCGCAGCTGCGCCGTGTCTGGTTCGTCCTAGAGAGTTCCCAGTTTCGGCAGGTTCCAGGCCAAATCATGAAATTACTTTACAAATTTTATTGCAAGCAGCCATATGACAGTCTAAACATGTATATTAGCTAGTATAACAACTAAGAATAATTAATAAACATTACTTGCTCACATAATCACGAATTACATGCCCTATTCAAGACTTAGTATCTTGACAGTAATCTTAAATGAAGAACAAGAATGAAGAATTTTATACCTTTGTTAACAATCTAAACTTGCTGCTACTCAATTCTTACAACTCTAGACTGATATTATATATGCTCTCAATTTCAAACTTAACCAATTCTTAGCAAAGAAAAATATGAAGAGATGAGGCTATATTTATAGAACTCCCATTATATAGACAATGCAATTGCCTACCATTTCAAACCAACGTAAATTTGAATTGCAGGGAGCTTATTAGGGGGTTGGTAATGGTGGTTGAAATCCATCATGATAGCCACACCCTTACTCATTATATGCTAGCCTATATTGCTGAGTTTAAGGAAGAATAAGGAGTAGCTAGCTAAGGTTGGCTGAAATTGAGTAATAGAGAGTAGAAATAGGCTTGAGTGTATCATGTGAAGAGAAATGTGTCTCTCATTATGGGACAAGCAAAGCAAATCTCAGCATTCTTACAAATGGACTACATGCTACACTTGTATATATACACCATATACTTATGTTATATATTATATGTACTCTTAGGTTATAATTTAAATCACAATGTACTTCACATAATGTAATAAGTGAAATTTTGGACACATAGAATCCATGTACATTTTTATCTTACCGATATAATTTAATCGGATGTTATCACATTACAACATCTCCTTTATTATTAAATTCTACAATCAACAAGTGATTACAATATATTCATGATATATCATTTTAATGTATACTTACATACATATTGTCACATAGGTATTAATCATGTAGCTCACATAGTTTAATTAATCTTAATACATGGTCCATAAATATAGTATAGTCACATAAATGTTGCACCACACTATAATATAGTTGTATTCCATATATTTTTATATTATTAATTATTGCATGCTTGTACATTATAATCTTATTATATTATTAACTTACTTATTTGCTTTATTATTCATAATGTCAAATAAATAAATTATTCATCTTATCGATTAATTACCAATAATATTAATTAATCCATTTTTCATTGATTATTAATTTCCATAATAATCGATTAACACTTATGTGATTAAATATCACATTAAATGAATATAAATCTTATTATATTTATAAACACGTTGCTTATTACTATTATATTATTTGCAATAATAATAATCCACACATCATCAATTAATTGTCATTAATACTCTATAACAATTAATTAATATTCTATGATAACAATTAATAACAATTAACAATTAATATAGATTAATTTTTCACTTAATAAATACTTCGTTAATTAATATCATCATTAATATATCTCATCAAGGTGCCACACAAGGCTTCCTGAGTTTATTATAAACTCCACATTTTCCTCAATTATAATAATTATTCAATTTAATAGAATTGAGTTAATCCTTCTCATAACATAAAATCATTTATATTAAATAAATTATCATTCCCATTAATATATTTATTCAATAATATTAGGAAATTCTCGGGTATTACATCCTCCCTCCCTTATAAAAATTCCGTCCCGGAATTGCTACAAGGTTACACAAATAGATGGGGATAGTCCCTCATCATCCAATCTTCTAACTCCCACGTTGCCTCCTCGACATCGTGGTTACGCCAAAGTACTTTTACAGAAGATAAAATTTTATTTCTCAAAGTTTGTTCTTTCCTATCTAATATCTGGACAAGAATCTCTTAATATGCCAAGTTCTTCTCCACTTGAATGGGCTCGTAAGAAATCATGTGCTTGTAGTCGGCCTTGTACGGTCGCAACACGGAAATGTGAAACACGTTGTGGATGTGCTCCAACTCGGGTGGTAACGCAACTTTGTATGCCACTTCGCCCACTCGCTTCAGTATCTCGAACGGTCCTATGAATCTTGGACTCAATTTTCCTTTCTTGCCGAAACAGATTTTTCCCTTCCATGGAGATACCTTTAAAAATACGAAACTGCCAACTTTATAGTCTCGGTCCTACCGATGCAACTCTGTGTATTTCTTCTGGCGATCTTGAGCTGCTACAAGTCTGGCTCTTATCACTGTCACCACGTCTGCGGTTTGTTGTACTAGCTCTGGTCCAAGTATTCGTCGCTCTCCGACTTCGTCCCAACTTAATGGCGTTCTGCACTTTCTTTCGTAAAGAGCTTCGTACGGTAGTATGCCGATACTCGCATGGTAACTATTATTATATGCAAATTTGACTAAGGGTAGGTAGTCATCCCAATTTCCCTTGAAGTCCATCACGCAAGTCCTAAGCATGTCCTCCAGCATTTATATTGTTCGCTCACTCTGTCCGTCTGTCTGAGGATGGTAAGCCATACTCAACCTCAACTATGTTCCCATTCTTTCTTGCAAACTCTTCCAAAAATTGGACGTGAAGCGCAGATCTCGATCAGAGACAATAGATACCGACACTCTATGTCGTGAGACAATCTCCTTTATGTATAGACCCGCTAACTGATTCAAACTGTAACGGATCTTGATCGGTAGAAAATGTACGGTCTTGGTAAGTCGATCCACGATAACCCAAATGGCATCATAACCTTTCTGCGTAACTGGAAGTCCTACCACGAAGTCCATCGTAATATACTCCCATTTCCACTATGGTATTTCCAACGTTTGTAGTAAACCACTCGACCGTTGATGCTCTGCTTTAACACGTTGGCAAGTCAAACATCTACTAACGCACTCTGCGACTTCCCATTTCAATTTGGGCCACCAAAAATGTTGCCTTAGATCTCGGTACATCTTCGTGCCTCCCGAATGAACGGAATATGTCGTATTGTGTGCCTTGTACAAAATCTCTTCCCTTAACTCGGTTACCGCTGGTACCCATACTCTTTCTTCAAATCTCAAAATACCGTCTTTATCCATTCAAAATTTCTCTTCCTCATTTTCTGTGATCCTCTTTCGGATTTTCTCACACTATTCATCCTTTTCCTGGGCTTCCTTTACTCTATCCAACAATGTTGGACGAGCTTCCACCACAAACAACCTTTCTTCAGACCTCTCGGGTCCCTTCACTTCTATTTTCAATTTCTCCATCTCTCTTATCAACTCTTCCTAAGTCGTCAAATTAAACAACTTCTCCCTTCCTTTCCTCCTTTCCTGCTTAGAGCGTCGGCAACTACATTTGCCTTCCCCGGGTGATAAAGAATATCGCAGTCATAGTCTTTGATTAATTCTAACCACCTTCTCTGACGCATGTTCAACTCCTTCTGTGTGAAGATATATTTCAGACTTTTGTGGTCCGTGTATATCTCACATTTCCCCATACAAATAATGCCTCCATATCTTTAATGCAAAAACGACTGCCGCTAACTCTAAGTCGTGAGTAAGGTATCGTTTTTTGTAATCCTTCAATTGTCGTGATGCATACGCAATGACTTTGCCGTGCTGCACAAGCACACAGCCAAGTCCCTTGTGCGATGCATCACTATACACCACAAAATTTCCCGCATCATCTGGTAATGATAACACAGGTGCTTCGCTCAATCTCCTTTTCAGTTCTTGAAAACTTTCTTTGCATTTGTCGGTCCAATCAAATTTTGCCGTCTTTCTAGTTAATTGGTCAACGGGGTTGCTATCTTAGAAAAATCTTGGATGAATCTTCGATAGTACCCAGCTAACCCTAAAAAGCTTCTCACCTCCGTTGGTGTTCTCGGTTGTTCCCAATTACTTACTGCTTCTACCTTCGCAGGGTCTACAGAGATTCCATTCCTATCCACCACGTGGCCTAAGAATTAAACCTTCTCCATCCAAAATTCGCACTTTGAAAATTTCGCATACATCTCCTCCTTCCTTAGTGCCTCCAAAACAATCTTCAGATGTTCGGCGTGTTCTTCCTCTGTCTTCGAGTAGATCAAAATGTCGTCGATAAAAACCACTACAAATTTATCCAAGTATGGCTTGAAAACTCGGTTCATCAAGTCCATAAATGCTGCCGGAGCATTAGTGAATCCAAATGACATTACCAAAAACTCGTAATGTCCATAACGGGTTCGAATCGCAGTCTTTGGTATGTCCTCATCCCTCACTTTTAGTTGGTGATATCCTGTTCGTAGGTCGATTTTCGAGAAACACTTTGCTCCCTTCAGTTGATCAAATAAGTCGTCTATCCTCGGTAGCGGATATCGATTCTTGATCGTTACTCTATACAATTCTCGATAATCGATACAGAGCCTTATCGATCCGTCCTTCTTCTTAACAAAAAGTACTAGTGCTCCCCAAGGAGAAACACTCAGTCGAATGTAACCCTTATCCAACAACCCTTGTAATTGTATCATCAATTCCTTCATTTCTACTGGTGCCATACGATATGGAGCTTTTGAAATCGGTGCCGTTCCTGGTGCTAAGTCTATTACGAATTCAATTTCTCTGTCTAGCGGAAGACCAGGCAGATCGTCCGAAAACACATCTTGAAATTCATTAACTACGGATATATCCTTATTTTTTACTCCCTTTTTCCGAGTATCAACGATGTAAGCTAAATAACCTACACATCCTTTCCTTAACAATTTCTTGGCCTGCATCATCGTAACGCAACACGATTGCTTAAGCGATGAGCTACCATAAAACACTACCTTAGACTTACTCGGAGTCTGAAGGTTCACACATTTATTTTGACAATCAATTATCGCTGCATGGTTATACAACCAATCCATTCCCAGTATTACGTCAAATTCTCCCAATCTAATAGGAATCAAGTCTATGCTCAGTTCATGTTCTCTAATGTTTGCGCGATAATCTCGATAAACGTATTCTACAGGGATTATTTTCTTATTCGCAACTTCTATGTTCAAAGGATTTTCTAATTGTTCTCTGGGTGTACTAAGTTTACTAGCAAATTCTTCAGATATAAAAGAAAAGGTGGCTCCCGAATCAAATAATGCATAAGCATTTATATCATTGATTGGGATTATACCTGACACCATGTCCTTTGCAGCCACGGCGTCCTGGACGGTCATGTTAAAAGTTCTAGCGGTTGGGCGGTTGGATTATGCTGGCCCGCTGATCATCAGCTTGTTGCCTCCTTGCTGATTGCTACCCCCGCCACTTCCCTTCTTTGGGAAGTCCTTAATTCGGTGCTCCGTCGAGCAACACGCAAAGCATCCTTGTATCTTCTTTGGTTTCGGGCAGTTGGGCGAGATGTGACCTTCCTGTCCACAGTTGTAGCAAGTGTCACGTCCCTTCCAGCACTCGCCCTGCTGATTCTTCCCACACTTTGGGCATCCTTCAGCCTTCTTCTTGAAACCTCCACTAAAATTACCTGATTGATTATTGTTGTTTTTGTTGTTGTTGTTGTTATTCTCCCATTTTCTCTTTCCCAAGTTGCTTCCTCCGCTACTGCTTCCTCCAGTACGGTTCTCTCCTCCAGTATTCTTTCCTTTCTTCTTCTTGTTATACAGACTTAAGGCCTCACTACCACCTTCCGCAATGATTGCCTTCTCCAGTAATGTTGCAAAGGAATCAATTTGAAGAACTGATACCTTATTAAGCAGCCACGGCTTCAACCCTTGTTCGAAGCGTCTAGCCTTCCTCTCTTCATCACCAACTTGGTGCTCCGCAAATCGCGCTAGTTCGTTAAACTTAGCTGCGTATTGTGCCACCGTCATCTCACCTTGTTTTAACTCTAAGATTTTCACCTCCATTCGATTCTTCATACTTTTCGGGAAGTAATTCTCAAAAAATAGCTTCTTAAACTTATCCCAAACTATTATCCCTTCTCCAGCTCTTTGTTGATTAGCCTCTCACCAGTAGTTCGCTTCTCCCTTCATCATGTACGTGGCAAACACCGTCTTCTGATCTTCGCCTACGCGAGCTATAGTGAAAGCTTTTTCGATCTCCTTGATCCACGTTTGTGCGACGATTGGGTCGGTAGTTCCCTTGAACTCTGGGGGTCCTACGTTTCTAAAGTCTTTTAAGGTTGTTACTGGCACAGCCTGGGCGAACGGGTTCATTATTTCTTCCCCTTAAGGCTTCTCCTAACAAGTCTACCAGTTTCTGGATCGGGTGAACTTGTTCCCTCTCGTTATTAACAGATTATTCGGGTGCAGTCAATCAATGTCTGCGCGGCATTATCTGCATCACAAATTTTCATTTTATTATTATTTAAGTATATTACTTAAGTATTTCTTTTTAATACAAAAGAAGAAATTTATAACACGTTTCTGAATAAACTCCATTTATATTCATATGCCATTTCATTTCATTACATGATTATCATAGCATACTGCTATAAATGTTATCACATATATCCCCTAATATCACAAAAGACGGGGAATATACCAACCTACTACCACCCTACCCCTCTAACAAAAGCTAATTCGGGGTTTACATCACTATCCCACATCTTACACAAAAGATTGAGATTACAACATAGTATATACAACACATAAAGGACACATCTAGTACTACCACTCGACTGACTAAGGAAATCTCATCACATCATCCCGCGCTCCACTGCGCTCTTGTACTCCATCTGTGCTATGTACGCAACCAACTCTCGACTCATGGTATGTAGAGTCTGTCCCTGCTCCGCCGGGTAGTGGTACACACCATCAATCACCCTCTCAAAAGCTAAACGTAACACATACCCCATCTTGTTCATCTTTCTCTTCTTGCACCTAACCTCATCCTCTAGGTCGTCAGCTCTCTCATTGGCCACTTCCCACTTCTCCTCGAAGTGTATCCTATCCATCACCTCCAACTCTAGCTGAGTACGGAGTGCCTCTTTCTCAGTCTTCTCACCAATTCTCTCTGTTCTACTTCTTCCAGCTTCCCTGCCAGATCTATATTTCTTGCCACCGACCTGTGAAATAAGGTTCCCATCTGGATCACTGCCTCCCTACGATAAACAATCTCCACCTCTAACTCCTGCATGGCCAGCTTCCTCTGATGGTCTTCGTCCCTCAGCTTATGGAACTTAGACTCTCTCTCTTTGGCCTCTTCCTCTAACTCCTGGACTCTGCAATCCAACTCCAAAATCTTCTCCTCATACTCGCCTAACATATGCTCCTCTACAGTAGCCTCATCAGAGTCCTCTACTGGTTCATCCTCCATCGGCTCCTCCTCTGGATTAGACTCTATCTCAATCTCGTCCTCATCGTCAGACTCGAACGGTGTAACAGCCTGCACTGGTGTAGCCTCTAGAGGTGCCTCGTATACTACATGTATATCCCTAGGCTCCTCCTCTGCCACTCTACTAGGTACACTTGTGTCTGTCATCCTACAATCACAAACACAAGACAAACAAACAGCAACTCCATTAGAATGTTAAATAAAATATAAGTTCATTGTATAGAATGAAGTTACATTTCATAACACGCTAAGTCTCGCTCTAGGGAAAACTCTGTGCGAGTTTTATCTCCTTTCCAACTTCTAAGTTCGCCTAAGTTATAATCTAGGGACAGTCGTTCCTATGGTTTATAACTACGGCTTTGATACCAACCTGTGACGCCCCCAAATTCCAAGACAGTCACGGGGTCGCTTGAATTCGGTTCGTCACGTGCTTATGGTGATGCATCACAATAATAATACGACTAAATGTCGCATCGCACAGCGAAATAATACACAACTATTACCGAATATATTACATTTAAATAATATAATTTATTCACGTCTCAAGGTCTCGTAACTTAAATAATGATTACAAAGCTTAGACATGTCTTAAGCAATAATAACCTTACATAGTACATAATATCATAAGTTCTTTATTACAATCATAAGTCCTACATAATTAAAGCTACTAAGTAGCCTTTCCCTTGCCCTTGTCGGTACTCGAGGGTCCGCACTGCTCGGCCTTAACTAAAATGTTTTTAGGGAAAGCAAGAATGAGCACACATTTCTCAGCAAGTAATATACAATAAGGGTAAGTAATAAAATTCTCAATTCTCGGAAGGGTATAGCAAGGTTTGATAGTTCAAGGATAACAAGAATATCAACAGTTCTCAATAACAGTTGCTAAGGACAGAATAATATCAATGTGATTCAATAATAAATCAATTCAAGATTTCAAGATAACTAAATACTGAGCAGTCACTAAGGACTTTGAACTTCCACAGGAATTGACAGTAATAAACTGAAAATCCAACACAAACAAGTACAACAGGTGATCAGCCTAAAGTATCCTATGTTATGCATAACACTCAATCATACTAATGTGCCCGCGTCGGTTCTCCGACAGTTATATTTTGTTCTTCTCAGTCAAATACAAGATCCCGCACCAACCAATTGGTTTGGGTCGCTTTTTAATATTATAAGTCTAGCCGAATCAAATGGCATAGACACTTTCACAATATTCAAGAACAATACCAAGTTCAACATGGATAATAGCTTTAATGAAATAAGAGTTCAAGTATGCTAATTCAATTCAAACGATTAAGTAAAGAAACTAGCTCGTAATATACAAGGATATAATACTTGCACCGTAAAAGAGTGTAAGTTAGGAAACTTGCATCCAAAGAGATAAGGTTTAGATACTTGTGTTATTCGAAGTTTACTCACGTAAAGTTAGCCAACACTTTCGAATCCTATTTATAGTGTATTATAAGTATAGGATGTTCATTAGTTAACACCTTCGTTACACAAAATTGTTACTCAATATACATATATGTTACTATCTTAGTCACATGTCATACTTATACTCATATGGTATGAAATCAGATTATATGTTATCACGAATCAAGTACATAGTTATAATGTAAATGATACAATAGCAACTCATCATGTTCAAGTGGTTATGATCATTTGACCCGTTATATAAGTTAAACATTATCTTCTTACTTATTCATCACATATATACACATGTCAGTAGGGTACAGATTATTATTAGCAGCTTTGATCCACAATAGACATTACTGACTCAATCAGAACAAGTAAACTACATCATTTCAGATTTCAGGACAGCCCAGCTGCGCTATGGCTAAGCCTAGGGCTGGCGCAGCTGCGCAGGCCTCTAGCCAAGCCAAGGCTGAGCTGTGCCTTGTGGTTTCTATCCGGTCATGCAAGCCAACAACACCACATAGCATATAAACATTTTAAAGGATACTTTTATGTTTGTACAGCCTTTCCTCGTTCCAAATATACGTGATATAGATTCTAAGTCAATACTTTCAATAACTTAAAGCAATTCAAGGTCATGAAACCACAAAGCTATTATGCTTGTCATGCATACACATAAGGTGGTCGTGTAACGTGTTCTAGGCATGTTCATGAATATCCTTACCACATACCTATTGCTAGCATTGCTATTGGTTTTGAAATCATGCTTCATTTTGTGTTCTTTTAATCTTTATGGCACCTAGCCTAATATGTACACATGTATATATATGCATGACACATTAATGAGGTTTAAAAACACTATCCAACATGTCCACAATGATCGGAATCTAGACTTCGATATAACATTCCAAAGTTCACGTTCAAAGTATAGTTCACTAATAAGGTCTATCATGTTCATGCTTCCTTATGAAACCTATATATGCAAGTTAACATGATTCTCATACATCTTTAAATCATACTATTATGCTTGCAAGGTCAGAATATTAGCATGGCAAGTATACATATCGAGTTTGTTTCCAAAATTCGAAGTTTGTTTATAAAATGCTATGTTTATTTCAAAACTATAAGTATGCGTGCAATTATTAGTAAAACATGCTTACATTGTCTCAATATATCCATATATATGTATCACTCATGCCAGCATGCTTATTCTAAATTAGTACTATAAGCTAGCACTTAACAGAAACAAGCAAAAATCAATTAACCATTTCCAGTGACTGACGCAGCTGCGCTGCGCCACAGTATTAAACCGGCGCAGCTGCGCCGTGTCTGGTTCGTCCCAGAGAGTTCCCAGTTTCGGCAGGTTCCAGGACGAATCATGAAATTACTTTACGAATTTGATTGCAAGCAGCCATATGACAGTCTAAACATGTATATTAGCTAGTATAACAACTAAGAACAATTAATAAACATTACTTGCTCACATAATCACGAATTATATGCCCAATTCAAGACTTAGTATCTTGACAGTAATCTTAAATGAAGAACAAGAATGAAGAATTTTATACCTCTGTTAACAATCTGAACTTGCTGCTACTCAATTCTTACAACTCTAGACTGATATTATATATCTTCTCAATTTCAAACTTAACCAATTCTCAACAAAGAAAAATATGAAGAGATGAGGCTATATTTATAGAACTCCCATTATACAGACAATGCAATTGCCTACCATTTCAAACCAATGGAAATTTGAATTGCAGGGAGGTTATTAGGGGGTTGGTAATGGTGGTTGAAATCCATCATGATAGCCACACCCTTGCTCATCATATGCTAGCCTATGTTGCTAAGTTTAAGGAAGAATAGGGAGTAGCTAGCTAAGGTTGGCTGAAATTGAGTAATAGAGAGTAGACATAGGCTTGAGTGTATCACGTGAAGAGAAATGTGTCTCTCATTATGGGACAAGCAAAGCAAATCTCAGCATTCTTACAAATGGACTACATGCTACACTTGTATATATACACCATATACTTATGTTATATATTATATGTACTTTTAGGTTATAATTTAAATCAGAATGTACTTCACATAATGTAATAAGTGAAATTTTGCACACATATAATCCATGTACATTTTTATCTTACCGATATAATTTAATCGGATGTTATCACATCACATCATCTCCTTTATTATTAAATTCTACAATCAACAAGTGATTACAATATATTCATGATATATCATTTTAATGTATACTTACATACATATTGTCACATAGGTATTAATCATGTAGCTCACATAGTTTAATTAATCTTAATACATGGTCCATAAATATAGTATAATCACATAAATGTTGCACCACACTATAATATAGTTGTATTCCATATACTTTATATTATTAATTATTGCATGCTTGTACATTATAATCTTATTATATTAATAACTTACTTATTTGCTTTATTATTCATAATGTCAAATAAATAAATTATTCATCTTATCGATTAATTACCAATAATATTAATTAATCCATTCCTCATTGATTATTAATTTCCATAATAATCGATTAACACTTATGTGATTAAATATCACATTAAATGAATATAAATCTTATTATATTTATAAACACTTTGCTTATTACTATTATATTATTTACAATAATAATAATCCACACATCATCAATTAATTATCATTAATACTCTATAACAATTAATTAATATTATACAATAACAATTAATAACAATTAACAATTAATATAGATTAATTGTTCACTTAATAAATCCTTCGTTACTTAATATCATCATTAATATATCTCATCAAGGTGCCACACAAGGCTTCCCGAGTTTATTATAAAGTCTACATTTTCCTCAATTATTATAATTATTCAATTTAATAGAATTGAGTTAATCCTTCTCATAACACAAAATTATTTATATTAAATAAATTATCATTCCCATTAATATATTTATTTAATAATATTAGAAAATTATCGGGTATTACACAGCTCGTCGTACATCTCAGCACTAATAGAGTTCGGTGGGAACTCATCAAGGTCTTCATCCTCCTCCTCAGCTGCCTCAGCCTCAATCTTTATCTCCTAGAGTCTTCCTCTGAGTCTAACACTGACTCATACTCCCGACCAACAATTGTAATCAAATAAGATGAATCTCTACGAACCAACTCTCCCAGACTGTATTAATGTATCGGGGCTCCTATTCAGTAGCCACTCGCGATACAACCTCCCTAGGCTGACTGGATCGTCCAACATCCGACATCTTGACAATCAAAATTTTAAGTCTTATGTTATTACGTGATGCTAATCAATACTCGCGCAAGTACATAAATATAACTATATAGCACATAAGGTAATTTATTATCTTTCTTAGAACTCGATAAGAGTTATCATTACTATGTTATCGAAGGCTACTACCCTAAGTTTTTCCCCACCTAAGGTTCATAACCATTAGCTCTGATACTAACTTGTGACACACCCAAACCCGGGTACTTCAATTTTCACGGGATTTGGTGTTCACTGTACAAATATCACATATCTATCTACCCATAATAAAACATCTCATGCAATAGATAGAAACATCCTCCCCTTATAGGGTTACAACATCTGAATAATAAATCAATCAATCCTAGGTCATACTAACCTTAAACATCAGTGTGGAAACATAAATAAATATATAAGTCTTAATCCACAAAGTCTTAAACATAACGTTAGCAATTACATAACAAGTCTTCAACACTTGTTAACCTTGCTCTTGCCTTTGCTAGTAGAAGGCTCATCGGACCTCTCACTCTTAACTACAATGTTATTATACAAGAGTGAGCATGATTGCCCACAAGTATAGTAATATAACAATAATAATAACATACAAGTGACTCAAAGAATTCAGAATAAAGAAAACTCGGCTTTTGAATCAAGAATGAATAACAAGAATCAAAAGTACATTTGAGGGTCATAAGACCATGAACTATGTTCCAGGTTATCAAGTATTTCTACTTTAAACCTTTAACAGACATAAGACTATATGGACTCTACTACTCGTACTTAGGGGGATCAACCATTAGTACTATAATGTGCACAATATCTCAACGCTAAAACCTAAATAATCCCCTATAAAAGGGTTGTTCAACTCAGTTTGACATCAGAGTCCGCACCGAAGGAAGTTTAGTTTGGATAAGCTTAATAACAGTTCTAGAATTTAGAACGTTCATCAACTATGGACTAGTCGAATCGATAAGGGTTCGCTAGTCTTACAAAGTTCAACAAATAGACTGATAATCATAGACTGATAATCAATTCGAATAATCGATCTCAAGAGGTATACAATCGAATAAGTATTGTATAACTGAAATCATGCTTTAAAAGAATTATAACATCTCATATGAAATCTTGACTTGAATAAACAAGGATAAGAACTCGTTCGGTATAAGAACATAAACTTAAGACTTGCTCAATGTAAAGAGTATAATTAGAAAGCTTGTGTAATCGTAATTGAGTTAGGATAAGGAAACTTGCTTCATAATAGTAAATTAGGGATAGAATATTTGCTCAATTTAAAGAGCATAGTTAGGAAAACTTGCTCAATAAAAGTAAAGTTTGAGTTTAGAACACTTACCTCGTGCGTAAGCTACAATTACTATTACAATTCACTTCCTCAACGTCCTACACATTACATTACATTTATAATATCGATTAGTTCCATTACCATTACGTTTAACTGTTGAACTTTTCACATAAGTTCAATTAAAAAACTTGGTTCCCAAATCTTAACTTGTTAACTAACCACATAACGTGAATCTAAACTATAATATGCATACCACGTAATATGAACTCCTAAACGATCATAATCAACCTTATGACAACAATATCCAAGTTCACACATAGCTTGATAACATGAGACTTCAAATTGTCTCATAAATGTCAACAATATGTTATACTACTGTTTCATACACTTAACATGTCATTAGGTTCATTACATTCGGTTAGTTCATCATGTTATGGCTTAAAACACATAAAATACATTTTGGACAGCAAGGAAGCCCGCTGGGGTGGGTTTGAGCCCGCTAGGGCGAACATGGGCTCAATTGGAGGGCCGCTGAGGCTGGTTTTAAGTCGACTGGGGCAGGTGTCTGCACTTTGAGGAATAGCAGTTCGCGAATTTCACAGTTCGTAGCCCAAATAAATACAAAATAGACCACACGACGATTTTTTTAATGTTACCCATGAAGTATAAACTTCATAAAGACATCATACAATGATTCTAGCATGCTTTCAACACTTTAGATCACACAATCACTCAGATTAAAACACGATCCCGAGTGACAACTACGCAAGACAGCTCAACAGACAAGCTACGGGGAATTGAAGACCTGGTTATGAACCCATTTTGCTGGACTCGGAAAATATTTTTTCCCATGTCATTGCGACATTCTCGGCGAGAGCTTTTCGAAAAGGTATCGCACGCCTCAAACGGATGCTCCGATCAAAAGTTAGAAAGTTTTCGACCGAACATCGCATTACTCGGAGTGCACGTATTTTGAGACGACCAAGCCGGGCACGTGGGCCCCACCTAGGGGAGCCACAGCTCTACCTGCGGCTGCCGCAGGTAGAGTGGAGGCTGCCTAGCCTATAAATAAACGTGCCCCCCGCTCATTTGAAAAAAGTCAGAACGCAGCGAAGTTCTTACAGTTTGATTTTTTGAATTTTACCCCTCTTCCAAACCCAAATATTTTCACTCCAATACGTAGATATACCCATATACTACCACATATCAAAAAAACACCAGTAGATTTGGAAGTTTAAAGCCTACGATTTGGCAAAAAGCCCATATTGCAGTCCATTGTAAGTATTTTTACAATCATAAAGTCAATACTACTACTTTGCATTTCTTTACACTTGCACACAAAGTTTCATCTTCTAAATATGCCCTGAACTTAGTTCCGTGGCCGTTTTCGTTAAAAATTGATATATTTTTGTACATAAACTTCGTTTTCAACATTTCTACAATTTGGATTGACGATCCGCCAGCTCCAGCAGATTCAATGCACTAGCACACACATTCTGGCAACTTCGCCGGACTGGGTTATCATCCCAGTCCGGGTTTGGACCTATTTTGTATATATTTAAATGCAAATGTACTAGCATTTCAATTCTGTCAAGCCCAGATGTCAAATTCGACTAGTTTACCTCTTTTATATATATTTACGCATATATAAGCGACATTCACCATCACTGGTACTCATATCAGTCCTGGTTGACTACATTTCTATCAATATATATATATATATATATATATATATATATTTTTAGTCGGCCTGAACTATTTCGTGGCCACTTTACTGCTTTTGCACACTTCTCCATACTGGGTGTTCTCCCCAGTCACTGGGTGACTACTTTTTTGTCAATTTCAATTCCAATGCGGGCACAGGCGTGAAAACTCATCGCCCTTTTTACTGTTTATATATATATATATATGTATATTTTATTTCTGTTACAGCCTGGATTATTTCGTAGATATTTACAGTTTATATATATATATATATATATATATATATATATATATATATTTCAATTCTAGTCCGGGCTTGCGAGTGAAAATCCATTGTCCTTTTACAGCTTTTATATATATATATATATATATATATATATATAACTATATATATATTGCTTTATTCAATTTATTCAACTGTTGCATTTAACATTCATTTTTATATGAATTTGCATCGACATATCTGCAGGCGAACTAGATTTATCCAAATCAAATCAAAGATTGATTTTCAAATTAAATCAAACCATTCGTATATAAGTTCAACGAAGCTGGTCAAAGCTTTCAATCAATCAATTAAAAGGCCCAATTTTCAAACAGCATTCACTAACGCATTCCAGTTTTAAGGAAAATATTGAAAAGATTGCAGCACCGTGTTTACACTGGAGTTGTGGGGTGCCTAACACCTTCTACATACTTAACCAAGCCCCCGAACTCAAAACTCCGATTTCAAATATTAAGTTTCAACAGTGTCTAGCAATTGGGCCTATTTTCAAATCAAATTCGGTTGAGTTAGTACAACCATTTTTAAAACTACCAATTAGCGACTCTGTTTAAATCAAATCGTCGACATATACACATGTTGGCCACTTTTCTAAAAAAACTCATCAAAACCTTTTTTGCAATAAAAAGAATAAGGGTATAGATAACTTAGGAAGATCGATTTGAGGAAAATCGGGTTATAAATCGACCTGCGGTATTCCTTAAATTTTTCAACGTCGACAGATGGCGACTCTACTAGGGACAGTAGAGGGCTTAGGCCACTTTCAATCTTTTCAAACATTTCCCTTTTAAAATTATTGAATGCGTGAAATCCTGCGTCTCCACAGTCAATGGTGAGTGAATGATGCGTCTTTCATTGAATGTATGAATGCTATGCCTTTACATTGAATGAATGAGAATGAATGCTTTAGTGCTTCGCACGAACTGTCATTGCATGTATAACCGGTGAGGCCAATGTATGTAAATGAATGTTGTGAGTCCCTTCACCAAGAGGTTAACCCGGTCGGTGGTAAGTAAGGACTCTGGGGACGACTAAGTCTCCGGGGTTGCCTCCTGAAAATGCGCCATCCAGATTCGCTCCAGTTGAACGATCAGAGTAACTTCCCTTCTAGTAGATTGCGATGATCTGGGAACCTTCATGCCAAAACAAAAGCCGCGAGAGTAAAAATAGGTCAGCTTCTGATCAACCGAATCTGACGGGATGCTTCTTCATGCCTTTTTCTTTCAATTCCATGTCAAGTCTCCAATTATTGAGGAGCACTGTAACGACCAGGAATTTTAAGCTCCTTATTAATTTTATATGTGATTTAAAATTTTTAGGAGTTAATTTTTCAAACTTATTTAAACCTTATGTGGTTATGTGCTTATGGGAATTTAACCTATGCAAATAAATGCTAGGATTTTATTAAAGGGAATCACTAATGGTTATTTAAATTAGTATATTAACCCTGAGACTTCTATATCAGAGTATTGATAAAAAGTGTTAGTAAATTATATATTCAAATTTCTTGAATATAGTGTAGAGATTTAATCAGGATTAATTATTTAAATATGAGTAATTAATTGGGAGTGTATTGATGAATTATTATTATGAATAAATAATAATTAATGAGTAAGAGATTAATAAATATAATAATATTATATTTACTTGATTAATTGTTTTATACAAACATCTGTTATATAAATGGTAGTTAACTATAAGGTGACCTTTGATAAAGCTATTATATATAGATTATATAGTAATCTTAATTGTATTATGTGAGATTGATAAGTGTAATGTGTACTTAGAGCATGTGACATGACGAGGGTAGGAAAACTATTATGAATACCCTATCATCTTACATTAATATCAATAGCATTATTAATTGATAATGTTTTTCTATAAGTTATTATTATAATAACAGTTATTAAACATAATTATATTATATTTAGTGTTAATAGAAAATGTACATGGATTATATGTATGTACATTACTTGGCACCTTGTAATTTGAAAATACACTATATACTTTTTTTTACTCATTATAACCTAAGTTATATAGAATGAAATGTGTAACATAAGTGTATATTATATAAACCAAGTGTTGTATTTTACAAATGCTGAGCTCTTACCTTATCCCTAAAAGAATGTCTCACCTCTTATTCACCTAAACTCAAAGCCTAGCTACTCTACTTCTTCTCATTTTCTTCACCAAGTATAGAGCTAATGAGTTTGGGGGAGTAGGTTTCATGATTTGAAATACCAACTCCTCAACCACTTCTTGTTAACCACCATGTTCTTGTGCAATCCATTGGTTTAAACTAGTGGGAAATAACATTGTATGGATATTGATTTGCCTATATATATAGCTCATCCTCTTCATAAATTCTTTTACTGAGAATGGCTTGAGTGTTGGAGTAAGAGTAATACATATCAGTGTAGTAGCATTGAGAGAGTAAGAGATAGCAACAAACCATATTACAAAGGTATAATTACTTACATTCAAGTTCATCATTCTCTGTTAATTTTCTAAAATTGTTGAAATCTTGAATTGTTCATGGTTTGGGTAATTGAATTGTGGAGTATAGTTATTAAGTGCTATATGATAATATAAGCTTACTAGAACTATTTCATGGCTACAATAGAATCGAATTCGTAATCGTTTTCTGAGATGAGCTGAAGGAATCTGCCGAAACTGCAAGCTCCTGGCCTGGACGCCAGCCTGCGCAGCTGCGCCAGTATTGCACTGGTTAGCGGCGCAGCTGCGCCAGTGCCTGTTCTGAGTTTTTTGATTTCTATTGCAGCACCTGTTATGCTATCATGTACTATCCCTTAGAGCAGACATGTGTACTAACTTAATACACTTATAGGAGTATATACAAGTAATTGAACAGGTATAATAATGATGATACACATGGTTGACATATCACTTATGGTTTTGAAATAAAATATAAGATTTCATGAACGAATGTTAACATATATGAAGCATGTTAGTGTTCTGATTTTGCAAGCATATTAGTATGATTTAAAAATGTATGAGAATGATGCTAACTAGCGTATATAGGTTCTATAATGAAATGTGATCATATGAACCGTACTAATGCACGTTCCTAGCAATAATGTAAGTTTTAAAACACAAACCGTGACATGCTATGCCATGTTACTGTTCTGATTTCTACGAGCGTAGTAGTATGGTTAAGAAGTGCATGAACAACCTATTAACTTGTGTTTATATGATTCGTAATGAAGCGCTAGCATGTTGACCTCGTTAGTGAACATTTCTAACGAAACATATAAGTTTCAAAGGTGAACATTAGCATGAAAGTATTCTAATTTGGCAAGCATGTTAGTATGGTATATATGGACATGAAAAACTAAGTCTAATGTGGTAGAACATACTAGCATACTCGATCGTAAGTTAAGGTAGTTTCAAATAAGAAACTTTATAACTTTGAAAAACAAACTAGACCAAGAATTTTGTCGTTTAGATTCTGACCATATGAGGATGTTTACGTAGTTTAGATATACACTCTATTAAATGTGAGTCATGACTATGAGATGCTTTACTTGTACTATGATACCTTTGTTGATTTAGTGCAACTTTTGATGAAAACGTAGAGTGTGAAGAGTAATAACATCAAATGCCATGTGAGACATGTTGTGAGCATACGAGTATAAATATTAAGATTTCATTAGGCCTATAGACGTATTAACATGAACCTCATTTGTTTATATACAGATTTCACATATGCATGCTTAATCGTAGAAAATGAACTTCAACTATGTGATTAGAGTATGTGTGTAGTATACTCGAGCATATATATTAAGTATTGTTTGGTCTCGTATGAGGTAGTATGACAGGAATAGCGAACCTTTGAAGTATGAACTTGTTTAACTTAAGGTTTACCAACATGAAAACATATGACTTCAAAATTGGATTTGGACGAGCATGCTTGTTTCGAATGGGAGATTATAACTTGATAAGCATGTGTATTAGTTTAATGGCAATAGTTGCATGCTAGAGTTACGCCGGGACACTTTCTGACCCGAACAATTTGCTTAAGTTGGATTTTAACAGTTAACATATTATGATGCTATAAATGATATGTTTGATATTGAATGTGATCTTATGTGATATATTTATATAACGACTAGATTCTAGTATGTGTGAACTTATATTAGTTTATACTAATTGGAGAGATCAACTTGTTATTATTAGGTCGTTCCAACGCCATTTAAATTAAAGCTAGAATTAATTGTAGTTGAGCAATCAGGCAAGTCTCCCTAACTTTACTCAAATTTATATTGAGCAGGGTATTATTATATTGTATGTTTTTCTGAACTACTCTTTTATTTGAGCAAGTTTTTTTTGACTTATACTTATTTATTGTACAAGTATCCGGACCCTATTGTGTAAGTATTCTAAATTCTTGTACTACCTTATTCAATAAACCGTGTAAGCGAGTTTCTAAACTTCACTTATTTTTGGTGAAAGTTTCTTATCTTTCTCATATTGTATTGAGCAGGTTATTGTATTGTGCAAGTTTCCCGAACTTCACACTTTGGTTATTATGAAAGTTCTCCCAACTTCACATTTTGAGTATTGTGAAAGTTTTTCGAACTTCACACTTTGGTTATTTTGCAAGTTCCCGAACTTCATTTCTTTATTATGCAAGTTCTCTAAACTTATACAAAATCGTATATTGTGCAAGTATCTTATCTTTATGTTTACTTTACTCAAAGAACGTTGTAAACAAATATCCTAACCTATGCATTTACTTTATGCAAGAGATCTATTATGGTGAAATTCCCCGAATTTCACTCTTTGATGTTGTAAGTGTCTAAGCCTATGTATTTATTTTATGCAAGGAATCTATTATCGTGCAAGTTCCCCGAACTTCACACATTGAGTATTGTACAAGTTTCCCGAACTTCACACGTTGAGTATTATGCAAGTTCCCTGAACTTACACAAATTCATATATTATGCAAATTCTAAACTTCACTTTGTGCAAGTTCTCTATCCTTCTCATATTGTATTGAGTACGTTATTGTAGAATCGAAAGTTGTTTACTTAATTGCTTGAACTTTATTTTCAAGCATGTTATTTAGTGGTTTAATTACTTATCAATTATTCTACATTGATATTATTGATGTCCGCACCTAGTGCATTTGAGCTCGTACAGTCTTGGACTTGTACATTATTCAAGGTTTTAAATTTCTTGTACTATGTCAGTAAGAGTCTGAACCTTTTCTCGGTCAGACTAGTGTATGAAGTTTTCTTTAAAGCTATCCAAACCAATTGATGGTAAGGATTCTTAGACGGAACAGAACACCCCTTATATGTAGGAGTGTGTCCAGGTATCTAATATATATGATACGAGTAAGCAGATATAAGTGTTATGCATATTCACGTTGTACTCGAGGCTGATCTCCTCGAGGTACTAAGTTTCTGTAGCCAGAAGCCAGTAATCCAAAAAGGGTCAATTAGCTATTGAACCCATTGGAAAGTTATAGTTCAAAGTCTACTCGACTATCAGTCATTCTAAAGGCAATTATTATCTTTGCTTTTAATAGTCAGATTATTAAATCTTTCAGATATTCACAGTGTTGAATCGTGCAGGTTGTTGAACCTTACAGATATTTATATTGTTGAATCATACAGATTGTTGAATCATTTTAACATTTATATTGTTTAATCTTTAAGATATTCATTTTGTTGAAATCATTGTCAGATATTTTTTCATTCATCATGATATATCCTTTATTGTTGTATTTAAATATGTTGAGCAAACTTGTTGCTCATTCTTGCTATATTATGACTTATATTGTAGTTAAGTCCGAGCCCTCAAGGAAGGACAAGGGTGAATGAAAGATATATGATGGTTTGCAAGGAGCAGACTTTGTCTTTATGATTTGTTTAATTACTGTTAATGTAATATGAACCCTAATGTTTATTCTAGGGTATGTTTGTATTGATGTATTAAGGTTATCGAATCTTGCGACTAGTAACACCTTTTGAATGAACGACGTACGTTTATTAAATTTCGCATTTTAGTTATTGTATGTTACTTAAAGGTGGATGTTAGTATTGTTTCGTGGTGACCGGACCGGGGTCAGTGAACCCGAATTAGGGGGTGTCACAAGCACAATGTAAATGACAATAATGAAAGATTTACTTTCCTGTCAAATATCATGTCATCCTGCCATCAAAACAACTAACCTCGGTTTTGCAGGATAAACTTAAAAAACACACATCATAAATGCATCCAGTCATTACTTACCACAGGGAACTGACACTCCTACGTTTTGGTGTAGGTAGGGAAAAATTGGTCCTATCACCAGATCAAAGGCCATAAAAGCACCCAGTCCATCTACGGACATGACTTCAAGTGCTTCACCAGAATCCACCCCTGTGTCTAGGGAAGAGTTCGAAGGATTGAAAAATCAGATAACCGAGCTAGCCGGTTTCCTTCGAGAGCAAAGCAAGGCCTTTAAAGAAAAATAATCTCAAACTCATCCAGAACCAAGAGCATCTGGTAGTGGTGCTGGCGGTCAAGATACAGAAAAGGCCGAAACTCAGATCCTTGGATCCCAGAACCAGGATACAATCAACAAAATTCCAGAAATCACCATCCTAAGCAAAGAACAGGAAGCTAGTGACATTCTTAAGAAAATGCAACAAATGGAAGAAACCCTCCGGTCCATCAAAGGAACTGGTGCATTTGGTAGTGTCAACTACTCAGATCTATGCATATTCTCTAGGGCTCGTTATCTTGAGAAATTCAGAACCCCCGAGTTTGAGAAATATGATGGGCTGGGAGACCCGTACACACACCTGAAAGTTTTCATCTGAGAACTCGGATCCTATGCTGAGGACGAGAAACTTCGAATGCAGCTATTTCAGAAGAGTTTAACTGGGGAAGCCATAGCCTGGTATGCCCGTCTAGACAACTCCAAAATCCATAGTTGGGAAGAATTGGATCATGCCTTACTCAGCCAGTACAGTTTTGAATCTCAACTAGCTTCAGATCGGTATCAAATTACCAAAATCAAGAAGAATAACACTGAATCATTCAGAGAATATGCCCAGCGATGGAGACGGGTCGCTGCACAAGGCACCCCTGCCATGACTGAATCTGAGATAGTTATGACTTTCATCGATATTCAAGGAGATCCTTATTAGGAAAGGGTCCTGGCAGGCATAGGAAAACCTTTCTCTAAAATGATCAAACACGGCGAAATGGCCAAAATGGGACTCAAGTCCGGAAAAATAAAAGACCTAACGGCACTCGAATATGTTGCTGAGCATATCCAATCCGAAAATTATGGGAGTAATCCCTGGAGGGTCCACAAAAAGAAAAATAAAGAAGTTTTCTTAGTGTTACAAGGACAAAATTCAAGCGGTAATTCAAATAGTACACCCATTCAAAGGAGGAACTATACCCCTTTCCAAGCTGCAACACATCCTTCAAATCCTTCATTCCAGAAAACCATGGAGGTCAGACGCAGAAGGACTTTCACCCCATTAGGGAATTCACTCGAGAACGTCTCCAAACTTCTGACTACTCAGAAGAAGATTGGCCAACTCCTTCCGCCAACTAACACTAATGCAAGGAACTTCGACCCTAGCAAGAAATGTGCGTATCATTCCAGATCACCGGGACATGACACCCAAGATTGTTGGTCCCTCAAGCACAAAATCCAAGATTTGATTGATAATGGAGAAATTGTGGTCACAAAACCCAATCAACCGCATGTCCAATATAATCTTTTCCCACAGCACAAGGAGGAGAGTGTCAACATGATCAACACTTCAAGTGGAGAAGGATCCAAATACCTCCGCTATGTTGAAGAATCCAACAATCCAACAACATCAGCCCAATGAGTTGGGAAGCTTTTAAAAAACAATTCCTGATAGAGCAAGAAATAAAGTCTATCAAGGAACAAATCGAGCAGTTGGCTGAATTGGTCGTCTACCAACATCAACTCACCAAAAAGATGTTGAAGCAAATCCATCAATCTATTGGCACTCGCTCTCCTCCAGCGAAAGTTAATTCTAATCAAGATCATAGCCGGACTTGTGAGCTCACACCCTGGACTGACAAAGGGATCGAAGAAGCAAGTGTCCAAGCAGGTGGGAAGTTCCTATTTCAAAGGAATTTCTCCAATTTGAACCAGTCAATAGAAGAAATTCTGCAAATGATGATCAACGAGGGAATGGTTGAAAACTTGTTACCTCTGCTAAACCCTCAATCCAGAAAATTCAAACCTGACCAAATATGTCAGTATCATTTCAACTCTCCCGGCCATGATACAGAAGAATGTTGGGCACTTCGTAACCTAATTCAAGACCTGATTGAGAAAGGTGACCTATTCAGAGGAAATCAAATTCTCGACATGACAGATAAAGATAGCCTCTAGATCCCTGATGCATGGTATCAAGACACAGTGGCTGTCATATCCTGTGATGAAGAATTAATCATCACACCCCTGATATACTGACAAGTAAAGGGGTCCAAGAAGTCTAAAATCCTGTGAAAGTGGCTGCACCTCAGCCTTTAATTCTACCCTTCAGGCCTCAGTATCCAATCCTGTCTGAAGAAGGTCCCATAGAACTACGGGGACATTGAAAGCTCTACTTCAAACAACATTTCCATCCTATCAAAGGATAATCTATTGTACCTGTCTCAGCGTGTGATTAAACCAGTTACCAAAGCAAAAGAAAGGGTGGCTTAAGAAAAGATACAAGAGCTCCTCAAAAAGATGGGACGCAATGAAATCAAGATAGTGAAAAGCTTGAAAGATGCACCCAAGTAAATATACATTATGGACTTGGTCCTATCATCAGAGGATCACCGTAACATCCTAGTGAAGGTACTAGAAGAAGCTCATCTGCCATACACGGTAGACATAGAGAAATTCTGTCACATGATAGAACACATTTTCAACAACAATATGATTTCCTTTACAGACGATGATATCCCAGCTGAGGGAAGGAGCCCCCACAAGTCCCTGCATATAGCCGTTATGTCCTTCGGATACGTGATCAGAGGAGTGCTTATTGATGGAGGATCTTCCCTCAACATTTGTCCATACGACATGTTGGAAAGGATGAAGATCAATCCAAACCGGATCAAAGCCAGTCACATGGTTATCCAGGCTTTTGATGGATCTCGCCGCCAGGCTATGGGGGAAATCGAGCTTCCTCTAGAAATTGGTTCACACACCTTCTACGTATCTTTCCAGGTGCTCAACATAGCCACCGGATACAACTTATTGTTGGGCAGGCCATGGATCCATATGGCCGGGGCTGTTCCATCCACCCTCCATCAGCAACTCAAGTACATTATCAACGGCAGCCTCATCACAATAAATGCTGAACCGAAATACCCTACCCACATACATGGGGACATGCCAGTGATTATCCTGGACGCCGGGGTTGAGCCTGCAAGTTTTCAAGCTCTCGAGGTAAGTGATATTCAATATCTACCAATTGGGGCATCAGCCCTGAAGCCTAAAATTTTCACTAAAGTAATGGAAGTGGGCCAAGAAATGGTAGCTGCGGGTTTCCAGCCTGGAGAATGGTTAGGAAAGAATAAGCACGACATTAAGATGCCAACTCAAATCCTATGTCAGATGGAAAGAGCAGGACTAGGATTTTCTTCCCGGTCAAACCACCGGAATCCACACAAACATCCCAAAGCGCAAGCCTCCACAATTCTGCTCCCAAACCTCACAAATGCCAGATGGGTGAAACCTACGAGGAAGATCCCTACGGGGGCATTAGCCATGCTGTTTCCTCCGGTCATACCTGTCCATGAAAGGAAAGCCCTCAAGTCTGAGGCAGATAGCGAAAAGGGAAAAGAAAAGATCCTGTACGGAGGACGAGACCCATTTGCTAAAATAAAAGTCATTGTCAACTACGAGGGGATGAATGATGAACTCCCAGATAGTGACGATGAGGATTGTGCTCACTTTCCTCGCATCAAACAGAGGAACAATCCACATAAAAGCCTCGGCCATATCCTAAAGGATGTCTCAGTTGTCATTCAAGATGAGACGGACGAGCATACTTCTAGCATCATCCCTATCCATGAGGATCTAATGCTGGATAATTGGAGCAGTGTCCCTTGCCTCAGTGGAAAAGGGTAAAGGGGCAGACAGTCAATCTGCCCTTAATCATGCTTTCATTTACTGCTTACTTTTGATTGCACGACTGGAGCAGTCACTTTTATCATGCTTTACAAATGCTATGTGTATTTAAGCAGTTGTATATATTAATGGAAGCATTTTTGTTTTCAGGACCCAAGCATTGGATGTGCGTGTCTCTGCTGATGAGATGCCAACTTGTCAAAATAACTCCAACCATTATGCAAGATTGAGCTTCAACTTGATGGATCTTGATCAAGATGAGGAAGATGACTATGAGGTGCCAGAGGAGATCAAGGAATGGGTCGAAGACAAACCCAAACCAAACCTTGACCAAACCTCCACCATCAACATAGAAACCTCCGAAACCATCAAAGAAATCCAAATAGGTTTAGACCTCACATCAGATCAAAAAGCCGACCTGATCGAACTCCTAACACAGTACCAAAATATATTTGCATGGTTGCATGAAGACATGATTGGTCTATCCACATACATTGTCATCCATCAGATGCCCATCAAAGAAGGGTTTAAACCAGTCAAACAAAAGCTCAGACGATTGAAACCTGAGTGGAGTCTCAAAGTTAAAGAAGAAATCATTAAGCAATTCAAAGCCGGGATCATCATGGTATTAACATATCCCGAATGGCTATCAAACATAGTCCCCGTGCCTAAACCAGGAGGGAAGGTACGAGTCTGCGTTGATTATCGGGATCTAAACAAAGCCTGCCACAAGGAAAATTTCCCGGTACCTTTCATCCACATCCTGATTGACAATACTGCGCAGTACGACATGTATTCCTTTGTAGACTGCTTTGCTAGTTACCATTAAATCATAGTTGCTGAAGAAGACAGGGAGAAAACAACTTTTATCACTCCCTAGGGAACTTTTTGCTACCGATGTCTATCCTTCGGCCTCATCAATGCCGGAGCAACGTATCAGCGACCCATGATGGCCCTCTTTCATTATATGATTCACAAAGAAATAAAAGTCTATGTTGACGACATCATCATCAAATCCCGGAGGGAGGATGATCACATAGACCATCTCAAGAAGCTGTTCAACAGGTTGCGCAAGTACAACCTCAAGCTAAATCCCGCTAAATGCTCTTTCGGTGTCAAGCCAGGC
This sequence comes from Panax stipuleanatus, assembly GCA_020205555.1. Classification (NCBI taxonomy): domain Eukaryota; kingdom Viridiplantae; phylum Streptophyta; class Magnoliopsida; order Apiales; family Araliaceae; genus Panax; species Panax stipuleanatus. Next base: position 35,167,278 of record CM035118.1, read on the forward strand.
ACACTGCTAGGATTCTTGGTCAGCAATCGGGGCATTGAGTTAAACCCTGCCAAGATCAAAGCCATTTCTGAAATGCCCGTGCCTCGTACAGAGAAGGAGATACGAGGATTCCTAGGAAGGATCAACTTCATAAGTCGGTTCATTTCCCAGCTCATAGCAACCTGTGAGCCCATCTTCAAGCTGTTAAGGAAGAATTCCTCCATCAAATGGAATGAGGATTGTCAACAAGCATTCCTTGCCATCAAAAAGCAGCTTGTCGAAGCACCTATTTTGGTACCTCCTAGGGATGGAGTCCCCTTATTCATGTACCTGTCCATCAATGCCAATGTAATGGGCTGTATGCTAGGACATTAGGATGATAGTAGCAAAGAAAAAGCTATCTACTTCATCAGCAAAAGATTTAGCAGCGGGGAACAAAAATACACCCTGATCGAGAAGACATGCTGTGCATTACCATGGGCCGCCATGAGGTTGCAACACTACTTACATGGGCATACGACGTAATCTCATTTCTCGTATGGATCCACTCAAATATATCTTCAACAAACAAATGTTAAATTGCCGACAGTCCAAATGGCAGTTGATTCTACAGCAATTCGACATTGTCTACGTAACTCAGAAGTCTATCAAAGGCCAAGGCATTGCAGATCAATTAGCAGAAGCGCCTTCAGGAGGGTTCGAGCCCCTGGAGACATATTTCTCAGATGATGGGATTATGTCAATTCAACAACTCCAGTTAGAGAATACAGTCCAACCATAGAAAATGTATTTCGACAGAGCGGTAAACATGTAAGGTTCCGGAGCTGGGGCAGTCCTTATCTCTGGTACAGGTGATCAATATCCTGTGGCTACTAAACTTCAATTTGGCAACACCAACAACACGGCCGAGTACGAAGGCTGTATACTGGGGTTGAAACTAGCCCAATCCATGGGTATTAAACACTTATTGGTCTTTGGAGATTTTGAGTTGGTCATCAGACAAACCACCGACAAGTATCTCACAAAAGAACTGCATCTGCTGCCCTATCATCGACAAGTCCTCAAAATGTCCCAGGAGTTCGAAGCAATAACCTTCGTCCACATTCCTCGGGGTCGAAATGACTTTGCCGATGCACTGGCAACGTTAGCTTCATTAATCCGCATATCTAACAGGAACGGGTTTCCCAACATCCAGTTCACAAATCAAAAAGTCCCAACGTACGGGAATTACATTGGAGAAGTATCATACGAAATACCTCCTGTCAAGCAACCTTGGTTTCAAGATATCAAGGAATATCTCCGTGATGGATCCACACCCACTGGTGCAAGCCAATCAGAGCGAAAATGGATTCTTAGAATGACCATGAAATTCTATCTGAGCGGAGATGCACTATAGAAAAAGGATGCTGGAATATGCCTGTTAAGATGCCTCGACAAGGAGCAAGCCCAAAGACTAATGGATGAAATCCATGGCAGAGTCTGTGGTCCACACATGAGCGGTCATCTGCTAGCTAAGAAGATAATCAGAATAGGACATTACTGGGTCTCGCTTAAAGCTGATTGCGATGATCACGTCAAGAGATGCTTTCAATGCCAAATACATGGAAATGCCATCCAAACTCCTCAAAATGAGCTGCACAACATGAATGCACCATAGCCTTTTTTTATGTGGGGAATGGACGTAATAGGTCCAGTCGAACCCAAAGCCAGCAATGGTCATCGGTTCATCTTCACCATGATCGACTATTTCACCAAATGGATTAAAGCAGCCACTTTTCCTAAAGTCACAAAAGAGGTCATCATCAGTTTCATCAAAAATAATGTATGTCGATATGAATAACCGGAGGTGATCGTATCAGACAACGCCAAAAACCTGAACAATTAAATGATGATAGAATTGTGCGGCAAGGTCCACATCAAGCATCTCAACTCTGTCATCTATCAACCCAAGATGAACGGTGCTGTCGAAGGGGCCAACAAAAACATCAAGAATATCATGCAGAAAATGTCCGCCAATCACAAAGACTGGCCTGGCCTGCTACCTCTCACCCTGTTAGCCTACAGGACGTCAATGCGCACCTCTACTGGGGATACCCCCTATTCCTTGATCTATGACGAAGCAGTCCTCCCCATATAAGTAGAGATGGAGTCTTTACGAGTGTTACTAGATGCTCAGATGGACGAAGATCAATGGTTGCAAGACCGATATCATCAACTGTCCCTGATAGACGAAAAGAGGGCCACAACCATTTTCCACGGACGGTTATACCAGCAAAGGATCGCCAGGTCCTACAACAAGAAAGTCTGAATTCGACAATTCAAAGAAAATGATTTGGTGTTAATAAAAATCCTGATCAATCAGGATGAAGCCAAGGGAAAATTTGCCCCAAACTGGGAAGGCCCTTTCATTGTCAAGGAAGTGCTGACAGGGGGAGCCATCAGGCTACAAGAAATGGACGGGAACAAATTTCCCAACCTCATCAATTCAGACACTGTGAAAAAGTACTATGTCTGAAGCACATGCATACCCGCATCCGGGTCCTACAAATCGAATCAGGTTCGGCTTTTCACTAAAGAAGCTTGAACTACGAATGACATGATCTCCCTCAGCCCGGGAGTACGTAGGCAACCATCTATGGTGCGGTCAAACCAAGCAAAAATCCAAAGAACTTGCAAATTCCAGCATCAAAATCTAAAGCTCATCGAACCAAATTCAAACCCCAGATAAACTCTTTGCAAACCTCTTCAACCAAAACTACGCATGACCTGATCTTCCTCAACCAGGGAGTACGTAGGCAGCCCTCTACGGCGCGGTTTGACCTTTAAGAAAAAACAAAAAAGTGGAAGACCAGTTCTAAGACACCGAAGATAAATAAAAGCTAAATGCTGTCAAGCTGTCTGGTTACCAGACCCATTTGAGGAACTCCCTTGACACCTCAACTGTCAGTCCATTAAGGAGAGGCCCGAAATGCATCAATAACTGCGAGTCATGACGAAAGTGGTAATCACTCAGCGATGACAATACATATCTAAGCAGGGAAGTATCTCAAAATTATATTTCTCTGATATATAAACTGTTTTATATACATAGTGCCCTATACATGAAAAAATGGTTGATCTAGTCTGTGCAGAAAAAGTAAAGCTAGTCTATGGACCCAAGGACAAGCGGGTTAGCAATGCCAGCATGGCAGCTCTCTCTAAAGATGGAGGAGCATCTGTAAGAGTAGTCCACTTAGCCTCCATACGGCTCAGAACATCCACAGTCATCTGCAAGGTGGCACTGTGGTCATTAATGTAAGCACTCATCTCGATAACCAAACTATGGGTGTAAGATCGGAGAGCAGTACTATCAGCAATGTGGAAATCACGGGAAGCTATAGCCTCATCCATCTCTACAAAAGCTGTATCCCGAGAAATCAAAGTCTCCTCAATCTCAACATATGCTGCATCTCTAGCTGAGCGAACCTCATCTCGCTTCTCAATGGCGGTATCCAAAGTAGAGCAAAGATCCTCTGGCTCAATCAAGCTAGTATCCAAAGCGGTCCTGAGACCATCCCTCTTAGCAAAAGCTAAATCTCTGCCAGATACGGCAGCCAACATCTGTGCTCTAGCTAAGTCTCTCTCAAAGGTCATCCTGAATAGAGAATCTGACAAAGCTGGATCTGTCCCTGTGGGAATAACCGGGGGATCACTAATAAAAGCTACTGCCAAATATACGAATAACTCATCCTCAATAAGAGAATCGGGATCCTCCATGGGCTCCTCCTCGTTAGAATCCGCAAGTAGAGGTAAATGAAGCTCTGCTACTGCGACTACGGTCTCTACCTCTAACCATGCAGAATACTCCAGAGAACGATCCAAATGTCTACTTGAGAACTCAGCCCTCTCCTTGTGAGTCCAAAACTTATAGACTCTAATCAAGTGGGCCGGTGACATAGATGAAGCCGACATCCTCTGATTAGCAGAATACTCAAAATGGTGCATACTCTGCCACTGATCAAACTACTCCATAAATGCCAAGGGATGATAAGTAGTCATACCTCTCAATCCTGCAAAAGGCAAATAATCCATGCCAGATGCATGAGTAATGAAGCTGAACGGGGTCGCCATCCTTGAACATAACAAATATGCGAACGGATGCTCAATATCTGATAAAAATGCTAACCAGGACTCTGAGTCGACGCAATCAGGCGAGCGGAATGAGTAAACTGAGGATATCTCATGGCTAAAACAATAGGCATGAGGTCTAAAGGATCCAATCGGTCGTATGTGTGACATCAACCACATATACAGCACGACCGAGCTACCCCGGAAAAACCCCGCTGGATGGGTACTGCAATAGGTGAGCGACCTCAGAGTCTCCCCCAAGATCATAGGGATAATGGTACTACCCTGCCTAAGGGCTCTGACTACGGTAACCAATCCCACATCAAGGTGATCTAAACGCAATGGCATGTAAACATACGCCATAATACACATTAACAACATGTCTATCCTGGCTGTGTGCCAATCCTCTACGAAAATGACAAAATCTCCAACGTGACTGTCGTAGCTATCAAGCTCACCATAATGCTCTATCAAGAAGTCAAGGGAGATCACATGCCCTGAAATGATCTCAGCCATGACTATGCTCTGTCGAAGACCAGATAGCTGAGTAAACGGTCTCCGCATATCACTGATAGCCATTCGAGCACATGTCGACTCTAAATCCAAGCCAATAAATCTCTGGTACTCCTCCAGAGTAGGCAAAAGCTCAAATTGCCCAATGCAAAATACCTGTCTCTCTGGTACCCATAAGGGTAGGACGCTATTAATAAAGCCGTCTAGAACCCTGAAATCTACAAGGGCCATTGAATGCCCTAGCATTTGGTCAACTGTCCCCCTAGATAGAAAGGGCAGACTATCATACCATGATCGCAACGATGTAGCCACCTCCGACTATGGAAAATGCTCTATACGGCTAACTGCAGACGTCATCATCTGTAGCATTGTATCACAAGACCGTCCAGAGGTCAAGTCAAATCGCAGCTGTCTGAATGCATACATATGATACATGCATGATGATAATGATATAAACATGGTGCAGCAGATAAAGATGACAGAAATATCTATAAAAAGCTATCTACTACATACATCATCCCTATATCCTGGTACAAAGTGGAAGGAAGAATATAAGGAAATGGGGCACCACCAACCAGCTAATATAGTGGTCTATCAAAATGATGGCACTGACGCCGAATAGCCAAAATAGTGGCTAACCAAAAATATAGCTGCCATAGCTATCACAGGAAGTCAAAGATCTCGGTATCAAACCGATCGACCTGCTCCAGATCCTCTGTCTGCATAAAGCTGCTGGGATCAGGCATATTTGGGCGGTATAAGGGAGGATCTACCCCTATATAACTGCTACTGAATGGACCTAAAGAGGGGCCTGCTCCAGAGCTGGATGGGTAAAATGAAGATGCCTCTGATGGATCTCAGCCAAGGTGCCTGATAAAGAAACGAGCCTGGTCCAACTCCCTGGTCAGATGTGCTATCTGGTCTACATGAGTAGGCTCTTTAATACAAGTTATCCAGTCCGTCATCATCACGGACCCCGACACCATGTCTGCCATAAAAAGGGTAGCACGAGTCTGAGCCCCAATAGTGCGAGGACTCCACCAACTGTAGAAGGCTGCCTGGCTGTATGGGCCCTCTGATAGATCAAAGCCGTCTATACCCTCCAAAGGGATGTCTGTCAAAGGCATGGACAGTGGCCAATGATGCCAAGCAGAAGGAGAAATGGGAATACGGATCTCCCCTGTAACGCTCTGAATGACACGCTCTCCAAGATAGAGTTCCCAGCCTCCCTCCATTAACATAGGGACTCTACGGGTTGATAAGTCAAACTCTCGGCCCGTGGGGAAACCTCCATCAAATCCGATGGTCAAATGCTCAGATGTGTATGGCGTCCAGCTGATCGAGCCCGTCGTCAAAAGCTCCAACTACAGACGGGCAAGAGTGAATCCCTCAGCGACAAGGACCTCCGTCAAAATGGAGTGATGCCATCTCCGTCCACGTGGATAGGTCTCCAGACCTAATGCTGAAATGGGCCGTAGGCAAGGAAGCCTCTCAAATGCCCAAAGCTATCCATGTAAATATCAAAAGTCCTCAGTGACCAAGACTGCCAAAAATAAGTGTAGAAATCAAATAGGTACAGAAACATGTAGTCACCAGCAAAAACTAATGGAATCCTAACCAAGCCTCCGTCACACCCTCTGAAAGTAAGCGCATGTCCCGGAGAAAATAGGAAAAGGTATAGGAGCCCCAATCAAAGTCACTGAGGTGCTCTACATACTGAGTGGCGCTGATCAAAGCAAAGGACACCGTCAACGAGTTGTCCGCCATAAAATAACCCCTGTTAATCGACAAAAACAATCGCCTCAGAATGCGATCTCTAGCCCTCCGATCATCAGGCGGAGGTAATTGCAAAGTCCCGTCCTGGGCATCTATACTCAACGGACCAGATCCGACTGCTCGACCCTTAAATGCCGACTGAGAGACTCCCAACAGGGACCTAACTGCGGTGGGCAAAATGTCAGACATAACAGGCACTGTCTCACCCTCAAACTCAATGTCAGTAATAAATCTTCAGTCCATAAGAATCATCATCACCTCACAATTAAGCAGATGAAGAGACTGGGTCTGGTGAAACCAGCGCTCAGACAAAGCCCTCATATACCCCCAAGGGCAACAGCGGGACAAGATAGAGAAGAAGGCCTGAAATCCCCAGCCATCTATAATCTCCATATAATCCTCATGCAGAGTCTGATAAAGGGAGTGCACACTAAACCAGTTCCCTCGAGGCTGTGTCAAGGCAGGGACCTGCATCAAAAATTAACCCATGTCAAAAACCTATGCCCCGAGAATGGCCAGAAGATGGGAAAAGAATCCATAGAGAAGAAAAACTTCAAGTCACCTTGTTGGCCTGAGATATCTAGAAGGATGGCGACTCAAGTCGCCCAACAACTCCTGTGTTTGCAGAACAATGCCCGGGACTTTTGCACGTGGAAACTGAGCTTGAACAGGAGCAACAAAAGTAGCCTCCTTGTCATCAATGTCAATGGGTTGCTCGTTCTATGCTGGACGTATCCTGCTCTCTACCAATCCGTGTGGCGTCCTAACTGGACGGGCCTGTGGGACGGCAGAAGCCCTCCTCCGTCTAACGCCTGATGAAACCCCGATAGAGCTGTCGGGTCTATCGCGACCCATCGCATACACCAGTACTCGAAATCACCTTAGACAGGGTGTGGTAAGCCTAAAGTCTGTGACTTCCTAATCAATCAATCCAGCATATATATGTAAGTCCTAAAACATGCATGGTTTCATCAAAAATACCCCGCACAGTCAAAACTACATGTTTTCAAAATCCCAAAAGCTCAAAACTTGCATTGGGACCGTAAAAAACTCCCCACAGAGTCAAAAAAAATGCATGCTTTTCAAAACCTAAGATTTTGGAAAAATTTCGCCAGAGTCTCCTTTGTAAAATAGATTGTCCACATGCACACAGGCATACCTAGGTGGCCATTCAGTAGCACACCTACCCAAAAATAGAAACAGTTCATATTTACTGAAAAAATCAAAAAATAGCCTCACATGGTCTCCAAAATACCATAGGCATTTTTAGTTGAAAGTCTAGGCTCACTAGGCCTCAAAAAGGATGACTAAACTTATCAAAAAGTGGGAAAATTGATTGTCTCAGAACCTAAATTTTCTTACATCCAAATGTGCATTACAGTAAGATATGGATACATATGTAGACAGAAAATTTTTCACAGGTCGTATAGACATACATTTTTCATACATTACGTTTAAAAGCACCCTTTGCGGTTCACGTGCTTTTAACGGTCAAAAACTTGAAAGAAGGATGGAAAACGTTACCTGCGCCGCACTGAACGTGTAAGAACTGATTGATTCAAAATTTGACTGCCAGAACTCCGTAGATCTGAATAAGAAGATTGAAAATTTTTTCGCTGCTCAAATGGAAAACTTGCAAGATGAAAATCCCGCAGCACATTAAGTACGCCAGGTGGCCGCAGCTCCACCTGCGGCTGTCGCACCTCCACCTGCGGCAGCCCTGGTGGGTCCCACCTTCCCCGGGCTCGGTTCGGTTCGAGTCGAAATAGAGTTTAAACGGGCTGCCGAATCAAATCTAAAGAGAAATCGCTACGCGATTGAGCGGTTTGTCCTGAAATCCTGCGTTCAAGCAGTGCAATCCTGACAAAAAGGGAACATCCACAGAGACCCTTGACATTCATCCTGGATCCATGTCCGAGGATTAACAAATCAAATTGCGAAAGAACTGCTCAAAAATTGCGTAAAATTGCCAAAAATTGCCGACTGAAGCAGTTTCAGCCGTTGGTTCCAGCCCAGTGAAGTTCGGGTTCTGACTGAAGTAGACTCAACCATTGGCTCAACCCCAGCGAAGTTCGGGTTCTGACCGAAATAGTTTTAACCGTTGGCTCAACCCCAGCGAAGTTCGGGTTCCGACCGAAGCAGTTTCAGCCGTTGGCTCAGCCCCAGCGAATTTCGGGTTCTGACCGAAACAATTTCAGCCGTTGGCTCAGCCCCAGCGAAGTTCGTGTTTTGACCGAAACAGTTTCAGTCGTTGGCCCAACCCCAGCAAAGTTCTGGTTTTGACCGAAGCAGTTTCAGCCGTTGGCTCAGCCCCAGCGAAGTTCGGGTTCTGACCGAAGCAGTCTCAGCCATTGGCTCAACCCCAGCGAAGTTCGAATTCTGACCAAAGCAGTTTCAGCCGTTGGCTCAGCCCCAACAAAGTTCGGGTTCCTACCGAAACAGTTTTAGCCATTGGGTACAGTCCAGCGAAGCATCGGGTACTGACCGATGATAACTCAGTCGTTGGTTCCATTCCAGCGAAGCATCGGGTACTGACCGGTGACAACTCAGTCGTTGGTTCCAATCCAGTGAAGCATCGGGTACTAACCGATGATAACTCAGCCATTAGTGCAACCCCAGTGAAGTTCGGGTGCCGACCGAAGTCAATTTCAACCTTCAGACTAGTCCCATGAAAAGTCGGGAGACAATCTATGGTTGAAAGTCATATAATAATACATCTTCACAAATGACAGATGATGGAATCTGTTATACAAATCCTCAAAGAAGATCATTGTGGTAGTATCAATCCTGGCCTATTTCTCAATACCTACAAAGCTATCGCAGAGGACGTCATCCCCAGCAAATCAAGACGGGAAAATCTGTGATAGCTCACCCCCTCAGAATCTACAAAGCTATCACAGAGGACGTCATCCCCAACAGATCAAGACGGGAAAATTGTGATAGCTCACCCCCTCAGAATCTACAAAGCTATAGCAGAGGACGTCATCCCCAGTAGATCAAGACGGGAAAGTCTGTGGTAAATCATCTTCAACGAACTCATCAGAGTCAAACAAATTATCGTGAATGATGTCATCCACTTCCGAGAATGACAAAATTGGCTCGCGATGACTTCATAATACCTTCAATGGCTATATCGGATAGCGTCATCCCCAGCAAAGTGATAACGCACACAGCCAAAAGTAGCCCCATTCTACTCCAAGACGCCCAGCTTCAAAATGGCTCTGGCACTCTGTATTTCTAGTGTCTACTAATCTTTATCTTGTCCATTCCACCACGTTACATGGACATGATAAAGAGGGGCATCTGTAGATAATCGAAATTTTCCTTGCCCCAATACCAACCCGGTAGGAGGGCAAAATCGTCAATTAATTTAAATTCGGCCACCAACATCGGTCCTTCAACCTAAATTTGATTCCCAATATCGGTAATCAAGCTTCGACAGTCAATCAGACCATCAATCAAGCTCTGGCAGTCAATCGAACCATCAATCAAGCTCCGACAGTCAATCGGTCCATCAATCAAGCTCCGATAGTCAATCGGACCATCAATCAAGCTTCGACAATCAATCGGGCCATCAATCAAGCTTTGACAGTAAATTGGACCGTCAATTAAGCTCCGACAGTCAATTGGACCATCAAGCAAGCTTCGATAGTCAATCGGACCCTCAATCCAGCTCCGACAGTCAATCGGACCATCAATCAAGTTCTGACAGTCAATCAAATCATCAAGCTCAACCCCGGTCTCAACCCGGGAAGTCAAGATCAACCCCGGTCTCAACCCAAGAGGTACCAATCAACCAAGGACATGTCAAGCTATCTCCGGTCTCAATCCGGGAAAGTTAGTTCATCCCCAGCAGCAACCCGGGAAGTTAAACTGGACCCCGGTCTCAACCCGAAAAGAGCAGGTCATCCCCGGTCTCAACCCTGGACGTCAGGTCAACTTCAGACATCAACCTAAAGCATCACAACAACTCTAGAGAAAAACCTGGAATGACCCCGTCAGCCTCAGAGACAACCCTTAGGTCTGAAGATCCAAATCTTGGAATCAGCTTCCGAAAGTCAACCAGCGACCATGCCGACACTACAGGCAGCCCCGGGAGGGGTACAATGGACATTTCATCAACTCTCAATCAACTTAGTAAAACTTAAGCCAAATCGATGCCGCCAAAGTCAGAATGAACCCTAACGACGATCCCTAGTGGCAACTACGCAAGACAGCTCAACGGATAAATTACGGGGAATTGAAGACCTAGTTATGAACCTGTCTTACTAGACCCGTAAAATGTTTTTTTCCATGTCATTGCGACACTCTTGGTGAGAGCTTTCCAAAAAGGAATCGCACGCCTCAAACGGACGCTCCGATCAAAAGTTAGAAAGTTTCTGTCCAGACATCGCATTGCTCGGAGTGCACGTACTTCGAGACGACCAAGCCGAGCACGTGGGCCCCACCTAGGTGAGCCACAGCTCTACCTGCTGCTGCCGCAGGTAGAGTGGAGGCTCCCTGGCCTATAAATAAACGTGCCCGCCCCAGCTCATTTAAAAAAAGCCGGAACACAACGAAGCTCTGGCAGTTTGTTTTTTCGACTTTTACACCTCTTCCAAACCCGAATATTTTCACTCCAATACGTAGATATACCCATATACTACCACATATCAAAAAACCACCGGTATATTTGGATGTTTAAAGCATACGATTTGGCAAAAAGCCCATATTGCAGTTCATTGTAAGTATTTTTACAATCAGAAAGTCAATACTACTACTTTGCACTGCTTTACACTTGGACGCAAAGTTTCATCTGCTAAATATGTCCGAAACTTAGTTCCGTGGCCCTTTTTGTCAAAAATTTATATATTTTTGTATAGAAACTTCGTTTTCAATATTTCTACAACTCGGATTGATGATCCACCAGCTCCAGCAGCTTCAATGCACTAATACACACATTCTGGCAACTTCGCCGGACTGGGTTGTCATCCCAGTCCGGGTTTGGCCTTCTTTTGTATATATTTAGCTGCAAATGTACTAATATTTTAATTCTGTCAAGCCCGGATGTCAAATTCGAGGTAGTTTACCGCTTTTATATATATTTACGCATATATAAGCGACACTCACCATCACTGATACTCATATCAGTCCTGGTTGACTATATTTATGTCAATATATATTTATATATTTTCAGTCGGCCTGGACTATTTCGTGGCCACTTTACTGGTTTTGCACACTTCTCCATACTGGGTGCTCTTCCCAGTCACTAGGGTGACTACTTTTCTGTCAATTTCAATTCCAATGCAGGCACATGCGTGAAAACTCATCGCCCTTTTTACTGTTTATATATATATATATATATTTTTTTTATTTCTGTCACAACCTGGATTATTTCGTGGCTATTTACAGTTTATATATATATATATATATATATATATATATATATATATATATATATATATATATATATATATTTTAATTCCAGTCCGGGTTTACGAGTGAAAATGCATCGCCCTTTTACAGCTTTTATATATATATAACTATATATATTGCTTTATTCAATTTATTCAACTGCCGCATTTAACATTGATTTTTATATGAATTTGCATTGACATATCTGCAGGCGAACTAGATTTATCCAAATGTCGCCAATTCTAGCTTTCAACGGTTCAAACAGGTCCCGACAGAACCTGGAAGCTATAATTGCTGAGATTTCTTTAAATCTAGTTATTTTTATAGTTTCAGCTTCAAAAGAAACCTCACGTCCCTTAGATCGCTATCTAGTGGGAACGAGACTCTTTGGCCACGCGCAACCAGGATTTACTGATGAATCCTTGGTTCCATTGCGACGTGATGACGCATACATTTATCTCTATACAAATTCGAACTGTGCAGGTTTATTGGCTACTCGTATGTGAGCCTAGGAATCATGAGATTCATGATCAAACTGTTCAGAATCTGATTCTCACAATGGATAAACTCTGATTTACAGATGTACCCTGTCAGTTTTTTTTTGTAAAAATGTACATGCACAGACTTTAAAACGGTTATCCGAATTTAAGGTCTTAATATAGTAAAAATATGGATTGTCGTGTCAGCGTCCCTCTGATGGTTTTCATACCCATGAGGAGACCGACACTTTATATTTCTGTGGTCGAGGATGCTTCGTAGCCCGATAAATCATTATTTGCATGCAGCCTTAAGGTTATAAAGATAAAATTAAGAGCAGCGATATACTTCAATTCCTATGTCAGCGTAATGGTTTGATAAAACCAGCTTTCAAAACATCATTTTCAATTCAATCAAAATAAAAGTTTTTCAAAAAAATCAAATTAATTGCTTTTTGCAAATCAAATCAAAGACTGATTTTCAAATCAAATCAAACCCTTCGTATATAGGTTCAACGAAACCTGTCAAAGCTTTCAATCAATCAATCAAAAGGCCCAATTTTCAAACAGTATTCACTCACGCATTCCAGTTTTAAGGGAAATATTAAAAAGATTGCGGTACTGTGTTTACACGGGAGTCGTGGGGTGCCTAACCTCTTCCCCATACTTAACCAAGCCCCGAACTCAAAATTCTGATTTCAAAGATCAAGTTTCAACAGTGTCAAGCAATTGGGCCTATTTTCAAATCAAATTCGGTTGAGTTTGTACAACCATTTTCAAAACTACCAACTGGCGACTCTGTTTAAATCAAATCGTCGACATATACACATGTTGGCCTCTTTTCTAAAAAAACCTATTAAAATTTTTTTTTCCAATAAAAAGAATAAGGGTAGAGATAACTTAGGAAGATCGATTTGAGGAAAACCGGGCTATAAACTGACCCACGGTATTTCTTAATTTTTCCAACGTCGACAAATCAAATATCTCATTTAAATCAATTAAATAAAATATAATAAATCCACATTAAGTCACATAGTCACATAATTAAAATTCTCATTTATTAATTATGTTAAATCATTAAATCTCTAATCAATTATTAAATTAATTAGAATAATATTATGCTTACCAATTAATTCATTTAAATAAACTCAATTAAATACATACTTTGAATATTCTAATTCTCCACATTAATTTAATCAATGCAACACATATAATTAAATTAATCTACCACAATTCATCAATTAATTATTTGACTCAATAATTAAATCATCAAAAAATATTTATTTAATTCAATAAATATTTAAATTAAATTAAAAAAATCTCGTTCGTCACAAATCCTTCTAGATCTAAGTCAGGCAATTTAATTACTATGTTACATGTAATGTTATTAAGTATATATGACACATTAACAGAATGTGTTCTGTGAACTTGTAAAATGTAATTCAGTGACAATAGACACATTGACAGAATGTGTTCAGTGTCTATTAGAATGAAATGTATTTTGAAACTTAGAATGCTTGATACATTTTGGCTTTAAATTAGCAGTCTTATTTGGTACTGACACAACATTGTAGGTACTTGTTTGGTAATTCAATGTAGTAGTAATTATATATATGCATGTTTTATATCTTATGTAAAACAAATAGACAACATTTTTTAGGAAAAAAAACATTGTGGATTGTGTCAAATATACAATATTTTTTAGAAAAAAAATATTGTGTAATGTGTCAAATAGACAACACTTTTTTTAAAAAAATATTGTGTAATGTGACAAATCCACGATGTTTTTTAGAAGAAAAAAACGTTGTGGATTATGTCAAATAGACAACGCTTTTTAGAAAAAAAAAGTTGTGTAATGTGTCAAATACAGAACTGATGAGTGGATTTTGTACCTACTAATTGGACACCGTTAAGGCTTAATTCTTTGTTAACTTTGAGTATTTTTAGCGTTCTTTTACTTGTTTTGTGTTTGTGTTGTAGGAAACGGCTTTGGGGCGTCAAAACATAAAAAATGGAGCTAAGTTGGATTTATGGTCTTGGCTTGGGACTTGGATTTTATTGTAGAGCAATTCCTTAGCTTTCCGTAACATCTTGATTCGTTCCGATCGAAGTTCAAATGAAAAAGTTATGACTTTTTTACCAAGCGGAAGTTGAAACCTCAGAGTTTGGAAGTTGCAATTTACATAGCAGTCACTTGGAGCCGATTTCAACCTTGATCCAATCAGAATATGTCAATTCTCAAAGAATAAAAGTTGTAGATCTCGTCGACAGCTTCGATTTGACGGGTAGCAGGCCCTATAACTCTTCTTGGATCAAAAGTTATGCTCATTTTATCAAAGGATGTCGTTGGCGCCGAAAGAATATCCGCCGGGGCGGGTTTCATAGGAACAAAAGTTTGTCGGGGCAGACTTGTGGACTACCGGACAGCAAGAACCTCCACCAGGGCGGGTATGAGCGGCTGGGAAAGAAAAGTGTCCTTGTTCGAATAGGATTTGGACGAAACAAAAGGCTGCAAGTTGGGCTGCGAATAGAAGGCTATTTAAGGGTCAGAGAGGATCATATATGGTAGTTAGATTCCATTAGATTAGTTTAGATTATATTTTAATTAAATTAGATACAAACCCTAGTTATAATGGGATTGGGGATTGAAGCAATTTGGAGACTATTGAAGATCAAGAGTAGGAGCAAGAGGGAGCATGAGATTTGCTGACAACAGATTCTATTCTCTTCTCTACTCTTATTTATATCTTTTAATATTTATTCAATTGTGGATTCTTGGGTTTGATTTAATAATAATGAACTAAATCTTTTGTTTAGCAGTACAATGGATCTTATTGCATAGCTTATTTTAATATACTTCTCCATCAATTATTATGATCTATCATTGGGATTGTCTATTGTGATTTGGACTTAGTTGTATAATTGTCTAGCTAACAATTACTGTGATAATCTAAATGAAATTGAGAGACAAATTATTAATTTAGATCTGATCATAATAGCATGTGATTGTGTTTTCTGCATGGCGTTGGAATTTATGATTTGTGTTTAGGATAGAGATATACCTTTGCACCATATGTAATCTGATAAAGAACTTGTGCTTGAAATCCTCTTTAATTATAATTCACATAGAGATATAGTAAATTAGTTAATTAAGGTGTTTTTCTTAATTCTATTATAGGTGGATTTAAGTTGATTTGAATATGATGCATTGAGAGATGATCATATTTATTTATGTGTTCTTGATTAACAATTCAGAATAGTGAAGATAATTGATAAAAAGTGTATTAACTTAAATGAAGCAATAATTGAAGTTGTGATCTTAAATCTCCGTAATCTTAATTTAACTAGTGGTAATTAGTATTAGTGTAATTAAACAGTTACTTCAAACTTGAAATTATCTATTTAAATAAGATAAAGTTTGGTTACGGGTTAGTACTTGGTGATTCTTATTAAATAATTTCTCGTGGGAACGATACTCTACTTTCACTTTATTACTTGTTGACCACGTATACTTGCGTGTTGTGCGTAACTAGATTTTACCCAACAACAACGTTTTTTTAGAAAACAAAATTGTGGATTGTGTCAAATAGATAACACTTTTTAGAAAAAAAATATTGTGTAATGTGTCAAATAGACAACGTTTTTAGAAAAAAAAAACGTTGTCTAATGTGTCAAACGACAACGTATTAAAAACGTTGTCTATTTGTGTCTAATAGCTGACACTGCTAACAACGATATTTTTGGGGGGGCTATTACAATATTTTTTAAACGTTATCTATTTACTCTTTTCTACTACTGTCACTGTAATAAACTGAGTGGTTGTTACACCAAAGCACAAACCTTTTCCTATAACAAAAGTTCATACAACTTAGATATCACATGAGTCCTCAATTGAAATTTACAACATTCTTACATTCTCTTACTTAATATGAATTTTCTTTAATTCGTATTCTATATCGTACAACTCTTTTGAGTTCTTCTTCTTGTACTACTTTATAGTACCATTTCATTATAGCCTTTAGCTATAATTCATCCATCGTTTAACAGAAAATATGTTATTACGATTTAATGAGATCACGTCATGATCTTCTTCCTTAATCGTTTAACCCAACGATTTTCTTACCCTTCTCTCTCAGATTATAGCCTTAGGTAATCGTACCTAAGATTTATAACCTATCACCTTTGATACCAACTTGTGACGCCCCGAAATGCGGTCTATCTTAACACCCAGATTTTGTACATCACAAGTACTTCTTGTTTCCTTACACACGTCATTATATCATAAAGAATAATGTCATATCTATTCAATTCCCAAGTTCTATTACCTTAAAACCTTCATTCATTCATGTAATGATAATTACACTATTCTTTATTTCTTACAATAGTGACTTTCATCCTCCACCAAATATACATGACCGCTCATTAAACTAATCTATAGTTTAATGACTAATCTACATTATAAATTTTGGCTTGAGTCTTCACGCTCATTCATCAAAATGAATGGCACTTCATCAGGATACCGGTCAGCTTGATCTTTACGGGATCCTTTAGTACATACTGTGACAAACAAGATTTTTGTAATTTATTTTGAATATTTATTGAATTAAATAAATATTTTTGATGATTTAATTATTGAGTTAAATAATTAATTGATGAATTTGTGGTAGATTAATTTAATTATATGTGTCACATTAGTTAAATTAATGTGGTGAATTTTTATATTCAAAGTATGTATTTAATTGAGCTTATTTGATTAATATATTAATTAATAAGCATAATGTTATTCTAATTAATTTAATAATTAATTAGAGATTTATGATTAGACATAATTAATAAATAAGAATTTTAATTATGTGACTATGTGATTTAATGTAGATTTATGCTATTTTATTTAATTGATTTAAATAGCATTATTTGATTTAATTGGGTGTGACATTAATTAACTATATTATAATAAATTAATTAAAATAAATGAGAAGGGATTCCTTAAGCTAGCCAAACAAGGCCTTAAGGGGAGTTGGTCAGTTAACCCACTAAGGGACCAACTGACAACCACTCACCCATTATATATTATACGTATTATACTTATATACATATATACTATATCAATTCATATATTCATATCAGAGAGAATTTTGAGAGAAAAGATTGAGGAAGAAGAATTGGAAAAATTTATATCATCATCCTTGAATCATCTTCACAAACTAGCAAGGGTAATTCCTTCTCCTAAGTTTTTAAATTCAAGTTCTTAAAGTTTTCCATTAACGTATGTTAGATTCTCTGTGAATAACTAATTTGATAATTAATGTATGATATGATTTTATATGTGTTATTGTATGATTATAACATGTTTTATACCATGTATACATAAATCACAGTGATCAATTTTATGTAATTACGTCTTAATTAAGTTTTCAAAACTTCCATTAACGTACTTTGAAGTTTTCTGTAAAAGACTAAATTGATGACTTGTTCATGATATGGCTATATATATATTAATTGATGTCCATAACATATTATATGCCATATATGCATAACTTTCAGTGATCACACCATGGAATTTTGTTGATAATTGGGTTTTCAAAAGTTACAGAGTGTAAAAATTGTACATATGGCCCATATGGCCCTTACGTACAAAATTTACACACCTTATGCGTTTATTTAACTTAAATTAACACTTGAATGTGATTGTGTACATTTAAACGAACAAAATGGAAGTTAAACGAACGGATTCGGTGTTATAACGAATCCGTAACGTTGAATTCTTGTTTTCTTTCAAAACTTTATAAAATATTGAAAATAGTGAAATTAAATGTTGTGATTTGTGTAATTCCGTGATTTAAAGTGTTAAAAGCATGCTTAGAACATGGTATGATGTTTCTGTAAATTCTATATCTCATGGGTAGCCTTAAATTCATTTCGTTAGTTTAATTTGGATTTATTTGGGTTGCTCTGTGTGTCATTCGCGAACTGGAAATCTGGGTCTGCGTTGCCGCGCGGCCGCGCTGGTCCCAAGGGTAACTGGCGCGCGGCCGCGCCCCTTGCAGAAATTTGAAATTTTTTTGCTAAGTGTTCGTGTGTTCTAAGAGGTGGTTTAAAACCTAATGTAATGAACATAAAGATATGCTAAACATATAATAAGAGGTTAATAACTTATATTACGTGAGTAATTAATAAGTTAATTACATGACTTGAATCGTTAATTGTATAGTCCAATAACGTGCTCAAGACCGATGTGTGTGATTCGATACGTATATCGAGTTATTGATTAATTTGTATTGTGAACGTATTGATATGTAGGATGTAATAAAGAACGTGAATTATAATTGTAGCTTGTGCAAGAGGCAAGTATCCTATCCCTAATTTATTGATTTAGCAAGTTCCCTAAATTCTAATTTATTCATTTATTAAGCCTTAGACTTGTGTTTCTATATCGAGTAAGCTCGTGTTTTTAATTGTTCAAGTTCGAAATTCATATTACATATTGTAACTCTTTTAAAAGCATGATTCAGTGATACAATACTTATTCGATTGTATACTCTTGAGATTTATTATTCAAGTTGAATATCGATGTTATTGTTGAACCTTATAGGACTAGTGAACCCTTATTGATTCGACTAGTCCATAGTTGATGAACGTTCTAAATTCCAAAATACTTATTGAGCTTATCCAAACCAAACTTCCTTTGGTGCGGACTCTGATGTCAAAACTGAGATGAACAACCCTGTAAAAGGGGATTATTTACGCTTTAGCGTTGAGATATTGTGCACAGTATGGTACTAAGGGCTGATCCCCCTAAGTACGAGAAGTAGAGTCCATAGTCTTATGACTGTTAAAGGTTTAAAGCATAAAAACTTTACAACCTAGGACATAGTTCAAGGTCTTATGACCCTCAGACGTTCTTTTGATTCCTGTTATTCATTCTTGAGTCAAAAGTTGAGTTTCTTTATTCAGATGTCTTTGATTCACTCGCATGTTATTATATTGTTGTCATATTATTATACTTGTGGGCAATCGTGCTCACTCTTGCGTAATAATAACATTGCAGTTAAGAACGAAAGGTCTGACGAGCCTTCTACTAGCAAAGGCAAGGGCAAAGTCAACAAGTGATGAAGACTTGTTGTTTATTTTATGTGTTTATGTTTCAGACTTATGTTAAAGTTGTGTAAGACTTATTTAATTATTTATATTTCCGCACTTGAGATTTAAGGTTAAGTACGACCTGGGATTGATGTATTTCTTTTCAGATGTTGTAACCCCATAAGGGGAGGATTATTTCTATTTATTTCATGGTTTGCATTTACTATGGGTAGATAGATAGATGATATTTGTACAGTGAACACCAAGTCCCGTGGAAATTGAAGTACCCGGATTTGGGGGTGTCACAGGTTGGTATCAGAGCTGTAGGTTATGAACCTTAGGTGGGGAAAAACCTTAGGATAGTAGCCTTTTTAGAGATCGAGAACATAGTAATGATAACTCTTATCGAGTTCTAAGAAAGATAATAACTTACCTTATGTGCTACGTGCTTATACTTATATATTCGAGTCTCGATTAGCATCACGTAATTACTAAAACTTAAAATTTTATTTGTCAGGATGACGAATGCTGGAGAACCTAGTCAGTCCAGGGACCTTGTACCCCTAGAGGCTAGAGAGGAGGAGCCCCGAGATATCCACGTAGTTTGGGAGCAGTTAGTCCGACGAGAGCCATCACCCTTGATCACAGTCATTGGTCAGGAGATTGTGCCGGTGTCTAATTCAGAGGAGGACTCTGAGGAAGACCCTGAGGAGATTGAAGTTCAGGCTGAGGCAGCTGAAGAGGAGGAGGAAGACCCTGAAGAGTTCCCGCCGAGCTCTATCAGTGCTGAGATGTATGACGAGCTGTATGACCGTAACATAGAGTTACGTGATACTGTTCAGGAGCTGAGGGAGACTGTTCAGGAGCTGAGGGAGCGGTCGGTTACTCAACAGTCTACCATCGAGCTGAGGGATGGAGAGGTTGAGGCTCTTCACACACGTTTGGGAAATGTAGAGTGGAATTTGGCTCACGAGAAGGGCCAAACCGAGCAGAAGTCAGAGGAAATTGAGGAATTGAAGAATGAACTAAAAGAGAAATCAGCAAGGCTGGCCATAGCAGAGGAGGCTTGGGTAAGGGAATCACAACGAGCAGATCTCGCAGAAGATAATTGTCGGGCGAAGAAGGCCAAGCTTGAAGAGACGTACTCTATACTTCAGTATGCAATTGACGAGGCCCAGGATCGGGTTATGAGGTACCCAATTCAGTTTGAAGGACTACCGTCGTACATGCTAGATCGCAGGACGATGTCTCGGATTATGGAAGAAGAGCGTGGCAAAGCTGTTCGTCGCCTTAATGGGCAGTGATAGGAACATTTGATTTTGTGAAACCTATCTGGTAGTTAATAATGTAAATTCCAATGTGTTTATAAACAGAGGAATATTTTATGTTTTAAATCCTGTAGATTCTTTATCTCAGGATAGTTGATGTAAATAGCAGTGATGCTATCGTATTATGTTAAAACTTTTGATTTAGTAATATATCAGAGTTTATTTGAGATAATGTGTTGACTGATTGTGTCTAAATGTTTAAGTTAAGCCTTAGATATTTAAAAGATTGAATAAAGTTCTAATACGCGTATTTCTTAAGAGTAAAATGCCGCCAAGGAGACGATCTAACCGTCAACAGGCCCAAGAAGGGTCAACTAACAACAACAACGACGCCAATGCTAACCCCGTTCAGCAGTTGGCGAACTTACTTGCTGGAGCGCTTAACAACCAACCTCAAGCTCCACCGGCCACAACGTTCAAGGACTTCAAGGCGGTGGGACCGCCAGAGTTTAAAGGCACCATGAACCCGATAGAAGCTCAAACCTGGGTCATGGAGATGGAAAAAGTTTTTGACGTCGCCAGAGTCAGAGAGGACCAGAAAACCGCCTATGCAACGTTCATGCTGAAATCTGAGGCCAGCTATTGGTGGCAAGCGAATAAGGTCCGGGGAGGTGAAGGTGTGATTACCTGGGAGAGGTTCAAGGAGATGTTCTTCGAGATGTACTTTCCGACCAGCTCGCAGAATCAAATGGAGGTCCAGTTCTTGGAACTGAAACAGGGAAATATGTCCGTACCAGAATATGCGGCGAAATTCAATGAGTTGGCTAGGTTTGCCACGTATCAAGTGCACACCGATCAGAGGAAGGCAAGGAGGTTTGAACAGGGCCTGAAGCCCTGGTTGTATAGCAAAGTGTCAATGTTCCAATTGAACACTTTTGCTGGGGTGTTGGAGAAGGCCATTCTCGCTGAAGGCGGGAGTGATGCAGTTACAAAGTATAACCAAGATCAGAAAAAGAAGAAGAGTGAAGGTGAAGGAATTAACAAGGCTAGTGGTAGCAACACGGGAGGGAGTAATAATCAGAAGAGGAGGTGGAATGATAACTCATCGACTGGGAATCAGCAAGGTGGTCAGAAAAAGAGGATCGAAGCTTGTTCGACCTGCAGGAAAGCTCACCTGGGGGTCTGTATGAAGGGAAAACGAGTATGTTATAATTGTGGTCAGGAAGGCCACATAGCACCTAACTGTCCGAACCCAAAGAAGGGCGCTTGCTTCACTTGCGGCTCAAAGGACCATCTGGCAAGGGACTGTCCCAAGAAGGGATCTGGAAGGGAAGGATCAGGTGGAAACAGGGGAAACAGCGGTGGAAGTGCTTTAACTATCACGGGACCAACCGCAACCAACCGACCAACCGCCAGGACCTTCAACATGACCGTGCAGGATGCTGTGCAGTCTCGCGATGTGGTGTCAGGTATCATTCCGATCAATAAAGTTAATGCTTATGTACTATTTGATTCGGGTGCTACTTGTTCATTTATATCCGATGACTTTGCTAAGAACTTAGAACTTCCTATGGACGAGTTAGAATACCCCATGAATATAGAGATTGCGAATAGAGAAGTAATCCCTGTTAAATATGTACACAAGAACTGTAGAGTAGATATTAAGGGTAACATTATGAACGTAAATCTTATCCCGATTAGACTTGGGGAATTCGATGTTATTCTGGGAATGGATTGGCTAGTCAATTATGGGGCTGTAATTGATTGCCAGAGGAAGTGTATCAACCTTATGACCCCGTCAAAGGTTGTGTTTTATGGCAGTAAATTGCCTAGACAAGCGAGTTGTCTGACGATGATGCAGGCCAGGAAGTTGTTAAGACAAGGCTGTGTAGGATATTTAGCCTACATAGTCGATAGTCGTAAAGAAAATTCGAAATTAGAAGATATACCAGTCGTGAGGGACTTCTTAGACGTATTTCCGGATGATCTGCCAGGACTTCCGCCAGACAGAGAGGTTGAGTTTGTGATCGATTTGGCGCCAGGGACGGCCCCAATATCGAAGGCACCATACCGGATGGCTCCGGTAGAGATGAAAGAGTTAATGGTACAACTACAAGAGTTACTGGACAAGAAGTACATCCAACCGAGCGTATCGCCGTGGGGAGCGCCGGTGTTATTTGTGAAGAAGAAGGACGGGACGATGCGGCTTTGCATCGACTACAGAGAACTGAATAAGGTCACAATTAAGAATAGATATCCATTACCGAGGATCGACGATCTGTTCGACCAATTGAAGGGTGCAAGGTACTTTTCAAAGATAGACTTGAGGAGTGGCTATCATCAGCTGAAGGTGAGGCCAGAGGATGTTCCAAAGACAGCATTTAGGACTCGATATGGTCACTACGAATTTTTGGTAATGTCATTTGGTCTAACGAATGCTCCTGCAGCATTCATGGGCTTAATGAATGGAGTGTTCAAGCCGTTTTTGGACAAATTCGTGGTGGTCTTTATCGACGATATTTTGGTATACTCGAAGACCAAGGAAGAACATGTAGAACATCTGAAGTTAACATTAGAGGCGTTGAGAAGAGAGAAGTTGTACGCCAAATTTTCTAAATGTGAATTCTGGATTGAAAGAGTGCAATTTCTTGGACATGTGATCGACAAGGACGGAATTTCGGTAGATCCCTCTAAAGTCGAAGCTGTGATGAACTGGGATCAGCCGAAAACACCATCGGAAGTGAGGAGTTTTCTTGGATTGGCGGGTTATTATAGAAGATTTATTCAGGACTTTTCCAAGATCGCAACTCCGCTAACGAATTTGACTAGAAAATCGGTGAAATTCGTTTGGACAGAGAAGTGTGAGGAAAGTTTCCAAGAGCTCAAGAGGAGGTTGAGTTCAGCACCTGTGTTATCCCTTCCGGACGACACAGGCAATTTTGTGGTTTATAGTGATGCGTCGCATAAAGGACTTGGCTGTGTGCTTATGCAAAACGGCAGGGTCATTGCGTATGCGTCACGACAATTGAAAGACTATGAGAAGGGGTATCCGACCCATGACTTGGAGTTAGCTGCAGTGGTATTTGCTTTAAAAATTTGGAGACACTATCTCTATGGGGAGAAGTGTGAAATATATACAGACCACAAGAGTCTGAAATATATTTTTACACAGAAGGACTTGAATATGCGCCAGAGAAGGTGGCTGGAGTTAATTAAGGACTATGACTGTGAAATCTTATACCATCCGGGTAAGGCTAATGTGGTTGCCGACGCCTTAAGCAGAAAGGGTCGGGAGAAATTGATGATGTTGACTGCTCAGGAGGAACTAATTTCAGCAATGGAAAAGCTGAAATTGGAAGTGAAGTATTCGATGGAGATTGACGAGAAGTTGTTTCAGATTCAAGCTGGTACAACCCTATTGGATAAAGTTAAGGAAGCTCAACTTCAGGACGAAGAATGTGAGAAGGTTAAGAAAAAGATATCTGAAGGAACCGAACCGAGATTCAAGATAGACAGTGAGGGACTACTGAGATTTGAGAATAGAGTTCGGGTACCGTCAGTGCCAGAAATTAAGGATGACATTTTGAGAGAGGCTCATAGCTCACGGTATTCAATTCACCCCGGTAGTACCAAGATGTACCAGGATCTTCGACAGCACTTCTGGTGGCCGAATTTGAAACGAGATGTGGCTGAGTGTGTTGCAAAGTGTCTAACCTGTCAGAAAGTGAAAGCAGAACATCAGAGACCAAGTGGTTTGCTACAACCCCTGGAAATCCCAGAATGGAAATGGGAACACATTACGATGGATTTCGTGGTTGGCCTTCCGACGACTCAGAAAGGCTACGACGCAGTATGGGTTATCGTTGACCGACTGACAAAATCCGCACACTTCCTTCCGATTAAAATCAGATTCAACTTAGACCAGTTGGCAAGGCTATATGTGAAAGAGATTGTTTCGAGGCACGGAGTTCCGGTGTCAATTGTTTCCGACAGAGATCCGCGTTTCACATCGAACTTCTGGAAGCGACTACAAGAATGCATGGGGACACAGTTGAGAATGAGTACGGCTTATCACCCTCAGACAGATGGGCAGAGTGAAAGAACGATCCAGACATTGGAAGATATGTTGAGAGCATGCATCATGGATTTTAAAGGAAATTGGGATGATCACCTACCGCTTGTGGAATTCGGTTACAACAACAGTTACCACGCTAGTATTGGCATGCCGCCTTACGAAGCGTTGTACGGAAGAAAATGCAGAACCCCGCTATACTGGGATGAAGTTGGCGAGAGACAACTATTAGGTCCAGAACTGGTACAGCAGACAGCAGAGATAGTCAAAGTGATCAGAACAAGACTGGTAGCAGCTCAGGATAGGCAGAAGAAATACGCCGATCCACACCGTAAGAACGTTGAGTTTGAATCGGGTAGCTATGTGTTCTTGAAAGTCTCTCCCTGGAAGGGGAAGATCAGATTCGGTAAGAAGGGAAAATTGAGCCCAAGGTTCATTGGACCCTTTGAAGTACTGCGAAGGATTGGAGAAGTTGCGTATGAGGTAGCCTTACCTCCGGCCCTTGAGAATGTCCACAACGTCTTTCATGTGTCAGTTTTACGCCCCTACAAACCCGATTACAAACATGTGATTGAATATGAACCCCTACATTTTGAGAAAGACTTATCCTATGAAGAAATTCCTGTTCAGATTGTTGACAGGAAAGAGCAAGTCCTCAGAAATAAAGTTATACCTTCTGTTAAGGTAATTTGGAGGAACCACAATGCTGAAGAAGCTACGTGGGAACTCGAAGAGCATATGATGAAGAATTACCCAGATTTATTTACTTAATTTTTTTTTTTTGTTTATGCGATTCTGGGGACAGAATCTTTGTAAGGGGGGGAGAATGTAACGGGACGAAATTTAATTGAACCGTGATTCTGGGGACAGAATCCTTTTAAGGGGGGAAAGATGTGACAAACAAGATTTTTGTAATTTATTTTGAATATTTATTGAATTAAATAAATATTTTTGATGATTTAATTATTGAGTTAAATAATTAATTGATGAATTTGTGGTAGATTAATTTAATTATATGTGTCACATTAGTTAAATTAATGTGATGAATTTTTATATTCAAAGTATGTATTTAATTGAGCTTATTTGATTAATATATTAATTAATAAGCATAATGTTATTCTAATTAATTTAATAATTAATTAGAGATTTATGATTAGACATAATTAATAAATAAGAATTTTAATTATGTGACTATGTGATTTAATGTAGATTTATGCTATTTTATTTAATTGATTTAAATAGCATTATTTGATTTAATTGGGTGTGACATTAATTAACTATATTATAATAAATTAATTAAAATAAATGAGAAGGGATTCCTTAAGCTAGCCAAACAAGGCCTTAAGGGGAGTTGGTCAGTTAACCCACTAAGGGACCAACTGACAACCACTCACCCATTATATATTATACGTATTATACTTATATACATATATACTATATCAATTCATATATTCATATCAGAGAGAATTTTGAGAGAAAAGATTGAGGAAGAAGAATTGGAAAAATTTATATCATCATCCTTGAATCATCTTCACAAACTAGCAAGGGTAATTCCTTCTCCTAAGTTTTTAAATTCAAGTTCTTAAAGTTTTCCATTAACGTATGTTAGATTCTCTGTGAATAACTAATTTGATAATTAATGTATGATATGATTTTATATGTGTTATTGTATGATTATAACATGTTTTATACCATGTATACATAAATCACAGTGATCAATTTTATGTAATTACGTCTTAATTAAGTTTTCAAAACTTCCATTAACGTACTTTGAAGTTTTCTGTAAAAGACTAAATTGATGACTTGTTCATGATATGGCTATATATATATTAATTGATGTCCATAACATATTATATGCCATATATGCATAACTTTCAGTGATCACACCATGGAATTTTGTTGATAATTGGGTTTTCAAAAGTTACAGAGTGTAAAAATTGTACATATGGCCCATATGGCCCTTACGTACAAAATTTACACACCTTATGCGTTTATTTAACTTAAATTAACACTTGAATGTGATTGTGTACATTTAAACGAACAAAATGGAAGTTAAACGAACGGATTCGGTGTTATAACGAATCCGTAACGTTGAATTCTTGTTTTCTTTCAAAACTTTATAAAATATTGAAAATAGTGAAATTAAATGTTGTGATTTGTGTAATTCCGTGATTTAAAGTGTTAAAAGCATGCTTAGAACATGGTATGATGTTTCTGTAAATTCTATATCTCATGGGTAGCCTTAAATTCATTTCGTTAGTTTAATTTGGATTTATTTGGGTTGCTCTGTGTGTCATTCGCGAACTGGAAATCTGGGTCTGCGTTGCCGCGCGGCCGCGCTGGTCCCAAGGGTAACTGGCGCGCGGCCGCGCCCCTTGCAGAAATTTGAAATTTTTTTGCTAAGTGTTCGTGTGTTCTAAGAGGTGGTTTAAAACCTAATGTAATGAACATAAAGATATGCTAAACATATAATAAGAGGTTAATAACTTATATTACGTGAGTAATTAATAAGTTAATTACATGACTTGAATCGTTAATTGTATAGTCCAATAACGTGCTCAAGACCGATGTGTGTGATTCGATACGTATATCGAGTTATTGATTAATTTGTATTGTGAACGTATTGATATGTAGGATGTAATAAAGAACGTGAATTATAATTGTAGCTTGTGCAAGAGGCAAGTATCCTATCCCTAATTTATTGATTTAGCAAGTTCCCTAAATTCTAATTTATTCATTTATTAAGCCTTAGACTTGTGTTTCTATATCGAGTAAGCTCGTGTTTTTAATTGTTCAAGTTCGAAATTCATATTACATATTGTAACTCTTTTAAAAGCATGATTCAGTGATACAATACTTATTCGATTGTATACTCTTGAGATTTATTATTCAAGTTGAATATCGATGTTATTGTTGAACCTTATAGGACTAGTGAACCCTTATTGATTCGACTAGTCCATAGTTGATGAACGTTCTAAATTCCAAAATACTTATTGAGCTTATCCAAACCAAACTTCCTTTGGTGCGGACTCTGATGTCAAAACTGAGATGAACAACCCTGTAAAAGGGGATTATTTACGCTTTAGCGTTGAGATATTGTGCACAGTATGGTACTAAGGGCTGATCCCCCTAAGTACGAGAAGTAGAGTCCATAGTCTTATGACTGTTAAAGGTTTAAAGCATAAAAACTTTACAACCTAGGACATAGTTCAAGGTCTTATGACCCTCAGACGTTCTTTTGATTCCTGTTATTCATTCTTGAGTCAAAAGTTGAGTTTCTTTATTCAGATGTCTTTGATTCACTCGCATGTTATTATATTGTTGTCATATTATTATACTTGTGGGCAATCGTGCTCACTCTTGCGTAATAATAACATTGCAGTTAAGAACGAAAGGTCTGACGAGCCTTCTACTAGCAAAGGCAAGGGCAAAGTCAACAAGTGATGAAGACTTGTTGTTTATTTTATGTGTTTATGTTTCAGACTTATGTTAAAGTTGTGTAAGACTTATTTAATTATTTATATTTCCGCACTTGAGATTTAAGGTTAAGTACGACCTGGGATTGATGTATTTCTTTTCAGATGTTGTAACCCCATAAGGGGAGGATTATTTCTATTTATTTCATGGTTTGCATTTACTATGGGTAGATAGATAGATGATATTTGTACAGTGAACACCAAGTCCCGTGGAAATTGAAGTACCCGGATTTGGGGGTGTCACACATACTACCGTCATTCACTGAAAATATTTTTATGTAAAGCAAGTGTGGGCATTTAATTGCTTAGTAAATCATAGCAGTTGAATAATACAACTCAAGAATCATATATTCTTTTAATCTTCAATAACCAAACAATGATTATGAAGCAGCTCGAATAATAGGAATAAATCTGATTCTTATTATTTTAAAACATTAGTCACATTCACTTTGAAATAATTTCACCATTCTACCTTTTTCATACACATTATGTTTGGCTAGAAACATTAGCACGGACTTAACAAGAACAGTTCATAAATAAACTGCACTCTTTCACATTAAATAGTTCAATCACAGAACAGTTCATCTCACAGAAACACCGAAGTGTTAAATTTGTGGCATAAGGCCTCATACATTATATCACCTTGTACAAATATCGCACACTTGTACATAGGTAAAACTTCCCAAGTTCAACAGCTAGGAAAGTTTAAGAAACTAGCATTCATATAAAAATGAATGAAGTTAGGAAACTTGCCTTAGCTCTGCATACCACTTACGCTATACCGTTCATTGAAATCCCTATATAACATATAAGGAAATACACATACCAATTAGTCATATATTTGACTTACGTATTGGTTTAAACTTCTCTTTACTTCTTATGGTTCGCGTTCTTGTAATTTAAGTCTACGCGACCAACTTTACTTTCATTCCTTCGATTGTTATGACATACGAAAATGTCACAACCTTACGATTATCTTTTATGATAATTTACATTTTTATCTTCCTCTCATACCATCTACACTTAGCATACATCAAGTCTCTAACAATATTCAATACAGTACACTCAGTGGTTTCCCACAAACAACAAACAAACTAGTTTTTCGTCTCGTCTACACTGTTTTTCACAGCGAGTTAGATCAGTTGCTAGTTCGTATATACCTCCTCTCTCTGAAGAAATCATTTAGCCCATGTACTACACATAAACCATTACAGACTATGATTTTACCACAACTTAAACTTAACTTAGCCGAACTTTTAAAACTATAAAGTTCGTTAAGTTAATTATCATTCTATATCTTACAACGTCCGATATATATAACTCGGAATGTTATTCAAGTTATTATCATTAACTCGTCTTTTCAACGTTTACACATTATTCATTACTCTTCATTGTCTTACGTTTAAACCATACATGGCGTGTATGCTAAACACGTTTAACTTATGTGTACACTTAATACCTTAACGTCTATTTAAGTGTTTTACCTTTACTTGTCTTCCTACGTTCCGTTATCCGATTCACACTCGGACTTTCATTCATCTTATTACCGTTAGTTACGGCTTTCTTGATAATTACATATCTTACTTACTAACTTTGTCAACATCTAAGTCATCTAACCAATGTATACTTAGAACGTTCACTCGACGCCGATACGATTCATGAGGATCGTTCACGTATCCTGCGTTCACATCGTTCGTCTTTTACTTTCATTCAACCTTTACTTAAGGTTTTAATCACTTCAATACTGATTCTTTATATGAACATTACGTTCATCGTCATCACTTAATGTCTAAGCCATACAGTTCATTGTAGGCTAAGATTGATTGTTCATCGCACCAACGTTGCGTTTACAGCGTTTAAAGGCTTTACACTTAATTTTCATTGCGACATCATAACATTGAAATGTTATAAGTCACCCTCTTCATTCAACGTACACAGAATTATAACCATAGCAATCCCACACATTCATTTTAACGCGAACACGGTCCCCGGATGTCGGTTACGTATTACACGTTCTTTGTTTTATAACCTCTATTCGACGTTTAATCGTCAAACTCAAGGTTTTACTGTTATTTCTAGACATTTTATTTCATTAACATTACATTCATGCTTGCCCCTTAATTACCATCCAAAAATTTGTATAATAAAAAGCTCACGTCGAGAAATTTTTGGTTAAAGGAGTTGCGGCGCCAGATATAGTGTTAAATGTTGCGCTGCAGCGCCAGTTAGGCAGTGAACTTTCCCCGGATAGGCGCTGCGGCGCCAGCTTCTTAGGCATGGACGGCGCTGCGGCGCCGGCCCTGTGCCTTTGAATTTTTTTTTATATTTTTCAATTGGATTCCTTCCTGAGCACGTAACGCAATCGTTATAATTTAGAATAGGCTCATTCCAAAGTCATTAGTTTGCATATCTCATATTCTTCGAAACTATCTTGATATAATAAGATTCTGAATCCGTTAATGATTAATTCACCATTTCATTCATTTTTACGCGTTCGTTAAACGTTCGTGAACGTTTGACGCTCATTTCTTCATTTTAAGTCGGAATACATCCGTTCTCGAGTCCGTAACTCTTAAATGTTGTGTTTGTATGTTACGCATACATGTAATCAAATTACACAATAAAGGCAGAAGCGCGATAAATTAGGTTTTTAAAATCTTATACAAACCCTCACCATGATCATGCTTTGTGCTCAATTATCAATCAATAAAAAGTGAAGGATAAATCAGAATCATACCCTTGTAGAACCTAGCTTCCACAGGTATGAGTTTAACTCCTTACTCTTCGTGATCTCCTTGAATCTCTAGATTGATTCCTTCATTTGATCAACATTAGCCACCCAAGTGTTTGGCCTCTAGAGGTGATCCACCAAGGAAGAGGAATTGTTCAAGAAAGAGGGTGGTTGGCTAAACCCTAGTTTTTCTATTCTTTGTAGAAAATGAGTACTCTCCAACAATTGAATTTTTTTCTCTCCTGATATCTAACATAAGACTCATCTTATATAGATATTGGTCAACCCTTCTAATCCAATTAGAATTTGGGTTTTATTTATTTAATTAAACTTCTCTAATTAATTAGGCTTCCCAACACATTGGGATTAATTAATTAAACTCCTTTAATTAATTTGTCTCCTAATCTCATTAGGAATAATTGAGAGTATCGATATTAAATTAATTCCTAAACTCCTTAAAAAATTAAAATAATAATAATTGTAATAATATTAATAAGACTCCTCTTATTAATTTATATTTAATATTTCCAAAAATATTAATAGTAAATATTAAGCTATTTAATTTATTTTACCAACATAGATTAAATTAATTATACTTAACATATTATTATGATTATGTCATTACCTTCTTAAATAATTATTCTTTCTTTTATGGTATGACCCTTTAGGTTCTCCATATTAAATCGATTGTGAATAAATTAATTAGAAAAATTCTAAGCTTATGTAAATAAATAAATTAAACTAATAATCTATTTAAATAAATAATATTTATTCTACAATTGGGAAAAGCCTCCCTAGCGAACAACGACTTGCCAGGTAATATAGATTTCAACATTAATCATAAAAGAAACTGTGAGTAAATAGTTACCGTACAATTCAATCCTTCCACCATACAATGTCCCAATTAAATATAAGACATGGAATTACTGTCAAGTCTTATTTTATTTAATTAAATGTATTTCGATCAGAAAATGCACAACTCCAAATAATACAAATTAGAAACTCCTTTCTAATTTCATTATGCCTTGACCAAGGATTACTGAGTTGTCATTTAACGAATCACATAGGACATATCTCTTCTTTTACTAGAAGTGATAGATTCTTTATTGATCATTCATTATCTCCATATGTAACTTATTACACCCAAGCATACCTTTTAATATACCTTAAGGGTCTTAAGGAATAAGTCAAAGTATAATTCATTACACACAAGATACTATGATGATCTCAAGTTCGAGGATCGCTTGTATTACTATCACATTAGGAATTTCTATTGACAAGCAAGTAAAACTCTATTAGGTATTCCTTAGCGAGTCACGTTCAGTATACTTATTCTTCAATAAACATCTACATACTTGCTTTAGTGTCTCCACAAAAATAATTATGAGATCAATCATCCTCATCCAATGACCAAAACAACATATGTACCAATCTATCCGTATTTACTAATCCCCTTTTTAGTAATCCAACGATTGGGAACTATTTTAGTTTTAAGCTTTTTAAGAATTTAGATCTCATTAGCATGATCAACATCATGATTCTAAAAGCATTGCTTAAAACTATGGGTTATTTACATATTATAAAATAGTATAATATAGATAATTAAATGACTTTAATAAATGAATAATTTTATTAATAAATAAATAAGATTGTTTCAAAGAATATGCTTTATCATCATACATGATTGGCTTGTATGCATATTACTTTCAATCTCCCACTTGCACTAAAGCCAATCGTCATGGTATCTTATACTTATCTTCTCTAAGTGACGATCAAACTGCTGTTGTGTTAATGCTTTAGTAAATGGATCTACAATGTTGTCTTGAGGGTCTAAATGCTCCAAGGTGACGTCTCCTATTTCAACGATCTCCCTGATCAAGTGAAATCACCGCAATACGTGTTTGGATTTTTGATGAGACCTAGGTTTCTTAGCCTGTGCAACAACCCCGATGTTGTTACAGTATAAGGGGACTGCTCGTCCAATGCTAGGAACAAAAACAAGTTCTGTTATGAACTTCTTCATCCAAATAGCCTCCTTTGTAGCTTCACTTGCAGCTATGTACTCTGCCTCTATCACTAAATCAGCAATTGTTTGCTGCTTGGAACTCTTCCAACTCACTGCGCCTCCGTTCAAGGCAAATACATACCTCAAAATAGATTTACTTTCATCTTGATCTGTTTAAAAACATGAGTCCGTGAAGCCCTCGAGTTTTAATTCGGACCCACCTTAGACAAGAAATACATGCTTAGTTCTTCATAAGTACTTTAGGATATTTTTCACTGCCTTCCAGTGCTCTTCTCCTGGATTTGACTGATATCTGCTTGTTACACTCAGTGCATGAGGGACATCCGATCTAGTACATATCATATCGTACATGATAGATCCTATCGCTGAATCTAAGGAATCTTACTCATACGATCTCTCTCCTCAGGTGTTTTTGGGGCCTGTTTCTTCGAGATATGTATTCCATGGCTCATTGGCATGAGACCTATTTTGGAATCCCTCTTTAGCATCAATTCAATGTACGTTCCTTGGGATAAGCAAAGCATCCTTTTAGATTTATCTTTATAGATATTTATCCCAAAAATATAGGATGCTTCTCCCAAGTCCTTCATGGAGAAATGTTTAGATAAACAGATTTTAATCGATTGTATCATAGGAATGTCATTCCCTATAAGTAATATATCATCAACATATATTACAAGGAATGAAACAGCGCTCCCACTAACGTTCTTGTATACACATGGTTTATCCTTGTTTTTGTTAAAATCAAACTCTTTGATTGTTTCATCAAAACGGATGTTCAATCTACGAGAAGATTGCTTCAATCCATAAATGGATCGTTGCAGCTTACAGACTTGATTTGTTCCAACCTTTAAAACAAATCCCTCTTGCTGTGTCATATACACATCTTCCTTAAATTTCCCATTGAGGAATGCCGTTTTCACTTCAATCTGCCAGATCTCATTGTCATAATAAGCTACAATCGCAAGCAAAATTCGAATGGACTTGAGCATAGCTATTGGTGGGAAGGTTTCATCAAAGTAAACTCCTTGTCTTTGTTTGAACCTTTTGCAACCTGTCGGGCCTTATAGGTCTCTACATTGCCAACCACTCCAGTCTTTCTTTTAAAGACCCATTTACACCCAATAGGCTTAATGGCTTCAGGTGGTGAAACCAAAGTCCATACTTGGTTCTCATCCATGGAGTCCATCTCGAATTTCATGGCATCAAGCTATTTCCTTGAGTCTTTATTACTCATAGCATGTTCGTAATTCAATGGATCATCATCATTCATAATGCGTACCTCATAGTCATCCTCTATGACAAATCCATACCTATCAAGTATCTTTGGTACTCTTCTAGATTTACGAATAGGGTGTGGTAAAATAGGTTCATCCACTTGGTTATGTACATGACTTTGATCCATAATAATTTATGGTTCTTGAACTTCTTCAATATATATTTTACTCCCGCTGACCCCTTCATGGATAAAATCCTTTTCTAAGAAGGCAACATGTTTCGCAACAAACACCTTTTGATCAATTAGATGATAAAAATAATACCCTAAATTTTTTTTAGGTAACCCACAAATCTACACTTGTCGGATTTAGTCTGTAGCTTATCATTTTCAAACTTTTTGACATAAGCTGGACAACTCCAAGTCTTAACATGCTTAAGATTTGGTTTTCTCCCTTTCCAAATCTTATATGGAGTTTTTGGGGCTGATTTGGTAGGCACCTTGTTAAATAGGTATGCAGCCATTTCTAGGGCATATCCCCAGAATGAAATTGGAAGATCGATAAAACTCATCGTGGAACGAATCATGTCCAACAATGTTCAATTTCTCAATTTAGATACTCCATTTATATGTGGTTACCTTGTGGAGTCCATTGTGAGATTATACCATTATCTTTGAGACAATTGAGAATCTCACCGCTTAAGTATTCTCCACCTCGATCTGATCGAAGAATCTTAATACTTTTGCCAGTTTGTTTCTCTACTTCACTTCTGAACTCTTTGAACTTTTAAAATAATTCAGATTTTTATTTCATTAAATACACATCCAAATCTTGAGTGATCATCAGTGAAAGTAATAAAATAAGAATACCCTCCCCGTGCATTCGTTGTCATAGGTCCACAAACGTCTGTGTGAACCAACACTAACAACTCTGTAACTCTTTCTTCTTTTCCACTAAACGGAGATTTAGTCATTTTACCCATGAGACAAGATTCATAAGTTGTATATAATTCATAATCGAATAGCTCTAAGAGCCCATCCTTATGCAACTTGGATAATCTGGTTTCATTAATATGACCGAGTCTAGAGTGTCACATATAGGTATAATTAACATCATCTCTTTTTCTTTTCTTAGTTTGTTCAATTTGAAATATATTTTCATACAAGTCAAGTATATAAAGTTCATTTCGCAAATTACCAACAACATATAAAACATTGTTATTATAAATAGAACAACTGTTGTTCTTTATTTTAATGTCAAATCCATCCATATCTAATACGAAAATAGAAATAATATTTCTAATGATATTCGGAACAAAATAACAATTATTTAAAATAATGGACTTGCTCGTAGGCAGTGCTAAACAATAAGTGCCTACAACTAATGCAGCAACCTTTGCTCCATTTCTCACTCATAGGACAATCTCTTCCATATTTAGCTTTCTACTTCTGACCAGTTCCTGCAAAGTATTACATATGTGAGAACCACAGCCGGTATCCAATACCCAAGTAGAATTTTGATTTTCTGAAAAATTAATTTCAATTATAAACAAACCTTGATCGGAAGTCGAAACTTCTCCAAGCTTCTTCTCTGTCAGAAACTTCTTGCAGTTCCTCTTCCAACGACCCTGATCGTTACAATGGAAGCACATTCCTTTGCTAGCTGGATCAGGTTTCTTTTGATCTTTCACTTTCTCCCTGCCCTTAGCCTTCTTAGATTTCTTCTTTTCAGAAGATACATTGGGCCTCTTCCCTTTCTTGGAAGAATCATCCACCATTAAGACATGGTTCTTCTTGGATGAGAAGTGACCTTCTGCAGTCTTCAACATGTTAAGTAATTCAAGCAAGCTGACATCCAACTTATTCATGTGAAAATTCACAATAAATTGTGAGAAGGTCTCAGGGAGTGACTGCAAGACTAAGTCTTGACTCAACTCCCCATCCATGATGAACCCAAGCTATCCAAGGCGTTCAATCAGATTGATCACCCTTAGGACATGAGTCTCCACGGCAGTGCCCTTGGTCATCCGAGATCGAAAGAGCTCCTTAGATATCTCATATCTAGCAGTCCTACTTTGTTCACCATACAACTCCTTGAGATGAAGCAACATAGTAGGAGCATCCATGTTTTCATGCTGACGCTGAAGCTCGTTATTCATGGATGCGAGCATGATGCATTGAACCACAGATGCATCATCTTGCCATTTTGTTATAGTGGCAATCTATTCCTCAGAGGCTGTTTCTGAAATAATTCCAAGGACATGTGAATTTAGGACATAAAAAATCTTTTCAGCAGTGAGAACTATTCTCAAATTCCTTAACCAGTCCATGTAATTCGGTCCGGTCAGTTTGTTAGCATCAAGTATGCTACACAGTAAAATTAGTGATTTTGATATTTTTAAATTTTTGCATGTGAAAAGATAACATTTTAGCAAACATTCATTTAATTAATTATTTACATACCAAGATAAATTAGGTCTTATTTTAAATTGGTATTTTCCACTATTTTCTTCAAACTATATTACCCTCACTTATATAGTTCGACAACATCTAATTAAAGATTTGCTAGTAAGAATAAGGATCCTATTTCAAATGTATATAGCCTTGTGGATAGCACAACAAACCATATATAAATAAATAGGTAGACAACTCTTTGTCAATTACATCAACATGTAACTCCTTTTTATTTTGCCTCTTAGATCATAATGGTCAACTATTTGCACATCCGAACTAAAATGATTTAAGGTAAGTTCAACCTAGCACTTTCATATATTAAAAAAAGAAAAATATTATCCTTGTGGATAGCACAACAAAACAGTATTGTTTAATTTTCTTTATAAGCATCAAATGTGATTAAATTAACATCTTAAATACTTAATACTTGCCTTGTGGATAGCACAACCAACTTATATTAAATATTTAATACTCTATTAATTTTATCATGCTAGAAGACGACATTCGATATTCCAATCTTTGAATGCTTTAGAGTTAAAATAATGTTTTTGAGGGGTTTATTATTATTAGTCTCATCTTGTTTAGTGCGCATGGACATATATCTATAAAATACGCATTATTTTATTAAAAACATGCGAAACATGTTTGCATAAAATATAATATATATATATATATATATATATATAATACTAGCATGCACATATAGAATATTATATTCTACCCGGATTGATTATGAACTTTTGTTTTAGTTTGGTTCACTAGAGCCACCATGTGAACCAAAATGTCAAACCTAGAAGTGCAAGAATTAAATTTAAACGTAACTATTACATTTAAACCTAGGCTCTATTACAAATGGGTCTTGACGCGCTCCTTGCTCCTTGGTCTCCAATTCTTCAATATAATTCTAACTAGTCATATTACATAAACTATTTTATTTAAATAGAAACATTAATCAGCAGTCAAGGGGAAGTACATAGGAAGGAGATAAAATTTTACAGCAAGAAAAATTAGAGAAGGCGAGGTACACAGACCCCATTTAATAAAACACATATGTTCAAACATCCAACTAAAAAAAATCCAATCACATTGGTCAATAGTCCATAATCAATCCCATTTATTATCATACACATCAACATATGCATCAATAAATAAACATTCATAACATGAATAATAAAATCATTCCATATATGCATTGAAATCATTTAATGGGCAAAATTTTGCTAGATTTTGGTTTTGAAACAAAAAAACTCTTTTATTTTAATCTAAAACCAAATCCAAATTAAACTCCTTTAATTTTTAGTAATCTGAAATCATATTTCAGATAAAATAAACATCTTTATTTTAAACTTTTATCAATTAAATAAACTATTTACTTTAATTGATGAAAAGTAAAATTTTCAAAATCTACAAATTGGCGCGCCTGCGCCCAGAATGAACTGGGACGCAGCCCGGAAGCACTGCGTAGCAGAAACAACAGACTTCAATTTTTGTCTAAAAAATTTGATCCAATCTCACATCAATTCATACATGGAATCATAAAATTGATAATTAGCACAAAGTTAGGCTCTGATACCACTGTTGGGTTTGTACATTACGCATACATGTAATTAAATTACACAATAAAGGCGGAACCGCGATAAATTAGGTTTTTAAAATTTTATACAAACCCTCACCATGATAATGTTTTGTGCTCAATTATCAATCAATAGAAAGAGAAGGATAAATCAGAATCATACCCTTGTAGAACCTAGCTTCCACAGGTACGAGTTCAACTCCTTGCTCTTCGTGATCTCCTTGAATCTCCGGGATTAATTCCTTTCTTTGATCAACGTTAGACACCCAGGTGTTTGGCCTCTTGAGGTGATCCACCAAGGAAGAGGAATTGTTCAAGAAGGAGGGTGGTTGGCTAAACCCTAGTTTTTCTATTCTCTGTAGAAAATGAGTACTCTCCAACAATTAGAATTTTTTTTCTTTCCTAATACATAAGACTTCTCTTATATAAATATTGGTCAACACTTCTAATCCAATTAGAAGTTTGGTTTTATTTAATTAATTAATCTTCTTTAATTAATTAGTGTCAATGCCAGGAAGAAAAATTTTTCCTCGCGATCCTTTTTGTTAGAGGAGGAGGTCTTTTTCTCTTTGGTGTCGCTCTCCATCCCTCTCCTATTCGGGGAAAAAGAGAGGATTACCCATATTTCCTAATTTTAATATTATTCTACCCTTTCTCTTTCACTTTGTCTATGGGGTTCCGTTTAAAGGATGAATTTTATAGGAAACTGGTACCGACATATGTGTCGACGATTTTAAAAAGATTGATTTTATTTTGATGATTGGACCGAATGAGATAGTCGCCAGTTGGTATTTTGGAAATGGATGTATCAACTCATCCGAGTTTTAATAGTTTTTTCGCAAGATAGTCCAATGCGTGACTCTAAAGATTGGTCTTGAAACCCGAGTTTCATGGAATTCGGGGACTAGGTTAAGCGGGGGAAGGTGTTAGGCACCCCCGACTCCCGTGCAAGCACGGTACCGCATCTTATTGATTTCCTATGCATAAAGTGTATGTGTGTCTGTGTGTGTGTGTGTGTTTTATTTTGAAAGCTTTATTAGTATTTTTCTAAGTCTTTATTTTGGGTGACTTGATAGTAGTGTTGTACCTCTTTTGTGCCTAGGTACGAAGGATTTGATTTAATGAAAAGTTTATTTTTAACAAAATATATGAAATAAAATAAGGTTTTAGAAAGTAAGGTTTTCAAATCCTTTGCCCGACTTCGATACTTCCTTTTATTCTTTACGTTTATTACGTGATCTATCCCGAATCGCTTTATTCTTCATCAAAAGCTCTTTGTGGTTTTATTAGAAATCATTTTGATGATATACATGGAAAAGCGTTAAAAAGAGGACGGATCATCATCGGGCATGTAAGCCATCTAGATGAACCGAGCTCCTGCAATCAAGGTTTTCACTATCACGGGATCTTGAATCCGACTTCTCGGGACTAACCCCACGAGCTCGTTTTCAAGATCCAAATAGTACTTATACAACGATATTTATGCTATTAAAACATTACAACATAAAAATCTGTCCATCGTGGGAATTAAGTGGGATCCATTCGGGTTTCTCAACATCGGGATTCTTAGGCTCACATGATTTGCGCGATATTAAATATACATAATGTCCACGGCTTCGATATTAGATGATTTCATCGATTGAAATCACCGTTTAAGCCATTTCGGCCCCCCTTTCATCTATAGATATAAATTTAGGGTTATACAGGATAAATGGGACCATTTGAAATGATAAATCCATAGATATACCATGAATCTAAGCCATCCTACCACACGGGTTAAAGCTGCATGCTTAATAACCTCTCAAAGGCTAGATTAGGCTTAGATTTAGGTATATCTAGCCTCCGCGGTTGATTTACAACATAATAAGCATAATATAACCGATAAAAACGTAAAGTCTATCAACTATTACACGATATGCTTACAATACAACAACAATAGATCATGCCATCCCCGGTGATTTGCTGGCATCTTCATCATTATCTTCTTGATGTTCTTGTTAGCCGCTTCCACCGCGCCATTCATTTTAGGACGATAAATAACCGATTTAAGGTGTTTGATATTGAACTTACTGCACAGTTCCCTCATCATCTCATTATTCAGATTCTTCGCGTTGTCTGATATGATAACCTCGGGTTATCCATACCGACAGATGACGTTGTTTCTAATGAAACCAACGATGACCTCCTTGGTGACCCTGGGGAAAGAAGCTGCTTCCACCCACTTGGTAAAGTAGTCAATCATAGTGAAGATGAATCGATGACCATTACTGGCTTTAGGCTCAACTAGTCCTATTATATCCATTCCCTACATGGAAAAAGGCTATGATGATGTCATGCAATGTAGTTGATTTGGAGGCGCGTGAATAATGTTAGCGTGGATCTGGCATTGATAGCAATGCTTGACATGATCATCGCAATCCGCTTTGAGGGATATCCAGTAATGTCATGTCCTTAGAATCTTTTTGGCAAGCAGAGGTCCACTCATATGTGTTCTGCATACTCCACCATGTAATTCATTTATAAGTCGCTGGGCTTGATCTTTATCGAGACATCTCAGGAGTCCTACACCTGGGTTTCTCTTACAGAGAGCATCTCCACTTAGGTAGAAATTCATAGCCATTTTTTGTATTCGCTTCTTCGCGGCTTAACCCATCCCTTCAAGGGTTGACTGATCTCGTAAATATTCTTTTATATGATGGTACCAAGGTGGTACAACAGGTGCTATTTCATCTGATATCTCCCCTACATTGTTTCCATATGATGGTGTATTCTGCACAGTAAAGGTGATGATCGGCATTCCCCTTCTTGCTGACAAGTTTATTAGTGAAGCTAATGTGGCCAATGCATCGGCAAAATCATTTCAGTTCCGGGGAATATGCATGAAGGCTATGTCTTCAAATTCCCCTGCTAATCTAAGGGCATGTTGATGATACGGTAGTAAATGCAGCTCCTTGGTGGTGTATGCCCCGGTAGACTGTCTGATGACTAGCTTCGAATCTCCAAACACTGCTAACCGTTTTACTCCCATGGGCTGAGCAAATTTTAACCCCACAATGCACCCTTCATACTCTATTGTATTATTGGAGTTGTTGAAATGCAACTTGGTGGCCATGGGGTATTGATCTCCCATGATGGATACCAGGACTACCCCGGCTCCAGCACCTTTAGCGTTTGATGCGGCGTCAAAATACATTTTCCTGAATTGACCTTGATCCTCTTTATCGATTAGTTGAACAGTCAACACTTCCTCCTCCGGGAAATATATTTCCAGAGGCTTAAAACCCCCTGCTGGTGCAGCCGACAGGTGATCCGCAATCCCTTGCCCTTTAATGGACTTTTGGGTGACATAGATGATGTCGAACTGTTGAAGGATTAACTGCCACTTAGATAAACAGCAATTCAAAATCGGCTTGCTGAAGATGTATTTCAAAGGATCCATCCTCGAGATGAGATAAATGGTATGGCCGTGTAGGTAATGTTGTAAACTTGTGGCTGCCTAAGCTAATGCGCAACAGGTTCTTTTGATCAGAGTATATTTATGTTCTCCACTGCTGAAGCATTTACTGAGATAATAGATTGCTCTTTCTTTCCCTATGTCATCCTTTTGCCCTAGTAGGCAACCCATAGCATTGGAGTTGACTGAGATATATATGAACAACGAAATTCCATCCCTTGGGGGTACCAAGATAGGTGCTTCAATCAACCTCTTCTGGATGATGTGGAAAGCTTTTCGGCAGTCTTCATTCCATTTTCCCGAACAGTTCTTCCTTAACAGTTTAAAAATGGGTTCATAGGTTGCTGTCAACTGCGATATGAACCAGCTGATAAAGTTTATTCTCCCTAGAAAACCTCGAATTTCCTTCTCTGTCTTTGGTTTGGGCATTTCCGTGATGGCTTTGATTTTGGCAGGATCCAATTCAATGCCCCGGTTGCTCATGAGAAATCCCAGCAGTTTGTCGGATTTAACCCCAAAAGCACATTTTGCTGGGTTTAACTTCAAATTGAACTCGCGGAGTCTTTCAAACAACCTCCGAAGATGGGTGCAATGGTCATCAGCCTGTCGGGACTTTACGATGATATCATCCACATACACTTCGATTTCTTTATGCATCATATCGTGGAATAAGGTCATCATGGCCCTCTAATAAGTAGCACCAGCATTGGTAAGGCCAAAAGCTAGTCTTCGATAATAAAAGGTTCCCCAATGGGTAATGAAGGCGGTCTTTTCTGTAATACCTGAGAATTTCCATCTATTATTAAATGAAAATATTAATGAAAATGAGAATTTATTTAATATAAATGATTTTGTGTTATGAGATGAATTAATTCAATTATATAAAATTGAATAATTATAATAATTGAGAAATTGATGGAGTTTGTGATAAACTCATTGATAGCCTTGTGTGTCACAGTGACGTAATATAAGAATGATTATATTAATTTAAACAAACAGTTAATCTATATTAATTGTAGAATATTAATTAATTTGTGGAATGTTAACTTTGATTGATTAATAATATGTGATTATTATTATTGCAAGAAATATAATAATAATAATGAGCAACATGTCTATAATATAATAAGATTTATATTTATATACTGTGCGTGATAAATGAGCAATGGTTGTGAAAATTAATAATTTCATTAACTAACGAGGAATAGATTAATTAATATTATTGTTAATTAATCAATGAAATGAATAATTTATTTATTTGACATTATGAATAATAAAATAAATAAGTAAGTTATTAACGTAATAAGATTACATTAATCGTTACGTGCAAGTATATTTAAACTATACTATATGATTGTATATAGTAAAACTATGTGTTTTGATACTTGAGGTGTAAACATGCATTATAATGCTACTTTTTTGTGACATTAGCATGTGTGGGTATTCATACAATAAAGTTCCTTATTAGATATGAAAGGTAGTGTGACACTAGTATATAAATAATTAATAAAGTTCCTTCATTCATTGAATAAGGCAAGATGTGTTGTGACATTTAAAATAGCCTATGTGACCATGTGGTAGGTATAATACATTAATGTCTACTATATGGAATATTAAAGTATATGAATAATTAATATTAATAATTATTTCAATAAGTGACATGGATGGGATAGTGAGACTTATGATAATGTGATGTGTCACAACCCAATTATATAATAATTTGGTAATATCAAAATGTACATGGATTATATGATGTGAATAGAAATATACCCCCAACTTGCTATTTTGTAATATCATTACCTCAATTAGAGTCCATGAATACCCCTAAATGAATTTAAACCTAAGAAATATATACATGCTTATTTAACTCAAGTATCAACCATATGTACATGAAATGCTATTCTTGAAATGCTGAGATATAAGTATTATCCCATATTGAGTGTCCAAAATTTCCCATCTCTTTTCTCACGTGAATAGCCAATGATCTAAGCTACTCCATCATTTCTCTTCCTAGCTAGCATTGAGGGTGATAATGACAAGGGGTGTGGGTTGAGGTGGTGGTTGGACACTATTCCATCAACTCCCCTCAATCCTCTAGTTCTTCATTTCCCTCATTGTTTCAAACCTTGGGGCAATTGCTTTGTATGGATATTGAATTCTCCTATAAATACCAAGCCTCTCTTCATTTTCTATGTTGCTAAAATTTGGGCTAAGTTGATATAGAGAGAGTATTGTGAGTTTATAATCTGAATTTGAGAACAAGTCTTATACAAGTTTGAGCTCAAGAGGTATAACCTCTAAACCCATTTAAATTTCAATTCATAGAGATTGCATGATATTGTTGAAATTAGTGTGTGATAAGGTGCTAGCATAAGTTGTTAAGTATATCTATGTGTCAGAAATGTAAAGTGATGGTAGGCAAGCATGCTAGCTAAGTACATTATGAGAAATT
Organism: Panax stipuleanatus; assembly: GCA_020205555.1. Taxonomy (NCBI): domain Eukaryota; kingdom Viridiplantae; phylum Streptophyta; class Magnoliopsida; order Apiales; family Araliaceae; genus Panax; species Panax stipuleanatus. Next base: position 35,211,325 of record CM035118.1, read on the forward strand.
CTGAAGCTCTGCAATAACAGAACATCTTCTGGACTGGAACGGGAGCCGCGCGGCCGCGCGTCTCCCTAGTACAATTTGGGTGCGGCCGCGCTCCACTGCAGAAATTGTTGATAATTTCTATTATATCTTCTGATGTATTGAACATGTTGTACTAGTAGGGTATGCTTATAACTCACATTAACATATGGAATAAGGTTACTAGGTTATAGCAATCCATGCTAGTTGTTTAGTTGAATATTTCAAAGAAAACTTAAAGTTATGAAAAGAGGAACTTGGATATATAAATACCATAATAGTATTCTGACTTTTGAGACATGTTAGTATGACTTAGGAACACATGAAATGCATGCTAACTTTTGTATATGGGTTCCGTGATACATTATGAACATGTGAACCTAACTAGTGCACATTTCTAACAAAAGCGTTGAGTTTGAAAACAAACTTTGATAAATTATATCCATGATGATATTCTGACCATACACGCATGTTGATATGGTTTAAGAATGCACGAAAGGCATATTGACTTGTTTAGATATGTTTCATAGCATGACATGAGCATGTGGACTTCGTTTGCGAACTTTACTAAGTGAAAGTATAAGTTTGAAACGTAAATCTTAACATGTTATTGTAAGTTTCATATTCAAATATTTATGGACACATGTGATAGTATACTTAGACTCACTCACGTATCATACATGTATATATAACATGATTAGTTGTCGTGATTCAAGTTTAGCATAAACGAAGCATATTTTCAACTTATAACTGTGATAGTCATATGTATGGAATGTGAATACTCATAAGTATGCTTAATATAAATACCTTAAGTGTTTACAAGGAGAGCATGCTAGATGTTGTAACATCATGACCTTGAATGGCTTTAAATTATTGGAAGTGTTGACTTAGAATTTATTGCATGTATGTTTGGAACGAGGAAAGGTTGTATACAAACATAAAAGTATCCTTTAAACATGTATACATGCTACGTGATATTATTTGATGTCACTTGAACCCGATTTTGACGGTTAACTTATGAGAATGCCATAACTTGCTAAAATGAAATGTATTTAGTATTGATTGTAGTCTTATGTGATATTAATAATATGCGAATATGTTTGCTAATTGTGGTAGTCTCACATGATAGTAACGATGTATGAATATGATCAACTTGAGAAAAGAGAAAGTTAAGAATAGAAATTAGATACTAAATAATTGTGTAGCTAGGGTAAAACTTAGCTTGTGTGTTGATCGTATATTCGAAGATATAATGTGAAGTTAAATTATATGACTAACGAATATCATATATATACGTAATTGTATTACGATAGGAATTCGAAAGTGTTGGCTAGCTTTACGTGAGTAAACTACGCATAAGGCAAGTATCCTAAACCCTTGCATTACTTTATTCAACAGATATCGTAAGCGAGTATCTAAACCTTATCTCTTTGGATACAAGTATTCTATCTTTTTATATTGCGAACTAGTTTCCTACTTAATCATTTGAATTGAATTAGCATACTTGAACTCTTATTTCATTAAAGCTATTATTCATGTTGAACTTAGTATTGTTCTTGAATATTGTGAAAGTGTCTATGCCATTTGATTCGGCTAGACTTATATTATTGAAAAGCGACCCAAACTAATTGATTGGTGCGGGATCTTGTATTTGACTGAGAAGAACAACCTTCTTTGAAGGGAATATATAATTGTCAGAGAACCGATGTGCACACCTGGGTATGATTGATTGTTATGCATAACGATGGTGCTGTTGGCTGATCACCTGTTGTACCTGTTTTTGTTGGATTTTCAGTTTATTACTGTCAATTCTAGTAGAAGTTCATAGTCCTTAGTGACTGCTCAGTATTCAGTTATTTTGAAATCTTGAATTGATTTATTATTGAATCACATTGATATTATTCTGTCCTTAGCGACTATTATTGAAAACTGTTGATATTCTTGTTATCCTTGAATTATCAAACCTTGTTATACCCTTTCGAGAATTAAGAATTATATCACTTACCCTTATTGTATATTACTTGCTGGGCAATTTGTGCTCATTCTTGCTTTCCCTAAAACATTTCAGTTAAGGTAGAGCATGGCGAACCTTCAGACGCTGATAAAGGCAAGGGCAAGGCTACCAACTAGCTTGTCTCTTTTATGTTTTTAATACTTTAATGTTGTATTAAGATGATGTAGCAAGACTAGATTTTATTATGTTTAAGCTTAAGTTAGATTATGTAATAAGTCGTTAATTGATATTATTATGTAATCTATTAAGTACTGTAGGTTGCGAGACTTGGGAGAATAATTATAATAAACCATTGTATATTATTCTAAATTAGATATTCTATTGTGGATGTGTGATTTTAGTTATTATTGTATTACCATGAGCACGTGACGAATCGAATTCGAGAGACCAAGTGGCGGTACTGGATTTGGGGGCGTCACAGGTTGGTATCAAAGCTGTAGTTATAAACCTTAGGAACGAGTGTCCTTAGACTGTAACTTAGGCGAACTTAGAAGTTGGAAAGGAGATAAAACTCACATAGAGTTTTCCCTAGAGCAAGATTTAGCGTGGTATGAAATGTAACTTCATTCTATACAATGAGCTTATATTTTATTTAACATTCTAATGGAGTTGCTGTTTGTTTGTCTTGTGTTTGTGATTGTAGGATGACAGACACAGGTGTACCTAGTAGAGTGGTAGAGGAGGAGCCCAGGGATATACATGTAGTATACGAGGCACCTCTAGAGGCTACACCAGTGCAGGCTGTTGCACCGTTCGAGTCTGACGATGAGGACGAGATTGAGATAGAGTCTGATCCAGAGGACGAGCTGATGGAGGACGAGCCGATGGAGGACGAGCCGATGGAGGATGAGCCAGTAGAGGACTCTGATGAGGCTACTATAGAGGAGCAGATGTTAGGCGAGTATGAGGAGCGGATCCTAGAGTTAGACTGCAGAGTACAAAAGCTAGAGGAAGAGGCCAAAGAGAGAGAGTTTGAGTTCCAGAAGCTGAGGGACGAAGACCACCTAGAGGAAGCTGGCCATGTAGGAGTTAAAGGTGGAGATTGCCTACCGTAGGGAGGCAGGGATCCAGATGGGGACTCTGTTTCACAGGTCAGTGGCTAGGAACGTGGATATAGCAGGAAAGTTGGAAGAAGTAGAACAGAGAGAATTGAGTGAGAAGACTGAGAAAGAGGCACTCCGTACTCAGCTAGAGTTGGAGGTGATGGATAGGATACACTTCGAGGAGAAGTGGGAAGCGGCCAATAAGAAAGCTGACGACCTAGAGGACTAGGTCAGGTGCAAGAAGAGAAAGATGAACAAGATGGGGTATGTGTTTTGTTCAGCTTTTGAGAGGGTGATTGATGGTGTGTACCACTACCCGGCAGAACAGGGACAGACTCTACATACTTTGAGTCGAGAGCTGGTTGCGTATATAGCACAGTTAGAGTACAAGAGCGCTGTGGAGCGCGGGATGATATGATAAGATTTCCTTAGATGGTTTGGTGGTAGTTTAGTAGAATTTATCTTTACGTGTTGTACATACTATGTTATAATCCCAATCTTTTGTGTAAGATTTGGGATAATGATGTGAACCCCGTGTTAGCTTTTGTTAGAGGGGTAGTATGGTAGTAGGTTGGAATATTCCCCGTCTTTTGTGATATTGGGTGATATATATGATAATATTTATAGCAGTATGCTAGGGAAATCATGTAATGAAACGATTTGGCATATGAATATAAATGGAGTTTATTTCAGAAATGCGTTACAATTTTTTTTCCTTTAGTATTAAAAGAAATACTTAAGTAATATACTTGAATAATAATAAAATGAAAACTTGTGATGCAGATAATGCCGCCCAGACGTAGATTGACTGCACCTGAGGAGTCAGTGAACAATGAGAGGGAACAAGTTGACCCGATCCAAAAACTGGTAGACTTGTTAGGAGAAGCCTTAAGGGGAAGGAACAATGAACCCGTTCGCCCAAACCCTCAGACTGTGCCAGTAACAACCTTTAAAGACTTTAAGAGTGTAGGACCCCCAGATTTTGAGGGAACTACCGAACCAATTGTCGCACAAACGTGGATCAAGGAGATCGAAAAAGCTTTCACTATAGCTAGCGTAGGCGAAGATCAGAAGACGGTGTTTGCCACGTACATGATGAGGGGAGAAGCGAACTACTGGTGGGAGGCTAATCAACAAAGAGCTGGAGAAGGGATAATAGCTTGGGATAAGTTTAAGACGCTGTTCTTCGAGAATTACTTCCCGAAGAGTATGAAGAATAGGATGGAGGTGAAATTCCTAGAGTTCAAATAAGGTGAGATGACGGTGGCGCAGTACGCGGATAGGTTTAACGAACTAGCGCAATTCGCGGAGCACCAAGTTGGGGATGAAGAGAGAAAGGCTAGGTGCTTCAAACAAGGGTTGAAGCCGTGGCTGTTCAATAAGGTATCAGTTCTTCAAATTGATTCCTTTGCAACATTACTGGAGAAGGCAATCATTGCGGAAGGTGGCAGTGAGGCCTTAAGTCTGTATAACAAAGAGAAGAAAGGAAAGAATGCTGGAGGAGATAATCGTACTTGAAGAAGCAGCAGTGGAGGAAGTAATTTGGGAAAGAGAAAGTGGGAGAATAACAACAACAACAACAACAAAAACAACAATAATCAATTAGGGAATTTTCGTGGAGGTTTCAAGAAGAGGGCTGAAGGATGCCCAAAGTGTGGGAAGAATCACCAGGGCGAGTGCTGGAAGGGACATGGCACTTGCTACAACTGCGGACAGGAAGGGCACATCTCACCCAACTGTCCAAAGCCAAAGAAGATCTAAGGGTGTTTTGCTTGCGGCTCAACTGAGCACCGTATTAAGGATTGCCCAAAGAAGGGAAGTGGTTGGGGTAGCAATCAACAAGGAGGCAACAAGCTGATGATCAGCGGGCCGGCACAATCCAACCGCCCAACCGCCAGAACCTTTAACATGACCGTCCAGGATGCCGTGGCTACGAAGGACGTGGTGTCAGGTATAATCTCAATCAATGATATAAATGCTTATGTATTATTTGATTCGGGTGCCACATGTTCTTTTATATCTGAAGAATTTACTAGTAAACTTAGTACACCCCGAGAACGGTTAGAAAATCCTTTGATCATAGAAGTTGCTAGTAAGGAAGCAATCCCTATAGAATACGTTTATCGGAATTGTCGCGTAAACATTAGAGAACATGAACTGAGCATAGACTTGATTCCTATTAGATTGGGAGAGTTTGACGTGATACTGGGAATGGATTGGTTATATAACCATGCAGCGATAATTGATTGTCAGAATAAATGTGTGAACCTTCATACTCCGAGTAAGTCTAAGGTAGTGTTTTATGGTAGCTTATCTCTTAAGCAATCGTGTTGCGTTACGATGATGCAGGCTAAGAAATTATTAAGGAAAGGATGTGTAGGTTATTTAGCTTACATCGTTGATACTCGAAAAAAGGGAGTAGAAATTAAGGATATATCCGTAGTGAATGAATTTCAAGATGTGTTTTCGGACGATCTGCCTAGTCTTCCGCCAGATAGAGAAATCGAATTCGTAATAGACTTAGCACCGGGAACGGCACCGATTTCGAAAGCTCCATATCGTATGGCGCCAGTAGAAATGAAGGAATTGATGATACAATTGCAAGAATTATTGGATAAGAGTTACATTCGACCGAGTGTGTCTCCTTGGGGAGCACCAGTGTTATTCGTTAAGAAGAAGGACAGATCGATGAGGCTCTGTATCCATTATCGAGAATTGAACAGAGTAACGATCAAGAACCGATATCCACTACCAAGGATAGACGACTTATTTGATAAACTGAAGGGAGAAAAGTGTTTCTCGAAAATTGACCTGCGAACAGGATATCATCAACTGAAAGTGAGGAATGAGGACATACTAAAGACTGCGTTTTGAACACGTTATGGACACTACGAGTTTTTGGTAATGTCATTTGGATTGACTAATGCTCCGGCAGCATTTATGGACTTGATGAACCGAGTTTTCAAGCCATACTTGGATAAATTTGTAGTGGTTTTTATCGACGACATTTTGACCTACTCGAAGACAGAGGAAGGACATGCCGAACATCTGAAGATTGTTTTGGAGGCACTAAGGAAGGAGAAGATGTATGCGACATTTTCTAAGTGCGAATTTTGGATGGAGAAGGTTCAATTATTAGGCCACGTGGTGGATAGGAATGGAATCTCTGTAGACCCTGCAAAGGTAGAAGCAGTAAGTAATTGGGAACAACCGAGAACACCGACGGAGGTAAGAAGTTTTTTAGGGTTAGTTGGGTATTATCGAAGATTCATCCAAGATTTTTCTAAGATAGCAACCCCCTTGACCAATTTGACTAGAAAGACGGTGAAATTTGTATGGACCGACAAATGCGAAGAAAGTTTTCAGGAACTGAAAAGGAGGTTGAGCGAAGCACCTGTGTTATCATTACCAGATGATGCGGGAAATTTTGTGGTGTATAGTGATGCATCGCACAAGGGACTTGGCTGTGTGCTTTTGCAGCACGGCAAAGTCATTGCATATGTATCACGACAATTGAAGGATTACGAAAAGCGATACCCTACTCATGACTTAGAGTTAGCGGAAGTAGTTTTTGCGTTATAGATATGGATGCATTATTTGTATGGGGAAAACTGTGAGATATACACGGACCACAAAAGTCTGAAATATATCTTCACACAAAAGGAGTTGAATATGCGGCAGAGAAGGTGGTTAGAATTAATCAAAGACTATGACTGCGATATTCTTTATCACCTGTGAAAGGCAAACGTGGTTGCCGACGCTCTGAGCAAGAAAGGAAGGGAGAAGTTGTTTAATTTGACGACTCAGGAAGAGTTGATAAGAGAGATGGAGAAATTGGAAATAGAAGTGCAAGGACCAGAAAAGTCTGGTGAGAGGTTGTTTGTAGTGGAAGCTCATCCGACATTGTTGGATAGAGTAAAGGAAGCCCAAGAAAAGGATGAAGAGTGTGAGAAAATCCGAAAGAAGATGACAGAAAATGAGGAAGAGAAATTTTGAATGGATAAAGATGGTATTTTGAGATTTGAAGAAAGAGTATGGGTACCAGAGGTAACCGAGTTGAGGGAAGAGATTTTGCACGAGGCACATAATACGATATATTCCATTCATCCGGGAGGCACTAAGATGTACCGAAATTTGAAGCAACATTTTTGGTGGCCTAATTTAAAATGGGAAGTCGCAAAGTGCGTCAGTAGATGTTTGACTTGCCAACGTGTTAAAGCAGAGCATCAACGGCCGAGTGGTTTACTACAACCGTTAGAAATACTAGAGTGGAAATGGGAGCATATTACCATGGACTTTGTGGTAGGACTTCCAGTTACACAAAAAAGTTATGATGCTATTTGGGTTATCGTGGATCGACAAACGTAGATCGCACATTTTCTACCAATCAAGATCCGCTACAGTTTGAATCAGTTAGCGAGCCTATACATAAAAGAAATTGTTTCACGACAATGGAGTGCCGGTATCTATTATCTCTGATCTAGATCCGTGCTTCACGTCCAATTTTTAGAAGAGTTTGCAAGAGAGAATGGGAACGCAGTTGAGGTTGAGTACCGCTTATCATCCTCAGATAGACGGACAGAGTGAGCAAACAATACAAACGCTGGAGGACATGCTTAGGACTTACGTGATGGATTTTAAGGGAAATTGGGACGACCACCTACCCTTAGTCGAATTTGCATATAACAATAGTTACCATGCGAGTATCGGCATGCCACCGTATGAAGCTCTTTATGGAAGAAAGTGTAGAACGCCATTATGTTGGGACGAAGTCGGAGAGCGACGAATACTCGGACCAGAGCTAGTACAACAAACCGCAGACGTGGGGATAGTGATAAGAGCCATATTAGTAGCAGCTCAAGATCGCTAGAAGAAATACGCAAATTTGCATCGGCAGGACCGAGACTTCAAAGTCGGCAGTTTCGTATTCTTGAAGGTATCTCCATGGAAGGGAAAAATCCGTTTTGGCAAGAAAGGAAAATTGAGTCCAAGATTCATAGGACCGTTCGAGATACTGAAGCGAGTGGGCGAAGTGGCATATAAAGTTGCATTTCCACCCGAGTTGGAGCACATCCACAACGTGTTCCACATTTCCGTGTTGCGACCGTACAAGGCCGACTACAAGCACGTGATTTCTTACGAGCCCATGCAAGTGGAGAAGAACTTAGCGTATGAAGAAATTCCTGTGCAAATACTAGATAGGAAAGAGCAAACTTTGAGAAATAAAATTATATCTTCTGTAAAAGTACTTTGGCGTAACCACGATATCGAGGAGGCAACGTGGGAGTTAGAAGATAGGATAATGAGAGATTATCCCCATTTATTTGTGTAACCTTGTAGCAATTCCGAGACAGAATTTTTATAAGGGGGGAGGATGTAATACCCGAGAATTTCCATCTATTATTAAATGAAAATATTAATGGAAATGAGAATTTATTTAATATAAATAATTTTGTGTTATGAGATGAATTAGTTCAATTATATAAAATTGAATAATTATAATAATTGAGAAATTGATGGAGTTTGCGATAAACTCATTGATAGCCTTGTGTGGCACAGTGACGTAATATAAGAATGATTATATTAATTTAAGCAAACAGTTAATCTATATTAATTGTAGAATATTAATTAATTATTGTGGAATATTAACTTTGATTGATTAATAATATGTGATTATTATTATTGCAAGAAATATAATAATAATAATGAGCAACATGTCTATAATATAATAAGATTTATATTTATATACTGTGCGTGATAAATGAGCAATGGTTGTGAAAATTAATAATTTCATTAACTAACGAGGAATAGATTAATTAATATTATTGTTAATTAATCAATGAGATGAATAATTTATTTATTTGACATTATGAATAATAAAATAAATAAGTAAGTTATTAACGTAATAAGATTACATTAATCGTTACGTGCAATTATATTTAAACTATACTATATGATTGTACATAGTAAAACTATGTGTTTTGATACTTGAGGTGTAAACATGCATTATAATGCTACTTTTTGTGACATTAGCATGTATGGGTATTTATACAATAAAGTTCCTTATTAGATATGAAAGGTAGTGTGACACTAGTATATAAATAATTAATAAAGTTCCTTCATTCATTGAATAAGACAAGATGTGTTGTGACATTTAAAATAGCCTATGTGACCATGTGGTAGGTATAATACATTAATGTCTACTATATGGAATATTAAAGTATATGAATAATTAATATTAATAATTATTTCAATAAGTGACATGGATGGGATAGTGAGATTTATGATAATGTGATGTGTCACAACCCAATTATATAATAATTTGGTAATATCAAAATGTACATGGATTATATGATGTGAATAGAAATATACCCCCAACTTGCTATTTTGTAATATCATTACCTCAATTAGAGTCCATGCATATCCCTTAATGAATTTAAACCTAAGAAATATATACATGCTTATTTAACTCAAGTATCAACCATATGTACATGAAATGCTATTCTTGAAATGCTGAGATATAAGTATTGTCCCATATTGAGTGTCCAAATTTCCCCATCTCTTCTCTCACGTGAATAGCCAATGATCTAAGCTACTCCTTCATCATTTCTCTTCCTAGATAGCATTGAGGGTGATAATGACAAGGGGTGTGGGTTAAGGTGGTGGTTGGACACTATTCCATCAACTCCCCTCAATCCTCTAGTTCTTCATTTCCCTCATTGTTTCAAACCTTATGGCAATTGCTTTGTATGGATATTGAATTCTCCTATAAATACCAAGCCTCTCTTCATTTTCTATGTTGCTAAAATTTGTGCTAAGTTGATATAGAGAGAGTATTGTGAGTTTATAATCTGAATTTGAGAATAAGTCTTGTGCAAGTTTGAGCTCAAGAGGTATAACCTCTAAACCCATTTAAATTTCAATTCATAAAGATTGCATGATATTGTTGAAATTAGTGTGTGATAAGGTGCTAGCATAAGTTGTTAAGTATATCTATGTGTCAGGAATGTAAAGTGATGGTAGACAAGCATGCTAGCTAAGTACATTATGAGAAATTCTGAAGCTCTGCAATAACAGAACATCTTCTGGACTGGAACGGGAGCCGCGCGGCCGCGCGTCTCCCTAGTACAATTTGGGCGCGGCCGCGCTCCACTGCAGAAATTGTTGATAATTTCTATTATATCTCCTTATGTATTGAACATGTTGTACTAGTAGGGTATGCTTATAACTCACATTAACATATGGAATAAGGTTACTAGGTTATAGCAATCCATGCTAGTTGTTTAGTTGAATATTTCAAAGAAAACTTAAAGTTATGAAAAGAGGAACTTGGATATATAAATACCATAATAGTATTCTGACTTTTGAGACATGTTAGTATGACTTAGGAACACATGAAATGCATGCTAACTTATGTATATGGGTTCCGTGATACACTATGAACATGTAAACCTAACTAGTGCACATTTCTAACAAAAGCGTAGAGTTTGAAAACAAACTATGATAAATTATATCCATGTTGATATTCTGACCATGCACGCATGTTGATATGGTTTAAGAATGCACGAATGGTATATTGACTTGTTTAGATATGTTTCATAGCATGACATGAGCATGTGGACTTCGTTTGCGAACTTTACTAAGTGAAAGTATAAGTTTGAAACATAAATCTTAACATGTTATTGTAAGTTTCATATTCAAATATTTATGGACACATGTGATAGTATACTTAGACTCACTCACGTATCATACATGTATATATAACATGATTAGTTGTCGTGATTCAAGTTTAGCATAAACGAAGCATGTTTTCAACTAATAACTGTGATAGTCACATGTATGGAATGCGAATACTCATAAGTATGCTTAATATAAATACCTTAAGTGTTTACAAGGAGAGCATGCTAGATGTTGTAACATCATGACCTTGAATGGCTTTAAATTATTGGAAGTGTTGACTTAGAATCTATTGCATGTATGTTTGGAAAGAGGAAAGGTTGTATACAAACATAAAAGTATCCTTTAAACATTTATACATGCTACGTGATATTATATGATGTCACTTGAACCCGATTTTGACGGTTAACTTATGAGAATGCCATAACTTGCTAAAATGAAATATATTTAGTATTGATTGTAGTCTTATGTGATATTAATAATATGCGAATATGTTTGCTAATTGTGGTAGTCTCACATGATAGTAACGATGTATGAATATAATCAACTTGAGAAAAGAGAAAGTTAAGAATAGAAATTAGATACTAAATAATTGTGTAGCTAGGGTAAAACTTAGCTTGTGTGTTGATCGTATATTCGAAGATATAATGTGAAGTTAAATTATATATGACTAATGAATATCATATATATACGTAATTGTATTACGATAGGAATTCGAAAGTGTTGGCTAGCTTTACGTGAGTAAACTACGCATAAGGCAAGTATCCTAAACCCTTGCATTACTTTATTCAACAGATATCGTAAGCGAGTATCTAAACCTTATCTCTTTGGATACAAGTATTCTATCTTTGTATATTGCGAACTAGTTTCCTACTTAATCGTTTGAATTGAATTAGCATACTTGAACTCTTATTTCATTAAAGCTATTATTCATGTTGAACTTAGTATTGTTCTTGAATATTGTGAAAATGTCTATGCCATTTGATTCGGCTAGACTTATATTATTGAAAAGTGACCCAAACTAATTGATTGGTGCGGGATCTTGTATTTGACTAAGAAGAACAACCTTCTTTGAAGGGAATATATAATTGTCAGAGAACCGATGTGCACACTTGAGTATGATTGATTGTTATGCATAACGATGGTGTTGTAGGCTGATCACCTGTTGTACCTATTTTTGTTAGATTTTTAGTTTATTACTGTCAATTCTAGTAGAAGTTCATAGTCCTTAGTGACTGCTCAGTATTCAGTTACCTTGAAATCTTGAATTGATTTATTATTGAATCACATTGATATTATTCTGTCCTTAGCGACAATTATTGAAAATTGTTGATATTCTTGTTATCCTTGAATTATCAAACCTTGTTATACCCTTTCAAGAATTAAGAATTATATCACTTACCCTTATTGTATATTACTTGCTGGGCAATTTGTGCTCATTCTTGCTTTCCCTAAAACATTTCAGTTAAGGTAGAGCATGGCGAACCTTCAGGCGTTGATAAGGACAAGGGCAAGGCTACCAACTACCTTGTCTCTTTTATGTTTTTAATATTTTAATGTTGTATTAAGATGATGTAGCAAGACTGGATTTGATTATGTTTAGGCTTAAGTTAGATTATGTAATAAGTCGTTAATTGATATTATTATGTAATCTATTAAGTACTGTAGGTTGCGAGACTTGGGGGAATAATTATAATAAACCATTGTATATTATTCTAAATTAGATATTCCGTTGTGGATGTGTGATTTTAGTTATTATTGTATTACCATGAGCACGTGACGAACCGAATTCGAGAGACCAAGTGGCGGTACCAGATTTGGGGGCGTCACATTTTCCCTGTCTTCTTCAGCAACCATGATCTAGTGATATCCAGTAAAGCAATCAGCGAAAGAATACATCTCGAACTGTGCACTGTTGTCGATTAATACGTGGATGAACGGCACTAGGAATTCATCTTTAAGACTGGCTTTGTTGAGATCTCGATAATCTACACATACTCGCACCTTTCCCCCAGATTTTGGCACTGGGACTACGTTGGACAACCATTCAGGATACGTTGACACCATAATGATTCCAGCTTTGAACTGTTTGATAATTTCTTATTTGACCTTCAGGCTTCATTTGGGTTTCAACCGTCTCAATTTCTGCTTGACTGGTTTGAACTCTTCTTTAATTGGTAGTCGATGGACAACGATATCGGTGGATAGACCTATCATGTCTTCATGAGACCAGGCAAAAACATCCTTGAATTAGGTTAAGAGTTGTATTAGTTCTTTTTCTTGGTTAGGGGGAAGATTGATCCCTATCTGTATCTCTTTAGGATCGTCGGGGGTTCTGATATTTTTGGTGGTGGTTTGATCGAGGTTGGGTTTAGGTTTATCTTTAACCCATGCTTTGATTTCCTCGGGCACCTCGTCATCATCCCCTTCCTCTTGCTCGATTCCCATCAAGTCAAAGTCCAATTCTATGTCGAAATCGTAATCATTACTCAAATTCGGCAAATTATGGACATGGCTCGAAATACGCAAATTTGGAAACCTGATACAAAAACTTGATTGCTAAATATATACAAGTAGTCGTCAATTACAAAAAGATTCATCAGTTAATATGACAACTAGCAATAACAAGCTACAGATAACATAAAATAGATATATATATATATAAATAAAGGTAGAGCTCCCTGTCAGCGGTCACTTTCTGGTTTTTACCCTATCCAGACGATTTGTAGAGTGATCGTCCAATTGCTGGTCATGAGATCTTGGGGAATCGCTGAGATAGACGCACTACTGGAGTCACCGTCTTCCAAAATGGCCATAATTGGTTTGGAACTGGTCCCTGGATCCTCGTTTGGGATGTTTACATTTCCCCAGTTAAGGACCGGGAGGATAGGTTGATCACTTGACAAATCTGCTCCGTTGGACTTCTTCAGGTCCTCTTCAGAAAGGTAAAAACTGCTCATGAACTGCAACTGAATCTCCTCCAGAAACTTCTTGTCTTTGGCCTTCTGGACTGCATCCTTGTGAGGCTTTTCATTCTCATCCTGCCGAGGTCCGCTTTGATTGACTTTAGGAATCAGAAGGTTCGAGATAATGACGGGGATCTTCTTTAATGGTTCTTTAAATTCTTCTTCACTGAGGTTTGGCTTGAGGTGAATCAGATGAGTAACTGGTTTTTGCTTGTGAGGATTCTGATGTCGGGATCCACTAAAATATCCGAGTCCAGCCTTTCCCAACTATGTGGGTATACGGATTGGGTTGTTGATTCCTTGGCAATTTTTTCCTAATCCTCGGCCTAGTCAATGTCCTCGGGACAGCATCTCTTGGCCAACCGCCATCACTTCAGGAGATATTCAGGGAATTAAGACCGGTGCTCCCATAGGGTTATATCGCAGATTACTTATCTCGAAGGCTTAAAAACTGGCGGGCTCGACGCCTTCATTCATGACGATCAGAGGCATGTTTACCAGATCATGGATAGGATAATCAGGTTCTGCAATTACAGTCACCAGATTGTCGTTGACGATATATTTCAGTTGTTGATGAAGAGTTGAAGGAACCGCGCCAGCCATATGGATCCATGGTCGTCCTAACAACAGATTATACTCGGTAGTGATCTTCATGATCTGAAAAGGTATATTGAAAGTGAAAGGGCCAATTTCCACAGGAAGTTCAATCTCCCCCACGGTATCCCTTCTTGATCCGTCGAAAGCTCGCACCACGACATGGCTTTCTAGAATCTGATTTGGGTTTATCTTCATCTTTTCCAAAGTATCCTGCGGATAGATGTTTAAGGACGATCCTCCGTCGATTAGCATGCCACCTACCACATATCCTGATGAAAAGATAGCGATATGCAATGGTTTGTGATGCCCAGGTCCTTCGGCTGGTATATCGTCGTCAATGAAGGATATCACATTACTGTCCAGTACATGGCTGATCAGGTGCTGGAATTTCTCAGTATTGATAGTCTTGGGTAAGTGTGCTTCCTCCAATACTTGGATCAGGATTTGACGATGGTCATCAGAATCTAATACCAAATCCAGGATGGAAATTTGATGTGGTTCTACTTCCAATTGTTTCATCGTCCTGTCTTCACCGTGCCCCATCTTATGGAGGAATTTTATGATTTTTCCAGTTGATACCTTCCCCAATACCTTGGTTGTCGGTTTTAACACACGCCCCGGGAGGTAAAAAGGATTCTCCTCAAGTATGATGGCTATGTAATCGGGTGCCAACTTGATGCCTTCTCTGTAATTCCACGGTACCTTCTTCAGGTTAAAAATTGGGTGTTGCGGCCAAGGAGCCAACATCAGGGGTTTTGGCGCTGGTATCTCGAGAGTGGCCTTGTTTCTCTGCTCAAATATTCCTTTGATGGTTATGGCGCCGGATGTTCCTTCTATGCAAAGGATAACGGCTATCATACCCTCTAAACTCCTCGGTCCTCGAGGGTAGTTTATCTCTTCCTCGCAGAAGATCTCAGCTTTGTTCATCAATTCTAGTTCCCCTGATTCAATCAAGTTCTGGATTAGATGTCGCAGGGCCCAACATTCCTCCGTGGCATGTCCAGGAGCATTCAAATGGTAAAGGCATGATCTGGAAGGATCGAAAAACTTTGATCTCATATCTGGGGGTTGCAAAAATTTCATAATCTTCCCCTCCTCGATCAAGGTGCAGAGAATCTTCTCCCTAGACTGCCTTAACGGGGCAAATTTCCGTTTGGCGGCAAAATCTCACCGGTTCTGCAATCTAGCTTCTCGGGCCATATTTTCGATCCATTTGTTCTGCTCTTGGCAGCAAATCCGATCCCTTCTTGAGGTTGAAACATCTTGGATAGATATGGGGTCCGTTAGCTTTGGTAGGACCTGGTCTATTAGCTATCGGGTCTACTGGTGTTGGTATACAACCAATTCTGCCAGCTGATCAACTTGCGCCTTGATTGAAGCCAAGTCTTGTTCTACCCCATACTTTTCTTCAGGGTATCCCCACATTGCAGGGTCATGCGCAGAGGGTAACTCTCCCATCTTCCTTAGGTATTTATGGTTTTCCCTGCTTCCGGCACTGATCATATTGACTCCTTCCTCCAAATACTGAGGCAGAGGGTTGTTGTTGACATTCAGTTGCTCGGGCGCTTTGACTATAATATCCCCGCTGTGAATTAACTTTTGACTTTTGTGCTTCAAAGTCCAACACTGCTGAGTATCATGCCCAAGTGAGTCAGAATGGTAGGCGCATTTCTTGTTGGAATCGAATTGCCTTCCATTTGGATCAAAAGGTGGAGCAAGCTCAACGATCTTCTTTTGGGCAATCAGTAGGGCTAATATGTTCTCCAAGGAGTCTCCCAAATGAGTGAATATCCTTCTTCACTTGTTTTCCCCAACTTTCCCTGCTGTAGGATTTTAAAAATTCGCTGGATGAGAGTTCTGCCTCTAGATAGGCGAGTTAGGGCTCTTGCTAACCGATTGCCCATGCAATATTAAAGAGACATCTTATTCCTTCCTCTTCGATCCTCTTTTGGGAGCGCTGGCATAATTTCCCGACTGTATGCTCTCGGCCACGGCTTCCAAAGCAGTGAGGTCCTTGATTTTGCCGGACTTCAAACCCATTTCTGCCATTTCCCCGTGTTTAATCATTTCAGAGAAGGATTTTCCTAACCCGGCGGACTCTCTTATAGAAAGGGGCTTCTTGTATATCAATGAAGGTTGTCACCATCTCGCCCTCATCCATTGGTGGGGTGACTTGGGCCGCCATTCGTCTCCACCGCTGCTCGTATTCTCTAAACGATTCATTGCCCAGCTTTTTGACTTTGGTAATCTGGTAGCAATCAAGTGCCATCTCGGATTGGAAACTGTATTGGTTGAGGAAAGCATGGGCCAAATCTTCCCAACCTTTGACTTTGGAATTGTCTATCCGTACGTACCACGTTCGGGCTTCACCGGTAAGGCTCTTCAGAAACAGTTGCATCCAGAGGTTCTCATCCTCGGTGTAAGTTCCAAGTTCACCTATGTAGACTTTCAAGTGAGTGTATGGGTCTCCCAGTCAGTTATATTTCTCGAACTAGGGGACTTGAAACTTTTCGGGGTATCTCGCCTTTGGGAAAATACACAAATTCGAGTAATTCACGCTCTCGTGGGATCCTGTCCCTTTCATAAACCGGATAGAGTCCTCCTGTCTGACTTTCTTCCTAATGTCTCCAGTGTCTCTGTCCTCCCGGAGGTCTATGATTTCCCGTGTCGTCTTCTAGATCGAGGCATCCTTGGGTACTTCAACATCTAGGGGAGAGATAGGTGTGGACGTATGGGTATCACCTTCCTTCTCGGGTACTTTCATGTCTCCTTGCACAGAGGATTGAGTCGGACTCTTGTGCTTAGACTCCTAAGATACTGTGCACTGTTCTTATAACAGGGTCATCATCTCGGTCATCTGTTTCTTAAACTCCTCGAATTCATCTCGAGATACCCAGGTATGTTCAGATGAACTTCCTTCAGCCATCTTGAATGGTGATGAACGGGCCTTCTTGGCTCGAGATCGGGTTTTAGGACCAGTCTACACACAACCGATATCTAGTTTAGACTGGATACTGGTAGATAGGGATGCATGATATGCTATGCATCAGTTTAATGATTTTTTAATCTTTTCTTGCAACACAACGGGTTAGTCGAATTGATGACAGGATGTGAAAGATGTATGTATGACAGTTCAAGATGACGGTCATTTATATACATGAAAGGTTAAATAGGGCATGAAGAAGCGCACCACGCGTTTGGTTTATCAGAGGCTGACCTATCTTAGGGTTACTCTCACAGGCTGTTTGAAATTGGTTCCCAGATCTTCGCAATTTACTTGATGAAAACATCCATTTTTCAATTAGAGCGGATCTGAGTGGTGCTGTTCCTGAGCCTCACAATGGAAACACCCAGAGGAGTCCAGTAATAAACAACCGACGGGATTGCCTCCTAATGGAGCTACCACACAACATACATTCACATACATTCACGTCCTCACTGTATGTAATATGATGACATTGTTCGAAGCACTAATATATTGTGCGAGGCACTAATACAAAATGCTAAAAGATTGACACACACAGAGATCATTCACACAAAATGCATATGCAGAATGAAAAGTTTAATCGCGGCTTAAGCTCTCTTCTTTCCCCAACAGAGTCGCCACCTGTCGACGCCGGGAAGAAAAAATTTTCCTCGCAATCCTTTTTGTTGGAGGAGGAGGTCTTTTTCTCTTTGGTGTTGCTCTCCATCCCTCTCCTATTCTGGGAAAAAGAGAGGATTGCCCATATTTCCTAATTTTAATATTATTCTACTCTTTCGCTTTCGCTTTGTCTTTGGGGTTTCGTTTAAAGGGTGACTTTTGTAGAAACTGGTACTGACATATGTGTCGAAGATTTTGAAAAGATTAATTTTATTTTGATGATTGGACCGAATGAGACAAAGTCTCCAGTTGGTATTTTGGAAATGGGTGTACCAACTCATCCTAGTTTTAATAGTTTTTTCGCAAGATGGTCCAATCCGTGACTCTAAAGATTGGTATTGACACCTGAGATTCGTGGAATCTGGTGGCTAGGTTAAGCGGGGGAGAAAGTGTTAGGCACCCCCCGACTGCCGTGCAAGCACGGTACCGCAACTTATTGATTTTCTATGCATAAAATGTGTATGTATGTCTGTGTGTGTCTCTGTGTGTGTTTTATTTTGAAAGCTTTATTAGTGTTTTTTTAAGTTTTTATTTTGGGTGACTTGAGAGTAGTGATGTACCTCTTTTGCGCCTAGGTACGAATGATTTGATTTAATGAAAAGTTCATTTTTAACAAAATATATGAATTGAAATGAGATTTTAGAAAGTAAGGTTTTTAAATCCTTTGCCGACTAAGAATCGAGGACTTCGATACTTCCTTTTATTCTTTACGTTTATTACGTGATCTACCCTGAATCGCTTTATTCTTCATCAAAAGCTCTGTGTGGTTTTATTAGAAATCATTTTGATGATATGCATGGAAAAGCGTTAAAAAGAGGACGGATCATCATCGGGCATGTAAGCCATCTCGATGAACCGAGCTCCTGCAATCAAGGTTTTCACTATCACGGGATCTTAAATCCGACTTCTCGGGACTAACCCCACGAGCTCGTTTTCAATATCCAAATAGTACATATACAACGATATTTATGCTATTAAAACATTACAACATAAAAACCGGTCCATCGTGGGAATTAAGTCGGATCCATTCGGGTTTCTCCACATCGGGATTCCTAGGCTCACATGATTTGCGCGATATTAAATATACATAATGTCCACGGCTTTGATATTAGATGATTTCATCGATTGAAATCAATGTTTAAGCCATTTCGGCCCCCCTTTCACATCTAAATATAAATTTACGGTTATACGGGATAACCGGGACCATTTGAAATGATAAATCCATAGATATACCATGAATCTAAGCCATCCTAGCACACGGGTTAAAGCTTCATGCTTAATAACCTCTCAAAGGCTAGATTAGGCTTAGATTTAGGTATATCTATCCTCCGCAGTTGATTTACAACGTAATAAGCACAATATAACCGATAAAAACGTAAAGTCTATCAACTATTACATGATATGCTTATAATGCAACAAGTTTAACTATATTCAAACAAGATATCTCATTAATCTATTATTTAAACAACATTTACAAAGAACCGAAGCTAGAAAGTGCATAATTTCACCTTGGGGGATGGGTGAACAAGCGTTTTGACTCCTGGGATGAACTTAGAACACTAGTAGGGCTTCAAGTATGTGCTAGATGGGATGATTGAGCTTCAAAGAGGTGAAGATGAGTTCCACCCGAGCCCTTCTCTCTAGAATGTCTATTCTCTCTCTAAAATGTATCTCTCTCTTTTCTAAAATGAACTAGTGTGGGTGTTATAAGCTGCCGGAGGCAGCCGCCATATGCAGCTAGCCACAGATATGGTCAAGGCTGGCCTAAGTGGGCCCCACAGGCTCGGTAGGTGGTCCTTCTGTCCCAGTTCGGCAGAAATTGACGTCCGTCGCTCGGCCTTTCGGACAGTCTTTGAGGAATGCAGAGGGAATAGATCGATTATGACTGGAATAGGGTTCAGGAAGTCGATACTCATGGTCGAGATATATCCATCAGGTCCGAATATTAGTTATCTGGCTTATCTCTGATGGCACATAGTTCGAGGTTTGCTGAGGTGGTTTTCGGTGATCACTGTCTCAACTCGTCGATCCTCGATCGGTTCACGGTATGTTCGGACGTCATTGGTCCTTTGCATCACTCCCGGGGTTGTCTCCGAGATGATCTGGCTCTTTTGCCCTACCTCGGGGTTTTCGCCGGAGTAAAATTATGCTTTTGCCCTTCTGCAAGGTTAGTACAAAGAAATCAAAATTTCGAGTGTCTACAATTAGGTTTCCCAACACATTGGGATTAATTAATTTTTCTCCTAATCTCATTAGGAATAATTGAGAGTACCAATATTAAATTAATTTCTAAACTCCTTTAGAAATTAAAATAATAATAATTGTAATAACATTAATAAGAATCCTCTTATTAATTTTTATTTAATATTTCCAAAAATATTAAATAATAAATATTAAGATATTTAATTTATTCTATCACCATAGATTAAATTAATTACACTTAATATATTATTATGATTATGCCATTACCTTCTTAAATAATTATTCTTTCTTTTTTGGTGTAACCCTTTAGGTTCTCCATATTAAACCGGTTGTGAATAAATCAAATATAATAATTCTAATCTTATTTAAATAAATAAATTAAACTAAAAATCTATTTAAATAAATAATATTTATTCTACAATAGGAATAAGCCTCTATAGAGATAAACGACTCTTCATATAATATAGATTTCAACATTAATCATAAAAAACCTATGAGTAAATAGTTACCGCACAATTCAATACTTCCACCATACAATGTCCCAATTAAATATAAGACATGGAATTACTGTCATGTCTTATTTTATTTAATTATATGTATTTCGATTAGAAAATGCATAACTCTAAATAATGCAAATTAAAAACTCATTTCTATTTTCATTCTGCCTTGGCCAAGGACTACTAGGTTGTCATTTAACGAATCACATAGGACATATCTCTTCTTTTACTAGAAGTGATAGATTCTTTATTGATCATTCATTATCTCCATATGTAACTTATTACACCCAAGCATACCCTTTGATATACCCTAAGGGTCTTAAGCAATAAGTTAAAGTATAATTCATTACACATAAGATACTATGATGATCTCAAGTCCGAGGATCACTTGTACTACTATCACATTAGAAATTTCTATTGATAGTCAAGTAAAACTCCATTAGGTATTCATTAGCGAGTCACGTTCAGTGTAATTATTCTCCAATAAGCACCTACATACTTGCTTTATTGTCTCCATACAAATAATCATTAGATCAATCATCTTCATCCAATGAGCAAGCAACATATGTACTAATCTATTCGGATTTACTAATCCCCTTTTTTAGTAATCCAACGATTGAGAACTATTTTAGTTTTAAGCTTTCTAAGAATTTAGATCTCATTAGCATTATCAACAACATGATTCTAAAAGCATTGCTTAAAATTATGGGTTATTTACATATTATAAAACAGCATCATGTAGATAATTAAATGCCTTTAATAAATGAATACTTTTATTAATAAAGAAATAAGATCGTTTCCAAAGTATATGCTTTATCATAATACATGATTGGCTTGTATGCATACTACTTTCATTAAATACATATTTCTAAGATACGCCATCGAAAACCAAGGTTTCTGATTTAAACCCTGACTTTTGATTATCGTTCTGAGAAATTCTACAATTTCGACGATTAACGTCTAATCCCGTAAATTTTGCCATAACTTCGTTACTCGAGATTTTTACGCCAAACCAAATGGAATCAATCCATTGGTTATTCTTCTATGATCCTAACCAACCATAAGCATCTGACTTACGATGGTTTTCAATTTTTCCATCAACAACTTCTTACTGCGTTCTTCACGTTATTCGTTCGTTCTTCGTTTTTAATCAATATTATGATTATGATATTATATTTTCTCGCATTTTAACTTTATAAGTTTTATAATTCATCCTTATAACATCGGAGAGTTCATATAACTCATCTGAATTGTCCATTAACATCAAGTGATTCATACTTCTTATGAAAAGTTTTTAAGAAATTTTATAAACTAACTTTTAATTTCCTCTTACTTCCTTTTCTCATGATTTCAACCATATGAAATTCATTCCTAACATCTTTTACTTTCCTTTTCATTCAGCTATGTGTTTAACATAGAAAATTTAAAGAAAAATGGGGCTAAAGGTAGGTTTTGAAATACATTTCTTAATTAATCTTCTTCCTCTTGACAAAGCTTGCGATTTATAAGCTTTTTCATTTTACGATCTTCTTCAATCTGAGCTATCAAGCTCTTTCTCTTCTTTAATTCTTTTTCTCTCAATGAGTTTTCTCTTAGATATCAAATCGAAGAGAATGAGCTAGTATATATTAATTTTCAAGGCTAGGGGTATTTTGGTCATTTGGAGACTTTTTATCATTTTACCCCCACCTCCTTAACCAAACCTCCTTACTATTCCCACCTCCTCCACTAAGCTTCTCCTGGAAGCTTCGTGTTCCGTCTTTTGAAATTCGTACGACAGTTCAAAAAATTGCGATTCTTAGAATCTAAATTTTTTTTGAATATTCCGTCTTTTTTCTACCGAATAACTTTTACGCGCACTTTGAAACTTTGAAAAACGAAAAAATACTTTTCAACGTTAAGAGTTTTCCTTCACGTTTTTCCCTAACGTTGTAAAATGAATGAAAAGTACATAACAGTACTTTTTGTCGTTTTTGTTTCGTCTGATTTCTGCGCGTTTTTCGAGAAAATTTTTTATCGGCTAACTTAACTTTTCACGATATATTATTGTCAAATCTTTCGACAGAGCATTATTCTGACATCCCGATCTCCCAGAAAGGCTTAGGGTATTCAAACACTAACCCTTAGGATTTCATCATGTGAATAGTGCCTATTTCCTCTTTTTCTCGAAAATATTTTTGTTCCCAGAAATCTTTTATTTTCGTCTTGAAAATTGTTACTCGTTCATTCTAGCTCGTAGCTCGAATCCTCCCGGTCTCTAATCATCTTATGTCATAGAATGACTAATAAACACAACACATAATATAATTAATAAAAATTCATTTTATTAATTAGTAATTCTTTAAACTTAATTTCTGGACAATTCAATTTTTTGGGTTGTCACAGTTTCAGCTCACAGCATGAAAACCTAACCTACCGAGATGAATACCGAGCAAATGGGGCCCATTTTTGAGCTCCTTTAGGTAGACCCGGGTCTGCCGCAAGTAGACTCGTGGCTGCTCGGGCCTATAAATAACCCCTCCTCCCTTTGGCTTCTAGGAGAAGAATAGGAAATGAGAGGGCCGCGACAAGAGAAATAGAGGCTAGAATAGCTAAACAGGGCATCTATCTTACTCCGATTTCAATAAAACTTCTTTGTAAAAACTCATATACATATATAGTACAACATATCAAATTTTAACCGGTGGAAAATGAGTTTTGAGGCACCAGAAGCTGTTTGAGAGTCGTTCTCACGAAATACTGTAAGATTTTGGCAGATCTGTCTTTTTAGCTTACTCTAATATGTATATAAGTGCTATATACATATATTTCGTAGCTTATATTTTCCAGATCTGAGTTTTTAACTGTTCATTTCTGGTAAATAGTCAGTATTTGAGCTTTATTGACTAGATCTGTACAAGATCTAGCCATATCTAGCTTTTAACCGGTTCAAAAGTTATAAAACATGAAAAATGGCTAAAATTTGTACAGATCTAGTTTTCTTTCTAGTTTTGTAAATATTTAGTGACCATGTGACCCTAGATCCGTATCTAGAGAAAATTAGAAGCTATAAGATACTCGCGTACGAGAATTTGACTGATGGATCCTTCGTTTAACGATGTCTAGTATAGATATATGTTTCATTGCCTTATATTCATTATGCAGGATGTTTATTTGATATCCTGTGAGCCTAAGAGCTACAGGATCTATGATTCAACCAATTGAACTAGAGCCGATTCCCGTGATGGAACTTTTTAAGTTGTACAATCAGCTTGCAAATTTTGTACTTGTAAATCCAGGGCCTTAAAGCGGTTATCCAGATTTAAGGCCTTGAAATAATGAAAATCGTATCTGTGGTGCTCAGGCATACTTCGATGGCTTTCATACCCATAAGGAGCCCGACACTTATATATATATTATTTTGTCGAAGATGCTTTGCATCTCGAGAATAAAATCAAAATGAGCCGAATATGGAATAAAATGGTAGTATAAAGGGCTTCAATTCCTATGCGAGTAAAAGGGTTTGAAAACCTCTTTTCAAAATGTCGTTTTCATATTATTGTTTAAAAATGGACTTTCCAATAAATCAAACCCTTCTTATATAGGTCCAATGAAGCAGTACACTACTTTCAAATAAAGCACTTAGGCACAATTAACTGCAATACACACACATACACATAATGATTAGGGAATGAAAATACGCGGTAACCATGTTTCACGAAAGTCAGAGATGCCCAACACCTTCCCCTCGCTTAAGCAAGCCCCCAAATTCTATGAATCTCGGTTTCCAAGACCAATTAAATGGAGTCCCATATTAGGCCATATTGCAAAATAATTAAAAACTCGATTGAGTTGATACAACCATTTAACTCATACCAACTGGAAACTCTGTCTAAAATCAATCTTTTCAAATCGTTGACATTTTATGTCGGTCTCTTCCTAAAATATCACCCTTAAAGCAAAATTAAACCACATAGAAAACATGAAAGGGTAAGAACCAAACACCTATGAAGAGGGATTTTTTCCCGGCGTCGACATTAGTTACACTCAAAGTATCCTTATACTAGAAAGAAATATGCACAATATTATAGAAGAAGAATTTTGTGATTCTGGTGTGAGTTTCATTTCATAACTGAGCAACTTATTTATAGAAGAATGGCGTTGTACCACTATTTAAAAATAATCACGGACGAACAGTAAAACCTTCACAAACGAATAATAGTTCGTCTGATTTTTTTTAAAATAATATAATATTCTAATAAAACAAATAATTTTATATATAATATAATATATTCTAATAAAACAAATAAATTTATATATATTATAAAAAAAATTCTATTTTATATAAAAAAGTATTCTGTTTTATTACTATTATAATAATAATAAAACAAAACTGAAATAAATTTCTACCGACAGTTTAACAAATTGGCACGTGGGGGTCCAAGGAATAATAGGCCAAACTTACAGCAAACGCCTCATGACAACCCCTCTATTTATATCAAAAATTGAAGTAATATCTACCACAAATCACTTATCTTCAATCAACACAATTTAATCTTTCAACAATTATTCACCATTAATATTATAAATTCACAATATTAACAACCAGATCGTTCCCAGGAAAAGAAGGGGCTTTCTTAGAAGAATTTCTCCTTACTGGTGCGCAAGTAGATAATCTAACCCCTTTCCTTGACAGAACATTCTAGATATTCTCAATAAGGCTACTCAATAATATCATATTAATAATATTAGTTACTTTGTCGTTAAAATTATTAATTTAATAATATAAAATATTGTGCAGATGTTACTATAATAATTATTGAATCAATAATATGGAATACTGTGCAACTGTCCCTAGCAATCGATAACAAAATCTACTTCCCTGGCGGGCGGAAGTCCTGGCAGATAATCCGGGAAAACATCCACGAAGTCTCTTACCACTAGTATTTCTTCTAACTTTGGATTCTCTTTACGACTATCGACTATGTAGGCTAAATACCCCACACAGCCCTGTCTTAATAACTTCCTGGCCTGCATCATCGTCAGACAACTCACTTGTCTAGGCGATTTGCTGCCATAAAACACAACCTTTGACGGAGTCATAAGGTTAATACATTTCTTCTGGTAATCAATTACTGCTCCATAATTGAATAACCAATCCATTCCCAGGATAACGTCAAATTCCACAAGTTTAATCGGGATAAAATCTACATTCATAACGTTACCCTTAATATCCACTCTACAGTTCTTGTGTATATACTTAACATGAATTACTTCCTTGTTCGCAATCTCTATGTTCATAGGGATTTCTAATTCGTCTTTAAGCAATTCTAAATTCTTTGCAAAGTCATCGGATATAAATGAACAAGTAGCAACCGAATCAAATAAAACATAAGCATTGACTTTATTGATCGGAATGATACCTGACACCACATCACGAGACTGCACAGCGTCTTGTACGGTCATATTAAATGTCCTTGCAGTTGGTCGGTTTGTCGAAGTCGGTCCAGTAATGATAAGAGGATTTCCCGTATTATTTCCCTTATTTCCACCTGACCCTGCCCCTCCAGATGCCTTCTTTGGACAGTCCATAGCCAAGTGATCCTTTGACCCACATGTGTAACAGGCGCCCTTCTTAGTGTTAGGGCAGTTAGGTGCTATGTGGCCTTCCTGACCACAAATGTAGCAAACTCTTTTTCCTTTCATGCAGACTCCCAAATGATTCTTCCCACAGGTTGGGCATGGTTCTAACTTTTTCTTCTGACAACCTTGCTAACTTACAGACGACGGGTTGTCATTCTATTTTCGTTTATGATTATTAGTTCTCCCTGTGTGACTGCCACTAGCCTTATTGTTTCCTTCACTATCATTCTTCTTCTTCTTTTGATCCTGATTGTATTTAGACACCGCTTCTCTTCCACCTTCAGCGAGAATGGCCTTCTCCAGAACTCCAGCAAAAGTGTTCAATTGAAACATTGACACCTTGCTATACAACCAGGGTTTCAATACCTGTTCAAAACGCCTAGCCTTTCTTTTGTCAGTATGCACCTGATATTGGGCAAACCTAGACAATTCGTTAAACTTTGCCGCGTAGTCGGGCACAGACATATTCCCCTGCTTCAACTCTAGAAACTGCAGCTCAATTTAATTTTGGGAGCTAGTCGGGAAATACATCTCGAAAAACATTTTCTTAAACCTTTCCGAGGTTAATACTCCTTCTCCTCCCCTGATCTTATTTGCCTGCCACCAGTAGCTGGCTTCTAATTGTAACATAAATGTCACGTAGGCGGTCTTCTGGTCCTCCCTAACTCGGGCGACCTCAAAAATTTTCTCCATTTCCATAACCCAAGTCTGAGCTTCTATTGGGTTCGTGGAACCCTTAAAATCTGGCGGTCCCACTGCCTTAAAGTCTTTAAATGAGGTGTTTGGTGGAGCTTGAGGCTGATTGTTCATCGCTCCAGCCAACAGATTTACCAACTGCTGAACGGGGTTCTTATTGGCATCATTGTTGTTATTGGTTGACCCTTCTTGGGCTTGTCGACGATTTTGTCTCCTTCTTGGCGGCATATTTCTGTTAAGAATATATGCTCATTAGATCTTTATTCGATCTCTTAAATATTTAAGACTTAACTCAAATATTTAACATAACCACTTTAACTCTTTTCTTTTCAAATAACCTTTGATATTTTATTTAAATTAAAAATTTTAAACATAGTACTATAGCATCTCTGCCATTTACTTCAACTATCCCAAGATAAAGAATCTTCAGGATTTAATTTCTCAAAATATTCCTTTGTTTTTTAATCACATCGAAATTTACATTAACTACTCCAAAGAGTATCACATAATGTTAAATACTTTAACATACTCACTTAACCCATATCATCTTGAACAACTTTATTATTTTATTAAAACCAAAAGCTTTTAATATAATACGATAGCATTTCTGCCATTTACATCAACTATCCTGAAATAAAGTTTCTACAAGATTTACATTATCACAATATTCCTTTGTTTATAATCACATCGGAATTTACAATATTTACGATTATTTACACATTAACAATATCATATTGTCCTATCATGGCCTACTAAGGCGTCGGACAGCTTCACTACGTTCCTCCTCTATAATGCGGGACATAGTCCTCCGATCTAACATATACCCAGGTAGTCCCTCGAACTGAATTGGATATCTCATAACTCGGTCCTGGGCCTCATCCATTGCCCTTAGAAACGTGTAGCACGTCTCTTCAACCTTCACTCTCTTTGCACGCGCATCATCCTCTGCTAGATTTGCACGTCGTGCATTTCTCACCCAAGCTTCTTCCACTATGGCGAGTCTTTCAGATTTCTCTTTTAATTCATTCTTTAACTTTTCAATCTCCTCTGTCTTCTGCTCAGTTTGGCCTTCTCATGAAACAAATCCCACTCCACATTGCCAAGACGGGTGGGGAGTGTCTCAATCTCACCACCCTGAGCAACTGACTGCTCCCTCAACTCCTGAATTGTATCTCGTAACTCCACTTTGCGATCATACAATAAATCATACATATCAGCACTGACAGAGTTCGGTGGGAACTCCTCAGGGTCTTCCTCCTCTTCTTCCTCCTCCTCAGCTACCTCAGCTGAAATCTCAACCTCCTCAGGGTCCTCCTCTGAGTCCGTCTCTGGCTCATGCTCCTGACCAACATCTGGAATCACAGGAGATGGTTCTGGCTGTACTAACTGCTCCCAGACAGTATGTATGTCCCGGGGCTCCTCATCTCTAGTCTCTAGGGGTACAACATCCCTGGGCTGACTAGCCCCTCCAGTATCTGACATCCTGACAAAATAAGTTTTAAGTCTTAGTTTTTTTTTACGTGATACTAATCAATACTCTAACAAGTATGAACACATAAGCACATAGCACATAAGGTAATTTTATTATCTTTCTTAGAACTCAATCAGAGTTATCATTACTATCTTCACGAAGGCTACTATCCTAAGGTTTTCCCCCCACCTAAGGTTCATAACCTACAGCTCTGATACCAACTTGTGACACCCCCAAATCCGGTATCTTAATTTCCACAGGATTTGGTGTTCACTGTTCCAATATCATACAACTATCTACCCATAAATAATGAAATTCATTTATTAGATAAATAAATCATCATCTTACATCATCTGAAATAATAATACATCATAAATTCTAGGTTAAACTTAACCTTAAATCTCTGTTGCGGAAACGTAAATAAATAAGTCTTAAATCATCACACATAAGTTTTGAACTTTAACATTATTCATGACAACACAAGTCTTCATCACTTGTTAACTTTTCCTTTGCCCTTGCTACTAGAAGGTGCATCACTTCGTTCATTATTAGCTGCAATGTTATTATGCAAGAGTGAGCACGAATGCCCGCAAGTATAAAAATATGACAGAATAATAACATGCGAGTGAAAGAATTCTGAATAACAGAAAGCTCAATATTTGAATCAAGAATATTAATCAAGAGTCAAATTAATTCTCAACATTTGAATCAAGAATATTAATCGAGAGTCAAATTACTTCTGAGGGTCATTAAGACCTTGAACCGAGTCTTAGGTTGTCAAGTATATTAACCTTTCCAACCTTTAACAGTTATAAGACTATAGACTTTACTTCTCGTACTTAGGGAGATCAGCCCTTCGCACTGATACTGTGCACACTATCTTAATGCTTTAAGCATCTTCATTAATTCCAAATATTAGGGTTGTTCATCTCAGTTTGACATCAGAATCCGCACCAAATAAAGTTGGTTTAGATAACTCAATTAATGATATTCAAATTGAATATTAACTTCTCAAGGTATACAATCGAATAAGTATTGTACACTTAAATGATACTTTTAAAAGAATCATGGCATCTCATGTGAAATTATAAACTTGGATATTCAAGAGTAAGAATTTGCTCAACAATAGTAATTAAGCATAGCAATTGCTTAATTTAAAGAGTTTAGTTTAGGAAACTTGCCTAACAATAATAATAAGTTAGGGATAAAAAACTTGCTCAATTTAAAGAGTATAGTTAGGAAACTTGCTCAAATATAAAGAATTGAGTTTAGGAAACTTGCCTCGTGCGCAAGCTACAGTAATTACTCACTTCTTTAATTACTCTTACCTATCAATACATTCACAATATTAATTAATCACAAGTTCGATATGATTATTGATTTACAATAGTATTCTTCAAACTCATTATTAGGTTTTCAAATAATGGTTTACGTTGATTAATTAACTTGTTAATTAATCACGTAACTTAAGTTATTAACTTGTATTAATAACTCATTACATACATAACATGTCATCATGTTAAGTAGATTTAAAATAATGTCTTAATGTTTATAACAAATTATTTAACCTTTACAAATAATAATTTAAATCACGTAATTAATTTATTAATTAATCACATAACATAAATTATTAAACTCATATCAATATTTTATTATATTTATACAACATGTGTTCATGTTCATTAGACTCAAAACATATTTCACAAATTTTCAACACTTAGCAATTTTTTTCAAAATTTTCGGACAGGCGGCACCTCGCGCCGTTTAGCCTTGTACCCGGTGCGGCCGCGCGGCTGCTGAAACTCAGAATCTGAAGTTCGCGAACGAACACAGAATTTGGCCATTTTCTCCAATTTTACTCCAATATAATGATTTGTAGTGTTACCCATGAAGTATAAACTTCATAGGAACATTATATAACACTTCTAACACATTCTTAACATTTTAACACAAAATTATACGAATTAACATCATCAAATTCACTGTTCTTCATAATTTTCAAGAGTTTAATGAAAAACATAAAAATCTCCTTACGGATTCGTTACTACACCGAATCCATTCATTTTAATTCCATTTTCTTTGTTTCAACATATACAATCATATTCATGTATTAATTTAAATATAAACATATGATTCAATCATTAATTTAACCCATATGGGTTATTCACCCATATTCAATACTTTATAATTTCATCAAACCCATTTATTAACAAAATTATTTGGTGTGATCAGTGTAAATCATGGATACATGATCCAACACATAATACTAACATATACGGTCACATATATAATACCCTCACACTTTAATTTCCCAAAAATAAGAACTGACAGAGAAATTTTACAACATCGTAGAAAACTCTGTAACTTTTCGAAAAAACCAATTAAGGCCAAATTATATAAAATTGATTACTTTAAAACATGTATATACGTTAGAAAACATGTTATAATCACATACCCATACAGATAAAGCCATATCATAACCCAATTAGGAAACCCAAATTTTCACAGACTTTAGAATACGTATATGAAAAACTTTGGAAAACTTAATTTTAAAAACTTTGAAAGAAGATTACCCTTTGTTAGTATGAAGATAAATCTAATACAACACTCAGGATTCCTCAAATCTCTTTCTCTTTTCTTCTTCTTCTCTCTGAAAATTTCTAAGTTTTTTTTTTCTTTCTCTGACTTTGAACAAAATGAAAATAATTCCATTTAACAGAATAATATACGTATACATAATATATTCGTTGTATCACAAACGGACTAACTCCCCTTAAGGCCTTGTTTGGCTACACTCTTAATTCTTTTTTCATTTATTTTAATTAACTAGTTTAGTATATAGTTAATTGTAACACTTTTATTAACCAATCAATTTTATTTAAATTAATTAAATAAAATATAATAAACTTTACATTAAATCATATTGTCATATAAGTAATATTTTTATTTATTAATTATGTCAATTCATTAATTCATTAATTAATTATTAAATTAACTAAAGTAACATATGCTTATTTAATTAATTCAATTAATCAAATAAACTCCATTAAATATATTCTTTGAACTATTAAATAACTACATATTAATTTAATTAATGTCACACATATAATTAAATTAATCTACCACAAATTCATGATTTAATTATTTAATTCAATAATTAAATTATTAAAAATATTTATTTATCTCTATAAATATTCAATATCTTTACAAAATTCTCGTTCGTCACATCTTTCCCCCCTTAAAAGGATTCTGTCCTCAGAATCACGGTTCGATTAATAATTTCGTCCCATCACATTCTCATAACCAAAATATTTATTTATTTCAATAAATATTCAAAATAACTTTGCAAAACTCTCGTTTGTCACATCTTTCCCCCCTTAAAAGGATTCTGGCCCCAGAATCACGTTCACCTATTCAAGAAAATAAGTGTGGATAATTCTTCATCATATTCTCTTCGAGTTCTCACGTAGCTTCTTCAACGTTGTGGTTCCTCCAAATTACCTTAACAGAAGGTATTACTTTGTTCCTGAGAACTTTTTCTTTCCTGTCAACAATCTGAACATGAACTTCTTCGTAGGATAAATCTTTCTCAAATTGTAGGGGTTCATATTCGATCACATGTTTGTATTCGGGTTTATAACGTCGTAATACCGACACGTGGAAGACATTGTGGACATGCTCCAGTGCCGGAGGTAAAGCTACCTCATAGGCTACTTCTCCAATTCTTCGGAGTACTTCAAAGGGTCCAATGAACCTCGGGCTCAATTTTTCCTTCTTACCAAATCTGATCTTTCCCTTCCAAGGAGAGACCTTCAAAAATACAAAACTACCCGATTCAAACTCTACATTCTTGCGGTGTGGAAAGGCGTATTTCATCTGCATATCCTGAGCCGCTACTAATCTTGTCCGAATTACTTTAACTATTTCTGTCATTTGTTGGACTAACCCTGGTCCTAGCAATTGTCTTTCACCAACTTCTTCCCAGTACAGTGGAGTTCTGCACTTTTTACCGTACAACGCTTTGTAAGGCAGCATACCAATACTAGCGTGGTAACTATTATTATAACCGAATTCTACAAGCGGTAAATGATCATCCCAATTGCCTTTAAAATCCATGATACAGGCTCTCAACATATCCTCTAAGGTCTGGATTATCCTTTCACTTTGTCCGTCAGTCTGAGGGTGATAAGCGGTGCTCATCCTCAACTGTGTTCCCATGCATTCTTGCAGTCGCTTCCAGAAATTTGATGTGAAGCGATGATCACGGTCAGAAATAATTGACACTGGCACCCCGTGCCTCGAAACAATCTCTTTTACATATAACTTCGCCAATTGTTCTAGGTTAAATCTGATTTTGATAGGAAGAAAGTGTGCGGATTTCTTTAATCGGTCGACGATAACCCATACTGCGTCATAGCCTTTCTGGGTCGTCGGAAGACCAACAACAAAATCCATTGTAATATGTTCCCATTTCCATTCTGGGATTTCTAAAGGTTGTAACAAACCACTTGGTCTTTGGTGTTCTGCCTTGACCCTTTGGCAAGTCAGACACTTGGCAACACAATCGGCAATATCTTTCTTCATATTTGGCCACCAAAAGTGTTGTCGTAAATCCTGATACATCTTGGTACTTCCGGGGTGAATGGAATACCTCAAACTATGAGCCTCGCTCAGAATGTCCTCCTTGATTTCTGGTATTGGCGGTACCCAAACTCTACTTTCAAACCTCAACAATCCTTCACTGTCCACTTTAAATCTAAGTTCAGTCCCTTCAGATATCTTTTTCTTTACTTCCTCACATTCCTTATCTAGTATTTGAGCTTCCTTAATCTTCTCCACCAAAGTAGTGTTGTCGTAAATCCTGATACATCTTAGTACTTCCGGGGTGAATGGAATACCTAGAACTATGAGCCTCGCTCAGAATGTCCTCCTTGATTTCTAGTATTGGCGGTACCCAAACTCTACTTTCAAACCTCAACAATCCTTCACTGTCCACTTTAAATCTAAGTTCAGTCCCTTCAGATATCTTTTTCTTTACTTCCTCACATTCCTTATCTAGTATTTGAGCTTCCTTAATCTTATCCAACAAAGTTGTACCAGCTTGCATATGAAAGAGTTTCTCATCAATCTCAATTGGACATCCTACTTCCAATTCCAGCTTTTCCATTGCTGAAATCAATTCTTCCTGTGCTGTCAGCATCATCAACTTCTCCCGACCCTTTCTGCTTAAGGCATCGGCTACAACATTGGCTTTGCCTGGGTGGTATAAGATATCACAATCATAATCCTTTATTAATTCCAGCCACCTTCTTTGGCACATATTCAAGTCTTTCTGTGTGAAAATATACTTCAGACTCTTATGGTCTGTATATATTTCACACTTCTCCCCATAGAGATAGTGTCTCCAAATCTTTAAAGCAAATACCACCGCAGCTAATTCCAAATCGTGGGTTGGATATCCCTTCTCATAATCTTTCAACTGTCGTGACGCATACGCAATGACTTTGTCGTTTTGCATAAGCACACAGCCTAGTCCTTTATGCGACACATCACTATATACCATAAAATTTCATGTGTCATCCGGAAGGGACAACACAGGTGTTGTACTTAACCTTCTCTTAAGTTCTTGAAAACATTTCTCACACTTCTCCGTCCAAACGAATTTCATAACTTTCCTAGTCAAATTTGTTAATGGAGTGGCGATCTTGGAAAAATCCTGAATAAATCTTCTATAGTAACCAGCTAATCCAAGAAAACTTCTTACTTCCGATGGTGTTTTCGGCTGATCCCAATGCATCACCGCTTCAACTTTGGAGGGATCCACCGAAATTCCGTCCTTATCAATCACATGTCCGAGAAATTGCACCCTTTCAATCCAGAATTCACACTTTGAGAATTTGGCATACAATTTCTCTCTTCTTAATACTTCTAACGTCAACTTCAAATGCTCAACATGTTCTTCCTTGGTCTTAGAATAGACCAATATATCATCAATAAAAACTACTACGAATTTGTCCAGAAACGGCTTGAACACTCCATTAATTAGGCCCATAAATGCTGTAGGCGCATTTGTTAGACCAAATGACATAACCAAAAATTTGTAGTGACCATATCGTGTCGTAAACGCTGTCTTTGGGACATCTTCTGGCCTCACCTTCAACTGATGATAACCACTTCTCAGGTCTATCTTCGAGAAATATCTCGCTCCTTTTAATTGATCAAACAGATCATCAATCCTTAGCAACGGATACCTATTCTTAATGGTAACCTTGTTCAATTCTCTATAGTCGATGCAGAGTCGCATCGTTCCATCCTTTTTCTTAACAAATAATACGGGCGCTCCCCACGGTGATACGCTCGGTTGAATATATTTCTTGTCCAACAGCTCTTGTAGCTGTACCATCAATTCCTTCATTTCTACCGGAGCCATCCGGTATGGTGCTTTCGATATTGGAGTCGTTCCTGGCACCACATCGATAACAAAATCTACTTCCCTGTCAGGTGGAAGTCCTGGCAGATCATCCGGGAAAACATCCACGAAGTCTCTTACGACTGGTATTTCTTCTAACTTTGGATTC
The DNA here is from genome assembly GCA_020205555.1 of Panax stipuleanatus. Classification (NCBI taxonomy): domain Eukaryota; kingdom Viridiplantae; phylum Streptophyta; class Magnoliopsida; order Apiales; family Araliaceae; genus Panax; species Panax stipuleanatus. Next base: position 35,246,346 of record CM035118.1, read on the forward strand.
TCTTTACGACTATCGACTATGTAGGCTAAATACCCCATACAACCCTGTCTTAATAACTTCCTGGCCTGCATCATCGTCAGACAACTCGCTTGTCTAGGCGATTTGTTGCCATAAAACACAACCTTTGACGGAGTCATAAGGTTAATACATTTCTTCTGGCAATCAATTACTGCTCCATAATTGAATAACCAATCCATTCCCAAGATAACGTCAAATTCCCCAAGTTTAATCGGGATAATATCTACATTCATAACGTTACCCTTAATATCCACTCTACAGTTCTTGTGTATATACTTAACAGGAATTACTTCATTGTTCGCAATCTCTATGTTCATAGGGATTTCTAATTCGTCTTTAAACAATTCTAAATTCTTTGCAAAGTCATCGGATATAAATGAACAAGTAGCACCCCAATCAAATAAAACATAAGCATTGACTTTATTGATCGGAATGATACCTGACACCACATCACGAGACTGCACAGCGTCTTGTACGGTCATGTTAAACGTCCTTGCAGTTGGTCAGTTTGTCGAAGTCGGTCCAGTAATGGTAAGAGGATTTCCCGTATTATTTCCCTTATTTCCACCTAACCCTGCCCCTCCAGATGCCTTCTTTGGACAGTCTCTAGCCAAGTGATCCTTTGACCCACATGTGTAGCAGGCGCCCTTCTTAGTGTTAGGGCAGTTAGGTGCTATGTGGCCTTCGTGACCACAATTGTAGCAAACTCTTTTTCCTTTCATGCAGACTCCCAAATGATTCTTCCCACAGGTAGGGCATGGTTCTAACTTTTTCTTCTGACTACCTTGCTAACTTACAGACGACGGGTTGTCATTCCATCTTCGTTTATGATTATTAGTTCCCCCTGTGTGACTTCCACTAGCCTTATTGTTTCCTTCACTATCATTCTTCTTCTTCTTTTGATCCTGATTGTATTTAGACACTGCTTCGTTTCCACCTTCAGCGAGAATGGCCTTCTCCAGAACTCCAGCAAAAGTGTTCAATTGAAACATTGACACCTTGCTATACAACCAGGGTTTCAATCCCTGTTCAAAACGCCTAGCCTTTCTTTCGTCAGTATGCATCTGATATTAGGCAAACCTAGAAAATTCGTTAAACTTTGCCGCGTAGTCGGGCACAGACATATTCCCCTGCTTCAACTCCAGAAACTGCACCTCCATTTGATTTTGGGAGCTGGTCGGGAAATACATCTCGAAAAACATTTTCTTAAACCTTTCCCAGGTTATTACTCCTTCTCCTCCCCTGATCTTATTTGCCTGCCACCAGTAGCTGGCTTCTGATTTTAACATAAATGTCGCGTAGGCGGTCTTCTGGTCCTCCATAACTCGGGCGACCTCAAAAATTTTCTCCATTTCCATAACCCAAGTCTGAGCTTCTATTGGGTTCGTGGAACCCTTAAAATCTAGCGGTCCCACTGCCTTAAAGTCTTTAAATGAGGTGTTTGGTGGAGCTTGAGGCTGATTGTTCATCGCTCCAGCCAACAGATTTACCAACTGCTGAACGGGGTTCTTATTGGCATCATTGTTGTTATTGGTTGACCCTTCTTGGGCTTGTCGACGATTTTGTCTCCTTCTTGGCGGCATATTTCTGTTAAGAATATATGCTTATTAGATCTTTATTCGATCTATATTTAAGACTTAACTCAAATATTTAACATAACCACTTTAACTCTTTTCTTTTCAAATAACCTTTGATATTTTATTTAAATCAAAAAATTTAAACATAGTACTATAGCATCTCTGCCATTTACTTCAACTATCCCACGATAAAGAATCTTCAGGATTTAATTTCTTAAAATATTCCTTTGTTTTTTAATCACATCGGAATTTACATTAACTACTCCAAAGAGTATCACATAATGTTAAATACTTTAACATACTCACTTAACCCATATCATCTTGAACAACTTTATTATTTTATTAAAACCAAAAGCTTTTAATATAATACGATAGCATTTCTGCCATTTACATCAACTATCCTGAAATAAAGTTTCTACAGGATTTACATTATCACAATATTCCTTTGTTTATAATCACATCGGAATTTACATTATTTACTATTATTTAAACATTAACAATATCATATTGTCCTATCACGGCCTACTAAGGCATCGGACAGCTTCACTACGTTCCTCCTCTATAATGCGGGACATAGTCCTACGATCTAACATATACCCAGGCAGTCCCTCGAATTGAATTGGATATCTCATAACTCGGTCCTGGGCCTCATCCATTGCCCTTAGAAACGTGTAGCACGTCTCTGCAACCTTCACTCTCTTTGAACGCGCATCATCCTCTGCCAGATCTGTACGTTGTGCATTTCTCACCCAAGCTTCTTCAACTATGGCGAGTCTTTCAGATTTCTCTTTCAATTCATTCTTTAACTTTTCAATCTCCTCTGTCTTCTGATCAGTTTGGCCCTTCTCATGAACCAAATCCCACTCCACATTGCCAAGACGGGTGGGGAGTGTCTCAATTTCACCACCCTGAGCAACTGACTGCTCCTTCAACTCCTGAATTGTATCTCGTAACTCTACTTTGTGATCATAAAATAAATCATACATATCAGCACTGACAAAGTTTGGTGGGAACTCCTCAGGTCTTCCTCCTCTTCTTCCTCCTCCTCGGCTACCTCAGCTGAAATCTAAACCTCCTCAAGGTCCTCCTCTGAGTCCGTCTCTGGCTCATGCTCCTGACCAACATCTGGAATCACAGGAGATGGTTCTGGCTGTACTAATTGCACCCGGACATTATGTATGTCCCGGGGCTCCTCATCTCTAGTCTCTAGGGGTACAATATCCCTGGGCTGACTAGCTCCTCTAGTATCTGACATCTTGACAAAATAAGTTTTAAGTCTTAGTTTTTTTTACGTGATACTAATCAATACTCTAACAAGTATGAACACATAAGCACATAGCACATAAGGTAATTTTATTATCTTTCTTAGAACTCAATCAAAGTTATCATTACTATCTTCACGAAGGCTACTATCCTAAGGTTTTCCCCCCACCTAAGGTTCATAACCTACGGCTCTGATACCAACTTGTGACACCCCCAAATCCAGTATCTTAATTTCCACAGGATTTGGTGTTCACTGTTCCAATATCATACAACTATCTACCCATAAATAATGAAATTCATTTATTAGATAAATAAATCATCATCTTACATCATCTGAAATAATAATACATCATAAATTCCAGGTTAAACTTAACCTTAAATCTCTGTTGCGGAAACGTAAATAAATAAGTCTTAAATCATCACACATAAGTCTTGAACTTTAATATTATTCATGACAACACCAGTCTTCATCACTTGTTAACTTTTCCTTTGCCCTTGCTACTAGAAGGTACATCACTTCGTTCATTATTAGCTGCAATGTTATTATGCAAGAGTGAGCACGAATGCCCGCAAGTATAAAAATATGAAAGAATAATAACATGCGAGTAAAAGAATTCTGAATAACAGAAAGCTCAACATTTGAATCAAGAATATTAATCAAGAGTCAAATTACTTCTCAACTTTTGAATCAAGAATATTAATCGAGAGTCAAATTACTTCTGAGGGTCATTAAGACCTTGAACCGAGTCTTAGGTTGTCAAGTATATTAACCTTTTCCAACCTTTAACAGTCATAAGACTATAGACTTTACTTCTCGTACTTAGGGAGATCAGCCCTTCGTACTGATAATATGCACAATATCTTAACGCTTTAAGCATCTTCATTAATTCCCTATATTAGGTTTGTTAATCTCAGTTTGACATCAGAATCCGCACCAAATAAAGTTGGTTTGGATAACTCAATAAATGATATTCAAATTGAATATTAACTTCTCAAGGTATACAATCGAATAAGTATTGTACACTTAAATGATACTTTTAAAAGAATCATGGCATCTCATGTGAAATTCTAAACTTGGATATTCAAGAGTAAGAATTTTCTCAACAATAGTAATTAAGCATAGCAATTGCTTAATTTAAAGAGTTTAGTTTAGGAAACTTGCCCAACAATAATAATAAGTTAGGGATAGAAAACTTGCTCAATTTAAAGAGTATGGTTAGGAAACTTGCTCAAATATAAAGATTTGAGTTTAGGAAACTTGTCTCGTGCGCAAGCTACAGTTATTACTCACTTCTTTAATTACTCTTACCTATCAATACATTCACAATATCAATTAATCACAAGTTCGATATGATTATTGATTTACAATAGTATACTTCAAACTCAATTATTAGGTTTTCAAATAATGGTTTACGTTGATTAATTAACTTGTTAATTAATTACGTAACTTAAGTTATTAACTTGTATTAATAACTCATTACATACATAACATGTCATCATGTTAAGTAGATTTAAAATAATGTCTTAATGTTTATAACACATTATTTAACCTTTACAAATAATAATTTAAATCACGTAATTAATTTATTAATTAATCACATAACATAAATTATTAAACTCATATCAATATTTTATTATATTTATACAACATGTGTTCATGTTCATTAGACTCAAAACACATTTCACAAATTTCCAACACTTAGCAATTTTTTTCAAAATTTTCGGACAGGCGCGGCCGCGTGCCGTTTAGCCTTGCACCCGGCGCGGCCGCGCGGCTGCGGAAACTCAGAATCTGAAGTTCGCGAATGAACACAGAATTTGGCCATTTTCTCTAATTGTACACCAATATAATGATTTGTAGTGTTACCCATGAAGTATAAACTTCATAAGAACATTATATAACACTTCTAACACATTCTTAACATTTTAACACATAAAATTATACGAATTAACATCATCAAATTCACTGTTCTTCATAACTTTCAAGAGTTTAATGAAAAACATAAAAATCTCCTTACGGATTCGTTGCTACACCGAATCCATTCATTTCAATTCTATTTTCTTTGTTTTAACATATACAATAATATTCATGTATCAATTTAAATATAAACATATGATTCAATCATTAATTTAACCCATATGGGTTATTCACCCATATTCAATACTCTGTAATTTCATCAAACCCATTTATTAACAAAGTTATTTGGTGTGATCAGTTTAAATCATGGATACATGATCCAACACATAATACTAACAAATACGGCCACATATATAATACCATCACACTTTAATTTACTGACAGAGAAATTTTACAACATCGTAGAAAACTCTGTAACTTTTCGAAAAAACCAATTAAGGCCAAATTATATAAAATTGATTACTTTAAAACATGTATATACGTTAGAAAATATGTTATAATCACATACCCATATAGATAAAGCCATATCATAACCCAATTGGGAAACCCAAATTTTCACAGACTTTAGAATACGTATATGAAAAACTTTGGAAAACTTAATTTTAAAAACTTTGAAAGAAGATTACCCTTTGTTAGTATGAAGATAAATCTAATACAACACTCAGGATTCCTCAAATCTCTTTCTCTCTTCTTCTTCTTCTCTCTGAAAATTTCTAAGTTTTTTTTTCTTTCTCTGACTTTGAACAAAATGAAAATAATTCCGTTAACAGAATAATATACGTATACATAATATATCTGTTGTATTACAAACGGACTAACTCTCCCCTTAAGGCCTTGTTTGGCTACACCCTTAATTCCTTTTTCATTTATTTTAATTAACTAGTTTAGTATATAGTTAATTGTAACACTTTTATTAACCAATCAATTTTATTTAAATCAATTAAATAAAATATAATAAATTTTACTTTAAATCATATTGTCACATAATTAATATTTTTATTTATTAATTATGTCAATTCATTAATTTATTAATTAATTATTAAATTAACTAAAGTAACATATGCTTCTTTAATTAATTCAATTAATCAAATAAACTCCATTAAATATATTCTTTGAACTATTAAATTACTACATATTAATTTAATTAATGTCACACATATAGTTAAATTAATCTACCACAAATTCATGAATTAATTATTTAATTCAATAATTAAATCATTAAAAATATTTATTTATCTCCATAAATATTCAATATCTTTACAAAATTCTCGTTCGTCACACTGGGGGCGTCACAGTTGGTATCAGAGCTTAGGGATATGGTTTCTGGCGGAGATCGGGGAATAGAACTAGGAGGGGGAGAGACGAGTAAATCCTTCACTAGTATGTCCTACCTAAGCTTCTGTGGTATTTAATTGGTCAGTCGGAGCATAGGATTATTTTAAGATATGGTAATTTGTTTAATTAACCCTTGTTTTATGGCAGTATTTGAGAATGGCAGCTGAGAATGTTAACAATGAAGTGAATGAGACCGTGGAGACACCTTTAATCACCAACCAGGAGAACGTGCAACAAGAAGGCAATGTTCATCCTGAAAATAACGCTGATCAGACGATAAACGATGAGATGTTTAAAAGTTTTTTGCAGTTCATACAAAACTAGACGAGGGAAACTTGTGTGCAAAATACAGGTGGAGATAATAACAACTCGCGGCTTGTCACTGCCAAGCAGTTCAAAGAGTTGGGACCACCAGAGTTTTTGGGAAAGCCTGATCCGATCAAAGCGGAGACGTGGGTTAAGCAAATTACCAAGATATTTGATGTCTTGGGATGCACGGAGGAACAGAAGGTTCCATTCTCCACGTTTATGTTCCGTGGAGAGGCAAATTACTGGTGGGAGTCTGTGAAGTGTACCAAGCCTGCCGCACTCAAGATGTCTTGGGAGGAATTCTAGAAACTGTTCAATGACAAGTACTTTCCAGAAATTATTCGTCATATGAAGGAAGTAAAATTTATCAGACTCGAACAAAACAACATGACTGTATCCCAGTACGAGGCTAAGTTCGCGGAGTTATCCAGGTTTGCACCTCATTTGGTACAGAACGAGGAACGTATGACGCGGAAGTTTCTGAGAGGTTTAAAAACCAAAATACGTCAATACCTCATTTCTCACAAATTTTCTCTATATTCGAATGTAGTGAACAGAGCCCAGTTGTTAGAACGAGATAGTGATTATGTTCAACCAAGGGACAATAACCAAGGTCGTACCGGTGGCAGCAGACATCGGAGCAATGACAACCAGCGGGGAGGAAAGTATGACAGAAGCGATAACCACTCCGGTGGTAATCATGGCCATGATAGTAGAAAAAGCGAATCGGGGGGAGATTTCAAGAAGAGAAGGTATAACAATGAGAACGTGAAGACGTCAACATCAGCACCAGCATCAACTGTTTCTAGGGGAGGAGAACGACCACCGGTCGTATGCTATAAATGCGGGAAAAAGGGAAAGCATGCTATAACTGTGGAAAAGAAGGACATATAGCTTGAGATTGTCCTATAGAGAAACCAAGTCCAGCGGGGGTGGTGATTCCAAATGCGGTTTTGGAGAAGTCAAAGTCGGTGATTCCTGGAAGAGCGTTTGTCGTGACAGCCCAAAACGCGAGGAACCCACACGAGGTGATTACGGGTAAGCTAATCATAAACTCTTGCGAAGTTTACACCTTGTTAGACACCGGTGCTTCCCATTCTTTTATTTCATCTGCTTGTGCTCAACGTTTGAACTTGACTTCTGATAAATTAGACTTTGAATTATCTGTTGAAACTCCGTTGGGAGAAACCTTTGTTACATCCACAATTTACAAATCTTGCTTGATTCAAATTGGTACCCTCACCCTACCTGTTGATCTTATATCTTTGAAAATACTTGCATTTGACGTGATTTTAGGAATTGACTAGTTAACCACTTACCATGCCAAAATTGATTGTTTTCGTAAGGTTGTTAGTTTTTGTATTCCTAACCAACCTGTTGTGCGAATTCAAACCACCAAACCACTAAAATTTGTCAATGTCATTTCAAGTCACAAAGCTATTCGTTTATTAAAAAACGGATGTCAAGCTTTCTTAGCTCATGTCACTGATCTAAACTAGAATACGTCAGATTTGAATAATATTTTCGTTGTTAATGAGTTTCCTGATGTATTTCCCAAAGAACTTCTCGGTCTACCCCCATAACGTGAAGTTGAATTCTTTATTGACCTTGAACCCGGTACAAAACCCATTTCTAAAACCCCATATCGAATGGCTCCTATTGAACTTCAGGAGTTAAAGGTCCAATTACAGGAATTGTTAGACATCGATTTTATTCATCCTAGTACATCTCCTTGGGGTGCTCCTGTTTTATTCGTAAAGAAGAAAGACGGGAGTATGCGACTTTGTATTGAATATCGGGAGTTGAACCATGTTACCATCAAGAATAGGTATCCGCTACCTCGTAGTGATGACCTGTTCGACCAGTTGCAAGGAGCACAATTCTTTTCAAAGATCGTTCTTCGTTCTGGATATCATCAGCTTAAGATTAAAACTGAGGATATTCCGAAGACTGCCTTCAGAACTCGGTACGGGCATTATGAGTTCTTAGTCATATCTTTTGGATTGACTAATGCTCCTGCTACTTTTATGGATATGATGAACCGTGTATTTAAGGAATATTTGGATCAGTTCGTTGTTGTCTTTATTGATGAAATCCTCATCTATTCTAAAAGCCGTGAAGATCATGAGCACCACTTGAAGTGGGTACTTTAAAAGTTTCGTGAGAACAAGCTATATTCCAAGCTGAAGAAGTGCGAGTTCTGGCTTGAGGAAGTAGCATTCCTTAGGCACGTGGTATCAAAATGTGGAGTATCTGTTGACCCGACGAAGATTGAAGCAATACAAAGTTGGGAGCAACCTAAGTCGGTGACCGAAGTACGAAGCTTTCTGGGCTTAGCTGGTTATTATCGGAGGTTCGTAGAGGGATTTTCTCGAATTGCTACTCCATTAACTCAATTGACTTGGAAAGATACAAAATTCATTTGGAACGAGGAATGCGAGAAGAGCTTCCAAGAGCTCAAGAGAAGACTTATCTCGGCACCTGTTCTAACAATACCATCTAGTTCGGATGGATTTGTTATCTACAGCGATGCTTCAGGCAAAGGGTTAGGATGTGTTCTCATGCAACATGGGAAAGTCATAGCCTATGACTCGTGACAACTCAAAGAATATGAGAGGAATTATCTTACTCATGATCTAGAGTTGGCAGCTGTCGTTTTCGCGTTGAAGATCTAGAGTCATTATCTGTACGAGGAGAAAGTGGAGATTTATACGGATCATAAGAGCCTTAAATATTTCTTCACTCAAAAGGAACTCAACGTGCGACAACGACGTTGGCTTGAGCTGTTGAAAGATTACGATCATACCATCCAATACCATCCTGGAAAAGCGAACGTGGTAGCTGACGCGTTGAATAGAAGATCATATGCGGGAACGAGTGCGATGATGTCAAGTATACGTATAGAACCAGCTTTGATTGATAAAGTTAAAGCTGCTCAAGCTACGAATCCGGAGCTGATGAAGATGAAGAAGAAGGTGCAAGAAGGTGCCATTCCAAAAGCAAGAATCGATGAAGAGGGAATACTTCGAGTCAACTCCAGACTTTGTGTTCCTAACGATTCTGACTTGAAGCATAGAATCGTGATGGAGGCACACAACACACCATTTACAATCCATCCTGGGAGTACCAAAATGTATCGTGATCTTTGACATACATTTCGGTGGAGCAATATAAAAAGAGAGATTGCGGAGTTTATTTTGAGATGTTTAACTTGTCAACGTGTAAAGGCGGAGCATCAAGTGCCGAAGGGTCCATTGCAACCACTGGAGATTCTGAGATGGAAGTGGGAACACATTACGATGGATTTTGTTACGGGTCTTCCCAAGGTTTCTCAAGGCATAGATGCGATTTGATTTATTGTTGATAGATTAACCAAGTCTGCTCATTTCTTGCCGATATGAGAGATTTATTCCCTTGAACGTCTTGCTCATATATACGTAAATGAGATTGTGAGATTGCATGGCATGCCAGTATCCATAGTTTCGAATCGTGACCCCAGATTTACTTCATAATTTTGGATCAGTTTGCAAAAAGCTATTGGCACGGATTTACGATTCAGTTCGGCTTATCATCCTTTAACAGACAGATAATCGAAAAGGACTATTCAAACTCTTAAAGATCTATTGAGACTCTGTGTTCTAGACTTCAAAAGGAGTTGGGATAAGTACTTATCATTGGTGGAATTCTCTTACAATAACATTTATCAGGCAAGTATAGGCGTGGCTCCATTCGAAGTATTGTATGGACGAAAGTGTCGTTCTCCAGTATGCTGGGATGAGGTGGGTGAAGCAACATTGTTGGGGCCGGAGTTAGTACGTATGACTACGAAAAAGATCTAAATAATCAGACAATGGATACAAACAGCACAAGATCAACAAAAGAGTTATGCGGATCTTCATCGAAATGACGTGGAATTTAATGTTGGGGACCATGTATTGTTACGTGTTGCTACATGGAAAGGAGTTACGAGATTGGGGAAGAGAGGAAAGCTCAACCCATGATTCATTGGTCCATTTGAGATCCTGGACCGAGTAGGAAATGTGGCCTATAGACTCGCTTTACCTCCAAGCCTGTCTCGTGTTCATAACGTTTTTAACATATCCGTGCTTCGTAAATATGTGAAAGACCGAAACCACATTATTGAGTTAGAACCAGATGAGATAGCCGAAGATTTAACGTATGAGAAGGTACCTGTCAAGATCTTAGATAGGAAGGAGCATGTCCTGGGCTCGAAAATTATACCTCAAGTTAAAGTTTTGTGGAGAAACCATGAAATTCAGGAAATGACCTGGGAGTTGGAATCGAAAATGAAAGCGAGGTATCCTCTCCTTTTTGACATACCAGGTACGTACATCAATTTCGAGGACAAAATTTTATAAGGAGGGGAGGTTGTAAGACCCCAACTTTTATGAATAAAGATTTAATTTTCTTTGGTATATTATTTCGAAATAGTAATGTGTTGATTTGATAAATGTGAAAAGTTATGGGTGAAATGTGCAAATATTTCAAAATAAGCAAGTGGTTATAAAATATTCATTGTTGTTGGGGAATATTCGTTTAGTTGTAGAATATTCTTGTTGTCGGGGAATATTCGTACAACGGCGCAGCTATTTGTGGGCCCCATAACTGAATAATTGTCGGATATAGAAAGCGATAGAAATAACCTTTTTACAAATAACGATAAAACTGTTACGGTTAAACTGTTGAAATACCCGGTGATAAAAAAATAGTTATACGCGTTGTGCACAGTAGCACACGGTATTACACAGTATTTCGAATTATTGGTTCTTACGTAAGAAGTCACTTACTCAATAATTGTTACAGTAATTACTGTTCAATATTTTATATTATTGATTCAATAATTGCATGATATTTTATTGGTTCAATAATTGCTACGTTGATATTTTGCTACGTTAATATTTTATATCAATAATTGCTACGTTGCTATTTTATATGATTGATTCAATAATTGCTACCATTGATATTTTGAATTATTGATTCAATAATTGTCACTGCACAGTATTTCACATTATCAACTCAATAATTCATATTATTTGAATAATATTATTAGATAGCATTATTGACAATGTCTAAGAAAGTTCTATCTAGGAGGGTTATTTAATTGCGCGCTAGTAAGGAGAAATCCTTATCGGAAGGCTTCCTCTTTCCTAGGAACGACTTGGTTGTCAATATTGTAGTTCTGTAATATTATTTATGAATAATTAATTATTGATTTATATGATAAAGAAATATTTATTTTGTGGATATAAAAGAAAGAATTAGTGTTGAGGTGTTTTTATCAGTATTTTGGTGTGAAAAATCATCCGTTTGTGGATTTCGGCCATTTTCGGTTGGGAATTTGGAAAAACTTCCTTCTACAAAGTTCTAGAGAATTAAATTTCCTATAAAAAGGACATAGAATTTGTATTTTTCTAACAAAAGGGATATTTATTATGAATTATTGAAGTTTTAAAAAATAAATGTTTTTATTAAAAATATGGGTGGGCCCCACTTTTGTTTTTTTATGGCTTGTAAATGCTGAATTTTCAAATCTCACGAGGTGTGCGTATGAGCCGCCGGTAGCAGTTAGTCTACTTTGGCATCCTAAGCTTTTCCTATAAATAGGGTGCTTAGTTAGAAATGAAAATCACACCAGAATCAGAAAATTTTCTCTCTATAATATCAAGCGTATTTTTGTGAGTATTTCAATACTTTGAGTGTTGTTATTCAATGCAAGTTTTCTTCGGTATTATATCCGATATTTCAGCCAGAAGTACTATTCTTTTGAGGTAAGGGATGTTATTTTTTTTTGTAAATGATGTTATTCTTTTCAATATCATTATACCAAAATATTGTCATGGATTTTATTATGAAATTCTTACTTTTTTTGTCGGGGTTACTATTCACGTATACGGCACTATTCACAGAAAAATTAAATTTTCTTCTATTTGTCTAAGTTGCTTGTTAAGGTTCCTATCTTTGATTGGATCTAAGTTTTGAGCTTTATTCTTGAATTTTGCTCCACAATTGATTATTACGAAGTATTTTTGAATTGGATAAACTAAAATACGAATACTTAATCTTTGTCCTTTATCTCACTTGATTCGTTCTTTAAAATATTTTTCATCATCCTCAGTTCTAAATGGTGATTTAACTGAATATCTTTGGCCTGTAGAGCAAAGATAAATGATTACTTGATGAATATCTTTGGCCGTAATGCAAAGATGGACAGGTGTTGAGATGAACATGACCATTAGTGATACAAATGAATATCTTTGGCTCATAGTGCAAAGATGAATATTTCATTTGAGATGTATATTGATTGATGTTACAGGGATAAAATATTGATGATGGACTTTTAAATCATAGAAGATAGTAGACTTCATTCTCTACTTAACTCTTCTAATGAATGGTTATTTTCGCAGCGAATATTGATCTAAAACTTGTTGTCAATAATATTTTATCTGAATTGTTGAAGACTAACGATAATTTATTTTCCATTATCTTAGTCATAATATTCTTTACTGGGCTAGTTGAGCTCACCCTTTTCATCTATTGTCCTCTTCAGGAAATAAGAATGTCGCAGGAACTAGTCGGGAGACAGAGTGATGGTCCGAGTTAGAGCAGTAGTAGTCCTCACTATTTCTGATAAATAGTGTGATAATAATTATAATGAGGACTTAGTTTGAATGTTAATATTTTCTACTTGTATTGACACTCACAGTTGTATGGTCGTATTTTGCACGACCGTGTGATATAAAAGTTTGTATTTGGATTCTGTACCATGTATTTGGCGACTTAGAATGGGTTGGGTTGACTGAACCTATTTTGGGGGAGTCACAGGTACCACACAACATACATTCACATGCATTCACGTCCTCACCGTATGCAATTATGATGACATTATCCTAAGCACTAATATTATGCGAGGAACTAATACAAAAATGCTTTAAAGATTGATATAATTGCCACACACAAAATCATTCACACAAGATGCATATACAAGTATGAAATCAAAAAGTTTGATCGTGGCTTAAGCCCTCTCTGATCCCCAACAGAATCTCCACCTGTCGACGCCGGGAAGAAAGTAAAGTCCTTTTTGGCTCCCTTTCGTTGAATGAGAGGTCCTTTTATTTTGGTGTTGTTTTCCATCCTCTCTTATATGGGGGAAAAAGAGAGGAATGCCCATATTCCCTAATTTGATATTATTCTACCCTTTCGCTTTCACTATGTCTTTGGGGATTCCGTTTAAAGGGTGAATTTGTAGGAAATTGGTACCGACATAAGTGTCGACGATTTTGAAAAGATTGATTTTATTTTGATGATTGGACAAAATGAGACAGAGTCGCCAGTTGGTATTTTGAAAATGGATGTACCAACTCATCCGAGTTTTAATAGTTTTTTGCAAGATGGTCCAATGCGTTACTCCAAAAGATTGGTCTTGAAACCCGAGATTCGTGGAATCCGGGGGCTAGGTTAAGCGGGGGGAAGGTGTTAGGAACCCCTCGACTCCCGTGCAAGCACAGTACCGCATCTTATTGACTTTCTATGCATAAAGTGGGTATATGTGTGTGTATGTGTGTGTGTGTGTGTGTTTGATTTTGAAATCTTTATTAGTTTTTTTCTAAGTCTTTATTTTGGGGTGACTTGAAAGTAGTGTTGTACCTCTTTTGCGCCTAGGTACGAAGGATTTGATTTGATAAAAAGTTCATTTTTAACAAGATATGAATTGAAATGAGATTTTAGAAAGTAAGATTTTTCAAATCCTTTGCCCGACTAGGAATCGAGGACTTCGATACTTCTTTCTTTTCTTTACGTTTATTACGTGATCTACCCCGAATCAATTTATTATGATTGAAAGCTCTTTGCGGTTTTATTAGAAATTATTTTTATGATATGCATGCAAAAGCGTTAAGAAAGGGTAGGATCATCATCAGGCATGTATGCCATCTCGATGAACCGAGCTCCCGTAATCAAGGTTTTAACTATCACGGGACCTTGAATCCGACTTCTCAGGACTAACCCCTCGAGCTCGTTTTCAAGATCCAAATATTACATATACAAAGATATTTACGCTATTAAAACATTACAACATAAAAATCAGTCCATCTTGGGACTCAAGTCAGATCCATTCAAGGATCTCAACATCGGGATTCCTAGGCTCACATTATTTGAATAAAGATTTAATTTTCTTTATATATTATTTCGAAATAGTAAGGTGTTGATTTGATAAATGTGAAAAATTATGGGTGAAATGTGCAAATATTTCAAAATAAGCAAGTGGTTATAAAATATTAATTGTTGTCGGGGAATATTCGTTTGGTAGTGGAATATTCTTGTTGTCGGAGAATATTCGTACGACGGCGCAGCTATTTGAGGGCCCCACAACGGAATAACTGTCGGATATAGAAAGCGATAGAAATTTTTTTTTTATAAAATAACGGCGTAAATGTTACCGTTAGTACTGTTGAAATACCCGGTGATTAAAATACAGTAATACGCGGTGTTGCACAGTAGCACACGGTATTGCACAGTATTTCAAATTATTGATTCTTACATAAGAAGACACTTACTCAATTATTGTTACAGTAATTACTGTTCAATATTTTATATTATTGATTCAATAATTGCATGATATTTTATGGATTCAATAATTGCTACGTTGATATTTTATATCAATAATTGCTACGTTGCTATTTTATATGATTGATTTAATAATTGCTACCGTTGGTATTTTGTACTATTGATTCAATAATTGTCACTACACTGTATTTCACATTATCAACTCAATAACTCATATTATTTGAATAATATTATTAGATAGCATTATTGACAATGTCTAAGGAAGTTCTGTCTAGGAGGGGTTATTTAATTGCGCGCTAGTAAGGAGAAGTCCTTATCGGAAGGCCCCCTCTTTCCTAGGAAACGATCTGGTTGTCAATATTGTAGTTCTGTAATATTATTTGTGAATAATTAATTATTGATTTATATGATAAGAAAATATTTATTTTGTAGATATAAAAGAAGGAATTAGTGCTGATGTGTTTTTATCAGTATTTTGGTGTGGAAAATCATCCATTTATGGATTTCGGATAATTTATGTTTGAAATTTGGAAAAACTTTCTTCTACAAAGTTGTAGAGAATTAAATTTCCTATGAAAAGGACATATCATTTGCATTTTCCTGATAAAAGGGCTATTTATTATGAATTATTGAAGTTTTGAAAAATAAATATTTTTTATAAAATGGTGGGCCCCACTTTTGGTTGGTGTGGAAAATTCTAATTTTGGTGGGCCCCACTTGTGGTGGCTGAGAATTTTGTCAAGGAAGTGTGCATAGAATTTTTTTTTAAAGAATATTAATATTTTATTAATTTAGTCTACTTTGGCATCCTAACCTTTTCCTATAAATAGGATGCTTAGGTTAAAATTGAAAATCACACCAGAATCAAAAAAAATTCTCTCTCTATAATATCGAGCATATTTTTGTGAGTATTTTGATACTTTGAGTGTTGCTATTCAGTGCAAGTTTTTTTCAGCCTGATATCCGATATTCCAGTCAGAAGTACTATTCTTTTGAGGTAAGGGATGTTATTTTCTTTCATAAATGATGTTATTTTTTTCAATATCATTATACCAAAATATTATTATGGATTTTATTATAAAATTCTTACTTTTTCCATAGGGTTACTATTAACGTATACGGCACTATTCACGAAAAAATTAAATTTTCTTCTATTTGTTCAATTTGCTTGTTAAAGTTCTTATCTTTGATTGGATCTAAGTTTTGAGCTTTATTCTTGAATTTTGCTCCACAAAGTATTATTATGAAGTATTCTTGAACTTGGATAAATTAGATTACTAATCTTTAGTCTTTGTCCTGTATCTCACTTGATTCGTTCTTTAAAATATTTTTCATCATTCTCAATCCTAAAAAGTGATATAACTGAATATCTTTGGCCTGTAGAGCAAAGATGAATGATTACCTGATGAATATCTTTGGCCCGTAGTGCAAAGATGAATATTTGATTCTAGATGTATATTGATTGATGTTACAGGGATAAAATATTGATGATGGACTTTTAAATCATAGAAGATAGTATACTTCATTCTCTACTTAACTCTTCTAATGAATGGTTATTTTCGCTGCGAATATTGATCTAAAACTCGTTGTCAATAATATTTTATCTGAATTGTTGAAGACTAACGATAATTTATTTTCCATTATCTTAGTCATAATATTCTTTACTGGGCTAGTTGAGCTCACCCTTTTCATCTATTGTCCTCTTCAGGAAATAAGAATGTCGCAGGAACTAGTCGGGGGACAGAGTGATGGTTCGAGTTAGAGCAGTAGTAGTCCTCACTATTTCTAATAAATAGTGTGAGAATAATTGTAATGAGGACTTAGTTTGAATGTTAATATTTTGTACCTATTTGTATTGACACTCACAGTTGTGTGGTCGTATTTTGCTTGACCGTGTGATATAAAGTTTGTATTTGAATTCTGTACCATGTATTTTGCGACTCAGAATGGGTTGGGTTGACTGGACCTATTCTTGGGGCGTCACAGTTAGTATCAGAGCTTAGGGATATGATCTCTGGCTGAGTTCGCGGAATAGAACTAGGAGGAGAGAGACGAGTAAAACCTTCACTAGTATGTCCTACCTAAGCTTATGTGGTATTTAATTGGTCAGTCGGAGCATAGGGTTAATATGTGGTATGTTAATTTGTTTAATTAACCCTTGTTTTGTGGCAGTATTTGAGAATGGCAGCTGAGAATGAGGAACGTATGACGTAGATGTTTCTGAGAGGTTTGAAACCCGAAATACGTTAATACCTCATTTCTCACAAATTTTCTCTATATTCGGATGTAGTGAACAGTGCCCAGTTGTTAGAACGAGATAGTGATTATATTCAACCAAGGGACAACAACCAAGGTCGTACCGGTAGCAGCAGTCATCGGAGCAATGACAATCAGCGAGGAGGAAAGTATAACAAAAGCAGTAACCACTCCGGTGGTAATCATGGCCATGATAGTAGAAAAAGCGAATCGGGGGGATATTTCAAGAAGAGAAGGTATAATAATGAGAATGTGAAGACGTCAACATCAGCACCAGCATCAACTATTTCTAGGGGAGGAGAACGACCACCGGTCGTATGCTATAAATGCGGGAAAGAGGGACACATCAGCCCAAACTGCCCACAACAATTGAAAGCATGCTATAACTATGGAAAAGAAGGACATATAGCTCTAGATTGTCCTGCTGCGAAACCAAATCCAAAGAGGGTGGTGATTCCAAAGGCGGTTTCAGACAAGTCAAAGTCGGTGATTCCTGGAAGAGCGTTTGTCGTAACAGCCCAAAACGCAAGGAATCCACACGAGGTGATTACGGGTAAGCTAATCATAAACTCTTGCGAAGTTAACACCTTGTTAGATACCGGTGCTACACATTCCTTTATTTCACCTGCTTGTGCTCAACGTTTGAACTTGACTTCTGATAAATTAAACTTTGGCTTATCTGTTGAAACTCCGTTGGGAGAAACCTTTGTTACATCCACAATTTACAAATCTTGCTTGATTTAGATTGGTACCCTTACCTTACCTGTTGATCTTATATCTTTGAAAATATTTGCATTTGACGTGATTTTAGGAATTGACTGGTTAACCACTTACCATGCCAAAATTGATTGTTTTCGTAAGATTGTTAGTTTTTATATTCCTAATCAACCTGTTGTGCGAATCCAAACCACCAAACCACTAAAATCAGTCAATATCATTTCAAGTCACAAAGCTATTTGTTTATTGAAAAACGGATGTCAAGCTTTCTTAGCTCATGTCACTGATCTAAACCAAAATACGTCAGATCTTAATAATATTTCCGTTGTTAATGAGTTTCCTGATGTATTTCCCTAAGAACTTCCCGGTCTACCCCCAGAACGTGAAGTTGAATTCTTTATTGACCTTGAGCTCGGTACAAAACCCATTTCTAAAATCCCATATCGAATGGCTCCTATTGAACTTCAGGAGTTAAAGTTCCAATTGCAAGAATTGTTAGACATCGGTTTTATACGTCCTAGTACGTCTCCTTGGGGTGCTCCTGTTTTATTCGTAAAGAAGAAAGACGGGAGTATGCGACTTTGTATTGACTATCGGGAGTTGAACCATGTCACCATCAAGAATAGGTATCTGTTACCTCGTATTGATGACCTGTTCGACCAGTTGCAAGGTGCACAATTCTTTTCAAAGATCGATCTTCTTTCTGGATATCATCAGCTGAAGACTAAAACTGAGGTTATTCCGAAGACTGCCTTCAGAACTCGGTACGGGCATTATGAGTTCTTAGTCATGTCTTTTGGATTGACCAATGCTCCTGCTGCTTTCATGGATATGATGAACCGTGTATTTAAAGAATATTTGGATCAGTTCATTGTTGTCTTTATTGATGACATCCTCATTTATTCTAAAAGCCGTGAAGATCATGAGCACCACTTGAAGCTGGTACTTCAAAAGCTTCGTGAGAACAAGCTATATGCCAAGCTGAAGAAATGCGAGTTCTGGCTTGAGGAAGTAGCATTCCTTGGGCACGTGGTATCGAAACGTGGAGTATCTGTTGACCCGACGAAGATTGAACCAATACAAAGCTGGGAGCAACCTAAGTCGGTAACCGAAGTACGAAGCTTTCTGGGCTTAGCTGGTTATTATCGGAGGTTCCTAGAGGGATTTTCTCGAATCACTGACTATTAACTCAGTTGACTTGGAAAGATATAAAATTCGTTTGGAGCGAGAAATGTGAGAAGAGCTTCCAAGAGCTTAAGAGAAGACTTATCTCGGCACCTGTTCTGACAATACCATCTGGTTCGGATGGATTTGTTATCTACAGCGATCCTTCAGGCAAAGGGTTAGGATGTGTTCTCATGCAACATGGGAAAGTTATAGCCTATGCCTCGCGATAACTCAAAGAATATGAGAGGAATTATCCTACTCATGATCTAGAGTTGGCAGCTGTCGTTTTCGCATTGAAGATCTGGAGACACTACCTGTATGGAGAGAAAGTGGAGATCTATACGGATCATAAGAGCCTCAAATATTTCTTCACTCAAAAGGAACTCAACATGCGGCAACGACGTTGGCTTGAGCTATTGAAAGATTACGATCATACCATCTAATACCATCCTAGAAAACCAAACGTGGTAGCTGACGCGTTGAGTAGAAGATCATATGCGGGAACGAGTGCGATGATGTCAAGTATACGCGTGGAACCAGCTTTGATTGATAAAGTTAAAGCTGCTCAAGCCACGGATCCGGAGCTGATGAAGATGAAAAAGAAGTTGCAAGAAGGTGACATTCCAGAATCAAGAATCGATGAAGAGGGAATACTTCGAGTCAACTCCAGACTTTGTGTTCCTAACGATTCTGACTTGAAGCATAGAATCATGATGGAGGCACACAACACACCGTTTGCAATCCATCTTGGGAGTACCAAAATGTATCGTGATCTTTGACATACATTTTGGTGGAGCAATAGTTTATTTCTAGATGTTTAACTTGTCAACGTGTAAAGGCGGAGCATCAAGTGCCAAAGGGTCCATTGCAACCACTGGAAATTATGAAATGGAAGTGGGAACACATTACGATGGATTTCGTTACTGGTTTTCCCAAGGTTTCTCAAGGCATAGATGCTATTTGGGTTATTATTGATAGATTAACCAAGTCTACTCATTTCTTGCCGATACGAGAGACTTATTCCCTTGAATGTCTTGCTCATATGTACGTGAATGAGATTGTGAGATTGCATGGCATGCCAGTATCCATAGTTTCGAATCGTGACCCCAGATTTACTTCACGATTTTGGTAAGCTATGGGCACGGATTTACGATTCAGTTCGGCTTATCATCCTCAAACAGACGGACAATCAGAAAGGACTATTCAAACTCTTGAAGATCTATTGAGACTATGTGTTCTAGACTTCAAAGAGAGTTGGGATAAGTACATACCATTGGTGGAATTCTCCTACAACAACAGTTATCAGGCAAGTATAGGTGTGGCTCCATTCGAGGCATTGTATGAAAGAAAGTGTCGCTCTCCAGTATGATGGGATGAGGTGGGTGAAGCAACATTGTTGGGACCAGAGTTAGTATGTATGACTACAAAAAAGATCCAAATGATCCGACAACGGATATAAACCGCACAAGATCGACAAAAGAGTTATACGGATCTTCATCGAAAGGACGTGGAATTTAATGTTGGGGACCATGTGTTATTACATGTTGCTCCGTGAAAGGGAGTTACGAGGTTTGGCAAGAGAGGAAAGCTCAATCCACGATTCATTGGTCCATTTGAGATTCTTGATCGAGTAGGAAATGTCGCCTATAGACTCGCTTTACCTCCAAGCATGTCTCGTGTTCATAATGTTTTTCACATATCCGTGCTTCGTAAATATGTGAAAGATCCAAACCGCATTATTGAGTTAGAACTAGACGAGATAGCCGAAGATTTAACGTATGAGGAGGTACCTGTCAAGATCTTGGATAGGAAGGAGCATGTCCTACGCTCGAAAATTATACCTCAAGTTAAAGTTTTGTGGAGAAACCATGCTATTGAGGAAATGACATGGGAGTTGGAATCGGAAGTGAAAGCGAGGTATGCTCACCTTTTCGACATACCAGGTACGTACGTCAATTTCGAGAACGAAATTTCATTAGGAGGGGAGGTTGTAAGACCCCAACTTTTATGAATAAATATTTAATTTTCTTTATATATTATTTCGAAATAGTAAGGTGTTGATTTGATAAATGTGAAAAATTATGGGTGAAATGTGCAAATATTTCAAAATAAGCAAGTGGTTATAAAATATTAATTGTTGTCGGGGAATATTCGTTTGGTCGTGGAATATTCTTGTTGTCGGAGAATATTCGTACGACGGCGCAGCTATTTGTGAGCCCCACAACGGAATAACTGTCGGATATAGAAAGCGACAGAAATATCCTTTTTATAAAATAACGGCGTAGTTGTTACCGTTAGTACTGTTGAAATACCCGATGGTTAAAATACAGTAATACGCGGTGTTGCACAGTAGCACACGGTATTGCACAGTATTTTAAATTATTGATTCTTACATAAGAAGATACTTACTCAATTATTGTTACAGTAATTACTGTTCAATATTTTATATTATTGATTCAATAATTGCATGATATTTTATTGATTCAATAATTGCTACGTTGATATTTTATATCAATAATTGCTACGTTGCTATTTTATATGATTGATTTAATAATTGCTACCGTTGATATTTTGTATTATTGATTCAATAATTATCACTGCACAATATTTCACATTATCAACTCAACAATTCATATTATTTAAATAATATTATTAGATAGCATTATTGACAATGTCTAAGGAAGTTCTGTCTAGGAGGGGTTATTTAATTGCGTGCCAGTAAGAAGAAGTCCTTATCGGAAGGCCCCCTCTTTCCTGGGAACGACCTGGTTGTCAATATTGTAGTTCTGTAATATTATTTGTGAATAATTAATTATTGATTTATATGATAAGAAAATATTTATTTTGTAGATATAAAAGAAGGAATTAGTGCTGATGTGTTTTTATCAGTATTTTGGTGTGAAAAATCATCCATTTATGGATTTCGGATAATTTATGTTTGGAATTTGGAAAAACTTTCTTCTACAAAGTTGTAGAGAATTAAATTTCCTATGAAAAGGACATATCATTTGCATTTTCCTGATAAAAGGGCTATTTATTATGAATTATTGATGTTTTAAAAAATAAATATTTTTTATAAAATGGTGGGCCCCACTTTTGGTTGGTGTGGAAAATGCTAATTTTGGTGGGCCCCACTTGTGGTGGCTGAGAATTTGGTCAAGGAAGTGTGCGTAGAATTTTTTTTAAAGAATATTAATATTTTATTAATTTAGTCTACTTTGGCATCCTAAGCTTTTCCTATAAATAGGGTGCTTAGGTTAAAATTGAAAATCACACCAGAATCAGAAAATTTTCTCTCTCTATAATATCGAGCGTATTTTTGTGAGTATTTAGATACTTTGAGTGTTGCTATTCAGTGCAAGTTTTCTTCAGCCTTATATCCGATATTCCAGTCAGAAGTACTATTCTTTTGAGGTAAGGGATGTTATTTTCTTTCATAAATGATGTTATTTTTTTCAATATCATTATACCAAAATATTATCATGGATTTTATTATGAAATTCTTACTTTTTCCGTCGGGGTTACTATTCACGTATACGACACTATTCACGGAAAAATTAAATTTTCTTCTATATGTCCAAGTTGCTTGTTAAAGTTCTTATCTTTGATTGGATCTATGTTTTGAGCTTTATTCTTGAATTTTGCTCCACAAAGTTTTATTATGAAGTATTCTTGAACTTGGATAAATTAGATTATGAATCCTTAGTCTTTGTCCTTTATCTCACTGGATTCGTTCTTTAAAATATTTTTCATCATTCTCAGTCCTAAAAGGTGATACAACTGAATATCTTTGGCCTGTAGAGCAAAGATGAATGATTACCTGATGAATATCTTTGGCCCATAGTGCAAAGATGAATAGGTGTTGAGATGAACATGACCACTGGTGATACAAATGAATATCTTTGGCCTGTAGTGCAAAGATGAATATTTGATTCGAGGTGTATATTGATTGATGTTACAGGGACAAAATATTGATAATGGACTTTTAAATCATAGAAGATAGTAGACTTCATTCTCTACTTAATTCTTCTAATGAATGGTTATTTTCGCTGCGAATATTGATCTAAAACTTGTTGTCAATAATATTTTATCTGAATTGTTGAAGACTAACGATAATTTATTTTCCATTATCTTAGTCATAATATTCTTTACTGGGCTAGTTGAGCTCACCCTTTTCATTTATTGTCCTCTTCAGGAAATGAGAATGTCGCAGGAACTAGTCGGGGGACAGAGTGATGGTCCGAGTTAGAGTAGTAGTAGTCCTCACTATTTCTAATAAATAGTGTGAGAATAATTGTAATGAGGACTTAGTTTGTATATTAATATTTTATACATATTTTTATTGACACTCACAGTTGTGTGGTCGTATTTTGCACGACCGTGTGATATTAAGTTTGTATTTGAATTCTGTACCATGTGTTTGGCGACTCAGAATGGGTTGGGTTGACTGGACCTATTCTAGGGGCGTCACATACCATAACACTTAGGTTATTCAATTTCTCATTCCTAATATATAATTAGGCTATATTAGTATCTTTTATTTGTTTATATAATATACAAATATAACCATCACATAATATTCATACCAAATAATTTATAACTTTGAGACATGTCCCACAAATCTCATACTGTATTTATCCTTATCATTCCTTTTGCCTAAATATATATAGCACTTCACTAAGTATATATATATATATATATATATATATATGTCTATACATATACTCATCTTCTTTTAAACTCATAGCAGCTCTTTATGTAACATTTTATTTTCTTAATAAAATTTCCATATGTATCATTATAAAATTTCTTACACTATTTAGTTCACATCAAATTTGTAGGTATTGTAATAGCTTATCCTTAACATTCATTCAAATACATAAAACTCCATTTGTAGGGTTTTGAAATTTTATAACCCGTATTTTCTCTATTCTCATTTAAAGAGTAAACCATATAGGTTTTATTTAAAAATTTTAAGTAAATCCTCAAATTCCTATCTAGGTTTTATTCTTTAACCTTTATTTTAATCATTTAAAATCTTATAAATTTTCGGGTTGTCGCAGGTATGTTCTACATTAATGATATATATAGGTTGTTTGATGAGCTATGTAGCATAAGCAGTAAAGGAGCATATAAGGCAAGTTTCCAAACTTACTCAATCTTATATTTGAGCAAGTTTTCCAACTTCATATGATGATATTCTTATGAAGATTATATGATGTATTAAACTATAAATTTACGCAATGTGTGACGCCCCCAGAATAGGTCTAATCCAACCAACCCATTCTGGATCGCCAAATACATGGTATAGAATCCAAATATAACTTTTATATCACACGGTCGTGCAAAATACGACCACACAACTGTGAGTGTCAATACAAATATGTAGAAAATATAAACATTCAAACTAAGTCCTCATTACAATTATTATCACACTATTTTATAAAAATAGTGAGGACTACTACTGCTCTAACTTGGACCATCACTCTGTTTCCCGACTAGTCCCTGCGACATTCTCATTTCCTGAAGAGGACAATAGATGAAAAGGGTGAGCTCAAGTAGCCCAGTAAAGAATATTATGACTAAGATAATAAAGAATAATTTATCGTTAGTCTTCAACAAATCAGATAAAATATTATGGATCACAAGTTTTAGATCAATAACTGCAGCGAAAATAACAATGCATCAGAAGAATTAAGTAAGAAATAATGTCTACTATCTTCTATGATTTGAAAGTTCATAATCAATATTTTATCCCTGTAACATCAATCAATATATATCTTGAATCAAATATTCATCTTTGCACTACGGGCCAAAGATATTTATCAGGTAATCCTTCATCTTTGCACTACAGGCCAAAGATATTCATCAAATAATCATCCATCTTTGCACTACAAGCCAAAGATATTTAGTTATATCATCATTTTAGGACTGAGGATGATGAAAAATATTTTAAAGAACGAATCCAGTGAGATAAAGGACAAAAATTAAGAATTCGTAATTTAGTTTATCCAAGTTCAAGAATACTCCATAATAATTAATTGTGGAGCAAAATTTAAGAATGAAGATCAAAATTTGGATCCAATCAAAGATAGGAACCATAATAGCCAACTTGGAGAAAGAAAAGAAAATTTAATTTTTCTGTGAATAGTATCGTATTCGTGAATAGTGTCGTATACGTGAATAGTGCTGTATACGTGAATAGTAACTCTAATATGTAAAGGTAAAAATTTCACAATAAAATTCATACCAATATTTCGGTGTCATGATATTTTAAGAAATAACATCATTTTTGAAAAAAAGAACATCTCTTACTTCAAAAGAACAGTACTTCTAACTAGAATATCGGATATAGTACTGAAGGAAACTTGCACTGAATAGCAATACTCAAAGTATTGAAATACTCACAAAAATACGCTCGATATTATAGAGAAAGGAACTTATGATTCTGGTGTGATTTTCAAATTCTAATTCAGCATCCTATTTATAGGAAAATGTTTAGAACGCCAAAGCAGAAAATTTAATAAAATAATATTATTTTAAAACAAATTTTTTACGCACACCATTGACCAAAATATCAGCTCATCCAGTGGGGCCCACCAATTAAAAAAACATTTTTTTTGTGAAAAAATATTTATAACCCCAAAAATCACTTATTTCGGAACTTCAATAATTCATAATAAATATCCCTTTTATCAGAAAAATATGAATCTTATGTCCATTTCATAGGAAATTTAATTCTCTACAACTTTGTAGAAGAAAGTTTTTCCAAATTCCAAACATAAATTGTCCGAAATTTACATACGGATGATTTTCCACACCTTCATTCTAACAAAATACTGATAAAACATATCAACACTAATTCTTTCTTTTATATCTACAAAAATAAATATTTTCTTAACATATAAATCAATAATTAAGTATTCACAAATAATATTACAGAACTACAATATTGACAACCAGGTCGTTCCCAAGAAAGAGGGGGCCTTCCGATAAGGATTTCTCCTTACTGGCGTGCAATTAAATAACCCCTCCTAGACAGAACTTCCTTAGACATTGCCAATAATGTTATCTAATAATATTATTCAAATAATATGAATTATTTATTTGATAATGGAAAATACTGTGCAGTGACAATTATTGAATTAACAATAATATAAAAATACTGTGCAATACCGTGTGCTACTATGCAACAACGCGTATTACTTTACCTTACCCATCGGGTAGTCCAACAGTGTTAACGGTAATAACTACGCCGTTATTTATAAAAAACTTATTCTTGTCGTTTTCTTCATTCGACAGTTTTTCGTTGTGGGGCCCACAATTGGTTGCGCCGTCGTACGAATATTCCTCGACAGCAAGAATATTCCACGACCAAACGAATATTCTCCGACAACAATGAATATTTTATAACCACTTGCTTATTTAAAATATTTGCTCATTTTACCCATAACATTCCATATTATCAAATTAACCCCTGACTATTTCAAAATAATATATAGAGAAAATTCAATTTTTTTTATTCATAAAAGTTGGGGTCTTACAACCTCCCCTCCTTATGAAATTTTATCCTCAAAATTGACGTGCGTATCTGGTGTTTCAAAAAGGTGAGGATACCTCGCTTTCATTTCCGATTCCAACTCCCAAGTCATTTCCTCAATAGCATGGTTCCTCCACAAAACTTTGACTTGTGGTATAACCTTTGTGTGTAGGACATGCTCCTTCCTATCCAAAATCTTGACAGGTACCTCCTTGTACGTTAAATATTTAGCTATCTCGTCTGATTTTAACTCAATAATGTGGCTCGGGTCTTTCACATATTTACGTACCACAGATATGTGAAACACGTTATGAACACGGGACATGCTTGGAGGTAATACGAGTCTATAGGCCACATTTCCTACTCGGTCAAGAATCTCAAATGGACCAATGAATCGTGGATTGAGCTTTTCTCTCATCCCAAACCTCGTAACCCCTTTCCACGGAGCAACACGTAATAATACATGGTCCCCAACATTAAATTCCACGTCCTTTCGATGAAGATCCGCATAACTCTTTTGTCGATCATGTGCCGTTTGTATACGTTGTTGGATCATTTGAATCTTTTCCGTAGTCATACGTACTAACTCTGGTCCCAACAATATTGCCCCACCCACCTCATCCCAACATACTGGAGAACGACACTTTCTCCCATACAACGCCTCGAATGGAGCCACACCTATACTTTCCTGATAACTGTTGTTGTAGGAGAATTCCACCAATGGTAAGTACTTATCCCAACTCTCTTTGAAGTCTAGAACACAGAGTCTCAATAGATTTTCAAGAGTTTGAATAGTCCTTTCCGATTTCCCGTTCGTTTGAGGATGATATGCCAAACTGAATCGTAAATTCGTGCCCATAGCTTTTTGCAAGCTAACCCAAAATCGTGAAGTGAATCTTGGGTCACGATCCGAAACTATGGATACTAGCATGCCATGCAATCTCACAATCTCATTTACGTAAATACAAGCAAGACGTTCAAGGGAATAGGTCTCCCGTATCGGTAAGAAATGAGCAGACTTGGTTAATCTATCAACAATAACCAAAATTGCATCTATGCCTTGAAAAAACTTGGGAAGACCCGTAACGAAATCCATCATAATGTGTTTCCACTTCCACTTTGGAATCTCAAGTGGTTGTAATGGACCCTTCGACACTTCATACTCTGCCTTTACACATTGATAAGTTAAACATCTCAAAATAAACTCCACGATCTCTCTCTTCATATTTTTCCACCAAAATGTATGTCGAAGATCACAATACATTTTAGTACTCCCAGGATGGATTGCAAACGGTGTGTTGTGTGCCTCCATCATGATTCTATGCTTCAAGTCAGAATCGTTCGAAACACAAAATCTGGAGTTGACTCGAAGTATTCCCTCTGCATCGATTCTTACTTCTGGAATGGCACCTACTTTCACCTTCTTCCTCATCTTCATCAGCTCCGGGTTTGTAGCTTTAGTATCTTTAACTTTATCAATCAAAGCTGGTTCTACGCGTATACTTG
The DNA here is from genome assembly GCA_020205555.1 of Panax stipuleanatus. Classification (NCBI taxonomy): domain Eukaryota; kingdom Viridiplantae; phylum Streptophyta; class Magnoliopsida; order Apiales; family Araliaceae; genus Panax; species Panax stipuleanatus. The sequence goes on from CM035118.1 coordinate 35,274,535, forward strand.
ACATCATCATGTGAGTCCCCGAAGTCTTGAACTCTATCTCCATCTTTTTTAATTCACACAAAATAGGCCTTTGTGTGGACATCATCGCACTCGTCTCCGCATATGATCTTCTACTCAATGCGTCAGCTACCACGTTCGCTTTTCCTGGATGGTATTGGATGGTATGATCGTAATCTTTCAACAGCTCAAGCCAATGTCATTGCCGCATGTTGAGTTACTTTTGAGTGAAGAAATATTTAAGGCTCTTATGATCCGTATAAATCTCCACTTTCTCCCTGTACAGGTAGTGTCTCCAGATCTTCAATAAGAAAATGAATGCTGCCAACTCTAGATCATGAGTAGGATAATTCCTCTAATATTCCTTAAGTTATCGCGAGGCATAGGCTATGACTTTCCCATGTTGCATGAGAACACATCCTAACCCTTTGCCCGAAGCATCGCTGTAGATAACAAATCCATCCGAACTAGATGGTATTGTTAGAACAGGTGCCCAGATAAGTCTCCTCTTGAGCTCTTGGAAGCTCTTCTCGCATTCCTCGCTCCATGCGAATTTTGTATCTTTTCGAGTCAACTGAGTTAATGGAGTAGCAATTCGAGAAAATCCTTCCACGAATCTCCGATAATAACCAGCTAAGCCTAGAAAGCTACGTACTTCTGTCACCGACTTCGTTTGCTCCCAACTTTGTATTGCTTCAAACTTCGCTGGGTCAACAGATACTCCATATTTTGACACCACGTGCCTAAGGAATGCTACTTCCTCAAGCCAGAACTCGCATTTCTTTAACTTGGCATATAACTTGTTTTCACGAAGCCTTTGAAGTTTCAGCTTCAAGTGGTGCTCATGATCTTCACGGCTTTTGGAATAGATGAGGATGTCATCAATAAAGACAACCACGAACTGATCCAAATATTTCTTGAATACATGGTTCATCATATCCATGAAAGCAGCAGGAGCACTAGTCAATCCAAAAGACATGACTAGGAATTCGTAATGCCCGTATCGAGTTCTGAAGGCAATCTTTGGAATATCCTCAATTTTAATCTTCAGCTGATGATATCCAGAACAAAGATCGACCTTTGAAAAGAATTGTGCTCTTTGCAACTGGTCGAATAGGTCATCAATACGAGGTAGCGGATACCTATTCTTGATGGTGACATGGTTCAACTCCTGATAGTCAATACAAAGTCGCATACTCCCTTCTTTTTTCTTTACAAATAAAACAGAAGCACCCCAAGGAGACGTACTAGGACGAATGAAACCGATGTCTAACAACTCCTATAGTTGGACCTTTAACTCCTGAAGTTCAATAGGAACCATTCGATATGGGGTTTTAGAAATGGGTTTTGTACCGGGCTCAAGGTCAATAAAGCATTCAATGTCACGTTCTGGGGGTAGATTGGGAAGTTCTTCAAGAAATACATCAGGAAACTCATTAACAACAGAAATATTATTCAAATCTGACGTATTCTAGTTTAGATCAGTGACATGAGCTAAGAAAGCTTGACATCCGTTTTTTAATAAACGAATAGCTTTGTGACTTGAAATGACATTGATTGATTTTAGTGGTTTGGTGGTTTGAAGTCGCACAACAGGTTGGTTAGGAATATGAAAACTAACAACCTTATGAAAACAATCAATTTTGGCATGATAAGTGGTTAACCAATCAATTCCTAAAATCACGTCAAATGCAATATTTTCAAAGATATAAGATTAACAGGTAGGGTGAGGTTGCCAATTTGAATCAAGCAAGATTTATAAACTATAGATGTAACGAAGGTCTCTCCTAACGGAGTCTCAACAGATAAGTCAAGGTCAAATTTCTCAAGTGTCAAGTTCAAACGTTGAGCACATGTAGGTGAAAAAGAATGGGTAGCACCAGTATCTAACAAAGTGTAAACTTCGCAAGACTTTATGATTAGCTTACCCGTGATCACCTCGTTCGGGTTCCTCGCGTTTTGGGCAGTCACGACAAACGCTCTTCTAGAAACCACCGACTTTGACTTGTCCGGAACCGCCTTTGGAATCACCACCCCCGCTGGACTTGGTTTCGCTACAGGACAATCTCAAGCTATATGTCCTTCCTTTCCACAGTTATAGCATGCCTTGAATTGTTGTGGGCAGTTTGGGCTGATGTGTCCCTCTTTCCCGCATTTATAGCATACGACCGGTGGTCGTTCTCCTCCCCGAGAAACAGTTGATGCTGGTGCTGCTGTCAACGTCTTCACGTTCTTATTATTGTATCTTCTCTTTTTGAAATCTCCCCATGACTCGCTTCTTCTACTATCATAGCCACGATTACCACCAGAGTGATTACTGCTTCTGTCATGATACTTTTCTCCCCGCTGGTTGTCATTGCTCCTATAACTGCTGCCACCGGTATGACCCTGGTTGTGGTCCCTTGGTTGAACATATTCATTATCTCGTTCTAATAACTGAGCCCTATTTACTACATCTGAATATAAAGAAAATTTGTTAGAAATAAGGTATTGACGTATTTTGAGTTTCAAACCTCTCAGAAACTTCCGGGTTATACGTTCCTCATTCTCCACCAAATGAGGTGCAAACCTGGACAACTCTGCGAACTTAGCCTCGTACTGGGACATGGTCAAGTTGTTTTGTTCTAGTCTAATAAACTCTACCTCCTTCATATGACGAATACTTTCAGGAAAGTACTTGTTATTGAACAGTTTTTGGAACGCTTCCCAAGACATCTTGAGTGCGGCATGCTGGGTACACTTCACAGACTCCCACCAGTAATCTGCTTCTCCACGGAACATAAAGGTGGCGAATGGAACCTTTTGTTCCTCCATGCATCCCAAGACATCAAATATCTTGGTAATTTGCTTAACCCACATCTCTGCCTTGATTAGATCTGGCTTTTCCTGAAACTCTGGTGGTCCCAACTCTTTGAACTGCTTGGCAGTGACAATCCGCGTGTTGTTATTATTTTCATCTGTATTTTGCACACGAGTCTCCCACGTCTGGTTTTGTATGAACTGTAAAAAGCTTATAAACATCTCATTGTTTATCGTCTGATCAGTGTTGTTTTCAGGAAGAACATTGCCTTCCTGTTGCACGTTTTCTTAGTTGGTGATTACAGGCGTCTCCACGGTATCATTCACTCCAATTAAATACCACATAAGCTTAGGTAGGACACACTAGTAAAGGATTTACTCGTCTCTCCCCTCCTAGTTCTATTCCCCGATCTCTGCCAGAGACCATATCCCTAAGCTTTGATACCAACTGTGACGCCCCCAGAATAGGTCCAATCTAACCAACCCATTTTGGATCTCCAAATACATGATACAGAATCCAAATACAACTTTTATATCACACGGTCGTACAAAATACGACCACACAACTGTGAGTGTCAATACAAATATGTAGAAAATAAAAACATTCAAACTAAATCCTCATTACAATTATTATCACACTATTTTATAAAAATAGTGAGGACTACTACTGCTCTAACTTGGACCATCACTCTGTCTCCTGACTAGTCCCTGCGACATTCTCATTTCCTGAAGAGGACAATAGATGAAAAGGGTGAGCTCAACTAGCCCAGTAAAGAATATTAAGACTAAGATAATAAAGAACAATTTATCGTTAGTCTTCAACAAATCAGATAAAATATTATGGATCACAAGTTTTAGATCAATAACTGCAGCGAAAATAACAATGCATCAGAAGAATTAAGTAGGAAATAATGTCTACTATCTTCTATGATTTGAAAGTTCATAATCAATATTTTATCCCTGTAACATCAATCAATATATATCTTGAATCAAATATTCATCTTTGCACTACGGGCCAAAGATATTCATCAGGTAATCATTCATCTTTGCACTACAGGTTAAAGATTTTCATCAAATAATCATCCATCTTTGCACTACAGGCCCAAGATATTCAGTTATATCATCATTTAGGACTGAGGATGATGGAAAACATTTTAAAGAACGAATCTAGTGAGATAAAGGACAAAAATTAGGGATTCGTAATTTAGTTTATCCAAGTTCAAGAATACTCCATAATAATTAATTGTGGAGCAAAATTCAAGAATAAAGATCAAAACTTGGATCCAATCAAAGATAGGAATCATAATAGCCAACTTGGACAAAGAAAAAAAAATTTAATTTGTCTATGAATAGTATCGTATTCGTGAATAGTGCCGTATACATGAATAGTAACTCTAATATGAAAAGGTAAAAATTTCACAATAAAATTCATACCAATATTTCGGTGTCATGATATTGAAAGAAATAGCATCATTTTAAAAAAAAATCCCTTACGTCAAAAGAACAGTACTTCTGACTAGAATATCGAATATAGTATTGAAAGAAACTTGCACTGAATAGCAATACTCAAAGTATCGAAATACTCACAAAAATACGCTCGATATTATAGAGAAAGGAACTTATGATTCTGGTGTGATTTTCAAATTCTAATTCAGCATCCTATTTAAAGGAAAATGCTTAGAACGCCAAAGTAAAAAATTTAATAAAATAATATTATTTTAAAACAAATTTTCTACGCACGCCATTGACCAAAATATCAGCTCAACAAGTGGGGCCCACCCATTAAAAAAACATTTTTTTGCGAAAAAATATTTATAACCCCAAAAATCACTTATTTCGGAACTTCAATAATTCATAATAAATAGCCCTTTTATCAGAAAAGTACGAATCTTATGTCCATTCCATAGAAAATTTAATTCTCTACAACTTTGTAGAAGAAAGCTTTTCCAAATTTCAAACATAAATTGTTCAAAATCCACATACGGATGATTTTCCACACCTTCATTCTAACAAAATACTGATAAAACACATCAGCACTAATTCCTTCTTTTATATCCATAAAAATAAATATTTCCTTATCATATAAATCAATAATTAATTATTCACAAATAATATTACAGAACTACAATATTGACAACCAGGTTGTTCCCTAGAAAGAGGGGGCCTTCCGATAAGGATTTCTCCTTACTGGCGCGCAATTAAATAACCCCTATTAGACAGAACTTCCTTAGACATTGCCAATAATGTTATCTAATAATATTATTCAAATAATATGAATTATTGATCTGATAATGGAAAATACTGTACAGTGATAATTATTGAATTAACAATAATATAAAAATACTGTGTAATACCGTGTGCTATTGTGCAACAACGCGTATTACTTTACTTTACCCATCGGGTATTCCAACAGTGTTAACAGTAACAACTACGTCGTTATTTATAAAAAACTTACTCTTGTCGTTTTCTTCATTCGACAGTTTTTCGTTATGGGGCCCACAATTGGCTGAGCCGTCGTACGAATATTCCCCGATAGCAAGAATATTCCACGACCAAATGAATATTCCCCGACAACAATGAATATTTTATAACCACTTGCTTATTTAAAATATTTACACATTTTACCCATAACATTCCACATTATCAAATTAACCCCTGACTATTTCAAAATAATATATAGAGGAAATTCAATTTTTTTATTCATAAAAGTTGGGGTCTTACACAATGCTTATATATTGTGTGAATTCTAATTGTATGCAAATCTTTTCATACGTTTTAATGCTTGAATTTCATTAGTTACATGAAGTTCATTAGATGAGATGCGAATTACAATAATTCTTTGATTGTGATGAATCGATGATGCCAAATCAAATATATTGGGCAATTAATAGTATAGGTTACACTCCGTGCAACAATGTGTTTATGTAGGTATATATGGATATGATTTCACCCCATGCAATGATGTGATGACGATTATAAGAAATAACGTGCTAGACCAATATTCGCACTTAGGTGCGAACCAAAGTGATGTTCCAAAATTGAATCGTTTAGGATGCTTGAGTTTTATAAAATCAAGAACTATAATGAGAAATAGGTTGATGTTACTTGTTTTCAAATATGGTGATTATTAGGATGATGTTAGATGATAAGGAATCTAAATTATTCCTGTTTATTCATATAACTTCAAAATTATTGTTTCAATTGTTGAAATTTTTGACTAGATGTTATTCTAATCCTATGTTATTATTTATTCAAATGTTTATACTTGCTGGGCAATTGAATGCTCAACCTTGCAATATATAAATGTTTTTTATGCTAAAGCACAACGGACCGAAGGATCTGGTAAAGCTAAAAGATGAAGGATTAATGATTGAAGATGTTTTGTATTAATTGTAATACTTTTAAATGATGTAATATTCATTTTTAATAGATGATGTATTTGAGTAAAGGTCTTAGAACATGGGTTTAGTTGTGATGTATTGTAATTAATATATAGAATATATTCATGATGTTAAGGTTATGATGGATGATTAGTATCGTGGAGCACCAAACTCGGGATTGAAGGTAAGACCCGGGTTTAGGGGCGTCACAACTTCCATAATTTCCAATCTGGATGTGTTTAGCCACTACTTCCAGAGCTGTGAGGTCTTTGATCTTTCCTGATTTCAACCCCATTTCAGCCATTTCTCCATGCTTGATCATTTTTGAGAATGGATTTCCTATCCCAACAAATACCCTTTTATAATATGGAGCTTCTTGTATGTCTATAAAAGTTATCACCATTTCAATTTCTGTCATAGGTGGACTGACTTGTGCGGCCATACATCTCCATCTTTGGGCATATTCCCAGAAAGACTCATTATTCTGTTTCTTGACTTTGGTCACTTGATATCTATCCGGCGCCATTTGTGATTGGAAGCTGTATTGATTTAGGAAGGCATGTGCTAACTACTCCCAGCTGTGGATTTTGGAGTTGTCGAGTCTGGCATACCATGCTCTAGCCTCCCCAGTCAAACTTTTCTGGAATAACTGCATTCTCAGTTTCTCGTCCTCTGCATAAGATTCGAGTTCTCCAATGTATACATTCAAATGGGTATAAAGATCTCCTATCCCATTGCACTTTTTAAAATCTGGGACTTGGAATTTATCTGGATAACTAGCCCCTAGAAAGATACATAGATCCGAGTAGTTAACACTTCCATACGTTTTAGTCCATTTTATCGACCGGATGGTTTCTTCTATTTGTTGGACCTTCTTTCTAATGTCCCAAGTTTCTCAGTCATCTTTGAGATTGATGATTTCTGGGGTTTTGTTGGTTTTTTTTATTGAAATGCAGTTCTGGTATCTTTATTTCCACCTTCTTATCAGTACCCTGACTGCCACCTTGTAAGGAGGACTCTGGTTGAGTGGGTATCTGTTGACCCTGAGTTTTTTTCTTTTTTCTTTTAGCAGGATAGTCAAATCGGCTATCTGATTTCTAAGTCCCTCAAACTCCTCTCGAGATACAGGGGTAGATTCAAGTGAGGCATTTGTAGCCATGTCTGTGGATGGCTTTTGTGCCTTTTTAGATTTTGACCTGGTAATAGGACCAATCTTTACCCACAAAAAGAGTATCTAGTTTTGTCCTGATAAATACTAACAATATAAATGCTATGCAATGTGTTAGTTTTAGGTTTTTTTAATGTTTTCCTGCAAAACAGAGGTGAGTTGTTTTGATGACTGGATGACATGACATTTATGACATTTAATATTTAATATCAATTAATATTTACATTTAATATGTGAAAGTAATTTACATTTGACATGTTTTGATATTAGACATTGAATTAAAATGGAAAGTCATGAAGAGACTCCGCTTCGCATTTGGTTTATCAGAGGCAAACCTATCTTAGGTTACTCTCACGGGTTTTTCAGAATGAAGGTTCTCAGATCATCGCAATCTATTAGATGGGAAACTAATCCGATCTTTCAATTGGAGCGGATTTGTGTGGCGCCTTTCCTGAGCCTCGCGGGATTAGTCTCCTCTTAAGTCCAGTAATCAGCCACCGACGGGTTTGCCTCCTGATAGAGGAATCACACAACATACATTCATTCATCGCATCTCACCGTATGCAATATGATTACATTGTGCGAAGCACTAATATAAAGCGCTACAAAACATTCATTCACATCCATTCAATGTAAAGATAGCATTCATCGCACACATGCAACATGCAGATATAAAGGGAATTGAAAAGATTTTAATGCGGCTTAAGCCCTCTAAAGTCCCCAGCGGAGTCGACACCTGTCGACGCCAGGAAAATTCCACTTCCCTAATTTTTTTTCTTTACCCTTTGTGTCTCGCTAGTTTGATTAATTGTATCCTTCTTAAATGGTGAGATTTTAGGAAAGAACCGACATAAATGTCCTCGATTTTACAAAGATTGATATTATATGAATTGGCCAAATTAGACAGAGCTACCAGTTGGTATGAGTTCAAATGGTTGTACCAACTCAACCGCATTTTAGAAAGATTTTACAATATGGCCCAATATGTGAGTCTGTTTAATTAGTCTGGAATTTGAGATTCATACAGTTCGGGGGCTTGCTTAAGCGAGGGGAAGGTCTTAGGGCCCCCCCCCACCCGACTTTCGTGAAACACGGTTATCACTACTTTTTCATTCCTTATGCATTTAATGTGTGTGTGTGTGTGCTTACATATGCAATTTGCTTACGTAATTTATTTGAAAGTAGTGATGTGCCTCTTTGGACCTATGTACAAAAGATTTGATTTAGATAAAAGTTCATTTTTTCAGATAAAGCATATGAAAGTGATGTTTTGAAATCTAGTTTTCAAACCCTTACACTCAAATAGGAATTGAGGCCCTTTGATACTTTCATTTTAACTAGATTCGGCTTTATTTGATTTTATTTAAGATGCAAAGCATCTTTGACAGTATTGAAACTATTTACAAGTGTCGAGCTTCTTATGGGCATGAAAGCCATCTAAGTGAGTTCAAGCACCACATATATATTTTTCAGTATGTTGAGGCCTTAAATCCAAATATCGTTTAAGGCCCGCTATTTACAAGTATAATTGATTGCAAGCTGGCTATACAACTTAAACAAGTCCATCACAGAATCTAATATAGATCCATTGATTGGATCTTCAATCCTATGATTCCTAGGCTCACATGACATCATTTCCAAGCTTTCACACTGCATATATTGAAGCAAAGCATATACATGCTTCTAAACTTCGCTAAACAAGTGATTTATCGGTTAAATCCTTGTATGCGAGTAAATAAGCTTCCAGTTTCCTCTAGAAAATGATCTAGGGTCACGTTGTTGCTAAATATTTACAAAAAACTAAAAAGTAAACTAGATCTATCTAGATCCTAGCCAGTTTAGCTCAAAAGGTTCATGTTTTACAACTTTTGAATCGGTTAAAAGCTAGATCTGGCTTGATCTAGTATAGATCTAGATATTACAATTTAAATACTGACTATTTACATAAATTAAACGATGAAAACTAAGATCTAACCACAACAACTGACTAATATATATATATATATATATATATATATAGAAAAGTATTAAAGGGTTGCAGATTTGAAGAAATCTTACTGGTCTAATACGAGATTTGAAAACGAACGACTTTTGACGCTTTTACACTCAATTTCCATCGATTAAAACTTGATATAACGGATTATATATATATAAGGGTTTACAACTGAGATTAACAAAGTTTATAAGTAAGATTTGAGTTATTTGACACTATATATTTTGGATTTTCTCTCTCCTGGACCCCTTCTCTCTCTCTTTTCCTTTTTTAGAAGATTTGCTGGGAGCTAATATTTAAAGACCTGGCCAGCCGTAGGTAGACTTGCGTCAGCCACAAGTGTACCTACGACTGGGCCAGGTGGGCCACGCCACCTCGAAGTTCGTTTCCTCGATCGATGCACTATCTGCTGAAACCTTCATATCTTAAAATATGGGAATCCTATTGAGGTGTTCCATACCATTTCGGAAAGCTCTTTTCAAGAGCTACACAATGAAATAGGGCTTGACCCTTTCCAGATCTGGAAAGATTGGTCCATGACAAGAATAGCATCTTCAAGTCATTAAAAGTAGTTCGTTGAGCTATCTTGCACAATTTGTACTCGGGATCGCTGTGGTGGTTCTTATGACCTACTCTATAGGTGGACGGGGGTTAATTTATATTTTTTCTTAAAAATTACATCTTTGCCCTCCCAAGGTTGTCCATCGGGGCTATCTCCGAGGTTTGACTGCTGCCAACTCTATTTTTCCTCAGGGTTGTCTCCGAGGTTGATTTGATATCTCTCGAGGTTGTCTCCGGGGTTTAATTTGATGTATTCCTTTGGGGTTGTCTCCAGAATAACTATTTGCAATCCTCCGGGGCTGTCTCCAACCTAGAAAAAAACACTTTTGCCCTCCTACATTGGTTAGTAACAGGAAAACAAAATTTTGAGTGTCTACACGGAGTATCAGAGACCAAGTGGTTTTTTGCAACTATTGGAAATACCGGAATGGAAATGGGATCATATTACGATGGATTTTGTAATAGGTCTTCCAACTACTTAGAAGGGCTATTTTGCGATATGGGTTATTGTGGACCGACTGACAAAATTCGCTCATTTCTTGTCGATCAAGATTAGATTTAATTGATATCATTTGGCAAAACTATATGTTAAAGAGATCATTTCAAGGCATGTTGTTTCGGTGTTAATTGTGTCAGACTGTGATACTCGTTTTACATTGAATTCTGGAAGAATATACACGAATACATGGGAACGCAATTGAGAATGAGCACGACGTACCATCCTCAAACCGATGGCTAGAACGAAAGGACGATCCAAATATTGGAATATATGATGAGAGCTTGTGTCATGGATTTTAAGGGAAATTGGGATGACCATTTATCTTTAGTTGAGTTTGCATACAATAACAGCTGTCATGCAAGTATTTGCATGCCTCCTTACGAAGCGTTGTACAGAAGAAAATACAAAACTCCACTATGCTGGGATGAAGTTGGTGAACGACTGTTAGGACATGAACTAGTACAACAAAATATAGAGATCGTCAAGGTCATAAGAGAAAGATTGTTAGCTGCTCAAGACAAGCAAAAGAAGTATATGAATCAACATCGTCAAAATTGAGAATTTAAGGTGGGTAGATTCATTTTCCTGATTGTATCTCCCTGGAAGGGGAAGATCAAATTTAGCAAGATGGGTTAGTTGTTTACTCCAAGGTTTATTGGGCCTTTTGAAGTGTTGAGAAGGGGAGGTGAAGTGGCTTATGAGGTAGCTTTACCTCAAGAGTTAGAACATATTCACAACGTTTTCTATGTTTCGGTGCTACGATCATATAAATTTAACTACAAACATGTTATAAAGTATGAACTGTTACAAGTCGAGAAGGATTTGTCTTATGAAGAAGTTCCTGTTCAGATAATTGATAGAAAAGAGCAAGTTCTCAGAAACAAAGTAATACCTTTTGTTAAGGTAATTTGGAGGAACCACAATGCTAAAGAAGCTACGTGAGAACTCGAAGACAAGATAATGGAAAACTATCCTCATTTATTTGCTTAACTTTTGAATTACGATTCTGAGACATAATCTTTTTATGGAGGGAAGAATGTAACAGATGACTTAATTGTGTGGTTATTCTAGGGCAGAATCCTTTTAAGGAGGGAAGGATGTAACGATCGTGAATTTTTTAATAGATTAAAATATTTATCGAATTAAATAAATATTTTAGTTGGATTGTTTATTGAATAAAATAAATATTTGATGAAAATTATTGTGGAATAATTTAATTAAGTGTGATAATATTAATTAAATTGATGTTAAATAATTTTATAATTGGTGCGTATTTTATTACGCGAGTGTAATGGTAATATTCTAATTTAATTAAATAATTAAATTAGAAGATTAATGATTTATTAAATAAAATTATAATTATGGTTGGCTAAATAGAAATTATAATTTTATTGATAAGGTTAATTTTATTCCTTAAGGAATTAATTTTAATTTAATTTAATCTAAAACATTAGAATTTAAATTAAATGGGGTGTGACATTTTGTACCATATAGTAAGGAATTTATAAAAATAATTTAAAAGGGGAGTTTTGGGTGCTAGCCAAACATGGCCTAGTGACCCTTTGTTTTTTTAACTGATAAAAACTTTGGTTGTATAATTGATAGCTAGATAAATTATATGTATTATGTATTAGTCAGTTTATTAGAGAAAGAAGAACAAAGCACAGAGAAGAGAGAAATTGAGAGGGTTTGAGAGCTCTGAGAGATTAAAGAAGAGATATTTTGGAAATCAAGAGAAAGAAGGAGGATTGCCAAGCCATTCTCATCATCTAACTAAGTCTAAAGAAGGAATCAAAGGTATAAAATTACTCTAAGCCCTTAGTTTTCTTTTCTCTTTAATTGGTTTTGGTGGAGAAGTGGTGAAGAGATTTGGTTGTATATGTTATTAAGTTTGTAAAATTCATTTTATGTTGTTGATAATTGGTTTTTCAGTAATCAAATCTATGAAAACATGTTTTAGAAGAAGTGTGACAACCTAAAAAATTGGATTGTCCAGAAAGTTAAGTTCAGAGAATTATTAATTAATAAAATAGATTTTTATTATTTATATTCTATGTTATGTGTTTATTAATCGTTTTAAGACTTAGGATGATTATAAAACGGGAGTATTTTGGCTATGATCTAGAATGAACGAGTAAGAATTTTCAAGACGAAAATAAACAATTTCCGAGAATAAAACTTTTCTGAGAAAAAGACGAAATAGGCACTATTCATCCAACGAAACCTAAGGGTTTCGGTTTGAATAACCTAAACCTTTCTGAGAGACTTATTCTCCATTAAGCACCTACATGCTTGCTTTAGTGTCTCCACATAAATGATCATGAGATCAATCATCCTCATTCAATGAGCAAGCAACGTATGCATCAATCTATCCGGATTCACTAATCCCCTTTTTAGTAATCCAACGATTGGGAAAATTTTTAGTTTTTAAGTTATCTAAAAATTTAAATCTCATTAGCATAATCATCATCATGATTCTAAAAGCATTGCTTAAAACTATGGGTTTATCATATATTATAATAACAACATCATTAGATAAATAAATCCCTATAAATAAACAATTATTTTATTAATAAATGAATAAGATTGTTACAAAGTATATGTTTTATCATCAAACATGATTGGCTTGTGTGCATACTACTTTCATTGGTGACCATATCCACAGCTGGATGATTGTTGTAGGTGTTAAGTTGGCAAAATTACATCTTCACCCTTCCGGGGTTGTCTCCGAATTTGAAGTGGCTGTCCTCCCTCAGAGTTATCTTCGGGGCTAAAATTGTGATGATGTTTTCCCTCAGGGCTGTCTCCGGGGTTTAAGTTTGATGTGTTATCTTCCTCGGGGTTGTCTCCGGGGTGTGAAAAGGTGTTTTTGCCCCCTATAGGGTTTAATCAAAAGTAAGCGAAATTTCAAGTGTCTACACATTATTCATTTTTTAACCATCTAACATTAACACATAAGCAACTATATAAACATGTATTTATAGCTACAACATATAATATTGGCCTTAGACTGGACTAAGCATCTAGCATAACAGTTAGTAGCTAAAACTACTCTCTCAAGCATTTAGTCAAACAATTTATGAGAAGCTCACATGATCATTGTAATGATCACGATGATCGAATAATCTATGTAAATAAGATTTATACGAAAATTATCTAATATAATGAGATTTTATGGATAATTTATGTTTTGTGTGGCTTATGGTCGTAATATGACCATAATGTGTGTTATTTGAGCGTTTTTGAGTGTTTGAAGGGAATACATGGACAATAATTTTTTTTTTTAGAAAAGACGTAAAACCACTATTTACATTAAAAACGCAACTTTGTTTTTCCAACTTTTTGAATTACAACATAGCATTTATTCGGTAAATGGAAATTGGTGGCAAAATTGGATTTTTGATAATCGAAAGTTTATTTTTTTGGCTAAACGAACAGATTACGAGAATGTAACCGAAAAAGTTAGGAAATCTAATTGGAAAAGAAAAAGTCTAACTAGAATTAGTTGGGCTAACTAAGCCTAAGATTTTCATGGCTTGATTAGGATTTGGGAGACCTGGCTAGGTTTTAGCCAAGGGTTGAGTCTATGGTTTGAATAACTTGATTAAAGGTTAAGCTAATGATTAAGCCAAAGTTTTGGAGTGGCTTGGCTAGGGTTGCGATATGTCTTAAGCCTTAGGGTTAAACTCTAAAGACTTGGAGCCAAAGAAAAGGTGTTTTGATGTTTATCCCATGCGGGATAATTAAAAGAAGCAAGAGAAGGGGCATTTTAAGCCATTAAGGTCGTCCAAAGAGAAGGGGGAGGGGACAAGAGATGATTCATCCATCATGACTGACCTTTTATAAACATTACATTAAGTGCATATCCCCTCATTAAGTGCACTTATCCAACAAGTGATTATTAAGTTAGCTTGAGTTCGTTTAATTGTGGTTTTATTAGGATAACTCAAGGGGGTGATTAGTAAGCTTTGGAAATTAAGGAGGAGGTCTTTGTAAGACTTTAGTTGGGACCAACTTGTAAGAAGAGGAAAGTAGGTTTTATATAAGCAAAACCAAGTTATCATTTCTTTCACTTATCATTATTTTTTGAAGTGTTAAAAAGAGAAAGAAAGAGCAAGACCAAGATAGAAAAGAGTGAGAGAGGAGGGCATGCTTTAGAGGAGAGAAAAAGAGAGAAAGAAGCTTTGATCATTCAAGGATAAGCTCAGAAGAAGAAGAAGAAGAAGAACTATAAGAGGTAAGCCTAGAACCCTAACTTCTTCATCTATTTGATTTTCTTTCTTTGAGTTGAGTAGTTGTTGGTGGTCATTGATTAATGGAAGATCATGGTGGATCTTTAAAATATAAGGTGGTTATAAAGGAGTTAACCTTGTAAAACTGCCATAAATATGCATGTCAAGTTAACGAATAACTAAAAATGTAGTCCTAAGCATTAGGATGGAAAGATTAAAGTAGAGGATTGTAAAAGGACTTCAATAATTTATTATCTGTGTGTTGTTATTAGATTCCGAAAAGAAGGAATCCGAGATAAGTAAGATACGAAGATGTTCCAAGAGGAACGGATGAAAAATACCCCATAATGAAGTTATGGCAAAATTTTCAATAAAAAAGATGTAAAACGCGATAAACCCTAGCTTAGTACCATATCTGGGCCAAGTTTACAGGTAGTTAACGCTTTTAGAAAGTTCATTCTTTCTAGGGTTTTGATGTTGGTTAAAAACGTGAGCCATAAGCTCAAGATTGAGCTTAATCGACTTCGGATAAACGAGTTGTGAAGTTTAGAAAGTCCGACGTTGAAAACGTCTTTAGGCTAAAAAGGGCTCACAAAGGGTTTTTGAGCTGATTATTTGACAAATTAGAGAACCATGAAAATTATTCTGTCCAGCGGGATGCATAGAAGATGTTACAAGGAAGAAAATTACATAAGAACGAGCTCATTCCGATAACGGCCAAGCAAGTTGTGATGTTTTTAAGTAGGCATGTTAAAATTTTTCGAAGCCAAAAATGTCGGAGACTTGAAAATTCTCTACAGGGGTGGCGTGGCCCGTGACACCCCCAAATTTGAAACACCACTTGGTCACTCGAATTTGGTTTGTCATGTTCTAATATCTGACACCACAATAAATATTACGACTAAATGTCGCATCGCACAGCGGAATAATACACAACTAATACCGAATAGATTACATTTAATTAATATAATTTATTCATGTCCCAAGGTCTCGTAACTTAAACATCGATTACATTGCTTAAACATACCTTAAGTATATTTAAACCTAACTAATACATAATAACATAAGTTCTTGTTACATCATAAATTCTACATAAATAAAGTTACTTAGTAGCCTTGCCCTTGCCCTTGTCTTTACTCGACGGTCTGCACTGCTCTGCCTTAACTAAAATATTTTAGGAAAAGCAAGAATGAGCAACAAGTTTACTCAGCAAGTAATACAACAATAAGGGTGAGTAATATAATTCTCTAATCTCAATAAGAGTATATCAAGGTATGATATTTCAATGGTAACAAGAAATATCAACAGTGTTCAATAGCAGTCGCTAAGGATAGAATAATATCAATATGATTCAATAATAATTCAATTTAAGAAGTCAAGATAACTGAGTACTGAGCAGTCACTAATGACTGTGAACTTCTATTAGAATTAACAGTATTAAACTGATAACCCAATCAAAAACAAGTACAACAGGTGATCAGCCTAAAATATCCTACGGTATGCATATCGTTCAATCGTACTAAAGTGTGCGCACGTCGGTCTACCGACAAATAAAATTTCCCTTCAAAGAAGGTTGTTCATCTCAGTCAAACACATGATCCCGCACCAATTAATTGGTTTGGTTCGCTTTTCAACAATATAAGTCTAGCCGAATCAAAGGTATAGATCACGACAATTATAAGTTCAATCTCAAGATTTAAAGTTTGAAGAATATAAATCGACTTTTATCTTAATTGTGAAGTATATAGTTATAATACATGAATTGAAAATTCCAAAAGTTTACTTGCACGACAATAATGGCACAAGATTAATGAACGCTCAATAAAAAGTAAGGTTAGGCACTTGCTTACAATGTTCCTCGAATAAAGTAAACAAAAGGATAAGATACTTGCCTTATGCGTAGTTTATCCACGAAAAGCTAATCAACACTTTCAAATTCCTATCGTAATATAGTTATGTATATATGATATCCATTAGTCATATAGTTTTACATTATACTTTATCTTATATACAATCCACATATAAGTTTAAGTCTTTAACCTTACTATACAATCATACCATGTATAGTATCATATTAATTCACAAATCTCGATTGATATAATTTTCAATGTCTTTTATCCTTAACGTCCCTCTTTTCAAGTTAATCATCCTCATATATCATTACTAACACCCAAGACCATAACAAATAGCAAACATACTCTATTCAGCAAGTTATGATCTTGTTATAAGTTAACCATCAAAATCGTATTCAAGTATCAACATATGATATCACATAGCATGTATACATATTAAAGGATACTTCTATGTTTGTATAACCCTTCCAAGTTCAATCATACATGATACAGTTTTAAATCACGCTCTCTAACGACTTAGGGTCATACGACGCCATGAATTCATATAAGTTGTCATGCTTATCATTTAGACATCTAAAGTAGTCATATATTTTATTATTTATGCATGCTCACATGTTTCTATGTCATGGGTGTGTAATCCTAGCATTGCTACTTGTTCGTGATTTAATCGAACTCATGCCTGATTAACTTGCATTATATCTAACAAGTGTGTATATGTATGATGCCTTAAAAGCACATTCAAATATGTCAAAAATATCAGAATTTAGACTCCTAATATAGCATGTCAAAGTCCACGTTTAAAGCTTATGTTGTTGTTAGTAACGTTCACTAACGAGTTCAACATGCTCACACTTCATTACGAATCATATAAACACAAGTTAATGGCTTGTTCATTAATTTCTAAACCATACTACTACGCTCGCAAAATCAGAATATTAACATGGCATAGCATGTTAAGGTTTGTGTTCAAAACTTCTATTTTCATTAGGAATGTGTACTAGTGAGGTTCACATGTTCATATTACATTACGAAACCTATGTACATAAGTTAATATGTCTCTCATGCATTTCTAAACTATACTAACATGTATCAAAAGTCAGAATATCAATATAAGGCTAACATATCAAAGTTCCTTTTTCATAACTTTAAGTTCCTTTTGAAATACTCAAGCTTTGGTAAGTGTTTTCATGAAAGGCCACATAAACCTACAAGTCAGGGACTGAAATGGGCCTAACTACGTTACATTAGCATGTTTTATAAATCAGATAGCCTAACAAAGCCATCAACAGAATCTGCAGAGAGGTGCGTCCGCGCCCCATTTGTACTAGGGAGTGGCGCGGCCGCACCACTCCGGTTCCAGACCAAGAAATGTTCTGCTATTGCAGAGCTGTAGGCCATCACTTAGTTTGCTCAGCTAGCATGCTTTCCTACTATCTTACAACATATACACTCACTTTAATAATCATGCTTTCACCTTATCACATATCAATTCCAACTATATCATGCTAATTACTATGAATTGGAAATGCTACACTACAAGATATATTCAAGCATTATACCTTCTTGAGCTTTTAATTGGGTAGAGCTTCCCTTCAATCTCAGAATTTTCTCTCAACTCACTCTATAGCAACTTAGCAATTAATTAAGCAACATAGAAAATGAAGAGGGATGCTCAATTTATAGAAAACTCAAAACCCATGCCAAGCCTTTGTCCATGAAAACAAACCAAGAGATGGAAGGAGAGTTCTTTGGACAAGGGTTAGTTGGTGAGATAGTTGGTAGATGAAATCATGAATCCCACTCCCCATGAATGATGACCTAGAATGAAGCTTGGGAGAAGAATGAGAGAGTAGACTCTAGCCTTCGTTGTTTACACGTGAATGGGAAATGGGGGAGCAATTGGACACTCAATATGGGACATCCAATTATATCACAGCATTTGCAAGTTGGGGAATGAAATATCATATACTATATGCTTAATACACATATGTACACCTTAGCTTTTATTCATTTAGGGCATATATAGACTAAAATATCATAACAACATTACATGGTAGCACATGGAGATATATATCTATACACATCATATAATCCATGTACATTTTAATAATATTACATTATGAGTTAATAGAATGGTGAAATACTACATTATCACAAATCTCATTATTATTATTATTATTTCAATTATGTACTTATTGAAATAGTGGTTCAGATACTTTATTTTAATATACCATATAGTATTCATTAAAGTACTATATCTACCACATGGTCACATAAGCAATTTTATTACTCTTACAATATAGTTCCTATAATGCATATTCTTACTAAAGTGTCACGTTATTCTTTATATAACATAGTTTGGTCCCATATGGTATAATGTACATACCACATGTATTCTCATAAGTCCAACCATGTGACTTACGTCTTTTATATTATAGTTTATATACGTTACATAGTCTTACTAAGGTGTCACACTATATGACATTATATAATATAGTTGTAGTGATACTTTACACTTTAACACATACTTGAACAAACATTTATCTTCTAGTATTAATCAAATATTTATTCATTAATATGTCATTACTTTTAGTAATCTTTAATTAGCAATATATTATTGATTAATCATCCACTCATTAATTATTTCTTTAATTAATTAAATCATTGTAATTCTCATCACTCTGCCACACAAGACATTTATTGAGCTTATCATAAACTCCACGATTTGTCAATTATCATAATTATTCATTTTAATATAATTGAGTTAACTCATCTCATAACACATAAATATTTATATTCAAATAAATATCCATTTCCATTAATATATTCATTTAATAATATTTGGAAATCCTCGGGTATTACATGTTGGGTTTGTACGTAACGCAATCATGCAATCAAATCACATAAATAGGGCGGAAGCGTAAAAACTAGGTTTTCAAAAATTTATACAAACCCATTACCATGATCATTCTTATGCATCAATTATCAGTGAATGAAGAAGGAGAAAAACAAAATTATAGCTTTGAAGATCCAAGCTTCCTCAGGTACAAGTTCTACTCCTTTGATTCCTTTGATTCCTCTGTAGTGGCTCCTTCCCTTAATCAATGTCAGCCACCCAAATGTTTGGCCTCTAACGGTGATCCACCAAGGAAGATGAAGAACTCAGTAAGATGGGTTATTGGCTTAACCCTTGTTTCTATCTCTGTAGAATATGTGTATTCCCAACTCTTGAAAAATTCACGTACCTTATTTCTGATATAAGACTCTCTTATATAGATATTAGGTTAACCCTCCTAATCCAATTAGAATAGGGTTTTATTTAATTAATTTATATCCTAATCTTTATTAGGATTGAGAGAGAGTACTGATATTATATTAATTCCTAAACTCCTTTAGAATTAAAATAATAATAATAATAATAATATTAATAGGACTCCTCTTATTAATTTATATTTAATATTTCTAAAATATTAAATAATATACATTAAGCTATTTAATTTATTCTATCATCATAGATTAAATTAATTATACTTAATGCATTATTACTATCATGCCATTTTCTTCTTAAATAATTCTTCTTCCTTTTATGGTGTGACCCTTTAGGTTCTCCATATTAAACCGGTTGTGAATAAATCAATTAGAACAATTCTAATCTTATTTAAATAAACAAATTAAACTAATAATATATTTAAATAAATAACATTTATTCTACAATAGGGATAAGCCTCCCAAGCGATCAACGACTTTCCAGATAATATAGATTTCAACATTAATCATAAAAGAACCTGTGCGTTAATAGTTACCGTACAATTCAATCCTTCCACCATACAATGTCCCAATTAAATATAAGACATGGATTTACTGTCAAGTCTTAATTTATTTAATCATATGTATTTCGATTAGAAAATGCACAATTCCAAATAATGCAAATTAGAAACCTCTTTCTAATTTCATTCTACCTTGGCCAAGGATTCCTGGGTTGTCATTTAACGAATCACATAGGACATATCTCCTCTTTTACTAGAGGTGGTAGATTCTTTATTGATCATTCATTATCTCCATATGTAACTCATTACACCCAAGCATACCCTATATATGCCTTAAAAGGCCTTAAGGAATTAGTCAAAGTATAATTTGTTACACATAAGATACTATGATGATCTCAAGTCCCAGGATCACATGTACTACTATCACATTAGGAATTCCTATTGACAGGAGAGTAAAACTCCATTAGGTATTCCATAGCGAGTCACGTTTAGTGAACTTATTCTCCAATAAGCACCTACATACTTGCTTTAGTGTCTCCACACAAATGACCATGAGATCAGTCATCCTCATCCAATGAGCAAGCAATATATGTACCAATCTATCCGGATTTACTAATCCCTATTTTAGTAATCCCACAATTGGGAACTATTTTAGTTTTTAAGCTTTCTAAGAATTTAGATCTCATTATCATGATCTCATCATGATTCTAAAAGCATTGCTTAAAACTATGGGTTATTTACATATTATAAAAACAGCACCATGTAGATAATTGTATGCCTTAAATGAATATTTTATTAATAAATAAATAAGATTGTTTACAAAGTATGTGCTTTGTCATCATACATGATTGGCTTGTATGCACACTACTATCAATCTCCCACTTGCACTAAAGCCAATCACCATGGTATCTCATACCCATCTTCTCTAAGTGACGATCAAACTGCTGTTGTGTTAAATCTTTAGTAAATGGATCTGCAATGTTGTCTTGAGAGTCTACACGCTCCAAGGTGACGTCTCCTCTTTCAATGATCTCCCTGATCAAGTGAAATTGTCGCAACACGTGTTTAGATTTCTGATGAGACCTGGGTTCCTTAGCATGTGCAACCGCTCCGGTGTTGTCACAGTATACGGGAACTGCTTCTCCAATGCTAGGAACCACACTAAGTTCAGTTATGAACTTCTTCATCCAAACAGCTTCCTTTGCAGTTTCACTTGCAGCTATATACTCTGCCTCTGTCACTGAATCAGCAACCGTTTGCTGCTTGGAACTCTTCCAACTCACTTTACCTCCGTTCAAGGTAAACACATACCCTGAAACAGATTTACTGTCATCTTGGTCTGTTTGAAAACTTGAGTCTGTGAATCCCTCGAGTTTTAATTCAGACCCACTGTAGACAAGAAAAATATCTTTAGTCCTTCTCAAGTACTTTAGGATATTTTTCACTGCCTTCCAGTGCTCTTCTCCTGGATTCGACTGGTATCTGCTTGTTACACTAAGTGCGTGAGCAACATCCGGTCTAGTACATATCATACCGTACATGATAGATCCTATTGCAGAAGCATAAGGGATATTACTCATACGGTCTCTCTCCTCAGGTGTCTTTGGGGCCTGTTTCTTGGAGAGATTTATTCCATGACTCATCGGCATGAGACCTCTTTTGGAATCTTCCATGCTAAACCTCTTTAGCATCGTATCAATGTACGTTCCTTGGGATAAGCCGAGCATCCTTTTAGATCTATTTCTATAGATCTTTATCCCCAAAATATAGGATGCTTCACCCAAGTCCTTCATGGAGAAGTTTTTAGATAACCAGATTTTAATGGATTGTAACATAGGAATGTCATTCCCTATCAGTAATATATCATCAACATATAATACAAGGAATGATACTGCGCTCCCACTAACCTTCTTGTATACACATGGTTCATCCTCATTTTTTATAAAATCAAACTCTTTGATTGTCTCATCAAAACGAATGTTCCATCTACGAGAAGCTTGCTTCAACCCATAAATGGATCGTTGTAGCTTACAGACTTGATTTGTTCCAACTTTTGAAATAAATCCCTCTGGCTGTGTCATATACACATCCTCCTCAAGTTTCCCACTGAGGAAGGCCGTTTTCACGTCCATCTGCCAGATCTTATAGTCGTTGTAAGCTGCAATCGCAAGCAAAATCCGAATGGACTTGAGCATGGCTACTGGTGAGAAGGTTTCATCATAGTCAACTCCTTGTCTTTGTTTGAAACCTTTTGCAACCAGTCGGGCCTTATAGGTCTCTACCTTTCCGTCTGCTCCAGGCTTTTTCTTAAAAACCCATTTACACCCAATAGGTTTAATACCTTCAGGTGGTGAAACCAAAGACCATACTTTGTTTTCATACATGGAGTCCATTTCAGATTTCATGGCTTTAAGCCATTTCCCTGAGTCTTTATTACTCATAGCCTGTTCGTAATTCAATGGATCATCATCATTCATGATGTGTACCTCATTGTCATCCTCTATAACGAATCCATACCTCTCAGGTATCTTCGGTACTCTTCTAGATTTACGAACAGGGTGTGGTACAGTAGGTTCTTCTACTTGGTTAGGTACCTAACTTTGGTCCGTGGTAACTTGTGGTTCTTGAACTTCTTCAAGATATATCTTGCTCCCACTGAACCCTTCATGGATAAACTCTTTCTCCAAGAAGGTAGCATGTTTCGCAACAAACACCTTTTGATCAGTTGGATGATAGAAATAATACCCTACGGTTTTTTTAGGGTATTCCACAAATCTACACTTATTGGATTTAGTCTGTAGCTTATCAATTTCAAACTTTTTGACATAAGCTGGACAACCCCAAGTCTTAACATGCTTAAGATTTGGTTTCCTCCCTTTCCACATCTCATATAGAGTCTTTGGGGCGGATTTGGTAGGTACCTTGTTACGTAGGTATGCAGCCGTTTCTAGGGCATATCCCCAGAAGGAAATTGAAAGGTCGGTAAAACTCATCATGGATCGAACCATGTCCAACAGTGTTCAATTTCTCCTTTCAGATACTCCATTTAACTGTGGTGTACCTGGAGGAGTCCATTGTGAGATTATATCATTTTCTTTGAGATAATTGAGAAACTCACTGCTTAAGTATTCTCCACCTCGATCTGATCGAAGTATCTTAATACTCTTGCCCGTTTGTTTCTCTACTTCACTTCTGAACTCTTTGAACTTTTCAAATGATTCTGATTTGTATTTCATTAAATACACATATCCAAATCTTGAGTGATCATTAGTGAAAGTAATAAAATAAGAATACCCATCCCGTGCACTTGTTGTCATAGGTCCACAAACGTCTGTGTGAATCAATGCCAACAACTCTGTAACTCTCTCTCCTTTTCCACTAAAAGGAGATTTAGTCATTTTACCCATGAGATAAGATTCACAATTTGGATATGATTCATAATCAGATAGCTCGAGGAGCCCATCTTTATGCAACTTGGATAATCTTGTTTCATTGATATGACCGAGTCTACAGTGCCACATATAGGTATAATTAATATCATCTCTTTTCCTTTTCTTAATTTGTTCAATTTGAAATATATTTTCTTGCAAGTCAAGTGTATAAAGTCCATTTCGCAAATTTCCAATACCATATAAAACATCGTCTTTATAAATAGAACAACCATTGTTCTTTATAATAACGTCAAACCCTTCCATATCCAATACAGAAATTGAAATAATGTTTTTAATAATATTCGGAACATAATAACAATTATTAAGATAAATGGATTTGCCCGAAGGCATTGCTAAACAATAAGTTCCTACAGCTAATGCAGCAACTTTTGCTCCATTTCCCACTCGTAGGATCACCTCATCTTTGTTCAGCTTTCTACTTCTGACCAGTCCCTGCACAGTATTACATATGTGAGAACCACAGCCGGTATCCAATACCCAAGTAGAATTATGACTTTCAGAAAAATTAATTTCAATCATAAACAAACCTTGATTGGAAGTCGAAGCTTCTCCAAGCTTCTTCTCTGCTAGAAACTTCTTGCAGTTCCTCTTCCAATGTCCCGGCTCATTGCAATGAAAGCACATTCCTTTAGCTGGTTCAGGTTTCTTTTGCTCCTTTTCTTTCCCTTTTCCCTTAGCCTTCTTAGATTTCTTCTTTTCAGAAGACACCTTGGGCCTCTTCCTTTTATTGGAAGAATCCACCATCAAGACATGGTTCTTCTTGGATGAGAAGTGACCTTCTGCAGTTTTCAGCATGTTAAGCAGCTCAGGTAAGCTGACATCTAGCTTATTCATGTGAAAATTAACCAAAAACTGCGAGAAGGTCTCAGGGAGTGACTGCAAGACCAAGTCTTAACTCAACTCCCCATCCATGACGAGCCCAAGCTGTCCAAGGCGTTCAATCAAATTGATTACCTTCAGAACTTGAGTCTCGACGGCAGTGCCCTCAGTCATCCGAGATCGGAAGAGCTCCTTAGATATCTCATATCTAGCAGTCCTACTCTGTTCACCATACAACTCCTTGAGGTGAAGCAGCATAGCAGGAGTATCCATTTTTTCGTGCTGACGCTGAAGCTCGTTATTCATGGATGCGAGCATGATGCATTGAGCCACAGATGCATCATCTTGCCACTTATTGAAAGTGGCAATCTCTTCCTCAGAGGCTGTTTCTGAAACAGATTCAGGGATAGTGGAATTTAGGACATAAGAAATCTTTTCAGCAGTGAGAACAATTCTCAGATTTCTTAGCCAGTCCTCATAATTCGGGCCGGTAAGCTTATTTGCATCAAGTATGCTTCGTAGTGAGATTAGTGATTTTGACATTTTTAAAATTCTGCATGTGAAAAGACAACATTTTAGCAAACATTCATTTTATTAACTTTGCATACCAAAATAAATTTAGGTCTTTATTTTAAATTGGTATCTCCCACTATTTTCATCAAACTATATTACCCTCACTCATATAGTTCGGCAACATCTAATTAAAGATTTGCTAGTGAGATTAAGGATCCCATTTTAAATGTATATAACCTTGTGGATAGCACAACAAGCGATATACAAATAAATAGGTAGACAACTCTTGTCAATTACATCACCATGTAACTCCTTTTATTTTGCCTCTTAAATCATAATGGTCATGTGTGTGCACATCCGAACTAAAATGATTTAAGTTAAGTCCAGCCTAGCACTTCCATAAATTCAAAAAAGAAAAATTTTCGTCCTTGTGGATAGCACAACAAGACTAGATCGTTTAATTTTCTTGATAAGCATCAAATGTGATTAATTAACATCTTAAATATTCAATACTCGTCTTGTGGATAGCACAACAAACTCATATTAAATATATAATACTCTATTAACTAATCATGCTAGAAGGCGACGTTCGATATTCCAAATATCATTTGAACGCTTCAGACTTAATAATATTTCTTTGAGGGATTTGTTATTATTTGTCTCATCTTTTTAAGTGCGCATGCACATATATATATAAAATACGCGTCATTTTATTAAACATGCGAAGCATGTTTGTATAAAATATAATATATATAATATTTAGCATGCAATATAGAATACTATATTCTACCCGGATTGATTATGGACTTTTATTCTAGTTTGGTTCACTAGAGCCACCAAGTGAACCAAAAGGTCAAACCTAGGAGTGCAAGAATTTAAATTTAAATATAACTATTACATTTAAACCCTGGCTCCATACAAATGAGTCTTCAGCGTTCCTTGCTCCTTGGTCTCCAATTTCTTCAAAATAATTCTAACTATCTCTATTACATTAACTATTTAAAATTAAATAGAAACCTTGATCAGCAGTCAAGGGGAAGTACATAGAAAGGAGATAGAATTTACATCGAGAATAAAACTAGAGAAGACGAGGTACGCAGACCCCATTTTATAAAACCCATTCATTCAAGCATTCAACCAAAATAAAATCCAATCACATTGGTCATAGTCCATAATCAATCCCTTTTATTACCATACATATCGTCATACGTATCAATAAAACTTATTCATCTCATGAAAGTAAATTCATTCCATATATGTATTAATATCAGTTAATGGGCAAAAGTTTGCCAAACTTTGTTTTTGGAAAAATAAACTCCTTTATTTCATTCAAAAATAATTCCAAATTAAACTCTTTAATTTTAGCAATTCTGAAATCTCATTTTATATAAAATAAACATCTTTATTTTAAACCTTTATTAATTAAATAAACCATTCATTTAATTAAATAAATAAAAAAAAATCAGTTCATGTCCAGTGGCGCAGCTGCGCCAAGAATGTAAAGGGAACCGGCGCAGCTGCGCAGCATGAAAACCAGGAACAGCACCCGGCGCAGCTGCGCAGCAATATTGCCTTGTACAGGCGCAGCTGCGCAGCTTCGTAGAATCTGAAAAATTTTTGTTGCCCAGAACTCGATCCAATAGCATATCATACATGTATGGAATCACATAGACTGATAATTAGCACAAGATTGGCTCTGATACCACTGTTGGGTTTGTACGTAACGCAATCATGCAATCAAATCACATAAATAGGGCGGAAGCGTAAAAACTAGGTTTTCAAAAATTTATACAAACCCATTACCATGATCATTCTTATGCATCAATTATTAGTGAATGAAGAAGGAGAAAAACAGAATTATACCTTTGAAGATCCAAGCTTCCTCAGGTACAAGTTCTACTCCTTTGATTCATTTGATTCCTCTGTAGTGGCTCCTTCCCTTAATCAATGTCAGCCACCCAAATGTTTGGCCTCTAACGGTGATCCACCAAGGAAGATGAAGAACTCAGTAAGATGGGTTATTGGCTTAACCCTTGTTTCTATCTCTATAGAATATGTGTATTCTCAACTCTTGAAAAATTCACGTACCTTATTTCTGATATAAGACTCTCTTATATAGATATTAGGTTAACCCTCTTAATCCAATTAGAATAGGATTTTATTTAATTAATTTATATCCTAATCTTTATTAGGATTGAGAGAGAGTACTGATATTATATTAATTCCTAAACTCCTTTAGAATTAAAATAATAATAATAATAATATTAATATTAATAAGACACCTCTTATTAATTTATATTTAATATTTCTAAAATATTAAATAATAAACATTAAGCTATTTAATTTATTCTATCATCATAGATTAAATTAATTATACTTAATGCATTATTACTATCATGCCATTTTCTTCTTAAATAATTCTTCTTCCTTTTATGGTGTGACCCTTTAGGTTCTCCATATTAAACCGGTTGTGAATAAATCAATTAGAACAATTCTAATCTTATTTAAATAAACAAATTAAACTAATAATCTATTTAAATAAATAACATTTATTCTACAATAGGGATAAGCCTCCCTAGCGATCAACGACTTTCCAGATAATATAGATTCCAACATTAATCATAAAAGAACCTGTGAGTTAATAGTTACCGTACAATTCAATCCTTCCACCATACAATGTCCCAATAAAATATAAGACATGGATTTACTGTCAAGTCTTAATTTATTTAATCATATGTATTTCAATTAGAAAATGCACAACTCCAAATAATGCAAATTAGAAACCTCTTTCTAATTTCATTCTACCTTGGCCAAGGATTCCTGGGTTGTCATTTAACGAATCACATAGGACATATCTCCTCTTTTACTAGAGGTGGTAGATTCTTTATTGATCATTCATTATCTCCATATGTAACTCATTACACCCAAGCATACCCTATATATGCCTTAAAAGGCCTTAAGGAATTAGTCAAAGTATAATTTGTTACATACAAGATACTATGATAATCTCAAATCCAAGGATCACATGTACTACTATCACATTAGGAATTCCTATTGACAGGCGAGTAAAACTCCATTAGGTATTCCATAGCGAGTCACGTTTAGTGAACTTATTCTCCAATAAGCACCTACATACTTGCTTTAGTGTCTCCACACAAATGACCATGAGATCAGTCATCCTCATCCAATGAGCAAGCAACATATGTACCAATCTATTCGGATTTACTAATCCCCATTTTAGTAATCCCACAATTGGGAACTATTTTAGTTTTTAAGCTTTCTAAGAATTTAGATCTCATTATCATGATCTCATCATGATTCTAAAAGCATTGCTTAAAACTATGGGTTATTTACATATTATAAAAACAGCACCATGTAGATAATTATATGCCTTAAATGAATATTTTATTAATAAATAAATAAGATTGTTTACAAAGTATGTGCTTTGTCATCATACATGATTGGCTTGTATGCACACTACTATCATTACATCCTCCCCCCTTATAAAAATTCTGTCCCAGAATTGCTACAAGGTTACACAAATAGATGGGGATAATCCTTCATCATCCTATCTTCTAACTCCCACGTAGCCTCCTCGACGTCGTGGTTACGCCAAAGTACTTTTACAGATGAAATAACTTTATTTCTTAAGGTTTGCTCTTTCCTATCTAATATCTGGACAGGAATTTCTTCATACGCTAAGTTCTTCTCCACTTGAATGGGCTCGTACGAAATCACGTGTTTGTTGTCGGCCTTGTACGGTCGCAACACGAAAATGTGGAACACGTTGTGGATGTGCTCCAACTCGGGTAGTAACGCAACTTTGTATGCCACTTCGCCCACTAGCTTTAGTATTTCTAACGGTCCTATGAATCTTGGACTCAACTTTCCTTTCTTGCCGAAACGGATCTTTCCCTTCCATGAAGATACCTTCAAGAATACGAAACTGCCGACTTTAAAGTCTCGGTCTTGCCGATGCCAATCTGCATAATTCTTCTGGCGGTATTGAGCTGCTACTAGTCTGGCTCTTATCACTGTCACCACGTTTGCGGTTTATTGAACTACCTCTGGTCCGAGTATTCGTCGCTCTCTGACTTTGTCCCAATATAATGGCGTTCTGCACTTTCTCCCATAAAGAGCTTCGTACGGTGGCATGCCGATACTCGCATGGTAACTACTATTATATGCAAATTCGACTAAGGGTAGGTGGTCGTCCCAATTTCCCTTAAAACCCATCACGCAAGTTCTAAGCATGTCTTCCAGCATTTATATTGTTCGCTCACTTTGTCTGTCTGTCTAAGGTTGGTAAGCGGTACTCAACCTCAACTGCGTTCCCATTCTCTCTTGCAACCTTTTCCAAAATTTGACATGAAGCGCGGATCTCGATCAGAGACAATTGACACCGGCACTCCATGTCGTGAAATAATCTCCTTTATGTATAGACTTGCTAACTAATTCAAACTGTAGCTGATTTTGATCGGTAGATAATGTGCGGTCTTCGTTAGTCGATCCACGATAACCTAAATGGCATCATATCCCTTCTGTGTGACTGGAAGTCCTACCACGAAGTCTATCGTAATATGCTCCCATTTCCGCTTTGGTATTTCCAATGGTTGTAGTAAACCACTAGGCCGCTGGTACTCTGCTTTGACGCGTTGGCAAGTCAAACATCTACTAACGCACTCTGCGACTTCCCGTTTCAGATTAGGCCACCAAAAATGTTGCCTCAAATCTTGGTACATCTTAGTGCCTCCTTAATGAACGGAATACGTCGTACTGTGTGCCTCGTGCAAAATATCTTGCCCACACTCTTCCTTCAAATCTCAAAATACCGTCTTTATCCATTCGAAATCTCTCTTCTTCATTTTCTGCGATCCTTTTTCTGATTTTCTCGCATTCTTCATCCTTCTCTTGTGATTCCTTTACTCTATCCAATAATGTCGAACGAGCTTCCATTATGAACAACTTTTCTTCTGACCTCTCCGGTCCTTTTACCTCTATCTCTAATTTTTCCATTTCTCTTATCAATTCCTCCTGAGTCGTCAAACGAAACAATTTCTCCCTTCCTTTTCTGCTTAGAGCGTCGGCAACCACGTTTGCCTTACCTAGGTGATAAAGAATATCACAGTCATAGTCTTTAATAAATTCTAACCACCTTCTCTGACGCATATTCAACTCTTTCTGTGTGAAGATATATTTCAGACTCTTGTGGTCCGTGTATATTTCACATTTCTCTCCGTATAAATAAAGCCTCCAAATCCTCAACGTAAAAACTATTGCCGCTAACTCTAGGTCGTGAGTAGGGTATCATTTTTTATAATCCTTCAATTGTCGTGATGCATATGCAATGACTTTGCCGTGCTGCATTAGCACACAACCAAGTCCCTTGTGCGATGCATCACTATACAACACAAAATTTCCCGCATCATTTGGTAATAACAACACAGGCGCTTCGCTCAATCTCTTTTTCAACTCTTGAAAACTCTCTTCACATTTGTCTGTCCATACAAATTTCACCGTCTTCCTCGTCAGATTGGTCAACGGGGTTGCTATCTTAGAAAAATCCTGGATGAATCTTCGATAGTACCCAGCTAACCATAAGAAACTTCTTACCTCCGTCGGTGTTCTTGGCTGCTCACAATTACTAACTGCCTCGACCTTTGCAGGGTCTACTGAGATTCCATTCTTATCCACTACGTGACCTAAGAATTGAACCTTCTCCATCCAAAATTCACACTTAGAAAATTTCGCATACATCTTCTCCTTTCTTAGCACCTCCAAAACTATCTTCAGATGTTCGGAGTGTTCTTCCTCTGTCTTCGAGTAGATCAAAATGTCGTCGATGAAAACTACCACAAACTTATCCAAGTATGGCTTGAAAACTCAATTCATCAAGTCCATAAATATTGTCGGAGCATTAGTCAATCCGAATGACAATGCCAAAAACTCATAATATCCATAACGGGTTCGAAACGCAGTCTTTGGTATGTCCTCATCCCGTACTTTTAGTTGGTGATATCCTGTCCGTAGGTCTATCTTTGAAAAACACTTTGCTCCCTTCAGTTGATCAAATAAGTTGTCTATCCTCGGTAACGAATATATGTTCTTGATCGTTACTCTGTTCAATTCTTGATAATCGATACAGAGCCTCATCGATCCGTCCTTTTTCTTAACGAATAACACTGCTGCTCCCCAAGGAGACACACTCGGTTGAATGTAACCCTTATCCAATAACTCTTGCAATTGTATCATCAATTCCTTCATTTCTACTGGCACCATACGATATGGAGCTTTCAAAATTGGTGCCGTTCCCGGTGCTAAATCTATTACGAATTCAATTTCGCTTTCTGGTGGAAGACCAGGCAGATCGTTCAAAAATACATCTCAAAATTCATTCACTACAAATATATCCTTAATTTCTACTCCCTTTTTCTGAGTATCTACGATGTAAGCTAAATAACCTACACATCCTTTCCTTAACAATTTCTTGGCCTGCATCATCGTAACGCAACACAATTGCTTAAGCGATGAGCTACCATAAAACATTACCTTAGACTTACTCGGAGTCTGAAGGTTCACACATTTATTCTGACAGTCAATTATTACAGCATGGTTATACAACCAATCCATTCCTAGTATTACGTCAAATTCTCCCAATCTAATAGGAATCAAGTCTACGCTCAGTTCATATTCTCTAATGTTTGCGCGATAATTTCGATAAACGTATTCTACAGGGATTACTTCCTTATTCGCAACTTCTATGTTCAAGGGATTTTCTAATCGTTCTCGGGGTGTATTAAGTCTACTAGCAAATTCTTTAGATACAAAAGAACAGGTGGCACACAAATCAAATAATATGTAAGCATTTATATCATTGATTGGGATTATACCTGACATCACGTCCTTCGCAGCCACTGCGTCCTGGACGGTCATATTAAAGGTTCTGGCGGTTGGATTGTGTCGGTCCGTGGATCATTAGTTTGTTACCTCCCCCTTGTTGACTGATACCTCCGCCACTTCCCTTCTTCGGGTAATCCTTAATTCGGTGCTCAGTTGAGCCATATGCAAAACATCCTTGTATCTTTTTTGATTTTGGGTAGTTGGGCGAGATGTGCCCTTCATGTCCGCAGTTGTAGCAAGTGCCACGTCCTTTCCAGCACTCACCCTGATGGTTCTTCCCACATTTCGGGCATCCTTTAGCCTTCTTCTTGAAACCTCCACAAAAATTCCCCGATTGATTGTTGTTGTTTTTGTTCTTATTCTCCCACTTCCTTTTTCCCAAGTTGCTCCCTCCAATACTACTTCCTCAAGTACGGTTCTCTCCTCCAGTATTCTTTCCTTTCTTTTTCTTGTTATACAAGCTCAAAGCTTCACTTCCTCCCTCGGCAATAATAGCCTTCTCCAGTAGTGTTGCAAAAGAATCGATTTGAAGAACTGATACCTTGTTGAACAGCCAGGGCTTCTATGACGCCCCCAGAATAGATCCATTCAACCCAACCCATTCTGAGTCGCCAAATACATGGTACAGAATTCAAATACAAACTTTATATCATACGGTCGTGCAAAATACGACCACACAACTGTGAGTGTCAATACAAATATGTAGAAAATATTAAGATTCAAACTAAGTCCTCATTACAATTATTATCACACTATTTATCAGAAATAGTGAGGACTACTACTGCTCTAACTCGGACCATCACTCTGTCCCCCGACTAGTCCCCGCAACATTCTCATTTCCTGAAGAGGACAACAGATGAAAAGGGTGAGCTTAACTAGCTCAGTAAAGAATATTATGACTAAGATAATGGAAAATAAATTATCGTTAGCCTTCAACAGTTCAGATAAAATATTATTGACAACATGTTTTAGATCAATATTCGCAGCGGAAATAACCTTCATCATCAATATTTTATCCCTGTAACATCAATCAATATCCATCTCATCAAATATTCATCTTTGCACTACAAGCCAAAGATATTCATTTGTATCATCAGTGGTCATGTTCATCTCAACACTTGTCATCTTTGCACTACAGGCCAAAGATATTCATCAGGTAATCATTCATCTTTGCTCTAAAGGCCAAAGATATTCAGTTACATCACCTTTTAGGACTGAGGATGATGAAAAATATTTTAAAGAACGAATCCAGTGAGATAAAAGACAAAGATTAGGGATTCGTCATTTAGTTTATCCAAATTCAAGAATAATCCATAATAATACTTTGTGGAGCAAAATTCAAGAATAAAGCCCAAAACTTGGATACAATCAAAGATAGTAACCTTAACAGACAATTTGGACAAATAGAAGAAAAATAAATTTTCCCGTGAATAGTGCCGTATACGTGAATAGTAACCCCGACGGAAAAAGTAAGAATTTCAACATAAAATCCATGACAATATTTTTGTATAATGATATTGAGAAGAATAACATCATTTACGAAAGAAATAACATCCCTTACCTCAAAAGAACAGTATCTCTGATTGGAATATCGGATATAATATTGAAGGAAACTTGCGTTGAATACTAATACCCAAAGTATAGAAATACTCATAAAAATACGCTCGATATTATAGAGAGAGAAAACTTATGATTCTGGTATGATTTTCAATTATAACCTAAGCACCCTATTTATAGGAAAAGCTTAGGATGCCAAAGGAGACTAAAATAATAAAATAATATAATTTTAAAAAAAAAAATTCCGCCGCCGGCTGCTATGAAATCAGGATTTTTCAACCAAGAAACAAAAGTGGGGCCCACCATTTTATTAAAAAAATATTTATTTTCCGAAACTTCAATAATTCATAATAAATAACCCCTTTGTCAGAAAAATACAAATTCTATGTCCTTTCTATAGGAAATTTAATTCTCTACAACTTTATAGAAGGAAATTTTTCCAAATTCCAAACATAAATTATCCGAAATCCATAAACAGATGATTTTTCACACCAAAATACTGATAAAAAACACATCAGCACAAATTCCTTCTTTAATATCCCCAAAATAAATATTTCCTTATCATATAAATCAATAATTAATTATTCACAAATAATATTATAGAACTACAATATTAACAACCAGGTCGTTCCCATGACAGAGGGGGCCTTCCGATAAGGACTTCTCCTTACTAGCGCGCAATTAAATAACCCCTCCTAGACAGAACTTCCTTAGACATTGTCAATAATGCTATCTAATAATATTATTCAAATAATATGAATTATTGAGTTGATAACGTGAAATACTGTGCAACGACAATTATTGAATCAATACTACAAAATATCAACTGTAGCCATCATAAAAAATAGCAACGTATCAATTATTGAGTCAATAAAATATCAATGCAGCAATTATTGAGTCAATAATATAAAATATCAACGTGGCAATTATTGAGTCAATAATATAAAATATTGAACAGTAAATATTGTAACAATAATTGAGTAGGTTCCTTCTCACGTAAGACTCAATAATTCGAAATACCGTGCAATACCGTGTGCTACTGCGCAACACCGCGTACTGTATTTTAACCACCGGGTATTTCAACAGTACTAACGGTAACAACTACGCCGTTATCTTGTAAAAAAAGTTATTTCTGTCGCTTTCTATATCCGACAGTTATTCCGTTGTGGGGCCCACAAATAGCTGCGCCGTCGTACGAATATTCCCCGACAACAAGAATATTTTATAACCACTTGCTCATTTTAAAAATATTTGCACATTTCACCCATAACTTTCATATTTATCAAATCAACACCTTACTATTTCGAAATAATATATAAAGAAAATTAAACCTTTATTCATAAAAGTTGGGGTCTTACAACCTCCCCTCCTTATGAAATTTCGTCCTCGAAATTGACGTATGTACCTGGTATGTCGAAAAGGTGAGGATACCTCGCTTTCATTTCCGATTCCAACTCCCAGGTCATTTCCTCAATAGCCTGGTTTCTCCACAAAACTTTAACTTGAGGTATAATTTTCGAGCGTAGGACATGCTCCTTCCTATCCAAGATCTTGACAGGTACCTCCTCGTACGTTAAATCTTCGGCTATCTCGTCTGATTCTAACTCAATAATGCGGCTTGGATCCTTCACATATTTACGTAACATGGATATGTGAAACACGTTATGAACACGAGACATGCTTGGAGGTAAAGCGAGTCTATAAGCCACATTTCCTATTCGGTCAAGAATCTCAAATGGACCAATGAATCGTGGGTTAAGCTTTCCTCTCTTCCCAAACCTTGTAACTCCTTTCCACGGAGCAATACGTAACAATACATGGTCCCCAACGTTAAATTCCACGTCCTTTCGATGAAGATCCGCATAACTCTTTTGTCGATCTTGTGCTGTTTGTATACGTTGTCGGATTATTTGGATCTTTTCCGTAGTCATACGTACTAACTCCGGTCCCAACAATGTTGTTTCACCCACCTCGTTCCAACATACTGGAGAGCGACACTTTCTCCCATACAATGCCTCGAATGGAGCTACGCCTATACTTGCCTGATAACTGTTGTTGTAGGAGAATTCCACCAATGGTAAGTACTTATCCCAACTCCCTTTGAAGTCTAGAACACAAAGTCTCAATAGATCTTCAAGAGTTTGAATAGTCCTCTCTGATTGTCCGTCTGTTTGAGGATGATAAGCCGAACTGAAGCGTAAGTCCGTGCCCATAGCTTTCTGCAAACTGATCCAAAATCGTGAAGTAAATCTGGGATCACGATCCGAAACTATGGATACTGGCATGCCATGCAATCTCACAATCTCATTCACGTACATATGAGCAAGACGTTCAAGGGAATGAGTCTCTCGTATCGGCAAGAAATGAGCAGACTTGGTTAATCTATCAACAATAACCCAAATCGCATCTAAGCCTTGAGAAACCTTGGGAAGACCCGTAACGAAATCCATCGTAATGTGTTCCCACTTCCATTTCGGAATCTCCAGTGGTTGCAATGGACCCTTCGGCACTTGATGCTCCGCCTTTACACGTTGACAAGTTAAACATCTCGAGATGAACTCCGCGATCTCTCTCTTCATATTGCTCCACCAAAATGTATGTCGAAGATCACGATACATTTTAGTACTCCCAGGATGGATCGCAAACGGTGTGTTGTGTGCCTCCATCATGATTCTATACTTCAAGTCGAAATCGTTAGGAACACAAAGTCTGGAGTTGACTCGAAGTATTCCATCTTCATCGATTCTTGCTTCTGGAATGGCACCTTCTTGCACCTTCTTCTTCATCTTCATCAGCTCCGCATCTGTAGCTTGAGCAGCTTTAACTTTATCAATCAAAGCTGGTTCTACGCGTATACTTGACATTATCGCACTCGTTCCCACATATGATCTTCTACTCAACGCGTCAGCTACCACGTTCGCTTTTCCAGGATGGTATTGGATAGTATGATCGTAATCTTTCAACAGCTCAAGCCAACGTCGTTGCCGCATGTTGAGTTCCTTCTGAGTGAATAAATATTTAAGGCTCTTATGATCCGTATAAATCTCCACTTTCTCTCCGTACAAGTAATGTCTCCAGATCTTCAACGCGAAAACGACTGCTGCCAACTCTAGATCATGAGTAGGATAATTCCTCTCATATTCTTTGAGTTGTCGCGAGGCATAGGCTATGACTTTCCCATGTTGCATGAGAACACATCCTAACCCTTTGCCCGAAGCATCGCTGTAAATAATAAATCCATCCGAACCAGATGGTATTGTCAGAACAGGTGCCGAGATAAGTCTCCTCTTGAGCTCTTGGAAGCTCTTCTCGCATTCCTCGCTCCAAACGAATTTTGTATCTTTCCGAGTCAACTGAGTTAATGGAGTAGCGATTCGAGAAAATCCCTCTACGAACCTCCGATAATAACCAGCTAAGCCCAGAAAGCTTCGTACTTCGGTCACCGACTTAGGTTACTCCCAGCTTTGTATTGCTTCAATCTTCGCCGGGTCCACAGATACTCCACGTTTCGATACCACGTGCCCAAGGAATGCTACTTCCTCAAGCCAAAACTCGCATTTCTTCATCTTGGCATATAGCTTGTTCTCACGAAGCTTTTGAAGTACCAACTTCAAATGGTGTTCATGATCTTCACGGCTTTCAGAATAGATGAGAATGTCATCAATAAAGACAACAACGAATTGATCTAAATACTCCTTAAATACACGGTTCATCATATCCATGAAAGCAGCAGGAGCATTAGTCAATCCAAAAGACATGACTAAGAACTCATAATGCCCGTACCGTGTTCTAAAAGCAGTCTTTGGAATATCCTCAGTTTTAATCTTCAACTGATGATATCCAGAACGAAGATCGATCTTTGAAAAGAATTGCGCTCCTTGCAACTGGTCGAACAGGTCATCAATACGAGGTAACGGATACCTATTCTTGATGGTGACATGGTTCAACTCCCGATAGTCAATGCAAAGTCGCATACTCCCGTCTTTCTTCTTTACGAATAAAACAGGAGCACCCCAAGGAGACGTACTAGGACGAATAAAACCGATGTCCAACAATTCTTGTAATTGAATCTTTAACTCCTGAAGTTCAATAGGAGCCATTCGATATGGGGTTTTAGAAATAGGCTTTGTACCGGGCTCAAGGTCAATAAAGAATTCAACTTCACGTTCTGGGGGTAGACCGGGAAGTTCTTCGGGAAATACATCAGGAAACTCATTAACAACGGAAATATCATTCAAATCTGACGTATTCTGATTTAGATCAGTGACATGAGCTAAGAAAGCTTGACATCCGTTTTTTAATAAATGAATAGCTTTATGACTTGAAATGATATTGACTGATTTTAGTGGTTTGGTGATTTGGATTCGCACAACAGGTTGATTAGGAATATGAAAACTAACAACCTTATGAAAACAATCAATTTTGGCATGGTAAGTGGTTAACCAGTCAATTCCTAAAATCACGTCAAATGCAAGTATTTTCAAAGATATAAGATCAACAGGTAAGGTAAGGGTACCAATCTGAATCAAGCAAGATTTATAAACTGTAGATGTAACAAAGGTTTCTCCTAACGGAGTTTCAACAGATAAGTCAAAGTCTAATTTATCAGAAGTCAAGTTCAAACGTTGAGCACAAGCAGGTGAAATAAAGGAATGGGTAGCACCGGTATCTAACAAGGTGTAAACTTCGCAAGAGTTTATGATCAGCTTACCCGTAATCACCTCGTGTGGATTCCTCGCGTTTTGGGCTGTCACGAAAAACTCTCTTCCAGGAATCACCGACTTTGACTTGTCTGCAACCGCCTTTGGAATCACCACCCCCGCTGAATTTGGTTTCGCAACAGGACAATCTCGAGCTATATGTCCTTCTTTTCCACAGTTATAGCATCCTTTGAATTGTTGTGGGCAGTTTGGGCTGATATGTCCCTCTTTCCCGCATTTATAGCATACGACCGGTGGTCGTTCTCCTCCCCTCGAAACAGTTGATGCTGGTGCTGATGTTGACATCTTCGCGTTCTCATTGTTATACCTTCTCTTTTTGAAATCTCCTCCCGATTCGCTTCTTCTACTATCATGGCCACGATAACCACCGGAGTGGTTACCGCTTCTGTCATACTTTCCTCCTCGCTGGTTGTCATTGCTCCGATGACTACTACCACCGGTACGACCTTGGTTGTGGTCCCTCGGTTGAACATAATCATTATCTCGTTCTAACAACTGGGCCCTGTTCACTACATCTGAATATAGAGAAAATTTATGAGAAATGAGGTATTGACGTATTTCGGGTTTCAAACCTCTTAGAAACATCCGCATCATACGTTCCTCATTCTCCACCAAATGAGGTGCAAACCTGGACAGCTCCGCGAACTTAGCCTCGTACTGGGATACCGTCATGTTGTTTTGCTCGAGTCTGATAAACTCTACTTCCTTCATATGACGAATACTTTCAGGAAAGTACTTGTCATTAAACAGTTTCTGGGACGCTTCCCAAGACATCTGGAGTGCGGCAGGCTGGGTACGTTTCACAGATTCCCACCAGTAATCTGCCTCTCCACGGAACATAAACGTGGAGAATGGAACCTTCTGTTCCTCTGTACATCCCAAGACATCAAATATCTTGGTAATTTATTTAATCCATGTCTCCGCCTTGATCGGATCTGGCTTTCCCAGAAACTCTGGTGGTCCCAATTCTTTGAACTGCTTGGCAGTGACAGCTCGCGTGTTGTTATTATCTCCACCTGTATGTTGCACACGAGTCTCCCTCGTCTGATTTTGCATGAACTGCAAAAAACTTCTAAACATCTCATCGTTTATCGTCTGACCAGCGTTATTTTCAGGATGAACATTGCCTTCTTGTTGCACGTTCTCCTGGTTAACGATTAAAGGTGTCTCCACGGTCTCATTCACTTCGTTGTTAACATTCTCAGCTGCCATTCTCAAATACTGCCATAAAACAAGGGTTCATTAAACAAGTCAACATATCACATATTAACCCTATGCTCCGACTGACCAATTAAATACCACATAAGCTTAGGTAGGACACACTAGCGAAGGATTTATTCGTCTCTCCCCTCCTAGTTCTATTCCCCGATCTCCGTCAGAGATCATATCCCTAAGCTCTGATACCAACTGTGACGCCCCCAGAATAGGTCCATTCAACCCAACCCATTCTGAGTCGCCAAATACATGGTACAGAATTCAAATACAAACTTTATATCATACGGTCGTGCAAAATACGACCACACAACTGTGAGTGTCAATACAAATATGTAGAAAATATTAAGATTCAAAATAAGTCCTCATTACAATTATTATCACACTATTTATCAGAAATAGTGAGGACTACTACTGCTCTAACTCGGACCATCACTCTGTCCCCCGACTAGTCCCCGCAACATTCTCATTTCCTGAAGAGGACAACAGATGAAAAGGGTGAGCTTAACTAGCTCAGTAAAGAATATTATGACTAAGATAATGGAAATTAAATTATCGTTAGCCTTCAACAGTTCAGATAAAATATTATTGACAACATGTTTTAGATCAATATTCGCAGCGGAAATAACCGTTCATCATCAATATTTTATCCCTGTAACATCAATCAATATCCATCTTATCAAATATTCATCTTTGCACTACAGGCCAAAGATATTCATTTGTATCATCAGTGGTCATGTTCATCTCAACACCTGTCATCTTTGCACTACAGGCCAAAGATATTCATCAGGTAATCATTCATCTTTGCTCTACAGGCCAAAGATATTCAGTTACATCACCTTTTAGGACTGAGGATGATAAAAAATATTTTAAAGAACGAATCCAGTGAGATAAAAGACAAAGATTAGGGATTCGTCATTTAGTTTATCCAAATTCAAGAATAATCCATAATAATACTTTGTGGAGCAAAATTCAAGAATAAAGCCCAAAACTTGGATACAATCAAAGATAGTAACCTTAACAGACAATTTGGACAAATAGAAGAAAAATAAATTTTCCCGTGAATAGTGCCGTATACGTGAATAGTGCCGTATACGTGAATAGTAACCCCGACGGAAAAAGTAAGAATTTCAACATAAAATCCATGACAATATTTTTGTATAATGATATTGAGAAGAATAACATCATTTACGAAAGAAATAACATCCCTTACCTCAAAAGAACAGTATCTCTGATTGGAATATCGGATATAATATTGAAGGAAACTTGCGTTGAATACTAATACTCAAAGTATAGAAATACTCACAAAAATACGCTCGATATTATAGAGAGAGAAAACTTATGATTCTGGTATGATTTTCAATTATAACCTAAGCACCCTATTTATAGGAAAAGCTTAGGATGCCAAAGGAGACTAAAATAATAAAATAATATATTTTTAAAAAAAAATTTCCGCCGCCGGCTGCTATGAAATCAGGATTTTTCAACCAAGAAACAAAAGTGGGGCCCACCATTTTATTAAAAAAATATTTATTTTCCGAAACTTCAATAATTCATAATAAATAGCCCTTTTGTCAGAAAAATACAAATTCTATGTCCTTTCCATAGGAAATTTAATTCTCTACAACTTTGTAGAAGGAAAATTTTCCAAATTCCAAACATAAATTATCCGAAATCCATAAACAGATGATTTTTCACACCAAAATACTGATAAAAAGCACATCAGCACAAATTCCTTCTTTAATATCCCCAAAATAAATATTTCCTTATCATATAAATCAATAATTAATTATTCACAAATAATATTATAGAACTACAATATTAACAACCAGGTCGTTCCCATGACAGAGGGGGCCTTCCGATAAGGACTTCTCCTTACTGGCGCGCAATTAAATAACCCCTCCTAGACATAACTTCCTTAGACATTGTCAATAATGCTATCTAATAATATTATTCAAATAATATGAATTATTGAGTTGATAACGTGAAATACTGTGCAACGACAATTATTGAATCAATACTACAAAATATCAACTGTAGCCATCATAAAAAATAGCAACGTAGCAATTATTGAGTCAATAAAATATCAATGCAGTAATTATTGAGTCAATAATATAAAATATCAACGTAGCAATTATTGAGTCAATAATATAAAATATTGAACAGTAATTACTGTAACAATAATTGAGTAATGGCTTCTCACGTAAGACTCAATAATTCGAAATACCATGCAATATCGTGTGCTACTGCGCAACACCGCGTACTGTATTTTAACCACCGGGTATTTCAACAGTACTAACGGTAACAACTACGCCGCTATCTTGTAAAAAAAGTTATTTCTGTCGCTTTCTATATCCGACAGTTATTCCGTTGTGGGGCCCACAAATAGCTGCGCCGTCGTACGAATATTCCCCGACAACAAGAATATTCCACGACCAAACGAATATTCCCCGACAACAAGAATATTTTATAACCACTTGCTCATTTTAAAAATATTTGCACATTTCACCCATAACTTTCATATTTATCAAATCAACACCTTACTATTTCGAAATAATATATAAAGAAAATTAAACCTTTATTCATAAAAGTTGGGGTCTTACAGCTTCAGTCCTTGTTCGAATCGTCTCTCCTTTCTTTCCTCATCTCCAACTTGGTGCTCCGCAAATCGCGCTAGTTCATTGAACTTAGCTGCGTAATGCGCCACTGTCATATCACCTTATTTTAATTCTAAGAATTTCACCTCCATTCGGTTCTTCATGCTCTTTGGGAAGTATTTTTCGAAGAACAGCGTCTTAAACCTATCCCATGTTATCGTCCCTTCTTCAGCTCTGCTGATTAGCCTTCCACCAATAGTTCGCTTCTCCTCTCATCATATACGTAGCAAACACCGTCTTTTGGTCTTCATCCACGTGAGCTATAGTGAAAGCCTTCTCGATTTCTTTTATCCAGGTTTGCGCAATTATCGGGTCGGTAGTTCCCTCGAACTCTGGGGGTCCTACACTCCTAAAGTCTTTAAAGGTTGTAACTGGAATAGCTTGAGGGTTAGGGCGAACGGGTTCGTTGTTCCTTCCCTTAAGAGCTTCTCCTAACAGATCAACTAGCTTCTGGATCGGGTCTACTTGTTCCCTCTCATTGTTCACTGACTCCTCAGGTGCAGTCAATCTACTTCTGGGCGGCATTATCTGCATCACAAATTTTCATTTTATTATTACTCAGTTTTATTACTTAAGTATTTCTTTTAATACTAAAGGCATAAAATTTTATAACACATTTCTAAAATAAGCTTCATTTATATTTATATGCCAAATCGTTTCATTACATGATTTCCCCTAGCATATTTCTATAAATGTTATCACATATATCTCCTAATATCACAAAAGACGGGGAACACTAACATACTACCATACTACCCCTCTAACAAATACTTACTCGGGGTTTACATCATTATCCCACACTTTACACAAAAAGTTGGGATTACAACATAGTATATACATAACATAAGATAAATACTACAAACTACTACTAGTCTAGCTAAGGGTCTCATCCCATCATCCCACTCTCCACAGCGCTCTTATACTTGATCTGTGCTATGCATACTATCAGCTCTCGACTCAAAGTATGTAGGGTCTGTCCCTGCTCCGCTGGGTAGTGGTACACACCATCAATCACCCTCTCAAAAGCCGAACGAAACACATATCTCATCTTGTTCATCTTCCTCTTCTTGCATCTGACCTCATCCTCTAGGTCATCAGCTCTCTCATTGGCCGCCTCCCACTTCTCCTCGAAGTGTATTCTATCCATAACCTCCAACTCTAGATGAGTACGGAGTGCCACTTTCTCAGTCTTCTCACTTATTTCCCTTTGTTCTACCTCTTGCAGCTTTTCGGCCAGATCCACATTTCTGGATACCGACCAGTGGAATAGGGTTCCCATTTGGATCCCCGCCTCCTTGCGATAGGCAATCTCTACCTCCAACTCCTGCATGACCAGCTTCCTCTGATGGTCTTCGTCCCTCAGCTTCTGGAACTCAGACTCTCTCTCCTTGGCCTCGGCCTCCAGCTCCTGGACTCGGTAGTCCAACTCCAGAATACGCTCCTCATACTCGCCTAACATCTGCTCCTCTAAAGTAGCCTCATCAAAGTCCTCCACTGGCTCATCCTCCATCGGCTCGTCCTCCATCGGCTCCTCCTCTGGATCGGACTCTATCTCAATCTCGTCCTCGTCGTCAGACTCAATCGGTGCAACAGCCTGCACTGGCACAGCCTCTAGAGGTGCCTCGTATACTACATGTATATCCCTAGGCTCCTCCTCTGCCACTCTACTAGGTACTCCCATATCTGCCATCCTACAATCACAACACAAGACAAACAAATAGCAACTCCATTAGAATGTTAAATAAAACATAAGTTCATTGCATAGAATGAAGTTACATTTCATAACACACTAAGTATCTCTAGGAAAACTCTATATGAGTTTTATCTCCTTCTAAATTTCTAAGTTCTCCTAAGTTATAATCTAAGGACACTCGCTCCTAAGATTTATAACTATAGCTTTGATACCAACCTGTGGCACCCCCAAATTCAGTTCGCCACTTGGTCACTCGAATTCTGTTTGTCACGTTCTAATATCTGACACCACAATAAATATTATGACTAAATGTCGCATCGCACAGCGAAATAATACATAACTAATACCGAATATATTACATTTAATTAATATAATTTATCCACGTCCCAAGGTCTCGTAACTTAAACATCAATTACATTGCTTAAACATACCTTAACTATATTTAAACCTAACTAATACATAATAACATAAGTTCTTGTTACATCATAAATTCTACATAAATAAAGTTACTTAGTAGCCTTGCCCTTGCCCTTGTCTTTGCTCGAGGGTCCGCACT
This sequence comes from Panax stipuleanatus, assembly GCA_020205555.1. Classification (NCBI taxonomy): domain Eukaryota; kingdom Viridiplantae; phylum Streptophyta; class Magnoliopsida; order Apiales; family Araliaceae; genus Panax; species Panax stipuleanatus. Next base: position 35,318,864 of record CM035118.1, read on the forward strand.
GCTCTGCCTTAACTGAAATATTTAGGAAAAGCAAGAATGAGCAACAAGTTTGCTCAGCAAGTAATATAACAATAAGGGTGAGTAATATAATTCTCTAATCTCAATAAGAGTATATCAAGGTATGATATTTCAAGGGTAACAAGAAATATCAACAGTGTTCAATAGCAGTCGCTAAGGATAGAATAATATCAATATGATTCAATAATAATTTAATTTTAGAAGTCAAGATAACTGAGTACTGAGCAGTCACTAATGACTGTGAACTTCTATTAGAATTAACAGTATTAAACTGATAACCCAATCAAAAACAAGTACAATAGGTGATCAGCCTAAAGTATCCTACGGTATGCATATCGTTCAATCGTACTAAAGTGTGCGCACGTCGGTCTACCGACAAATAAAATTTCCCTTCAAAGAAGGTTGTTCATCTCAGTCAAACACATGATCCCGCACCAATTAATTGGTTTGGTTCGCTTTTCAACAATATAAGTCCAGCCGAATCAAAGGTATAGATCACGACAATTATAAGTTCAATCTCAAGATTTAAAGTTTGAAGAATATAAATCGACTTTTATCTTAATTGTGAAGTATATAGTTATAATACATGAATTGAAAATTCCAAAAGTTTACTTGCACGACAATAATGGCACAAGATTAATGAACGCTCAATAAAAAGTAAGGTTAGGCACTTGCTTACAACGTTCCTCGAATAAAGTAAACAAAAGGATAAGATACTTGCCTTATGCGTAGTTTATCCACGAAAAGCTAATCAACACTTTCAAATTCCTATCGTAATATAGTTATGTATATATGATATTCATTAGTCATATAGTTTTACATTATACTTTATCTTATATACAATCCACATATAAGTTTAAGTCTTTAACCTTACTATACAATCATACCATGTATAGTATCATATTAATTCATAAATCTAGATTGATATAATTTTCAATGTCTTTTATCCTTAACGTCCCTCTTTTCAAGTTAATCATACTCTATTCAGCAAGTTATGATCTTGTTATAAGTTAACCATCAAAATTGTAACGATTGAGATTTTATATAATAATTTTAAATATTTATTGAGTTAAATAAATATTTTTTTGTGATTTATTTATTGAGTTGAATAAATAAATTATGTGATTTTGTGGAGTGATTTAATTAAGTGTTATATATTAATTAAATGAATATTTAATATCTAATTTAATCGATGTATATTAATTTTTAGTACAGTTCTAATTTAATTGAGATAATTAAATTAGATGAATTGTGTGATGAAGTGTTACATGAATTATAATTAGCGAGTAATTATAATTATATGATAAATTTTTATGTGATTAATCGATGTTAGATTTTAATTAATTAAATTAGATGTTAAAAGATTTAATTAATTAAAATGTAATATTAAAGTATGTGTTAAAAGGATTCATTAAAATAAAAAAAAGAGATTTAAATGATTTTAACCAAACAAGGCCCTTACTTGTGTTTTAAAAGGCTTTTGCCAAACAGGGCCCTTGCATTGTTTTAAACATATTCTACCAAACAATGCCTTAGCACTAATAATATGTTTTTTTATAAAAAAAAATAACATTGTTTTGCCAAACAAGCCCTAGTGGCTTTTGATTTTTGAAATTCTATAACTGATGAAATTTAATAGGTAAATTAATTTTCAGTTATATATTATATTTATATCCTATATCTATTAGTATACGTATATAGTTTTATGTTAGTTTTATATCAGTGTTAGAAGAATATTACTATTAGAGAAGAGAGAAAAGAATACAGAGAAAAGGATAGAGAGTTAGAGAGAAGAAGAGAAAAGAAGAAGAAGAAGGAGGAAGAAACCTTATTAACCAAAACAATCATCACCATCTTCATACTTTTCTTCTAATCAACAAAGGTATAATCCTAGCTTGCAGTTTTAAAAATTATGTGTTTATGTTCTTCGTAGTGATAGTTCTCCGTAAATATGAATTTTATGAAAACTTTATAAATACGAATTATATGTGTTTATAGCATGCTTAGATATGAATTCTATGCTTAATTAATTGTTTAATTCATATACATGTGATGAATATAAGGAGTTCATGATCATCACTGAGTTACAGTAAAAGTATTTTGAAAATTTTATATATATATATATATATATATAGTTTTCTCTTTAAATCAATGGAATTCATGTTTGATTGTTCATCTTGGGTTAAATTAAGTATAGATGATGATAACATGTTTAGAAATTGAATTACAATGCTTGAAATTGGGTGAATTGATTTAAAAACAAAAATGCAGTGTTCGATTTCATGAAGAACATTTAACAATGGTTTTTCTTCAAACAAAATCATGAAATTGGTTGTTTGATGATGTGTTATAATGTTTATGTATGTTAGAATCATGTTAGAAGCTTTAAGTTTGTGTTTTCTATTAATTGATATGAATTGCATGAACTGGAATTAGAATTTGGTGTGGAGAAATAAGCCAAATTGGCTTTTTCTCTGCACAGTTCGCGAACTTGTCTGCATTCGCTGGAAGGGGCCCGCCCCGGCGGGCCTATCAAGAAGGAAATCCCCACCCCGACGGGGGGGGGGGGGGGGGGTGGCAGGGAAAAAAGAAATTTGTTTTCTTTTGTATTTTGTAAAGCTAATTTTGTGTAGTAACTTTTATAGCATGATTAAACATATATTAAAATGCTAAATGAATATTAATAAAATATAATTTATGATTATAATTTTGAATAATTATAATTAGAGTAAAGGTTTAATTTAAATTATAATTTTGTTAAATTATAATGATTATAGTTGATTAATTTTAATCAAGTTAATGATAATTTTTAAATTATAATTTATGTAATTATAATAAACGCATGATCAATTATGGATTATAATCTTGTGTATTATAATTCAATATTTGCATGATTAATTATAAATTATAATTTGCGTAATTATAATTTAGTAAATGCATGATGTAGTTAATTAATTATAAATTATAATTTTATTAAATAAGAGGTGATTATAATTTGAGTAATTATAATTAGATTAAATATTTAAATTATAATTCATTTAATTATAATTAATATAAAATACATAATTATTAATTGAGTTAATTATGTGAGCATGCCTGTGTGATGTAATTAAATTATGTGATTATTAATTATTAATTTAATAATTAAATAAGAATGAGTTAACCTAGAAAGGTTAACCAATTATGTGAGTTAGTTGCGTGTTAACTAATTTAGATTATTGTGATTAAACATATATGTGTAGGAAGTGTTAAAGAACGTGAATTATATTAGTAGCTTGCGCTTGAGACAAGTCTTCTAAACCCTAAGCTCGTTTATTTGTTTCAATTCAATTATTCATTGTTTGAGATTTGTTCTTTTATTGGACAAGTAATTATTGAAAGTTCATGATATAATTAAAGTAACCTTGACTTATTGTTCAAGCAAAGTTTGAATATTCTTTTGAGATGCTTTAAATTTATTTCTAAAGCATATGATAGTTCGTAGTTCTTTCACTTACGAATTATTCCAAGTTATTGAAAGTCAATTCAACTAATCCTTAGTTGATGAATGTGAATTCTAAATTACCCTTGTAAGCTTATCCAAACCAAACTTTCTTTGGTGCGGACTTGAATTCAAATTACTGAGTTGAACAAGCCTATTATTAGGGGAGGTTACTACGCGTAAGCGTTAAGATGTTTGTGCACAATACATGGTACGAAGGGCTGATCCCCCTAAGTACGAGTTAAGGTCCATAGTCTTATTAATTGTTAAAGGTTTAAATGGAAATGTTTATAACCTAGGACAAAAATTTAAAGGTCTTATAACCCTCAGATAAATTCTATATTCAAATTTTAATGTTGATAGACAATTATTATTCAATTCTTTATTGCTGAAGTAAGCTAAGTTATTCAAATTCTTTTTAAATATATCTTTTCATGTATTTATTATTGCTAAACTCCAGTAAGCTGTTATTTGCTCACTCTTGCATTATATAACAATTGCAGCTAAGGTTAATAATGTTGACGCCCCGTCTACGAGTAAGGGCAAGGGAAAGCAAAACAAGTGAAGACTTGTTTTTTTATTTGAAATGATTATAATAGACGTTAATGTTATGTTTTTATTTTCGCACATTATTATTATGTCAAGGTTAGAGTAACCCTAGGATTGATTTTTAAGAAGGTTGTAACCCTTGTTTTAAGGGAAATTTTATTTTTTTGAATAAAGGTATTTTATTTTGAAGTTATATTGGGAAGATGTATGTTATATTAGAAAGTGAACACCAAATCATGTGGAAACGAAGTACCCGGATTTGGGAGTGTCACAGGTTGGTATCAATTCTGTAGGTTATGAAACCTTAGGTGGGGAAAAACCTTAGGTAGTAGCCTTATGGTAAGATCGAAAAGATAGATGTGATAGGTAAAGATAATAAACTACCTTATGTGTTATGTGTTTACATTTTTGTATTCGATGAGTGACGATTCGATATCATGTAATAATAAACTTTAAAAAAAAATTTGTCAGGATGTTGAACGTTGGAGAACCTAGTCAGGCTAGAGAGGATATACCTCAGGTGCCTAGAGAGGAGGAGCCCCGAGACATCCATGTTGTCTGGGAGCAGCTGGTTAGGAGAGAGCCATCTCCAGTGATCACCATAGCTGGTCAGGAGCGTGAGCTGACACCTATTCTAGAGGATGAGGACGAGGACGAGTCTGAAGAGGAGGAAGAGGATCCTGAAGAGGAATTCCCACCTCACTCTACTAGTGCTGAGATGTACAAGGCAGTCTACGATAGTAACGTGGAGCTACATGGTCGAGTCGGAGAGCTCGAAGAAACCATCCAGCAACGGGACGAGACTAACGAAGAGATGGATAGTGAGCTAGGAGAAGCGCAGTAGAAGTTAATCCACGTAGAGAATGATAGAGACGCGGCTCGAGCCGAGATAGCAAAGCTGAAGCAAGACATCCAAGAGGAGTCAAGGAAGCGTGCCAGAGCTGAGGAGATAAGCTTAAGGGCTACTCAACGAGCCGATCGAGCTGAAGACGAGGCTGAAGCCAAGAGGGCAAAGCTGAGGGAGACAGAGTATATTTTCCACACGGCTATAGATAGGGCCCATGATCGTGTTTTCTATTACCTAGCTCAATTCCAAGGTTTGCCATGGTATGTGGTGGACCGAAGGACGGTGTTTCGGGTGATGGAAGAGGAACGCAGAGAGGCTGTGCTACGCCTTAATATGCCTAGGCAATAGTAGAGTTTTTGTTTATGTGTTGCTTTTTGTATTAAATAATGTAAATCCTATAATTGAGATAAGAATGGGATGAGTTAATAATGTAATCCTGCAACTTTTCTGATTCAGGAAGGAAGATGTAAATAGCAGAAATGCTATCTGATTGATGTTTTTTTAAACTACGAGTAATGAATAAAAGAAGTTTATTCATGTGCTATGTGTTCTATGTGAATTGAGTTATTCGAACGTTTAAGTATGAACTTGAATATTTAAAAATTGAATGAAGGATCTAATAATAATATTTTCTTAACAAAAAATGCCTCCTAAAAGAAGACCAACCCGTCAAAACCCCGAGGGTTCGAGGAACAACAACAATAACGATGGGACGAATCCCAACTCGGTTCAGCAGTTGGTGCACCTGTTAACAGGAGCTCTTGCGAATCAGCCGCAAGTGCAGGGTACTACGTTAAAGGAATTCAAGGTAGTAGGACCGCCTGAGTTCAAGGGATAGACAAACCCTATCAAGGCCCAGACATGGGTGATGGAAATGGAGAAGGTCTTTGACGTAGCCAGAGTAGGTGAAGACCAGAAGACAGCGTTTGCGGCTTTCATGTTAAAGTCGGATGCTAGCTTCTTGTGGCAGACTAATAAGACCCGAGAGGGAGAAAGAGTTATAACGTGGGAACATTTTAAGGAAATGTTCTACGAAATGTACTTTCCAGTGAGTTCACAGGACCAGATGGAGGTCCAGTTTCTAGAGCTTAAGCAAGGAGGGATGACGGTATCCGAATACGCCGCGAAGTTTAACGAGCTGGCCAGGTTTGCTACTTACCAGGTTAGTACTGATGCTAGGAAGGCAAAGAGGTTTGAGCGGGAACTGAAACCCTGGATCTACAGTAAGGTTTCCATATTTCAGTTGAACACATTTGCAGCTGTACTGGAGAAGGCTATACTCGCTAAGGGAGGAAGCGACACGGTGATGAAGTTCAACCAAAACAAGAAGAAGAATAATAAAATAGAAACCAATGCTAGTGGGAGCAGCACAGTAAACCAGAAGAGGAAATGGAACGACAACACCTCTACTAAGAGTCAGCAAGGAAGCCAGCAGAAGAGGAAGTTTGAAGCATGTGCTACATGCAGAAAGAATCACACTGGCATGTGCATGAAGGGGAAGCGGGTGTGCTTCAACTGTGGTCAGGAAGGCCACAATGTGCCGAATTGCCCAAACCCGGAGAAGGGAGCTTGCTACACATGTGGATCCAAGGATCACATGGCTCGCAGTTGCCCTAAGAAGCTAACGGCAGGGTCAACAGGGAGCGGAGGAAATGGAGGCGGTAGTACCGTTACTATCGCTACACCATTGCAAGCTGTTCGACCCACTGCACGTACATTCAATATGACGGTGCAAGTGATAGTAGTGTGCATACAAGCCAATCATGTATGATGATAAAGCACATACTTTGTAAACAATCTTATTTATTTCTTAATAAAATATTCATTTAAGGCATTTAATTTTTTACATGGTGCTATTTTTAATAATATTTAAATAACCCATAGTTTTAAGAAATGATTTTAGAATCATGATGAGATCATGCTAATGAGATCTAAATTCTTAGAAAGCTTAAAAACTAAAATAGTTCCCAATTATGGGATTACTAAAATGGGGATTAGTAAATCCGGATAGATTGGTACATATGTTGCTTGCTCATTGGATGAGGATGACTGATCTCATGGTCATTTGTGTGGAGACACTAAAGCAAGTATGTAGGTGCTTATTGGAGAATAAGTTCACTGAACGTGACTCGCTATGGACTACCTAATGGAGTTTTACTCGCCTATCAATAGAAATTCCTAATGTGATAGTAGTACAAGTGATCCTTGGACTTGAGATCATCATAGTATCTTGTATGTAACAAATTATACGTTGACTTATTCCTTAAGGCCTTTTAAGGCATATATAGGGTATGTTTAGGTATAATGAGTTGCAGATGGAGATAATATATGATCAATAAAGAATCTACCACCTCTAATAAAAGAGGAGATATGTCCTATGTGATTCGTTAAATAACAACCCAAGAATCCTTGGCCAAGGTAGAATGAAATTAGAAAGAGGTTTCTAATTTGCATTATTTGAAGTTGTGCGTTTTCTAATCGAAATACATATGATTAAATAAATTAAGACTTGACAGTAAATCTATGTCTTATATTTAATTGGGACATTGTATGGTGAAAGGATTGAATTGTACGATAACTATTAACTCACAGGTTCTTTTATGATTAATGTTGAAATCTATATTATCTAGAAAGTCGTTGAACGCTAGGGAGGCTTATCCCTATTGTAGAATAAATGTTATTTATTAAAATAGATTATTAGTTTAATTTATTTATTTAAATAAGATTAGAATTATTCTAATTTATTTATTCACAACCGGTTTAATATGGAGAACTTAAAGGGGTCACACCATACAAGGAAGAAGAATTATTTAAGAAGAAAATGGCATGATAGTAATAATGTATTAAGTGTAATTAATTTAATCTATGGTGATAGAATAAATTAAATAGCTTAATATTTATTATTTAATATTTTAGAAATATTAAATATAAATTCATAAGAGGAGTCTTATTAATAATAATAATATTATTATTATTATTATTATTATTTTAATTCTAAAGGAGTTTAGGAATTAATATAATATCAGTACTCTCTCTCAATCCTAATAAGATTAGGATATAAATTAATTAAAAATGTTTAATTAATTAATTAAATAAAAAAAAACCTATTCTAGTTGGATTAGGAGGGTTAACCTAATATCTATATAAGAGAGTCTTATATCAGATATAAGGTACGTGAATTTTTCCAAAGGTTGGGAGTACACATATTCTATAGAGATAGAAACAAGGGTTAAGCCAATAACCCATCTTCCTGAGTTCTTCAGCTTCCTTGGTGGATCACCGTTACAGGCCAAACATTTGGGTGGCTGACATTGATCAAGGGAAGGAGCCACTACAGAGGAATCAAAGTAATCAAAGGAGTAGAACTTGTACCTAAGGAAGCTTGGATCTTCAAAGGTATAATTCCATCCTCTCCTTCTATGTATTGATTGATAATTGATGCACAAGAAAAATCATGGTTAAAGGTTTGTAAGAAAATTTTAAAATCTGATTTTTCATCCCTTCCGCTGCGTTTATGTAATTTGATTGCATGCTTATGTTTCTAGCAAACCCAACAATGGTATCAGAGCCAATCTTGTGCTAATTATCAATTTATGTTATTCCATACATGTATGATATGCGATTGGATCGAGTTCTTGGGCAACAAAATTTTTTCAGATTCTGCGCAGCTGCGCCTGTGCAAGGCATTCTTGCTGCGCAGCTGCGCCGGTGTCTGTTCCTGGTTTTCATGCTGCGCAGCTGCGCCGATTCCCTTTACATTCCTGGCGCAGCTGCGCCACTGGACAGGAACTGAAATTTTTTTCTTTTGTTTTGATTAATTAAATAAATGGTTTATTTAATTAATAAAGGTTTAAAATAAAGATGTTTATTTTATATGAAATATGATTTCAGAATTGCTAATATTAAAGAATTTAATTTGGAATTATTTTTTAATGAAATAAAGGAGTTTATTTTTTCAAAAACAAAGTTTAGCAAACTTTTGCCCATTAACTGATATTAATACATATATGAAATGAATTTACTTTCATGATATGAATAAGTTTTATTGATATGTATGATGATATGTATGTTAATAAAATGGATTGATTATGGACTATGACCAATGTGATTGGATTTTATTTTGGATGAATGCTTGAATGTATGGGTTTTATAAAATGGGGTTTGCGTACCTCGTCTTTTGGGGCTTTTTTTATTATAAATTCTATCTCTCTCCTATGTACTTCCCCTTGACTGTTGATCAAGGTTTCTATTTAAATGAAATAGTTTATGTAGTAGGATTAGTTAGAATTTTTGAAGAACTGGAGATCCAGGAGCAAGGAGCGCTTGAAGACCCATTTGTATGGAGCCCGGGTTGAAATGTAATCGTTACGTTTAAATTTAAATTCTTGCACTCCTAGGTTTAACCTTTTTGGTTCACTTGGTGGCTCTAGTGAACCAAACTAGAATAAAAGTCCATAATCAATCCGAGTAGAATATAGTATTCTATAATGCATGCTAAATATTATATATATTATATTTTATGCAAACATACTTCGCATGTTTAATAAAATGACGCATATTATATATATATATATATATATATATATATATGTGTGTGTGTGTGTGTGTGTGTGTGTGTGTGTGTGTGTGTGCATGCGCGCTAAACAAGATGAGACAAATAATAACAAACCCCTCAAAGAAATAATATTAAGTCCAAAGCGTTCAAATGATATTTGGAATATCGAACGTTGCCTTCTAGCATGATTAATTAATAGAGTATTAAATATTTAATATGCGTTTGTTGTGCTATCCACAAAGCGAGTATTAAGTATTTAAGATGTTAATTAATCACATTTGATGCTTATCAAGAAAATTGAACGATCTAGTCTTGTTGTGCTATCCACAAGGACGAACATTTTTTTTTGAATTTATGGAAGTGCTAGGTTGGACTTAACTTAAATCATTTTAGTTCGGATGTGCACACATATGACCATTATGATTTAAGAGACAAAATAAAAGGAGTTACATGGTGATGTAATTGACAAGAGTTGTCAACCTATTTATTTGTATATTGCTTGTTGTGCTATCCACAAGGTTATATACATTTGAAATGGGATCCTTAATCTCACTAGCAAATCTTTAATTAGATGTTGCCGAACTATATAAGTGAGGGTAATATAGTTTGATGAAAATAGTGGGAGATACCAATTTAAAATAAAGACCTAAATTTATTTTGGTATGCAAAGTTAATAAAATGAATGTTTGCTAAAAATGTTGTCTTTTCACATGCAGAATTTTAAAAATGTCAAAATCACTAATCTCACTACGAAGCATACTTGATGCAAATAAGCTTACCGGGCTGAATTATGAGGACTGGCTAAGAAATCTGAGAATTGTTCTCACTGCTGAAAAGATTTCTTATGTCCTAAATTCAACTATCCCTGAATCTGTTTCGAAAACAGCCTCTAAGAAAGAGATTGCCACTTTCAATAAATGGCAAGATGATGCATCTGTGGCTCAATGCATCATGCTCGCATCCATGAATAACAAGCTTCAGCGTTAGCACGTAAATATGGATGCTCCTTCTATGCTGCTTCACCTCAAGGAGTTGTATGGTGAACAGAGTAGGACTGCTAGATATGAGATATCGAAGGAGCTCTTTCGATCTTGGATGACCGAGGGCACTGCCATCGAGACTCATGTTCTGAAGGTAAACAATTTGATTGAATGCCTTGGACAGCTTGGGTTCGTCATGGATGAGGAGTTGAGTCAAGACTTGGTCTTGCAGTCACTCCCTGAGACCTTCTCGAAGTTTGTGGTTAATTTTCACATGAATAAGCTAGATGTCAGCTTGCCTGAGCTGCTTAACATGTTGAAAACTATAGAAGGTCACTTCTCATCTAAGAAGAACCATGTCTTGATGGTGGATTCTTCCAATAAAAGGAAGAGGCCCAAGGTGTCTTCTGAAAAGAAGAAATCCAAGAAGGCTAAGGAAAAGGGAAAAGAAAAGGAACAAAAGAAACCTGAACCAGCTAAAGGAATGTGCTTTCATTGCAACGAGCCGGGACATTGGAAGAGGAACTGTAAGAAGTTTCTAGCAGAGAAGAAGTTTGGAGAAGCTTCGACTTCCAATCAAGGTTTGTTTATGATTGAAATTAATTTTTTTGAAAGTCATAATTCTACTTGGGTATTGGATACCGGCTGTGGGTCTCACATATGTAACACTGTGCAGGGACTGCTCAGAAGTAGAAAGCTGAACAATGAAGAGGTGATCCTACGAGTGGGGGATGGATCAAAGGTTGCTGCATTAGCTGTAGGAACTTATTGTTTAGCAATGCCTTCAGGCAAGTCCATTAATCTTAATAACTGTTATTATGTTCCGAATATTATTAAAAATATTATTTTAATTTCTGTATTGGATATGGAAGGTTTTGACGTTATTGTAAAGAACAATGGTTGTTCTATTTATAAAGGCGATGTTTTATATGGTATTGGAAATTTGCGAAATGGGCTTTATATACTTGACTTGCAAGAAAATATATTTCAAATTGAACAAACTAAGAAAACGAAAAGAGATGATATTAATTATACCTACATGTGGCACTATAGACTCGGTCATATCAATGAAACAAGATTATCCAAGTTGCATAAGGATGGGCTCCTAGAGCTATCCGATTATGAATCATATCCAACTTGTGAATCTTGTCTCATGGGTAAAATGACTAAATCTCCTTTTAGTGGAAACGGAGAAAGACTTACAGAGTTGTTGGCATTGATTCACACAGACGTTTGTGGACCTATGACAACAAGTGAACGGGGTGGGTATTCTTATTTTATTACTTTCACTGATGATCACTCAAGATTGGGATATGTGTATTTAATGAAATACAAATCAGAATCATTTGAAAAGTTCAAAGAGTTCAGAAGTGAAGTAGAGAAATAAACGGGCAAGAGTATTAAGATACTTCGATCAGATCGAGGTGGAGAATACTTAAGCGGTGAGTTTCTCAATTGTCTCAAAGAAAATGGTATAATCTCACAATGGACTCCTCTAGGTACACCATAGTTAAATGGAGTATCTGAAAGGAGAAATCGAATACTGTTGGACATGGTTCGATCCATGATGAGTTTTACCGACCCTCCAAATTCCTTCTGGGGTTATGCCCTAGAAACGGCTGCATACCTACTTAACAAGGTACCTACAAAATTCGCCCAAAAGACTCCATATGAGATGTGGAAAGGGAGAAAACCAAATATTAAGCATGTTAAGACTTGGGGTTGTCCAGCTTATGTCAAAAAGTTTGAAAATAATAAGCTACAGACTAAATCCGATAAGTGTAGATTTATGGGATACCCTAAAGAAATCGTAGGGTATTATTTTTGTCATCCAACTGATCAAAAGGTGTTTGTTGCGAAACATGCTGCCTTCTTGGAGAAAGAGTTTATCCATGAAGGGGTCAGTGGGAGTAAGATATATCTTGAAGAAGTTCAAAAACCATAAATTACCACGGATCAAAGTCAGGTACCTAACCAAGTAGAAGAACCTACTGTACCACACCCTATTCATAAATCTGGAAGAGTACCGAAGATACCTGAGAGGTATGGATTCGTTATTGAGGATGACGATGAGGTACACATCATGAATGATGATGATCCATTGAATTACGAACAGGCTATGAGTAATAAAGACTCAGGAAAATGGCTTGAAGCCATGAAATCCGAAATGGACTTCATGTATGAGAACAAAGTATGGACTTTGGTTTCACCACCTGAAGGCATTAAGCCTATTGGGTGTAAATGGGTTTTTAAGAGAAAGACTGGAGCAGACGGGAAGGTAGAGACCTATAAGGCCCGATTGGTTGCAAAAGGTTTCAAACAAAGACAAGGAGTTGACTATGATGAAACCTTCTCACCAGTAGCCATGCTCAAGTCCATTCGGATTTTACTTGCGATTGCAGCTTATAACGACTATGAGATCTGGCAGATGGACGTGAAAACGGCCTTCCTCAATGGGAAACTTGAGGAGGATGTGTATATGACACAGCTAGAGGGATTTATTTCAAAAGTTGGAGCAAATCAATTCCGTAAGCTACAACGATCCATTTATGGGTTGAAGCAAGCTTCTCATAGATGGAACATTCGTTTTGATGAGACAATCAAAGAGTTTGATTTTATCAAAAATGAGGATGAACCATGTGTATACAAGAAGGTTAGTGGGAGCGCAGTATCATTCCTTGTATTATATGTTGATGATATATTACTAATAAGGAATGACATTCCTATGTTACAATTAATTCTGGTTATCTAAAAACTTCTCCATGAAGGACTTGGGTGAAGCATCCTATATTTTGGGGATAAAAATCTATAGAGATAGATCTAAAAGGATGCTCGGCTTATCCCAAGGAACGTACATTGATACGATGCTAAAGAGGTTTAGCATGGAAGATTCCAAAAAAGGTCTCATGCTAATGAGCCATGGAATACATCTCTCCAAGAAACAGGCCCCAAAGACACTTGAGGAGAGAGACCGTATGAGTAAGATCCCTTATACTTCTGCAATAGGATCTATCATGTACGGTATGATATGTACTAGACCGGATGTTGCTCACGCACTTAGTGTAACGAGCAGATACCAGTCAAATCCAGGTGAAGAGCACTGGAAGGCAGTGAAAAATATCCTAAAGTACTTGATGTCTACGGTGGGTCTGAATTAAAACTCGAGGGATTCACGGACTCAAGTTTTCAAACAGACCAAGATGATAGTAAATCTGTTTTAGGGTATGTGTTTACCTTGAATGGAGGCGCAATGAGTTAGAAGAGTTCCAAGCAGCAAACAGTTTGTGATTCAGTAACAGAGGCAAAGTATATAGCTGCAAGTGAAGCTGTAAAGAAAGTTGTTTGGATGAAGAAGTTCATAACTTAACTTGGTGTGGTTCCTAGCAGTGGAGAAGCAGTTCCCGTATACTGTGACAACACCGAAGCGGTTGCACAGGCTAAGGAACCCAGGCCTCATCAGAAATCCAAACACGTGTTGCGACGATTTCACTTGATCAGGGAGATCATTGAAAGAGGGGACGTCACCTTGGAACGTGTGGACTCTCAAGAAAACATTGCAGATCCATTTCCTAAAGCTCTAACAGAACAACAGTTTGATCGTCACTTAGAGAATATGGGTATGAGATACCATGGCGATTGGCTTTAGTGCAAGTGGGAGATTGATAGTAGTATGCATACAAGCCAATCATGTATGATGATAAAGCACATACTTTGTAAACAATCTTATTTATTTATTAATAAAATAATCATTTAAGGCATTTAATTATCTACATGGTGTTATTTTTAATAATATGTAAATAACCCATAGTTTTAAGCAATGATTTTAGAATCATGATGCGATCATGCTAATGAGATTTAAATTCTTAGAAAGCTCAAAAACTAAAATAGTTCCCAATTATGGGATTACTAAAATGGGGATTAGTAAATCCGGATAGATTGGTACATATGTTGCTTGCTCATTGGATGAGGATGACTGATCTCATGGTCATTTGTGTGGAGACACTAAAGCAAGTATGTAGGTGCTTATTGGAGAATAAGTTCACTGAACGTGACTCGCTATGGACTACCTAATGGAGTTTTACTCGCCTATCAATAGAAATTCCTAATGTGATAGTAGTACAAGTGATCCTTGGACTTGAGATCATCATAGTATCTTGTATGTAACAAATTATACGTTGACTTATTCCTTAAGGCCTTTTAAGGCATATATAGGGTATGTTTAGGTATAATGAGTTGCAGATGGAGATAATATATGATCAATAAAGAATATACCACCTCTAATAAAAGAGGAGATATGTCCTATGTGATTCGTTAAATAACAACCCAAGAATCCTTGGCCAAGGTAGAATGAAATTAGAAAGAGGTTTCTAATTTGCATTATTTGAAGTTGTGCGTTTTCTAATCGAAATACATATGATTAAATAAATTAAGACTTGACAGTAAATCTATGTCTTATATTTAATTGGGACATTGTATGGTGAAAGGATTGAATTGTACGATAACTATTAACTCACAGGTTCTTTTATGATTAATGTTGAAATCTATATTATCTGGAAAGTCGTTGAACGCTAGGGATGCTTATCCCTATTGTAGAATAAATGTTATTTATTAAAATAGATTATTAGTTTAATTTTTTTATTTAAATAAGATTAGAATTGTTCTAATTGATTTATTCACAACCGGTTTAATATGGAGAACTTAAAGGGTCACACCATACAAGGAAGAAGAATTATTTAAGAAGAAAATGGCATGATAGTAATAATGTATTAAGTGTAATTAATTTAATCTATGGTGATAGAATAAATTAAATAGCTTAATATTTATTATTTAATATTTTAGAAATATTAAATATAAATTAATAAGAGGAGTCTTATTAATAATAATAATAATATTATTATTATTATTATTATTATTATTTTAATTCTAAAGGAGTTTAGGAATGAATATAATATCAGTACTCTCTCTCAATCCTAATAAGATTAGGATATAAATTAATTAAAAATGTTTAATTAATTAATTAAATAAAAAAAACCTATTCTAGTTGGATTAGGAGGGTTAACCTAATATCTATATAAGAGAGTCTTATATCAGAAATAAGATACGTGAAGTTTTCCAAAGGTTGGGAGTACACATATTCTATAGAGATAGAAACAAGGGTTAAGCTAATAACCCATCTTCCTGAGTTCTTCATCTTCCTTGGTGGATCACCGTTAGAGGCCAAACATATGGGTGGCTGACATTGATCAAGGGAAGGAGCCACTACAGAGGAATCAAAGTAATCAAAGGAGTAGAACTTGTACCTGAGGAAGCTTGGATCTTCAAAGGTATAATTCCATCCTCTCCTTCTATGTATTGACTGATAATTGATGCACAAGAAAGATCATGGTTAAAGGTTTGTAAGAAAATTTTAAAATCTAATTTTTCATCCCTTCCGCTGCGTTTATGTAATTTAATTGCATGCTTATGTTTCTAGCTAACCCAACAGCAAGATGCTATGCAATCAAAAGACGTGGTGGCAGGTATTATTCCTGTCAATAGTATAAATGCATATGTATTATTTGATTCGGGTGCTACTTGTTCATTCATATCTGCTGATTTTGCTAAAACCCTAGACTTAACTATAGAAGAGTTAGTTTACCCCTTGAACATAGAGGTTGCGAATAGGGAGGTTATTCCTGTTAGGTTCGTTTATAAGAACTGTAGACTGGACATTAAGGGTCAGGAGCTGAGAGTAGATTTGATTCCGATAAAACTTGAGGAATTCGATGTCATACTGGGTATGGATTGGTTTTTCAACCATGGGGCGGTAATCGACTGTCAGAAGAAGTCGGTAAACCTTACGACTCCGTCAAAGTTAGTGTTCTATAGTAGCAAATCGCCTAGACAAGCGAGTTGTCTGACGGTTATGCAAGCCAAGAAACTTTTGACGCAAGGCTGTGTGGGATATCTAGCCTACATAGTAGATACGCGTAAGGAAAGCCCAAATGTGGAAGAGATATTAGTAGTTAAGGAGTTTGTGGACATGTTTCCGAGCGAATTTCCAAGACTACCGCCAGACAGGGAGATAGAGTTCGTGATCAACTTAGCGCCAGGAACTGCTCCGATTTCGAAGGCTCCATACAGAATGGCTCCAGTTGAGATGCAGGAACTGATGGTTTAATTACAAGAATTGCTAGACAAGAAGTATATTCAACTGAGTATTTTGCAGTAGGGAGCGCCAGTCTTATTCGTGAAGAAGAAGGATGGATCGATGCGTCTTTGCATTGATTATAAGGAGTTGAACAAAGTTACGATCAAGAATTGGTATCCTTTACCTAGGATCGATGACTTGTTTGATCAACTGAAGGGTGCGAAGTACTTCTCGAAAATCGATTTGAGAAGCGGGTATCATCAATTGAAGGTGAGGAAGGAATATATACCGAAAACGGCTTTTAGGACTTGATATGGTCATTACGAGTTCTTGGTGATGTCATTTGGTCTCACGAATGCCCCAGCTGCATTTATGGACTTAATGAACAGGGTGTTTAAGCCATTTCTAGACAAGTTCGTAGTGGTGTTCATAGATGACATCCTGGTTTATTCCAAGACTGAGGAGGAACACGCTGAACACTTACGACTAACCTTAGAATCGCTGAGATGAGAGAAGCTTTACGCTAAATTCTCGAAGTGCAAATTTTGGTTGGAACATGTACAATTTCTTGGCCACGTGATCGACAAGGATGGTATTTCGGTAGATCCGTCGAAAGTTGAAGCGGTAATGAATTGGGATTAGCCAAAAACGCCGTTTGAGGTGAGGAGTTTTTCGGGATTAGCAGGTTATTATCTGAGATTTATTCAAGACTTTTCCAGGATCGCCACTCCGTTGAAGAATTTGACTCGTAAAATAGTTAAATTTGTTTGGACGGAAACGTGTGAGGAAAGTTTCCAGGAGCAAAAGAAGAGGTTGAGTACTGCGCCTGTGTTATCTTTGCCGGATAGTACGGGAAATTTCGTGGTATATAGCGATGCCTCACATAAAGGATTAGGTTGTGTGTTAATGCAGAGCGGCAAAGTGATTGCCTATGCGTCACGTCAGCTGAAGGATTATGAGAAGGGGTATCCGACCCATGACTTAGAATTGGCGGTAGTATTGTTTGCCCTAAAGATATAGAGACACTACTTATATGGAGAAAAGTGTGAGATATATACAGATCACAAGAGTCTGAAGTATATCTTTACCCAGAAGGATTTGAACATGCGCCGAAGAAGATGGTTGGAACTGATCAAAGACTACGACTGCGAGATACTTTACCATCCGGGAATAGCTAACGTTGTCGCCGACGCTTTGAGCAGAAAATGTCGGGAGAAGTTGAATATGTTAACTGACCAGGATCAGTTGATAGAACAGATGGCTAGATTGGAACTGGAAGTGAAGTTTCTGAAGGAATCGGATGAGAAGTTGTTTCAAGTAACTACTGGTTCTACTCTGGTAGACAAAGTGAAAGAAGCACAACTTCACGATGAAGAATGCGAGAAGATTTGGAAGAGAGTAGCGGATGGCGAAGAGTTCAAGTTCAAGATCGATAACGAGGGACTGTTATGATTTGAAGGGAGAATCTGGGTACCTCCAGTACTAGAGGTCAAAGAGGAGATTCTGAAAGAAGCTCATAGTTCTAGATATTCTATTCACCCTGGGAGTACGAAGATGTACTAGGATCTTAGGCAGCATTTCTGGTGGCCGAATATGAAGAGGGACGTTGCTGAATGCATTGCGAAATGTCTAACGTGCCAGAAAGTTAAGGCAGAACACCAGAGACCATGTGGGTTGCTACAATCGTTAAAAATTCTAGAGTGGAAGTGGGAGCACATCACGATGGATTTCGTGGTAGGTCTTCCAGCGACTCAGAAGGGATTTGATGCGATATGGGTTATTGTGGATAGACTGACGAAGTCAGCCCACTTTCTGCCGATCAGGTTTAAGTACAACTTGGATCAGCTAACGAAGCTATATGTGAAGGAAATCATTTCTCGACACGGCGTTCCGGTGTCGATTGTGTCTGACAGAGATCCACGTTTTACGTCGAATTTTTTGAAACGTTTGCAAGAGTGTCTGGGAATGCAAATGCGAATGAGTATATCATACCATCCTCAAACTGATGGTCAAAGTGAAAGAACGATTCAGACGCTGGAGAATATGCTGAGAGCTTGCGTAATGGACTTCAAGGGAAGCTGGGATGATCATCTACCGTTGGTGGAGTTCGCCTACAACAATAGTTATCACACGAGTATCGGCATGCCGCCTTACGAAGCGTTATACGACAGAAAATGCAGAACTCCCTTGTGCTGGGATGAAGTCAATGAACGTCAACTGTTGGGACCGGAACTGGTACAACAAACTGCCGAAATTGTGAAGCTAATCAGAACGAGATTAGTTGCTGCTCAAGACAGACAGAAGAAGTATGCCGATCTACATCGACAGAACCGAGAATTCTTACCAGGAAGTTTTGTGTTCCTGAAAGTATCTCCCTGGAAGGGGAAGATTCGATTTGGTAAGAAGGGAAAGCTGAGTCCCCGATTTATTAGACCTTTCAAAATACTACGAATGGTGGGCGAGGTAGCTTACGAGATTGCATTACCTCCAGAGCTCGAGAATATACATAACGTCTTTCATATATCTGTGTTAAGACCTTACAAGCACGATTATAAAAATGTAATAGAATATGAGCCTTTGAAATTTGATAAGGACTTAACTTATGAAGAAGTGCATGTTCAAATAATTGATAGAAAGGAACAAGTACTTAGGAATAAAGTGATACCTTCTGTTAAGGTAATCTAGAGGAACCACAGTGCTGAAGAAACTACGTGGGAACTCGAAGATGTTATAATAAAATCTTACCCACAGTTATTTGCTTAAGTTTTCTGTGTGTAACCCTTTATGTACTGATTCTGGGGACAGAATCCTTTTAAGGGGGGAAGGATGTAATAGACGAGATTTTTTTTTTTTTTTTTGTGATTCTGGGGACAGAATCCTTTTAAGGAGGGAATATTGTAACGATTGAGATTTTATATAATAATTTTAAATATTTATTGAGTTAAATAAATATTTTTTTGTGATTTATTTATTGAGTTGAATAAATAAATTATGTGATTTTGTGGAGTGATTTAATTAAGTGTTATATATTAATTAAATGAACATTTAGTATTTAATTTAATTGATGTATATTAATTTTTAGTACAGTTCTAATTTAATTGAGATAATTAAATTAGATGAATTGTGTGATGAAATGTTACATGAATTATAATTAGCGAGTAATTATAATTATGTGACAAATTTTTATGTGATTAATTTATGTTAGATTTTAATTGATTAAATTAGATGTTAAAAGATTTAATTAATTAAAGTGTAATATTAAAGTATGTGTCAAAAGGATTTATTAAAATAAAGAAAATAGATTTAAATGATTTTAACCAAACTAGGCCCTTACTTGTGTTTTAAAAGGCTTTTGCCAAACAGGGCCCTTGCATTATTTTAAACATATTCTACCAAACAATGCCTTAGCACTAATAATCTGTTATTTTTTTAAAAAAATAACCTTGTTTTGCCAAACAAGCCCTAGTGGCTTTTGATTTTTGAAATTCTATAACTGATAAAATTTAATAGGTAAATTAATTTTCAGTTATATATTATATTTATATCCTATATCTATTAGTATACGTATATAGTTTTATGTTAGTTTTATATCAGTGTTAAAAGAATATCACTATTAAAGAAGAGAGAAAAGAATACAGAGAAAAAGATAGAGAGTTAGAGAGAAGAAGAGAAAAGAAGAAGAAGAATGAAGAAACCTTATTAACCAAAACAATCATCACCATCTTCATACTCTTCTCCTAATCAACAATGGTATAATCCTAACTTGCAGTTTTAAAAATTATGTGTTTATGTTCTTCGTAGTGATAGTTCTTTGTAAATATGAATTTTATGAAAATTTTATAAATACGAATTATATGTATTTATAGCATGCTTAGATATGAATTCTATGCTTAATTAATTGTTTAATTCATATACATGTGATGAATATGAGGAGTTCATGATCATCACTGAGTTACAGTAAAAGTATTTTGAAACTTTTATATGTATATATATATATATATATATATATATATAGTTTTCTCTTTAAATTAATGGAATTCATGTTTGATTGTTCATCTTGGGTTAAATTAAGTATAGATGATGATAACATGTTTAGAAATTGAATTACTATGCTTGAAATTGGGTGAATTGATTTAAAAACAAAAATGCAGTGTTCGATTTCATGAAGAACACTTAACAATGGTTTTTCTTCAAAAAAAAATCATGAAATTGGTTGTTTGATGATGTGTTATAATGTTTATGTATGTTAGAATCATGTTAGAAGCTTTAAGTTTGTGTTTTCTATTAATTGATATGAATTGCATGAACTGGAATTAGAATTTGGTGTGGAGAAATAAACCAAATTGACTTTTTCTCTGCACAGTTCGCGAACTTGTCTGCGTTCGCTGGAAGGGGCCCGCCCCGGCAGGCCTATCAAGAAGGAAACCCCCGCCTCGGCCGGGGGGGAGGGGGGGTGGCAGGGAATTTTTTTTTCTTTTGTATTTTGTAAAGCTAATTTTATGTAGTAACTTTTATAGCATGATTAAACATATTAAAATGCTAAATGAACATTAATAAATTATATTAATAAAATATAATTTGTGATTATAATTTTGAATAATTATAATTAGAGTAAAGGTTTAATTTAAATTATAATTTTGTTAAATTATAATGATTATAGTTGATTAATTTTAATCAAGTGAATGATAATTTTTAAATTATAATTTATGTAATTATAATAAATGCATGATCAATTATAGATTATAATCTTGTGTATTATAATTCAATATTTGCATGATTAATTATAAATTATAATTTGTGTAATTATAATTTAGTAAATGCATGATGTAGTTAATTAATTATAAATTATAATTTATTTATAATTTAATTAAATAAGATGTGATTATAATTTGAGTAATTATAATTAGATTAAATGTTTAAATTATAATTTATTTAATTATAATTAATATAAAATACATAATTATTAATTGAGTTAATTATGTGAGAATGCCTATGTGATGTAATTAAATTATGTGATTATTAATTATTAATTTAATAATTAAATAAGAATGAGTTAACCTAGAAAGGTTAACCAATTATGTGAGTTAGTTACGTGTTAACTAATTTAGATTGTTGTGATTAAACATATATGTGTAGGAAGTGTTAAAGAACGTGAATTATATTAGTAGCTTGCGCTTGAGGCAAGTCTTCTAAACCCTAAGCTCGTTTATTTGTTTCAATTCAATTATTCATTGTTTGAGATTTGTTCTTTTATTGGACAAGTAATTATTGAAAGTTCATGATATAATTAAAGTAACCTTGGCTTATTGTTCAAGCAAGGTTTGAATATTCTTTTGAGATGCTTTAAATTTATTTCTAAAGCATATGATAGTTCGTAGTTCTTTCACTTACGAATTATTCTAAGTTATTGAAAGTCGATTCAACTAATCCTTAGTTGATAAACGTGAATTCTAAATTACCCTTGTAAGCTTATCCAAACCAAACTTTCTTTGGTGCGGACTTGAATTCAAATTACTGAGTTGAACAACCCTATTATTAGGGGAGGTTACTATGCGTAAGCGTTAAGATGTTTGTGCACAATACATGGTACGAAGGGTTGATCCCCCTAAGTACGAGTTAAGGTCCATAGTCTTATTGACTGTTAAAGGTTTAAATAGAAATATTTATAACCTAGGACAAAAGTTCAAAGGTCTTATGACCCTCAAATAAATTCTATATTCAAATTTTAATGTTGATAGAGAATTATTATTCAATTCTTTATTGCTGAAGTAAGCTAAGTTATTCAAATTCTTTTTAAAGATATCCTTTCATGTATTTATTATTGTTAAACTCTAGTGAGCTGTTGTTTATTCACTCTTGCATTATATAACAATTGCAGCTAAGGTTGATAATGTTGACGCCCCGTCTATGAGTAAGGACAAGGGAAAGCAAAACAAGTGAAGACTTGTTTTTATTATTTGAAATGATTGTAATAGACGTTAATGTTATGTTTTTATTTCCGCACATTATTATTATGTCAAGGTTAGAGTAACCCTGGGATTGATTATTAAGAAGGTTTTAACCCTTATTTTAAGGGAGATTTTATTATTTTGAATAAAGGTTATATTTTATTTTGAAGTTATATTATGTAGATGTATGTTATATTAGAAAGTGAACACCAAATCATGCGAAAACGAAGTACCCGGATTTGGGGGTGTCACAAAAATCGTATTCAAGTATCAACATATGATATCACATAGCATGTATACATATTAAAGGATACTTCTATGTTTGTATAACCTTTCCAAGTTCAATCATACATGATACAGTTTTAAATCACGCTCTCTAACGACTTAGGGTCATACGACGCCATGAATTCATATAAGTTGTCATGCTTATCATTTAGACATCTAAAGTAGTCATATATTTTATTGATTACATATGCTCCATGTTTCTATGTCATGGGTGTGTAATCCTAGCATTGCTACTTGTTCGTCATTTAATCGAACTCATGCCTGATTAACTTGCATTATATCTAACAAGTGTGTATATGTATGATGCCTTAAAAGCACATTCAAACATATCAAAAATATCAAAATTTAGACTCCTAATATAGCATGTCAAAGTCCACGTTTAAAGCTTCTGTTGTTGTTAGTAACGTTCACTAACGAGTTCAACATGCTCACGCTTCATTACGAATCATATAAACACAAGTTAATGGGTTGTTCATGCATTTCTAAACCATACTTCTACGCTCGCAAAATCAGAATATTAACATGGCATAGCATGTTAAGGTTTGTGTTCAAAACTTCCATTTTTGTTAGGAATGTTTACTAGTGAGGTTCACATGTTCATATTACAATACGGAACCTATGTACATAAGTTAATATGTCTCTCATGCATTTCTAAACTATACTAACATGTATCAAAAGTCAGAACATCAATATAAGGCTAACATATCAAAGTTCCTCTTTTCATAACTTTAAGTTCCTTTTGAAATACTCAAGCTTTGGTAAGTGTTTTCATGAAAGGCCACATAAACTAACAAGTCAGGGACTGAAATAGGCCTAACTATGTTACATTAGCATGCTTTATAAATCAGATAGCCTAACAAAGCCATCAACAGAATCTGCAGAGAGGCGCGGCCGCGCCCCATTTGTACTAGGGAGTGGCGCGGCCGTGCCACTCCGGTTCCAGACCAAGAAATATTCTGATATTGCAGAGCTTTAGGCCATCATTTAGTTTGCTCAGCTAGCATGCTTTCCTACTATCTTACGACATATACACTCACTTTAATAATCATGCTAGCACCTTATCACATATCAATTCCAGCTATATCATGCTAATTACTATGAATTGGAAATGCTACACTACAAGATATATTCAAGCATTATACCTTCTTGAGCTTTTAATTGGGTAGAGCTTCCCTTCAATCTCAGAATTTTCTCTCAGCTCACTCTATAGCAACTTAGCAATTAATTAAGCAACATAGAAAATGAAAAGGGATCCTCAATTTATAGAAAACTCAAAACTCATGCCAAGCCTTTGTCCATGAAAACAAACCAAGAGCTGGAAGGAGAGTTCTTTGGACAAGGGTTAGTTGGTGAGATAGTTGGTAGATGAAATCATGAATCCCACTCCCCATGAATGATGAGCTAGAATGAAGCTTGGGAGAAGAATGAGGGAGTAGACTCTAACCTTTGTTGTTTACACGTGAATGGGAAATAGGGGAGCAATTGGACACTCAATATGGGACATCCAATTATATCACAGCATTTGCAAGTTGGGGAATGAAATATCATATACTATATGCTCAATACACATATGTACACCTTAGCCTTTATTCATGTAAGGCATACATGGACTAAAATATCATAACAACATTACATAGTAACACATGGGGATATATATCTATACACATCATATAGTCCATGTACATTTTAATAATATTACATTATGAGTTAATAGAATGGTGACATACTACATTATCACAAATCTCATTATTATTATTATTATTATTATTTCAATTATGTACTTCTTGAAATAGTGGTTCACATGCTTTAATTTAATATACCATATAGTATTCATTAAAGTACTATAGCTACCACATGGTCACATAAGCAATTTTATTACTCTTATAATATAGTTCCTATATTGCATATTCTTACTAAAGTGTCACGCTATTCTTTATATAACATAGTTTGGTTCCATATGGTATAATGTACATACCACATGTATTCTCATAAGTCCAACCATATGACTTACATCTTTTATAATATAGTTTATATACGTTACATAGTCTTACTAAGGTGTCACACTACATGACTTTATATAATATAGTTGTAGTGATACTTTACACTTTAACACATACTTGAACAAACATTTATCTTCTTGTATTAATCAAATATTTTTCATTAATATGTCATTACTCTTAGTAATCTTTAATTAACAATATATTATTGATTAATCATCCACTTATTAATTATTTCTTTAATTAAATAAATCATCGTAATTCTCATCACTGTGCCACACAAGGCATTTATTGAGCTTATCATAAACTCCACGATTTCTCAATTATCATAATTATTCATTTTAATATAATTGAGTTAACTCATCTTATAACACATAAATATTTATTCAAATAAATATCCATTCCCATTAATATATTCATTTAATAATATTCAGAAATCCTTGGGTATTACAAAGGCCAACATGTATAATGTTGACGATTTCAACGTTTTACAAAGTCTCCAGTTGGTAGATTTGAAATGGTTGCACCAACTCAACCAAATTTTGTTTGAAAGTGGCCCAATTACTGGACACTGTCGAAACTTGATCTTTGAAAATAAAGTTTTGAGCTAGGGGGCTTGGTTAAGTGTGGCGAAGGTGTTAGGCACCCTACGACTCCCTTGTAAACACGGTACCACATCTTTTTAATATTTCCCTTAAAAAACTGAAATGCGTGAGTTATTACTGTTTGAAAAATGGGCCTATTTATTTGATTGATTGAAAGTAGTGCTTTGCTTCGTTGAATCTATATACGAAGGGTTTGATTTGATTTGAAAATCAGTCTTTGATTTGATTTGCAAAAACATTTAATTTGATTTTCTTTGAAAAGTTTTAATTTGATTGATTTTCTTTGAAAAGTCGGTGCCCGAACTGGAATTGAAATATATATATATATATATATAAATATATATTGACAGAAATGTAGTCAACCAATACTGGGAAGAGAACCCAGTTATGGTGAAAATCGCTCATATATGCGTACATATATATAAAAGCAGTAATCTACCTCGGATTTGACATCCGGGCTTTATAAAATTGAAATGTTAGTATATATACAGTTAAATATATATAAAAAAGGGCCAAACCCAGACTGGGAAGATAACCCAATCCAGCGAAGTTGCCAAAACGTGTGTGCTAGTGCATTGAAGCTGCTGGAGCTAACGGATCGTCAATCCGAGTTGTAAAAATGCCAGAAAATCAATTTATGTACAAAAATGTACTAAAATTTGATGAAAACGGCCACAGAACTAAGTTCCGGGCATTGTTAGAAAACGAAACTTAACGTGCAAGTGTATAAATGTACGAAGAAGTAATATTCACTTTCGGATTGTGAAAATACTTATAATGGACTGCTACATGGGCTTATTGCCAAATCATAGGCTCTATACGTCCAAATCTATCGGTTATTTTCTGATATGTGGTAGTATATGGGTATATCTACGTGTTAGAGTAAAAATATTTGAGATTGGAAGAGGTGTAAAAGTCAAAAAATCGAACTGGCAGAGCTTCGCTGCGTTTCTTTTTCAAATAAAGGGGGCCACCTCTATTTATAGGCCAGGGAGCCTCCACTCTACCTACTGCTGCCGCAGGTAGAGGTGCGGCTCCCCTTATAGGGCCCGTGATGCCGGGTTCTGTTGTCTCGAAGTACGTGCACTCCGGATAACGCGCAGTCGAAGTCGAAACTTTCTAACTTTTGATCGGAGCTTCCGTTTGAGGCGTGCAATACCTTTTTGAAAAGCCCTAGCCGAGAGTGTTGCAATGACATGGGATAAAACATTTTTCGGGTCCCAGAAGATGGGTTCATAACCAAGTCTTCGATTCCCCGCAGTTTATCCGTTGAGCTGTCTTGCGTCGTTTGCACTCGGAATCGTCGTTATGGTTCATTCTGACTTCAATGGCATCAATTCGACTTGATTTTGATAGAATCGACTGAGAGTTTATAAAATAACCATTTTGGCCCTCCCGGGGTGGTCCTTGGTGGATCTAGCTTCCCAGTGTCATCTTTGGGGCTGAACTGCACTTCTCGGACTGAGACCGGGATGACTCGAAATGTCCTGGGTTAATGTCGAGGTTGACCTGTACCCCCCGGGTTGATGTCGCGGATGACTTAACAGCCCGATATTGAGATCGAGATTGATCGGTATCTCCCAAGTTGCTACCGGGGCTGCTTTGTACCTCTCGAGTTGCTGTCGAGGCTGATTTGAAGGCCTGACATTGAGATTGGGGTTTCAACTGAGGGTCCGGTAAGAGATCAGATTTTATTTGATAGCCCGATATTGAGATCGGGGTTGATCTGACGGTCTGATTGACGATCGGAGCGGAATTACGGTCCGATTGATGATCGGAGCAAAATTACGATTCGATTGACGATCGGCGCTTGGCGCTTGGTAGACGGTCCGATTAGAGATCGAAGATGGATAGATAGTCTGATTGGAGATCGGAGCTGGATAGACTGTCCAATTTGAGATCAAAGCTAGATAGACTGTTCGATTGGAGAACAGAGCTGGTAGACTGTCCGATTAGAGATCGGAGCTGGATAGACGGTCCGATTAGAGATCGGAGCTGGATAGACAGTCTGATTGGAGATTGAAGTTGGATAGACAGTCCGATTGGATATCGCAGATGGATAGACGGTACGATTGGAGATCAGAGCTAGATAGACTGTTCGATTGGAGATTGGAGCTGGATAGACGGTCCGATTAGAGATCGGAGCTGGATAGACGGTCCGATTGGAGATCGGAGCTGGATAGACAGTCCGATTGGAGATCGCAGATGGATAGACGGTCCGATTGGAGATCAGAGCTAGATAGACGGTTCGATTGGATATTGGAGCTGGATAGATCGTTCGATTGAAGATCGGAGTTTGATAAACAGTCTGATTGGCGATCAGAGCTGGATTGAAGGTTCGATTGGAGATCAGAGCTGGATAGACAGTCCGATTAGATATCAGAGCTGGATAGGAGGTCCGATTAGAGATCAGAGCTGGATAGACAGTCCGATTGGCGATCGGAGCTGGATTGACGGTCCGATTGGATATCGAATTTGACTGGAGTATCGACATTGGTGATCAGATTTGAGTAGAGTACCGATATTGGTGATCATATTTGACTGGAGTACTGATATTGGGGATCGGATTTGGGTTTACCGACATTGGGGATCGAATTTAAGTGGAGTACCGATATTAGAGATAGGATCTGGGTTTACCGACATTGGGGATCAGATTTAAGTTTATCGACATTGGTGGCCAGATTTAGGTTTACCGATATTGGTGGCCGGATTAAGGTTTACCAATATTAGAGATCGGATTTAGTTTTACCGATATTGGTGGCCGGATTTAGGTTTATCGATATTGGGGATCGGATTTGGGTTTATCTATATTGGGGATCGGATTTAAGTTTACCGACATTGGTGGCCGGATTTATGTTTACCAGCATTGGTGGCCGGATTTAGGTTTACCGATATTGGGGATCGAATTTGGGTTGGAAGCCTGGTATCCGTACCGAGGTCATTTGGATTGACGGCTTTGCCCTCCTACAGTGTTTGTATTGGGGAAAGGAAAATTTCGAGTGTCTACAAATGCCCCTCTTTATCATGTCCATGCAATGTAATGGAATGGACGTGATAAAGAATAGTACACACTGGAAATAAGACAAATGCCAGGGTCGCTACGAAGGCTGGGTGTCTTTGAGTGGAAGGGGGCGGCTCTTGGCTGCTTATGTCATCTATCTGCTGGGGATAACGTTGTCATGGACAACCCTTGATATTATTGATAGGTTACCGCGAACTATTCTTGTCATTTTCTGCTGGGGATGACGTTATTCACGGTAGCCTGTTTAACTCTGATGGGGATGCTATTATGTTGATGTTACCATGGTTTGAAACTCATGGTTTCCCGCATCTGTCAGCATTATCAGGGGGCAGTTCTTCTCTTGGTTGATGTCGTTTGTGTGTTTCGGAAGGCTCCTCTGACGGGGTTGTCCCTCACGTATCGAGTCACCTTGCTGGGATCTTCTGATGTTTTATTTGGATAATAGGTTTCACTTGGCAGCTTGCAGTACGGAGCTGAATATCCAATCTTTAACCTCATTCTCTTTTGAGGATGTGTATAACAGATTCCATCATTGGCGATGGATTACTATAATTGCCTTCGTCATCGGATTACTCCCGATACTTTGATGGGGTTGAGTAATCGGTTAAACTGTATCGATCAGTACCCGACACTTTGCTGGGGTTGTGCCAACGGCTGAACTGTAATCGGTCAGTACCCGACGCTTCGCTGAGGTTGTGCCAAGGACTAAACTGTCATCGGTTAGTACCCAACGCTTCGCTGGGGTTGTGCTAACTGCTGAACTGTCATCGGTTAGTACCCGACGCTTCGCTAGGGTTGTGCCAATGGCTGAACTGTCATCGGTCAATACCCGACGCTTCGCTGGGGTTGTGCCAACGGCTGAACTGTCATTGATTAGTACCCAACGCTTCGCTGGGGTTGTGCCAACGATTGAACTATCATCGGTCAGTACCCGACGCTTCGCTGGGATTGTGCCAATGGCTGATCTTGACTTCGGTCTGTACCCGAACTTCGCGAGGGTTGTGCCAACGGCTGTACTGGCTTTGGTCTGTACCCGAACTTTGCTGGAATGGAACCAACGGTTGAAATTGACTTTGGTCTGCACCCGAACTTCGCTGGGGTTGTGCCAACGGTTGGAATTGACTTTGGTCTGCACCCGAACTTCGTTGGGTTGTGCCAACAGTTGAACTTGGTTTCGGTCTGTACCCGAACTTCGAAAATGGCAGTTTTGGGCAGTTTTTTCATAGTTGGCTTTGTTGATCCCCGGACATGGCTCCGGAATGAAAACCAAGGGTCTTTGTGGGGCTTCCCTCTCTGTCAAATTCCCGCTGCTTAAACGCAGATTTTTAGGAGAAATCGCTCAATCGCGTAGCGATTTTTCTTCAAATTTGACTCAGCAGCACATAAGAATTCCAATTTGACCCAAACTGAACTGAGCCCGAGGGAGTGGGACCCACCCTTGGGTGTCGCAGGTGGAGGTGTGACAGCCGCAGGTGGAGGTGTGACAGCCGCAGGTGGAGGTGCGGCAGCCATAGGTGGGCCCGCATCCATCTGCGCTATTTAATGGGCTGTGGGATTTTCATTTTTTAAGTTTCCCATTTGAGTTCCAAACGGATTTTTGATCTTCTTTTTCAGATTTACGAGGTTCGGGTAGCTATTTTCTGATTCCGTCAGTTCCTACGTGATCAACGTATCATAGGTAACGTTTTACGTCCTTTTTTCGCAAGTTTTGACCGTTAAAAGCATGCGAACCACTTAGGGGCTTTTCAGACGCAATGTATGAAAATATATGCTTATATGACCTGGTAAAAATTTTCTGACTACATATGTATGCATATCTTACTGTAATGCACGTTTGGATGTAAGAAAATTCAGGTTCTGAGACAGTGTTATTTTGCACTTTTTGACCAGTTTAGTCATCCTTTTTGAGGCCTAGTGCGCCTGGATTTTTAACTAAAAATGTCCATGGTAATTTGGCTACCATATGAGGTTGAGTTTTTATTTTTCTTCATAAATATGAATTATTTCTATTTTTGGGTAGATGTGCTACTGAATGGCCACCTAGACATGCCTGTGTGCATGTGGACAGTCCATTTTACAAATGAGATTCTGGCAAAAATTTTCCAAAATCTTAAGCATTGAAAAACATGAATTTTTGACTCTACTGGGGATTTTTGACTGACCCATTCAGGTTTTTAGCTTCTAGGTTTTGACAACACGCAGATTTTGAGGAAGACTTTCACTATTGGACAAAAAGTTCTCCTTTATAATTCAAGGCTGAAATTTTTTATAGGTAAGTTGAGATCTCGTTAGGAATGTCCATTTGTTATTTCTAATATTTTTTCTCATAGTACTATAGATATTAAAAATCCAAAGACAGGGAAGATATTCATAGTGAATGGTCACATGCTCTAACCTTTCTTCGAATGCTATCAGGTGGAGGAATTTGAGATGCTGGATTTGGTGGATCTAGTTTATGCTAATTGAAAGGACTGATGTCTAGCAAACGACATTAAACAAATGTTCTTGGGAGGCAACCCGAGGGAACTAGTTTAGTGTGCACTCCCTATATCATACTTTGCATAAGGATTACAGGGAGATCGTAGATGGCAGGGGCTTTCAGGCCTTTTTCTCGATCCTTCCCCACCGTTGGCCCTGGGGTTTATGAGGGTTTTGTCTGACCGCTGGTCCCACCAGACTCAGTCCCTTCATCTGCTAGATTACGAAGTGATGATGACTCATATGGATTGAAGATTTGTCACCGGCATTGAGTTTGAGGGCGAGCCAGTTCCTGTTGTGGCTGACATTATGCCCACAGTCGTTCGGCCCCTGCTGGGAGTCCCTACGACGGCATTCAAGGGTCAGACGGTCTGATATGGTCCCTTGAGTATAGATGCCCAGGATGGGACTTTACAGGAGCCCCCTCCTGATGATCAGAGGGCTAGAGATCGTATTCTGAGGTGATTATTTTTGTCGATCATCAGGGGTTATTTTGTGACGGACAACTCATCTACTGTGTCCTTTGCCTTGATTAGCGCCACTCAACATGTAGAGCACCTCAGTGACTATGATTGGGGCTTCTATACCTTTGCCTATTTTCTCCGTGGCATGTGCATACTTTCGGAGGGTGTGACGGAGACTTGGTTAGGATTTCACCCATTTTTGTTGGTGAGTACATCTTTCTGTACCTTTTTGATTTCAGCATCCATTTTTGTCAGTCTTGGTCACTGAGGACTTTTGATATTTGTGTTGGGTCTGCTAGAAACATAAGCATGCAATCAAATTACATAAACGCAGCGGAAGGATGAAAAATCAGATTTTAAAATTTTCTTACAAACTCTTAACAATGATCTTTCTTGTTCACCAATTATCAGTCAATACATAGAAGGAGAGGATGGAATTATACCTTTGAAGATCCAAGCTTCCTCAGATACAAATTCTACTCCTTTGATTCATTTGATTCCTCTGTAGTGGCTCCTTCCCTTGATCAATGTCAGCCACCCAAATATTTGGCCTCTAACGGTGATCCACCAAAGAAGATGAAGAACTCAGGAAGATGGGTTATTGGCTTAACCCTTGTTTCTATCTCTATAGAATATGTGTACTCCCAACCTTTGAAAAACTTCACGTACCTTATTTCTGATATAAGACTCTCTTATATAGATATTAGGTTAACCCTCGTAATCCAACTAGAATAGATTTTTTTATTTAATTAATTAATTAAACATTTTTAAATAATTTATATCCTAATCTTATTAGGATTGAGTGAGAGTACTAATATTATATTCATTCCTAAACTCCTTTAGAAATAAAATAATAATAATAATAATATTAATAAGACTCTTATTAATTTATATTTAATATTTCTAAAATATTAAATAATAAACATTAAGCTATTTAATTTATTCTATCACCATAGATTAAATTAATTACACTTAATGCATTATTACTATCATGCTATTTTTTTCTTAAATAATTCTTCTTCTTTTTATGGTGTGACCTATTTGGTTCTCCATATTAAACCGGTTGTGAATAAATCAATTAGAACAATTCTAATCTTATTTAAATAAATAAATTAAACTAATAATCTATTTTAATAAATAACATTTCTTCTACAATAGGGATAATCCTCCCTAGCGATCAACAACTTTCCAGATAATATAGATTTTAACATTAATCATAAAAGAACTTGTGAGTTAATAGTTACCGTACAATTCAATCCTTCCACCATACAATGTCCCAATTAAATATAAGACATGGATTTACTGTCAAGTCTTAATTTATTTAATCATATATATTTCGATTAGAAAATGCACAACTCCAAATAATGCAAATTAGAAACCTCTTTCTAATTTCATTCTACCTTGGCCAAGGATTCCTGGGTTGTCATTTAACGAATCACATAGGACATATCTCCTCTTTTACTAGAGGTGGTAGATTTTTTATTGATCATACATTATCTCCATATGCAACTCATTATACCCAAGCATACCCTATATATGCCTTAAAAGGCCTTAAGAAATAAGTCAAAGTATAATTTGTTACATACAAGATACTATGATGATCTCAAGTCCAAGGATCACTTGTACTACTATCACATTAGGAATTCCTATTGACAGGCGAGTAAAACTCCATTAGGTATTCCATAGCGAGTCGCGTTCAGTGAACTTATTCTCCTATAAGCACCTACATACTTGCTTTAGTGTCTCCACACAAATGACCATGAGATCAGTCATCCTCATCCAATGAGCAAGCAACATATGTACCAATCTATCCAGATTTACTAATCCCCATTTTAGTAATCCCACAATTGGGAACTATTTTAGTTTTTAAGCTTTCTAAGAATTTAGATCTCATTAGCATGATCTCATCATGATTCTAAAATCATTGTTTAAAACTATGGGTTATTTACATATTATTAAAACAGCACCATGTAGATAATTAAATGCCTTAAATGAATATTTTATTAATAAATAAATATGATTGTTTACAAAGTATGTGCTTTATCATCATACATGATTGGCTTGTATGCACACTACTATCAATTTGTATGAACAGATTTGGGCATTTGAGAGGCTTCCTTGCCTACGGCCCGTTTCTACCCTAGGTCTGGAGACCTATCCTCGGGGACGAAAATAGCATCACTCCACTTTGACGGAGGTCCCGGTTTCTGAGGGATTCACTCACGCCCGTTTGTAGTTGGAACTTTTGACGGCGGGTTCGATCACCTGGACGCCATATACCTCTGAGTTTTTGATTGTCGGATTCGAGGGATGCGTCCATATAGGTTGGGAGTTTGTTTTGTTGACCCGCAAAGTCCCTTTGTTGACGGTGGGAGGCTGGGAGCTCTATCCTGGAGCGCGTGCCATTAGGAGCATTACGGGGGAAATCCGCATTCCCATTGCTCCTCCTGCTTGGCATCATTGGCCATTGACCGTGCTATTAAAAGATATCCCTATGGAGGGCATAGATGGCTTTGCCTTATCAGAGGGCCCGTACAGCCAGGAGGCCTTTAGCAGTTGGTGGAGTCCTCGCACTGTTGGAGCTCAGACTCGTGCCACCCAGTTCATGGAAGACATGGTGTCAGGGTTTGTGATGATGATGGACTAGATCGCTTGCCTTAGGGAGCCTACTCATGCAGACCAGATAGCAGATCTGACCAGGGAGTTAGAGCAGGTCCGTTTATTTATCAGGTACCTTGGCCAAGATCTGTCAGAGGCATCTTTTTTTTACCCATCCAGCTCAGGAGCAGGTCTCTCTTCTGGTCCATTTAGCAGTAGCTATGCAGGGGCAGATCCTCCCTTATACCGCCCAGACAAGCCTGATAGCAGCGGTTTTGTATCCACTGAGGAGATGGAGCAGGACGATCACTTTGACACTGATGTCTTCGACTTCCTCTGATAGCTATTGGAGCTATATTTTTGGTCAGCCACTGTTTTGGCTATTTGGCAGTTGTGCCATCATTTTGATAGACCACTGTATTAGTTGGGTGGTGGTGCCCCCATTTCCCTTTATTTTCCTTTCTACTTTGTATTATTAGACAGGGGTGATGTCCTGCAGTAGATAGTTATTATAGATATTCATGATCTTTTCTATCTATCGCATCATGTTTATATTTGTCATCATGCATATATTATGTTATGTGTATGCATTCAGACAGCTACGACTTGATTTGACATCTGGATGGTCTTGTGGTACGGTGCTATAGATGATGTCGTCTGCGGTCAGCCGTATTAAGCATTCACCACCGTCTGAGGTGGCCACATCATTGAGGTCATGGTATGAGAGTCTGCCCTACCCAGTCAGAGGGACAGTGGACCACATGCTGGGGCATTCGTTGGACCTTACAGATTTTCAGGTGCCATCTAGATTTATTGATGGCATTTTACCCTTCTAGATACCTGAGAGACAGGTGTTCCGCTTCGGGCGGCATGAGTTGATGCCGACTCTCGAGGAGTACGAGCGATTTACTGGGTTGGCTCTGGATCTGTCGTGTGCTCGTACGGCTATTAGTGTTATGAGGAGACCGTTTACCCGTATGTCCAGTCTTCGTCAGAGCGTGATCAGGGATGAGATTGTATATGGACACGTGATCTTGATTGATTTCCTAATCGATCGATTTGGCGAGCTTGACAGCTATGATCACCATGTCGGAGATTTTATTATTTTAGCAGAGGCATGACATCTGGTCAGAGTAGACATTCTGCTGATGTGTATTGTGGCATACGTCTATATGTCGCTTCGCTTGGATCATTTGGACGTGGGATAAGTAGTTGTGGTTCGGTCCCTTAGACAAGGTAGCACCATATTCCCGATGATATTGGCTGAGACATTTAGATCCGCCACACATTGTAGTACCCATCCAGAGGGGTTTTTTAGGGGTAGCTTGGTCTTGCTGTATATATGGTTGATATCCCATATACGACCGATTAGATTCTTCAGGCCTCAGCGTTTTTACTTTACTCACGAGACATCCACAGTTTACTCCTTTCGGCCTACGGAGTGTATTGATGCAGAGTTATGGTTGGCATTTCTGTCGAATATTGAGCATTCATTCTCGTTCTTGCTATGCTCAGGGCTAGCATCCCCATATAGCTTTATCACTCCCCATATAGCATGGGTGATAAAGCTATATGGGGATGCTAGCCCTGAGCATAGCAAGATCGAGAACGAATGCTCAGGGCTAGCATCCCCATATAGCTTTGACACATGATTGCTGTAAGACCCCAACTTTTATGAATAAAGATTTAATTTTCTTTATATTATTTCAAAATAGTAAGGTGTTGATTTGATAAATATGAAAGTTATGGGTGAAATGTGCAAACATTTTTAAAATGAGCAAGTGGTTATAAAATATTCTTGTTGTCGGGGAATATTCGTTTGGTCGTGGAATATTCTTGTTGTCGGGGAATATTCGTACGACGGCGCAGCTATTTGTGGGCCCCCACAACGGAATAACTGTCGGATATAGAAAGCGACAGAAATAACTTTTTACAAAATAACGGCGTGGTTGTTACCGTTAGTACTGTTGAAATACCCGGTGGTTAAAATACAGTGATACACGATGTTGCATAGTAGCACACGGTATTGCACAGTATTTCGAATTATTGAGTCTTACGTGAGAAGCCATTACTCAATTATTGTTACAGTAATTACTGTTCAATATTTTATATTATTGACTCAATAATTGCTACGTTGATATTTTATATTATTGACTCAATAATTGCTGCATTGATATTTTATTGACTCAATAATTGCTACGTTGCTATTTTTATATGATTGATTCAATAATGGCTACAGTTGATATTTTATAGTATTGATTCAATAATTGTCGTTGCACAGTATTTCACGTTATCAACTCAATAATTCATATTATTTGAATAATATTATTAGATAGCATTATTGACAATGTCTAAGGAAGTTCTGTCTAGGAGGGGTTATTTAATTGCGCGCCAGTAAGGAGAAGTCCTTATCGGAAGGCCCCCTCTGTCCTGGGAACGACCTGGTTGTTAATATTGTAGTTCTGTAATATTATTTGTGAATAATTAATTATTGATTTATATGATAAGGAAATATTTATTTGGTGGATATTAAAGAAGGAATTGGCGCTGATGAGTTTTTATCAATATTTTGGTGTGAGAAATCATCTGTTTATGGATTTCGGATAATTTATGTTTGGAATGTAGAAAAACTTTCTTCTGCAAAGTTGTAGAGAATTAAATTTCCTATGGAAGGACATAGAATTTGTATTTTTCTGACAAAGGGGCTATTTGTTATGAATTATTGAAGTTTCGGAAAATAAATATTATTTAATGGGTGGGACCCACTTTTGTTGAAAAAAATTCTGAGTTTGGATAGCCGCCAGGCGGCGAAAATTTTGAAAAAAATATATTATTTTATTCATTTAGTCTCCTTTGGCATCCTAAGCTTTTCCTATAAATAGGGTGCTTAGGTTAGAATTGAAAATCACACCAGAATCATAAGTTTTCTCTCTCTATAATATCGAGCGTATTTTTGTGAGTATTTCTATACTTTGAGTATTAGTATTCAGTGCAAGTTTCATTCGGTATTATATCCGATATTTCAGTCAGAGGTACTATCTTTTTGAGGTAAGGGATGTTATTTTCTTTCGTAAATGATGTTATTCTCTTCAATATCTTTATACAGAAATATTGTCATGGATTTTATGTTGAAATTCTTACTTTTTTCGTCGGGGTTACTATTCACGTATACGGCACTATTCACGGAAAAATTAAATTTTCTTCTATTTGTCCAAATTGCTTGTTAAGGTTACTATCTTTGATTGTATCCAAGTTTTGAGCTCTATTCTTGAATTTTGCTCCATAATTGATTATTACGAGGTATTTTTGACTTGGATATACTAAAATACGAATCCTTAGTCTTTGTCTTTTATCTCACTGGATTCGTTTTTTTTTAAAAAAAATTCATCATTCTCAGTCCTAAAAGGTGATGTAACTGAATATCTTTGGCCTGTAGAGCAAAGATGAATGATTACTTGATGAATATCTTTGGCTTGTAGAGCAAAGATGAATGATTACCTGATGAATATCTTTGGCCTGTAGTGCAAAGATGACAGGTGTTGAGATGAATATGACCACTGATGATACAAATGAATATCTTTGGCCTGTAGTGCAAAGATGAATATTTGATTCGAGATGTATATTGATTGATGTTACAGGGATAAAATATTGATGATGGACTTTTAAATCATAGAAGATAGTAGACTTTATTCTCTACTTAATTCTTCTAATGAACTGTTATTTCCGCTGCGAATATTGATCTGAAGTTGGTTGTCCATTATATTTTATCTGATTTGTTGAAGACTAACGATAATTTGTTTCCCATTATCTTAGTCATAATATTCTTTACTGAGCTAGTTGAGCTCACCCTTTTCATCTGTTGTCCTCTTCAGGAAATGAGAATGTTGCGGGAACTAGTCGGGGGACAGAGTGATGGTCCGAGTTAGAGCAGTAGTAGTCCTCACTATTTCTGATAAATAGTGTGATAATAATTGTAATGAGGACTTAGTTTGAATCTTAATATTTTTTACATATTTGTATTGAGACTCACAGTTGTGTGGTCGTATTTTGCACGACCGTATGATATAAAGTTTGTATTTGAATTCTGTACCATGTATTTGGCGACTCAGAATGGGTTGGCTTGAATGGACCTATTCTGGGGGGCGTCACAGTTGCCCCTAGCTGGATTGAGGGGAGTGACTACCTATCATACCCTGGCAATCATGTGTCAGTTCAATCAGCTTCAGAGTTTGCACCATTTTGAGGGGTCTGCTGATCAGAGGACGTCGGCTTCTTCTATGTCGTCCACCGACTTGGTTAGAGTATATGAGTGTTGGACTCATCGAGAGAGGGCTAATTTCTCTAGTAACCATTCGGGTCGTTCTCGTGAGAATTTTGCATGGTTGAAGGCAGAGACAGTAGTTGCATTAGCAGAGCCTCATTTATCTCCGATTATGGACTCCGACGAGGAGGAGCCTATGGAGGATCCGGATTCTCCTACAGAGGATGAGCTGTTCATAGGTTTGACAGTGGCTCTAATGAGTGATCTGTCAGTTATTCCTATAGAGACGGATCCGGCTTTAGCGGACTCACTATTCAGGACGACCTTTGAGCGAGATTCAGCTAGAGCGCAGATGTTGGCTGCCTTGTCTGGCAGAGATTTAGCTTTTGCTAAGAGAGATAGACTCAGGGTCGCTCTAGATGCTGGATTGATTGAGCGGGAGGAGCTCTAATCTTCCAGAGATGCAGCTATTGTAGAGCGAGACGAGATCTGCTCAGCTAGAGACGCAGTATATATTAAGATTGAGGAGACTTTCATTGCTCGAGACACAGCTTTTACGGAGAGGGATGAGGCTATAGCTTCCCTTAATTTCCACATTGCTGATAGTACTGCTCTTCGATCTTACACTTATGGTTTCATCACCAAGATGAGTGCGTATATGGATGACCAAAGTCCCACCTTACAGATGACCGTGGAGGTATTGAGTCGTATGGAGGTTGAGTGGATTGCACTTACAGCTGCTCCCCCATCTTCAGAGGGAGATGCCATGCTGGCATTGCTGACACGCTTGTCCTTGGATCCATATACTAGCTTTATTTTTCCTGCACAGACTAGATCAGCCATTTTTGTCATATACAGGGTATTATGTATATATTAAACAGTGTTATATATCAGAGAAATATAGTTTTGATTCACTTTCCTGCTTGGATATGCACTGTCATTGCTGAGTGATTACCACTTCTTTCATAACTCGCAGTTGTAGATGTATCTTGAGCTTCTCATTGATGGACTGACAGTTGAGATGTCAGGGAGTATCTTAGATGGGCATGTTGACCAGGGTAGCTTGATAGCATTTGGCTTCTATTTGTCTTTGGTGTCTTGGAACTGGTCTTTTATTTGTTTTTCAATTTTTCTTGAAGGTCAAACAGCACCGTAAATGGCTGCCTACGTACTCCCTGGTTAAGGGAGATCAGGTCATTTGTAGTTCAGGCTGTTTGGTTGGAGAGAGGTTTGAAAAGTATTTATCATGGGTTTTGAGTTTGGTTGGATGAGATTTTGAGTTTTTTATTTGGTTTGACCGCACCAGAAATGGCTGCCTACGTACTCCCGGATGTAGGGAGATCAAGTCATTCGTAGTTCCGGCTGTTTAATGAAAAACTGAACCTGATTTGATTCGTAGGACCCGGATGCGGGTATGGATGTGTTTCAGACGTAGTATCTCTTGATGGTGTCTGAATTGATGAGTTGGGGCAATTCATTCCCATCCATTTCTTGTAGTCTGATAGCTCCCCCTGTCAACACCTCCTTGACAATGAAAAGGCCTTCCCAATTTAGGGCGAACTTTCCTTTGACTTCATCCTGATTGGCTAGGACTTTCTTTAGCACCAAGTTATTTTCTTTGAATTACCGAATTCGGACCTTTTTGTTATAGGATCTGGCGATCCTTTGCTGGTATAACTGTCCGTGGAAAATGGCTGTAGCCCTCTTTTCATCTATCAGGGACAGTTGGTGATACCGATCTTGCAACCACTGATCCTCGTCTATCTGAGCATCAATTAATACTCGTAAGGATTCCATCTCTACCTCTATGGGAAGGACTGCCTCTATGCCATAGACCAACGAATAGGGGGTAGCCCCAGTAGAGGTGTGTATTGATGTCCTGTATGCTAACAGGGTGAGAGGCAGCAGGTCAGGCCATTCTTTGTGATTGGCGAACATTTTCAGCATGATCTTCTTGATGTTTTTATTGGCCGCTTCGACCGCACCATTCATTTTGGGCCGATAGATGATGGAATTGAGATGTTTGATGTGGAACTTACTGCATAATTCTTTCATTATTTGATTATTCAGGTTCTTGGCGTTGTCTGATACGATCACCTCCGGTTGTCCATATTGACAGACGACATTATTTTTGACGAACCTAATGATGATCTCTTTTTTGACTTTGGGAAAAGAGGTTGCTTTAACCCATTTGGAGAAGTAATCGATCATAGTGAAAATGAATCGATGACCATTACTGGCTTTTGGTTACACCTGGACCTATCACATCCATTCCCCACATGGAGAAAGGCCATGGTGAACTCATGTTGTGCAGCTTATTTGGAGGAACGTGGATGACATTTCCATGTATTTGGCATTGAAAACATCTCTTAATGTGATCGTCGCAGTCAGCCTTAAGAGAGATCCAATAATGTCCAGTTCTTAATATTTTCTTGGCCAGCAGATGACCGCTCATGTGTGGACCACAGACTCCACCGTGTATTTCATCCATAAGTCTTTGGGCTTGCTCTTTGTCGAGGCATCTTAACAGGCCTATTCCAGCATCCCTTTTGTAAAGTGCAACTCCGCTCAAATAGAACTTCATGGCCATTTTGTGAATTCGGTTTCGCTCGGATTGACTTGCCCCAATGGGTGTGGATCCATCACGGAGATATTCCTTAATATCTTGATACCAAGGTTGCTTGACATGACGTATTTCATCTGATACTTCTCCAATGTAATTCTCATATGTCGGGGCCTTTTGAATTATAAACTTGATGTTGGGAAATCCACACTTATCGGATATGCGGATTAATGAAGCCAACAATGTCAATGCATCAGCGAAGTCATTCCGACCCCGAGGAATATGAACGAAGGTTATGTCTTCGAATTTTGGGGATATTTTGAGGACCTACCGATGATAGGGCAACAAATGCAGTTCTTTGGTGAAATACGCACCGGTGGTTTATCTGATGACCAACTCAGAATCTCCGAAGACGAGTAAGTGCTTAATAGACATGGATTGGGCTAGTTTCAACCTCATTATACAGCCTTCATACTCGACCGTGTTGTTGGTGTAACCAAATTAAAGTTTGGTAGCCACAGGATACTGCTTTCCTGCACCAGAGATGAGGACTGCCCCAGCTCCGGCACCTTCCATGTTTACCACTCCGTCGAAATACATTTTCCATGGTTGGACTGTATTCTCTGACTGGAGTTGTTGAATTGTCATGATCCCATCATCTGGGAAATATGTCTCTAGGGGCTCGGACCCTCTTAAGGTGCTTCAGCTAATTGATCTGCAATGCCTTGACCCTTGATTGACTTCTAAGTCACGTAGACATTGTCAAATTGCTATAGAATCAACTGCCATTTGGACAGTCGGCAATTTAGCATTGGTTTATTGAATACATATTTGAGTGGATCCATGCGGGATATGAGGTAGGTCGTATGCCCATGTAAATAGTGTTGCAACCTCATGGCGGCCCATGCTAACGCACAACATGTCTTTTCGATCAGGGTGTACTTCTGTTCACCACTGCTGAATCTTTTGCTGATGTAGTAGATAGCTCTTTCTTTACTACTATCATCCTTCTGTCCTAACATGCAGCCCATTACGTTGTTATTGACGGACAGGTACATGAATAAGGGAACTCCATCCCTTGGGGGTACCAAAATAAGTGCTTCAGTCAGCTGCTTCTTAATGGCAAGGAAGGCTTGTTGACACTCCTCATTCCATTTGGTGGAGGAATTCTTCCTTAACAGCTTGAAAATGGGTTCACAGGTTGCTGTGAGCTGTGAAATGAAACGGCTTATGAAGTAATCCTCGTATCTCCTTCTCTGTATGCGGTACAGGCATTTCAGTAATGGCTTTGATCTTGGCAGGGTCGAGCTCGATGCCCCGATTGCTCAACAACAATCCTAACAGCTTGCCTGCTTTGACGCCAAAAACACATTTGGTGGGATTGAGCTTGAGGTTATACTTACATAACCTGTTGAATAGCTTCCTGAGATGGTCAATGTGATCATCCTCCCTCCGGGATTTGATGATGATGTCATCCACAAAAACTTTGATCTCTTTGTGTATCATGTCATGAAAGAGGGCCATCATGACTCGCTGATACATGGCTCCGGCATTGATAAGGCTGAAGGATAGTCGTCTATAGCAGAAGGTTCCCCAGGGACTGATAAAAGTTGTTTTCTCCTGGTCCTCTTCAGCAACCATGATTTGATGATAACCAGCAAAGCAATCCACGAAGGAATACATGCCATACTGCGCAGTATTGTCGATCAGGATGTGGATGAACGGTACCGGGAAATTGTCCTTGAGGCAGGGTTTGTTCAAATTTCAGTAATCCACGCAAACTTGTACCTTCCCTCCGGGCTTTGGCACGGGAACTATGTTTGACAACCATTCTGGGTATTTTGACACCATGATGATTTCAGCTTTGAATTGTTTAACAATTTCTTCTTTGACTTTCAGACTCCATTCAGGTTTCAATCGCCTGAGCTTTTTCTTAACTGGTTTGAATCCATCTTTGATGGGCATTTGATGGATGATAATATCGATGGATAAGCCAATCATGTCTTCATGTGACCATACAAATACATCCTGGTACTATTTTAGGAGTTTGATCAGGTCGGCTTTTTGATTGGGTGTGAGGTCTGATCCTATTTGGATTTCTTTGATGTTTTCGGAGGTACCTATGTTGATGGTGATGGTTTGGTCGATGTTTGGTTTGGGTTTGTCTTCTACCCATTCTTTGATCTCCTCGGGCACCTCATAGTCATTTTCCTCCTCTTGATCAATATCCATCAAGTCAAAGTTCATTTCTACATCAAAGTCATAGTCATTTTGATAGGTTGGCATCTCATCAGCATAGACACACACATCCAATGCTTGGGTCTTGAAAACAAAAATGCTTTCATTAACATATACAACTACTTAAATATACAGAGCATTTGTAAAGCATGACAAACGTTACTACTATAGCTGTACAAGCATAAGTAAGCAGTAAATGAAATCATGATTAAAGGGCAGATGTACTCTCTGCCCCTTTACCCTTTTTGACCGAGGCAAGGGACACTGCTCCAGTTGTCCAAGGTCAGATCCTCATGAACCGGGAGGATCAGGGATTTATGATTATCTGTCTCGTCTTGGATGATGACTGAGACATCCTTTATATTAGGGCCAGAGATCTTCTTTGAACTGCTCCCTTTTCCCTTCTTGATGCGAGGAATTTGAACTTGATCCCAGTCGCTGTCTGGTAGTTCGTCACTCATGCCCTCGTAGTTGATAATGACCCTCATGTTAGCGAATGAGTCTCGTCCTTCGTACTGTCTGCCTCAGGCTTGAGGGAATTTCTTTCATGGACAGGTATGATTGGAGGGAATAACATGGCTGATACCACAGCTGAGATTTTCCTCGTAGGTTTCACCCATCCAACATTTGTGAGGTTTGGCAGTAGAATTGTGGAGGCATGAGCCTTGGGATGTTTATGTGGGTTCCGGCGGCTTGACCCGGATGAATATCCTAATCCTGCTCTCCCAGTCTGACTTGGGATTTGGACTGGCATCTTGATACCTTGCTTATCCTTTCCCAACCCTTCTCCAGGTTGGAAACCCAAAGATACCATTTCTTACCCCACTGTCATTACTCCGGTGGAGACTTTAGGCTTTAAGGCTGGTGCCCCAATAGGTAGATACTGAGTATCGCTCACCTCTAGAGCTTGAAAACTGGCAGGTTTAATCCCCGCATCCAGGCTGATCACTGGCATATCCCCATGTATGTAGGTAGGGTATTATGGTTCGACATTCACTGTGATGAGGGTGCCATTAATAATGTACTTGAGTTGTTGATGAAGGGTGGATGGCACTACCCCTGCCATGTGTATCTAGGGTATGCCCAGCAATAAGTTGTATCCGATGGCGATGTTGAGCACCTGGAAAGATACGTAGAAAGTGTTTGGGCCAATATCTAGAGGAAGCTCTGTTTCCCCCATAGCCTGTCGGCGAGATCCATCGAAGGCCCGGATGACCATATGACTGGTTTTGATCCGATTTGGATTGATCTTCATCCTTTCTAAAGTATCGTATGGACAAATATTGAGGGATGATCCTCCATCGATGAGCACACATCCGATCACATATCCGAAGTACATTACAGCTATATGCAGGGACTTGTGGTGGCCCGCTCCCTCTGTCTGGATATCATCGTCTATGAAAGATATTACATTGATGTAGAAGATCTATTCGATCACGTGACGAATTTCTCGATATCT
Source organism: Panax stipuleanatus (assembly GCA_020205555.1). Lineage (NCBI taxonomy): Eukaryota > Viridiplantae > Streptophyta > Magnoliopsida > Apiales > Araliaceae > Panax > Panax stipuleanatus. The sequence goes on from CM035118.1 coordinate 35,363,342, forward strand.
ACTGTACGTGGCAAATGAGCTTCTTATAGTACTTTCACTAGAATGTTGCGATGATCCTCTGAGGATAGGACCAAGTCGAGGATGGACACTTGTTTAGGTGCGTCCTCCAAGCTTTGCACTATTTTGATTTCATTGTGTCCCATTTTGTTGAGGAACTCTTTGATTTTCTCTTCAGCCACCTTCTCTTTTGCTTTGATGACCAGTTTAATTACCCGCTGAGGTAGGTATAAGGGATTGTCCTTCGGCACAACGGTAATGTTGTTTGAAGTGGAGCCTTCATTATCCCCGTAGTTCCATAGGACACACTTCAGACTAATGATTGGATACTGAGGTCTGAAGGGCAAGAATAGAGGCTGAGGTGCAGCCACCTTCACAGGATCTGGTAGTTTTTAAACCCCTTTCCCAGGCAGTACTAAAGGTTTGAGAGTTGACTCCCCATCGCAGGATATAACAGCCACTGTGTTCTAGTTCCATACAGTGGGGATCCAGAGAGTGTCATTGTCTGGGAGATCGAGGATTTGATTTCCCCTTATCCGATCCCCATTTTCAATCATGTCTTGAATCAAGTTACGAAGTGCCCAGCAATCTTCAGTATCATGGCTAGGTGAATTTGAATGGTACTGACATATTTGGTCAGGTTTGAATTTTCTGGCTCGAGGGTTCAATGGAGGTAACAAATCTGCAACCATTCCTTCGTTGATTAGCATTTGAAGGATTTCTTCCATTGATTAATTTAGGTTGGTGAAGTTCCTCTGGAATAGGAATTTCCCATCTACTCGGAGATTCTCTTCTCCGGCCACCCTGTTAGCCCAAAGATCATTCTCATTAGACTGGTATTGATTTCTCGGGGAAGTGATCTCCGGTGTGGGAGGACGATCGATAATGGACTGGTTGATTTGTTTCACCATACTCCTGGTAAGCTGATGCTGGTAAACGACCAATTCTACTAAATGCTCGATCTGCTCCTTGATAGACTTGATCTCCTACTCTATCAGGAACCTCCTTTCAAAAACTTCCCAACTATCTGGGCTGGTGTTGTTGGATTAAATTGATTCTCCCACATAATGGAGGTAATTGGATCCTTCTCCATATGTGGTGCTAATCATGTTGACATTCTCCTCTTTATGTTGTGGCAGAGGATTTTCCTGCACATGGGGTTGCTCAGGCTTGTGACCACAATCTCTCCACTGTCAATCAAATCTTGTATTTTGTGCTTGAGAGACCAACAGTCTTGGGTGTTAATGCCTGGAGATCCAGAGTGATAAGCACACTTCTTGCTTGGGTCGAAATTTCGACCATTAGTGTTGGTTGGTGGAAGGAGTTGGACAATCTTCTTCTGGGCTGTCAGAAGTTTGAATACGTTCTCGAGTGAATCCCCTAGAGGGGTGAAAGTTCTTCGACGCCTAACCTCCATATTTTTCTAGAGTAGAGGGTTTGAAGGCTGTGCTGGAATTTGAAAAGGGGTATAATTCCTCCTTTAAATGGGCATACTGTTTGACTCGCCCCTTGGATTTTGTCCTTGTAAGACTAAGGACACTTCTTTGTCTTTCTTTTTGTGCACCCTCCGGGGATTATTCCCATAATTTCTGGACTGGATATGCTCAGCAACAGCTTTAAGGGCTGTTAGATCTTTTATCTTCCCGGATTTGAGCACCAATTCGGCCATTTCGCCATGTTTGATCATTTCAGAGAATGGTTTTCCTATGCCTGCTAGGACCCTCTCATAATAAGGCGCTTCTTGGATGTCGATGAAGGTCATGACTATTTTAGATTCAGTCATAGCTGGGGTGACTTGTGCTGCGACCCGTCTCCATCACTAGGCATATTCTCTGAATGATTCAGTGTTATTCTTCCTGATCTTGGAAATTTGGTATCTGTCTGGAGCAAGTTAAGATTGGAAGCTGTATTGACCGAGGAAGGCGTGGGCCAGTTCTTCCCAACTGTGGATTTTGGAGTTGTCCAGATGGGCAGACCATGCTCTCGCCTCTCCGGTTAGACTCTTCTGAAATAGCTACATTCGAAGCTTCTCGTCCTCTACATAGGATCCGAGTTCTCCAATGAATACTTTTAAGTGTGTGTAAGGATCTCCCATTCCATTATACTTCTCGAAGTCGGGAGTTTTAAATTTTTCTGGATAACGAGCCCCGGGGAATATACAAAGGTCGGAGTAATTGACACTACTGAATGCCCCAATCCCTTTGATTTATCGGAGAGCTTCCTCCATTTGTTATACTTTCTTCATAATGTCACCAGCTTCTTGTTCTTTGATGAGGGGGGTGATTTCAGGGGTTTTGTTGATCGTGTTCTGGTTTTGTGGTCCAGGAATATGAGTTTCAGCCTTTTCAGTCTCTTAACCGCCAGCACTACCACCAGATGCTCCTGGTTCTGTGTGAGCTTAAGAGTGTTTCCCTTTAAGGGCCTTACTTTGTTCTAGTAGGAAACCGGCTAACTCGACTATCTAATTTTGCAGTCCTTCAAACTCTTCCCGGGATACCGGGGCGGATTTTGGTTGAGTACTAGAAGCTATGTCCGTGGATGGACTGGGTGCTTTAGATTTAGACCTAGTAACAGGACCAATTTTTACCTATAACAAAACGTAGGCTTGTCAATTCTCTGATGTACGTAAGGACAGGATGCATGATGTGTTTTTTAGATTTTATCCTGCAAAATCGAGGTTAGTTGTTTTGATGGCAGGATGACATGGTATTTTGACAAGGAAAGTAAATCTTTCATTATGATATTTACATTGCGCTCCTTGATAATTGGAGACTTAACATGGAATTGAAAGAGGAAGGCATGAAGAAGCTTACCTTCGAATTTGGTTAATCAGAGGATGACCTATCCTAGGTTACTCTCACGGCTTTTGTTTCGGCATGAAGGTTTCCAGATCATCGCAATTTATTAGAGGGGAAATTAATCCGATCGTTCAACTGGAGCAAATCTGGGTGGTGCATTTTCATGAGCCCTAGAGACTTAGTCATCCCCAGAGACATTACTTATCACCGACCGAGTTTTCCTCCTTGTGAGAGGGACACACAACATACATTCACATACATCGTGCCTTACCGTAGTGCATATGATGACATGGGTGCGAAGCACTAATTATGGGTACGAAGCACTAAAAAGCAGGAAAGCCTCCATTCACATTCATTCAATGTAAAGATGCAGCATTCACTCATTCAGTGACTGTGGAGACGCAGAATTTCACGCATTCAATAGTTTTGAAAGGGAAATATTTGAAAAGATTTGAAAGCGGCCTAAGCCCTCTACTGTCCCCAGCGGAGTCGCCACCTATCAACGTTGGTTTAAAAAATCCGCGGGATCTTTTAATATCTTTTCCTAAGTTCTCTCTACCGTCACTCTTTTTATTTAGAAAAAAGGTTTTGAAGGGTTTTTTAGGAGAAAGGCCAACATGTATAATGTCAACGATTTGAACGTTTTACAGAGTCGCCAGCTGGTAGATTTGAAATGGTTGTACCAACTCAATCGAATTTTGTTTGAAATAGGCCCAATTGCTGGACACTGTCGAAACTTGATCTTTGACAACAAAGTTTTGAGCTCAGGGGCTTGGTTAAGTGTGGGGAAGGTGTTAGGCTCCCCACGGCTCCCGTGTAAACACAGTACCGCATTTTTTCAATATTTTCCTTAAAAAACTGAAATGCGTGAGTGAATGCTGTTTGAAAATTGGGCCTATTGATTTGATTGATTGAAAGTAGTGCTTTGCTTCGTTGAACCTATATACAAAGGGTTTGATTTGATTTGAAAATCAGTCTTTGATTTGATTTGCAAAAGCATTTAATTTGATTTTCTTTGAAAAGCTTTTCTTTTGATTAATTTGAAAATGATGTTTTGAAAGCCGGTTTACAAGCCCTTACGCTGCCATAAAAATTGAAGCCTGTTAATACTTCTAATTTTATCTTTATAGCCTTAAGGTTGCACGTGAATGGTGATTTGTCGGGCTGCGAAGCATCCTCAACCACAAAAATAGACAAGTGTCGGTCTCCTCATGGGGATGAAAACCATCAAAGGGATGCTGACACGATAATTCACATTTTTTCATTATCTTGAGACCTTAAATCCGGATAACTGTTTTAAGTTCTGTTTACATGTAGATTTCTACAGCAAAACTGGCAGGGTACAGTTGGAAATCAAAGTTTGTCCATCGTGAGAATCAGATTCCGATCGTTTTGATCTTGAATCCCACGATTCCTAGGCTTACATATGAATAGCCAAAACCTGCACAGTTCAAATTTGTACAGAAACAGATAAATATCCCAATACTGCTAGAACCGAGGATTCATTCAGAAAATCTTGGTCTGCATGGCCGAATCGTCTCGTTCCCACTAGATAGCAATCTAAGGGATGCGAGGTTGCTTTTGAAGCTAAAACTAGAAAGAAAGCTAGATTTAAGGAAATCTCAGCCATTCTAGCTTCCCTGTTCAGTTTAGAGGTTTTGAACCATTTGAAAACTAGAATTGGCGAGATTTAAATAAATCTAATCCGCCTAGTAGATACGTCAGTGCCAATTCATATAAGATGAATATTTAAAGCAGCAGTTGAATAGAAAGCGAGTAAAGCAATATAAATATATATATATATATATATATATACAAATATATATTTATAAGCTGTAAAAGGCGATGGGTTTTCACGCCAGTGCCCGGACTGGTATTAAATATATATATATATATATGCATAAATATATATATATATATATATATATGCATAAATATATATAAAAGCAGTAAAAAGGCCACAGAATGATCTAGGCCGAACTATAATGTAAATGTACATAAAAGTAGTCAACCAGTGACTGGGGAGATCACCCAGTATGGCGAAGTGTGCAAAAATAGTATAAAGGCCACGAAATAGTCCGGGCCAGACTGGAATGTAAATTACAGAAAAGTAGTCAACCAGTGACTGGGGAGATCACCCAGTATGGTGAAGTGTGCAAAAACAGTATAAAGGGCGATGGGTTTTCACGCCGGTTCCCGGTCTGGAATTGAAATATATATATATATATATATATATATATATATATATATATATATATATATATATATTGACAGAAATGTAGTCAACCAATACTGGGAAGAGAACCCAGTTATAGTGAAAATCGCTTATATATGCGTAAATATATATAAAAGCAGTAATCTACCTCGGATTTGACATCCGGGCTTGACAGAATTGAAATGTTAGTATATATACACTTAAATATATACAAAAAAGGTCCAAACCTAGACTGGGAAGATAACCCAGTCCGGCGAAGTTGCTAGAACGTGTGTGCTAGTGCATTGAAGCTGCTGGACCTGATGGATCATCAATCTGAGTTGTAGAAATGCCAGAAAATTAGTTTATGTACAAAAATATACCAAATTTTGAGGTAAACGGCCACGGAACTAAGTTCCAGGCATTGTTAGAAAACAAAACTTAACGTGCAAGTGTATAAAAGTACGAAGAAGTAATATTCACTTTCTGATCCTGAAAATACTTACAATGGACTGTTACACAGGCTTATTGCCAAATCGTAGGCTCTATACGTCCAAATATACCGGTTATTTTCTAATATGTGGTAGTATATGGGTATATCTACGTTTTAGAGTGAAAATATTTGAGATTGGAAGAGGTGTAAAAGTTGGAAAATCCAACTGGCAGAGCTTCGCTGCGTTTTTTTTTCAAATGAAGGGGGGCACCTCTATTTATAGGCCAGGGAGCCTCCACTCTACCTGATGTTGCCGCAGGTAGAGGTGCGGCTCCCCTGTTGGGGCCCGCGGTGTCAGGTTCTATCGTCTCGAAGTACGTGCACTATAGACAACACACAGTCGAAGTCGAAACTTTCTAACTTTTGATCGGAGCGTCCGTTTGAGGCGTGCGATACCTTTTCGAAAGGCCCTTTCCAAGAATGTTGCAATGAAATGGGATAAAACATTTTTCAGGTCCCAAAAGACGGGTTCATAACCAGGTCTTCGATTCCCCGCAGTTTGTCCATTGAGCTATCTTGCGTCGTTTGCACTCGAGATCGTCGTTATGGTTCATTCTAACTTCGATGGCATCAATTCAGCTTGATTTTAATCAAATTGATTGAGAGTTGATAAAATAACTGTTTTGCCCCTCCCGGGGTGGTCCTTGGTGGATCTGGCTTCCCAGGGTCATCTCTGGGGCAGAACTGCACTTCCCGGACTGAGACCGAGATGACTCGACATGTCCTGGGTTAATGTCGAGGTTAACCTGCACCTCCCAGGTTGATGTCGGGGCTTGACTTGACAGCCCGATAATGAGATCGGGATTGATCGGTATCTATCAAGTTGCTACCGGGACTGATTTGTACCTCTTGGGTTGCTGCCGAGGCTGATTTGAAGGCCCGATATTGAGATTGGGGTTTGAACTGACAGTCCGATCGGAGATCGAAGATCGGGGTTGATTTGATAGCCCGATATTGAGATCAGGGTTGTTTTGATGGTCCGATTGACGATCGGAGCTGGAATGACTGTTCGATTGACGATCGGTGCTGGATAGACGGTTCGATTGGAGATCGAAGCAGGATAGATGGTCCGATTAGAAATTGAATTTGGATAGACGGTCCGATTGGAGATTAGAGATGGATAGACAGTCCGATTAGAGATCGGAGCTGGATAGACAGTCTGATTGGAGATCGAAGCTGGATAGACGGTCTAATTGGAGATCAGTGCTGGATAGACGGTCCGATTGGAGATCGGAGCTGGATAGACGGTCCGATTGGAGATCAGAGCTAGATAGACGGTCCGATTGGAGATCGGAGCTAGATAGACGATTCGATTGGATATCAGAGCTGGATAGACAGGCCAATTGGAGATCGAAGCTTGATAGACAGTTCGATTAGAGATTCAAGCTAGATAGACAGTCCGATTAGAGATCAGAGCTGGATAGACAGTTCGATTGGAGATCGAAGCTGGATAGACGGTCCGATTGGCGATCGGAGATAGATTGACTGTCCGATTGGAGATCGGAGCTGGATAGACGGTCCGATTAGAGATCGGAGCTAGATAGACGATCCGATTGACGATCAGAGTTGGATTGACTGTCCGATTGGAGATCGGAGCTGGATAGACGGTCCGATTAGAGATCAGAGCTAGATAGACGATCCGATTGACGATCAGAGCTGGATTGACTGTCCGATTGGAGATCGGATTTGACTGGAGTATCGACATTGGTGATCGAATTTGACTGGAGTACCGATATTAGTGATCGAATTTGACTAGAGTACCGATATTGGGGATCGGATTTGGGTTTACCGACATTGAGGATCAAATTTAAGTGGAGTACCGATATTGGGGATCGAATTTGGGTTTACCGACATTGGGGATCAGATTTAAGTTTACCAGCATTGGTGGCCGGATTTAGGTTTACCGATATTGGTGGTCGGATTTAGGTTTATCGATATTGGGGATCGAATTTAGGTTTACCAATATTGGGGATTGGATTTGGGTTTACCGATATTGGGGATCAAATTTGAGTTTACCGACATTGGTGGCCGAATTTAGGTTTACCGATATTGGGGATCGAATTTGGGTTTACCGATATTGGAGATCGGATTTAAGTTTACCGGCATTGGTGGCCGAATTTAGGTTTACCGACATTGGTGGCCGGATTTAGGTTTATCGATATTGGGGATCGAATTTGGATTGGAAGCCTGGTATCTGTACCGGGGTCTATTTGATTGACGGCTTTGCCCTTCTACAGTGTTCGTATTGGGGTAAGAAAAATTTCGAGTGTCTACAAATACCATTGTGAATAAGATGTTGATACCTAAATATAACAAGTAAATATGAGCTATGACAAGTCAGAATAAGATGTTGATACCTAAATATAACAGGTAAATATGAGCTATGACAAGTAAAATGAGACTTGAGTTAAGCACAGATTTTTTTGCCCTGAATTGGGATAGGAAAGAATAAATGAAGTAATAAATACGATTAGAGTAATTCAATAAATAAGTGTTTAGGGATAGCCATAATTTGTATATAAGGTTATAGTGATTCTGGGGACAGAATCCTTATAAGGAGGAGAGAATGTAAGGACCGAGAATTTTACATGATTATGTGTAAATTTTTACGAATAAATTTTTTTTTGAAAGTATTTGAATCATATAAGTGAATATGTGAATTAAGTTAGATAGTTAATTTATTTATTAATTAAGATGAATACTTAATCAATTTGATTAAGGAATAGTAATATAAGTTATGTTAAAAATTAACATAGCTTGAATGTTAACCTTGAAGGGTAAATTAAAAAGATTTATAATCTTTAAGTGATAAATTATTGATATGAATTATATATAGTGATTAAATGAGTGGTAATAACTTATCAAGCCATTTAGGCTAATTAAGTTAATAAACTAATGGAATATATGATGACTTATGTAGATTATGTACGTGATTAAATAAATATACATTATATAATGTGTATATATTTATTTAGCATAAAAAGAGAGTTAAGAATATAGTTTTGTAACCTAATATATATTTTAGGTATGTGAATTAAATAACCTAAGGGTTGTAATATGGAATAATGTTAGTATTTAAAATATATACTAACCCTAAGAGATTTAGTTTATATATCTCAATTAGTTAATTTTATAACTTAATTAAAGTAAGTCTAATTGGGTTATAAAATTAAAAGTACATGAGTGATTATTTAAATTACAAATAGGTGTAATGAAAACATTAATTAAATGATTAGGGTAAGATAGAATCAAAAGTATTGAACTATGTTTATTTCATGGCCCAATGAATTATTTTAGGGAGCCCAAAAGATTAAATGAGTGGCCCAACTTTTAGCCCAAATGAAGAGGGACTCATTGGACATTTAGTAAGCTAAATAAGGCATTAAAAGAAAACAAAATGGGGAGAAAAGAAGCCCATAATTTCTGTGACGCCCCCAAAATAGGTTCAATATTCAACCCACCTATTATGGGTCGCCAAGAAATTCATGGTACAGAATCCAAATAAAAATCTTTTATATCCAATTGTCGTACACAATACGACAACACATAAAGTGTGAGTTTCAATACAAATACTGTACCCACACTCTAAATCAATGATACGTTACATAAAGATAAAGTCAATAACTATTTTAGGAATTAAAATATTTGAAAAATGCTAAATGAAACCTTCGTACATGGGCGACCATGCATCTAAGTTATAATAGGACTTGAGAATTATCCTTGGTTGACCTAATAGACCCCAAAGAAGAACGAGAAGATTACTATCATGTTCTTTCCAATGGTGGATTTTCTCTTGCCATATAATTATCTCAATTTTCTCAAACTGAGGATTATATTCCAACCATACTCCAAGATTATATAGGTAGTGCTCATAGATATAATCAGCAAGTGGATTTGCACAACCCTGTCTTATGATATCCCGAAGTCGTATGTCATTAGACATCTTGTATGATAGCGGCAAAACACCCTTCCAAAGTTGGGTTCACCTCAACCTATTCGGTTCACCAAAATCAACGGTTAAATGACGCTTTAAAATACGACACACACATTTTAAATTCTCAATATAATTATTATCATACTGTTTTATGGGAAACTTCAATAGCTATCGACCATCTTTCTATTCCCCTGTTATCCCCGCTCGACCCCGCTACACTCTTATTACCTAAAAGGAATTGTGAAGCAAAAGGGTAAGCATAAATAGCCCAGTAAAGAATATCATCACTAAAGATAATCAAATTATCAATAGCGTTCGTCAGTAATAAATCAGAGATTTAGAACGTATGGTAGATGATAAAACTTTTCAACCATAGTTGCAGCGGAACGAAAAATCCATTAGAAGAGTCAAATAGACCATAATGTCTATTATCTTCTCTATGTTAAAAGTCCACCAACAATGTTTTATCCATGTAACATTAATCAACAGTTCCTGTCCACAATCATGTGAATAATTCATAATCATAATTGTGTTGCTAAATTCCTCTTCGCGCCCAGGACGAAGATAATTTTCATCACCTGTCTTTACCTGAAACACCAAAGATCATAGTTATACCAAATCACAGTTCATGTTCATAATCATGCTAATCAATTCATCTTTGCACTACAGGTCAAAGATATTCAACAATTAATCATTCATTTTTGCACTACAAGTTAAAGATATCCATCAGTAGCTCATCTTTGCACTACAGGCCAAAGATACTCACAAATCAACAGCTCATCTGTGCACTACAAGCCAAAGATATTCATCAATAGTTCATCTTTGCACTACAGGCCAAAAAAATTCATAAATCAACAGCTCATCTTTGCACTACATGCTAAAGATATTCATCAATAGTTCATCTTTGCACTATAGGCCAAAGATATTCATAAATCAACAGCTCATCTTTGCACTACAGGCCAAATATATTCAAATCTCAAAGAAATATCTAATTATTTCAGAATTTATAGAAATAACATTTATAATCATGTTGATCAATTCACCTTTGCACTTAAGCTAAAGGTATTCAATTGCAAACTCAATGGTCATGATCATACCAGTCAACAATTTATTTTTGCACTACTGGCCAAAGAGAATCCATAGTCATTGTTATACTAATAATCTACCCATCTTTACACTCAAGTCAAAGGGAACTTCCATCACCATGATTATAAAAATGTTATATATAATGAATAGACATAGTAAGAACAAAATGATCAAAACATGGATCTAATTTCAAGAGTAAGATTCATAAATCAAATATAATTTGGATAGAAAAAAATATTTTTTTTATCGTGAATAGTACTTGTTGGGTAAAATCTAGTTATGCACAACACGCAAGTATACGTGGTCAACAAGTAATAGAGTGAAAGTAAAGTGTCGATCCCACAAGGAATTATTTAATAAGAATCACCAAGTACTAACCCGTAACCAACTCAATCTTAGTCAAACGAATGAATTTCAAATTATATAATAAAACTACTATTAAATTCCACTAGTTAAATTAAGATTACCACTAATGATCACAGTTACCACTATTACCACTAGTTAAATTTAGATTACGGAGATTTAAGATCACAACTTCACTTATCGATTCATCTAAGTTAACATACTTCTCATCAATTATTCTCTCTATACTGAATTGTTAATCAAGAACATGAAAATAAATAAAACCACCTCTCGATGCATCATACCAATCTCACTCAAATCCACAGATGATAGAATTAAGAAACACACCCTAATTAACTAATCCACTATATTTCTATGTGAATTACAATTAAAAAAGATTTAATCACAAGTTCTCTATTAGATTACATATGGCATAAAGGAATATCTCTATCCTAAACACGAATCATAATTTCCATCTATGCAGAAATCACAAACACAGGCTATCATGATCAGATCTAAATCTATACTCCTCAATCAATTTCATATAGATTATCACGGTAATTGTTAGCTAGGCAATTAAGCAATTAATTCTAAATCACAATAGACAATTCACAACGATAGATCACAATAATTGATAGAGAATCATAATAAAATAAATTACACAATAAGATCCATTGCAATCTTAAACAAAGAATTAGTTCATTGAATTAAAACTAAGAATCCACACTTGAATACACATTGAAAGATAAGAAAAAGAATTGAATCTGTTGCCGGCAAATTCTGCTCCGTCTCACTCTTGATCTGGATCTCTAATGGCCTCCAAGTGCTTCAATATCCAAATCCCCTTTCAACTAGGGTTTATTATTTTTATTGAAAACTAGATTAATAATAAAACTAAACAAATTGAATAATTTAATAACTAATATATTATATATATATATATATATATAATAAAAACTACTTACGTCCCACTAACTATTTAATATATATTTATATATATATTCACCCCTCCTTTGCTACAGGTTACGTGTCCCTTCCTTCTTTCAAGTCCTTTCCATCAATAATACTAAGGCTACTATACTAATATACTATATAAGCTAAAGGAATGCCCCAAGCTGGTCTCGTCACTCTCCTCTCCGTGTTCGGTCCAAGCCCCTTCATAAAATAAAATTCGTGGCTCACTTGCCATTTCAATTGCTAGCCCATCCGAATTAGAAAAGGAATTCGAGCTGCATTACGTCACCCTCTATATCATAAACATAACAGCCTTATCATCTCTTGTTGCACAAGTCCGAGTCAAAGTAGGAAAAGTAGTCAGCAGCCTTGTATGCTTTAAATTATATATCTAACGTGGCCCACTATAAAAGAAGTCAGCACCTCTTTCTTTGATAGCCCACGAATAGGAGTAGGAAAATTTCCAATTGAATATATTATATCCCCCTCCATGTCATCAGGTCCGTGTATCTGGTGAAGTTCCATGTACATATTCTTTATAATCGCTGCCTTGTAATCCAATTCATAGCCCAAGTCCGTGTAGAAAAAGAGAAGTGAGTCTTCAGCAGTTCTGGTACCACCCCGCCCCAGCGGGGGATTTCTTGCACAATGCCCCGCCCCATCTGGAGAACCCTTTGTCCAGCTACTTATGTTGCATGGCTTCTTGATTTCGTGGCCCACGTTATTCACTTTGTCAGCTGCTCCTTTTAGTGATAAAATAGAATCCCTCCTCAATTAAGAATGCATGAAATTCGTGAGCTACTAGGCAATTCGTGAGCTGCTCATGACCTTGGGCCCATGCATTATGAGTTGGCCAATTACTTTGAGTCCATTAATTACCGAACTAGGTCAGCCCAATTGAGTTTGTCCTTTAGCTCCAAATTCTCCTTTTACGCCCACTTCCGCACTCATTCCGGTACCTACACATAAACGTATAAACCCAAGGTAAAATGATAGTAAAAGTACTTGAAAACCTTAAGACTCAAGCTATTAAGACTATAGATTAGTGGGTATTAAACCCACTCATCAAATACCCCCAAACTTGAGACTTTGCTTGTCCTCAAGCAAACACACAAATTAGACAGAATCACTCTCTAGCAATGATCCACTCAACCAATGAATCAATATGAATTTGAACATGACCTCAAAAGTTACAACAAATGATACCCCACAGAAAATTTCAAAACAATGTCATGTCTAAGAATTTTAACAATTTTCATAAGTTCCACATCTACTCATAATCCTTTTAGTTCGTGTATGCATCCAAATGTTCAAACCAAGTCATGATTTAGATAAAATCAACCAATACTCATAAAAATTTTTAAAAACAACTCTCAAAACTTCTTATCACATCAATCTCGGCTAATAAAGATAAAACACAATTTTTCTTGAGGATCAACCGGATATTTAAACATTTAAGCACATATGAACCCTTCCCAAGTACTTCAAAGTTACTCTTTTTCTCTTTTATTTTTTTTTCTTTTTAGTGAGTGGGTTTTACGCTCCATCTCACTTTCCACTTCCTTTAAACGAGTGCGTTTTACGCTCTATCTCGTGCCTGTGTTTATGGGGAGTGTGTTTTACGCTCCATCTCGACCCACCACAAAATTCAATTATTCAACTCGGAAAGGTTCCAATTTATTTTTTCAAAAAAATACTCCACGATTTCCCCCAAACTTATGTGAGTGCCTCATTTTAACTTTGAATGATGCTTAAATAAGATTTCTCAAGATGCAATGATAGCTTTCATAAGTATTTAATAAAAAAATTTCAATCCCGACTGGCTAAACAAATGGATATGTGTAAAATTTTTAAAAATTTCGTAAGTAGTGTGAAACCAACTAATGAGTTGAAATATAGACTCAGCATACTCATCAATTTTCCAAGAGTTAAAAACATTAATCACCCACTTATCATTGGCCATTAAATTCCATCAAAACATTGCCCAAGTGAATACTAAACATGATAAATACCCCCAAACTTAAAACAGACATTGTCCTCAATGGCTAAGATAGGAAAAATTAAAAGAGAGGACTTCCCTGAAAATATAGCAATGTTCCTCCTTGTCTGCTAAGTCTAAAGAATAAGCTAGCTCATTGGAATGAATCGGGCACCACACTCGAGTTGAACTTGACTCACCTGTGAACATGATACAATCACGTTTATTAAATCCTAAAAAAAATGACAAATCTAAAAAATAATATGAAACCTAAAAAAAACTAAAAATAAAAATTAAACTTGGGTTGCCTCCCAATAAGCGCTTGATTTATAGTCCTTCAGCCGGACTTTGTCTAGTCAACGCTATCCAATTCCTCTTCGAAAGTTGAGGAACCCTCCATCCATCAGTAAAAAATAATCTTTTGGAAATTTCCCACACGCGATGCCCAGTGCATCAAAGTCACCTAGCATTCTCTTATTCGGTATAATCTCCATTAAGAACGTCCAACAGCTAGGTGTTTTCTCCATTGTGTATGTGATCACTTTGGGGCATGGAAGCTTGTCACACACAATGGGCTCTTCGTCTATCTTCTTTTTCTCGTCCCACCATGGCTTCAAAATTGTACTCGCTCTTATGTCATCAAGAGCTTTGCCGACGACATGACTACCAATCGGGCATGATTTTACAAATCTGACTGACTCTTTGATCTTTGGTGGAGACCCATTTAGATCTTCGTCGACCTCTATTTTATTATCCCCATTTGTTTCCACACTTTCTATATCTTGTGGCTCATCCAGTTGCAGATTTGGTTCGGGTTCTCCATCAGTTTCGTCATCCATGTCATAAATCCAAGTACTTGGAGGACAGTTGTTTGAGGCGTTGGTGAGTTGTTCCATCTGATTATTAAAATTTTGAGTTGATAACTCTTGATCTTAAATTGAACTCTCTTGATTAATCCTCCTCTCCTCTATGTCTGCTATGACGTTTGACATGAGTTCCTCCAGATTTGACTTTTTTTCTTGTGGCTCATCCAATAGCAGATTTGATTTTTGCTCTCCATCAGTTTCGAAATCCATGTAATTAGGGCTAGTGTTTGGAGGAATGTTATTCACGGCTTTCGGATTCTTTTTTGTTTCACTTGGCAAATCTCCTTGGGGCCGACTATTCATTGCATTCGCTATCTGTCCTATTTGAATTGATAAATTCTTCATTTCCGTCCGTAGAGATTTCCTCGCCGCGTCATTTTCTGTTTGGATTCTGGCCAAAGCCTCTTCCCAACCTAGCTTTTCTTCTTGTGGCAATGGAGGTGGACATGAAAATTCCGGTGTGTATGATGGATTTGGAGCGTAGTATTGGTCTTCATAATTATAGCTCCATGAAGAATCAGAGTGATACCCCCAATCTTGATGATAGTTAGGCTCAACATAGTTGTTGAGGTAATCACCACTATATGGTGCCGGTTCAAAACTGACGGTGCATTGATGACTCGAATGATTACCAGCACAATAGTCACACGTAACTGCCATCCTTCGACTCCGTTGGGCTGCTATAACCTCCAACGTCTTCGAAAGCTTTTCAATCTGTGCTAATATAAGTTCATCAATACCTGCTTTCCTTGGTTGAGTCATGTTCGTATATGGCCATTAATAATTGAATTCAGCCATAGTATCTGAAAAAAAAAGAGTAAAATAGGAAGAGAATTAAATAAATAAAAAAATATTTAAATTAAGACTAATTTGATTAAAATTAATATTGATAAATAATTATTAAATTAATTCCCCGGCAACGGCGCCAAAAATTTGTAGGGTAAAATCTAGTTACGCACAACACGCAAGTATACGTGGTAAACAAGTAATAGAGTGAAAGTAAAGTGTCGATCCCACGGGGAATTATTTAATAAGAATCATCAAGTACTAACCCGTAACCAACTCAATTTATTCAAACGAATAAATTTCAAATTATATAATAAAACTACTATTAAATTCCACTAGTTAAATTAAGATTACCACTAATGATCACAGTTACCACTATTACCACTAGTTAAATTTAGATTACGGAGATTTAAGATCACAACTTCACTTATCGATTCATCTAAGTTAACATACTTCTCATCAATTATTCTCTCTATACTGAATTGTTAATCAAGAACATGAAAATAAATATAACCACCTCTCGATGCATCATACCATACTCACTCAAATCCACAGATGATAGAATTAAGCAATACACCCTAATTAACTAATCCACTATATTTCTATGTGAATTACAATTAAAAAGGATTTAATCACAAGTTCTCTATTAGATTAGATATAGCGTAAAGGAATATCTCTATCCTAAACACGAATCATAATTTTCATCTATGCAGAAATCACAAACACAGGCTATCATGATCAGATCTAAATCTATACTCCTCAATCAATTTCATATAGATTATCACGGTAATTGTTAGCTAGGCAATTAAGCAATTAATTCTAAATCATAATAGACAATTCACAACGATAGATCACAATAATTGATAGAGAAGCATAATAAAATAAATTACACAATAAGATCCATTGCAATCTTAAACAAAGAATTAGTTCATTGAATTAAAACTAAGAATCCACACTTGAATACACATTAAAAGATAAGAAAAAGAATTGAATCTGTTGCCGGCAAATTCTGCTCCGTCTCACTCTTGATCTGGATCTCTAATGGCCTCCAAGTGCTTCAATCTCCAAATCCCCTTTCAACTAGGGTTTATTATTTTTATTGAAAACTAGATTAATAATAAAACTAAACAAATTGAATAATTTAATAACTAATATATTATATATATATATATATATATATATAATAAAAACTACTTACGTCCCACTAACTATTTAATATATATTTATATATATATATTCACCCCTCCTTTGCTACAGGTTACGTGTCCCTTCCTTCTTTCAAGTCCTTTCCATCAATAATACTAAGGCTACTATACTAATATACTATATAAGCTAAAGGAATGCCCCAAGCTGGTCTCATCACTCTCCTCTCCGGGTTCGGTCCAAGCCCCTACATAAAATAAAATTCGTGGCCCACTTGCTATTTCAATTGCTAGCCCATCCGAATTAGAAAAGGAATTCCAGCTGCATTACGTCACCCTCTATATCATAAACATAACAGCCTTATCATCTCTTGTTGCACAAGTCCGAGTCACAGTAGGAAAAGTAGTCAGCAGCCTTGTATGCTTTAAATTATATATCCAACGTGGCCCACTATAAAAGAAGTCAGCACCTCTTTCTTTGATAGCCCACGAATAGGAGTAGGAAAATTTCCAATTGAATATATTATATCCCCCTCCATGTCATCAGGTCCGTGTATCTGGTGAAGTTCCATGTACATATTCTTTATACTCGCTGCCTTGTAATCCAATTCATAGCCCAAGTCCATGTAGAAAAAGGGAAGTGAGTCTTCAACAGTTCTGGTACCACCCCGCCCCAGCGGGGAATTTCTTGCACAATGCCCCGCCCCAGCGGGACAACCCTCTGTCCAGCTGCTTATGTTGCATGGCTTCTTGATTTCGTGGCCCACGTTATTCACTTTGTCAGCTGCTCTTTTTAGTGATAAAATAGAATCCCACCTCAATTAAGAATCCATGAAATCCGTGAGCTGCTAGGCAATTCGTGAGCTGCTCATGACCGTGGGCCCATGCATTATGAGTTGGCCAATTACTTTGAGTCCATTAATTACCGAACTGGGTCAGCCCAATTAAGTTTGTCCTTTAGCTCCAAATTCTCCTTTTACGCCCACTTCCGCACTCATTCCGGTACCTACACATAAACGTATAAACCCGAGATAAAATGATAGTAAAAGTACTTGAAAACCTTAAAACTCAAGCTATTAAGACTATAGATTAGTGGATATTAAACCCACTCATCAGTATCCTATGAATAGTAACTCGTGAATAGTAACTCATAAATAGTAACCCATGAATAGTAACTCGTGAATAGTAACTCGTGAATAGTAACTCGTGAATAGTAACTTCGACATGAAAAGGTAAAATTTTCATAATAAAATTCAGACCAATATTTCGGTGAAATGATATTTGATGAACCGCAAAACTTAAGGAATTTCTAATCATTTCGGAATTATAGAAGCAATACTTATCACAGTAAGTTTAAATTTAAGAATCTAAAATGAAATATTATTACTTACATACTATAGAGTATGAAAGAAAATAATATTCCTTACGACTATAGAACGAAAATAACATCCTTTACGAGAAAATAATATCTTTTACAAGAAAAATAATTTCCCTTACAAATACGAAAGCAATAATGCCCCTTACGAGTATAAAATCACATTCTTTGCCAAAATATCCTTTATCAAAATATCCTTTACACAAAATAATATCATTTACAAAAAATAATTTCCTTTACGAAACATAATAACATCACATACCTCAGTAGAATACTGAATCTGACTTGAATATCGGATAAAATATTGAGAAAAATCTTGCACCGTATTCAACACTCAAACTATCCTTATACTCACAAGAAATACGCTCAATATTATAGAGAGAAAATTTTCTGATTCTGGTGTGTTTTTCAATTCTAACTAAGCACCCTATTTATAGAAAAATGTCAGAACACCAATGTTAACCAAACCTGCTACCGGAGGCTTCCCACAAATTTCAAACGCACACCACTTTGAAATTTTAGCATTTTATTTCGCAAAAGACAAGAGTGGGGCCCACCCATATTTTTAATAAAAACATTTATTTTTGAAACTTTAATAATTCATAATAAATTATGTCCATTCCATATGAAATTTAATTGTCTACAACTTTGTAGAAGAAAGTTTTTCCGAATTCCGAACGAAAAAATGACTCAAATTCACATACGGATGATTTTCCACACTCATCACTCTTGAAAATTTTCAACACACTCAAATTTTCAAAGCTTCTATTTTTGAAATAATGAATTCCACCACATGTTTATATATATATATATATATATATTAAAACATTTATAATTATTAAAAGAATTACAAATTTTGTTTTCTCTCTTCCACCTCATTTTATTCATATATCGTGAATTTGTTGTAAAAAAATATCATCACTATTATATTATTATATTATCACATTATACACTTATAATTAATATTACAATAATATATTTGAATGAATTATTTTATTAGAACAGATAAAATATTCATTCTCAATAATTGTCACTTTTGCTAAAAATTCCTCCGTTTAAATCCATATTGAATAAATATTTACTTATCATTTTTATCAATAATTATTATTCACAAATAATATTACAGAACCACAATAATGACAACCAGGTAGTTCCTATGAAAAAGGGGGCTTTCCGATAAGAATTTCTCCTTATTAGCACGCAATTAGATTAACTAACCCCTTTCCTAGACAGAACTTACTAGACATTGCCAATAATGTTATCTAATAATAATATTCAAATAAAATGAATTATTGATTTGATAATGTGAAATACTGTGCAGTGATAATTATTGAATCAATAATATAAAATATCAACATAGCAATTATTGATATAAAATATCAACGTATCAATTATTGAACCAATAAAATATTATGCAATTATTGAATCAATAATATAAAATATTGAACAGTAATTATTGTAACAATAATTGAGTAAGTGACTTTTTACGTAAGAATCAATAATTAAAAATATTGTGCAATACCGTGTGCTACTGTGCAACAGTGCGTATTACTGTATTTTTATCACCTGGTATTTCAACAGTTTAACGGTAATAGTTTTACCGTTATTTTTATAAATTTACTTATGTCTCTTTCTATATCCGACATTCATTTCGTTGTGGGTTCCACCAATGACTGCGCCGTCGTAAGAATATTCTCCTACAAAAAAAATATTCCTCGACCAAACGAATATTCTCCGACACAACTAATGTTTTATAACCACTTGCTTACTTTGTAAAATTTGCGCATTCTACCCATAACTTATCACATTTATCAAATAAACACCTTACTATTTCAAAATAATGTATAAAAAAAATTAAATCTTTATTCATAAAAGTTGGGGTCTTACAACCTCCCTTCCTTATGAAATTTCGTCCTCGAAATTGACGGATGTACCTGGTATGTCGAAGAGATGAGGATACCTCGCTTTCATTTTCGATTCTATCTCCCCGGTTATTTCTTCTGTATCATGATTTCTCCATTGCTCATTCTAGAATACAGCTTCAAAACAAAGGTTAATTGACATATCAAAATTTGTCAATTTAGTAAGTAAAAAAATTCAGCTTAAGTAAGTCACACACTAGCGAAGTATATTATTCGTCTCTCCCCCCTAGTTCTAGACTCAGATCTCCGCCAGCGACCATATCCCTAAGCTCTGATACCATTTGTGACGCCCCCAAAATAGGTTCAATACATAACCCACCTATTCTGGGTCGCCAAGATATTCATGGTACAGAATCTAAATACAAATCTTTTATATCTAATTGTCATACACAATATAACCACACATAAAGTGTGAGTTTTAATACAAATACAGTACCCACACTCCAAATCAATGATACGTTACATAAAGGTAAAGTCAATAACTATTTTAGGAATTAAAATATTTAGAAAATGCTCAATGAAACCTTCGTACATGGACGACCATGCATCTAAATTATAATAGAACTTGAGAATTATCCTTGGTTGACCCAATAGACCCCAAAGAAGAACGAGAAGATTACTATCATGTTCTTTCCAATGGTGGGGTTTTTCTTGTCATATAATTATCTCAATTTTCTCAAACTGAGGATTATATTCCAACCATACTCCAAGATTATATAGGTAGTGCTCATAGATATAATCAGTAAGTGAATGTGCACAACCCTGTCTTATGATAACTCGAAGTCGTATGTCATTAGACATCTTGTATGATAGTGTAAAAACACCCTTCCAAAGTTGGGTTCACCTCAACCTATTCGGTTCACCAAAATCACCGGTCAAATGACGCTTTAAAATACGACACACACATTTTAAATTCTCAATATAATTATTATCATACTGTTTTATGGGAAACTTCAATAGCTATCGACCATCTTTCTATTCCCCTGTTATCCCCGCTCGACCGCACTACACTCTTATTACATGAAAGGAATTGTGAAG
This sequence comes from Panax stipuleanatus, assembly GCA_020205555.1. Lineage (NCBI taxonomy): Eukaryota > Viridiplantae > Streptophyta > Magnoliopsida > Apiales > Araliaceae > Panax > Panax stipuleanatus. The sequence continues at coordinate 35,384,247 of CM035118.1, forward strand.
TAAAAGGGTGAGCATAAATAGCCCAGTAAAGAATATCATGACTAAAGATAATCAAATTATCAATAGCATTCGTCAGTAATAAATTATAGATTTAGAACGTCTGGTAGATGATAAAACTTTTCAACCATACTTGCAGCGGAACGAACAATCCATTAGAAGAGTCAAATAGAACATAATGTCTATTATCTTCTCCATGTTAAAAGTCCACCAACAATGTTTTATACCTGTAACATCAATCAACAGTTCCTGTCCATAATCATGTGAATAATTCATAATCATAATTGTGTTGCTAAATTCTTCTTTGCACCTAGGACGAAGATAATTTTTATCACCTGTCTTTACCTGAAACACCAAAGATCATGGTTATACCAAATCACAGTTCCTGTTCATAATCATGCTAATCAATTCATCTTTGCACTACAGGCCAAAGATATTCAACAATTAATCATTCATCTTTCCACTACAGGTTAAAGATATCCATCAATAGCTCATCTTTGCACTACAGGCCAAAGATACTCACAAATCAACCGCTCATCTTTGCAGTACAGTCCAAAGATATCATCAATAGTTCATCTTTGCACTACAGGCCAAAGATATTCATAAATCAACAGCTCATCTTTGCACTACATGCCAAAGATATTCATCAATAGTTCATCTTTGCACTACAGGCCAAAGATATTCATAAATCAACAGCTCATCTTTGCACTACGGGCCAAAGATATTCAAATCTCAAAGAAATATCTAATCATTTCAGAATTTATAGAAATAACATTTATAACCATGTTGATCAATTCACCTTTGCACTTAAGCTAAAGATATTCAATAACAAACTCAATGGTCATGTTCATACCTGTCAACAATTCATCTTTGCACTACTGGCCAAAACACCAATAATCTACCCATCTTTACACTCAAGTCAAAGGGAACTTCCATCACCGTGATTATAAAAATATTATATATAATGAATAGACATAGTAAGAACAATATGATCAAAACATGGATCTAATTTCAAGAGTAAGATTCATAAATCAAATATAATTTGGACAGAAAAAAAAATAAAATTTTACTGTGAATAGTATTCCGTGAATAGTAACTCGTGAATAGTAACTCATGAATAGTAACTTCGACATGAAAAGGTGAAATTTTCATAATAAAGTTCAGACCAATATTCCGGTAAAATGATATTTGATGAACCGCAAAACTCAAGGAATTTCTAAACATTTCGGAATTATAGAAGCAATACTTACCACAGTAAGTTTAAATTTAGGAATCTGAAATGAAATATTATTACTTACATACTATAGAGTATGGAAGAAAATAATATTCCTTACGACTATAGAACGAAAACAACATCCTTTACGAGAAAATAATATTTTTTACAAGAAAAATAATATCCCTTACAAATACGAAAGCAATAATACCCCTTACGAGTATAAAATCACATCCTTTATCAAAATATCCTTTATGCAAAATAATATCATTTAAGAAAATTATATCATTTATGAAAAATAACTTCCTTTACGAAACATAATAACATCCCTTATCTTAGTAGAATACTGAATCTAACTTGAATATCGAATAAAATATTGAGAAAAATCTTGCACTGTAATCAACACTCAAACTATCCTTATACTCACAAGAAATACGCTCAATATTATAGAGAGAAAATTTTCTGATTCGGGTGTATTTTTTAATTCTAACTAAGCACTCTATTTATAAGAAAATACCAGAACACCAATGTTAACCAAACCTGCTACCGGAGGCTTCCCACAAATTTAAAACGCACACCACTTTGAAATTTTAGCATTTTATTCCACAAAAGATAAGAGTGGGGCCCATCCATATTTTTAATAAAAATATTTATTTCCGAAACTTCAATAATTCATAATAAATAGCTTTTTTATCAGAAAAATACGAACCTTATGTCCATTCTATATGAAATTTAATTCTCTACAACTTTGTAGAAGAAAGTTTTTTCAAATTCTGAACGAAAAAATGACTCAAATTCACATACGGATGATTTTTCCACACTCATCACTCTTGAAAATCTTCAACACACACAAAATTTTAAAGCCTTCATTTTTAAAATAATGAATTCCACCACATATTTATATATATATATATTAAAATATTTATAATTATTAAAAAAATTATAAATTTTATTTTCTCTCTTCCACCTCATTTTATTCATATATTGTGAATTTGTTATAAAAAATATAATCACTATTATATTATTATATTATCACATTATACACTTATAATATAATATTATAATAATATATTTAAATGAATTATTTTATTATAATAGATAAAATATCCATTCTCAATAATTATCACTTTTGCTAAAAATTCCCCCGTTTAAATCCACATTGAATAAATATTTACTTATCATTTTTATCAATAATTATTATTCACAAATAATATTACAGAACCACAATAATGACAACCAGGTCATTCCCAGGAAAAAGGGGGCTTTCCAATAAGAATTTCTCCTTATTGGCGCGCAATTAAATTAACTAACCCCTTTCCTAGACAGAACTTACTAGACATTGCCAATAATGTTATCTAATAATATTATTCAAATAAAATAAATTATTGATTTGATAATGTGAAATACTGTGCAGTGATAATTATTGAATCAATAATATAAAATATCAATATAGCAATTATTGATATAAAATATCAACGTAACAATTATTGAACCAATAAAATATTATGCAATTATTGAATCAATAATATAAAATATTGAACAGTAATTACTGTAACAATAATTGTGTAAGTGACTTCTTACGTAAGAATCAATAATTAAAAATACTGTGCAATACCGTGTGCTACTGTGCAACAACGCATATTAGTGTATTTTTATCACTGGGTATTTCAACAGTTTAACGATAACTGTTTTACCATTATTTTTATAAAAATTTATTTCTGTCGCTTTCTATATCCGACATTAATTTCGTTGTGGGGTCCACCAATGACTACGCTGTCGTACGAATATTCTCCGATAAAAAAAATATTCCTCGACCAAACGAATATTCCCCGACACAACGACTATTTTATAACCACTTGCTTATTTTGTAAAATTTACACATTCCACCCATAACTTACCACATTTATCAAATAAACACCTTACTATTTCAAAATAATGTATAAAGAAAATTAAATCTTTATTCATAAAAGTTGGTGTCTTACAATTTCGGCCCAAGTAAGGAGGATAAACGGGGAATGTATCTAATTATTTAAATTACCTACTCCTACCTAACCTAAGCAAGGTGTCACATTCCAAGTTAGCCACCATCTTTCACCAAAGCTACAAGTAATCTTAAGTTTACAAGCTAAAGAAACCTTAAGAGAAAGCAAGATAGAAGTTGGGAGATTACACATACATATACATATTATATCTATACATTAATTTTGTTTATAAATACTCCTTATCGATTTTGCAAGTAAAACTTTTCATTTCATTCTCCAAGTTAGCTAGCAAAACAAAACCAAGAAAAAGAGAGAGAGAGAGAGAGAGAGAGAGAGAGAGAGAAGGATTTCGGCCAGATCTAGAGGGAGAGAGGGAGAGATTTTGCAAGCTTCAAAGTTCCATAAACAAACCTTAGAAAGAAGGAAGGAAATCAAGCAAAGGTATAAAAAAAGTTTAACCTTAATTTGGTATTATTACTTTTTTAGTTTGGTTTGATATTTGATGATCTAAAGTTTATGAGCTTGAGATCTAAAACCTTAGATCTATGTGTTAATAAGTGTTTCATATTTAGATCTAACCCTTTTGAGTGCCAAAAGTTGGATCTAAAGCAAGAAATGAAAACTAGTTTTTCAAAAGTTAGAAAACCCTTATATTTTTCTACTTTGTAAGCTTATAACTTGAGATCTATAACTTCTTTTTGTGATCCGTCAAAGAGGGGTACTAGATATATATGTTAAATACTAAACCCAAGTGGTAGCACTAAAAAAATGTGTTTACAAGTTATGGTAACTATTTTAGTCAAAACAATCCAGGTTTTTCAAGAAAGGGAGATAAAGCTTGTTGATCAGTCACTTATAGGGACATTTTCGTTAACTTTGTATACTTTAAAAATTTTGGAAATAATTGGATAGATAGCATAAAAGGTTATGTGAGTCCCAGAAAAATTTGAGAATTATTGGCCATGTAGAATGAGAGTTATGGCTGATACGGTGAAGGACTACTTTCAAAAGTACACCCGAATAACTCTTTGTGGTTAACTCCAAAATTTATGAAATGTTTACTGGAAGTGCATATAGATATATATATAACAGGAAATACTCTGTAAATTTCAGAAATTTTGAACAAAGTTTCGATTTATGATAAATGTAGCAATATTGGTTGTTTTTGACTATTTAAATATAGTAAATAGATTTTAAAAATTCCAGAAAAAATATATTTTCATAAGGGAGTTATAATCTATCAAATCCCTGGGAAAAAAAATTTGGAGTTGTTTTAGTATTTTCCATATAAATGATTGAGTTATGAATAAATGAATTAAATTAATTAGGTGATGTTAAAATTTTGAAAAATAGGACTTTATGGTTTGAAAACCCTATATATGATATATGCAGATTTTAGATGGGGGTTTTGGTCATTTGTGATAAGATATTAGGTGTATGGCCTTTTAAAATGATTAAATGAATTAGTTTGTAAAGTATAAATAATTAAAATAAATTGTTTAATTGTTTAAGAAATGATTAAAATATTATTAAATGATTAATGATATTAGACTAAGATATTATTAAGTAATTAATAATATTTAAGTTAAATTAAAATATTATTAAATAATTAATAATATTAGTTATGAATTTAAAATGTTATTAAATGATTACTGATATTAGTTAAGGATTAAAATATTAGTAATAAATGATTAATAATATTAGTTAAGAATTAAAATATTATTAAATGATTAATAATATTATGGGATGAGTAAGATATTATGAAATGATTAATAATAGTATGAGGTGCATAAGACATTATTAAATAATTAATAATATGTGTGAATAAATAAAATATTATTAAATAATTAATAATATTAATTGAGAGTTTAAAAGAGGAGTTAAGTTATTGAGTTAGACATTCAATAAACTATATTGAATTATATGATGAATTGGAAATTTAATATGTTAGGAAGGGAATACAGTTTGAATTCGGCTTGCTGAATTGATGTATTCGGTTTGCTAGATTCGTAAACAGTTTACCAAGTTATAATAAGAACTTATAAAATGAAAGAGTAAGTGTTAAATCTAAAATAGTACATTCGTACTCTTTAATGGTTGATGTCGATGCCGGTAAAAAATCTTGCTCCTTTTTGTTGAAAGAGAAGTCCTTTTTCTTTGGTATTGATTTTCGTCTTTCCTTTGGCTTGTCTACCCTTTTCCATTTCGCTATGTCTATGGATTTTTTTGATGGGCGAGTTTTTAGGAAAGAGGTACCGACATAAATGTCGACGACTTTGAAAAGATTGATTTTATTTTTATGATTGGACCGAATGAGACAAAGTCGCCAGTTAGTATGGTTTAAATGGATGTACTAACTCATTCGAGGTTTGAATAGTTTTCTCAATATGGTCCAATATATGACTCCAAAAGATTGGTCTTGAAACCCGAGATTCATGGAATCCGGGGGCTAGGTTAAGCGGGGGGAAGGTGGTAGGCACTCCCGACTCCCGTGCAAGCACGGTACTGCATCTTATTAATTTTTCGTGCATAAAATGTGTGTGGGTGTGTGTGTTTTATTTCGAAAGCTTTATTAGTTTTTACTCTAAGTCTTTATTTTAGGTGACTTGAAAGTAGTGATGTACTTCTTTTGTGCCTAGGTACAAAGGATTTAATTTGACAAAAAGTTCATTTTTAACAAGATTTATGAATTGAAATGATGTTTTAGAAAGTAAGGTTTTCAAATCCTTTGCCCGACTAGGAATCGAGGACTTCGATACTTCCTCTTATTTTTTACGTTCATTATGTGATCTACTCCGAATCGCTTTATTATGATCGAAAGCTCTTTGCAATTTTATTAAAAATCATTTTGATGATATGCATGAAAAAGTGTTAAAAAGGGTCGGATCAACATCGAGCATGTAAGCCATCTCGATGAACCGAGCTCCCGCAAGTAAATCTTTCACTATCACAGGATCTTAAATCCGACTTCTCGGGACTAACCCCTCGAGCTCGTCTTCAAGATCCAAATATTACATATACAATGATATTTACGCTATTAAAATAATACAACATAAAAATCGGTCCATCGTGGGAATCAAGTCGGATCCATTCGAGGATCTCAACAACGGGATTCCTAGGCTCACATTATTTGTGCCAGATTACATATATACAATGTCCTCGACTTTGATATTAGGTGATTTCATCGGTTGAAATCACCGTTTTAAGCCATTTCGAACCCCTTTCACCTCTAAGTATAGATTTAGGGTTATACGGGGTAACCGGCACCGTTTAAAGCAATAAATTCATAGATCTACCATGAATCTAAGCCGATCTAGCACATGGGTTAAATCTTCATGCTTAATAACCTCTCAAAGGCTAGATTCGGCTTAGATCTAAGTATGCGATCGATTTACAATGTAATAAGCACAATATAACCGATAAAAACATAATATCTATCAACTATTACATAATATGCTTAAAATACAACAAGTTTAACTATATTTAAACGAGATATATCATTAATCTAGTATTTAAACAACGTTTACAAATAACGAAACTAGAAAGTACGTTGTTTCACCTTGGGGGAAGCGTGAACAAGCGTTTTAACTCCCGTGGCCAACGTGGAACACTCCCGGGACTTTAAGTAGGTACTAAATGAGATGATTAAGCTTCAAGATGGTGTTAATGTGCTAAACCCGAGCCTCTCTCTCTAGAATATCTTTTCTCTCTCTAAAAATTCTATCTATTTCTTTTTTCTCTTTTTTTTTATAAATGAACTAGTGTGGGTGATATAAGCTGACTGAGCCAGCCGCATACATATATGCAGCTAGCCGCATGTATGAATGCGACTAGGCTAGGTGGGCCCCACACTCTCGACAGGTGCTCCTTCAGTCCTAGTTCGGCAGAAGTTGACCTCTGCAGCTCGACCTTTCAAACAGTCTTTGATGAATGCAGCGGGATAAGATCGAGTCTGACTGAATTAGGGTTCGGGAAGTCGATACTCGTAGCCGAGATATATCCTCCAGGTCCAGGTATCAGTTAGCAGGCTTATCTTCAATGGCACGCCGTTTGAGGTTTGCTAAGGTGGTTTTCGGTGAACACTGTCTCAACTCGGCGATCCTCGCTCAGTTCACGATATGTTCGGACGTTATTAGTTCTTTGCATCACGCCCGGGGTTGTCTCCGAGATGACCTGGCTCTTTTGCCCTACCTCGGGGTTGTCTTCGAAGTACAATAACGCTTTTGCCCTTCTGTAAGGTTAGTACAAAGAAAGCAAAATTTTGAGTGTCTACAGTTGATGTATAGTATCTGGGCTAAACAATTCCTTCAGGTAGCGGAGGTATATACGAAACTAGCTACCGATCGAACTCGCTATGAAAAATAGTGTAGAAGAGACGGAAAACTAGTTTGTTGGTTGTTTGTGGAAAACTACTCAATATAATATATTGAATACTATTAAAAACTCGATGTGTGCCAAGTTTAGACTTGTGAATATGTATGGTGTTAAGGTGTTAGCTAAATGTTTGATTATGTGATTACATGTTAGATAAATTACTATAAGTAAGATATGTGATGCTAATTGAGAGATCGATCTTATTCATGATAGGTCTTACAAAAGAAGTTAACTTAAATTGCGTAGCAGTAGTCAATGAATCAGGCAAATTCCCTAACTCAAACTCGAGTTATTATTTTTCAAGCATGTTAGTAGATAATTATTGTTGATTATTCCACATCTAAGATTATTATTGAATATTTGCATTATTGCAAGTTTCCTAACTCAACTTGAGTTATTAATTTTAAAGCATGATTAGTGAATAATTATTGTTAGTTATTCACATCCATAATGATTATTGTTATTAGCATATAGTGCAATTGATTCTTGTTCTATTATTTGAACTGTTTATGAGTTATGTCTCAGCTAGTTGTTTTGGCGAAACTAATATTTGTTAAAGCATGAAACGTTCTATTTATTATTAATTGATTTATTATTGGAATATCTATGCCATTGATTTCGGCTAGATCAACATTGATATTATATTTTGAAATCATTGTATTTCTTTGAAAGCAATCCAAATCATATTGTTGTGGTACGGACTCGTGTTGTAAGACTGAGATGAACAAACTTTATTGTCGTAAAACGACCCATGCGCTATATTTTTGAGTATTATACATAATATAGAGTACAATGAAGCTGATCACTTTATGTACTTGAAGGGGAGTATTATTTAATCTTTACAGTTAACTTATACTCTTGAGGTAGTCTATCAGTAAATGAACTGGTAATGCCTCTATTAGTTCTTGATCCATTTGTGATCACTCAACATGAAATCTAGGAATATCCCACTTTATTGAATATTGTTGCAGTATTGTTAAACTTCTTAATCAATTGAATATTATTGAATCTTTGAAAGAATTTTACTGTCATTCTTGATATATTATTTAGCATAAAATTTAAGAAAGTCTTGTTATTGAAAATGATTTATTATTCAGCTACTTCAAAATCCTTCGATTGTTGTTGAAGTTCTATAGAAGCTAGACTCTTCTATCCATGATATATATCCTTTATTGTATACTTTAACTTGTTAAGCAAACTCGTTGCTCACCCTTGCTTAAATAAAACATTTCAGCTAAAGCCGAGGTAGCAGAAGGTTCTAACAGGGATAAAGGCAAAGGCAAAGGCAAAGCTCAGGAGTAGTTATTATTAACTTTTAATTGTTATGTTACATTATGCAAATTAATTATGTAAACATTTTGAATAGCTAAGGGTGTGTAAGTTATGTCATGGTTAGTTAACATGGATATTGTTATAAGTTGTATTAAGTAATGATATATATGTTGTAATTCATCAATGGATGGGTAGTTAGACGTGATATGTTTGATGGATAGTGAGCTCCAAACTCGAGGTTAGGGAACCCGAATTTGAGGGCGTCACAGGTTATACATGATGTAATAATTTTAAATTTAATGGCTTTAATTTTAAAGCGTACCTCACCCATTCTGAGGTGATTTGGAGATTTTTTTTAGGTTATGAACCCAGATAGACCGAGAAGCTCTCGTTGGGTTTCCTAGGAGTATTCTGCATGGCTAGAGGTAGATATTGCATCATCTATGGTTGCTTATTAAGAGCCTAGCATTGATTCGAATGAGGAGGAGCCTATGGAGGATCCTGTTTCTCCCACCAAAGATGAGCTGTTGCTAGTTTAACAGCAGCCCTGATCAGTGATATTCCCAGTTCTTCAGTTGTTGCTGCACCCCCTTCTATCGAGTCTTTGGAGCAGGTGATACAACTTTCAACATTTGAGAGAGATTAGGCTAGAGCCTTAGTGTTGACGACCCTTTCCAGCCGTGATGCTACTTTTGTTGAGAGAGATGAGGCCCGGGCCACCAGAATGCTTTAGTTGCTGATAGAGATGAGGCTCGAGCTACCATGGATACTTCTGTCGCTAATAGTACGGCTTTCAGATCCTATACAGAGGGCATTGTTGTAGATATGAGTGCATTTATGGATGATCACGGTAGCACCTTGCAGATGGCGGTAGATCTATTAGCTCGCATTGAGGCTGCAAGCCAGGAGCTCAAAGATGCACCTCCATCTCTAGAGAGGGATGCTATGTTGGATTTGTTGTCCCGTTTGACCGCGGGTTTATAGATTAGCTTTTATTTTCATGCATAGACTAGGTTAGCCATTTTTGTCATGTACAGAACATATTGTATATATTAAACAGTATTATATGGCAAGGAAATATATTTTGATTCACTTCCCATTTTCATATGTCTTGATCTTTGCTTGATGATTGCCATTTTATTTATGACTTATTGTCTTGATGTATCACGAGCTCTTCCTTGATGGACTGACATTGAGATGTCGGAGGGTCTCTCAGAAAGATTCGTTGATCATAGAGGCTTTATAGGATTTGGGTTTTATATAAGGTTTGGTGTCTTGAGACTGGTATTTAGTTGGATATTTGAGTGTATAGGTAAAGTGTTTTAGCTTTCTTTAGAAGGTTAGACCGCACCATAGATGGCTGCCTACGTACTCCCGTGGATGGGGGGAGATCAAGTCTTTCGTAGTTCAGGCCTAGCAGTAAAGACTTGAATTGATTTGTTTTGATTTTTTGAATTTTTTTTAGAACCAGGATGGCGGTTTACATGTAACTTAGACATAGTACCTTTTCACGGTGTCTGAATTGATAAGCTGGGGAAATTCCTCCCCATCCATTTCTTACAATCTAAGGGCTCCTCTTGTCAACACTTCCTTGACAATGAAAGGGCCTTCCCAATTTGGGGCAAATTTTCCTCTGGCTTCATCTTGAATGGAAAGGATCTTTTTTAACACCAAGTCATTTTCTTTGAATTGCCTAAATTGAACCTTCTTGTTATAGGACTGCGCAATCCTTTGCTAGTATAACTGACCATGGAAGATCGCTGCCGCCTTTTTCTCGTCTATCAGAGATAAGTGGTGGTATCACTTTTGTGTACATTGTTCTTCTTCCATCTTAGCATCTATCAATACCCTTAATGATTCCATTTCCAATTCTATGGGGAGTACATCATCCATGCCATAGACCAATGAGTAAGGGGGTAGTCCCAGTAGAAGTGCGCATTAACGTTTTGTAGGCTAATAGAGTCGGAGGCAATAAGTCAGACCATTCTTTGTGGTTGGCGGACATCTTTTGCATGATCTTATTGATATTCTTGTTGGCTACTTCGATAGCACCATTCATCTTGGGACGATAGATGACGAAATTAAGATGTTTGATATGGAATTTTTTGCATAATTCCTTCATCATCTGGTTATTTAGATTCTTAGCATTGTCTGATACAATCACCTTCGGTTGTCCGTATCGACAGATTACATTATTTCTGATGAAACCAATGATTACCTCCTTCGTGACTTTGGGAAAGGAGGCAGCTTCGACCCATTTAGTGAAGTAGTCAATCATTGTAAAGATAAACCGATGACCATTGCCAGCTTTGGGCTTTATTGGCCCAATTACGTCCATCCCCCATTTGGAAAAGGGCCATGGTGAACTCATATTGTGCAGTTCGTTTGGAGGAGCGTGGATGGCATTTCCATGGACTTGGCATTGATAGCATCTCCTGACGTGATCATCACAGTCGACTTTGAGAGAAATCCAGTAATGCCCTGTTCTTAATATCTTCTTGGAAAGTAAATGACCACTCATGTGTGGACCACATACTCTGCCGTGGACTTCATCCATAAGTTTCTGGGCTTGATCTTTGTCTAGGCATCTTAGCAGGCCTATTCCAGCATCATTTTTGTAGAGTGCATCTCCGCTTAGATAGAACTTCATGGCCATTCTATGGATCTGCTTTCTTTCAGCTTGACCTGCCTTAGTGGGTGTAAATCCATCTCGCAAATATTCTTTGATGTCCTGATACCAGGGTTGTTTGATGGGAGGTAGTTCATCTGATACTTCTCCAATGTAATTTCCATTGGCTAGTGCCTTTATGCTTGTAAATTTGATATCAAAAATTTCTCTCCTATCGGATACGTGGATCAAGGAAGCCAGTGTTGCAAATGCAATCACGAAATCATTTATTTTTTGAAGGACGTGGATGAAGGCTATTTCTTTGAAATCCATAGCCATCTTGATGACTTGCTGATGATAAGGCAGCAGATGCAACTCTTTGGTGTGATATGCCCCGGTGGTTTGTCTGAATACCAACTCAAAATCTCCAAAGACTGCTAACTGTTGGATACCCATGGATTGGGCCAGTTTCAATCCCATTATACAGCATTCATACTTGGCTGTGTTGTTAGTATTGACAAACTGCAAATTGATAGCCATGGGATACTGTTCTCTTGTAATGATACAAGAACTGCCCCTACTTCTGCACCTTCCATGTTTACAGCCCCGCCGAAGTACCGTTTCTAGAATTGGTTGGTATCTTCTTGAGGATTTTGCTGAATTGTCATTATTCCATCATCTAGGAAATAAGTTTCCAAGGGTTCGAAGTTCCCTGATGGTGCTTCGGCCAATTGATCTGCAATTCCTTAACCTTTGATGGACTTTTGAGTCACGTAGATGATATCGAATTACTGGAGGAACAATTTCCATTTGGACAATCGATAATTTAACGTGGGCTTGTTGAATATGTACTTCAGCGGATCCATGCGGGATATGAGATAGGTTGTGTGCCCATAAAGATAATGTTGTAATCTCATGGCGGCCCATGCTAAAGCACAACAAGTCTTTTCAATCAAGGTGTACTTCTGCTCACCGCTGTTGAATCTTTTATTGAGGTAATAGATAACTCTTTCCTTGTCTCTATCATCTTTCTGCCCCAACATACAGCCCATAGCGTTGGCATTGAACGATATGTACATGAACAAGGGAATTTTGTCCCTTGGCGGTATCAAAACAAGAGCTTCCACCAGTTGCTTCTTGATGGCGAGGAAGGCTTTTTGACAATCTTCATTCCATTTTTTGAAGGGATTTTTCCTTAACAGCTTGAAGATGGGCTTATAAGTTGCAGTGAGTTGAGATATGAATCTTCTTATGAAATTGATTCTCCCAAGAAATCCCCATATTTTATTTTTTGTTTGGGTACAGGCATCTCAGTGATAGCTTTAATCTTAGCGGGATCCAGCTCAATGCCTCTGTTGCCTACTAGAAATCCCAATAATTTGTCAGATTTGACACCAAAAGCACACTTGGCTGGATTCAGCTTCAAGTCGTATTTGCGAAGCCTGTTGAATAGCTTTCTGAGATGGTCGATGTGGTCATCTTCCCTTCGGGATTTAATAATGATGTCATCCACATATACCTCTATCTCCTTGTGCATCATATCATAAAAAGGCCCATCATGGCTCGCTGATATGTGGAGCCGGCATTGATAAGGCCGAAAGACAATCGCCTATAATAGAAGGTTCCCCAAGGGGTGATAAAGGCTTTTTTCTCCCTATCTTTTTCGGTAACCATGATTTTGTGATATCAGGCGAAGTAGTCCATAAATGAGTACATGACATACTGTGACGTGTTATCTATCAGTATATGGACGACAGATACTAGGAAGTCGTCTTTGAGATAAGCTTTGTTTAAATCTCGATAATCCATGCATACTCGTACCTTCCCTCTGGGCTTAGGTACAAGAACTATATTGGACAGCCATTCAGGGTAGGTTGTGACCATGATAATGCATGCTTTGAACTGCTTGATAATTTCTTCTTTGACCTTCAGATTCCACTCGGGCTTTAGTCTCCTGAGTTTCTGTTTGACAGGCTTGAATCCCTCTTTAATGGGTAGTCGATGAATGACAATGTCAGTAGACAACCCGACCATGTCCTCATATGACCATACAAACACATCCTGGAACTGAGTTAGGAGTTCAATCAGGTCTGTCATTTGGTTTGGGGTAAGGTCGTTGCCTATTTGGATTTCTTTAGGATTTTTCGATGTTTCGATAATGACTACTGTGGTTTGATCGAGGTTTGATTTGGGCTTGTCTTCGACCCATTCTTTGATCTCCTCAAGCACTTCATAGTCATCTGTCTCTTCTTGATCAATCTCCATCAAGTCAAAGTCCAGTTCTACATCAAAGTTGTAGTCACCGTTGAGACTTGGCATTTCATCAACAAGGCTAAACAAACTCAAATTTGGAGTCCTGAAAACAAAATGGTTTCACTTAATATATGAAACTGTTTAATCATACAAAGCATCAATGAAAGCATAACAAAAGTAACTTCTAGTATAATGCAACAAAAGTAAGCAGTATATAATATTTACACTTCAGGGCAGATGGACTCTCTACCCTTTTACCCTTTACGACTGATGCACAGAATGCTGCTCCAATTGTCCAGGTCCTTGTTGACTGAGATAAGGAAGGGTTCGCTGTTATCCTCTTCCTCTTTGATGATGACCATGACTGTATTCACATCAGGGTCAGTACTTTCCTTTGAACTGTTCTTCTTATCCCTGTTGATGCGAGGAATTAGGATTTAATTTTTTGAATAGTCATCATCTGGGATATCATCATTCATACCCTCAGTATATGTGCCAGAAAATACATCTTTGCAAATTGATCTTGCACTTCTTGTAGGAACCACTCATTCCTTTCCTTGTTTTCCTTAACAAGAATCTGGATTTCTTTCTCGCTGGCCGATTTGACCTTAGGGATCAGCATACCTGACACAGAAGCAGGAACTTTCCTTGTTGGCTTAGTGAGTCCGGCATCGGTGAGATTTAGTAGCAGAATGGTGGATATATGAACCAACTGATGCTTATACGGGTTCTTATGATTTGATCCATATGAGTAACCTAATCCAACCTTCCCTGCTTGGCTAGGTATCTGAACAGGATGTTTGATCCCTTGTTGATTTTTCCCTAGTCCTTTGCCGGGACAGAAATCTAAAGATATCATCTCTTTACCGACGGACATCACTTCGGAAGAAATTTTTGGCTTCAAGGCTAGAGCCCCAATAGGTCGATAGTGAGTGTTGCTCAATTTGAAGGCTTAAAAATTGGTTGGCTCAACTCCTTCGTTGAGGCTGATCATAGGCACATCATCTTGTACATAGACAAGATACTCTGGTTCGGCATTAACAGTGACCAGATTGCCATTGATGATATATTTAATTTGTTGATGAAAGGTGGATGGGACTTCTCCTGCCATATAGATCCACGGTCTTCCCAACAGTAAATTATATCCCGTGGTGATGTTCAGCACTTGTAAGGATACGTAGAAGGTATGTGGACCAATCTCCACAAGGATTTTAATTTCTACTACAACATTTTGTTGATACCCATCGAAGGTTCTTATGACTATATGGCTGCTCTAGATTCGATTTGGACTGATTTTCATTCTTTCCAACGTGTCATAAGGACAGATGTTTAGGGAAGCTCCTCCATCGAACAACACGCCCCCTATCACATATCTAGAGGACATCACTGCTATATGCAATGACCAGTCCCTTCCCCTAGTATGTCATCATCAGTGAAAGATATCACATTGCTGTTGAAAATGTGCTCTATCAAGTGACGAAACTTTTCTGTATCTACAGCCTTCGACAGATGCGCTTCTTCTAGCACTTGTATTAAGATTTTGCGATGATCTTCTGAAGATAA
Organism: Panax stipuleanatus; assembly: GCA_020205555.1. NCBI lineage: Eukaryota > Viridiplantae > Streptophyta > Magnoliopsida > Apiales > Araliaceae > Panax > Panax stipuleanatus. The sequence continues at coordinate 35,399,509 of CM035118.1, forward strand.
GACCAAATCCAGAATGGATATCTGTCGACATGCCTCTTCTAATTTTTACACCACCTTGGCTTCATTATGCCCCATTTTGCTAAGGAATTTTTCAATCTTCTCCCCAGGCACTCTACCCTTGGTCTTGATGACTGGTTTTATCACTCGCTGAGGTAGATACAGCGGGTTTTCCTTTAATATAGCGGTCGTATGATTTGAGGTTAATCCTTCATTTCCCCCATAGTTCCATGGGACTCTTTTCAGACTGATAAAAGGATATTGCGGTCTCAATGGCAACATCAGTAGTTCTAGTGCAACCATTTTCAAAGGATTCTTTCCTCTTTTATCCCCCTTTCCTTGAATTATCAGTGGTATGACAGTTGTGTCCTTCTCACAGGAAATGACTGCTACAACTTCCTTCGACCTCTATGGTAGAGGAGGAAATATTACTTCTTCACCAGGAAGGCCATTGTCTGGACTTGCTTTTAGCATTTCGCCGCTTTCAATCAAGTCATGAATTAGGTGACGAAGTCCCCAACATTCTTTTGTATCATAATTAGGAGTGTTGGAATGATATTGACATATTTTGGAAAGATTGAACTTCCTTGATCGAGGGTCCATTGGAGGTAATAGATGTGTGACTTTTCCCTCATTTATTCAGCATCTGGAGAATTTCTTCCATAGGCTGATCCAATGCTATGAACTTTCTCTTGAAAGAAAATTCTTTATGAGCTCAGACTCTTTCTTCTCTGGTAAATTTGTCCGCCTAGGTTTCGTGTGTAGGGTTTGTACGAAATCGTGACGCAATCAAATTATAAAAATTAGCTGAAGCATGATATATCAGAGTTTAAAAATTTCTACAAAACCATTACCCGGATCGTCCTTTATGCAAATTATTAATTTAAAATGATAAATAAGAAGTTATGGACTGATACCCTTGTAGAACGAAGCTTCCACAGGTACGAGTTCAACTCCTTATTCTTCGTGATCTCCTTGAATTTTCGGGTTAGATTCCTTCCTTTGATCAATGTTAACCACCCAAGTGTTTGGCCTCTAGAGGTGATCCACCAAGGAAGAGGAATTATCAAGGAGGGTGGTTGGCAAAGTTTTCTATCCTCTATAGAAAAGGAGTACTCTAACAATTAAAATTGCATCAACTGATATCTATTATAAGACTCCTCTTATATAGATATTAGTCAACCCTTCTAATCTTATTAGACATAAAATTTTATTTAATTAATTAAACTCCTTTAATTAATTTAGGCTTCCTACCACATTGGAAATAATTAATTAAATTCATTTAATTAATTTGTCTCCTAATCTTATTAGGAATAAATAGGAGTACTAATATTAAATTAATTACTAAACTCCTTTAGAAATTAAAATAATAATAATTGTAATAATATTAATAAAGCTCCTCTTATTAATTTATATTTAATATTTCTAAAATATTAAATAATAAACATTAAGCTATTTAATTTATTCTATCACCATAGATTAAATTAATTGCACTTAATGCATTATTACGATTATGTCATTACCTTCTTAAATAAATATTCTTTCTTTTATGGTGTGACCCTTTAGGTTCTCCATATTAAACCGGTTGTGAATAAATCAATTAGAATAATTCTAATCTAATTTAAATAAATAAATAAAACTAATAATTTATTTAAATAAATAATATTTATTCTACAATATGGATAAGCCTCCCTAGCGATCAACGACTTTCCAGATAATATAGATTTCAATATTAATCATAAAAGAACCTGTGAGTAAATAGTTACCGTACAATTCAATCCTTCCACCATACAATATCCCAATTAAATATAAGACATGGAATTACTGTCAAGTCTTATTTTATTTAATTATATGTATTTCGATTAGAAAATGCACAACTCCATTTAATGCAAATTAAAAACTACTTTCTAATTTCATTCCACCTTGGCCAAGGATTCCTGTGTTGTCATTTAACGAATCACATAGGACATATCTCCTCTTTTACTAGAGGTGGTAGATTCTTTATTGATCATTCATTATCTCCATATATAACTCATTATACCCAAACATACCCTTTTATATACCCTAAAGGGCTTTAAGGAATAAATCAAAGTATAATTCATTACATACAAGATACTATAATGATCTCAAGTCCAAGGATCACTTGTACTACTATCACATTAGGAATTCCTATTGACAGGCGAGTAAAACTCCATTAGGTATTCCATAACGAGTCACGTTCAGTGAGCTTATTCTCCAATAAGCACCTACATACTTGCTTTAGTGTCTCCACACAAATGATCATGAGATCAATCATCCTCATCCAATAAGCAAGCAACATATGTACCAATCTATCCGGATTTACTAATCCCCTTTTTAGTAATCCCACGATTGGGAACTATTTTAGTTTTAAGCTTTCTAAGAATTTAAATCTCATTAGCATAATCAACATCATGATTCTAAAAGCATTGTTTAAAACCATGGGTTATTTACAAATTATAAAAACAGCACCATGTAGATAATTAAATGCCTTTAATAAATGAATATTTTTATTAATAAATAAATAAGATTGTCTCCAAAGTATATGCTTTATCATCATACATATGATTGGCTTGTATGCATACTACTTTCAATCTCCCACTTGCACTAAAGTCAATCGCCTTGGTATCTCATACCTGTGACGCCCCCAAATTCCAGGACCGCCACTTGGCCTCTCGAATTTGGTTCATCACGTGCTCATGGTAATACATCGCAATAATGATAACTAAATATCACACAACCACAGCGGAAAATCTATTCTAGAATAATTTACAATGATTTATTATAATTATTCCCCCAAGTCTCGCAACCTACTGTACTTAATAGATTACATAGCAATATCAATTAACGACTTGTTATATAATCTAACTTAAGCTTAAACATAAACAAATCTAGTCTTACTACATCATCTTCACACAATATTAATATATTTGAAACATAACAGACATAAGCTAGTTGGTAGCCTTGCCCTTGCCCTTATTAATGCCCGAAGGTTCGCCATGCTCTGCCTTAACTGAAATGTTTTAGGGAAAGCAAGAATAAGCAAAAATTGCCCAGCAAGTAATATACAATAAGGGTGAATAATAAGATTCTCAATTCTCGAAAGGGTATAGCAAGATTTGATAGCTCAAGAATAACAAGAATATCAACAGTTCTCAATAACAGTCGCTACGGACAGGATATGATTCAATAATAAGTCAATTCAAGATTTTAAATAACTGAATACTGAGCAGTCACTAAGGACTATGAACTTCTACTAGAATTGACAGTAATAAACTGAAAAACCAACAAAAACAGGTACAACAGGTGATCAGCCTAAAGTACCATCGTTATGCATAACAATCAATCATACTCAAGTGTGCACGTCGGTTCTCCGATAATTATATATTCCCTTCAAAGAAGGTTGTTCTTCTCAGTCAAATACAAGATCCCGCACCAATCAATTAGTTTGGGTCGCTTTTCAATAATATAAGTCTAGCCGAATCAAATGGCATAGACACTTTCACAATATTCAAGAACAATACTAAGTTCAACATGAATAATAGCTTTAATGAACTAAGAGTTCAAGTATGCTAATTCAATTCAACCGATTAAATAGGAAATTAGTTCGCAATACACAAGATAGGATACTTGCATAGTAAAAGAGTATAAGTTAGGAAACTTTCACAATCATAGCTTTCCTTGCATAAAGTAAATGCGTCGGTTAGGATACTTGCACTTTAAAAGAGTGTAAGTAAGAGAACTTGCCTTTAGCGTAGTTTATCCACGAAAAGCAATCAACACTTTCGAATTCCTATCGTAATACAGTTACGTATATATATGATATTCATTAGTCATATAATTTAACTTCACATTTTCTCTTTGAATATACGATCAACACATAAGGTAAGTTTTACCTAGCTACACAGTTATATAGAATATAATTTCTATCCTTAACGTTCCTTCTTTAGAGTTTAAACGCATTCTCATATTATATAAGATATCAACAATTAGCAAACATGCTTGCATATTATTAATATCACATAAGACCACAATCAATACTAAATATATTTCATTTTAGCAAGTTACGGCATCTCCTTAAGTTAACCGTCAAAATCGGGTTCAAGTAACATCATATAATATCACGTAGCATGTATTCATATTTAAAGGATACTTTACATGCTTGTATAACTTTTCCAAATCCAATCGTACATGGTATAGGTTCTTAAGTTAATACTTAAAGCCATTCAAGGACACGAACTCATATGGTCTAACATGGTCGTTTTTAAACACATAAGATATTCATATAACTTGTATTAGTCATGCTCATGAGTACTCGTATTGCATATATGTAGCTAGCATTGTTATTATCTTGAAAACATGCTTTGTTTATGCTAAACTTAATCACGGCAACCAATCATGGTATATATATATGCATGACACATGAATGAGTCTAAGAGTACTATCACATGTGTCCATAAATATCAGAATTTAAATCTCCACGTATCGTGTTAATGCTCATGTGCAAGGCTTGTATTTCTATTAGTGAATCTTACTAATAGAGCCTAACATGTTCATGCTTCCTTACGAACTATATAAACACAAGTTAAGGCTTCATTCATATATTTCAAAGTTATCTAAACATGCTCATAACATCAAAATGACTATATAGCATTTACATGATCATATCCACCTTCAAACTTATATTTTTGTTAGGAATTAGCACTAGTTAGGTTCACATGTTCATATTTTATTACGGAACCAATATAGATAAGCTAACATGCACTTCATGTGTCTCTAGGTGGTACTAACGTGCTTGCAAGGTCAGTATGTAAACATGCTTTATAATGTTAACGTTCGTTTATGAAACTTTAAGTTTGTTTTCAAACTATATGTCGTTTGGTTAACCATGCATGCTAATATACTAAAACATGCTTACATTGCCTCATTAGGTTTATATATATGTATTAATCATGCTTCCATGCTTGTTTAAACAAAAATCAACCAATTAGTACATAACAGTTTTGTTGCAGAATGCAGAAAACTGAACACAGAGGCCGGCGCTGCGGCGCGGCAACAGCAGCATACTCTGGCGCTGCGGCGCGGGTGGCGCTGCGGCGCTGCGGCGCGGGCTGCGGCGCTGGCTGCTGCGTGGGGACAGTTCCTGCAGTTCAGACTGCAGCGAAACCGACCCAAAACCTCCCATTTTATCGATCTCGACATACCCATATGCTATTAGACTAACCTTTTTACCTTACTAACACATATATATTGTTATATAACAGTCAATCGCCCAAACGATTCCCAATTTGATGAACTCCAACTTATTTCACGAATTCGATGCTTTACAGAAATTACAGAGCAACAATGGAAATGAAAGTCAAGAAAGCTATATAGTGGTTCCATCACGTATGTATGTTCATATAACAACAATATAAGGGTTCTACAAACCAATCATGAACCAATTTGGCATAATCAAAAATTAGAACTTTTGACAGAAAACGAAAATGACTAACAAGGAAACTGTATTATACCTTCTGTTAGATTCTGAACTTGCTGCTACTCAAGAACACTGATAAATATATATATAACTCTTAACTTACTTAGCCAAAATTCTCAGCAAATGAATTAGGAAGAGGATGGGTTATATTTATAGAAGAATTTCATAACCAGGCAATGCAATTACATCCAAAATCAAACTAACAGATTATAGGAATGTTTGCTAGATAAGAGGGAGTTGGTAATTAGTTGGTGATCTCCACTATTCCACCCACTCCCTTCATGATCATGATGGCTAGAATGCTGAGTTTGAGAGAAGAGAGTAGGCTAGCTTCATGATGCATTTCACGTGTACAAGGTTTGTGTTTAATAATATGGGACAAGGCCATATACTCAGCATTTTATTAGTACACAACACTTAAATTATTACACACACATAACATACTTCCTACTCTTATGTTATATTATATATACTTATTGTCCCTACATAGGTTATAACTTAATGTCACAATATAAATTTGCATAAGGAATACTTCAATATAGTGAAGGTGACTTGTACGCATATAATCCATGTACCTTCTGTTAATACCGGATATAATTTAATCAGATGTTAACACATTACACTGTCTCCTTTATTAAAACTAATTGTTTACAATATGTTCATGATATATTATACAATGTATACCCACATATTTATTGTCACACAAGTTATTAATCAAGTAGCTCACATGGTTTAATAAGCCTTACCATATAATAGTGTCATATTACACTTCACATAATACATAGTCAGCTAATATATGCTACACATTTAATTCGCATGCTTGCACATATAATTTCTCATCTTATAAATTGAATATTAATTAATAATATACACATATCCTACATCAATCAATATAATTGTTAACCTCCATAACAATTTAATTAACCCTTATATGATTAATTATCACTTTGATATAAGTCTTATTATATTTATAAACACGTTGCTCATTATTATTATGTTTCTTGCAATAATAATAATCACATATTATTAATCAATCCTCATTAGTATTTTATAACAGTTAATTAATATTCTTCGATTAACAATTAATATAGATTAATTGTTCGCTTAAATTAATATAATCATTCTTATATTACGTCACTGTGCCACACAAGGCAATCAACGAGTTTATCACAAACTCCACCAATTTCTCAATTATTATAATTATTCAATTATATATAATTGAATTAATTCATCTCATAACACAAAATCATTTATATTCAAATAAATTCTCATTTTCATTAATATAATTATTTAATAATATATGAAAATTCTCGGGTATTACATCCTCCCCCCCTTATAAAAATTCCGTCCCGGAATTGCTGCAAGGTTACACAAATAGATGGGGATAGTCCCTCATCATCCTATCTTCTAACTCCCACGTTGCCTCCTCGACATCGTGGTTACGCCAAAGTACTTTTACAGATGAAATAACTTTATTTCTCAAAGTTTGTTCTTTCCTATCTAATATATGGACATGAATTTCTTCATACGCCAAGTTCTTCTCCACTTAAATGGGCTCGTAAGAAATCAAGTGCTTGTAGTCGGCCTTGTACGGTCGCAACACGGAAATGTGGAGCACGTTGTGGATATGCTCCAACTCGGGTGGTAACAGAACTTTGTATGCCACTTCGCCCAATCGCTTCAGTATCTCGAACGGTCCTATGAATCTTGGACTCAATTTTCCTTTCTTGCCGAAACGAATTTTTCCCTTCCATGGAGATACCTTCAAGAATACGAAACTGCCGACTTTGAAGTCTCGGTCCTGCCGATGCAAATCTGCGTATTTCTTCTGGCGATCTTGAGCTGCTACAAGTCTGGCTCTTATCACTGTCACCACGTCTGCGGTTTGTTGAACTAACTCTGGTCCGAGTATTCGTCGTTCTCCGACTTCGTCCCAACATAACGGCGTTCTGCACTTTCTCCCGTAAAGAGCTTCGTACGGTGGCATGCCGATACTTGCATGGTAGCTATTATTATATGCGAATTCTACTAAGGGTAGGTGGTCATCCCAATTTCCCTTAAAATCCATCACGCAAGTCCTAAGCATGTCTTCTAGCGTTTGTATTGTTCGCTCACTTTGTCCGTCTATTTGAGGATGATAAGCTGTACTTAACCTCAACTGCGTTCCCATTCTTTTTTGCAAACTCTTCCAAAAATTGGACGTGAAGCGCGGATCTCGATCAGAGACAATTGACACCGGCACTCCATGTCGTGAAACAATTTCTTTTACATATAGGCTTGCTAATTGGTTCAAACTGTAGCGGATCTTGATTGGTAGAAAGTGTGCGGTCTTCGTTAGTCGATCCACGATAACCCAAATAGCATCATAACCTTTATGTGTAACTGGAAGTCCTACCACGAAGTCCATGGTAATATGCTCCCATTTCCACTCTGGTATTTTTAACGGTTGTAGTAAACCACTCGGCCGCTGATGCTCTGCTTTAACGCGTTGGCAAGTCAAGCATCTACTGACGCACTCTGCGACTTCCCGTTTCAAATTGGGCCACCAAAAATGTTGCCTTAGATCTTGGTACATCTTTGTGCCTCCCGGATGAACGGAATATGTCGTATTGTGTGCCTCGTGCAAAATCTCTTCCCTCAACTCAGTTACCGCTGGTACCCACACTCTCCCTTTAAATCTCAAAATACCGTCTTTATCCATTCGAAATTTTTCTTCCTCATTTTTTGTGATCCTCTTTCGGATTTTCTCACACTCTTCATCCTTTTCCTGAGCTTCCTTTACTCTATCCAACAACGTCGGACAAGTTTCCATTACAATTAACTTCTCACCAGACTTTTCTGGTCCTTTCACTTCTATCTCCAATTTCTCCATCTCTCTTATCAACTCTTCCTGAGTCGTCAAATTAAACAACTTCTCCCTTCCTTTCCTGCTCAGAGCGTCGGCAACCACATTTCCCTTTCCCGGGTGATAAAGAATATCGCAGTCATAGTCTTTGATTAATTCTAACCACCTTCTCTGCCGCATGTTTAACTCCTTCTGTGTGAAGATATATTTCAGACTTTTGTGGTCCGTGTATATCTCACATTTTTCTCCGTATAGATAATGTCTCCATATCTTTAACGCAAAAACTACTGCCGCTAACTCTAAGTCATGAGTAGGGTATCGTTTTTTGTAATCCTTCAATTGTCGTGACGCATATGCAATAACCTTGCCATGTTGCATAAGCACACAGCCAAGCCCCTTGTGCGATGCATCACTATACACCACAAAATTTCCCGCATCATCTGGTAATGATAACACAGGTGCTTCGCTCAATCTCCTTTTCAGTTCTTGAAAACTTTCTTCGCATTTGTCGGTCCATACAAATTTCACCGTTTTTCTAGTCAAATTGGTCAACGGGGTTGCTATCTTAGAAAAATCTTGGATGAATCTTCGATAGTACCCAGCTAACCCTAGAAAGCTTCTCACCTCCGTCGGTGTTCTCGGTTGTTCCCAATTACTTACTGCTTCGACCTTTGCAGGGTCTACTGAGATTCCATTCTTATCCACCACGTGGCCTAAGAATTGAACCTTCTCTATCCAAAATTCGCACTTAGAAAATTTTGCATACATCTTCTCCTTCCTTAGTGCCTCCAAAACAATCTTCAGATGTTCGGCGTGTTCTTCCTCTGTCTTTGAGTAGATCAAAATGTCGTCGATAAAAACCACTACAAATTTATCCAAGTATGGCTTGAAAACTCGGTTCATCAAGTCCATAAATGCTGCCGGAGCATTAGTCAATTCGAATGACATTACCAAAAACTCGTAGTGTCCATAACGGGTTCGAAACGCAGTCTTTGGTATGTCCTCATCCCTCACTTTCAGTTGATGATATCCTGTTCGTAGGTCGATCTTTGAGAAACACTTTGCTCCCTTCAGTTGATCAAATAAGTCGTCTATCCTTGGTAGCGGATACCGGTTCTTGATCGTTACTCTGTTCAATTCTCGATAATCGATACAGAGCCTCATCAATCCGTCCTTCTTCTTAACGAATAGTACTGGTGCTCCCCAAGGAGAAACACTCGGTCGAATGTAACCCTTATCCAACAATTCTTGTAATTGTATCATCAATTCCTTCATTTCTACTGGCGCCATACGATATGGAGCTTTCGAAATCGGTGCCGTTCCCGGTGCTAAGTCTATTACGAATTCGATTTCTCTGTCTGGCGGAAGACCAGGCAGATCGTCCGGAAACACATCTTGGAATTCATTAACTACGTCTATATCCTTAATTTCTACTCCCTTTTTCCGAGTATCAACGATGTAAGCTAAATATCCTACACATCCTTTCCTTAACAATTTCTTGGCCTGCATCATCGTAACGCAACACGATTGCTTAAGCGATGAGCTACCATAAAACACTACCTTAGACTTACTCGGAGTCTGAAGGTTCACACATTTGTTCTGACAGTCAATTATCGCATCATGGTTATACAACCAATCCATTCCCAGTATTACGTCAAATTCTCCCAATCTAATAGGAATCAAGTCTACGCTCAGTTCATGTTTACTAATACTTGCGCGACAATTTTGATAAACGTATTCTACAGGGATCACTTCCTTATTAGCAACTTCTATGATCAAAGGATTTTCTAAAAGTTCTCGGGGTGTACTAAGTTTACTAGCAAATTCTTCAGATACAAAAGAACATGTGGCACCCGAATCAAATAATACATAAGCATTTATATCATTGATTGGGATTATACCTGACACCACATCCTTCGCAGCCACTGCGTCTTGGACGGTCATGTTAAAGGTTCTGGCGGTTGGGCGGTTGGATTATACCGGTCCACCGATCATCAGCTTGTTGCCTCCTTGCTGATTACTACCCCCGCCACTTCCCTTCTTTGGGCAGTCCTTAATTCGGTGCTCCGTCGAGCCACACGCAAAGCATCCTTGTATCTTTTTCGATTTCAAACAGTTGGGCGAGATGTGCCCTTCCTGTCAGCAGTTGTAGCAAGTGCCACGTCCCTTCCAGCACTCGCCCTGGTGATTCTTCCCACACTTCGGGCATCCTTCAGCCCTCTTCTTGAAACCTCCACGAAAATTCCCTGATTGATTATTATTGTTGTTTTTGTTGTTGTTGTTGTTCTCCCACTTTCTCTTTCCCAAGTTGCTTCATCCGCTACTGCTTCCTCCCATACGATTCTCTCCTCGAGTATTCTTTCCTTTCTTTTCTTTGTTATACAGACTTAAGGCCTCACTGTCGCCTTCCGCAATGATTGCCTTCTCCAGTAATGTTGCAAAGGAATCAATTTGAAGAACTGATATCTTATTGAACAGCCATGGCTTCAACCCTTGTTCAAAGCGTCTAGCCTTCCTCTCTTCATCACCAACTTGGTGCTCCGCAAATCGCGCTAGTTCGTTAAACCTAGCCGCGTATTGTACCACCGTCATCTCACCTTGTTTTAACCCTAGGAATTTCACCTCCATCCTATTCTTCATACTCTTCGGAAAGTAATTCTCGAAGAACAGTGTCTTAAACTTATCCCAAGCTATTATCCCTTCTCCAGCTCTTTGTTGATTAGCCTCCCACCAGTAGTTCGCTTCTCCCCTCATCATGTACGTGGCAAACACCGTCTTCTGATCTTCGCCTACGCTAGCTATAGTGAAAGCTTTTTCGATCTCTTTGATCCACGTTTGTGCGACGATTGGGTCGGTAGTTCCCTCGAACTCCGGGGGTCCTACACTCTTAAAGTCTTTAAAGGTTGTTACTGGCACAGTTTGAGGGTTCGGGCGAACGGGTTCATTGTTCCTTCCCCTTAAGGCTTCTCCTAACAAGTCTACCAGTTTCTGGATCGGGTCTACTTGTTCTCTCTCATTGTTAACGGATTCTTCGGGTGCAGTCAATCTACGTCTGGGCGGCATTATCTGCATCACAATTTTTCATTTTTGTTATTATTCAAGTATATCACTTAAGTATTTCTTTTAATACTAAAAGAATAAATTTATAACACGTTTCTAAAATCAACTCCATTTATATTCATATGCCATTTCATTTCATTACATGATTTTCCTAGCATACTGCTATAAATGTTATCACATATATCCCCTAATATCACAAAAGACGGGGAATATACCAACCTACTGCCATACTACCCCTCTAACAAAAGCTAACTCGGGGTTTACATCATCATCCCACATCTTACACAAAAGATCGGGATTACAACATAGTATATACAATACATAAAGACACAACTAGTACTACCACTAGACTGACTAAGGAAATCTCATCCCATCATCCCGCGCTCCACTGCGCTCTTGTACTCCAACTGTGCTATATACGCAACCAGCTCTCGGCTCAAGGTATGTAGAGTCTGTCCCTGTTTTGCCAGGTAGTGGTACACACCATCAATCACCCTTTCAAAAGCTGAACGGAACACATACCCCATCTTGTTCATCTTTCTCTTCTTGCACCTGACCTCGTCCTCAAGGTCGTCAGCTCTCTCATTGGACGCTTCCCACTTCTCCTCGAAGTGTAACCTATCCATCACCTCCAACTCTAGCTGAGTACGGAGTGCCTCTTTCTCAGTTTTCTCACTCAGCTCCCTCTGCTCAACCTCTTCTAGCTTCTCTGCCAAATCTACATTCCTAGCCACTGACCTGTGAAATAGAGTCCCCATCTGGATCCCTGCCTCCCTACGGTAGGCAATCTCCACCTCTAACTCTTGCATAGCCAGCTTCCTCTGGTGGTCCTCGTCCCTCAGCTTCTGGAACTCAGACTCTCTCTCGTGGGCCTCTGCCTCCAGCTCCTGGACTCTGCAGTCTAACTCTAGAATACGCTCCTCGTACTCGCCTAACATCTGTTCCTCTATAGTAGCCTCATCAGAGTCCTCTACTGGCTCATCCTCCATCGGCTCCTCCTCTGGATCAGACTCTATCTCAATCTCGTCCTAGTCGTCGGACTCGAACGGTGCAACAGCCTGCACTAGTGTAGCCTCTAGAGGTGCCTCGTACACTACATGTATAGAATGTACTCCTGTGTCTGTCATCCCACACTCACAAACACAAGACAAACAAACAGCAACTCCATTAGAATGTTAAATAAAACATAAGTTCATTGTATAGAATGAAGTTACATTTCATAACAGACTAAGCCTCTCAAGGAAAACTCTACATGAGTTTTATCTCCTTCCTAACTTCTAAGTTTGCCTAAGTTATAGTCTAAGGACACTCGTTCCTAAGGTTTATAACTACGGCTTTGATACCAACCTGTGACGCCCCCAAATTCCAGGACCGCCACTTGGTCTCTCGAATTTGGTTCATCACGTGCTCATGGTAATACATCGCAATAATGATAACTAAATATCACACAACCACAGCGGAAAATCTATTCTAGAATAATTTACAATGATTTATTATAATTATTCCCCCAAGTCTCGCAACCTACAGTACTTAATAATTACATAGCAATATCAATTAACGACTTGTTATATAATCTAACTTAAGCTTAAACATAAACAAATCCAGTCTTACTACATCATCTTCACACAATATTAATATATTTGAAACATAACAGACATAAGCTAGTTGGTAGCCTTGCCCTTGCCCTTATCAATGCCCGAAGGTTCGCCATGCTCTGCCTTAACTGAAATATTTTAGGGAAAGCAAGAATGAGCAAAAATTTCCCAGCAAGTAATATACAATAAGGGTGAATAATAAGATTCTCAATTCTCGAAAGGGTATAGCAAGATTTGATAGCTCAAGAATAACAAGAATATCAACAGTTCTCAATAACAGTCGCTAAGGACAGGATATGATTCAATAATAAGTCAATTCAAGATTTCAAATAACTGAATACTGAGCAGTCACTAAGGACTATGAACTTCTACTAGAATTGACAGTAATAAACTGAAAAACCAACAAAAACAGGTACAACAGGTGATCAGCCTAAAGTACCATCGTTATGCATAACAATCAATCATACTCAAGTGTGCACGTCGGTTCTCCGATAATTATATATTCCCTTCAAAGAAGGTTGTTCTTCTCAATCAAATACAAGATCCCGCACCAATCAATTAGTTTGGGTCGCTTTTCAATAATATAAGTCTAGCCGAATCAAATGGCATAGACACTTTCACAATATTCAAGAACAATACTAAGTTCAACATGAATAATAGCTTTAATGAACTAAGAGTTCAAGTATGCTAATTCAATTCAACCGATTAAATAGGAAATTAGTTCGCAATACACAAGATAGAATACTTGCATAGTAAAAGAGTATAAGTTAGGAAACTTTCACAATCATAGCTTTCCTTGCATAAAGTAAATGCGTCGGTTAGGATACTTGCACTTTAAAAGAGTGTAAGTAAGAGAACTTGCCTTTAGCGTAGTTTATCCACGAAAAGCAATCAACACTTTCGAATTCCTATCGTAATACAGTTACGTATATATATGATATTCATTAGTCATATAATTTAACTTCACATTTTCTCTTTGAATATACGATCAACACATAAGGTAAGTTTTACCTAGCTACACAGTTATATAGAATATAATTTCTATCCTTAACGTTCCTTCTTTAGAGTTTAAACGCATTCTCATATTATATAAGATATCAACAATTAGCAAACATGCTTGCATATTATTAATATCACATAAGACCACAATCAATACTAAATATATTTCATTTTAGCAAGTTACGGCATCTCCTTAAGTTAACCGTCAAAATCGGGTTCAAGTAACATCATATAATATCACGTAGCATGTATTCATATTTAAAGGATACTTTACATGCTTGTATAACTTTTCCAAATCCAATCGTACATGGTATAGGTTCTTAAGTTAATACTTAAAGCCATTCAAGGACACGAACTCATATGGTCTAACATGGTCGTTTTTAAACACATAAGATATTCATATAACTTGTATTAGTCATGCTCATGAGTACTCGTATTGCATATATGTAGCTAGCATTGTTATTATCTTGAAAACATGCTTTGTTTATGCTAAACTTAATCACGGCAACCAATCATGGTATATATATATGCATGACACATGAATGAGTCTAAGAGTACTATCACATGTGTCCATAAATATCAGAATTTAAATCTCCACGTATCGTGTTAATGCTCATGTGCAAGGCTTGTATTTCTATTAGTGAATCTTACTAATAGAGCCTAACATGTTCATGCTTCCTTACGAACTATATAAACACAAGTTAAGGCTTCATTCATATATTTCAAAGTTATCTAAACATGCTCATAACATCAAAATGACTATATAGCATTTACATGATCATATCCACCTTCAAACTTATATTTTTGTTAGGAATTAGCACTAGTTAGGTTCACATGTTCATATTTTATTACGGAACCAATATAGATAAGCTAACATGCACTTCATGTGTCTCTAGGTGGTACTAACGTGCTTGCAAGGTCAGTATGTAAACATGCTTTATAATGTTAACGTTCGTTTATGAAACTTTAAGTTTGTTTTCAAACTATATGTCGTTTGGTTAACCATGCATGCTAATATACTAAAACATGCTTACATTGCCTCATTAGGTTTATATATATGTATTACTCATGCTTCCATGCTTGTTTAAACAAAAATCAACCAATTAGTACATAACAGTTTTGTTGCAGAATGCAGAAAACTGAACACAGAGGCCGGCGCTGCGGCGCGGCAACAGCAGCATACTCTGGCGCTGCGGCGCGGGTGGCGCTGCGGCCGGGCTGCGGCGCTACGGCGCGGGCTGCGGCGCTGGCTGCTGCGTGGGGACAGTTCCTGCAGTTCAGACTGCAGCGAAACCGACCCAAAACCTCCCATTTTATCGATCTCGACATACCCATATGCTATTAGACTAACCTTTTTACCTTACTAACACATATATATTGTTATATAACAGTCAATCGCCCAAACGATTCCCAATTTGATGAACTCCAACTTATTTCACGAATTCGATGCTTTACAGAAATTACAGAGCAACAATGGAAATGAAAGTCAAGAAAGCTATATAGTGGTTCCATCACGTATGTATGTTCATATAACAACAATATAAGGGTTCTACAAACCAATCATGAACCAATTTGGCATAATCAAAAATTAGAACTTTTGACAGAAAACGAAAATGACTAACAAGGAAACTGTATTATACCTTCTGTTAGATTCTGAACTTGCTGCTACTCAAGAACACTGATAAATATATATATAACTCTTAACTTACTTAGCCAAAATTCTCAGCAAATGAATTAGGAAGAGGATGGGTTATATTTATAGAAGAATTTCATAACCAGGCAATGCAATTACATCCAAAATCAAACTAACAGATTATAGGAATGTTTGCTAGATAAGAGGGAGTTGGTAATTAGTTGGTGATCTCCACTATTCCACCCACTCCCTTCATGATCATGATGGCTAGAATGCTGAGTTTGAGAGAAGAGAGTAGGCTAGCTTCATGATGCATTTCACGTGTACAAGGTTTGTGTTTAATAATATGGGACAAGGCCATATACTCAGCATTTTATTAGTACACAACACTTAAATTATTACACACACATAACATACTTCCTACTCTTATGTTATATTATATATACTTATTGTCCCTACATAGGTTATAACTTAATGTCACAATATAAATTTGCATAAGGAATACTTCAATATAGTGAAGGTGACTTGTACGCATATAATCCATGTACCTTCTGTTAATACCGGATATAATTTAATCAGATGTTAACACATTACACTGTCTCCTTTATTAAAACTAATTGTTTACAATATGTTCATGATATATTATACAATGTATACCCACATATTTATTGTCACACAAGTTATTAATCAAGTAGCTCACATGGTTTAATAAGCCTTACCATATAATAGTGTCATATTACACTTCACATAATACATAGTCAGCTAATATATGCTACACATTTAATTCGCATGCTTGCACATATAATTTCTCATCTTATAAATTGAATATTAATTAATAATATACACATATCCTACATCAATCAATATAATTGTTAACCTCCATAACAATTTAATTAACCCTTATATGATTAATTATCACTTTGATATAAGTCTTATTATATTTATAAACACATTGCTCATTATTATTATGTTTCTTGCAATAATAATAATCACATATTATTAATCAATCCTCATTAGTATTTTATAACAGTTAATTAATATTCTTCGATTAACAATTAATATAGATTAATTGTTCGCTTAAATTAATATAATCATTCTTATATTACGTCACTGTGCCACACAAGGCAATCAACGAGTTTATCACAAACTCCACCAATTTCTCAATTATTATAATTATTCAATTATATATAATTGAATTAATTCATCTCATAACACAAAATCATTTATATTCAAATAAATTCTCATTTTCATTAATATAATTATTTAATAATATATGGAAATTCTCGGGTATTACAATACCCATCTTCTCTAAGTGACGATCAAACTGCTATTGTGTTAAAGCTTTAGTAAATAGATCTGCAATGTTATCTTGAGAGTCTATATGCTCCTCTTTCAATGATTTCTTTAATCAAGGTGCCGCAACACATGTTTAGATTTAAGATGAGACTTAGGAACTATTCCTAGTTCTGTAATGAACTTTTCATCCAAAACATCAACTTGCAGCTTCACTTACAGTTATATACTTTGTCTTTGTCACTAAAGCAACAACCTTTTGTTGTTTGGAACCTTTTCAATTCACTGCACCATCTTCTAAGGTAACGACTTACCCTAAAGTGGATTTGCTATCGTCTTGGTCAGTCTGAAAACTTGAGTCTGTTTAGCACTCTAGTTTAATTAAGACCCATCATGTGTCATGATGACATCCTTAGTGTCAGTTAAGTACTTTGAGATGTTTATCACTGTCTCACAATGATCTTCTCCGGAATATGACTGATCAACATCAAGTCTCGTATATTTCATTGCATACATGATAGTAACTCATGCGATCTCTCTCTTTTACTGAGGACAATTTTAGAGAGATACACTCTATGGCTCATCATCATGAGGCACCTTTTGGAGTTTGCCATGCTAAACGCCTTTAGGATTTAATGAATATACATTTCCTTGGGTTATGCCGAACATCCTTTTAAATCTATTAATACAGATTTATATTCCCAATGCGGGATGTTATAGCCAAATCATCATGGAGGAATATTTAGACAACTTTATTTTGATCGATTTTAGCATAGGAATTTCATTCTCTATCAGTAATATATCATTAACATATAATACATAGAATGAAACAGCGCTCCCACTAACCTTCTTGTACACACATGGTTAATCCTTATTTTTGATAAAATCAAACTATTTGATTATCTCATCAAAATAAATGTTCCATCTACGAGAAGCATGCTTCAATCCATAAATGGATTGTTGTAGCTCATATATATAATTTGCTTCAACTATTGAAACAAAAAAACCATCTAGCTGTATCATACATACATTCTCCTCTAATAATTTATATTTGAGGAAGGGCGTCTCCACGTCCTTTTTGCCAGATTAAGTAATAATAAGCTGCAATCGCAAGTAATATCCAAATGGACCTGAGCATAGCTTCAAAATCTATTTTAGATTTTATGGTCATTGTGACGCCCCCAGAATAGGTCCATTCAACCCAACCCATTCTGAGTCGCCAAATACATGGTACAGAATTCAAATACAAACTTATATCATACGGTCGTGCAAAATACGACCACACAACTGTGACTGTCAATACAAATATGTAGAAAATATTAAGATTCAAACTAAGTCCTCATTACAATTATTATCACACTATTTATCAGAAATAATGAGGACTACTACTTCTCTAACTCAGACCATCACTCTGTCCCCCGACTAGTCCCCGCAACATTCTCATTTCCTGAAGAGGACAACAGATGAAAATGGTGAGCTCAACTAGCTCAGTAAAGAATATTATGACTAAGATAATGGAAAATAAATTATCGTTAGCCTTCAACAGTTCAGATAAAATATTATTGACAACATGTTTTAGATCAATATTCGCAGCGGAAATAACCGTTCATCATCAATATTTTATCCCTGTAACATCAATCAATATCCATCTCATCAAATATTCATCTTTGCACTACAGGCCAAAGATATTCATTTGTATCATCAGTGGTCATGTTCATCTCAACACCTGTCATCTTTGCACTACAGGCCAAAGATATTCATCAGGTAATCATTCATCTTTGCTCTACAGGCCAAAAATATTCAGTTACATCACCTTTTAGGACTGAGGATGATGAAAAATATTTTAAAGAACGAATCTAGTGAGATAAAAGACAAAGATTAGGGATTCGTCATTTAGTTTATCCAAATTCAAGAATAATCCATAATAATACTTTGTGGAGCAAAATTCAAGAATAAAGCCCAAAACTTGGATACAATCAAAGATAGTAACCTTAACAGACAATTTGGACAAATAGAAGAAAAATAAATTTTCCCGTGAATAGTGCCGTATACGTGAATAGTGCCGTATACGTGAATAGTAACCCCGACGGAAAAAGTAAGAATTTCAACATAAAATCCATGACAATATTTTTGTATAATGATATTGAGAAGAATAACATCATTTACGAAAGAAATAACATCCCTTACCTCAAAAGAACAGTATCTCTGATTGGAATATCGGATATAATATTGAAGGAAACTTGCGCTGAATACTAATACTCAAAGTATAGAAATACTCACAAAAATACGCTCGATATTATAGAGAGAGAAAACTTATGATTCTGGTATGATTTTCAAT
This sequence comes from Panax stipuleanatus, assembly GCA_020205555.1. Lineage (NCBI taxonomy): Eukaryota > Viridiplantae > Streptophyta > Magnoliopsida > Apiales > Araliaceae > Panax > Panax stipuleanatus. Next base: position 35,418,766 of record CM035118.1, read on the forward strand.
TATAACCTAAGCACCCTATTTATAGGAAAAGCTTAGGATGCCAAAGGAGACTAAAATAATAAAATAATATATTTTTTAAAAAAAATTCCGCCGCCGGCTGCTATGAAATCAGGATTTTTCAACCAAGAAACAAAAGTGGGGCCCACCATTTTATTAAAAAAATATTTATTTTCCGAAACTTCAATAATTCATAATAAATAGCCCCTTTGTCATAAAAATACAAATTCTATGTCCTTTCCATAGGAAATTTAATTCTCTACAACTTTGTAGAAGGAAATTTTTCCAAATTCCAAACATAAATTATCCGAAATCCATAAACAGATGATTTTTCATACCAAAATACTGATAAAAAATACATCAGCACAAATTTCTTCTTTAATATCCCCAAAATAAATATTTCCTTATCATATAAATCAATAATTAATTATTCACAATAATATTATAGAACTACAATATTAACAACCAGGTCGTTCCTAGGACAGAGGGAGCCTTCCGATAAGGACTTCTCCTTACTGGCGCGTAATTAAATAACCCCTCCTAGACAGAACTTCCTTAGACATTGTCAATAATGCTATCTAATAATATTATTCAAATAATATGAATTATTGAGTTGATAACGTGAAATACTGTGCAACGACAATTATTGAATCAATACTACAAAATATTAACTGTAGCCATCATAAAAAATAGCAACGTAGCAATTATTGAGTCAATAAAATATCAATGCAGCAATTATTGAGTCAATAATATAAAATATCAACGTAGCAATTATTGAGTCAATAATATAAAATATTGAACAATAAATACTGTAACAATAATTGAGTAGGTTCCTTCTCACGTAAGACTCAATAATTCAAAATACCGTGCAATACCGTGTGCTACTGCGCAACACCGCGTACTGTATTTTAACCACCGGGTATTTCAACAGTACTAAGGTAACAACTACGCCGTTATCTTGTAAAAAAAGTTATTTCTGTCGCTTTCTATATCTGACAGTTATTCTGTTGTGGGGCCCACAAATAGCTGCGCCGTCGTACGAATATTCCCCGACAACAAGAATATTCCACGACCAAAACGAATATTCCTCGACAACAAGAATATTTTATAACCACTTGCTCATTTTAAAAATATTTGCACATTTCACCCATAACTTTCATATTTATCAAATCAACACCTTACTATTTCGAAATAATATATAAAGAAAATTAAACCTTTATTCATAAAAGTTGGGGTCTTACAACCTCCCCTCCTTATGAAATTTCGTCCTCGAAATTGACGTACGTACCTGGTATGTCGAAAAGGTGAGGATACCTCACTTTCATTTCCGATTCCAACTCCCAGGTCATTTCCTCAATAGCCTGGTTTCTCCACAAAACTTTAACTTGAGGTACAATTTTCGAGCGTAGGACATGCTCCTTCCTATCCAAGATCTTGACAGGTACCTCCTCGTACGTTAAATCTTCGGCTATCTCGTCTGATTCTAACTCAATAATGCGGTTTGGATCCTTCACATATTTACGTAACATGGATATGTGAAACACGCTATGAACACGAGACATGCTTGGAGGTAAAGCGAGTCTATAAGCCACATTTCCTATTCGGTCAAGAATCTCAAATGGACCAATGAATCGTGGGTTAAGCTTTCCTCTCTTCCCAAACCTTGTAACTCCTTTCCACGGAGCAATACGTAACAATACATGGTCCCCAACGTTAAATTCCACGTCCTTTCGATGAAGATCCGCATAACTCTTTTGTCGATCTTGTGCTGTTTGTATACGTTGTCGGATTATTTGGATCTTTTCCGTAGTCATACGTACTAACTCCGGTCCCAACAATGTTGTTTCACCCACCTCGTTCCAACATACTGGAGAGCGACACTTTCTCCCATACAATGCCTCGAATGGAGCTACGCCTATACTTGCCTGATAACTGTTGTTGTAGGAGAATTCCACCAATGGTAAGTACTTATCCCAACTCCCTTTGAAGTCTAGAACACAAAGTCTCAATAGATCTTCAAGAGTTTGAATAGTCCTCTCTGATTGTCCGTTTGTTTGAGGATGATAAGCTGAACTGAAGCGTAAGTCCGTGCCCATAGCTTTCTGCAAACTGATCCAAAATCGTGAAGTAAATCTGGGATCACGATCCGAAACTATGGATACTGGCATGCCATGTAATCTCACAATCTCATTCACGTACATATGAGCAAGACGTTCAAGGGAATAAGTCTCTCGTATCGGCAAGAAATGAGCAGACTTGGTTAATCTATCAACAATAACCCAAATCGCATCTAAGCCTTGAGAAACCTTGGGAAGACCCGTAACGAAATCCATCGTAATGTGTTCCCACTTCCATTTCGGAATCTCCAGTGGTTGCAATGGACCCTTCGGCACTTGATGCTCCGCCTTTACATGTTGACAAGTTAAACATCTCGAGATGAACTCCGCGATCTCTCTCTTCATATTGCTCCACCAAAATGTATGTCGAAGATCACGATACATTTTAGTACTCCCAGGATGGATCGCAAACGGTGTGTTGTGTGCCTCCATCATGATTCTATACTTCAAGTCGAAATCGTTAGGAACACAAAGTCTGGAGTTGACTCGAAGTATTCCATCTTCATCGATTCTTGCTTCTGGAATGGCACATTCTTGCACCTTCTTCTTCATCTTCATCAGCTCCGCATCTGTAGCTTGAGCAGCTTTAACTTTATCAATCAAAGCTGGTTCTACGCGTATACTTGACATTATCGCACTCGTTCCCACATATGATCTTCTAATCAACGCGTCAGCTACCACGTTCGCTTTTCCAGGATGGTATTGGATTGTATGATCGTAATCTTTCAACAGCTCAAGCCAACGTCGTTGCCGCATGTTGAGTTCCTTCTGAGTGAAGAAATATTTAAGGCTCTTATGATCCGTATAAATCTCCACTTTCTCTCCGTACAAGTAATGTCTCCAGATCTTCAACGCGAAAACGACTGCTGCCAACTCTAGATCATGAGTAGGATAATTCCTCTCATATTCTTTGAGTTGTCGCGAGGCATAGGCTATGACTTTCCCATGTTGCATGAGAACACATCCTAACCCTTTGCCCTAAGCATCGCTGTAAATAATAAATCCATCCGAACCAGATGGTATTGTCAGAACAGGTGCCGAGATAAGTCTCCTCTTGAGCTCTTGGAAGCTCTTCTCGCATTCCTCGCTCCAAACGAATTTTGTATCTTTCCGAGTCAACTGAGTTAATGGAGTAGTGATTCGAGAAAATCCCTCTACGAACCTCCGATAATAACCAGCTAAGCCCAGAAAGCTTCGTACTTCGGTCACCGACTTAGGTTGCTCCCAGCTTTGTATTGCTTCAATCTTCGCCGGGTCCACAGATACTCCACGTTTCGATACCACGTGCCCAAGGAATGCTACTTCCTCAAGCCAAAACTTGCATTTCTTCAGCTTGGCATATAGCTTGTTCTCACGAAGCTTTTGAAGTACCAACTTCAAATGGTGTTCATGATCTTCACGGCTTTTAGAATAGATGAGAATGTCATCAATAAAGACAACAACGAATTGATCTAAATACTCCTTAAATACACGGTTCATCATATCCATGAAAGCAGCAAGAGCATTAGTCAATCCAAAAGACATGACTAAGAACTCATAATGCCCGTACCGTGTTCTAAAAGCAGTCTTTGGAATATCCTCAGTTTTAATCTTCAACTGATGATATCCAGAACGAAGATCGATCTTTGAAAAGAATTGCGCTCCTTGCAACTGGTCGAATAGGTCATCAATACGAGGTAACGGATACCTATTCTTGATGGTGACATGGTTCAACTCCCGATAGTCAATGCAAAGTCGCATACTCCCGTCTTTCTTCTTTACGAATAAAACAGGAGCACCCCAAGGAGACGTACTAGGACGAATAAAACCGATGTCCAACAATTCTTGTAATTGAATCTTTAACTCCTGAAGTTCAATAGGAGCCATTCGATATGGGGTTTTAGAAATAGGCTTTGTACCGGGCTCAAGGTCAATAAAGAATTCAACTTCACGTTCTGGGGGTAGACCGGGAAGTTCTTCGGGAAATACATCAGGAAACTCATTAACAACGAAAATATCATTCAAATCTGACGTATTCTGATTTAGATCAGTGACATGAGCTAAGAAAGCTTGACATCCGTTTTTCAATAAACGAATAGCTTTATGACTTGAAATGATATTGACTGATTTTAGTGGTTTGGTGATTTGGATTCGCACAACAGGTTGATTAGGAATATGAAAACTAACAACCTTACGAAAACAATCAATTTTGGCATGGTAAGTGGTTAACCAGTCAATTCCTAAAATCACGTCAAATGCAAGTATTTTCAAAGATATAAGATCAACAGGTAAGGTAAGGGTACCAATCTGAATCAAGCAAGATTTATAAACTGTAGATGTAACAAAGGTTTCTCCTAACGAAGTTTCAACAGATAAGTTAAAGTCTAATTTATCAGAAGTCAAGTTCAAACGTTGAGCACAAGCAGGTGAAATAAAGGAATGGGTAGCACCGGTATCTAACAAGGTGTAAACTTCGCAAGAGTTTATGATCAGCTTACCCGTAATCACCTCGTGTGGATTCCTCGCGTTTTGGGCTGTCACAACAAACGCACTTCCAGGAATCACCGACTTTGACTTGTCTGCAACCGCCTTTGGAATCACCACCCCCGCTGAATTTGGTTTCGCAACAGGACAATCTCGAGCTATATGTCCTTCTTTTCCACAGTTATACCATCCTTTGAATTGTTGTGGGCAGTTTGGGCTGATATGTCCCTCTTTCCCGCATTTATAGCATACGACCGGTGGTCGTTCTCCTCCCCTCGAAACAGTTGATGCTGGTGCTGATGTTGACATCTTCGCGTTCTCATTGTTATACCTTCTCTTTTTGAAATCTCCTCCCGATTCGCTTCTTCTACTATCATGGCCACGATAACCACCGTAGTGGTTACCGCTTCTGTCATACTTTCCTCCTCGCTGGTTGTCATTGCTCCGATGACTGCTGCCACCGGTACGACCTTGGTTGTGGTCCCTCGATTGAACATAATCATTATCTCGTTCTAACAACTGGGCCCTGTTCACTACATCTGAATATAGAGAAAATTTATGAGAAATGAGGTATTGACGTATTTCGGGTTTCAAACCTCTTAGAAACATCCGCGTCATACGTTCCTCATTCTCCACCAAATGAGGTGCAAACCTGGACAGCTCCGCGAACTTAGCCTCGTACTGGGATACCGTCATGTTGTTTTGCTCGAGTCTGATAAACTCTACTTCCTTCATATGACGAATACTTTCAGGAAAGTACTTGTCATTAAACAGTTTCTGGAACGCTTCCCAAGACATCTGGAGTGCTGCAGGCTGGGTACGTTTCACGGATTCCCACCAGTAATCTGCCTCTCCACGGAACATAAACGTGGCGAATGGAACCTTCTGTTCCTCTGTACATCCCAAGACATCAAATATCTTGGTAATTTGTTTAATCCATGTCTCCGCCTTGATCGGATCTGGCTTTCCCAGAAACTCTGGTGGTCCCAATTCTTTGAACTGCTTGGCAGTGACAGCTCGCGTGTTGTTATTATCTCCACCTGTATGTTGCACACGAGTCTCCCTCGTCTGATTTTGCATGAACTGCAAAAAACTTCTAAACATCTCATCGTTTATCGTCTGACCAGCGTTATTTTCAGGATGAACATTGCCTTCTTGTTGCACGTTCTCCTGGTTAACGATTAAAGGTGTCTCCACGGTCTCATTCACTTCGTTGTTAACATTCTCAGCTGCCATTCTCAAATACTGCCATAAAACAAGGGTTAATTAAACAAGTCAACATATCACATATTAACCCTATGCTCCGACTGACCAATTAAATACCACATAAGCTTAGGTAGGACACACTAGCGAAGGATTTATTCGTCTCTCCCCTCCTAGTTCTATTCCCCGATCTCCGTCAGAGATCATATCCCTAAGCTCTGATACCAACTGTGACGCCCCCATAATAGGTCCATTCAACCCAACCCATTCTGAGTCGCCAAATACATGGTACAGAATTCAAATACAAACTTTATATCATACGGTCGTGCAAAATACGACCACACAACTGTGAGTGTCAATACAAATATGTAGAAAATATTAAGATTCAAACTAAGTCCTCATTACAATTATTATCACACTATTTATCAGAAATAGTGAGGACTACTACTGCTCTAACTCGGACCATCACTCTGTCCCCCGACTAGTCCCCGCAACATTCTCATTTCCTGAAGAGGACAACAGATGAAAAGGGTGAGCTCAACTAGCTCAGTAAAGAATATTATGACTAAGATAATGGAAAATAAATTATCGTTAGCCTTCAACAGTTCAGATAAAATATTATTGACAACATGTTTTAGATCAATATTCGCAGCGGAAATAATCGTTCATCATCAATATTTTATCCCTGTAACATCAATCAATATCCATCTCATCAAATATTCATCTTTGCACTACAGGCCAAAGATATTCATTTGTATCATCAGTGGTCATGTTCATCTCAACACCTGTCATCTTTGCACTACAGGCCAAAGATATTCATCAGGTAATCATTCATCTTTGCTCTACAGGCCAAAGATATTCAGTTACATCACCTTTTAGGACTGAGGATGATGAAAAATATTTTAAAGAACGAATCCAGTGAGATAAAAGACAAAGATTAGGGATTCGTCATTTAGTTTATCCAAATTCAAGAATAATCCATAATAATACTTTGTGGAGCAAAATTCAAGAATAAAGCCCAAAACTTGGATACAATCAAAGATAGTAACCTTAACAGACAATTTGGACAAATAGAAGAAAAATAAATTTTCCCGTGAATAGTGCCGTATACGTGAATAGTGTCGTATACGTGAATAGTAACCCCGACGGAAAAAGTAAGAATTTCATCATAAAATCCATGACAATATTTTTGTATAATGATATTGAGAAGAATAACATCATTTACGAAAGAAATAACATCCCTTACCTCAAAAGAACAGTATCTCTGATTGGAATATCGGATATAATATTGAAGGAAACTTGCGCTGAATACTAATACTCAAAGTATAGAAATACTCACAAAAATACGCTCGATATTATAGAGAGAGAAAACTTATGATTCTGGTATGATTTTCAATTATAACCTAAGCACCCTATTTATAGGAAAAGCTTAGGATGCCAAAGGAGACTAAAATAATAAAATAATATATTTTTTTAAAAAAAATTCCGCCGCCGGCTGCTATGAAATCAGGATTTTTCAACCAAGAAACAAAAGTGGGGCCCACCATTTTATTAAAAAAATATTTATTTTCCGAAACTTCAATAATTCATAATAAATAGCCTCTTTGTCAGAAAAATACAAATTCTATGTCCTTTCCATAGGAAATTTAATTCTCTACAACTTTGTAGAAGGAAATTTTTCCAAATTCCAAACATAAATTATCCGAAATCCATAAACAGATGATTTTTCATACCAAAATACTGATAAAAAATACATCAGCACAAATTCCTTCATTAATATCCCCAAAATAAATATTTCCTTATCATATAAATCAATAATTAATTATTCACAATAATATTATAGAACTACAATATTAACAACCAGGTCGTTCCCAGGACAGAGGGGGCCTTCCGATAAGGACTTCTCCTTACTGGCGCGCAATTAAATAACCCCTCCTAGACAGAACTTCCTTAGACATTGTCAATAATGCTATCTAATAATATTATTCAAATAATATGAATTATTGAGTTGATAACGTGAAATACTGTGCAACGACAATTATTGAATCAATACTACAAAATATCAACTGTAGCCATCATAAAAAATAGCAACGTAGCAATTATTGAGTCAATAAAATATCAATGCAGCAATTATTGAGTCAATAATATAAAATATCAACGTAGCAATTATTGAGTCAATAATATAAAATATTGAACAGTAAATACTGTAACAATAATTGAGTAGGTTCCTTCTCACGTAAGACTCAATAATTCGAAATACCGTGCAATACCGTGTGCTACTGCGCAACACCGCGTACTGTATTTTAACCACCGGGTATTTCAACAGTACTAACGGTAACAACTACGCCGTTATCTTGTAAAAAAAGTTATTTCTGTCGCTTTCTATATCCGACAGTTATTCCGTTGTGGGGCCCACAAATAGCTGCGCCGTCGTACGAATATTCCCCGACAACAAGAATATTCCACGACCAAACGAATATTCCCCGACAACAAGAATATTTTATAACCACTTGCTCATTTTAAAAATATTTGCACATTTCACCCATAACTTTCATATTTATCAAATCAACACCTTACTATTTCGAAATAATATATAAAGAAAATTAAACCTTTATTCATAAAAGTTGGGGTCTTACAGTCATCTACCATTTTCTCTGAGTCTTTATTACTAATAGTCTGTTTGTAATTCAATGGATCATCATCATCCATGATGTGTACCTCATCGTCATCCTCTATGACGAATTCATACCTTTTAGGTATCTTCGGTACCTTTCCAGATTTAAGAATAGGGTGTTGTACAGTAGGTGTCTCTACTTGGACAGGTTCATCCACTTGATCTGTAGTGGTTTGTGGTTCTTGAATTTCTTCAAGATCTATTTTTCTCTCACTAGCCCCTTCAAGGATAAACTTCTTTTCCAAGAAGGCAACGTGTTTCGCTACAAACACCTTTTGCTCAGTAGGATTGTAGAAATAGTATCCCAAACTTTCTTTAGGATATTCCACAAACGTGCACTTATTAGATCTTATCTCAAGCTTATCATTTTGAAACTTTTTCACATAAGCTGGACATCCCAAATCTTAACATGCTTAAGACCAGGTTCTTCCCTGTCCACATCTCATATGGAGTCTTGGGGACGAATTTCGAGGGGACCTTATTTAGTATATATATAGCCGCTTCTAGGGCATAACCCCAAAATAATATTGGAAGATTGGTAAAACTCATCATGGATCGAACCATGTCCAATAATGTTCGATTTCTCCTTTCAGATACTCCATTTAACTGTGGTGTACCTGGTGGAGTCCATTGTGATATTATACTATTTTCTTTGAGACAATCGAGAAACTCACCGCTTAAGTATTCACCACCTCGATCTGATCGAAGAATCTTAATACTTTTGTCAGTTTGTTTCTCTACTTCACTTCTGAACTCTTTGAACTTTTCAAACGATTCAGATTTGTATTTTATTAAATACACTTATCCATATCTTAGAGTTATCTTTAGTGAATAAAATAAGAATACCCTCCCCGTGCATTCGTTGTTATAGGTCCACAAACGTCTGTGTGAACCAACACTAACAACTCTGTAACTCTTTCTCCTTTTCCACTAAAAGGAGATTTAGTCATTTACCCATGAGACAAGATTCACAAGTTGGATATAATTCATAATCGGATAGCTCTAAGAGCCCATCCTTATGCAACTTGGATAATTTTGTTTCACTAATATGACTGAGTCTACAGTGCCACATATAGGTATAATTAATATCATATTTTTTCCTTTTCTTAGTTTGTTCTATTTGAAGTATATTTTCATGCAAGTCAAGTATATAAAGTCCATTTTGTAAATTTTCAACACCATATAAAATATTTCTTTTATAAATAGAACAACTGTTGTTCTTTATTATAATGTCAAATCCATCCATATCTAATACAGAAATGGAAATAATGTTTCTACTGATATTCGGAACAAAATAACAATTATTTAAATAAATGGACTTGCCCGTAAGCTATGCTAAACAATAAGTGCCTACAGCTAATGCAGCAACCTTTTCTTCATTTCTCACTCGTAGGACAACCTCATCCTTGTTCAGCTTTCTACTTCTGACCAATCCTTTCACATTATTATATATATGAGAACCACAGCCGGTATCCAATACCCAAGTAGAATTTTGACTTTCTGAAAAATTAATTTCAATCATGAACAAACCTTGATTGGAAGTCTAAGCTTCTCCAAGCTTCTTCTCTGCCAGAAACTTCTTGCAGTTCCTCTTCCAATGACCCGGCTCGTTGCAATGGAAGCACATTCCTTTGCTAGCTAGATCAGGTTTCTTTTGTTCCTTTATGTTCACCTTACCCTTGGTCATCCGAGATTGGAAGAGCTCCATAGATATCTCATATCTAGCAGTCCTACTTTGTTCACCATACAACTCCTTGAGGTGAAGCAACATAGTAGAAGCATTCATTTTTTCATGCTGACGCTGAAGCTCGTTATTCATGGATGCGAGCATGATACATTGAGCCACAGATGCGTCATTTTGCCACTTTACAATGGTGGCAATTTCTTTCTCAGATGCTGATTCTGGAACAGTTCCAGAGACAGGTGAATTTTGAACATAAGAAATCTTTTCAGCAGTGAGAACTATTTTTAGATTCTTTAATCAGTCAGTATAATTTGGTCCGGTTAGTTTATTAGCATTAAGTATGCTACGCAGTGAAATTAGTGATTTTGACATTTTTTAAATTTCTGTATGTGAAAAGATAACATTTTAGAAAACATTCATTTAATTAATTTTGCATACCAAAATAAATTTAGGTCTTTATTTTAAATTGGTATCTCCCACTATTTTCATCAAACTATATTACCCTCACTTATATAGTTCGGCAACATCTAATTAAAAATTTGTTAGTGAGAATAAGGATCCCATTTCAAATATATATAACCATGTGGATAGCACAACAAGCGATATACAAATAAATAGGTAGACAACTCTTGTCAATTACATCACCATGCAACTCCTTTTATTTTGCCTCTTAAATCATAATGGTCAAGTGTGTGCACATCCGAACTAAAATGATTTAAGTTAAGTCCAGCCTAGCACTTACATAAATTCAAAAAAGAAAAATATTAATCCTTGTGGATAGCACAACAAGTCAATATTGTTTAATTTTCTTGATAAGCAATAAATGTGATTAAATTAATATCTTAAATACGCAATACTCGCATTGTGGATAGCACAACAAACTCATATTAAATATTTAATACTCTATTAATTTATCATGCTAGAAGGAGATGTTCGATATTTCAAATATCATTGAACGCTTCGGACTTAATATAATTTCTTTGAGGGGTTGTTATTATTTATCTCATCTTGTTTAGCATGCATGCACATATATATATATATATATATATATATATATATATATATATATATATAAAATACGCGTCATTTTAATAAATATGCGAAGCATGTTTGCATAAAATATAATATATATAATACTTAGCATGCAAATATAGAATACTATATTCTACCCGGATTGATTATGGACTTTTATTCTAGTTTGGTTCACTTGAGCCACCAAATGAACCAAAAGGTCAAACCTAGGAGTGCAAGAATTTAAATTTAAGAGTAACTATTACATTTAAACCCGGGCACCATACAAACGAATTTTCACGCGCTCCTTGCTCATTGCTCTCCAATTCCTTCAAGATAATTCTAACTCTTTCTATTACATTAAACTATTTAATTAAAATAGAAACCTTGATCAGCAGTCAAGGTGAAGTACATATGAGAGAGATAGAATTTTACATCAAGAAAAAACTAGAGAAGACGAGGTACGCAGACCCCATTTAATAAAATTCATTTATTCAAGCATTCAACTAAAATAAAATCCAATCACATTGGTCAAATAGTCCATAATCAATCCCTATTTATTATCATACATATCACCATATATATCAATAAATAAATATTCATCTCATGAATTAAAACATTCCATATATATATGAATATCATGTAATGGGCAATTTTAAGTTGCATGAAATTTAATTTTAATATTAAAATAAACTCTTTATTTTAATTATAAAATTATTTAAAATATAATATATAAATATATATATATATATATATATATATATATATATATATAATATAACCTATATATATTATATTAATATAACCGCCACTTTAAGAAATCCTGGCCTCTTTTTTTTTAATCTTATTAGTCACCTTTAATATTATATATATAATAATATTAAGGGATACATGTTACATATATATATATATACTATAAACGTGACCCACGAAAAAAAATCGTGACCCATATCATCTTTTTAAAACATCCGTGAATCACCTCCTATGTACAGTAACGTCATCATAAGTATTTAGTGACTCCAAGTCACTTGCCTTTGAACAGCACGCCCACGAATTATAACAACCACAGAACGGAATCCAGTAGCAACGAAAGAGAAAAAAAAATAACTTGTTTCCGTAATTATTTTCTTTTTCTTTTTCTTTCCAAAAAAAATAAAAATAAAATAATTTTATATAATTAATTATGCTCAATAAATTATTCTAAATACATACTCATACGTATATGAAATCAAAATAATTAATAATTGCATAAAAGTTTGGCTCTGATGTCACTGTTGGGTTTGTATGAAATCGTGACGCAATTAAATTGCAAAAATTAGCGGAAGCATGGTATATCAGAGTTTAAAAATTTTTACAAAATCATTACCCGGATCATCCTTTATGCAAATTATTAATTTAAAACGATAAATAAGAAGTTATGGAATCATACCCTTGTAGAACGAAGCTTCCACAGGTACGAGTTCAACTCCTTGTCCTTCGTGATCTCCTTGAATTTTTGGGTTAGATTTCTTCTTTTGATCAATGTTAGCCACCCAAGTATTTGTCCTCTAGAGGTGATCCACCAAGGGAGAGAAATTATCAAGAAGGGGGGTGGTTGGCATAGTTTGCTATCCTCTATAGAAAAGGAGTACTCTCCAACAATTGGAATTGCATCAACTGATATCTATTATAAGACTCATCTTATATAGATATTAGTCAACCCTTTTAATCCTATTAGACATGGAATTTCATTTAATTAATTAAACTCCTTTAATTAATTTAGGCTTCCCACCACATTGGGAATAATTAATTAAATTCATTTAATTAATTTGTCTCTTAATCTTATTAGAAATAAATGAGAGTACTAATATTAAATTAATTACTAAACTCCTTTAAAAATTAAAATAATAATAATTGTAATAATATTAATAAGACTCCTCTTATTAATTTATATTTAATATTTCTAAAATATTAAATAATAAACATTAAGCTGTTTAATTTATTCTATCACCATATTTTAATTAATTACACTTAATGCATTATTACGATTATGCCATTACATTTTTAAATAATTATTCTTCCTTTTATAGTGTGACCCTTTAGGTTCTCCATATTAAACCGGTTGTGAATAAATCAATTAGAACAATTCTAATCTTATTTAAATAAATAAATTAAACTAATAATTTATTTAAATAAATAATATTTATTCTACAATAGGGATAAGCCTCCCTAGCGATCAACGACTTTTCAGATAATATAGATTTCAACATTAATCATAAAAGAACCTGTGAGTAAATAGTTATCGTATAATTCAATCATTCCACCATACAATGTCCCAATTAAATATAAGACATGGAATTACTGTCAAGTCTTATTTTATTTAATTATATGTATTTCAATTAGAAAATGCACAACTCCAAATAATACAAATTAGAAACTACTTTCTAATTTCATTCCACCTTGGCTAAGGATTCCTGTGTTGTCATTTAACGAATCACATAGGACATATCTCCTCTTTTACTAGAGGTGGTAGATTCTTTATTGATCATTTATTATCTCCATATGTAACTCATTATACCCAAGCATATCCTTTTATATACCCTAAAGGGCTTTAAGGAATAACTCAAAGTATAATTCATTACATACAAGATACTATGATGATCTCAAGTCCAAAGATCACTTGTACTACTATCACATTAGGAATTCCTATTGACAGGCGAGTAAAACTCCATTAGGTATTCCATAACGAGTCACGTTCAGTGAGCTTATTCTCCACTAAGCACCTATATACTTGCTTTAGTGTCTCCACACAAATGATCATGAGATCAATCATCCTCATCCAAAGAGCAAGCAACATATGTACCAATTTATCCGAATTTACTAATCCTCTTTTTAGTAATCCCACGATTGGGAAATATTTTAGTTTTAAGCTTTTTAAGAATTTAAATCTCATTAGCATGATTAATATCATGATTCTAAAAGCATTGCTTAAACCTATGGGTTATTTACATATTATAAAAACAGCATCATGTAGATAATTAAATACCTTTAATAAATGAATATTTTTATTAATAAATAAATAAGATTGTCTCCAAAGTATATGCTTTATCATCATACATAATTGGCTTGTATGCATACTACTTTCATCGTGCTCATGGAACTGATAGTGATCCTTCCTTGCAATTGGAAGAATTTTGGGTGTGGGAGGATTTGTTCTCCTTTGGTTAACTTGATTTATCAACTATCGCGTCACTTGGTGCTGGTATACCATCAGTTCTGCTAGTTGACCAATCTGTTCCTTGATAGACTTTGTTCTATCAGAAAGCAACAATCTGAATAGTCCCATTTTTCAGAGCAATCCTTGCTTGTTTGTGGAGAATCCCCTACGAATTTGAGGTATTTTGAACATTCTCCATTCCCCATATTGATTATGTTGACTCCTTCCTCATTGTGTTGAGGCAAAGGGTTATCTTGAACATGTAGCTATTCTGGTTTTTTCACCACAATCTCACCATTTCTTTCTTGGGTCAAAATTCTTCCCACTTGGATTGGCTGGTGGAAGGAGCTGAGCAATTTTCTTCTGTGTTATCAGAAGTTTGAGTATATTCTCAAGTAAGTCCCCTGAGGGTGTAAAGTCCTTCGACGTTTATCCTCTCCATTTATTTGGAATGTCGGATTTAAAGGTTGTACAGATGTTTGCAAGGGGAATAATTTTTCCTTTGAATGGGCAGGTTTGGTTGCGTCAATGAGTTAGACCTTGTACTTCCAAGGATACATCCTCTTCTTTCTTCTTATGAACTGTCCGAGGATTATTCCCATAATTTCTGGCCTGAATGTGCTCAGTCACGGCTTCTAAAGCAGTAAGGTCTTTAATCTTTCTAGACTTCAGCCCTATCTCAGCCATTTCTCCATGTTTGATCATCTCTGAGAAAGATTTTTCTATGCCTGCTAGGACCTTTTCATAAAATGGAGCTTCATGTATGTCGATGAATGTCATTACCATCTCAGTCTCTGTCAAAGATGGAATGACTTGAGCAGCAAGACGTCTCCATCTTTGGGCATATTCTCTGAATGACTCATTATTCTACTTTTTAACCTTGGTAATCTGGTATCTGTCTGGAGCTATTTGTGACTGGAAGCTGTATTGATTTAGGAAGGCATTAGCTAGCTCTTCCCAGCTATGGATTTTAAAATTATCTAGTCAAGCATACCAGGCTCTGGCCTCTTCGGTCAGACTTTTCTGAAATAATTGCATTCTCAGCTTCTCGTCCTCTGTGTAGGATTCGAGTTCTCTAATGAATAATTTTAAGTGAGTGTAGGGATCTCCCAATCCATCATATTTTTTAAATTCTGGAATCTAGAACTTGTCTGGATACCGAGCCCCAAGAAAGATGCAAAGGTCTGAGTAGTTGACACTTCCGTAGTATCCAGTCCCTTTGATAGACAGGATAGTTTCTTCCATTTTTTGGACTTTCTTTCGGATATCCCCAGTCTCTCGATCTTCTTTGAGATTGATGATTTTAGGGGTTTTGTTGGTTTTTTCATTGTTTCGAGGTTCAGGTATCTGAGCTTCCTTTTTCATGTCAGTACCCTTACCGCCACCTTGTTCAGAGGACTCTGTTTAATTGGGTATTTGTTGACCTAGAGTACTTTTGCTCTGTTCTTTCAAGACAACAATTAATTCTGCTATCTGATTTCTGAGTCCCTTGAATTCTTCTTGAGGCACGAAGCATGTCCCCTGTTGGGTACTTTCTTCCATGTTAATGGGTAGGCTTTTTGCCTTCTTAGATTTGGATCTAGTAGTGGGACCAATCTTGCCTACAATAAAAGTAGGTAGTGTAGTCTTGATAAACCTGAACAGTATGCATGTTATGCAATGTGTCAGGTTTAGGGGTTTTTTAATATTCTCCTGCAACACAAAGGTCAGTTGTTTTGATGATATGATATCATGATAGGATTTGATATAGATATAACAAAATTTTTAATTTACAACGTTTGACAGGAATTGATATTTACAACATTTGATATTTGACATGGAATTAAAAGGGAAAGGTATGAAGAGGCTTCCCTTAGCGTTTGGTTTATCACAGGCTGACCTATCTTAGGTTTACTCTCACGGGCTTTTCGGCATAGAGGTTCCCAGATCATCGCAATCTACTAGATGGGAAGCTAATCCGATCTTTCAATTGGAGCAGATCTGAGTGGTACCTTTCTTAAGCCTCACTTAGACTTAATCGCCACTGGAGTCCAGTAAACAGTGACCGACGGGTTCGCCTACCGGTGAAGGAACACACAACCTACATTCATCGCATCTCACTGCATGCAAAATGATGACATTGTGCGAAGCACTAATATAAAGCGTGGTAAAGAGACCTTCACATCCATTCAATGCAAAGACGTCATGTCACACACAAGCATAAAGAAGGGAATTTGAAAAGTTTGAAAAAATGGCTAAGCCCTCTACTGTACCCAGCAGAGTCGCCACATGTCAACCCCGAAAAAATTAATCCTTCTTCATGTATGTTTCTTACCCTTTATGTTTTCTATGTTGATTTGTCTTTCTTTAAGGGTGAGATTTAGAAAGAGTCCGACATAAAATGTCGACGATTTGTAAAGATTTGATTTTATTGGTCCAAATTAGACAGAGCCGGCAGTTGGTATGAGTTAAATGGTTGTACCAACTTAACCGAGTTTTGAAAGGTTTTACAATATGGCCCAATATTGGACTCTGTTTAATTGGTCTTGGAAACCGAGATTCATAGAGTTCGGGTGCTTGCTTAAGCGGGGGGAAGGTGTTAGGCACCCCCTGACTTCCGTAAAACATGGTTACCGCACTTTTTCATTCCTAAATCATTGTGTATGTGTGTGTGTGTATTGCAGTTAATTGGGCCTAAGTGCTTTATTTAAAAGTAGTGTTGTGCTTCGTTGGACCTATATACGAAGGGTTTGATTTATTAAACTGTCCATTTTTAGGAAAGAATGTAAACATGATGTTTTGAAAAGTGGTTTTCAAACCCTTTCGCTCACATAGAAATTAAAGCCCTTTGATACTTTCATTTTATTCCATATTCGGCTTGTTTTATTTTATTCTCGAGATGCGAAGCATCCTCGACAAAATTATATATATATATAAGTGTTGAGCTCTTTATGGGAAAGAAAGCCATCAAAGTATGCCCGGAAACCACACATAGGATTTTTATTATTTCGGGGACCTAAAATCCTGATAACCGTTTTAAGGTCCTATATTTACAATTACAAATTTTGCAAGTTGGTGGGGTACAACTCAACCATGTCCATCATTAGAACCGGATCTGGATCCATTGGTTGGATCGTAGATCCTGTAGCTCCTAGGCTCATAAAATATCAAATAAATAGCCTACATAATGAATATATTGCAAAAAAAGTAAAATTATACTAGACATCGCTAAACGAAAGATTCATCAATCAAATCTCTGTACGCGTGTAGCTCATAGCTTCCAGTTCCCTCTAAATAAGAATCTAGGGTCACATGGTTGTTAAATATTTACAAAAAAAAAAAAAACTAGAAAGAAAACTAGATCTGTACAGATCTTAGCCATTCTAGCTTCCAAGTTCAAGTTTTACAACTTTTAAATCGATTAAAAGCTAGCTCTGGCTAGATCTAGTACAGATCTAGTCATTACAGCTCAAATATTGACTATTAACAAGAAATGAACAGTTAAAACTTCAGATATGACGAATATAAACTACTAGATATATGTATATAGCACTTATATACATATTAGAGTAAGCGAAGAAGATAGATATGGAGAAATCTTACAGTATATCATGAGAATGGCACTCGAATGACTTTTGGGGCCCCGATACTCGTTTTCCACCTGTTAAAATTTGATATGTTGTAGTATATATGTATATGAATGTTTACAAAGAAGTTTTACAAGAATCGGAGTACAATAGAGCCTCCATTTGACCCTCATAGCCTTTATTTATCTCGCCTCAACCCATTCTTTCTCTCTCTCTTTTTCTATAAGCTAAGGGGGATGGGGTGTGACGCCCCCAAATTCAGATAGATGTACCTCGAATTCGGTGTACCACGTGCTAATTCTAATAACATACTAAAATCTCATGCAACAGAATAATAGAATAATTTTTATTGATTTAATATAAATATTCGAGTCCCACGGTCTCGTAACCATGAATAACTTAATACATAACTTAAATCCATAACTTAAAACATAAATTAAGTTCATTACATCATAATAATAATTCTAAAGGAGAACAAAGCTACGTCGTAGCCTTGCCTTTGCCCTTATCCGTGCTAGAGGGTCCGCACTGTTCTGTCTTAACTGAAATATTTAAGGAAAGCAAGAATGAGCAACAAATTTGCTCAATAAGTAATAGAACAATAAGGGTAAGCATAATTTTAACCCTTTATAATATCCAAGGTATGATGTCAAATGATAACTCAAAGGTTTAAGGAATAATGTTATAAACAAGGAAATATCAATAGTTCCAAAGTTGTACTTTGAATTGTAAACAGAAGGTCATTATAGACCGAAGCATTATCAAAAGGATTCAAAGGTTCCAACGTTTTCCAATAGATAAAATTTTAATACTGAGCAGTCATTAAGGACCAAGAACTCCTGCTTGAATTAACAGTGTTTTACTGAAAATCCGATATAAACAAGTACAATATGTGATCAACCTAAAGTACCCTACATTATGCATAATATTCACATGCTATTTGTGTGCACGTCGATTCCTCGACAGTTATATAGTTTCTCCTTCAATGAGGGTTGTTCATCTCAGTAGATTTATAAGATTATACACCAAAGCAATTGGTTTGGATTGCTTTCTAACTCATGATATTGGTCTAGCCGAATCAAATGGCGTAGACAACTTTTACAATGTATATAGGAACAATTTATAAGTTCAATGTTTGCAACATGGTTCTAATAACATAATTGTGATTTAAATCAAGCTACAGAATACAAAATATTAACTTAAATGCAAGAATCATTCTAGCAATTATTTACTCGTACGATCAATAAGAGTACAAGTTTAAGTACTTGCTCAATAAAGAGTAAGGTTCGAATACTTGCCTGAGCCGTTTACTATTTTTGACCTTGACTTCTTATCCCTTGATTAACTTATTGTTATCGTAACGGTTAATCTCTATCAACTCATAATATAAATCTTAGTCAATCTAACAACTAGCCTTAAGACAACAAAGAGTTCACAAAACAATGTGTTTTATTTAATTGTTTCTCTCATTATCATCTTCTTTATTCTAAGATAATCTTTTCTTATCTTAATTGTTCGTTTAAGGTTTCACACCTTATATTGTAAAGTATTCTTACTTCATTTGTTTCTTTAAGTAATTTCCTTCATTACCATTCATACTTCATTAGTAATTATTTTGATTCATAATTAGAAATATCTCTTTCTAATTACTTATATTTTATTAGTCCACAATTAAATAATCTTCAAAGGTGTTTAATAGTTTATTAATAACAATTATAATTAAAGTAATTATTAACTTTAATTGTCTACAATTACAATGTTTATCATTGTCACTTTAATTGTTCATACTCTATTATTTTCACACTTAGAAATAGTCTTTACTATTATTATAATTGTTTACTATTTATTATAATCCAATCGGTTTAAGCTTCATAATTAAAATAAGTATTATCTTACTTGTTTATTCATTTCATAATTAAAACCCTCTTTAGTTTTAATTATATCTTAGGAATTTCTCGAAGAAATCTCTAATATTAGAATAATTATAATTTATAATTTATAATTTATAATTAAAATTACTCTAATTGTTTAATTATTTTCAATTAAAATAATCTTTTAATATTACTTTAATTATTTATTAATGTTTTAATTATTATTTTATTTTAGGAAAATATTTATTTATTTATCTGATCCGGTTTGACCAGACCCGACCCGATTTGACCCGGATCTAGGTAACCTGTGAAAGGGGTCCGGCACCGGCCGCGCTACCCCTGCAGAGGCTCTGGCTGGGCTTGGCGCGGGGTGCGTCGGGTTTTACCCTTAGACGGCGCGGGGCGCGCCACTCTGGCATATTTTTTGACAAGGTTTTTCACACTTTGATTTTCTACCTTCTTTGATTCAATCTAACATAAGTTTTGCATTAATCATCCAAATGAGTTCAAACCATTTTCTTTATCTAGTAAACTTATATGCCTTCAACATTTTTGTTCTCAAATCAATTTTCAACATCTATAGTTAATCAAATTTTTAGTGATCTCCAAGCTAGGGTTCTCACTTGGACGTTTTTTACCAAAAGTTTTACTACGAGTTCGTTTTACGTCCGATTCGGACGATTCCACTTGGGTTATGTTCGTATTTCGTAGAGGTTCAACATAACATCTTAGTATTATATATAAGGCTTATACATTTTATGACATTTAACCACACATCTCATGCTAACAAGTATACTAAGCTGGGATTCATGCTTACATGCAGCTCTACCCACACTAGCATACACTAACTCATCTATGACAAGAATAAAATGAAGTTAGATTGTGAACCTGCCTCTTGATGGCTTTCTTTCTCTTAGCTAAGAATTTTGAGTAGGCCTCCACCTTGATCCTTCTTGTACTCCACCAAAAATGCACAAGCTCTCCTAGATTTTCTTCATTTCTCTCTAAATTCTCTCTAGCTCTCTTTATCTCCCAACACTTATGATTTTAGCAAATGAAGAAAGGGATTGGGAGAGTGGTATTTATAGAATAACTATTAACCAACTAACTAGGATATTATCCAAAGGTAAAAGCGGAGTTGGTGAAAAGCTTCACCAACCCTCACTATTCCTAGTATTTCATAATCATTCCCCCCCCCCCCCACATTGACTTTTCTTGCATGGTTTTAAGGAGGAAAAATTAGCATTTTTGGGTATAGAGTGGAGGGGGTGGGAGACACATGGGGGTCTTCTACCCCTATGTCACATTTTATTTTATCTATTATACACTAAGCTAGCATACATGACTCTTATACACACACACACACATATATATATATATACGTATATTATACTCCCACATACATATATACCCACATATATATGTATACATATATCCATCATCCATATATACCATATCACATTAGGCTAGTCTCAAGCCAAATCAAGTTGGGCTAGGCACAAATACTAATACACAATGGACTCTAACATTAACCTAGCACATACATTGTTTGGGCCACACCTCCTAACTCTTGCAAGCATGTCACATTAATAATGTTGGGCTTGGATATAACCTAAGTCCAATACTTTATTAAATCATGACCCAACTTGTCTAATTAGGAAATTAATTATGCCACACAAGGCTTTACACTTAAGCTTAATTAAGCTTATCATCATCATCAATATACTCCTTAATCATTTCATACTTGATTCAATTTATATTGAATTATTAATCACATGTCACACACACACACACACACACACACACACACACACACACATATATATATATATATATATATATATATATATATACATGGACACAAATAATTGCAATTACCTTTGTTTTATTACTAAAATTATTTATAAAATTCTCGGGTATTACAGGGGTATATATAAACCCGATCTGCCACGGGTTTACCTGCGGCTGGGCCTGGTGGGTCCGTTATCACGAAGTACGTGCACTCCGACCAACGCGTTGTTCGCTCGAACCTTCATAACTTGCAATCCGAGAATCGATGGAGGCGTGTTATACCTTTCTGGAAAGCCCTTTCTAAGAGCTACACAATGACATGGAGCTTGACCTTTTTCGAATCAGAGAAGACGGGTCCATGACCAGATCTTCGAGTCTTAGCAGTCAGTCCGTTGAGCTGTCTAGCACAGTTTTCACTCGAGATTGCTTTGATGGTTCTATGTGACCTTCCTTACAGTAATTTGATCTGATTTTGATGTTAAGTTGGAAAAATTACTCTTTTGCTCTTCCGGGTTTGTTCCGGGCTTTACGTGGATGCAGCTGTCTTTCTCGGGGTTATCTCCGGGGTTTGACTGTTGTTGACTTTCGTCTGTTTTCAGGGTTGTCTCTGAAGTTGACTTGATGATTCTCGAGGCTGTCTCAGGGAATATTGATTTGATGATTTCCCGGGGTTGTCTCCGAAGGTCTAGTCTGATGATTTCCTGTGCTGTCTCCGGGGGTCTAGTTTGATGATTTTCCGGTGTTGTCTCCAGGGTGTTTGATGATTTAATCCTCCAGGGCTATCTTTAGAGTCTGAAAGGATGCTTTTGCCCTCCTGCAAGGTTAGTTAACAGGAATGCAAAATTTTGAGTGTCTAATGTGTAAGGACCAAGAATTTTATATGATTATATATGTAAATTTTTACGAATAAATTTTTTTTATTATTAGAAAGTATTTGGACCATATAAGTTAATATGTGAATTAAGCAAGAAAGTTAATTTGTCTATTTTAAGTTAACTAAGTGAATACTTAATCAATTTGATTAAGAAAGAGTAAGATAAGTTATGTTAAAAATTAGCATAGCTTGAATGTAAACCTTGAATGGTAAATTAAAAATATTTATAATCTTTAAGTGAGTAATTATTAGTATGAATTATATAAAGTGATTATATGCATGGTAATAACTTATCAAGCCAATTAGGGATAATTAAGTTAATAAATTAATGGAATATGTATGTGACTAAATAAATATATATATTATAAATATGTATATATATTTATTATATAAAGAGAATTAAGAATAAAACCTTGTAACTTAATATATATTTTAGGAATGTGAACTAAACAACCTAAGGGTTATAATATGGAAGAATGTTAGTATTTGAAATTTATACTAACCTAAGAGATTAATTTTATTATCTTAATTTACTATTTATTTTAAACCTAATTAAAGCAAGTCTAATTGGGTTATAAAATTACATGTACACGAGTGATTATTTAAAATCCAAAATGAGTGGAGTAAAAACCCTAAATAAATAATTATGGAAAGATAAAATTATGTGTTGGACAACCTAATTTTCATGGCCCAAATATTTTAATTTGAGAGCCCAAGCAATTAAATGAGTAGCCCAAACTAAGCCCAACAAATGAAGGACTTTTTGGACATTTGATTAAGATAAATATTACATTAAAAATTAAACCAAAATGGAAGAAAAGAAAGCCCAAAATTTCGGCCAAAGGGGCGGAACAAGGGCATGTGATGTGATGATTTTATTACTAACTCCTTACCTAGTCCCCTTATGTGTCAAATTTTTAATTAACCAACACAGTTAACCAAAATTGCAAGCAACCTTAAGCTTGCAAACAACATTAAAATGATTAAGGAAGAGAAAGGAAGAGATAAGAGAGTTGGTGGGAGATGTATATGAGATATACATAATATATCTATACATATTTTACTAACATACAAAACCAATTTCTACTTCATTTCTTTTCTCTTTCCTCAAAAGCTAAGCAAAACAAAAATCAAAAGAGAGAGAGAAAGGTCCATTTCGACAGCCACATTGTAAGACCCCAAATTTTATGAATAAAGATTTAATTTTCTTTATATATTATTTTAAAATAGTAAGGTGTTGATTTGATAAATGTGAAAAGTTATGGATGAAATGTGCAAATATTTCAAAATAAGCAAGTGGTTATAAAATATTTATTGTTGTCGGGGAATATTCGTTTCGTCGTGGAATATTCTTGTTGTCGGGGAATATTCGCACAACGGCGCAGCTATATGTGGGCCCTACAACGGAATAACTGTCGAATATAGAAATCGACAGAAATAACCTTTTTATAAGTAACGGTAAAACTGTTACGGTTAAACTGTTGAAATACCTGATGATAAAAATACAGTAATACGCGTTGTGCACAGTAGCACACGGTATTGCACAGTATTTCGAATTATTGGTTCTTTCGTAAGAAGTCACTTACTCAATAATTGTTACAGTAATTACTGTTCAATATTTTATATTATTGATTCAATAATTGCATGATATTTTATTGGTTCAATAATTGCTACGTTGATATTTTATATCAATAATTGCTACGTTGCTATTTTATATGATTGATTCAATAATTGCTACCGTTGATATTTTGTATTATTGATTCAATAATTGTCACTGCATAGTATTTCACATTATCAACTCAATAATTCATATTATTTGAATAATATTATTAGATAGCATTATTGACAATGGCTAAGGAAGTTCTGTCTAGGAGGGGTTATTTAATTGTGCGCCAGTAAGGAGAAATCCTTATCTGAAGGTCCCTCTTTCCTGGGAACGACCTGTTGTCAATATTATAGTTCTGTGATATTATTTGTGAATAATTAATTATTGATTTATATGATAAAGAAATATTTATTTTGTGGATATAAAAGAAGGAATTAGTGCTAAGGTGTTTTTATCAGTATTTTATTGTGGAAAATCACCCGTTTGTGGATTTCGGCCATTTTTGGTTGGGAATTTGGAAAAACTTCCTTCTACAAAGTTGTAGAGAATTAAATTTCTTATTAAAAGGATATATCATTTGTATTTTTCTGATAAAAGGGTTATTTATTATGAATTATTGAAGTTTCAAAAATAAATATTTTTAAAAAAAAAATGGTGGGCCCGACTTTTGTCATTGCTTGGAAAATGTTGATCTTTTTGATGGGCGTATGAAAGCCGCCGGTAGTAGAAAGTCTACTTTGGCATCCGAAGCTTTTCCCATAAATAGGGTGCTTAGGTTAGAATTGAAAATCACACCAGAATCAGAAGTTTTCTCTCTATATAATATCGAGCGTATTTTTGTGAGTATTTAGATATTTTGAGTGTTACTATTCAGTGCAAGTTTTCTTTGGTATTATATCTGATATTCCAGCCAGAAGTACTATTCTTTTGAGGTAAGAGATGTTATTTTCTTTCGTAAATGATGTTATTCTTTTCAATATCATTATACCAAAATATTGGCATGGATTGTATTATGAAATTCTTACTTTTTCCGTCAGAGTTACTACTCACGTATACGACACTATTCACGTATACGGCACTATTCACAGAAAAATTAAATTTTCTTCTATTTGTCCAAGTTGCTTGTTAAGGTTCCTATCTTTGATTGGATCTAAGTTTTGAGCTTTATTCTTGAATTTTGCTCCACAATTGATTATTACGAAGTATTTTTGAATTGGATAAACTAAAATACGAATCCTTAATTTTTGTCCTTTATCTCACTGGTTTCGTTTTTTAAAATATTTTTCATCATCCTCAGTCCTAAAAGGTGATATAACTGAATATCTTTGGCCTGTAGGGCAAAGATGGATGATTACCTGATGAATATCTTTGGCCGTAGTACAAAGATGGACAGGTGTTGAGATGAACATGATCACTGGTGATACAAATGAATATCTTTGGCCGTAGTGCAAAGATGAATATTTAATTCGAGATGTATATTGATTGATATTACAGGGATAAAATATTGATGATGAACTTTAAAATCATAGAAGATAGTAGACTTCATTCTCTACTTAACTCTTCTAATGAATTGTTATTCTCTCTACGAATATTGATCTAAAACTTATTGTCAATAATATTTTATCTGAATTATTGAAGACTAACGATAATTTATTTTCCATTATCTTAGTCATAATATTCTTTACTGGGCTAGTTGAGCTCACCCTTTTCATCTATTGTCCTCTTCAAAAAATGAGAATGTCGAAGGAACTAGTCGGGGGACAGAGTGATGGTCCGAGTTAGAGCAGTAGTAGTCCTCACTATTTCTAATAAATAGTGTGATAATAATTATAATGAGGACTTAGTTTTAATGTTAATATTTTTTACATTTTTGTATTGACACTCACAGTTGTGTGGTCGTATTTTTCATGACCGTGTGATATAAAAGTTTGTATTTGGATTCTGTACCATGTATTTGGCGACTCAGAATGGGTTGGGTTGACTGGACCTATTCTGGGGGGCGTCACAGTTGGTATCAGAGCTTAGGGATATGATCTCTGGAGGAGATCTGGGAATAGAACTAGGAGGGGAGAGACGAGTAAATCCTTCTCTAGTGTGTCATATATAAGCTTATGTGGTATTTAATTGGTCAGTCAGAGCATAGGGTTAAGCAAATTACCAAGATATTTGATTTCTTGGGATGCACGGAGGAACAGAAGGTTCTATTTGTCACCTTTATGTTCCGAGGAGAGGCAGATTACTGGTGGAAATCTGTGAAGCGTACCCAGCCTGCCGCACTCAAGATGTCTTGGGAAGCGTTCCAAAAACTATTCAATGACAAGTACTTTCCTGAAAGTATTCGTCATATGAAGGAGGTAGAGTTTATCAGACTAGAACAAAACAACATGACTGTGTCCCAGTACGAGGCTAAGTTCGCGGAGTTATCCAAGTTTGCACCTCATTTGGTAGAGAATGAGGAACGTATGACGCGGATGTTTCTGAGAGGTTTGAAACCCGAAATACGTCAATACCTCATTTTCACAAATTTTCTCTATATTCGGATGTAGTGAACAGGGCTCAGTTGTTAGAACAAGATAGTGATTATATTCAACCAAGGGACAACAACCAAGGTCATACCGGTGGCAGCAGTCATCGAAGCAATAACAACCAACGGGGAGGAAAGTATGACAGAAGCGGTAACCACTCCGGCAGTAATCGTGGCCATGATAGTAGAAAAAGCAAATCGGGGGGAGATTTCAAGAAGAGAAGGTATAACAATGAGAACGTGAAGACGTCGACATCAGCACCAGCATCAACTGTTTCTAGGGGAGGAGAACGACCACCGGTCATATGCTATAAATGCGGGAAAGAGGGACACATCAGCCCAAACTGCCCACAACAATTCAAAGCATGCTATAACTGTGAAAAAGAAGGACATATAGCTCGAGATTGTCCTAGAGTGAAACCAAGTCCAACGGGGGAGGTGATTCCAAAGGCGGTTTCGGACAAGTCAAAGTCGGTGATTCCTGGAAGAGCGTTTGTCGTGACAGCTCAAAACATAAGGAACCCACACGAGGTGATTATGGGTAAGCTAATCATAAACTCTTGCGAAGTTTACACCTTGTTAGATACCGGTGCTACCCATTCCTTTATTTCACCTGCTTGTGCTCAACGTTTGAACTTGACTTCTGATAAATTAGAATTTAACTTATCTGTTGAAACTCCGTTAGGAGAAACCTTTGTTACATCCACAGTTTACAAATCTTGCTTGATTCAAATTGGTACCCTTACCTTACCTGTTGATCTTGTATCTTTGAAAATACTTGCATTTGACGTGATTTTAGGAATTGACTGGTTAACCACTTACCATGCCAAAATTGATTATTTTTGTAAGGTTGTTAGTTTTCATATTCCTAATCAACCTGTTGTGCGAATCCAAACCACCAAACCACTAAAATCAGTCAATATCATTTCAAGTCACAAAGCTATTCGTTTATTGAAAAACGGATGTCAAGCTTTCTTAGCTCATGTCACTGATCTAAACCAGAATATGTTAGGTTTGAATGATATTTCAGTTGTTAATGAGTTTCCTGATGTATTTCCTGAAGAACTTCCAGGTCTACCCCCAGAACGTGAAGTTAAATTCTTTATTGATCTTGAACCCGGTACAAAACCCATTTCTAAAACCCCATATCGAATGGCTCCTATTGAACTTCAGGAGTTAAAGGTCCAATTACAGGAATTATTAGACATCGGTTTTATTCGTCCTAGTACGTCTCCTTGGGGTGCTCCTGTTTTATTCGTAAAGAAGAAAAACGGGAGTATGTGACTTTGTATTGACTATTAGGAGTTGAACCATGTCACCATCAAGAATGGGTATCCGTTACCTCGTATTGATGACCTGTTCGACCAGTTGCAAGGAGCACAATTCTTTTCAAAGATCGATCTTCGTTCTGGATATCATCAGCTGAAGATTAAAACTGAGGATATTCCAAAGACTGCATTTAGAACTCGGTACGGGCATTATGAGTTCTTAGTCATATCTTTTGGATTGACTAATGCTCCTGCTGCTTTCATGGATATGATGAACCGTGTATTTAAGAAATATTTGGATCAGTTCGTTATTGGCTTTATTGATGACATCCTCATCTATTCTAAAAGCCGTGAAGATCATGAGCACCACTTGAAGTTGGTACTTCAAAAGCTTAGTGTGAACAAGCTATATGCCAAGCTGAAGAAGTGCGAGTTCTGGCTTGAGGAAGTAGCATTCCTTGGGCACATGGTATCAAAATGTGGAGTATCTGTTGACCTGACGAAGATTGAAGCCATACAAAGTTGGGAGCAACCTAAGTCGGTGACCGAAGTTCGAAGCTTTCTGGGCTTAGCTGGTTATTATCGGAGGTTCGTAGAGGGATTTTCTCGAATTGCTACTCCATTAACTCAGTTGACTCGAAAAGATACAAAATTTGTTTGAGCGAGGAATGCGAGAAGAGCTTCCAAGAGCTCAGAAGACGAATCTTGGAACCTGTTCTGACAATACCATCTGGTTCGAATGGATTTGTTATCTACAGCGATGCTTCGGTAAAAGGGTTAGGATGTGTTCTCATGCAACATGGGAAAGTCATAGCCTATGCCTCGCGACAACTTAAAGAATATGAGAGGAATTATCCTACTCATGATCTAGAGTTGGCAGCGGTCCTTTTCGCGTTGAAGATCTGGAGACATTACCTGTGCTGGGAGAAGGTGGAGATTTATACGGATCATAAGAGCCTTAAATATTTCTTCACTCAAAAGGAACTCAACATGCGGCAACGACGTTGGCTTGAGCTGTTGAAAGATTACGATCATACCATCCAATACCATTATAGAAAAGCGAACGTGGTAGCTGACGCGTTGAGTAGAAGATCATATGCGGGAATTAGTGCGATGATGTCAAGTATACTCGTAGAACCAGCTTTGATTGATAAAGTTAAAGCTGCTCAAGCTATGGATCCGGAGCTGATGAAGATGAAGAAGATGGTGCAAGAAGGTGCCATTCCAGAAGCAAGAATCGATGAAGAGGGAATACTTCGAGTCAACTCCAGACTTTGTGTTCCTAACGATTCCGACTTGAAGTATAGAATCATGATGGAGGCACACAACACACCGTTTGCAATCCATCCTGGGAGTACCAAAATGTATCGTGATCTTCGAAATACATTTTGGTGGAGCAATATGAAAAGAGAGATCGCGGAGTTTATTTTGAGATGTTTAACTTGTCAACGTGTAAAGGCGGAGCATCAAGTGCCGAAGGGACCATTGCAACCACTGGAAATTCTAAAATGGAAGTGGGAACACATTACGATGGATTTCGTTACGGTTCGGCCCAAGGTTTCTCAAGGCATAGATGCGATTTGGGTTATTGTTTATAGATTAACCAAGTTTGCTCATTTCTTGCCGATATGAGAGATTATTCCCTTGAACGTCTTGCTCGTATGTACATGAATGAGATTGTGAGATTGCATGGCATGCCAGTATCCATAATTTCGGATCGTGACCCCAGATTTACTTCACGATTTTGGATCAGTTTGCAGAAAGCTATGGGCATAGATTTACTATTCAGTTCGGCTTATCATCCTCAAACAAAAGGACAATTAGAAAGGACTATTTAAACTCTTAAAGATCTATTGAGACTCTCTGTTCTAGACTTCAAAGGGAGTTGGGATAAGTACTTACCATTGGTGGACTTCTCCTACAATAACAATTATCAGGCAAGTATAGGTGTTGCTCCATTTGAGGCATTGTATGGGAGAAAGTGTCGTTCTCTAGTATGCTGGGATGAGGTGGGTGAAGCAACATTGTTGGGACTGGAGTTAGTACGTATGACTACGAAAAAGATCCAAATGATCCAGCAACGGATACAAATAGCACAAGATCGACAAAACAGTTATGCGGATCTTCATCGAAAGGACGTGGAATTTAATGTTGGGGATCATGTATTGTTACGTGTTGCTCCATGGAAAGGAGTTACGAGATTCGGGAAGAGAGGAAAGCTCAAACCACGATTCATTGGTCCATTTGAGATCCTTGACCGAGTAGGAAATGTGGCCTATAGACTCGCTTTACCTCCAAGTCTGTCTCGTGTTCATAACGTTTTTCACATATCCGTACTTTGTAAATATGTGAAAGACCCAAATCACATTATTGAGTTAGAACCAGACGAGATAGCGAAGATTTAACATACGAGGAGGTACCTGTCAAGATCTTGGATAGGAAGGAGCATGTCCTACGCTTGAAAATTATACCTCAAGTTAAAGTGTTGTGGAGAAACCATGAAATTGAGGAAATGACCTGGGAGTTGGAATCGGAAATGAAAGCGAGGTATCCTCACCTTTTCGACATTCCAGATACGTACGACAATTTCGAGGACGAAATTTTATAAGGAGGGGAGGTTGTAAGACCCCAACTTTTATGAATAAAGATTTAATTTTCTTTATATATTATTTCGAAATAGTAAGGTGTTGATTTGATAAATGCGAAAAGTTATGGGTGAAATGTGCAAATATTTCAAAATAAGCAAGTGGTTATAAAATATTCATTGTTGTCGGGGAATATTCATTTGGTCGTGGAATATTCTTGTTGTCGGGAAATATTCGTACGACGGCGCAGCTATTTGTGGGCCGCACAACGGAATAACTGTCGGATATAGAAAGCGTCAGAAATAACCTTTTTATAAATAACGATAAAACTGTTACGGTTAAACTGTTAAAATATCCGATGATAAAAATACAGTAATACGGGTTGTGTACTATTGCACAGTATTTCAAATTATTGGTTCTTACGTAAGAAGTCACTTACTCAATAATTGTTACAGTAATTACTGTTCAATATTTTATAGTATTGATTCGATAATTGCATGATATTTTATTGGTTCAAGAATTGCTACGTTGATATTTTATATCAATAATTGCTACATTGCTATTTCATATGATTGATTCAATAATTGCTACCGTTGATATTTTGTATTATTGATTCAATAATTGTCACTGCATAGTATTTCACATTATCAACTCAATAATTCATATTATTTGAATAATATTATTAGATAGCATTATTGACAATGTCTAAGGAAGTTCTGTCAAGGAAGGGTTATTTAATTGTGTGCTAGTAAGGAGAAATCCTTATCAGAAGGCCCCCTCTTTCTTGGAAACGACCTGGTTGTCAATATTGTAATTCTGTGATATTATTTGTGACTAATTAATTATTGATTTATATGATAAAGAAATATTTATTTTGTGGATATAAAAGAATGAATTAGTGCTAAGGTGTTTTTATCAGTATTTTGTTGTGGACAATCACCCGTTTGTGGATTTCGACCATTTTCGGTTGGAAATTTGGAAAAACTTCCTTCTACAAAGTTGTAGAGAATTAAATTTTCTATGGAAAGAATATATCATTTGTATTTTTCTAATAAAAGTGTTATTTATTATGAATTATTAAAGTTTTAAAAATAAATGTTTTTTTAAAAATAAAATGGTGGGTCGCACTTTTGTCATTGCTTGGAAAATGCTGATCTTTTTTGGTGGGCGTATGACAGCCGCCGGTAGCAGAAAGTCTACTTTGGCATCCTAAGCTTTTCCTATAAATAGGGTGCTTAGGTTAGAATTGAAAATCACACCAGAATCAGAAGTTTTCTCTCTATAATATCGAGTGTATTTTTGTGAGTATTTAGATATTTTGAGTGTTACTATTCAGTGCAAGTTTCCTTTGGTATTATATCCGATATTCCAGTCAGAAGTACTATTCTTTTGAGGTAAGGGATGTTATTTTCTTTCGTAAATGATGTTATTCTTTTCAATATCATTATACCAAAATATTGGCATGGATTGTATTATGAAATTCTTACTTTTTCCGTCGGAGTTACTATTCACGTATACGGCACTATTCACAGAAAAATTAAATTTTCTTCTATTTGTCCAAGTTGCTTGTTAAGGTTCCTATCTTTTATTGGATCTAAGTTTTGAGCTTTATTCTTGAATTTTGCTCCATAATTGATTATTATGAAGTATTTTTGAATTGGATAAACTAAAATACGAATCCTTAATCTTTGTCTTTTATCTTACTGGATTCGTTCTTTAAAATATTTTTCATCATCCTCGGTCCTAAAAGGTGATATAACTGAATATCTTTGGCCTGTAGAGCAAAGATGAATGATTACCTGATGAATTTCTTTGGCCGTAGTGCAAAGATGGACATGTGTTGAGATGAACATGACCACTGGTGATACAAATGAATATCTTTGGCCGTAGTGCAAAGATGAATATTTGATTCGAGATGTATATTGATTGATGTTACAGGGCTAAAATATTGATGATGGACTTTAAAATCATAGAAGATAGTAGACTTCATTCTCTACTTAATTCTTCTAATGAATTGTTATTTTCGCTGCGAATATTGATCTAAAACTTGTTGTCAGTAATATTTTATCTGAATTATTGAAGACTAACGATAATTTATTTTTTATTATCTTAGTCATAATATTCTTTACTGGGCTAGTTGAGCTCACCCTTTTCATCTATTGTCCTCTTCAGAAAATGAGAATGTCGCAGGAACTAGTCGGGGAACAGAGTGATGGTCCGAGTTAGAGCAGTAGTAGTCCTCACTATTTCTAATAAATAGTGTGATAATAATTATAATGAGGACTTAGTTTGAATGTTAATATTTTTTACATATTTGTATTGACACTCACAGTTGTGTGGTCGTATTTTGCACGACCGTGTGATATAAAAGTTTGTATTTGGATTCTGTACCATGTATTTGGCGACTCAGAATGGGTTGGGTTGACTGGACCTATTCTGGGTGGCGTCACACACATAGAGGAGAGAAGAGAGAGTTTTTGCAAAGTTTTAAAGCTCTATAATCAACCTAGGAAGAAGAAGAGAGGAGATCACAAGCAAAAGTATAATCCTAAACTAGTTTATGCATTTTATTTTGTTTATTTTCAATCAAATCTTGGGTTTAAGATTCCAAATCTTAAAACCTTACATTTACATGTTAATAAGTATTTTATGTTTAGGTCTAACTCTTTTTAGTTTCAAGAGTTGGATCAAAAAAAGGAAAAGTAAAACTAGTTTCTTAAGGGCTAGAAAACTCTAACTTTCTACTGCTTTGAAAGGATATAACTTGAGATTTACACATTCTTTTTGCAATCCGTCAAAGAGGAGTGCTAGATATGTAAGTTAACTAGTAAACTCAAGTGGTAACACTCAAAAATATTTATTTTGCAAGCCGCGGTAAATGTTTTGGCAAAAATAGTCCGTATTTTTCAAAATGGGAAATGGATTGTTGCTGGCCAGTCCCTTCCAGGGGCATTTTTTTTTTTATCATTTTTCTATTCTTTAAAATTTCTAAGAAAATTTGGGGTATTAATATACTGAGTTATATAGATCCAATCCAAAGATGGCAATTTTTGGATTTGTAGGATGAGAGTTATGGAATTTTATAAGAAAGGACTACTTTAAAAATAAACTTGAACAACTCTTTGTGTGTAACTCCAAAAAGTGTAAATTTTTTACTGAAAGTACATATATATATATATATAACAGGAACATCCCTTGAAAATTTCGTAATTTTTGGACTTAAGATCTGTTCTTGATAAATGTAGCAAGATCCGATTGTTTTGGTCATTTTAAATATAGTAAATGAAATTCAAAAATTCCAAAAACAATATATGTTCATGAGGATATTATATACTGGTATATCCCAGAAAATAAATATTTTTGGAGTTATTTTGTTATTTTTCATGGATGTGCTTGAGTTATGAATAAATAAGAATAATAAGTTATGTAATGTTAAAAATTGTGTAATTGTGATTTTCTTGACAAATGCCCTTAAAATGATAGGGTCAGATTTGTGGAAGATGTTTTGGTCATTTTTGATAATGAATTATATTTTGGCCTTTTATGATTATTAAATAAATAAATTAGAAAAGGGTAAACAATTAAAATAAATTATTTATAAGTTTAATAAGTGATTAAAGTATTATTAAATAATTAATAATATTAGATTAAAATACTATTAAATGATTAATAATATTCGATTAAAGTTAAATTAAAATATTATTAAATAATTAATAATATTAATTAATGATTAAAATATTATTAAATGATTAATAATATTATGAGATGAGTAAGATATTATTAAATGATTAATAATATTATGAGGTGAGTAAGATATTATTAAATGATTAATAATACTTGTGAATGAATAAAATATTATTAAATAATTAATAATATTAAATGAGAGTTTAAAATGAATAATAAAGAGAATTTAAGTTATTTTAAGAATATAGTATGATTGGACATTTAATATGCTATATTGAGTATATAGTATGCTGAAAAGGGAAAATGGTTTACATTCGATTTGCTGAATTAGAGCATTCGGTTTGTTGTATTAATATTTGACTTACTGGATTATAAAGAAGAACTTATAAAATTAAAGATTAAGTGTTAAATCATAATGTATATGGTATAATGATTGAAATATTATCAAAGGACGATAATATTACTAATGATTTATGGTAGTATCAAATGTTTGATTATGTGATTACATGTTAGATAAATTATTATGGAATAATGTATTATAAGTAAGATATGTGATGCTAATAGAGAGATTAATCTTATTAATGATAGGCCTTTCATAAGAAGCTAAATTAAATTGCGTAGCAGTAGTCATCAATCGAGGCAAGTTCCATAACTCAAACTCGAGTTATTATCTTTCAAGCATGTTAGTGGATAATTATTGTTGATTATTCCATATCTATGATTATTATTAAATATTCGCATTTATTGCAAGTTTCCTAACTCAACTGGAGTTATTAAATTCAAAGCATGATTAGTGGATAATTATTGTTGATTATTCACATCCATAATGATTATTTTTATTCGCACATAGTGCAATTGATTCATGTTATGTTATTTGAACTATTTATGAGCCATGTCTCAGCTAGTTGTTTTGGCGAGACTAATATTTGTTAAAGCATGAAACGTTCTATTAATTAAGAACTGATTTATTATTGGAAGATCTATGCCATTTATTTCGGCTAGATTAATATTGATATTATTTGTTGAACTCGTAGCATTTCTTTGAAAGCAATCCAAACTATATTGTTGTGGTACTGACTCACGATGTAAGACTGAGATGAACAACCCTTATAAAAAGGGAAATTTTATTGTCGGACATCCGATCCCTTGCACTATTTTTGAGTATTATGTATAATATAGGGTACAATAGAGCTGATCACTTCATGTACTCACAGAAGAGTATAATTAGTTTTTATAATTAACTTATATTCTTGAGGTAATTCAGTTTTATTAATTGATGATTCCTCTATTAGTTCTTGATCCATTTGTAATCACTCAACATGAAATCTGGGAATATTCCACTTTGTTGAATATTGTTGTAGTATTGATAATTCTTCTTAATCGATTGAATATTATTGAACCTTTGAAAGAATCTTACTCTTTCATCCTTTATATGTTATCCAGCATGGAATTCAAGAAAATTCTTGTTATTGAAAATGATTTATTATTCAGCTACTTCGAAATCTTTTGAATATTGTTGAAGTTCTATAAAAGTTTAACTCTTATGTTCATGATATATATCCTTTATTGTATACTTTAACTTGCTGAGTAAACTATTTGCTCACCCTTGCTTAAATAAAACATTTCAGCTAAAGACGAGGTAGCCGAAGGGTCGAAGAAAGACAAGGGCAAAGGCAAAGTTCAAGAGTAGTTTATTGTGAACTTTAATTGTTATATTACCTTATGTAAACCTTTTGAGTATCTAAGGGATATTGTTATAATTTGTATTGAGTAATGGTATGAATGTTGTAATTCAAAATGGATGGGCAGTTAGATGTGATATGTATGATGGATCGTGAGCACCAAACCCGAGGTTATGGAACCCGAATTTGGGGCATCACAGGTTGGTATCAAAGTTGTAGGTTACAAACCTTAGGCGAGGGAAAAATCTTAGGAATATAACCATAAGAAAGATAGAGAAAACTTATTTAGAGTTTTAAGTGATGGATTAAAAAAATTCATCAATAGTAAGATATGTGGACAGTTAGTGTTTATAAATTGTGTTTACTTATGATGTACTAATTAAGTTATTTAAAACTAATTGTAGGATGTCATGAGATGATGAGATTAGAGAAACCTAGATGGTTACGGAGATGTTAGCAACTGCACCAATGCCATTAGCCGAGGTGCTAGTTGAGGAAGTTTTAAGAGACGAACATGTGGTAAATCTAGGAA
The DNA here is from genome assembly GCA_020205555.1 of Panax stipuleanatus. Taxonomy (NCBI): domain Eukaryota; kingdom Viridiplantae; phylum Streptophyta; class Magnoliopsida; order Apiales; family Araliaceae; genus Panax; species Panax stipuleanatus. The sequence continues at coordinate 35,455,094 of CM035118.1, forward strand.
GAGATCATGACGACTACCCCGAGATGGAACTGAATGAAGAGGAAGAAGTAGATTCTAAAGAAACTAAGGTGGAGCTAGAAATAGAGATAGAAGATGGAGAAAAAGGCAGAGTAGTAATCGAAGAAGGTCAAGCATTCGTGGAAGTTCAAGAACTAAGGAATAAGATGTTTCTCCTGGAAGAATTGTGGAAGATGGAAGGGGCATTACGCGAGATGAAAGAAGAACAAAATAATCTGAAGGCACAAGTCAATAGAATGAGGGTTGAGTGTAGTGTATCGTCTGAAGCTGTAAGTAAGAAAAAGAAGAGTAATAATAATAAAAGGAAAAGGAATAATGACAGTGACAACAACTCAGGGAATTCACATTCAAAGAAGAAACAAATATGTGGAAAGTGTGGAAAGAACCGTTTGGGGGAATGTATGAAGGGTAAAAACGTGTGTTACAATTGTGGTCAGGAAGGACATATTTCACCAAATTGTCCCAAACTTAAGAATGGAGGATTTTTTTGTGTAGAGAAAAAGGACATCAGGCTAGGAATTGTCCTAAGAAGAGGACAGGTGAAGGAAGTGGACGGAAGAAAGATTAAGTATGATAGGTAGGACCTTTTGAAGTAAGATAATATGTTAAGAATATAGTATCGTAGACGATGAGTAGGTATATGTAAATATATATCTATATGAATGTAATCCTCGCTTTTGTATGAATATCAAGATAACTTTTGTAAGTCTCAACTTTTTGTATAAAGTTGTAGTAATGAATCCTGACTTTTGTCGCAAAGGGATAGTAAATGTTTGTAGCAATAGGCGTTGTATGATGAAAAGTACTATGTACTATTTGAATGAATATGAGTATAAATATAATGATATGATTATATGTTTGATTAAGTAAATAAATTTTAAGGATTAAGATAGTACGCTGTCTATCTAATAATTCGTTAATTCAGCAACACTAGTAACTTTCAAACATCTTTATTTTCACTAATATTATTTATAAAATTCACGGGTATTATATCATCCACTAAATCAATTTCTTCAACCTCTCCTCCTGGAAGATCTTGGGAGGGAGGCTCGTATTCTCCATTCAAAAATTGAGTTAGCAATTTTGCCAAGGCTTGACATCTGATCGCCTTCGGTGTCATACACTTGATATCATACTTTGAAAGGATCATTATCCATATGGTAGGTCTTCCTACCAATGTTGTCCTAGTCAACAAGTATCTGATCGGGTCAGTTCTCTTCTTAAGCTTCACTTCATGCCCCAAAAAGTAATGTCGTATTTTTTGCGCAATGAACATCAATGTTAGGCAATGCCTTTCCACCTGTGAATACCGGGTTTCTGGTCCTCTGTTATCCTGCTAATGTAATACATAGGTTTTTCTTCTCTATCTACCTCATGTGTGATCAATCCTCCTATAGATATTTTGGTTGATGTGATGTACAACTGCAACGATATTCCTCTCTATGGTACTACCATCGTTTGTGATGAAGCTAATATTTATTTTACCATCTATAAAGCCTGTTGAAGGTCTTACCCCCAGTCCCATTCTGCCTTTACTTTTAGCAATTTTTAAAAAGGTTCCGTAACTTCTGCCAATGTTGGCATGAATCTCCTCAGGTAGGAAACCTTCCCTAAAAAGCTCTTCAATTGTTTCTGCATTTTTAGTTGGGCATTTCTGTAATAACTTTTTCCTTGCTTGGGTCTACCTCCAGACCTCTATTATACACCAGGAAACCCTAAAATTTTCCATCTGTCATTCCGAAGGCACACTTCTTCAGATTTCTCTTCAACTTGTACCTTTGACACCGCTCAAACACTTTTTTCAGGTCCTGCACATGGGTTGCCGCCTTTTTAGATTTTACCACTATGCGTCCACGTAGTCTTCCACTATATCATGAATCATGTCATAAAAAATAGTGTGCATTGCCCTTAGGTAAGTCGCTCCCTCATTCTTCAACCCGAATGACATTACTACATAGTAGAAATTCCTAAATGGGGTACAAAAGGTTGTCAACTCTGTATCTTCTACGAACATCTTTATTTGATTATAACCCACAAACCCATCCATGAATGACATCATCTCATTATTAACAGTTGTATCGACCAAAGTGTCAATTTTGGGTAGCGGGTACATGTCCTTTGGGCATACCTTGTTCAAGTCTTTGAAATCCACACATATTCGTAACTGTTTATTGGATTTCTTTACTGGTACAATGCTGAATAGCCATATTGGATGTTGAATTAGCTTGATGAACCCTACTTCCAGTAAATTCTTGATCTCCTCCTTTAATTGTGTTTCGACTTCTAGTGCATTGTTGGGAGGTGCTTGCTTTGCTAGATTAATTCATGGGCTTATGTTAAGATTATGCTCTACTAGCTCCTTGTCAATCCCAGGCATGTCGTCATAGTTTTAGGTAAAGACATCCCTACACTCTCGTAGTAATTTCATGAGCACCTCCTTCTGATTAACATTAATTTATCTACATGATGCTGTTTTATAATATGTGATAAACTTATAGTTTTAAGCAATGCTTTTAGAATCATGATTATGATCATGCTAATGAGATCTAAATTCTTAGATAGCTTAAAACTAAAATAGTTGTAATACCCGAGAATTTCCTAATATTATTAAATAAATATATTAATGGAAATGAGAATTTATTTGAATATAAATGATTTTGTGTTATGAGAATAATTAATTGAATTATATATTAAATTAAATAATTATAATAATTGAGAATATGTGGAGTTTGCGATAAACTCGTGAAAGCCTTGTGTGGCACAGTGACGTAATATTAATGATTATATTAATTTAAGCGAATAATTAATCTATATTAATTGTTAATCGTAAAATATTAATTAATTGTTGTGGAATATTAACTGTGGTTGATTAATAATAGGCGATTATTATTATTGCAAGAAATATAATAATAATAAACCACTTGTTTATAACTGTGCTGAGATTTATAGTTATTAATGTGATACTTAATCATATAAGTGTTAATCGATTATTATGGAAATTAATAATCAATGAGGAATGGATTAATTAATATTATCATTAATTAATCAATGAGATAAATAATTTATTTATTTGACAAATAAGTAAGTATTAATATAATAAGATTATATTAATTGATATGTGCAAATGTGCAATACTTGAATATATAAAGTATATAAAATACAACTATATTATAGTGTAGAGAGACACTTAAGTGTGACCATGCTTGCATATATAAACTATGATATATAATGCAATGTGAATATATTACATAGAGACCATGTATTAGGATTGATTAAAATATATAAGCTACATGTTTATGCTAATGTGACAATATGTATGTAAGTATACATTAAATTAATACATCTTGAAAGTGTTGTAAACAAGGGTTGATTAATAGAATTTAATAATAAAAGAAATAATGTGATGTGATTATATCTGAGAAAATTATACCAGTATGATAAAAATGTACATGGATTATATGTGTGTAAATTACATTTACTACATTGCCAAGTTACCTATTCATTGAATTAATATTGGTACATTTCATGATGACTTAAAGTACACATAATATAAGTATATGATATGTGTGTAACATGTAGTTCATTTGCAAATGCTAAGCTTAGTGTGCTTTGTCCCATATTGTTAGGCACAACCCTTGTACACGTGAGCACCCATCAAAGCCTAAGCCTATTACTTGCATAAATCAATCCTCAGCATTCTAGCAAATCATGATATGGGGAATGGGCACAACAGTGTTCTTCAACTACTAAATACCAACTCTCCCATAACCACCATGCAATCCTCTCTTCCATTAGTTCAAAATGATGAGCAAAGCTATGGACTGAATAATGAATTCTCTATAAATAAGCTTTCCTCCTTCTTCATTTCTTTTGCTGGGATTTTACTGATAAGTGAGCATTGATTGAGAGCATATATAATATCAGTCTAGAGTTGTAAGAATTGAATAGCAGCAAGTTCCTTATACGGATAGTAGAGGTATAATTCCATTCCCTATCTTCATTTTCAAACTCTGTCAAAAAAATCAAATTCTTGATTCTTGTTGTAATTCATCCCAATTTGGATTGGGATATGTTTCTTAGTTGCTATATGGCTTATATACATGTTTGAACTGGAATGTAGTTGCTTAAAAACTATTTTCGTGAAGTCATTTCGTGAGTTAGGTTAGAAACTGTCGTGGCTGCCTGCTGTCTGGTGCGAACCAGTAGTGGCGCAGCTGCGCAGGTTTTAGCTTGGGATGCGGCACAGCTGCGCCGGCACCCTGCTGTAGTTTTCTGCATCCTGCTGCAATCTGTTGAGTCGTGGCTTGCTCGTATAGGTTTAAACAAGCTTGGTGTCTGGTTAAACATGTATAGTGATACACCTAGACCTAGTATGAACATATATTGCTATGTTTGCATGTAAAGTATATGAAACGACATATAATTGTGAAAATAAACTAAAGTTTCATGAACGGACGTTAAACATATATGACGCATGTTAGTATTCTGACTTTCGAGACATATTAGTATGATATAGACAAGCATGAAAACTGGTTTCACCCATATGTATATGTTACTTGAGATGACATGCATGTTCATAGCTATGTTGGTATACATTATTGATGAAAAGACTTGAAGTTTGAAATTTAACTTATAGTTCTTAAAGTGAACTTTGGTATGTATGTATCATATTGATGTTCTGACCTCTTAAGAATGATTATATGGCTTAGTTATGCATGAAGTGATAGCCTAACATATTGAGATTACACTAATATACATGATTTACTTTTAAAACGATTTCAAAGGTTAAACTTGAAAGTTCTGGAAAACTAAAGTTGCATGAATCGAAGTTATAGTGTTCTGATATTTTGAACATGCATGAGGGTGCTCTTAACCTCACTAAGATGTCATACATATACACACACTTGTTAGATACAATGCAAGGTAACCACGTACGAGTTTAAGCATGTTTTCAAAACCAATAATGATACTAGTTATGCATATATGACATTGAAATATGTGAGCACGCTTATCAACGAAATATATGACCACCTTATATGTTTAAGTGACAAGCATGATAACTTATGTGAATTCATGGCGTTGTAAGGCCTTAAATTATTTAAGATGTTAATCTTGAACCATGTTATGAAAGATTGAACTTAGAAGGACTATGCAAGTATGCAATACTCTTAAATATGTGTATATTCTGTATGTTGATAAATACTTACGAGATGGACAGGAGCAGCTAAGCAAAAGCTCAACCCTGGTCTGGCCAGGGGATAGCGCAGCTACGCCGTCTCTAGGCCTAACCAGGGCGCAGCTGCGCCAGTCTATTTTCTGGATTGGTGCAGTCTGCTTATTTCTGGTTGTGTTAGTTAACATATGAATGTTGCCTAAGCTGTTAAACTTGGTCAGATCTCTATTAGTATGTGTTTACAAGTGTTGGTAGTAAAGCATGATGATATTTATTTTATAAACTAAACTCCATGAATAAGAAAGGCATAATCAATATAGTATTATATTACCATATATGATATAACTATATTACTTGATTGCATAAACTAATTTCGTGCTACGAGCATACAAGTACGAAATGACGTACGTATAAAGTTATAAGACAAAGTTAGAACCATGTGTGTATATTTAAATTGAGTAACAAGCTTATGTACCGAGTATGTTAACTAATGAAAATCCTATACATGTAATACATTATAAATAGGATTCGAAAGTGTTGGCTAGCTTTACGTGAGTAAACTACGCATAAGGCAAGTATCCTAACCGACGCATTTACTTTATGCAAGGAAATCTATGATTGTGCAAGTTTCCTAACTTACACTCTTTTACTGTACAAGTATTTTATCTTTATATATTGCGAACTAGTTTCCTACTTAATCGTTTGAATTGAATTAGCATACTTGGACTCTTATTTCATTAAAGCTATTATTCATGTTGAACTTAGTATTGTTCTTGAATATTGTGAAAGCGTCTATGCCATTTGATTCGGCTAGACTTATGTTATTGAAAAGCGACCCAAACTAATTGATTTGGTGCGGGATCTTGTATTTGACTGAGACGAACAACCTTCTTTGAAGGGAATATATAATTGTCGGAGAACCGACATGCACACTTGAGTATGATTGATTGTTATGCATAACGATGGTGCTTTAGGCTGATCACCTGTTGTACCTATTTTTGTTGGATTTTCAGTTTATTACTGTTAATTCTAGTAGAAGTTCATAGTCCTTAGCGACTGCTCAGTATTCAGTTATCTTGAAATCTTGAATTGATTTGTTATTGAATCACATTGATATTATTCTGTCCTTGGCGACTATTATTGAAAACTGTTGATATTCTTGTTATCCTTGAACTATCAAACTTTGTTATACCCTTTCAAGAATTAAGGATTATATCACTTACACTTATTGTATATTACTTGTTGGGCAATTTGTGCTCATTCTTGCTTTCCCTAAAATATTTCAGTTAAGGCAGAGCAGGGCGAACCTTCGGGCGTTGATAAGGGCAAGGGCAAGGCTACCAACTAGCTTGTCTCTTTTATGTTTTTAAATATTTTAATGTTGTATTAAGATGATGTAGTAAGAATGGTTCTGATTATGTTTAAGCTTAAGTTAGGTTATGTAATAAGTCGTTAATTGATATTATTATGTAATCTATTAAGTACTGTAGGTTGCGAGACTTGGGGGAATAATAATAATAAATCATTGTAAATTATTCTAGAATAGATTTTCCGCTGTGATGTGTGTTATTTAGTTATTATTATTGTGATGTATTACCATGAGCACGTGATGAACCGAATTCGAGAGACCAAGTGGCGGTCCTGGAATTTGGGGGCATCACAATAGTTCTCAATCATTGGATTACTAAAAAGGGGATTAGTGAATCCGGATAGATTGGTGCATACGTTGCTCGCTCATTGGATGAGGATGATCGATCTCATAATCATTTGTGTGGAGACACTAAAGCAAGTATGTAGGTGCTTATTGGAGAATAAATACACTGAACGTGGCTTGCTAAGAAATATTTGATGGAGTTTTTGTAATACCCGAGAATTTCCATATATTATTAAATAAATATATTAATGGAAATGAGAATTTATTTGAATATAAATGATTTTGTGTTATGAGATGAATTAATTCAATTATATATAATTGAATAATTATAATAATTGAGAAATTGGTGGAGTTTGTGATAAACTCGTTGTTTGCCTTGTGTGGCACAGTGACGTAATATAAGAATGATTATATTAATTTAAGCGAACAATTAATCTATATTAATTGTTAATCGAAGAATATTAATTAACTGTTATAAAATACTAATGAGGATTGATTAATAATATGTGATTATTATTGCAAGAAACATAATAATAATGAGCAACGTGTTTATAAATATAATAAGATTTATATCAAAGTGATAGTTAATCATATAAAGGTTAATTAAATTGTTATGGAGGTTAACAATTATATTGATTGATGTAGGATATGTGTATATTATTAATTAATATTCAATTTATAAGATGAGAAATTATATGTGCAAGCATGCGAATTAAATGTATAGTAACTATATGTTATGATATGTGTAGGTGACAAATGATGTGTGGATATACATTAAAATAATGTATCATGGATCTATTATAAATAATTGTTGAGTAATACAATTTAATAATATATGATATAATGTAATGTGGTAGTATCCGATTGTATTATATCGGTAAGATAAAATGTACATAGATTATATGTATTCAAATTGCATTTATTACATTATGGGGAGAACATAGTAATTATAACCTAAGAGTACATATAATATATAACATAAGTGTAGCATATAGTCCATTTGTAAGAATGCTGAGATTTGCTTGGCTTGTCCCAATATAATAGTCACTCTCCTTTCCCTCATTCACGTGCACAGCCATTATGGCCTAAGCCTATTGCTTCTCCTTAAACTCAGTAAATTTCCATAGCCTTGTAGCAATGATAAGCAAGGGAGTGGTTTTAATGATGGATTCTAACAACTAAATACCTACCATTCTATAACCTTCATGCAATTTGACAATCCGTTAGTTTGATTTGGGAGTTAGAAGCTTGGACTGTGTATTCATTCTTCTATATAAAGGAACTCCCTGCACCTTCATTTCATTGCTGAAATATTTCTAAGAGAAGAGAGTATACTGTGATTGTCTATAGTAGCATCAGCAAGCTTACTCCATAACAGAGGTATAAATCCTCTTCGTGTCTTCATTTTCATTTTCAGTCAAAAGAACTCCATTGTTGTTCTCTGAGTTTTGTTGAAATTCTTGATTATGCCAAATTGGTTCATGATTGGTTTGTAGAACCCTTATATTGTTGTTATATGAACATACACACATGATGGAACCACTGAATAGTCTTTCATTTCCATTGTTCCTCTTCAATTTCTGTAAATACATGAAATTCGTAAATTAGTTAGAGTTCATGAAATTGGGAATTGATAATTGCTATTGACTGTTATATAAGCATATATGTATGTGTTAGTAAGTTAAACAAGTCTAATATCTGGGTATGTTGAAATCGATGAAATGGGAGGTTTTGGGTCGGTTTTCGCTGCAGTCTGAACCGCAGAAAACTGCCTCGACGCCGCAGCGCCGCAGCCCGCGCGGCAGCGCCACACGCGCCGCAGCCCGTGCCGCAGCGCCACTCGCGCCGCAGCGCCAATATTAAGCTACTGTTGCCGCGCCGCAGCGCCAGCCTCTGTGTTCAGTTTTCTGCATTCTGCAACAAAACTGTTATGTACCAATTGTTTGATTTTTGTTTAAACAAGCATGGGATCATGATTAATACATATATATAAACCTAATGAGGCAATGTAAGCATGTTTTAGTATATTAGCATGCATGGTTAACCAAACGACACATAGTTTGGAAACGAATTTAAAGTTTCATAAACGACGTTAACATATATGAAGCATGTATACATTCTGACTTTTCGAGCATGTTTATAGGGCCTTGAAATACATGAAAAGCATGTTAACTTACATATGTAGGTTTCATAAGGAAGCATGAACATGATAGACCTTATTAACGAACTATACTAACAAAGTATAAGCTTTGAACGTGAACGTTGGTATGTTATGACGAGAATTAGAATTTGACATTTATGGACACATGTGATACTACTCTTAGACTCATTCATGTGTCATGCATGTATATATACCATGATTAGTTGCCGTGATTAAAGTTTAGCATGAACAAAGCATGTTTTCAAGATAATAACAATGCTAGCTACATATATGCAATACGAGTACTCATGAGCATGACTAATACAAGTTATATGAATATCTTATGTGTTTAAAAGCAATCATGTTAGACCATATGAGTTCGTGTCCTTGAATGGCTTTAAGTATTAACTTAAGAACCTATAACATGTACGATTGGATTTGGAAAAGTTATACAAGCATGAAAGTATCCTTTAAATATGAATACATGCTACGCGATATTATATGATGTTACTTGAACCCGATTTTGACGGTTAACTTAAGGAGATGCCGTAACTTGCTAAAATGAAATATATTTAGTATTAATTGTGGTCTTATGTGATATTAATAATATGCAAGCATGTTTGCTAATTGTTGAGATCTTATATAATATGAGAATGCGTTTAAACTCTAAAGAAGGAACGTTAAGGATAGAAATTATATTCTATATAACTGTGTAGCTAGGTAAAACTTAGCTTATGTGTTGATCGTATATTCAAAGAGAAAATGTGAAGTTAAATTATATGACTAATGAATATCATATATATACGTAACTGTATTACGATAGGAATTCGAAAGTGTTGATTGCTTTTCGTGGATAAACTACGCTAAAGGCAAGTTCTCTTACTTACACTCTTTTAAAGTGCAAGTATCCTAACCGACGCATTTACTTTATGCAAGGAAATCTATGATTGTGAAAGTTTCCTAACTTATACTCTTTTACTATGCAAGTATCCTATCTTGTGTATTGCGAACTAGTTTCCTATTTAATCGGTTGAATCGAATTAGCATACTTGAACTCTTATTTCGTTAAAGCTATTATTCATGTTGAACTTAGTATTGTTCTTGAATATTGTGAAAGTGTCTATGTCATTTGATTCAGCTGGACTTATGTTATTGAAAAGCAACCCAAACTAATTGATTGGTGCGGGATCTTGTATTTGACTGAGAAGAACAACCTTCTTTGAAGGGAATATATAATTGTCGGAGAACCGACGTGCACACTTGAGTATGGTTGATTGTTATGCATAACAAGGGTACTTTAGGCTGATCACCTGTTGTACCTGTTTTTGTTGGATTTTCAGTTTATTACTGTCAATTCTAGTAGAAGTTCATAGTCCGTAGTGACTACTCAGTATTCAATTATTTGAAATCTTGAATTGACTTATTATTGAATCATATTGATATTATCCTGTCCTTAGCGACTGATATTGAGAACTGTTGATATTCTTGTTATTCTTGAACTATCAAATCTTGTTATACCCTTTCGAGAATTGAGAATCTTATTACTCACCCTTATTGTATATTACTTGCTGGGCAATTTGTGCTCATTCTTGCTTTCCCTAAAATATTTTAGTTAAGGCAGAGCATGGTAAACCTTCGGGCGTTGATAAGGGCAAGGGCAAAGCTACCAACTAGCTTATGTCTGTTATGTTTTAAATATATTAATATTGTATGAAGATGATGTAGTAAGACTGTATTTGATTATGTTTAAGCTTAATTTAGATTATGTAATAAGTCGTTAACTGATATTATTAGGTAATCTATTAAGTACTGTAGGTTGCGAGACTTGGGGGAATAATTATAATAAATCATTGTAAATTATTCTAGAATAGATTTTCCGCTGTGATCGTATGATATTTAATTATTATTATTGTGATGTATTACCATGAGCACGTGATGAACCGAATTCGAGAGACCAAGTGGCGGTCCTGGAATTTGGGGGCGTCACAGGTTGGTATCAGAGCCGTAGTTATAAACCTTAGGAACGAGTGTCCTTAGACTATAACTTAGGTGAACTTAGAAGTTAGGAAGGAGATAAAACTCATGTAGAGTTTTCCTTGAGAGACTTAGTCTGTTATGAAATGTAACTTCATTCTATACAATGAACTTATATTTTATTTAACATTCTAATGGAGATGCTATTTCGTGTCTTGTGTTTGTGATTATAGGATGACAGACACAGGTGTACCTAGTAGAGTGGCCGAGGAGGAGCCCAGGGATATACATGTAGTGTACGAGGCACCTCTAGAGGCTACACCAGTGCAGGCTGTTGCACCGATCGAGTTCAACGACGAGGACGAGATTGAGATAGAGACTGATCCAGAGGAGGAGCCGATGGAGGATGAGCCAGTAGAGGACTCTGATGAGGCTACTATAGAGGAGCAGATGCTAGGAGAGTATGAGGAGCGGATCCTAGAGTTAGACTGTAGAGTTCAGGAGCTGGAGGCAGAGGCCCACGAGAGAGAGTCTGAGTTCCAGAAGCTGAGGGACGAGGACCACCAGAGGAAGCTGGCTATGCAAGAGTTAAAGGTGGAGATTGCCTACCGTAGGGAGGCAGGGATCCAGATGGGGACTCTGTTTCACAGGTCAGTGGCTAGGAATGCAGATTTGGCAGAGAAGCTAGAAGAGGTTGAGCAGAGGGAACTGAGTGAGAAGACTGAGAAAGAGGCACTCCGTACTCAGCTAGAGTTGGAGGTGATGGATAGGTTACACTTCGAGGAGAAGTGGGAAGCGTCCAATGAGAGAGCTGACGACCTTGAGGATGAGGTCAGGTGCAAAAAGAGAAAGATGAACAAGATGGGGTATGTGTTCCGTTCAGCTTTTGAAAGGGTGATTGATGGTGTGTACCACTACCCGGCAGAACAGGGACAGACTCTACATACCTTGAGCCGAGAGCTGGTTGCGTATATAGCACAGTTGGAGTACAAGAGCGCAGTGGAGCGCGGGATGATAGGATGAGATTTCCTTAGTCAGTCTAGTGGTAGTACTAGTTGTGTCTTTATGTATTGTATATACTATGTTGTAATCCCGATCTTTTGTGTAAGATGTGGGATGATGATGTAAACCCCGAGTTAGCTTTTGTTAGAGGGGTAGTATGGTAGTAGGTTGGTATATTCCCCGTCTTTTGTGATATTAGGGGATATATGTGATGACATTTATAGCAGTATGCTAGGAAATCATGTAATGAAAATGAAATGGCATATGAATATAAATGGAGTTGATTTTAGAAACGTGTTATAAATTTATTCTTTTAGTATTAAAAGAAATACTTAAGTAATATACTTGAATAATAATAAAATGAAAAAAATTGTGATGCAGATAATGCCGCCCAGACGTAGATTGACTGCACCCGAAGAATCCGTTAACAATGAGAGAGAACAAGTAGACCCGATCCAGAAACTGGTAGACTTGTTAGGAGAAGCCTTAAGGGGAAGGAACAATGAACCCGTTCGCCCGAACCCTCAAACTGTGTCAGTAACAACCTTTAAAGACTTTAAGAGTGTAGGACCCCCAGAGTTCGAGGGAACTACCGACCCAATCGTCGCACAAACGTGGATCAAAGAGATCGAAAAAGCTTTCACTATAGCTAGCGTAGGCGAAGATCAGAAGACGGTGTTTGCCACGTACATGATGAGGGGAGAAGCGAACTACTGGTGGGAGGCTAATCAACAAAGAGCTGGAGAAGAGATAATAGCTTGGGATAAGTTTAAGACACTGTTCTTAGAGAATTACTTTCCGAAAAGTATGAAGAATAGGATGGAGGTGAAATTCCTAGAGTTAAAACAAGGTGAAATGACGGTGGCGCAATACGCGGCTAGGTTTAACGAACTAGCGCGATTTGCGGAGCACCAAGTTGGTGATGAAGAGAGGAAGGCTAGACGCTTTGAACAAGGGTTGAAGCCATGGCTGTTCAATAAGGTATCAGTTCTTCAAATTGATTCCTTTGCAGCATTACTGGAGAAGGCAATCATTGCGGAAGGTGGCAGTGAGGCCTTAAGTCTGTATAACAAAGAAAAGAAAGGAAAGAATACTGGAGGAGAGAATCGTACGGGAGGAAGCAGTAGCGGAGGAAGCAACTTGGGAAAGAGAAAGTGGGAGAACAACAACAACAACAAAAACAACAATAATAATCAATCAGGGAATTTTCGTGGAGGTTTCAAGAAGAGGGCTGAAGGATGCCCGAAGTGTGGAAAGAATCACCAGGGCGAGTGCTGGAAGGGACGTGGCACTTGCTACAACTGCGGACAGGAAGGGCACATCTCGCCCAACTGTTTGAAACCGAAAAAGATACAAGGATGCTTTGCTTGTGGCTCGACGGAGCACCGAATTAAGGACTGCCCAAAGAAGGGAAGTGGCCGGGGTAGTAATCAGCAAGGAGGCAACAAGCTGATGATCAGTGGACCGGCACAATCCAACCGCCCAACCGCCAGAACCTTTAACATGACCGTCCAAGACGCAGTGGCTGTGAAGGATGTGGTGTCAGGTATAATCCCAATCAATGATATAAATGCTTATGTATTATTTGATTCGGGTGCCACCTGTTCTTTTGTATCTGAAGAATTTGCTAGTAGACTTAGTACACCTCGAGAACTATTAGAAAATCCTTTGATCATAGAAGTTGCTAATAAGGAAGTGATCCCTGTAGAATACGTTTATCGAAATTGTCGCGCAAATATTAGTAAACATGAACTGAGCGTAGACTTGATTCCTATTAGACTGGGAGAATTTGACGTAATACTGGGAATGGATTGGTTGTATAACCATGCTGCGATAATTGACTGTCAGAACAAATGTGTGAACCTTCAGACTCCGAGTAAGTCTAAGGTAGTGTTTTATGGTAGCTCATCGCTTAAGCAATCGTGTTGCGTTACGATGATGCAGGCCAAGAAATTGTTAAGGAAAGGATGTGGAGGATATTTAGCTTACATCGTTGATACTCGAAAGAAGGGAGTAGAAATTAAGGATATATCCGTAGTTAATGAATTTCAAGACGTGTTTCCGGATGATCTGCCTGGTCTTCCGCCAGACAGAGAAATCGAATTCGTAATAGACTTAGCACCGGGAACGGCACCGATTTTGAAAGCTCCATATCGTATGGCGCCAGTAGAAATGAAGGAATTGATGATACAATTGCAAGAATTATTGGATAAGGGTTACATTCGACCGAGTGTTTCTCCTTGGGGAGCACCAGTACTATTTGTTAAGAAGAAGGACGGATCGATGAGGCTCTGTATCGATTATCGAGAATTGAATAGAGTAACGATCAAGAACCGGTATCCGCTACCGAGGATAGACGACTTATTTGATCAACTGAAGGGAGCAAAGTGTTTCTCAAAGATCGACCTACGAACAGGATATCATCAACTGAAGGTACGGGATGAGGACATACCAAAGACTGCGTTTCGAACCCGTTATGGACACTACGAGTTTTTGGTAATGTCATTCGGATTGACTAATGCTCCGGCAGCATTTATGGACTTGATGAACCGAGTTTTCAAGCCATACTTGGATAAATTTGTAGTGGTTTTTATCGACGACATTTTGATCTACTCAAAGACAGAGGAAGAACACGCCGAACATCTAAAGATTATTTTGGAGGCACTAAGGAAGGAGAAGATGTATGCAAAATTTTCTAAGTGCGAATTTTGGATGGAGAAGGTTCAATTCTTAGGCCACGTGGTGGATAAGAATGGAATCTCTGTAGACCCTGCGAAGGTTGAAGCAGTAAGTAATTGGGAACAACCGAGAACACCGACGGAGGTGAGAAGCTTTCTAGGGTTAGCTGGGTACTATCGAAGATTCATCTAAGATTTTTCTAAGATAGCAACCCCGTTGACCAATTTGACTAGAAAGACGGTGAAATTTGTATGGACCGACAAATGCGAAGAAAGTTTTCAAGAACTGAAAAGGAGATTGAGCGAAACACCTGTGTTATCATTACCAGATGATGCGGGAAATTTTGTGGTGTATAGTGATGCATCGCACAAGGGGCTTGGCTGTGTGCTCATGCAACATGGCAAGGTTATTGCAATACCCTACTCATGACTTAGAGTTAGCGGCAGTAGTTTTTGCGTTAAAGATATGGAGACATTATCTATACGGAGAAAAATGTGAGATATACACGGACCACAAAAGTCTGAAATATATCTTCACACAGAAGGAGTTAAACATGCGGCAGAGAAGGTGGTTAGAATTAATCAAAGACTATGACTGCGATATTCTTTATCACCCGGGAAAGGCAAATGTGGTTGCCGACGCTATGAGCAGGAAAGGAAGGGAGAAGTTGTTTAATTTAACAACTCAGGAAGAGTTGATAAGAGAGATGGAGAAATTGGAGATAGAAGTAAAAGGACCAGAAAAGTCTGGTGAGAAGTTAATTGTAATGGATGCTTGTCCGACGTTGTTGAATAGAGTAAAGGAAGATCAGGAAAAGGATGAAGAGTGTGAGAAAATCCGAAAGAGGATCACAGAAAGTGAGGAAGAAAAATTTCGAATGGATAAAGACGGTATTTTGAGATTTGAAGGGAGAGTGTGGGTACCAGCAGTAACCGAGTTGAGGGAAGAGATTTTGCACGAGGCACATAATACGACATATTCCGTTCATCCGGGAGGCACAAAAATGTACCGAGATCTAAGGCAACATTTTTGGTGGCCTAATTTGAAACGGGAAGTCGCAGAGTGCGTCAGTAAATGCTTGACTTGCCAACGCGTTAAAGCAGAGCATCAGCGGCCAAGTGGTTTACTACAACCGTTAGAAATACCAGAGTGGAAATGGGAGCATATTACCATGGACTTCGTGGTAGGACTTCCAGTTACACAGAAAGGTTATGATGCTATTTGGGTTATCGTGGATCGACTAACGAAGACCGCACACTTTCTACCAATCAAGATCCGCTACATTTTGAACCAATTAGCAAGCCTATATGTAAAAGAAATTATTTCACGACATGGAGTGCCGGTGTCAATTGTCTCTGATCGAGATCCGCGCTTCACGTCCAATTTTTGGAAGAGTTTGCAGGAAAGAATGGGAACGCAGTTGAGGTTGAGTACAGCTTATCATCCTCAAACAGACGGACAAAGTGAGCGAACAATACAAACGCTAGAAGACATGCTTAGGACTTGCGTGATGGATTTTAAGGGAAATTGGGACGACCGCCTACCCTTAGTAGAATTCGCATATAATAATAGCTACCATGCGAGTATTGGCATGCCACCGTACGAAGCTCTTTACGGGAGAAAGTGCAGAACGCCGTTATGTTGGGACGAAGTCGGAGAACGACGAATACTCGGACCAGAGTTAGTTCAACAAACCGCAGACGTGGTGACAGTGATAAGAGCCAGACTTGTAGCAGCTCAAGATCGCCAGAAGAAATACGCAGATTTGCATCGGCAGGACCGAGACTTCAAAGTCGGCAGTTTCGTATTCTTGAAGGTATCTCCATGGAAGGGAAAAATCCGTTTCGGCAAGAAAGGAAAATTGAGTCCAAGATTCATAGGACCGTTCGAGATACTGAAGCGAGTGGGCGAAGTGGCATGCAAAGTTGCGTTACCACCCGAGTTGGAGCATATCCACAACGTGTTCCACATTTTCGTGTTGCGACCGTACAAGGCCGACTACAAGCACGTGATTTCTTACGAGCCCATTCAAGTGGAGAAGAACTTGGCGTATAAAGAAATTCCTGTCCAAATATTAGATAGGAAAGAACAAACTTTGAGAAATAAAGTTATTTCATCTGTAAAAGTACTTTGGCGTAACCACGATGTCGAGGAGGCAACGTGGGAGTTAGAAGATAGGATGATGAGGGACTATCCCCATCTATTTGTGTAACCTTGTAGCAATTCCGGGACGGAATTTTTATAAGGGGGGGAGGATGTAATACCCGAGAATTTCCATATATTATTAAATAAATATATTAATGGAAATGAGAATTTATTTGAATATAAATGATTTTGTGTTATGAGATGAATTAATTCAATTATATATAATTGAATAATTATAATAATTGAGAAATTGGTGGATTTTGTGATAAACTCGTTGTTTGCCTTGTGTGGCACAGTGACGTAATATAAGAATGATTATATTAATTTAAGCGAACAATTAATCTATATTAATTGTTAATCGAAGAATATTAATTAACTGTTATAAAATACTAATGAGGATTGATTAATAATATGTGATTATTATTGCAAGAAACATAATAATAATGAGCAACGTGTTTATAAATATAATAAGATTTATATCAAAGTGATAGTTAATCATATAAAGGTTAATTAAATTGTTATGGAGGTTAACAATTATATTGATTGATGTAGGATATGTGTATATTATTAATTAATATTCAATTTATAAGATGAGAAATTATATGTGCAAGCATGCGAATTAAATGTATAGTAACTATATGTTATGATATGTGTAGGTGACAAATGATGTGTGGATATACATTAAAATAATGTATCATGGATCTATTATAAATAATTGTTGAGTAATACAATTTAATAATATATGATATAATGTAATGTGGTAGTATCCGATTGTATTATATCGGTAAGATAAAATGTACATAGATTATATGTATTCAAATTGCATTTATTACATTATGGGAAGAACATAGTAATTATAACCTAAGAGTACATATAATATATAACATAAGTGTAGCATATAGTCCATTTGTAAGAATGCTGAGATTTGCTTGGCTTGTCCCAATATAATAGTCACTCTCCTTTCCCTCATTCACGTGCACAGCCATTATGGCCTAAGCCTATTGCTTCTCCTTAAACTCAGTAAATTTCCATAGCCTTGTAGCAATGATGAGCAAGGGAGTGGTTTTAATGATGGATTCTAACAACTAAATACCTACCATTCTATAACCTTCATGCAATTTGACAATCCGTTAGTTTGATTTGGGAGTTAGAAGCTTGGACTGTGTATTCATTCTTCTATATAAAGGAACTCCCTGCACCTTCATTTCATTGCTGAAATATTTCTAAGAGAAGAGAGTATACTGTGATTGTCTATAGTAGCATCAGCAAGCTTACTCCATAACAGAGGTATAAATCCTCTTCGTGTCTTCATTTTCATTTTCTGTCAAAAGAACTCCATTGTTGTTCTCTGAGTTTTGTTGAAATTCTTGATTATGCCAAATTGGTTCATGATTGGTTTGTAGAACCCTTATATTGTTGTTAAATGAACATACACACATGATGGAACCACTGAATAGTCTTTCATTTCCATTGTTCCTCTTCAATTTCTGTAAATACATGAAATTCGTAAATTAGTTAGAGTTCATGAAATTGGGAATTGATAATTGCTATTGACTGTTATATAAGCATATATGTATGTGTTAGTAAGTTAAACAAGTCTAATATCTGGGTATGTTGAAATCGATGAAATGGGAGGTTTTGGGTCGGTTTTCGCTGCAGTCTGAACCGCAGAAAACTGCCTCGACGCCGCAGCGCCGCAGCCCGCGCCGCAGCGCCACACGCGCCGCAGCCCGCGCCGCAGCGCCGCACGCAGCGCCACTCGCGCCGCAGCGCCGCACGCAGCGCCACTCGCGCCGCAGCGCCAGTATTAAGCTACTGTTGCCGCGCCGCAGCGCCAGCCTCTGTGTTCAGTTTTCTGCATTCTGCAACAAAACTGTTATGTACCAATTGTTTAATTTTTGTTTAAACAAGCATGGGAGCATGATTAATACATATATATAAACCTAATGAGGCAATGTAAGCATGTTTTAGTATATTAGCATGCATGGTTAACCAAACGACACATAGTTTGGAAACGAATTTAAAGTTTCATAAACGACGTTAACATATATGAAGCATGTATACATTCTGACTTTTCGAGCATGTTTATAGGGCCTTGAAATACATGAAAAGCATGTTAACTTACATATGTAGGTTTCATAAGGAAGCATGAACATGATAGACCTTATTAACGAACTATACTAACAAAGTATAAGCTTTGAACGTGAACATTGGTATGTTATGACGAGAATTAGAATTTGACATTTATGGACACATGTGATAGTACTCTTAGACTCATTCATGTGTCATGCATGTATATATACCATGATTAGTTGCCGTGATTAAAGTTTAGCATGAACAAAGCATGTTTTCAAGATAATAACAATGCTAGCTACATATATGCAATACGAGTACTCATGAGCATGACTAATACAAGTTATATGAATATCTTATGTGTTTAAAAGCAATCATGTTAGACCATATGAGTTCGTGTCCTTGAATGGCTTTAAGTATTAACTTAAGAACCTATACCATGTACGATTGGATTTGGAAAAGTTATACAAGCATGAAAGTATCCTTTAAATATGAATACATGCTACGCGATATTATATGATGTTACTTGAACCCGATTTTGACGGTTAACTTAAGGAGATGCCGTAACTTGCTAAAATGAAATATATTTAGTATTGATTGTGGTCTTATGTGATATTAATAATATGCAAGCATGTTTGCTAATTGTTGAGATCTTATATAATATGAGAATGCGTTTAAACTCTAAAGAAGGAACGTTAAGGATAGAAATTATATTCTATATAACTGTGTAGCTAGGTAAAACTTAGCTTATGTGTTGATCGTATATTCAAAGAGAAAATGTGAAGTTAAATTATATGACTAATGAATATCATATATATACGTAACTGTATTACGATAGGAATTCGAAAGTGTTGATTGCTTTTCGTGGATAAACTACGCTAAAGGCAAGTTCTCTTACTTACACTCTTTTAAAGTGCAAGTATCCTAACCGACGCATTTACTTTATGCAAGGAAATCTATGATTGTGAAAGTTTCCTAACTTATACTCTTTTACTATGCAAGTATCATATCTTGTGTATTGCGAACTAGTTTCCTATTTAATCGGTTGAATCGAATTAGCATACTTGAACTCTTATTTCATTAAAGCTATTATTCATGTTGAACTTAGTATTGTTCTTGAATATTGTGAAAGTGTCTATGCCATTTGATTCGGCTGGACTTATGTTATTGAAAAGCAACCCAAACTAATTGATTGGTGCGGGATCTTGTATTTGACTGAGAAGAACAACCTTCTTTGAAGGGAATATATAATTGTCGGAGAACCGACGTGCACACTTGAGTATGGTTGATTGTTATGCATAACAAGGGTACTTTAGGCTGATCACCTGTTGTACCTGTTTTTGTTGGATTTTCAGTTTATTACTGTCAATTCTAGTAGAAGTTCATAGTCCGTAGTGACTACTCAGTATTCAATTATTTGAAATCTTGAATTGACTTATTATTGAATCATATTGATATTATCCTGTCCTTAGCGACTGATATTGAGAACTGTTGATATTCTTGTTATTCTTGAACTATCAAATCTTGTTATACCCTTTCGAGAATTGAGAATCTTATTACTCACCCTTATTGTATATTACTTGCTGGGCAATTTGTGCTCATTCTTTCTTTCCCTAAAATATTTTAGTTAAGGCAGAGCATGGTAAACCTTCGGGCGTTGATAAGGGCAAGGGCAAAGCTACCAACTAGCTTATGTCTGTTATGTTTTAAATATATTAATATTGTATGAAGATGATGTAGTAAGACTGGATTTGATTATGTTTAAGCTTAAGTTAGATTATGTAATAAGTCGTTAACTGATATTATTATGTAATCTATTAAGTATTGTAGGTTGCGAGACTTGGGGGAATAATTATAATAAATCATTGTAAATTATTCTAGAATAGATTTTCCGCTGTGATCGTATGATATTTAATTATTATTATTGTGATGTATTACCATGAGCACGTGATGAACCGAATTCGAGAGACCAAGTGGCGGTCCTGGAATTTGGGGGCGTCACAGTTTTACTTGCCTATCAAAAGGAATTCCTTAAGTGATAGTAGTACAAATAATCCTTAGACTTGAGATCATCATAGTATCTTGTGTATGATGAGTTATACTTTGACATATCCCTTAAGACCTTAAGGATATATCAAAGGGTATGCTTGGGTATAATACTTTATACATGGAGATAATGAATGATCAATAAAGAATATACCGCTTCTAATAAAAGAAGAGAATGTCCTATGTGATTCGATAAATGACAACCCAGTAGTACTTGGCCAAGGCAGGATGAAATTAGAAAAGAGTTTTAATTTGCATTATTTAGAGTTGTGCATTTTAGGATCAAAATATATATAATTAAATAAAATAAGACTTGATAGTAATTACATGTCTTATATTTAATTGGAACATTGTATAGTGGAAGGAATGAATTGTACGGTAACAATTTACTCAAAGGTTCTTTTATGATTAATGTTAAAATCTATATTATCTGAAAAGTTGTTGATCGATAAGGGGCTTACCCTTATTGTAGAATAAATATTATATATTTAAATGAATTATTAATTTAATTTATTTATTTAAATAAGATTAGAATTATTCTAATTGATTTATTCACAACTATTTTAATATGGAGAACCTAAAGGGTCACACCATAAAAGGACGAATATTTATTAAAGAAGCAAATGACATCATCGTAATAATAAGTTAAGTATATTTAATTAATCTATGATGATAGAATAAATTAAATAGCTTAATATTTATTATTTAATATTTTGAAAATATTTAATATAAATTAATAAGAGGAGTCTTATTATTATTATTATTATTATTATTATTATTATTATTATTATTATTATTATTATTATTATTATTATTATTATTATTATTTAATTCCTAAAGGAGTTTATGAATTAATTAATAAGATACTCTATCTCATATATATTCCTAATAAGATTAGGAGGCTAATTAATTAAAAGAGTTTAATTAATTAATATGAAACCCTAATCCTAAATAGTTTAGGAGGGTTACCTATATCTATAAATAAGAAAGTATTATTATGGAACAAGGTTACACACTATATTCCAAGAGTTGGGTGAGTATACAATTTCTAAAGAGATAGAAATTAGGGTTGAGCCAAATACCGACCTTCTTGAATTCTTCTTATTCCTTAGTGGATCACCTCTAAAGGCTAAACACTTGGGTGACTTACATTGATAAAAGGAAGGAATCAATCTCATGGATTCAAGTTGAACGTGAAAGCAATTGAAGTAGAACTCGTACCTGAGGAAGCTCGAACTACAAGGATATGAATCTCATCTTCTTCTCTTTCATGTATGAGTTGATAACTAAGCATATAGGATGATCATGGTGATGGTTTGTATTAAATTTTAAAACTCCCTTTTGTCGCACTTTTGCTATGTTTACATAATTTGATTATGTATTAACGCTAAATACAAACATAACAGTGGTATCAGAGCCTACCTATATGCTAATTATCGATTTTGTTGATTCCATGTATGTATCATATGCGATTGGATCAGATTTTTGGGCAACATAAAAAATTTTGGGTTCTGAGACGTGGCGCAGCTGCGCCGCGTCCAGTTCATTCTGGAGCGCAGATGCACCATTGTGTAGTTTTAGTTTTTTTGATACAGCAGCGCAGCTACGCCGGCACCTGAACAGAATCTGAATTATTTTTTTTTATTTTCTTCAATTGAAATAAATGGTTTATTTAATTAATAAAAGTATAAAATAAAGGAGTTTATTTTATCTGAAATATGATTTTAGATTGCTAAAAATTAAAGGAGTTTAATTTGGATTTGGGTTTTGATTAAAATAAAAGAGTTTATTTTGTTTCAAACCTAAATATTAGCAAAAGTGTTGCCCATTAAATGATATTGATGCATATATGAAATGGATTTATTACTTATGACATATATGTTATTTATTGATATATATGTTGATGTGTATGATAATAAATAGGGTTGATTATGGACTATTGACCAATGTGATTGGATTTTATTTTAGTTGGATGCATGAATGTATAGGATTTATTAAATAGGTTCTGTGTACCACGTCTTTTCTAATTTTTCTTGATGTAATTTCTATCTCCCTCCAATGTACTCCCCTTAACTTATGATAGAGGTTTCTATTTATTATAAATAGTTTATATAATAGGATTAGTTATAATTACTTGAAGAATTGGAGACCAGGGAGCAAGGAGCGCGCGAAGACCCGTTTGTAATGGAGACCGAAATTTAAATGTAATAGTTATATTTAAATTTTATTCTTGCTCCCCTAGGTTTGACCTTTTGGTTCACTTGGTGGCTCTAGTGAACCAAACTAGAATAAAGTCCATAATCAATCCGGGTAAAATATAGTATTCTATATGCATGTTTATACTATATATATTATATTATGCAATATGTTTTGCATTTCAATTAATATGACGCGTATTTTATATATAAATGTGCATGCGCGCTAAACAAGATGAGACAAATAATAACAAACCTCTCAAAGAAATTATATTAAGTTGTAACGTTCAAAGATATTTGGACTATCGAACGTTGCCTTCTAGCATGATAAAACAATATAGTATTGAATATTTAATATGAGTTTGTTGTGCACACACAAGGCAAGTATTAAATATTTAAGATATTATTTTATTACATTAAATGTCTATAAAGGAATTGAACATTACCGCTTTGTTGTGCACACACAAGGGCTGTAATTTTCTCTTCACTTATATGAAAATGATGGGTCTGACTTAACTTAGATCATTTTAGTTCGGATGTGCACACGCTTGACCATTATGATCTAAGAGGCAAAATACAAGGAGTTACATGATGATGTAATTGGCAAGAGTTGTCTACCTATTTATTTATATATAGTTTATTGTGCACACACAAGGCTATATACATTTGAAATGGGATCTTTATTCTCACTAGCAAATTTTTAATTAGATTTGTCGAACTATATATTATGAGGGTAATATAGTTTGAAGAAAATAGTTGGAGATACCAATTTAAAATAAGTTCTAATTTATTTTGGTAATTAATTAAATAAATGTATGATAAAATGTTATTTTATTTCACATGCAGAATTTGAAAATGTCACACTCACTATCACTGCGTAGCATACTTGATGCTAACAACGGACCAAATTACACGGACTGGTTAAGAAATCTGAGAATTATTCTCACTGCTGAAAAGCTTTCTTTTGTCCTAAATTTGCCCGTCCCTGCAAAAGTTGGAGAAATAGTCTCTGAGGAAGATATTGTTACTTTTAAGAAGTGGAAAGATGATGCATCTGTAGCTCAATGCATCATGCTCGCATCCATGAGTAACGAGCTTCTGCGTTAGCATGAAACTATGGATGCTCCTTTTATAATGTTGCACCTCCAAGAGTTGTATGGTGAGCAAAGTAGGACCGCTAGATATGAGATATCTAAGGAGTTCTTCCGATCTCGGATGACCGAGAGCACTACTATTGAGATTCATGTCCTAAAGATAATCAATTTGATTGAACGTCTTGGACAGCTTGGGTTCATCATTGATGGGGAGTTAAGTCAAGATTTGATCTTACAGTCACTCTAGACACTTTCTCACAATTTGTTGTGAATTTCCACATGAATAAGTTGGATGTCAGCTTGCCTGAATTGCTTAACATGTTGAAAACTGTTGAAGGACACTTCCCATCCAAGAAGAACCAAGTCTTACTGGTCGATGATTCTTCCAAGAAAAGGAAGAGGAAAAGAACAAGGATCAAAAGAAACCTGATCTAGCTAGCAAAGAAATATGTTTTCATTGCAACAAGTCGGGTCACTATAAGAGGAACTGCGAGAAATTTCTGGTAGAGAAGAAGCTTAGAGAAGCTTTGACTTCAAATCAAGGTTTGTTCATGATTGAAATTAATTTTTCTGAAAGTCAAACTTCTACTTGGGTATTGGATACCGGCTGTGGTTCTCACATATGTAATACTATGCAGGGACTGGTCAGAAATAGAAATCTGAACAAGGATGAAGTCGTCCTATGAGTGGAAAATGGAGCAAAGATTGCTGCATTAGATGTATGGACGTATTGTTTAGCAATGCCTACGAGGCAAATCCATTAGCTTAAATAATTATTATTTTGTTCCATCACTTATTAGAAACATTATTTTAATTTTCGTATTAGATATGGACGGCTTTGATATTTTAATAAAGAACAATAGTTGTTCTATTTATAATAAGAATGTTTTATATGGTGTTAGAAAATTGCTGAATGGATTTTATATACTTGACTTGCACGAAAATATACTTCAAATTGAACAAACTAAGAAAAGGAAAAGAAATAATAGTTAATTATACCTTTATGTGGCAGTGTAGACTTGGTCATATTAATGAAACAAGATTATCCAAGTTACATAAATATGGGCTCTTAGAGGTATCTGATTATGAATCATATCCAACTTGTGAATCTTGTCTCATGGGTAAGATGACTAAATCTCCTTTTAGTGGAAAATGAGAAAGAGTTACAGAGTTATTAGCGTTGGTACACACAGACATTTGTGGACCTATGACAATGAATGCACGAGAAAGGTATTCTTATTTTATTACTTTCACTGATTATCATTCAAGATTTGGATATGTGTATTTAAGAAAATACAAATCTGAATAGTTTGAAAAGTTTAAAGAATTCAGAAGTGAATTAGAGAAACAAACTGGCAAAAGTATTAAGATTCTTCGATTGGATTGAGGTGGTGAATACTTAAGCGGTGAGTTTCTCAATTGTGACAAACAAATAGTATAATCTCACAATGGACTCCACCAAGAACACCACAGTTAAATGATGTATCTGAAAGGTGAAATCAAACATTATTAGACATAGTTCGTTCCATGATGAGTTTTACCGATCTTCCATTATCATTCTAGGGCTATTCCCTAGAAGCAGCTGCATATCTACTAAATAAGGTGTCGATGTCAGGAAAATTTTGGGTTCCCTCTTCCTAAGTGTTTCTTACCCTTTATGTTTTCTATGTGATTTTGTTTGATCTGAAGGGTGAGATTTTAGAAAGAACCCGACATAAAATGTCGACGATTTGAAAAGATTGATTTTATTGGTCCAAATTAGACAGAGCCGCTAGTTGGTATGAGTAAAATGGTTGTACCAACTCAAACGAGTTTTGAAAGGTTTTGTAATATAACCCAATTACTGGACTCTATTTAATTGGTCTTGGAAATAGAGATTTCATATAGTTCGGGGGCTTTGAATAAGTAGGGCGAAGGTGTTAGGCACCCCCTGACTTCCGTGAAAACACAGTTACCGCACTTTTCATTCCCTATTTTGTGTCTGTGTGTGTGTATTTGTAGTTAATTGGGCATAAGTGATTTATTTGAAAATAGTGTTGTGCTTCGTTGGACCTATATACGAAGGGTTTGATTTATTTGAAAAGTCCATTTTTAGACAAGATATGAAAGTGATATTTTGAAAAGTGGTTTTCAAACCCTTTCGCTCGCATAGGAATTGAAGTCTTTTGGTACTTCCATTTTATTCCATATTCAGCTTGATTTGATTTTATTCTCGGGATGCGAAGCATCCTCGACAAAATAATATATATATATATATATATATATATATATAAGTGTCGGGCCTCTTATGGGCATAAAAGCCATCGAAGTGACCCTAACACCACAATCAATGCTCTTACTATGTTGAGACCTTAAATCCGAATAACCGTTTTAAGGTCCCTGTTATTTACATTTTTAGAGAGCTGCAAGCTGACTTTACAATTTGAACATGTTCATTATGGGAACCGAACCTAGATTTATGGATTTAACATTAGATCCTGTGATTCATAGGCTCACAGAAGATTATTTACAAGATTGCACAATGCATAACTTAAAATAAAATGCATATTTAATTCTAAACGTCGCAAAACAAGAGATTCATCAGTTAAATCCCTGCATGCGCGTAGCCGTGGCTTCACGTTTCCTCTAGACATGGATCTAGGGCCGCAATCTTAGTCATTCTAGCTTAAAGGTTTCGGTTTTACAACTTTTGAACCGGTTAAAAGCAAGATATGGCTAGATTTATATAAATCTAGTCAACACACATTAAATATTGCAAATTTACATCACATGAACGTTTATAATTGATATTTAATCACAATGATTAACTAAATATATATATATATATATATATATAATAAATCGATAAAACTTATATATATAAACAATTATATAAAGACTAACTATATATATATTATTTATATATATAATAAAGCGAGAGAAGCCACAGATTTGAAATTCAGGCAAACTGAGCAGTATAAATATATATATATATATATATATATATAAATATATATATATTAAAGCGATAAAAAGCCACGGATCTGCAATCTAGGCAAAACTGAATAATATAAATATATATATATATATATATATATATATATATATATTAAAGCAATAAAAGTCACGGATTTGTAATCCAGGCAAACTGAACGGTATAAATATATATATATATATATATATATATATATATAATAAAGCAATAAAAAGTCACGAATTTGAAATTTAGGCCCAACTACTATATATATATATAGTAACCCAAAGAAAAGCTACAAATTGATATCTAAATGGTAAAACTAACTAATATACATATATATTACTCATATATATGTATAGTAGTAAAAAAATATGAAAATTTGAAGAAACCTTACGGTCTTACACGAGACTGGCTATCGAATGGCTTTAAATGCCCTTAGACTCGATTTTCTCCGGTTAAATCTTGATATGTTGCAATAGATGCGTATATGAAAGCTGACAAGTAGGGTTTACAAGTTTTGAATCAAGAATCGAGTAATTTCAGTCGCCAAATCCCCTCTTTTCTCTCTTTTTTCTCTATTCTCTCTCTCTTTCTCTTTCTTTTTCTTTTCTTTCATCTTCTTCTTCCTCTACAAGCTGATGGAAGCTTGTATATAAAGCCATGGGCTTCCGCGAGTATACCTGTGGAAGTGCCTAAGTGGACCCCACCTCAAAGTACGTGCAATCTCGATCCACATGCAGTCTACTGAAACGCTTATAACTTACAATTCGGGAATCCGATGGAGATATGTCATACCATTTCGAAAAGCTCTCTCTGAGAGCTATGCAATGACATAGGGCTTGCCTTTTTTTAAATCCAGAAAGGTGGGTCCATGACCAAAATGGTATCTTCGGGTCTTCGTAGGTAGTCCGTTGAGCTATTTTGCGTAGTTTTCGCTCAGAAATGCTGCAATGGCTCTTTGTAACCCTATTTGCAGCTGTTTTGAGATTGTTAAAGTTAACTTGTCAAAATGACCGTTTTGCCCTTCCGGGGTTGTCTCCACGTTTGACGGGGCTTTTGACTATTTCCTATGGCTGTCGTCGAGGGGTTGGTTTGATGATTTCCCTGGGCTATCTCCAGGCGTTTGGTTTGATGATTTCCCAGGGCTATCTTCGGGGGTCTAATTTGATGATGTAATCCTCCAGGGCTATTTTTGGAGTGTGAAAAGATACTTTTGCCCACCTGCATAGTTAGTACAAGGGAAGCAATATTTCGAGTGTCTACAAATGCCCCTCTTTATCATGTTTATGCAATGTAATGGAATGAACATGATAAAGATTACTAGACACTTGAAATATGACAAGATAAATGTAATGATGTAATGCAATGAATGGTATGATAAATGATAAAAACATTTTCGCAAATCGCACTTCGCACTTCGCAAATTGTATTTCATACATCGCAAATCGCCTTTTCGCACATCGCCATTCGCACCTCGCACATCGCCCTCACAAATTGCACATCGCACTTTGCAAATTGCTTTACCATTACCAGTTATTGCTGATGCCTACGTTGGGGTTGATTCTAATGGATGTCCTTCATCAGTGCTGCTGATGCCTGTGCTGGTGTTGATTCTAATGGTTTAATTTTCTTTGATGTTGCCTATGCTTGTTTGATAAAGATAAACTGGTATATTTTCTACATCTCTGATGGGGATGATGTTCTGAAATCACCGGACCTTTCGATGTCTACACTGGTAGTTTACAACGGTGCTTACCCTGCTGGTAGTTAACAACGATGCCCACCCTATTGGTAATCGGTGCCTACCCTGCTGGTGGTTGATAACGGTACATATCCTGTTTGTAGTTGACAACGGTGCCTAACTTACTGGTAGTTGACAACGGTGCCTACCATGCTGGTAATTGACAACAGTGCCTACCCTGCTGGTAGTTGACAATGGTGCCTACCCTGCTGGTAGTTGACAACGGTGCCTACCCTGCTGGTAGTTGACAATGGTGCCTACCCTGCTGGTAGTTAACAACGATGCCTACCCTGCTGGTAGTTGACAACGGTGCCTACCCTACTGCTAGTTGACAACGGTGCCTACCCTGCTGGTAGTTAACAACGGTGCCTACCCTGCTGGTAGTTAACAACAGAGAAATTTTCTCGAGTCTGGATATTTAATACACATGCATGTTTAACTCCATTGGGAATGCATGCTAAAAACTTTATGGAGATGTAGAAACCTACCTCACCATTCTGAGGCGATTTAGAGTTTCTTTTCAGGCATGGATTTTGATAGGCTTAGCATCTCTAACTCCTGTATGGCTTCTTTTGGAATTCGCGTGGCAGATTCGGATGTTCCCCTTTTATACGACATCTTGGTGGGGATCCCACAGAGGCTACAACTTTTTTATCCTTATAGATCTGGATCTGGTGCTAGCCCCTTTAGCGGTCCAGACACTGATGGCTTTACTGGGAGATATCCTGATATCTTCGCTGAATTAATGTTCAACGGCTTACATCACCGGATCCTTCCTCGATGCTACGTTGGATTGATGCCAATGGTTTGATTATTGATTATGAAAAGGGGCGAGCCCTTTACTTGCGACCCTTCTAGGTTAGATGCTGGCTTGAATGATGACCTAAGTGTTGCTGACATTTTAGAGGATGTGGCCCATTCTTTCACTGCCCATATTTGAACTTCGGTATAGAGGCCTAGACTTGTGAGGACTTGGCGCAGGTTGACATATTTGACGATGTAGATTTCATTTGCTAGACCTTTTGTCCTTGGGGGTCTGTTTTTGAGTTAAGGACTCTCTTAAGAATTTTTCATTTCTTTTGTCAGGGCAAGCTTATGTCATCGTGATTTCTCTTAGGAATTCTCCCTGTTCTTTTGATTAGATAGTTATCCCGCCTTACACTCCTTCTATTTCTTGGAATCAAAAAATGCCCCAGCCCTTTTGCATATTGTTATCGAGGATTCATATATAAAACTCTCTTTGTTGACCAAGTCGAGAGTGACCAATATCCTGCACATCAAACGAATAACAGAATGCGCAAAAGCTTGATAACTTTGGCCATCAGGGTTAGTATAATCTTGTGAATGATGCATTTGAAGTTAAAATTTATGAAATTGAATGCTTGTATTCACTAAGCTTTTATCTTATCGCTAAAGATTTTGAAATTGAGTATGAAAATGAATTTTTCCTAAGGAAATTAAAATTTTCATTTAATAAGTTATGAAATCGCAAGAAAACATTTAAGCATTCATGGTCATTATGCACGGATAAGTTATTTTATTTTCACTCTAGGCACCGCTCTTCGCAGAATTGACTTCATATGACACGGGCACTATGAGTGACGCAACCCTTAGAAGGGGTTTCTTTTCTATGACTTTAGATGATTTCATTTCAACTTTACAAATTGTTTCTTTTTTTGCTTTACTCGCTTAACTTATCTCGTTTTCTTAGGCTATTTAGAGTTACCTATATAACGAATTTTTGACCAATGATTCCTAAAGCAGACAGATTTAGGGCACTAGGTGTTGAGACACCCCTTCGGGTTTAATTTCTCGAGTAACAAAGGCCACACTACGAGACAAGTCAGGCGGTTTACTCTATTTGATTCTTCTCGCCTGAGCTTGTGCAAGATTCATTTTCTTAGGCTCTAAGTTACCCATATAGCGAGTGTTGGGCCGGTGACTCCCAAACTAGACGACTTTAGGGTACCAGGTGTAAAGACACCCCTCGGGCTTAATTACTCGAGTAACCTAGGCCACAATTTGAATCTGCTCAGGTTTTGCCTTCTTCTTCTTGCAATGTTCATTTTCTTAGGCACTAAATTACCCACGTAGCGAGCGTTGGGCTGGTGGCTCCAAAACTAGATGGCTTTAAGGCACCAGGTGTAAAGACACCCCTCAGGCTTAATAACTCGAGTAACCCAGGCCACGATTTGAGACATTAGGCTGGCTACTTATCTTTTATCTTCTCATTAATTGCTATTGCCATAGCTCACACCCCACAACTAAGAGTCGAGGTAACTACAAAGTGCAGACATGCATATGAAGTTAATTCTACTCCAAATAGCACTTTAAACTAGAATTTTGAAAAGTTTTAATTTTCTGATAGTTCCCGTGATTCTTGCTCCACGGATGCTCAACGGAATTAATCTAATTCAAAATAAGTTAAACGAAATCTCTTTTCTTTTCTTTTTTTAAAACCTTTTCTAAGATTCTAATGCAAGTTTTATCTATACTTAATACGTATATTATCGCTAATATATGTAAATGGAGATTAAAAGCACATAAAGAGATAAAAAAAAGTCATACATCATATGTGGATCGCTGTATCCTACAAAAATTATGACTGGAAAAGACTGATTGATCATACCAGATCACCAGTAAAATGATGGAAAGTTTGATGATGACAGACCATGCTGATGGTGTCGACTGGTGCATTTTCATTGGATGGTTGATAAATGCCCCAGTGTTGAGTTGTCGTTGTCTCCAAAATTGCCCCAGTCTTGTTTGTTGTAAGGGTCCTAATATCGGTTGCTGTTAATTCTGAACTTGCCCTAGTTTTGCTTATCATTTGGGGTAATTACTTTGTTGTATGTTTGACCGATGGACTAATAAGATGCCGAGATCGCAAGAGTCTTTTTCCTCATGACCCACATGATGTAACGGTAGTGGATTTTTGACATTTGGTTTAGCCCAATCCTCATTTTGACTTGTAGGCGCAATTGGCTTTGATGATTTTCTTCTTCTAATTTGATGAAGGTTTCAGATTGAGGATATCAGCTCTTCGAAGGTCCTTGCTAATGATCATGCTTGGTATATCGATGTGTTGTTATTCTAACTTTGATGATTGATATTGAGATACCTTCAAACACCAATGAATTAGACCTAAGAGCTCAGCTTTGTTGGTGATATGATGGCTTC
This sequence comes from Panax stipuleanatus, assembly GCA_020205555.1. Classification (NCBI taxonomy): domain Eukaryota; kingdom Viridiplantae; phylum Streptophyta; class Magnoliopsida; order Apiales; family Araliaceae; genus Panax; species Panax stipuleanatus. The sequence goes on from CM035118.1 coordinate 35,487,164, forward strand.
ATTCAGATTTGGTTTGATCTGTGAGGTTTAATCTGTGGCCTTTTGCTCATGGAACAAGTCGTCGGGTATGAGATAGACTTTTCCACGACGGTAGCCCATGTGCTTCTGTAGGTCAAAGGAGATCAAGTCTTCTCACACTTCAGGAGTGATGAGTTGCTGACAGGTTGCATCTAATGATGATTATCATTTCATCCATATTACTGGTCATCTTGATGTATCATTGTCTCTTTCTTTCCGAGACTTGTGCCAGATTTAATGGAATGATATTGAGGTGTCGTTGGGTCTTCTTAACATGGCTCGTTGATTTTAAGAGTTTTTCTTGGGTGTATGCTTTCAGGTTTGATTTGGTGTCTTGAGACTGGTCTTTGGGTTTATATTTGGGTTGGACTTTGTGTTGAGAGGTAGAGTGTTTGGTTTTTTCTTTTGAGCGTTAGAGCGCACCATAGATGGCTGCCTACGTACTCCCGGATATGGGGGAGATCAGGTCTTACGTAGTTCAGACATGGCCTGAATAGTTGAAAAGTGTTTATTTGGGTTTGAGCTTGGTTTGAGGGGTTTTTGGATTTTTTTTTGTTTGGTTTGATCGCACCATAAATGGCTGGCTATGTACTCCAGTGGATTGAGGAGATCAGGTCATTCGTAGTTTAGGCTTAAACTGACTAGATCTGACTGGCTTGATTTTTTGATTGAGTTTTTTTTAACATAAAAAGTAAAATACACAATGCTAAGAAAGTGATACCGTCCCATATCTCCCGAATCTCGCAACTTTATCCTCTGGATCTACGTCTTCCTGGCTAGCTGAGGCCTGATAGTCCAGTTGTTAGTGGTTATGTTGCCTTCAAGGCTCGTAATAGAGGTTAGCTCCTGGTCATGAATATCTTCAATTATGGCTATAACTTGATCGTCTTCTGATTCAGCATATCCCTTAAGGAGGCTCAAACTGGACTCATCAAAAAAAGGGATGAACTCTAGATTCCTCGATGGGTTGGCTTCCCCGACAACCTCACCACCTTTTTCTTCATTTGTTCCTTCATCTTTTTCATAAGCTTGAGAGGATTTAACTATGAAATTCCTCTCGACCTGTTGTTGTATTTCTTGCAAGAAACTTTCCTTTTTGGCTTTTTCCACACTGGGAAGGATCAGTATTTCCACCTCATCATCCAGGAGGTTAAAATCATGAATGTGGTTGCTGGCTTTGGATAACAAGATATTTGATGATGGCAGATGAGTTTCCATAGGGGACTCGCTTGTCTCCTCTGTCACTCCCAGCATTAAGATCAGTCCACCTTATGTTCTGCCCAGATTGGTGCTCACAGCCACCACCTCCTTTGAACTGTCCGTCTCGAGTGGACATCTTAAGCTCTTTATTTACCTTTCGCCTTTTCTGGTCAGGGGACTTCTATTTTCCACTTTCCATTTTCAATGAGATCCTAGATTTTTTGCTTTAGAGACCAACATTCCTCAGTTGCATGTCCATGTGAGTTAGAATGGTAGAGACATATCTTGGTGGAATCATAATTTTTCATCCCGGGATTTGCAGGAGGCAGCAACTTAGTAATATTTCCTTCTCTTATCAGACAGTGTAGCATCTCTTCATTTGATTTGTTCAAAGGGGTGAATTTTCGGTCTCTTTTGAAGGATGTTTGTTTGTCGACGTCAGGAAAAAATCCGCGGGTCGGGTCACAACTCAGATCTTTCTCTCTTCCTAAGTTATCTCTACCCTTACTCTTTTTATTTGTGAAAAAGGTTTTGAAGGATTTTTTAGGAAAAGGCCAACATGTATCATGTCGACGATTGAATGTTTTATAGAGTCACCAATTGGTAAATTTGAAATGGTTGTACCAACTCAACTGATTTTTGTTTGAAAGAGGCCCAATTGCTGAACACTGTCGAAACATAATCATTGAAATTGAAGTTTTGAGTTCGGGGGCTTGGTTAAGTGTGGGGAAGGTGTTAGGCACCCCACAACTCCCGTGTAAACGCGGTACCGCATCGTTTCAATATTTCCCTTTTAAATCTGTAGTGTGTGTGAATGCTGGAAGAAATTGGGCCTATGTTTAATTTGAAAGTATGTCCATGCATCGTTGAACCAATATACGTAGGGTTTGATTTGATTTGCAAAAAGTCTTTGATTTTATTTGCAAAAGTGTTTGACTTGATTTACAAAAGCTTCTTTTTTTTATATAAGAATATTGAAATGATGTTTTTGAAAGAAGTTTTTCAAACCCTTACGCTAACATAGGAATTGAAGCATATTGACACTTTAGTTTTATCTTTTTAGCCTTAAGGCTCAATTTAAATGATGATTGTCAGGCTGCGAAGCATCCTCGACCACAAAATATATACAAGTGTCGGTCTTCTCATGGGCATGACAGCCATCGGAGTGACTCTGATACGACAAACCATGTTTTCACTATATTGAGACCTTAAATCCGGATAACTATTTTAAGGTCTTTTGTATGTACATTTTTACAGAAAAACTGGCAGGGTACATTTGTAAAGTGGAGTTTGTCCATCGTAGGAATCAGATTCTGATCTATTTGATCATGAATTCCATGATTCCTAGGCTCACAGAGGGAGGCCAATAAACCTGCACAGCTGAAATTTGTACAGAAATATATCCAAATATCGCCAGAACCAAGGATTCATCAGTAAATCCTGGTTCGCACCTGGCCGAAGCATCTCGTTCCCACTAGATAGTGATCTAAGGGCTACGAGGTAGCTTTTATATATATATATATAATTATATATATAAGAAAGATGTAAAGGGCGATGGGTTTTCACTCACAAGTCCGTACTAGAATTGAAGTATATATATATATATATATTTATAAAAGCTGTAAATAGCCACGGAATGATCCAAGCTTTAGAAGAATTGAAATATATATATATATATATATATATATATATATATATATGAAAGCGTAAAAGGGCGATGGATTTTCACGCCTATGCCAGGACTGGAAAGTAAATGTATATATATATTTATAAAAAGCTGTAAAAGCCACGGAATGATCCAGGCAAGACAGAAGTGAAATATATATATATATATATATATATATATATATATATAATAGTAAAGGGAGGTGGATTTTCACTCCGAGACCCGGACTGGAAAGTAAATATATATTTAGACAGAAAAATAGTCAAACCAGAACTAGGAAGATAACCCAGTATGATGAATGGTGCAAAAATAGTAAAAAGGCCACAGAATAATCCAGACCGAACTGGAATGTAAATATATATGTATATATATATAGACAGAAAAGTAGTCAACCAGGACTAGGAAGATAACCCAGTATTGTGAATGTTGCATATATATGCATATATATATAAGCAGTAAACTACCGCAGATTTGACATTCGGGCTTAACAGAATTAAAAAGTTAGTATATATACAGTTAAATATATGCAAAAAAAAGCCAAACCTGGACTGGGAAGATAACCCAGTCCGGCGAAGTTGCTCAACACGAAGATGCAAGTATAAAAAAGTTGCTGGAAGTGACGGATCGTCAATCCAAGTTGTAAAAATGCCATAAAATACGTTTAAGTACTAAAATGTACCAAAAGTTAACAAAAATGGCCACGAAACTGGGTTTCGGGTATATTTAGAAAATGAAACTTTATATGCAAGTGTATAAAAGTGCGAAGAAGTAATAATAACTTTCTGATCGTAAAAATACTCATAATGGACTGCTACATGGGCTTTTTGCCAAATCGTAGGCTTTAAACGTCCAAATCTATCGATTATTTTCTGATATGTGGTAGTATGTGGGTATATCTATGTGTTAGAATGAAAAAAAATTGGGTTTAGGAGATAAGAACATAGCTGGAAAACCAAACGGGCAGGGTTTCTGAATTGAAAATGAGCTGGGGGTGCACTCATATATATAGACCAGGTGGAAGCGGGTCTAACCGCCGCTGCATCCACTCTACCTGCGGCTCCACGTGCCATGTAGGGGTGGTGATCCCCGTTGCATCGAGGTCCGTGCACTCCGAGTAATGCGATGTCAGATTCAAAATTTTCTAACTTTTTATCGGAGCATCCGTTTGAGGCGTGCTATATCTTTTCGAAAAGCCCTCGTCAAGAGTGTCGCAATGACATGGGATAAAAACTTTTTTGAGTTCAAAAAGACGGGTTCATAACCAAGTCTTTGATTCCCCGCAGTTTGTACGTTAAGCTGTCTTGCGTTGTTTTCACTCGGGATCAATGTTATGGTTCTTTCTGACCTTGATGGCATCAAATCGGCTTGAGTTTGACCGAATCGGCTTTAAGTTGGCAAAATGACCATTTTGACCCTCTCAGAGTTGCCTTTTGTGGATTTGGCTTCCCAAGATTGTCTCTAGGGCTAAACTGGATCTCTCAATTATGACCGGGTCTTAACTGTACCTCCCGAATTGTGATCGGTGCTGAGTGGAGATCCCAGTATTAAGACTGGGGTAGACTTAACATCCTGGTATTGAGATCGGGGTTGACCTGACGGCCTGGTATTGAGATCTGGGTTGAACTGATGGCCCGGTTTTGAGATTGGAGTTGAATTGATGGCCCGCTATTGAGATCGGGGTTAAACAGATGGCCCGATATTAAGATTGGGGTTGAAATAATGGCTCAGTATTGAGATCGGGGTTAACCTGATGGCCTGGTATTGAGACCGGGGTTGAACTGATGGCCCGATATTGAGACTGGGGTTGAACTGATGGCCCGGTATTGAGACCGGGGTTAGGGATGTCCCGGTATTGGTGACCGGAGTTGAGTTGACATCCCGATATTGATGATCGGGGCTTGTGGTTGTCCCGGTATTGGTAACCGGGGTTGAGTTGACATCCCGATATTGGTGATCGAGGTTGTGGTTGTCCCGGTATTGGTGATCGGGGTTGAGTTAATATCCCGATATTGGTGACCTGGGCTGAGAAGACGATTTTTCCCTCCTACAGGGTTAGTAACAAGAAAACAAAATTTTGAGTGTCTACAAATGCCCCTCTTTATCATGTTAATGTAATGAAGTGGAATGAACAGGATAAAGATTGCTAGACACTTGAAATATAACAAGATATTAATGATGCAAACCGTAATGCAATGAATGTTAAAAAAATTCGCAAATCGCATTTCTCACTTCGCAAATCGCATATCGCATCGCAAATTGCTTACCCTGACCAGTGCCTGTGTTGGGTCTGATTTCAATGGTTGACTTTCATCAGTGCTGCTGATGTTTATGCTGGTGTTGACTCCAACGATTTGATTTTTATCGGTGTTGCCGATGCTCTGTTTGATGAAGATAAACTAAAATGTTTTTTACATTTTTGCTGGGAATAACGTCCTTTATGATAGCCTTTGTTGTTACCTTGGTTTTAAGACCAATAGTTTCCCCAATCTGTCGATAATATCAGAGGGCAGACTTTCTCTTGGCTGATGCCGTTGTATATTTCTGAAGGCTCCTCCGCTAGGGATATATCTCTTTTGCCGAGTTACCTCAATGGGTGCTCTCGATGCCTATCCTGATGATAACTTACACCGGTAGTTTGCAACAGTCCCTACCCTGATGGTAGGGATAATGGTTGATCATTGGACTGTCCCGATGCCTACTCGAACGGTAGCAAACTTTTTAATCGAGTTTGTGTATTTTATGTGTATGCATTTTTAACTCTACTAGGTATGTATGCCTAACTTTCTAATGGAGATGTGCGCCGATGTAGCGCTTGTTGCACATGTGCAGACCAGACATGATATGATGATCATTATTTGTCCTAGGTTGATGCATATGCTTAATTGAATTGATGTAGAACCCTACCTCACCCTTTCTGAGGCAATTTAGAGTTTCTTTTCATGCATGGATTTTGATAGGCTTAGCAGCTCTAACTACCGGCTCCTTTTGTCATTCGCAGAGCAGACTCGGATGTTCCCATTTCATATGTCATCTTTGGTGGGGATCTCGCAGAGGCGGCTATTTCTGAATCTAGATCTGGCACTGGTACCTCTGCCGATTCAGACACTAATGGCTTTACTAGGAGATATCCCAGTATCTTTGTTGAAGTAGTGTTCAACGTCTTACATCACTGGTTCCTTCTCTGATACTACGCTGGATTGGCGCTAACGGTTTGCTCATTGAGTATAAAAAGGGGCAAGCTCTTTACTTGTGACCTTGTTGGGTTAGATACTGGCTTGGCTGATGACACAGGTGTTGCTAATGTCCTGGAGGATGTAGCCCGTTCCTTCATTGCCTAGAATTGAAATGCAGTGCAGAGGCCTCGACTTGTGAGGACTTGGCGCAGGTTGACATGTTTGATGATGTAGATTTCATTTGCCAGACCTTTTGTCATCGAGCATCTATTTTTTCCTTGAGTTAAATACTCTCTTGAGAATTTTCTTTTTTTGCAAGGGCAAGCTTGCGTTGCCTTGATTAGGAATTCTCCCTTTGCTTTTGATGAGAAGCTTAGTCCTGCCATAGACTCTTTCCATTTATTGGAATCAGCAATGCCCTAGCCCTTTCGCAGGTTGTTACTGGGTTTCACAGAAGAAACTTGCTTTGTTGACCACATCCAGAGTGAGCAATATCCTACACATTAGACAAATAACAAAATGTGCCCAAAATCTGGCCATCGGGATTAGTATAATCTTGTGAATGAGGCATTTTGAAGTTTAGAGTTTATGAAAATGAATGCTTGTATTCAATGTGCTCTTATCTTATCACTAAAGATCTTGAAAGGGAGTATGCGAATGAATTTTTCTTAAGGAAATCAATATTTTCATTTAACAAGTTATGAAATCGCAAGAAAACTTTTAAGCGTCCATGGTCATTTTTCATGGGTAGGATCGAATTCAAAAGACTCATCCCCCTTCATCAGAGACACCTCATCTTCGCTCTAGACACTGCATCACAAAATTAAACATCATATGACATGTGCACTATGAGTGACGCAACCCTTAGCAGGGGTTTCTCTTCTACGACTTTAGATGATCTCATTTTTATCTTGCAAAATTTTCCTATTTTCCTCGCTTAACTTTGTCTCGTTTTCTTAGGCTTTTCAGAGTTACCCATATAACGAGTTTTGGACCAATGACTCCTAAACAAGAAGGTTTTAGGGCACTAGGTGTTAAAACACCCCTTCGGGTTTACTGACTCGAGTAACAAAGGCCACACTTCAAGACAAGTCAGGCGGACCACTATTTTTTGATCCTCGACTGAGCTTGTACAAGATTCATTTTCTTAGGCTCTAAATTACCCGTGTAGCGAGTGTTGGGTCGGTGACTCCCAAACCAGACGGCTTTAGGGCACCAGATGTAGAGACACCCCTCGAGCTTAATTACTCGAGTAACCTAGGCCACGATTCAGATCTGCTCAAGTTTTGCCTTCTTCTTCGTGTAATGCTCATTTTCTTAGGCACTGAGTTACCCATGTAACGAGCGTTGGGCCAGTGGCTCCAAAACCAGATGGCTTAAGGGCACCAGGTGCAAAGACACCCCTTAGGCTTAATAATTCGAGTAACCCAGACCACGATTTGAGACATTAGGCTGGCTATTAATTGTTATCCTTGTCGCCATAGTTTCATACCCTACAACTAAGAGTTAGGGTGATCGCAAAGTGCAGACATGCATATGAGGTCAAGTTTGTTCCAAAAAGCGCTTTAAACTAGGATGTCGTACCTAATCAAAAGGTTGAATCGTCTTAATTCTCTTATCGTTCCCGTGATTCTTGCTCCATGGACACTTATCGGAATTAATCCAAATCATAACAAGTTAAGCAAAAATCTTCTCCTTCTTAAAACCTTTTTCTAAGATTCTAACACAAGATTTATCTATACTTAACATGTATACCCTAGCCAATGCATGTAACTGGAAAATTGAAAGCACATAAAGAGATGAAAGAGTCGTACCTTATCAGTAGATCGCAGTATTCTAAGAAAATTATGATTGGAAAAGACAGATTGATCATACCGGATCGCCAATAATGGAAGCTCTGATGATGACAGACCATGCTGATGGTGCTGACTAGTGCATTTTCCTTGGATGGTTGACAAATGCCCCAGTGTTGAGTTGTCATACTTTTTAAAATTGCCCCAGTCTTGTTGTAAGGGTCCCAACTTTGGGTTGTCAATGATTCTGAACTTGGCCCAATCTCATAACCCACATGGTGAACATGTAGTGGATATGGGCCTTGATGCTTGGATGCCCTAGTCATTATTTTTGACTTATGGATGTAATTGACTTTGATGGTTAATATCGAGAGGCCTGTGGATTCCACTGAATTAGACTCAAGGACTTGTGATGGTTGTTGATGTGGTGTCTTTAATCGGATTTGGTTTGATCTGTGAGGTTTAATCCGTGGCCTTTTGCTCAGGGAACAGGTTGTTGGGTATGAGGTAGACTTTTTCATGACGGTCGCCCTTATTCTTTTTTAGGTCAAAAGAGATCAAGTCTTCTCACACTTCAGGAGTGATGAGTTGCTGAAGGTTTGCATCCTATGATGACTGCCATTTCATCCCTGTGACTGGTCATCTTGATGTATCGCTGTCTCTTCCTTTTGAGACTTGCTCCAGATTTGATGGAATAACATTGAGGTACCGTTGGGTCTTCTCCACCTGGGTTATCGATCTTGAGTGTCTTTCTTGAATGTAGGCTTTTCAGGTTTGGCCTTTATAAATCGACTCCTGCAGTGCAGGAGTATGAGCGCCTTACAGGTTTGGCACTGGATCTGCCTTGGGCCAGGTCAACCATCAGTGACCTGAGGCGACCGTTCATAGGTATGACAGGTATGAGGTGTCAGGTCATTGCTGAGGAGGTTACTGCAGGACATGTAGTGTCCATGGATTTTTTTATTGATCACTTTGGTAGGTTGGACAGCTACGAGCGATTCTCCGGGGATTTTATTATTCTGGCAGATGAGTGGCAGTTTGCACGAGTGGATGTTCTGTTGATGTGCATCACTACTTATCTGTACATGCCCCTGTATATGGACCACTTTGATACTGGCTTAATGGTAGTGGTTCGTGCCCTTAGATAGGGTTGTACGATTTTGCAGATGATATTAGCCTAGACTCTGAGGTCGGCTGCTTTCTGTAGTACCCATCCAGGGGGATTTTTTAGAGGTAGCGCCGTTCTGCTGTATGTATGGTTCATGAAGGATTTGAGTCCGATCGGCACCTTTACACACCATGGGTACTGCTTTACCCATGATAGCTATGTCCTACTCCTTCCTGCCAGTGGAGTGTTCAGATGTAGCATAATAGTCGGCCTTTTTGTTGGAGATCGAGCATCCCTTTTTGATCTTGCCATGCTTAGAGCTTAGCTCCCCCTACAGCTTCATCACTCATGCAGTTAGCATGGATTATTTTCCCCTAGTGGGTTTGAGAGGGGTGACCACATATCATTCGCTGGTAGTCATGGGCCAGTTTGATCATTTTCAGAGCTTTCACCATTTTAAGGGGCTACGGATCAGCGAATATCATCTTCGTCTTTGTCGTCAGCTGACCTTACCAGGACTAATGAGTGCTGGACTCGTAGGGAGAGGTTTGATTTTTCTACTAGCTATCCAAATTGTTCTCCAGAATATTCTGTATGGTTGGAGGCTGATATTGCAGCAGCTGAGGTGATTTAGTCAGCTCCAAGCATTGATTCTAATAAAGAGGAGCCTATGAAGGATCTTGATTCTCCCACGGAGGATGCTTTATTTGCTGGTTTGACAGCATCCTTGGTTAATTACCCACTGAGCATTCTAACTGGGACAGATCCAGCTTTTATTGATTCACTAGCTCGGAGGACCTTTGAGAGGGATCAGGCTAGAGCGTTGATGTTGACAGCCCTTTCTGGAAGGGATGCTGCTTTTACTGCTAGAGACAAGGCTCGATCTACCAGGGATGTATCATTTATTGAGATTGAGGAGGCTTTAGTTGCCCGGGATGATAGATGGTAACATCATCACTATGCAGATGGTCGCAGATGTTCTAGCTAGCCTGTATGGAGACCGAGGGCCATGAGCATGTAGCTCCTCCTCCATCTTCTGAGAGTGATGCCATGTTGGCACTGTTTTCCCGTTTATCCACGGGTTCAAAGACTAGCTTTTACATTCCATTTTTTTCATAACTTGTCGTTTTGATGTGTCATGAGCTTTTCGTTGATGGATTGACATTTGAGATGTCGGAGAGTATCTTAGATGGGCTTGTTGACCAGGGAGGCATGATATTATTTGGGTTTATATTTTTGGGGTTGGAATTTTTGGATGTTTCTTTTGAGGGTTAGACCGCACCAGAGATGGCTGCCTACGTACTCATGTGGCTGGGGATATCAGGTCTTACGTAGTTCAGGCTTTGTGTGAGAGGTTTAAGAAGTGTCTCTTTTGGGTTTGAGTTTGGTTTGATGGGTTTTGAATTTTTTGTTTGGTTTGACCGCACCTTAAATGGTTGCCTACGTACTCCCGGGTGGAGGGAGATCAAGTCATTCGTAGTTCCAGCTTTGTGCGATTTTGATTGATTTTAATTTTTTGATTTTTTGATTTTTATATGCATGGAAAATAAAAGGCATAACACTAATAAAGTGATAACGCCCCAGCATCCCCTAAAACTTGCAACTTTCCTCTGGATCTACATCTTCCTGGCTAGCTGAGGCCTGATAGTTCAGTTGTCAGTGGTTATGTTGCCTTTCTAGGCTCGTGATAGAGGTTACCTCCTGGTTCTGAATATCTTCAATCATGGCCGTAACTTGATCACCCCCTGAATCAGTATATCCCTTAAGGAGGCTCAAACTAGACTCGTCACAGAAAGGGAAGAACTCTAGATTCCTCGATGGGTTGGCTTCCCTGATAACTTCACCACTTTTTTCTTTATCTGTTCCTTCACCTTTCCCATGGGCTTAAAAGGATTCGAGTATGAAATTTCTCTCGCACTGTTGTTGTATTTCTTATAAAGAACTTTCCTTTTGGGCTTTTCCATAAGGGGAAGGATCAGTATCTCCTCATCATCATCCAGGAGGGTAATATCAAGCATGTGGTTGTTGGTTTTGGGCAACAAGATATTTGATGATGGTGGATGAATTTTCTTAGAGGACTCTCTTGTCTCCTCTGTCACTCCTAGCATTAAGATCTGTCCAACTTGTGTTCTGCTACGATTGATGATCATAGTCGTCACATCCTTTGAACTACTTGTTTCGAGTGGACATCTTAAGCTCCTTATTTCCTTCTCACCTTTTCTGTTCATGCGGACTTCTATCTTCCGTTCTCCATTTTCAATGAGATCCTGGATTTTATATTTTAGAGACCAGCATTCCTCAATTGCATGCCAGGTGAGTTAGAATGGTAGAGACATATCTTTGTGGCATCATACCTTTTCATCTCAGGTTTTGCAAGAGGCAGCAACTAAATAATCTTTCTCTGCGCAACCAACAGTGCTAACACATTTTCCAATGAGTCCCCCAAAGGTGTGAATACCCTTCTTCTCCTACTCTCCCTAACTCTCGGTGTCGTAGGATTTCGAGGGTTTGTCAGTGTTTAGAATGTTGCTTGATATTTCCTATTTAGAAATTTGCATTCCTCCGTATGATTTTTCCTTTAGCGAGATCTTCTAGTAATGTTATCATTCCGCATTTCTCGTCTACTCAGCATGCTTCGATCTTCTTCATTTAGCTGGCTGATCTTGGAGGGAGATATGCTTACATTCTGAATAACCTCCTCTTTCTCTTGGCTTTCTGATAGTTGAGTGAAAAGCTGTCTCGTATCCTGATGTTGGCGTACTATTAGATTAGCCAACAGAGTTACTTGATGTTGGATCGTATCTAATTTTTGCATCACTGTCATACCCTCCTCTGCATTTTCCAGTTCTAGGACATTTGTTTTTTTCCTTTGGGGGTATTCCTCCATCCTTCATATGTATTTACGATTTGGATGCATTTCATCGCTTCCTGACCCGATCATATTTACTCCCTCCGTATCATACAGCATCAGAAGGTTGGTGTTGACACTTGGATGGTCATGTTATTGGACCACAACATCACCGTTTTCAATCAGGTTTTGGATTTTATGCTTCAAGGACCAACAATCTTATATATCGTGTCCTGGAGATCCTGAATGGTAAGCACATCTCTGGCTATGATTGTATCTTTTACTTTTCAGATCCAGAGGTGGAGCCAGTTCAGTAATTTTCTTGTGATCTATTAACACTACTAACATGTTTTCAAGGGAATCGCCTAGTGGAGTGAACACCCGATTAATTTTCGTTCCTTTAATTTTTCTCTTTTTGTCCTGGTATTGGTTGAACGTGGTTTGTTGTTGGAATGACAGATTACATTCCTTCTTCCAGATGGGGGACTATGGTTGGGTCTCCTAGACTTCCCCTGTACAATGAGGGATACATCTTCATCTCCTTTCCTAGGTATCCTCAAGGGATCACTCGCATAGTTGTCAGACTGTATATGATCGGCGACTGTTTTTAAGGTCGTGAGATCTTTAATCTTACCTACTTTTAGGCCCATCTCTGTCATTTCGCCGTGTTTGATCATCTCTGAAAATGGCTTTCCTATTCCAGCTAGGATCCTCTCATAGTAAGGTGCCTCTTGAATGTCTATGAAAGTCATTACGATTTCAGTTTTTGTCATAGGCGGGCTGACTTGTGCTGCCAGACGTCTCCATCTTTGCGCATATTCACAAAAAGACTCAGTACTCTGCTTTTTGACCTTGGACACTTGATACTGATCCGGAGCCATCTGAGACTGGAAGCTGTATTGAGTTAGGAAGGCATGAGCTAGCTCTTCCCAACTGTGGATTTTTGCATTATCAAGTCGGGCATACCATATCTTTGCCTCACCAATGTATACCTTCAAGTGTGTATAGGGATCGCCTGCCCCATTGTACTTTTCAAACTCTGGGACTTGGAATTTGTCACGGTATCTAGCCCCTGGGAATATGCAGAGATCGGAATAGGTGACACTTCTAAGGTTTCCAGTCCCTTTGATTTCCCGAATGGTTTCTTCCATTTGTTGGACTTTCCTTAGGATATCGCCAGTTTCCCGATATTCCCTGAGATTTGTAATTTCAGAGGTTTTGTTGGTTCTTTGACTAGATCGAGGTTCAAGGATCTCTATTTCCCCCTTTTTGTCAGCACTTTGATTGTCACCCTGTGAGGAGGACTTTGTTTGATTGAACGTTGTCTGGCCCTGAGTGTTTTTACTTTGTTCTCTTAGGAGGATAGCTAACTCTGCTAATTGATTCTGAAGTCCCTCAAACTCCTGTCGAGATACGGAACCTGACTCGTGTTGGCCACTTTCAGCCATGTCGATGAATAGGCTTTGTGCCTTTTAGATTATGATCTAGTAATGAGACCACTCTTACCTACAAGACGAGTAGGTTGTTTAGTTTTGATAGACACTAACTATATACATGTTATGAAATGTGTCATGTTTAGGGGTTTTTAAATTTTATCCTGCAAAACAGAGGTCAGTTGTTTTGATAACTGGATGACAAGATGTACAAAACAGGAAATGCATATTTACATTGTGCTATTTCAATTGGAATTGAAAACTTGACATTGAATTTGAAAGAGGAAGACATGAAAAAACTTTCCATCAAATTTGGTTAATCAGAGGCTGACCTATCTTAGGCTACTTTCGTGGCTTTTTTGACATATAGGTCCCCAGATCATCGCAATCTACTAGAGGGGAAATTAATCCGATCTTTCAGCTAGAGCAAATCTGAGTGGTGCTTTTTCATGAGCCGCGAAGACTTAATCGCCCTCGAAGACATTACTTATCACTGACGGGTTTGCCTCCTGGTGGAGGAATCACACAACATACATTCATTTACATCATTCCTCACCGTTATGCATATGATAACATGGGTGCGAAGCACTAATATAGGTGCGAAGCACTAAAAAATAAGAAAGCATTCATTCACATTCATTCAATGTAAAGACGCATCATTCACGCATTCATTCAATGTAAGGACGCAGCATTCACACACACATAGATTTTAAAGTGAAAATTTTTGAAAAGATTTTGAACGCGGCCTAAGCCCTCTACTGTCCCCAGTAGAGTCGCCACCTGTCGACGTCGGGAAAAAATCCGCGGGTCGGGTCACAAATAATCTTTTTACACTTACTCTTTTTATTTGTGAAAAAGGTTTTGAAGGGTTTTTTAGGAAAAGGCCAACATGTATTATGTCGAGGATGAATGTTTTACAGAGTCGCCAATTGGTAGATTTGAAATGGTTGTACCAACTCAATCGAGTTTTATTTGAAATAGGCTAAATTGTTGGACACTATCGAAACTTAATCTTTGAAACCGAAGCTTTGAGTTCGGAGGCTTGGTTAAGTGTGGGGAAGGTGTTAGGCACCCCACAACTCCCGTGTAAACACGGTACAACATCTTTTCAATATTTCCCTTTTAAATCTGTAGTGTGTGTGAATGCTAGAAGAAAATTAGGCCTATGCTTAATTTGAAAGTATGTTCATACATCGTTGAACCTATATACGAAGGGTTTGATTTGATTTGCAAAAAGTCTTTGATTTGATTTACAAAAGTGTTTGATTTGATTTGCAAAAGCATCTTTTTTTGATAAGATTATTGAAATGATGTTTTTGAAAGAAGTTTTTCAAACCCTTACGCTAACACAGGAATTAAAGCATATTGATACTTTAGTTTTATCTTTTTAGCCTTAAGGCTCAATTTGAATGATGATTGTTGGGCTGCGAAGCATCCTCGACCACAAAATATATACAAGTGTCGGTCTTCTCATGGGCATGACAGCCATCAAAGTGACTCTAATACGACAAACCATGTTTTCACTATGTTGAGACCTTAAATCTGGATAACCATTTTAAGTTCTTTTGTATGTACATTTTTACAGAAAACCTGGCAGGGTACATTTGTAAAGTGGAGTTTGTCTATCATGGGAATCAGATTCTGATCTGTTCGATCATGAATCCCACGATTTCTAGGCTCACAAAGGGAGGCCAATAAACATGCACAGCTGAAATTTGTACAAAAATATATCCAAATATCGCCAGAACCAAGGATTCATCAGTAAATCCTAGTTCGCACCTGGCCGAAGCATCTCGTTCCCACTAGATAGCGATCTAAGGGCCGCGAGGTAGCTTTTATAACTTAAACTAGAAAAATGCTAGATTTAAATAAATCTCAGCCATTCTAGCTTCTCGGTTCTATCTGTACCTATTTTGAACCGTTTGAAAGCTAGAGTTGGCAAGATTTAAAGAAATCTAGTTCGCCAACAGAAATGTCAGTGCCGATTCATATCAAATGAATATTTAAAACAACAATTTAATAAAAATGAGTAAAGCCATATATATATAATTATATATATAAGAAAGCTGTAAAGGGCGATGGGTTTTCACTCGCAAGCCCGTATTGGAATTGAAGTATATATATATATATAAATATAAGCTGTAAATAGCCACGGAATGATCCAGGCTTTGACAGAATTAATATATATATATATATATATATATATATATGAAAGCGTAAAAAGGGCGATGGATTTTCACGCCTGTGCCCGAACTAGAAAGTAAATATATATATATTTATTTATAAAAAAGCTGTAAAAGCCACGGAATGATCCAGGCTGGACAGAATTAAAAAATATATATATAAAGTAGTAAAGAGCGGTGAGTTTTCACTCCGAGGCCCGGACTGGAAAGTAAATATTTATTTAGACAGAAAAATAGTCAAACCAGGACTGGGAAGATAACCCAGTATGGTGAATGGTGCAAAAATAGTTAAAAGGCCACAGAATGATCCAAGCCTAACTGGAATGTAAATATATATATATATATATATATAGAGACAGAAAAGTAGTCAACCAGGACTGGAAAGATAACCTAGTATGGTGAATGTTGCATATATATGCATATATATATATATATATAAGTAGTAAACTACCGCAGATTTGACATCCGGGCTTGGCAGAATTGAAAAGTTAGTATATATACAGTTAAATATATACAAAAAAAAAGCCAAACCCGGACTGGAAAGATAACCCAATCCGGTGAAGTTGCTCAACACGAAGATGCAAGTATATAAAAGCTGCTGGATGCGACGGATCGTCAATTCGAGTTGTAGAAATGCTAGAAAATGCGTTTAGGTACTAAAATGTACCAAAAGTTGACTAAAACGGCCACAAAACTGAGTTCCGGATATATTTAAAAAACGAAACTTGATATGCAAGTGTATAAAAGTGCGAAGAAGTAATAATAACTTTCTAATCGTAAAAATACTCACAATGGACTGCTACACGGGCTTTTTACTAAATCGTAGGCCTTAAACGTCCAAATCTACCGATTATTTTCTAATATATATATAGTAGTATGTGGGTATATCTACATGTTAGAGTGAAAAAATTTGGGTTTGGAAGACAAGAAGATAGCTAGAAAACCAAACGGGCAGGGGTACAAAGCATTTCTGAATTAAAAATGACCTGGGTATGCACTCATAAATATAGACCAGGTGGAAGCGGGTCTAACCATGGCAGCCTCCACTCTACCTGCAGCTCCACATTACAGGTAGAGGTGGTGGGCCCCGTTACATTGAGGTCCTTGCACTCTAAGCAATGCGATGTTAGATTCAAAAAAATTTTACTTTTGATTGGAGCGTCCGTTTGAGGCGTGCTATATCTTTCCGAAAAGCCCTCGCCGAGAGTGTCACAATGACATGGGATAAAACCTTTTTTGAGTCCAAAAAGATGGGTTCATAACCAGGTCTTTAATTCCCCGCAGTTTGTCCTTTGAGCTGTCATGCGCTATTTTCACTCGGGATCAATGTTATGGTTCTTTCTGACCTTGATGGCATCAAATAAACCTGTGTTTGACCAAATTGGCTTTAAGTTGGCAAAATAACCATTTTGCCCCTCCCGAGGTTGCCTTCTGTGGATTTGGCTTCCCAAGATTGTCTCTAGGGCTGAACTAGATCTCTCGATTGTGACCGGGGCTTAACTGTACCTCCTAGGTTGTGACCGATGCTGAGTGGAGATCCTGGTATTAAGACTGGGGTTGACCTGACGTCTCGATATTGAGACAGAGATTGACCTGACGGCCCAATATTGAGACCGGGATTAACTTTATGGCCCGATATTGAGACCGGGGTTGAACTGATGGTCCGATATTGAGATCGGGGTTGAACTGATGGCCTTGTTTTGAGATCGGGGTTGAACTGATGGCCTGGTATTGAGTTTGGGGTTGAATTGATGGACCGGTATTGAGACCGGGGTTGAATTGATGGCTCGGTATTGAGACCGGGGTTGACCTGATGGCCCGATATTGAGACCGAGGTTAACCTGATGGCCCGGTATTGAGACCGGGTTTGGGGTTGTCCCGATATTGGTGACCGAAGTTGAGTTGACATCCCGATATTGGTGATCGAAGCTGTGGTTGTCCCGGTATTGGTGACCGGGGTTGAGTTGACATTCTGATATTGGTGACCAGGGCTGAGTTGACATCCCGATATTGATGACCAGGGCTAAGAAGACGGTTTTGCCCTCCTACAAGGTTAGTAACAAGAAAACAAAATTTCGAGTGTCTACATTGATCTTTCTTCTTTGAGAATTCGCATTCCCCCGAGCGATTTTTCTGCTGGCGATATTTTCTAGTAATTTTATCATTCCACCTTTCCTGTCCTTTCAGCCTGCCTTGATCTTCTTCAGTCAGTTGGATTATTTTGGAGGGAGATAGGATTACATTATGGCTAACCTCTTTTTCCTTTTGGCTTTCTGATAGTTGAGTGAAAAGCTGCATTGTATCCTGATGTTGGCGCACTATCAGCTTAGCTAGCAGAGTTACTTGATTCGGGATCATTTCAAATTTTTTCATTACTGTCATACCCTCCTCTGAATTTTCCAACTCTAGGACATTTGTTCTGTTCCTTTGGGGGTATTCCTCCATCCTTCGTATGTGCTTTCGATTTGGACACATTTCGGCGCTTCCTGACCCGATCATGTTTACTACCTCCGTATCATGCTGCATCAGAAGGTTGGTGTTAACATTTGGATGGTCAAGTTGTTGGGCCACAACATCACCGCTTTCGATCAGATTTTGGATTTTATGTTTTAAGGACCAACAATCTTGTGTATCGTGTCCCGGAGACTATGAGTTGTAAGCACATCTCTGTCTTGGATTGTATTTTTTGCTTTTTGGATTCAGAGGTGGAGCCAATTCTTTTTCGGGGCTGTCTCCGAGGATCTGGTTGGATAATTTCCCGAGACTGTCTCCGGAGGTCTGGTTTGATGATTTCCTGGGGCTGTCTCCAGGGGTCTGGTTGGATGATTAGGCTTCTAGGGTTGTCTCTAGAAGGTAAAAGATGATTCTACCCTTCTGCATGGTTAGTAACAAGAATTCAAAATTTCGAGTGTCTACAGGAGAGAGAAAATGTGAACATGAGTACTGACTCTTTCTTTCTGTGTGTATAACCACAAAAATCATGCATGTGCAAGCATGAAAGGTGGCAACAATCATGTTATACTATTTTCTGAACTAGCAAATCAAATTTCATATGAATAGGTCAAGCTATCTCGGAACAAGGAAAAGAAATAAACTGATTGTTGGAGACTATTTGACTCAACTAAATAGTATTTATTATTTAGTTAACCAACCAAAATATTGACTCATCCAACTTTTAAAAAATTATGAGAAATATAATTTTGACTTTGAAATATTTAATATTTATTTAAAAATACTACAAATAACACTTTACATAAAATATTAACTAAACAATACACCAAATCTAGTACACTATAAAAAAACTAAAACTAGGCTGTAGTTGATGCTTGCATGTTGTTGTAACTGTTGTTTCAATGTTATAGCTAGCTGTAGTTGTTGCTTGCATGTTGTTGTTATTTGATTTCAAGCAGATTGATTAAAGACTTGGGGTTATATTCGCCACAATAGTTGCAATTATCAGTCCGCTAAAAATTCTAGCGGATGCTAAGTTTTTAAATCACAGTCGTTCATCTTTGTAACAGAGAGTAGAGATCCTATTTGCCAAATTTTGATCCATAGAAAATACATGATATAGATCATTGTCCATATATATATACGGCCAGGCTCTCCAGCGAACCAAAAGGAGTGAACCCAAAAATGAATCGGCTATAGCGACGGTTTTGACTGTCGCTATAGCATAGAAAGATTTCTATGCTATAGCGACGGTTTTGTTCGTCACTATAGTCGAATCGTTTTTGGGTTCGCTCGCTTGATTTGCTAAAAAGTGGGGCCTTATATATATATATATATATATATATATTCATATCTGTGTTCATTTTAGACGGATATGAATAAAGATAATATTCGCTTTAACACTATAACGCCCCAAAATTAGGTCTATCTTTACACCCGAATTTTGTACATCACGAGTACTTCTCATTCCATACATATATCATCATATCATAAAAAATAATGACATATCTATTCAATTCCCAGGTTCTATTACCTTATAACCTTCATTCATTTAATAATGATATCTACATTATTCTTTACTTCTTACAAGAGTGACTTTCATCCGCCACCAAAGATACATGACAGTTCATTAAACTAATCTATAGTTTAATAACTAATTTACATTATAAGTCTTGGCTTGAATCTTCACGCTTGTTCATAAAATGAACAACACTTCAGCAGGACACCGGTCAGTTTGATCTTTAGGGGATCCTTTAGTTATTTCTAACATCGTTCGCTAAAAATATTTTTATTTAAAGCAAGTGTGAGCATTCAATTGCTCAGCAAGTCATAACAGTTGAATAACAACCAAAGCAAGAATCAAAATTCTTTTAAGACTTTGATAACCGAACAAAGGTTATGAAGCAGCTCGAATAATAGGAATATATTCTGATTCCTATCATTTTCAAATATTAGTCACATTCACTTTGACATACTTTCATTCTTCTATTCTTTTAATAACGTTCGGTCTAGCTAGAATCATTAGCACAGACTTAACAATAACGGTTCATGAATAAACAGAACTCTTTTACATTGAACAGTTCAATCACAGAACAGTTCATCTCACAGAAACACCGAAGTGTTAAAATTGTGTCCCAAGGCCTCATACATACTAATACCTTGTATAAATATCACACATTTGTACATATGAAATACTTTCTCATGTTTAACATCTGAGAAAGCTAAGAAACTAACATTCATTTAAAATATGAATAAAGTTAGGAAACTTGCCTTACGCACAACTACCGCTTACGGTTTAAGCTGAACTGCTCATCAAAATTCCTATGTATAACATAAGGAATAACACATACCAATTAGTCAAATATTAGACTTACGCATTGGTTTAAGTTTCACTTTACTTCTTATGGTTCACGTTCTTGTAATCTAAGTTTACGCGACCAACTTTACTTTCATTCTTTCGGTTGTTATGACATATGGAAATGTCACAACCTTACGATTATCTTTTATGATAATTTACATTCTTATCTTCTTCTCATAACACCTACACTTCGCACACATCGAGTCTCTAACAGTATTCAATACAGTATGCTGAGTGGTTTCCCACAAACAACTAACAAACTTGCTTCTCGTCTCATCTACACTGTCTTTCACAGCGAGTTAGATCGGTTGCTAGTTCGTATATACCTCCGCTCTCTGAAGAAATCGTTTAGACCAGGTACTATATATCAACCATTACAGACTACGATTGTACCATAACTTAAACTTAACTTAGCCGAACTATTACAACTATAAAGTTCGTTAAGTTAATTATCATTCCTTATTCCTTTCTGACAACTAAATACCGTACCTCAGGATTATTCTTCATATTCTAAGTCATACAATCATTTGTATATCGAGAATGAACATCCGATGTTAAGACTATATGTTCATAGCTTTTACACATTTTACATTATCTCATTTCATATCTTACAACGTCCGGTGTATTTGACTCGGAACGTTATTTAAGTTATTATCATTAACTCGAATTTCCAACGTTTACACGTTATTCATTACTCTTCATTTCTTTACGTTCAAACCATACACAGTGTGTATGCTAAGCACGTTTAACTTACATGTACACTTAACACCTTCACGTCGGTTTAAGTGTTTTACGTTTACTTTCTTTCTATTATTAGTTATCCGATTCACACTCGGACTTTCATTCATCTTATTACCGTTAGTTACGGCTTTTTCATAATTACATATCTTACTTACTAACTTCGTCAACGTCTAAGTCATATAACTAGTGTATACTTAGAACGTTCATCCGACGCAAATATGATTCACAAGGATCGTTTACGTATTATGCATTTACGTTGTTCATCTCTTAAACTCCCATTCAACCTTTACTTAAGGTTTTAATCGTTCTCATTCATTATCCATTACATGAACATCACATTCATCGTCCTCTCATAATGTCTAGGCTATACGATTCGTCGTATGGTAAGACCGATCATTCATCGCAACTACGTTGCGTTTATACGCTTTACACTTAACTTTCATTACGACATTATTGTTAGGTTTGTAACAATCAAAGTAGCGGAAGCATGGTAAAATCGGATTTTAAAATTTACAAACCTTATACCCGGATCATCCTTTATGCATAATTATTAATTAAACGAAAGAGAAAAAATTATAGAATAATACCCTTGTAGAACTAAGCTTACATGGGTACAAGTTCAACTTCAAATCCTTCGTGATCTCCTTGAGTTCTCTAGGTTTGATTCCTTCCTTTGATCAACGTTAGCCACCCAAGTGTTTGGCCTCTAGAGGTGATCCACCAAGGAAGAAGAGATATTCAAGAAGGTGGGTGCTTGGCTAAACCCTAATTCTATCTCTATAGAATGTGTATACTCTCCCAACTATTGGAATAATGTAATGTCTAACCTTGTTCCATAATAAGACCTTTTTTATTTATAGATATAGGCAACCCTCTTAAACCTTTTAGGAATTAGATTTCATATTAATTAATTAAACCTTTTAATTAAGTAGGCTTCCCAATCCTATCGGCAATAATTAAACTCTTTTAATTAATTAGCCTTCTAATCTTATTAGGAATATATTGGAGAGAGAGAGAGAGTATCTTATTAATTAATTCTCAAACTCCTTTATAAATTAAATAATAATAATAATAATAGCAACAATAGTAATAAGACACCTCTTATTAATTTATATTTAATACTTCTAAAATATTAAAAAATAAATATTAAATTATTTAATTTATTCTATCACCATAAATTAAATTTAACATACTTAACTTATTATTACGATTATGCAATTAGCTTCTTTAATAAATATTCTTCCTTTTATGGTGTGGCCCTTTAGGTTCTCCATATTAAACCGGTTGTGAATAATCAATTAGAATAATTCTAATCTTATTAAAAATAAATAAATTAAACTAATAATTTATTTAAATAAATAACATTTATTCTACAATAAGGGTAAGCCCCCTTAGCGATCAACGACTTTCCATATAATATAGATTTCAACATTAATCATAAAAGAACCTGTGAGTAAATAGTTATCGTATAATTCATTCCTTCCACTATACAATGTCCCAATTAAATATAAGACATGGATTTACTATCAAGTCTTATTTTATTTAATTATATGTATTTCGATTCTAAAATGCACAACACCAAATAATGCAAATTAGAAACTATTTTCTAATTTCATTCTGCATTGGCCAAGGACTACTGGGTTGTCATTTATCGAATCACATAGGACATTCTCTTCTTTTACTAGAAGTGGTAAATTCTTTATTGATCATTCATTATCTCCATGCATAAATCATTATACCTAATCATACCTTTTGATATACCCATAGGGTCTTAAGGGACATGTCAAAGTATAACTCATCATACACAAGATACTATGATGATCTCAAGTCTAAGGATTATTTGTACTACTATCACTTAAGGAATTCCTATTGATAGGCAAGTAAAACTCCATTAAGTATTCCTTAGCGAGTCACGTTCAGTGAACTTATTCTTCAATAAGCACCTACATACTTGCTTTAGTGTCTCCACACAAATGATTATGAGATCAATCATCCTCATCCAATGAGCAAGTCAACGTATGTACGAATCTATCCGGATTCATTAATCCTCTTTTTAGTAATACAACGATTAGGAACTATTTAAGTTTTAAGCTGTTTAAGAATTTAGATCTCATTAGCATAATCATCATCATGATTCCAAAAGCATTGCTTAAAACTATGGGTTTATCACATATTATAAAAATAGCACCATGTAGATAAATTAAATGACTTTAATTGAATAACACTTTTATTAATAAATAAATAAGATTGTCTCAATGTATATGCTTTATCATCATAAATAATTGGCTTGTATGCATACTACTTTCAATTATAACATCGGAATGTTATAAGTCACCTTCATCACTCAACGTCTAAGGAATTGCAATCATAGCCATAACATACGTTCGTTTTACGCGAATATGGTCCCCGGATATCAGTTTCGTATTTTACATTCGTCGTTTTAAAACCTTTATTCGACGTTTAATCATCAAATTCAAGGTTTTACTCATTATTCTTGACATTTTCTTTCGTGAGTATTGCTTTCATGCTTGCCCCTTAATTGCCATCCAAAAAGTTGGATTATAAAAATTTCCAGTCGAAAAGTTTTAGGTTTAGGGTGCTGCGGCGCCACTCTCCCCTTTAAATCCTGTGCTGCAGCGCCGAGTGGCAGTGATTGGCTCCCAGGCTGGAGCTGCGGCGCTAGTTCCCCGTTGTTGGGCAGCGCTGCGGCACCTCCCTTGTTTCTTGGAAAAAATATTAAAATTTTCCTAAGTGTTCTTTGTTTGTTCGTCCGCAATTCGATCATCCGAACTCGAAATTCGTTCATTCTTGAGTCCACGACTCATGTTTTCTATGTTTTCTTACATTCTTATGAAACCATACTCATTCGGATTCATTTACACACTTTCTATCTTTTCGTTCGTCTTTTACGAAATTTCGCCATAACTTCGTTATGCGATAAATTTCAATCCGTTCTTTATGAACGTTTCTACCATTCTTAACCAAGCATATATTACAAACATATATACGATGGTTTTAAACTTGCCATCAACAACAAACCCTACTTAGATGGTTTTAAATTTTTCCATCAACAACGTTCTTACCTTGTTCTTCGCGTTCTTCATTCGTTCTTCGTGTTCTTCGTTCGTTCTTCGTCTTTAATAGATATTATGATTACGATTTTATGTTTTCTCGCATTTTAACGTTATAAGTATGATATTTTATCCTTATAACATCGGAGAGTTCATATAACTCATCTGAATCGTCCATTAACATCTTCTAACATCTTTAACTTCCATTATCCATTAAGTTATGACATTTTTATAGAAAACTTAAAGAAAAGAATGGATTAAGGTTAGGTTTTGATACCTTCTTCTTGGTTTTTCTTCCATAATTTTCTTCCTCCTAGTTATTCTTACGATTTGTAAGCTTTTCCATTTCTCGATCTTCTTCGATCCGAGCATTCGAGCTCTTTCTCTTCCTTTTCTCTCTCACTTTGCTCTTTGCTCTTCATTTGTTAAAAACAAATGAAGACCAAAGCTTTGTATATATAAAAATGGCTAGAGTGAGGGCACTTTGGTTATTTCTATAACTTTTAACCAGTATACAGTTTGGTCACTTAACTTATGGTCTTGTAAAGTCAAAACTTTTAGGTTTGCAAAACTTACAAAACACCTCCTACTTTCACTATTCCCACCTCATTACCAAACCTCCTTAACGAAGCTTCCCCTAGAAGCTTCGTTGTTCCGTATTTCAAAATTCGTCCGACAGCTCAAAAAACTGACTTTCTCAGAATCCAAATATTTTTGGATATTCCGTCTTTCTTCTACAGATTAACTTTTACGCGTTCTTCAAAACTTTGAAAAACTGAAAAACACTTTTTGATGTTAAGCGTTTTCCTTCACATTTTCCCCTAACGTAGTTAAATGAATGAAAAGTACATAACAGTACTTTTCGTCATTTTTATTTTGTCCGATTTCTGCATGCTTTTCGAGAAAAACTTTTATCAGCTAACATAACTTTTCACGGCATATTACCGTCAAATCTTCTGACATAATGTTGTTACGACATACCAAACTCTCAAAAAGGCCTAAGGTTTGAACCCTAGGTTTCGTCACTTAAATAGTGTCTATTTCGTCTTTTTATCGAAAATAATTTTGTTCTCGGAATTATTTTATTTTCATCTTGAAAATTTTTACTCATTCAGTCTAGCTCATAGCTAGAATCCACCCAGTTTATGATCTTCCTAAGTCATAGTATGAACAATAAACATATAACACAGAATATAATTAATAAAAATTCATTTTATTAATTAATAATTCTTTAAACATAATTTTTGGACAATCCAATTTTTCGGGTTGTCACATTCTTCCCCCCTTATAAAAATGTCATCCTCGGAATTTCTGAAACCACATCCATACTCGGATGCTTTATTCTTCTAACCTTCAATGAATGTTTAATCTTACCTCTTCTTATTTATGTTGAATAAACTCAACATATCATTTCAATTAGGTATTACCTAATTATTTCTTCTCACTATCTCTTCAACATCCTTTTTTCTAAGGATCATCATCTGTTATAATCATCATGTGTTAAACATCATGACAACTATATTTCAAATCTCTCGAGATATCACATCCACCCCCTCGTCTATAAATTTAGTCCTCGAAATTGTTAACATACTTTACTTCTTAACTTCTGATCCAAGAAGTTCTTATCTTCCTTACATTCAAGAGTCTTCATAATTTACAAACTAATTATGAAGTTGAATAAATGACTAGGAATATAAAGATTCCTTTAAAATATTTTATTGAGGGGTCCTATAGACCATGAACTCTGAACTTGATTTATCGGTATTTACTGCAAACCAATTCCTTGGTCGGCCTGTTTACCATCACAAAGAAAGTAAACTACCTCTTGCATACGTAGGTGATCAACCTATCGTGTTTGTCGTTTTACAAATCAATATATGCGTGCAAGTATACACGGTCAACAAGTAATAAAGAGGAAGTAAAGTATCGTTCCCATGGAGAATTAACTAATAAAATTCACCAAGCACTAATCCATAACCATTTCAGTCTTATTTAAACGAATGATTTAATATATAGATTAAATCATGAAATTAAACTAATTCTAATTATCCCTAGAATGAAACTAGATAATGAAGACATGAGATTACAATTTTCCCTATTGATTCATCTAAATCAACACACTTCCTATTAAGTCAAGTCAATTATCACAGATTGTTAGCCGAGAACACGAAAGTAAGACAAGACCATCTTTCGATGTACCAAGTCCATATCACATATAATCCACAGATGATAGAATACACATGAACACCCTAATTATATAAAATACTATATTTCTATGTGATTTATCAATAACAAGGGTTTAAATGCAAGTCCTCAATTGACTACAAGCGGTGCTTCGGTATATATCTATCCTAAGCACAAATCATACATTCCACCACCAAGTAGAACATATAAACACAAGCTATTAAGATCAGATCTAAACCCATACTTCGTCTTTCAAGTTCATATGGATTATCACAGTAATCGATGGCCAATCAACTAAGTAATTAAGCATGAATCTTAATAGACAAACAAATAACAATCAATAAGACTAACAATGAAGTATATCAAAATAAACTAGTTAATAGATTCCATTGCAATCTCAAAATAGAGTTTAACTCATGAATCAACTCCACAATCCATAATTTGAATAGACATAGAAGATTACAAATAGAAGTGAAAGAGAAATTATGAATAGGAATGGCAAATCTGATTTCTTCTCTTGCTTCAAATCTGAACTCCCACGGATCTTCAATTGCTTTAATCCCCAACTCTAATCTAATCTAGGGTTCTACTCTAATCTAACCTAATCTAATAATCAAATTGAAGAAAAGAGAAAAGCATAAGTAAACTATTGATCCCTAAGGAAGGAATGTCTTTGAATATTCAATATAAGCCCTAATATAGACCTCCTCGTGCTAAATGCCTTGTTCCCTAAGTTACAAGCCACTTAAGTGAAAGTTAAACTTCTGATAGAATTTAGACCGGCGCGGCCGCGCTGATTTTAGCCTTAAATGAGGCACGGCGGAGCTCCTTGCTGCAGAATTCTCGTATCGGCGCGGGCGCGCTGCTTTTGGTCTTGGTAGAGGCGCGGCCGCGCCCTTTTGCAGACTGTGTTTTTTGGCTTTCTGGTGCTGCACCTTCTTTGCTATTGCTGCACAATTGCTCCTTTTCCCATTCACATCCATATTAGCCTTACATAGCACCAAGGGAGTTTCCATTCATATAAACTACAAAAGTAAACCAAAATGCATCAAAAGCTACTAAATCACATGAGTTTAAACAACAAATTAAGTTAGTTGATATCTAAATAAGTGGTTATAAAATCACTTATCAAATACCTCCAAACTTAAACCGTTGCTTGTCTTCAAGTAACAAAATAAAACCAAACACAAATGCAATGCACTAACTACAATGTATGCAACCTACACTAACATGAATGTGAATCCAAATATCAGTTAGAAATGAAATTCATATGGAATGCCTCATAAAAACTACAAGATACCCAAATAAAAAATCTAACCCAGAACAAGATCATAAAGCATATCACTTCTGCAAATCCAAACCTATCAGCACTGATGTAGTGTGTGTGTGCTTAGCAACCATTAAACATGCTATTTGAACAAATTCTTCACATATTATGCTTCTTAGGGGGAAAAACACAGTTTTAACTTCAAGAAATTAGTAAGCCAGATAAGCTCTAACCAAGACCATGCATCACGTAAGCTAAGTGTCAACAGGGGGTTTGTTGTGCTTTTATTTACTCACGAGGGTGATTTTTGTACTTTCTCGTGTTTACACTCGACTATGCAATGCCTAGTCCTCTTAGGCTCTTCAATGATACTCGTGTAACAAGCTTTCGATCAACGACTCCTAAACCAAAAGGCTTTAGGGCGTTGGGTGTAAAGGCACCCCTAGGGCGTACTTTCTCGAATATCAAAGGCCACAAGACTCGACTTAGCCGAAGTGTTTATTCACATTATATTTTTTTCTTTTTTCTTTTTTCTCTTTTTCTCTATTTATTTTTATTTTTCCATATATAGCATGCATTCCTCTTATTTTCCCCCAAACTTAAGCTTTTGCACAATCTAGTTATTACTACTAGTTTACTAACCCTTTTTTTATTAAAATAAAGATTTCCCGCCAGAAGACAAGTATGTGAAAAATTAAGCTATGCAGATCATGATGGTTACTCTAGCGTGCTATCCGGTTACATCAGCATTAACAGGTAAGGATTTACATCATGCTATGACATTACAACCAAGCCTAAGTTATCAAAACTGCTCAAGAATCAAGTAATTTCAATTTCTTCATAGGCCAAATAAATAACAAACCAACCAACACTTGGATTCATGCAATATGTCCTAACACAATCAACTAAAGCAAAACAAAAATAAAAAATTTTAAAAATATGACTTAAAATGCAACTATATGCAATATGAGCTTAAACTATATGCAAAATGAACCTGATACCCCTAAACTTAAAAATGACAATGTCCTCATTGGAGATAAAAGGTTAGGAAACTCCCCTAGTTGGCCTCATCATCATCTTCCTCCTCCTCTGTCTGTTCTGGTGGTGTGGCTGGATGAGGATAAGAGCTGCCTATGCCAAATGTTGGGAACTCTGCGTGCACACCCGTCATCCCAAAAGCACGAGATAAGGCCTGAGAAAACTCGGATGTGTAAGTTTGGAAATCAATGTACATGGTGTCCATCCGCCTCCTCAAGTGGCGTATCTCCCGCTCCTGACTGTCCAGTCAACCCTAAGTAGCATGGGAGGACTCAGCTAGCTCTGCAGGTATCCTCTCAGAAGTTTCTCCACCCTCTCTCTGCTCGCCTGCACCTTGAGGATGGGATTTGCCTCCATTCCACACTGCGAATTTTTTAATTGTAGCGTGGTAGATTGTGTTCATGGGCAGCTGCATCGGCTCAGCCTCGGACCACATAACCCCATGCATAGCATAAAGTCAGGTGATCACAGACGTATATGGGATACCCGCTGAAGTACCGCCTCTCAGAAATCTATAGATGGATCAATTAATGATGTATCCCACATCGATCTTCTTACCCTTGATAATCCTGTATAGCAAAATAGCCCTGTCTTTGGTGACCTCATTCTGATGCTGTGTTGGCATCAAATTTGCACATATGAAGCTGTATCATGCCTTCCTATATTTGCTCAGCACGGCCTGTGGGAAGTGGATCTTCTGATTGGTGCCCTGCTTTAGTTTTCATGTCATGCCAGATATGCACAGATAGGCACAGATGGTCTCCAACTCCATGCCCACTCCCTCGCGTAGATAGAATCGGGTGTAATGTTTGGTAGATCGAATAGATCATTGATGGTCTCCTTCGCAAAGAACACCTCACATTCTCGTACAAATATTATATTGGACTGTATGAACTTGGCATTAGCATAGAACTCTTACACCACAGAGATAGGTGCCGCCATAGGATCCTCACAAAATAGATTCTAGCCCCTTCCTCTGATCATGGATGCCATATGCCCGTCCAATCTCCTATCTGGCAGTAAGCCCCTTTCCAATACGAATGTTTTGCCTACCGACGAATCCTGAAAGTACAGCTGAGCCTCCAGACTGATAAATTTGCGATCGTCGAAGGCAATGCCGCTTCCTCCCTACTCTGAATCACTGCCCGCCAATGTCGATTCTCTCTTACTACGCTTAGAGGCCATTTCTACTGAGAATGGAAGCTGCAACTTTTGTTTAACACAACCACTTCAATACCAGCCTTGCAATCTTCTTCACTCCCACGCTCACTGTCTCAGTTTGCTGCCGAATTCTGCCCCAATCTGCTGCAATCGTCACTCACCAAAGAAATTAGGGCTCACACAAACTGTGCTACAGATTTGAAGACATGGATTCTAGGGTTTGTATATGCCTTTCATTTTTGGGCAAATGAGGAAAGGTGAATTGATGTGTGGGTGGATGGTGACTGCTAATTAGGGCTAAGTGGTGGGGTTAGGTAGTATGGTAGATAGGGTTTGTGAAGGAGATGAAAGAGATTAAGTGTGGCTAAGTGTGATTTGGGGAATAATATTGGAGAAATAGAATGAATTCGATAGTTCTTAGAGGCAAAGGCTAGTTGGGGTTCGACAGCTCAAGGAAGGGAATGAGAGTTTTGTTTTAAATTAGCCAAGTTTAAGCAAGTTGCTGAACTGCACTGATCGCGGCGCGACCGCACTTCAACATAGGCCTTTTCAGGCACTGCCGCACTGATCCCCAGACTTCTGATTTTTTAGCTTTTCACATGAACTAATTATGAGCCTTTGAAGTTTGATTCAGGACTTTCATGTCAAGTGGATTTAACCTGAGAAAGGCACACAACATTTATTAAACCTCTAAACTACCAAAAATGATTATTGATTATTAAAGATAAGAAGAATTAAATGTAGAGGGGGAAAAATGAGAGAGAGTAATAGAATTAAACAAGGAGGGAGAGATAGATTGGATTGGGTGCCTCCCATTGAGCGCTCGGTTTATAGTCCTTTAGCTGGACTTTTTCTTGCCACCGCTATCCGATTCCTCTACGATAGGCGAGGAACCCTCCATTCATTAGGACCGATATATGCTTTGATAGGTTCCCCTTGGTGAGAGTCTTCAACTTTAAGTCGCTTAGCTCTCCTCTTGTAGATAAGTTACCAATTTCCATTGTCAAATAGCTAGGCGCTTCCTTCTTTGTGTTTGTAAACCGATTGGGGCATTAAGGCATGAACAACACAATGGGCTCTTCTTTTATTTTCTTTTCCTCGGCCCACCATGGCTTCAAGAATGTAAAATCTCTCATATCATAAAGATCTTTGCCTTCGATGTGACTACCAAGGGGCATAGGTGTGCAAAATTGACTAAATTTTTGAACTTTGGCTGAGAAGGCACTTGGGGTATTATCAAGGTTGGCTCATATTCATCATTTTCCATATCCCCATTTGTCTCCTCGATGTCCACTTCTTTCAGTTCATCTAGTTGCATATACACTTCGAGCTCTCCATCAGTTTCAGCATCCATGTCATAGCACCAATTATTTTGATGACAATTGTTCACTGCTTCAAACATTTGATATAATTGATTCTGAAGATTTTGAATTTTCATCCCTTGCTTAATCAATTTCTCCTTAATTACTGCCATGAACATTTGATTCATCCCATTCTGAAGATTTTTAATTGACTTTGCTTGCTCAATCAAGATCTCCTCTGTTGATGCTATGAATTTGGACCACAAATCCTCCAATCTTGAATTTTCTATTTCAGTCTCGGAATTCATGTATTGCTGATCATTGATTGGAGTGTTGATGAGTGGTGCCATCTGGTTCTGAAAATTTTGGCTCGACATTTCTTGACTCATCATCATCTCCTCTTGGTTTGCTAAGAGCATATACATAAATTCTTTCCTTGACTGTTCTTCTTGTAGAAATAAAGATTGATCTGTGAATTCTGGTGCATAGGTTGGACTTGGAGCACAATATTGGTCTTGATAATGATAGCTCCATGAAGAATCTGGGTGATATCTCCACTCTTGATGATAATCGGGATAGGCGTAGTGGTTGAGGTAATCACCCCTATACTGAACTTGTCCAACACTGATGACTCGGATGATTGCCAGCACAATATTCACATGTAACTACTATATCTCGAGTACGTTGTCTTGCAACAAGGTCCAACTTCGTCGAAAGTATCTCAAATTGTGCTGACAATGCCGAAATTGCGTTGAGTCCTTCAACCCCTGTTTCCCTTGGTTGAATCATCCTAGAGTATGGCCATTGATAAGCAAACGCATCCATGGTACCTGAAAAGAGAGAAATATAAGGAAGAGAATTAAAAATTAAAATAAAATATTTAAATTAAGACTAATTTGATTGAAGCTAATGTTGGAAAAAGTTATTAACTAACTCCACGGCAACGGCGCCAAAAACTTGTTATTCGTTTTACCGATCAATATATGCGTGCAAGTATACACGGTCAACAAGTAATAAAGAGTAATTAAAGTATCGTTCCCAGGGAAAATTAACTAATAAAATTCACCAAGCACTAACCCATAACCATTTCAGTCTTATTTAAATGAATGATTTAATATATAGATTAAATCATGAAATTAAACTAATTCTAATTATCCCTAGAATGAAACTAGATAATGAAGACATGAGATTATAATTTCCCCTATTGATTCATCTAAATCAACACACTTCCTGTTAAGTCAAATCAATTATCATAAATTGTTAGTCGAGAACACGAAAGTAAGATAAGGCCATCTTTCGATGTACCAAGTTCATATCACATATAATCCACAATTGATAGAATACACATGAACACCCTAATTATATAAAACACTATATTTCTATGTGATTTATCAATAACAAGGGTTTAAATGCAAGTCCTCAATTGACTACAAGCGGTGCTTCGGTATATGTCTATCCTAAGCACAAATCATACATTTCACCACCATGTAGAACATACAAGCACAAGCTATTAAGATCAGATCTAAACCCATACTTCGTCTTTCAAGTTCATATGGATTATCACAGTAATCGATGGCCAATCAACTAAGTAATTAAGCATGAATCTTAATAGACAAACCAATAACAGTCAATATACTAAATGAAGTGTATCAAAATAAACTGGTCAATAGATTCCATTGCAATCTCAAAATAGAGTTTAACTCATGACTGAATAAACTCCACAATCCACAATTTGAATAAACATAGAAGATTACAAATAGAAGTGAAAGAGAAATTATGAATAGGAATAGCAAATCTGATTTCTTCTCTTGCTTCAAATCTGAACTCCCACGGATCTTCAATTGCTTCAATCCCCAACTCTAATCTAATCTAGGGTTCTACTCTAATCTAACCTAATCTAATAATCAAATTGAAGAAAAGAGAAAAGCATAAGTAAACTATTGATCCCTAAGGGAGAAATGTCTCTGAATATTCAATATAAGCCCTAATATAGACCTCCTCGTGCTGAATGCCTCGTTCCCCAAGTTACAAGCCACTTAAGTGAAAGTCAAACTTTCGATCAGATTTAGACCGGTGCGGCCGCGCTGATTTTAGCCTTGAATGAGGCGCGGCCGCGCGCCTTGCTGCAGAATTCTCATACCGGCGCGGGTGCACTGCTTTTGGTCATGGTTGAGGCGCGGTCGTGCCCTTATGCAGACTGTGCTTTTCTGGCTTTCTGGTGTTGCACCTTCTTTGCTATTACTGCACAATTGCTCCTTTTCCCATGCACATCCATATTAGCCTTACATAGCACCAAGAGAGTTTCCATTCATATAAACTACAAAAGTAAACCAAAATGCAACAAAAGCTACTAAATCACATGAGTTTAAACAACAAATTAAGTTAGTTGATATCTAAATAAGTGGTTATAAAACCACTTATCATATCGTATAACCCCATTTCGGGGTTTGTTCTCCTCAGACATAATCATTCAGATTCTACAGCAAAATAATTCGGTTTAGCACGACTTCTCAAAGAAAGCTCGATTTTCTTTTAAACATGACATATCATTCATCTAGCCAAATCAAATAGCTTAGACCATTCCAATAAACTGGACATCAACTTGAGACATTCGTCTAGTTAAATCAATTGACATCGACTACTCTTTAAATTCTTTCATCACAACTTAAAATGTTTTATGACATCATGATACCGTACTATTTCACTGTACATTGAGGACTTCATCAGTTTATGACTTTGTCATTCTACATTAGACCATAGCGAGTTAATGATTCTAAAATCACATCCAAGGCTAGGTTCAATTGTATTAATAACTCCATCGTTTTACCATCTATGCATCAAATGCACCGATGATATAAAATTTATTTTGATATTTCAAATCAATTTCTGTCTAGCCGAAATGATTAGCGTAGACATACAAAGAATAGTTCTTTTTAAAATCCATTGGTTCAAAAATCTGATCTAATATTTTCTTTCTCCTTCCAAAAATGTACACATCAGCACGATGTCAATAAATTTTGAAATCTAGCAAAGCTAGAAGACTTGGAGTACTTACTTTCTTCACCTTCCTTCATTATCTTACTTACGATAATTCTAACTTCTTCTAACACCTTTAATGCTACTTATATTGAAAATAACTTGTTTTCAGTCTAAACATTACTATACCTCAGTATAGTTCATCAACTTACCACACTTTATGTGTTTAGGAACTTTTCACAACTATATGTGTTTAATAAAATATCTTCGCAATATGTAATCCAAGAACAAATCAAGGACTTTCCATACGTTTAGAGGCTCAGAAACATAGCATATAGCTATGAGTTATAAACTTTTCATAAGTATGAGTTTCAAGAACCCGCACCTACGTTATCATTCTCTAACTATCCAAAATGCACATGTGAAAAGATTCACCTTCTCACCATATACATATTGATAGCGCGACATTACTATTCCAATGATTATCACTGCAATAGACTGAGTAGTTGTTACACCAAAGCACAAACTTTTTCCCATAACAAAAGTTCGTACTACTCAGCTATCACATGAGTCCTCAATTAAAATTTACAACATTCTTACCTTCTCTTACTTAATACGAATTTTCTTTAATTCGTACCTTATCTTCTACAACTCTTCTGAGTTCTTCTTTCCGTACTCTTCATAGTACCATTCTCTTATAGCCTTGAGCTATAATTCATCCATCGTTTAACAAAAATTTGTTATTCACGATTTAATGTGATCACGTCGTGATCTTCTTCCTTAATCGTTTAACCCAAGGAATTTCTTACCCTTCTCTCTCAAATTATAGTCTTAGGTACTCATATCTAAGGTTTATAACCTATCAGCTCTGATACCAACTTTTAACTCCCCGAAATTCGGTCTATCTTCACACCCGGATTCCGTACGTCACGAGTATTTCTCATTCTATACATACATCATTATATCATAAAGAATAATGATATATCTATTCAATTCCTAGGTTCTATTACCTTAAAACCTTCATTCATTCAATAATAATAATTACACTATTCTTTACTTCTTACAAGAGTGACTTTCATCCGCCACCAAAGATACATGACAGTTCATTAAACTAATCTATAGTTTAATAACTAATTTACAGTACAAGTCTTGGCTTGAATCTTCACGCTTGTTCATAAAATAAATAACACTTCAGCAGGACACCAGTCAGCTTACTCTTTACGGGATCATTTAGTTCTTTCTAACATCGTTCGCTCAAAATATTTTTATTTAAAGCAAGTGTGAGCATTCAATTGCTCAGTAAGTCATAGCAGTTGAATAACAACCAAAGCAAGAATCAGAATTCATTTAAGACTTCGATAACCGAACAAAGGTTATAAATCAGCTCAAATAATAGGAATATATTCTGATTCCTATCATTTTCAAATATTAGTCACATTCACTTTGACATACTTTCATTCTTCTATTCTTTCAATAACGTTCGGTCTGGCTAGAATCATTAGCACAGACTTAACAATAACGGTTCATGAATAAACAGAACTCTTTTACATTGAACAGTTCAATCACAGAACAGTTCATCTCACAGAAACACCGAAGTGTTAAAATTGTGTCCCAAGGCCTCATACATACTAATACCTTGTATAAATATCACACATTTGCACATATGAAATACTTTCTCATGTTTAACATCTGAGAAAGATAAGAAACTAACATTCATTTAAAATATGAATAAAGTTAAGAAACTTGCCTTACGCACAACTACCGCTTACGGTTTTCGCTGAACTGCTCATCAAAATTCCTATGTATCACATAAGGAATAACACATACCAATTAGTCAAATATTTGACTTACGCATTGGTTTAAATTTCACTCTACTTCTTATGGTTCATGTTCTTGTAATCTAAGTTTACGCGACCAACTTTACTTTCATTCCTTCAGTGGTTATGACATATAGAAATGTCACAACCTTACGATTATCTTTTAAGATAATTTACATTCTTATCTTCTTCTCATAACACCTAAACTTAGCACACATCGAGTCTCTAACAATATTCAATACAGTACGCTGAGTGGTTTCCTACAAACAACCAACAAACTTGCTTCCCGTCTCATCTACACTGTCTTTCACAGCAAGTTAGATCGGTTACTAGTTTGTATATACCTTCGCTCTCTGAAGTAATCGTTTAGCACAGGTACTATATATCAACCATTATAGACTCCGATTGTACCACAACTTAAACTTAACTTAGCCGAACTATTACAACTATATTTGTTAAGTTAATTATCATTCCTTATGGCTTTCTGGCAACTAAATATCATACCTCAGGATTATTCTTCATAGTCTAAGTTAGTATGCCGAGAATGAACATCCAATGTTAAGACTATGTGTTCATAGCTTTTACACATTTTACATTATCTCATTTCATATCTTATAACGTCCAGTGTATTTGACTTGGAACGTTATTCAAGTTATTATCATTAACTCAGCTTTCCAACGTTTACACGTTATTCATTACTCTTTGTTTCTTTACGTTCAAACCATACACAGTTTGTATGCTAAGCACGTTTAACTTACGTGTACTCTTAACACCTTCACGTCGGTTTAAGTGTTTTACGTTTACTTTCTTTCTATCATTCGTTATCTGATTCACACTCAGACTTTCATTCATCTTATTAACGTTAGTTACGACTTTCTTGATAATTACATATCTTACTTACTAACTTCGTCAACGTCTAAGTCATACAACCAATGTATACTTAGAACGTTCATCCGACGCAAATACGATTCACGAGGATCGTTTACATATTCTGCGTTTATGTTGTTCGTCTCTTAAACTCCCATTCAACATTTACTTAAGGTTTTAATCATTCTCATTCATTATCCATTACATGAACATCACGTTTATTATCCTCTCATAATGTCTAGGCCATACGTTTCGTCGTATGCTAAGACCGATCATTTATTGCAATTACGTTACGTTTACTGCTTTTATACGCTTTACACTTAACTTTCATTATGACATTATAACATCGGAATGTTATAAGTCACTTTCATCACTCAACATCTAAGGAATTGCAATCATAGCCATCCCATACGTTCGTTTTACGTGAATACGGTCCCCGAATATCGGTTACGTATTTTACGTTCGTCGTTTTATAACCTTTATTCGACGTTTAATCGTCAAACTCAAGATTTTACTCATTATTCTTGACATTTTCTTTCATGAACATTGCATTCATGCTTGCCCCTTAATTACCGTCCAAAAAGTTGGATAATAAAAATCTCAAGTCAAAAATTTTCGGGTTAAAGGCACTGCGGCGCCACTCTCCCCTTTAAATCCTGCGCTGCAGCGCCGAGTGGCAGTGCTTGGCTCCCGGGCTGGCGCTGCGGCACCAATTCCTCTTTGTTGGGCGGTGCTGCGGCGCCTCCCTTGTTTCTTTGAATTTTTTTTAAAATTTTCCTAAGTGTTCTTCGTTCGTCCGTAATTCGATCATCCGAACTCGAAATTCGTTCGTTCTTCAGTCTACGACTCACGTTTTCTACGTTTTCTTACATTCTTATGAAACCCTACTCATTCGGGTTCATTTACACACTTTCTATCTTTTCGTTCGTCTTTTACAAAATTTCGTTAAAACTTCGTTATGCAATAATTTTCAATCCGTTCTTCATGAACATTTCTACCATTCCTAACCAAGCATATATTACAAACATATATACGATGGTTTTAAACTTATCTATCAACAACAAGCTCTACATAGATGGTTTTAAATTTGTCTATCAACAACGTTCTTACCGCATTCTTCGCGTTCTTCGTTCGTTCTTCGTGTTCTTCATTCGTTCTTCATCTTTAATCGATATTGTGATTACGATTTTACGTTTTCTCGCATTTTAACGTTATAAGTTTGATAGTTCATCCTTATAACATCGGAGAGTTCATATAACTCATCTGAATCGTCCATTAACATCTTTTACTTCCATTATCCATGAAGTTATGAATTTTTCATAGAAAACTTAAAGAAAAGAATAGATTAAGGTTAGGTTTTGATACATTCTTCTTGGTTTTTCTTCCATATTCTTCTTCCTCTTGGTTAATCTTATGATTTGTAAGCTTTTCCATTTCTCGATCTTCTTTGATCCGAGCATCCGAGCTCTTTCTCTTCCTTTTCTCTCTCACTTTGCTCTTTGCTCAAAGCTTTGTATATATAGAAATGGCTAGAGTGAGGGCACTTTGGTCATTTCTATAACTTTTCACTAGTTTACAGTTTGGTCACTTAATTTACGGTCTTGTAAAGTCAAAACCTTTAGGTTTGCAAAACTTACAAAACACCTCCTACTTTCACTATTCCCACCTCCTTACCAAACCTCCTTAACTAAACTTCCCCTGGAAGTTTCGCTGTTCCGTATTTCAGAATTCGTCCGACATTTCAAAAAACTGACTTTCTTGGAATCCAAATATTTTTGGATATTCCGTCTTTTTTCTAGAGATTAACTTTTACGCATTCTTCGAAACTTCAAAAAACTGCAAAAACACTTTTTGATGTTAAGAGTTTTCCTTCATGTTTTCCCCTAATGTAGTTAAACGAATGAAAAGTTCATAACAGTACTTTTTGTCGTTTTTATTTTGTCTGATTTATACACGTTTTTTGAGAAAAACTTTTATCGGCTATTACCATCAAATCTTCCGATAGAATGTCGTTACGACATATCGAACTCTCAAAAAAGCCTAGGGTTTGATCCCTAGGTTTCGTCGCGTAAATAGTGCATATTTCGTCTTTTTCTCGAAAATATTTTTGTTCCCGGAATTATTTTATTTTCGTCTTGAAAATTCTTACTCGTTCAGTCTAGCTCATAGCCAGAATCCACCCAACTTATGATCATCCTAAGTCATAGAATGAACAATAAACACATAACACAGAATATAATTAATAAAAATTTATTTTATTAATTAATAATTCTTTAAACTTAATTTCTGGACAATTCGATTTTCCAGGTAGTCACAAACACAAATATGGATAATATCTGCTTTAACACGAATACAGATACGAATTTTCAACGCATTTCGGACTCCATTTACTAACCTAGAGTTTATATTTATTAAAATACGAAAATAAAACTAAAATATTATAAACTTAATGGGAAAACTTACTTTTTGTAAATTCAACTGAATTACTAGTTTTGTATTTCATTATTTATCTTCTTTAATTGATTGTTTTTGTTTGTATGTTAATTCGGCATATCTTTTACGATCTTGCTTAATATATATTATCCCTATTCCATAATATAGGACTAATATTAACTTCTTGAAGTTAAATTAAAATATTTTATATTTAAAATTAATATAAATTAATAATTTAGACAATACAATTATAAAAGTTATAAACTACTAAAAAAGTAACGCAATAGTTAGGTTAAAAGTGTTCGAGACAAATTTTTTCTCAGTAATAACTGTGAATGGAAAATTCTCATCTACTACACGCTATACTTGAAGCAGCGTTGTCTCCATACCCTTTACGCGTGAAAAGTTGTTGTATTCAAAAGGTAAATGAATTTTATTAATTTTAAATTTTAAGTACTTTATATTAATTTTTAAAAGTCAACTTAATGTTATACGTATGTAAACTGAGAGTGTAAACATAATCAAACACTTAAAACTGAAGCCTCTACCAGTTCTAAATTTCTATTTGAAATCACAAATTGTCTACCGATTAAAGCACAAAGTTTACCCATTAACTTAAATCTCCCCATTATTTAAATCCACATGCATACCCCATTAAATTTTCTAGTCACGTGGCACATATATTGTGTGTAATTTTAAAAAATAAAGTAAGAAAAAATTACTGTGGAAAAAAAATAGTTATGAATAGGAGTGGAAGAGAAAAAATAGGTTTCAAATATGTGGGGTAAAAAAGTTGGGATATATTAGCAACATTGTAAAGAGTTATTAGAGCTAATCCGTTTTCTTCCTCATAAGTAAAAGTAGAAAACATAGGGTGATTGTGATGTGAAAAAGAGAACAACATATGATTAAATCTTTATTAGCATATACCTTCATTTGAATATTTTTAGTGTTCACGATTAGCCTCCCTTTTCCCCCTTTTTCTTTCATTCTTGACGATTCAAGGTGAGAGGGTACAGATGAAAAAAATTTAGGTTATGTTTGTTTACAAAAATGACGGGTGAAATAGAATTATTTGTACTAATTTATTACTACTCTCTGAATTATTTATCATATGAATAGTTTGTTATTTAATCCCTTGGACTATATTTAAGAATTTCTAAAGCATTTAATGATGGATTATAATCACAATTGGAAAAGTTTTATTATATAATCTGTGACGCTCTCAAAATAGGTTCAATACCAACCCATTCTGAGTCGCCAAATACATGAAACAGAATTCCAACTATAAATCTTTTATAACAAAAGGTCGTGAGAAATACGACCATACAACTATAAATTTTAATGCAAATCGTATATAATACGAAATATAAACATTCAAATTCATTCCTTATTTATTACAATTATTATCCCACTATTTTATAAAATAGTGAGGACTTCTATAGATCTAATTCTGATTATCACACTGTTTCCCGACTAGTCCCCGCAACATTCTCATTCCCTGCAGAGGACAATAGATGAAAAGGGTGAGCTCAACTAGCCCAGTAAAGAATATTATGACTAAGATAATGGAAAATAAATTATCGTTAGTCTTCAACAATTCAGATAAAATATTATTGACAACAAGTTTTAGATCAATATTCGCAGCGAAAATAACAATTCATTAGAAGAGTTAAGTAGAGAATAAAGTTTACTATCTTCTATGATTTAAAAGTCCATCATCAATATTTTATCTCTGTAACATCAATCAATATACATCTCGAATCAAATATTCATCTTTGCACTACGGGCCAAAGATATTCATTTGTATCATCAGTTGGTCATGTTCATCTCAACATCTGTCCATCTTTGCACTACGAGCCAAAGATATTCATTAGGTAATCATTCATCTTTGCACTACAGGCCAAAGATATTCAGTTATATCACCATTTAGGACTGAGGATGATGAAAAATAATATAAATAACGAATCCAGTTAGATAAAGAACAAAGATTAGGGATTCGTAATTTAGTTTATCCAAGTTCAAGAATATTTTATAATAATACTTTGTGGAGCAAAATTTAAGAATGAAGATCAAAATTTGGATCCAATCAAAGATAGGAACTTTAACAAACAACTTGGACAAATAGAAGAAAATTTAATTTTTTTGTGAATAGTGCCGTATACATAAATAGTAACTCCGACGGAAAAGTAAGAATTTTATAATAAAATTCATGACAATATTTTGGTATAATGATATTGAAAAGAATAACATCATTTACGAAAGAAAATAACATCCCTTACCTTAACCAGAGAATAATTTTGGCTGGAATATCAGATATTATGTGGATAAAAATTTGCACTGTTATCAACACTCAAAGTATCTAAATACTCACAAAAAATACACTCGATATTATAGAGAAAAAAATTTTTGATTCTGGTGTGTTTTTCATTTCTAACTAAGCACCCTATTTATAGGAAAAGAATAGCATGTCAATGCTGACAAACTAAGCCTTTGGATAAATTTCTCAACCTTTGAAAAATTTGGCAAGCTTGGCAGTATACCAAGGAGGAAAAAAAATATTATCCCACATGCTTTATATAATATATATATATATATATATATATATATATATATATATAACATTTATAATTATTAAAAGAATTGCAATTCAATTTTTTTCTCTTCCATCTCATTTTATTTTATACCATGAATTTATTACAAAAATATTACCACTCAAAATGATAAAATTGTACTATTATATTATCACATTATAAAATTATAATGTAATATTATAATAATATATTTGAATAAATAATTTATCGGAGAAGATAAAATATAAATTTTTCAACAAATGTCTCATACTAAAAAAATTTCCTTTTATATCAAAATTGAAATAAATATTTTTTTTATCATATTTATCACCAATTTAATTATTCATAAATAATATTATCGAACTACAATATTGACAATCAAGTCGTTCCCAGGAAAGAGGGTGCCTTCCGATAAGGATTTTTCTTTACTGGCGCGCAATTAAATAACCCCTTCTAGACAAAACTTTCTTAGACATTGTCAATAATGCTATCTAATAATATTATTCAAATAATATGAATTATTGATTTGATAATTTGAAATACTGTGCAATGATAATTATTGAATCAATAAAATATTATGCAATTATTAATGTAGCAATTATTGAATCAATAATATAAAATATTGAACAGTAATTACTGTAACAATTGTTGAGTAATGACTTCTTACGTAAGAATCAATAATTCGAAATACTGTGCAATACCGTGTGCTACTGTGCAACAACACGTATTACTGTAGTTTTATCACTGGGTATTCCAACAGTTTAACCGTAACAGTTTTACTGTTATTTATAAAAAGGTTATTTCTGTCGCTTTCTATATCCGATAGTTATTCCGTTATAGGGCCCACAAATGGCTGCGCCGTCGTACGAATATTTCCCGACAATAAGAATATTTTACGACCAAACGAATATTCTCCGACAATAATGAATATTTTATAACCACTTGCTTATTTTGAAATATTTGCATATTTCACTCAAAACTTTTCACATTTATCAAATCAACACATTACTATTTCAAAATAATATATAAAGAAAATTAAATCTTTATTCATAAAAGTTTGGGTCTTACATAATCCTCCTTTTGAAGTATCGCAATACATTAAAAATGATCACAACTAGTTCAGGAATTAAATAACGAATCATAAGATAAAATAGTCTAAAGTGATAATAAATTAATACAAATAATCTTATCTCACTCATTATTTTGATTAAATAAATTAGCACAAAGGAATCCTATTATTTAATCAAAATAAGTAATAAATTATTACGAATAATTTTATTCCAGTCGTAGTTTTTAGACAAGATTAAAAAACATCAAAATATTATAATTCCTACCCTTTGAAAATAAGACCATGTTTTGAATGTGATCGGTCTATTCGAAATAGACTAATCACCCTTACACACTATGATCATGTTTGTTTGCAAGATTAACATTTGAAATCGAATTATTTATTTTAATCCCTAATTCCTTGTTTGTTTGAAAAATAAATAAGGGACTATTAGTTAATAACAAAGTAACTTAAAGTTAAAGACTATTTAAAATATGTTTGCGATTATTTAAAAAATGTGATTATTTGATTACTGCTTTTGTTTATTTGTATTTTGTAAATGAAAAGCATTTAAGTTTTTTTAAAAACTAAAAATTATTTGTATTAAAAAAATTGCTAATCACTCATTTCAAGTGTAAATTATTAAAATATATATATATATATATATATATATATATATATATATATATATATATATTAAGAAGTAAAGATGGGTAATTGTCGGAATAACGAAAATAAATAAGGATAAATTAATAACATACTTGCAAACCTGATTATTAGATTTAACAAATAGTTAGAAGTTCCAAACTGAAATCTATGATTATTTCCATAAAAAAAATATAAGCAATTTTACAATTAAGTTACCATGCACTTTTGCTTCTTAAGATGATTGATTATAAACAGGTTTGACTACTTATAAGCAATCTCAAATTAAATATCCTTTTAATATCATATTTAACAAGATATTATAATCTCCACCATTTGAAATTAAAAATTTGTTAACAAAATAAACCTCGACCCTTTTTAAATGACAAACTTATCTTTTTTTATCCATCTATACCACGCTACTAAAAAATATGATCTTTTTGTTATTATTGGTAAGCGTATAATAATCTAAACAATAATGCTACGTCTGAACTAAATGAATGGAATAAATAAATAATTGAATGATTTTAATGTGACTCCCCCAAAATAGGTTCAATACTCAACCTATTCTGAATCGTCAAATACATGGTACAGAATTCAAATACAATCTTTTATAACATACGGTCGTGTAAAAAATACGACCACACAAACTATGTGTGACGCCCCCAGAATAGGTCCAGTCAACCCAACCCATTCTGAGTCACCAAATACATAGTACAGAATTCAAATACAAACTTTTATATCACACGGTCGTGCAAAATACGACCACACAACTGCGAGTGTCAATACAAATATGTAAAAAATATTAACATTCAAACTAAGTCCTCATTACAATTATTATCATACTATTTATTAGAAATAGTGAGGACTACTACTGCTCTAACTCGGACCATCACTCTGTCCCCCGACTAGTTCCTGCGACATTCTCATTTTCTGAAGAGGACAATAGATGAAAAGGGTGAGCTCAACTAGCCCAGTAAAAACTATTATGACTAAGATAATAGAAAATAAATTATTGTTAGTCTTCAACAATTCAGATAAAATATTATTGACAACAAGTTTTAGATCAATATTCACAGCGGAAATAACAATTCATTAAAAGAGTTAAGTAGAGAATGAAGTCTACTATCTTCCATGATTTAAAAGTTCATCATCAATATTATATCCCTGTAATATCAATCAATATGCATATCGAATCAAATATTCATTTTTGCACTACGGGCCAAAGATATTCATTTGTATCATCAGTTGGTCATGTTCATCTCAACACCTGTTCATCTTTGTACTATGGGCCAAAGATATTCATCAGGTAATCATTCATCTTTGCTCTACAGGCCAAAGATATTCAGTTATATCACCATTTATGACTGAGGATAATGAAAAATAATATAAATAACGAATCCAGTAAAATAAAGGACAAAGATTAGGGATTCGTAATTTAGTTTATCCAAGTTCAAGAATATTCCATAATAATCAATTGTGGAGCAAAATTCAAGAATAAAGATCAAAACTTGGATCCAATCAAAGATAGGAACCTTAATAAGCAACTTGGACAAATAGAAGAAAATTTAATTTTTTTCGTGAATAGTGCCGTATACGTGAATAGTAACTCCGACGGAAAAAGTAAGAATTTCAT
Source organism: Panax stipuleanatus (assembly GCA_020205555.1). NCBI lineage: Eukaryota > Viridiplantae > Streptophyta > Magnoliopsida > Apiales > Araliaceae > Panax > Panax stipuleanatus. The sequence goes on from CM035118.1 coordinate 35,532,154, forward strand.
AATAAAATCCATGACAATATTTTGGCATAATGATATTGAAAAGAATAACATCGTTTACGAAAGAAAATAACATCCTTTACCTCAAAAGAATAGTACTTCTAACTGGAATATCGGATATAAGGCTGAAAAAAAACATGCACTGAATAACAACACTCAAAGTATCTAAATACTCACAAAAATACGCTCGATATTATAGAGAGAGAAAACTTCTGATTCTGGTGTGATTTTCAATTCTAACCTAAGCACCCCATTTATAGGAAAAGCTTAGGATGCCAAAGTAGACTTTTGCTACCGGCGGCTTTCACCAATTCATACGCACACTTCGTGAGATTTGAAAATTCAGCATTTACAAGCTATACAAAACAAAAGTGGGGCCCACCCATGTTTTTAATAAAAAAAAATTTATTTTCTGAAACTTCAATAATTCATAATAAATAACCCTTTGTCAGAAAAATATGAATTCTATGTTCTTTTTATAGGAAATTTAATTATCTACAACTTTGTAGAAGGAAGTTTTTCCAAATTTCCAACCGAAAATGCCCGAAATCCACAAACGGATGATTTTTCACACCAAAATACTGATAAAAATACATCAGCACTAATTTCTTCTTTTATATCCACAAAATAAATATTTTTTTATCATATAAATCAATAATTAATTATTCACAAATAATATTACAGAACTACAATATTGACAACCAGGTCGTTCCCAAGAAAGAGGGGGCCTTCCGATAAGGATTTCTCCTTACTGGCGCGCAATTAAATAACCCCTCCTAGACAGAACTTCCTTAGACATTGTCAATAATGCTATCTAATAATATTATTCAACTAAGATGAATTATTGAGTTGATAATGTGAAATACTGTGCAGTGACAATTATTGAATCAATAATACAAAATATCAATGGTAGCAATTATTGAATCAATCATATAAAATTGCAATGTAGTAATTATTGATATAAAATATCAATGTAGCAATTATTGATATAAAATATCAACGTAGCAATTATTGAACCAATAAAATATCATGCAATTATTGAATCAATAATATAAAATATTAAACAGTAATTACTGTAACAATAATTGAGTAAGTGCCTTCTTACGTAAGAATCAATAATTTGAAATACTGTGCAATATCGTGTGCTACTGTGCACAACGCGTATTATTGTATTTTTATTGCCGAGTATTTCAACAGTTTAACCGTAACAGTTTTGTCGTTATTTATAAAAAGGTTATTTCTGTCGCTTTCTATATCCAACAGTTATTCCGTTGTGGGGCCCACAAATAGCTGCGCCGTTGTACGAATATTCCCCGACAACAAGAATATTCTACGACCAAACGAATATTCCCCAACAACAATAAATATTTTATAACCACTTGCTCATTTTAAAATATTTGCACATTTCACCCATAACTTTTCACATTTATCAAATCAACACCTTACTATTTCGAAATAATATATAAAGAAAATTAAATCTTTATTTATAAAATTCGGGGTCTTACATCCTCCCCTCCTTATAAAATTTCGTCCTCGAAATTGACGTACGTACCTGGATGTCGAAAAGGTGAGGATACCTCACTTTTATTTCCGATTCCAACTCCCAGGTCATTTCCTCAATTTCATGGTTTCTCCACAAAACTTTAACTTGAGGTATAATTTTTGAGCGTAGGACATGCTACTTCCTATCCAAGATCTTGACAGGTACCTCCTCGTACGTTAAATCTTCGGCTATCTCGTCTGGTTCTAACTAAATAATGTGGTTTGGGTCTTTCACATATTTGCGAAGTACGGATATGTGAAAAAAGTTATGAACACGAGACAGGCTTGGAGGTAAAATGAGTCTATAGGCCAGATTTTCTACTCGGTCAAGGATCTCAAATGGACCAATGAATCGTGGGTTAAGCTTTCCTCTCTTCCCGAATCTCGTAACTCCTTTTCATGGAGCAACACGTAACAATACATGATCCCTAACATTAAATTCCACGTCCTTTCGATGAAGATCCGCATAACTCTTTTGTCGATCTTGTGCTGTTTGTATCCATTGCAGGATCATTTGGATCTTTTCCGTAGTCATACGTACTAACTCCGGTCCCAACAATGTTGCTTCACCCACCTCGTCCCAGCATACTGGAGAACAACACTTTCGTCCATACAACGCTTCGAATGGAGCCATGCCTATACTTGCCTGATAACTGTTGTTGTAAGAGAATTCCACCAATGGTAAGTACTTATCCCAACTCCTTTTGAAGTCTAGAACACAGAGTCTCAATAGATCTTCAAGAGTTTGAATAGTCCTTTCTGATTGTCCGTCTGTTTGAGGATGATAAGCCGAACTAAATCGTAAATCCGTGCCCATAGCTTTCTGCAAACTGATCCAAAATCGTGAAGTAAATCTGGGGTCACGATCCGAAACTATGGATACTGGCATGCCATGCAATCTCACAATCTCATTCATGTACATACGAGCAAGACGTTCATGGGAATAAGTCTATCGTATCGGCAAGAAATGAGCAGACTTGGTTAATCTATCAACAATAACCCAAATCGCATCTATGCCTTGAGAAACCTTGGGAAGACCCGTAACGAAATCCATCGTAATGTGTTCCCACTTCCATTTAAGAATCTCCAGTGGTTGCAATGGACCCTTCGACACTTGATGCTCCGCCTTTACACGTTGACACGTTAAACATCTCAAAATAAACTCCGCGATCTCTCTTTTCATATTGCTCCACCACAATGTATGTCGAAGATCACGATACATTTTGGTACTCCCAGATTGATTGCAAATGGTGTGTTGTGTGCCTCCATCATGATTCTATGCTTCAAGTCGGAATCGTTAGGAACACAAAGTCTGGAGTTGACTCGAAGTATTCCCTCTTCATCGATTCTTGCTTCTGGAATGGCACCTTCTTGCACCTTCTTCTTCATCTTCATCAGCTCCGGATCTGTAGCTTGAGCAGCTTTAACTTTATCAATCAAAGCTGGTTCTACGCGTATACTAGACATCATCGCACTCGTTCCCGCATATGATCTTCTACTCAACGCGTCAGCTACCACGTTCGCTTTTCCAGGATGGTATTGGATGGTATGATCGTAATCTTTCAACAACTCAAGCCAACGTCGTTGCCGCATGTTGAGTTCCTTTTGAGTGAAAAAATATTTAAGGCTCTTATGATCCGCATAAATCTCCACTTTCTCCCCGTACAGGTAATGTCTCCAGATCTTCAACACGAAAACGACAGCTGCCAACTCTAGATCATGAGTAGGATAATTCCTCTCATATTCTTTGAGTTGTCGCGAGGCATAGGCTATGGCTTTCCCATGTTGCATGAGAACACATCCTAACCCTTTTCCCGAAGTATCGCTGTAGATAACAAATCCATCCGAACCAGATGGTATTGTCAGAACAGGTGCCGAGATAAGTCTTCTCTTGAGCTCTTGGAAGCTCTTCTCGCATTCCTCGCTCCAAAAGAATTTTGTATCTTTCCAAGTCAACTGAGTTAATAGAGTAGCAATTCGAGAAAATCCCTCTACGAACCTCTGATAATAACCAGCTAAGCCCAGAAAGCTTCGTACTTCGGTCACCGACTTAGGTTGCTCACAACTTTGTATTCCTTCAATCTTCGTCGGGTTAACAGATACTCCACGTTTCGATACCACGTGCCCAAGGAATGCTACTTTCTCAAGCCAGAACTCGCACTTCTTCAGCTTGGCATATAGCTTGTACTCACGAAGCTTTTGAAGTACCAACTTCAAGTGGTGCTCATGATCTTCACGGCTTTTAGAATAGATGAGGATGTCATCAATAAAGACAATCACGAACTGATCCAAATATTTCTTAAATACACGGTTCATCATATCCATGAAAGCAGCAGGAGCATTAGTCAATCCAAAAGACATGACTAAGAACTCATAATGCCCGTACCGAGTTCTGAAGGCAGTCTTCGGAATATCCTCAATTTTAATCTTCAGCTGATGATATCCAGAACGAAGATCGATCTTTGAAAAGAATTGTGCTCCTTGCAACTGGTCGAATAGGTCATCAATACGAGGTAACGGATACCTATTCTTGATGGTGATATGGTTCAACTCCCGATAGTCAATACAAAGTCGCATACTCCCGTCTTTCTTCTTTACGAATAAAACAGGAGCACCCCAAGGAGACGTACTAGGACGAATAAAACCGATGTCTAACAATTCCTGTAATTGAACCTTTAACTCCTGAAGTTCAATAGGAGCCATTTGATATAGGGTTTTAGAAATGGGTTTTGTACCAGGTTCAAGGTCAATAAAGAATTCAACTTCACGTTCTGGGGGTAGACCGGGAAGTTCTTCGGGAAATACATCAGGAAACTCATTAACAACGGAAATATTATTCAAACCTAATGTATTCTGGTTTAGATCAGTGACATGAGCTAAAAAAGATTGACATCCGTTTTTCAATAAACGAATAACTTTGTGACTTGAAATGATATTGACTGATTTTAGTGGTTTGGATTCGCACAACAGGTTGATTAGGAATATGAAAACTAACAACCTTATAAAAATAATCAATTTTGGCATGGTAAGTGGTTAACTAGTCAATTCCTAAAATCACGTCAAATGCAAGTATTTTCAAAGATATAAGATCAACAGGTAAGGTAAGGGTACCAATCTGAATCAAGAAAGATTTGTAAACTGTGGATGTAACAAAGGTTTCTCCCAATGTAGTTTCAACAGATAAGTCAAAGTCTAATTTATCAGAAGTCAAGTTCAAACGTTGAGCACAAGCAGGTGAAATAAAAGAATAGGTAGCACCGGTATCTAATAAGGTGTAACTTCGCAAGAGTTTATGATTAGCTTACCCGTAATCACCTCGTGTGGGTTCCTCGCGTTTTGGGCTGTCATAACAAACGCTCTTTCAGGAATCACCGACTTTGACTTGTCCGAAACCGCCTTTGGAATCACCACCCCCGCTGGACTTGGTTTCCCTACAGGACAATCTCGAGCTATATGTCCTTTTTTTCCATAGTTATATCATGCTTTGAATTGTTGTGGGCAGTTTGCGCTGATGTGTCCCTCTTTCCCGCATTTATAGCATACGACCGGTTGTCGTTCTCCTCCCCTAGAAACAGTTGATGCTGGTGCTGATGTTGACGTCTTCACGTTCTCATTGTTATACCTTCTCTTCTTGAAATCTACCCCCGATTCGCTTTTTCTACTATCATGGCCACGATTACCACCGGAGTGGTTACCGCTTCTGTTATACGTTCCTCCCCGCTGGTTGTCATTGCTCCGATGACTGCTGCCACCGGTACGACCTTGGTTGTTGTCCCTTGGTTGAATATAATCACTATCTCGTTCTAACAACTGAGCCCTGTTCACTACATCCGAATATAGAGAAAATTTGTGAGAAATGAGGTATTGACGTATTTCAGGTTTCAAACCTCTCAGAAACATCCGCGTCATACGTTCCTCATTCTCTACCAAATGAGGTGCAAACCTGGACAACTCCGCGAACTTAGCCTCGTACTGGGACACAGTCATGTTGTTTTGTTCTAGTCTGATAAACTCTACCTCCTTCATATGACGAATAATTTCAGAAAAGTACTTGTCATTGAATAATTTCTGGAACGCTTCCCAAGACATCTTGAGTGCGGCAGGCTGGGTACGCTTCACAGACTCCCACCAGTAATCTGCCTCTCCTCGGAACATAAAGGTGGCGAATAGAACCTTCTGTTCCTCCGTGCATCCCAAGACATCAAATATCTTGGTAATTTGCTTAACCCACGTCTCTGCCTTGATCGAATCCGGCTTTCCCAAAAACTCTGGTGGTCCCAACTCTTTGAACTGCTTGGCAGTGACAAGCCACGAGTTGTTATTATCTCCACCTATATTTTGCACGCGAGTTTCCCTCGTCTGGTTTTGCATGAACTGCAAAAAACTTCTAAACATCTCATCGTTTATCATCTGATCAGTGTTGTTTTCAGGATGAACATTGCCTACTTGTTGCAGGTTCTCCTGGTTGGTGATTAAAGGTGTCTCCACGGTCTCATTCACTTCATTGTTAACATTCTCAGCTGCCATTCTCAAATACTGCCATAAAACAAGGGTTAATTAAACAAATTAACATATCACATATTAACCCTATGCTCCGACAGACCAATTAAATACCACATAAGCTTAGGTAGGACATACTAGTGAAGGATTTACTCGTCTCTCCACTCCTAGTTCTATTCCCCGATCTCCGCCAGAGATCATATCCCTAAGCTCTGATACCAACTGTGACGCCCCCAGGATAGGTCCAGTCAACCCAACCTATTCTGAGTCGCCAAATACATGGTACAGAATTCAAATACAAACTTTTATATCACACGGTCGTGCAAAATACGACCACACAACTGCGAGTGTCAATACAAATATGTAAAAAATATTAACATTCAAACTAAGTCCTCATTACAATTATTATCACACTATTTATTAGAAATAGTGAGGACTACTACTGCTCTAACTCGGACCATCACTCTGTCCCCCGATTAGTTCCTGCGACGTTCTCATTTCCTGAAGAGGACAATAGATGAAAAGGGTGAGCTCAACTAGCCCAGTAAAGAATATTATAACTAAGATAATAGAAAATAAATTATCGTTAATCTTCAACAATTCAGATAAAATATTATTGGCAACAAGTTTTAAATCAATATTCGCAGCGAAAATAACAATTCATTAGAAGAGTTAAGTAGAGAATGAAGTCTACTATCTTCTATGATTTAAAAATCCATCATCAATATTTTATCCCTGTAACATCAATCAATATACATCTCGAATCAAATATTCATCTTTACACTACGGGCTAAAGATATTCATTTATATCATCAGTTGGTCACGTTCATCTCAACACCTGTTCATCTTTACACTACGGGCCAAAGATATTCATCAGGTAATCATTCATCTTTGCTCTACAGGCCAAAGATATTCGGTTATATCACCATTTATGACTGAGGATGATGAAAAATAATATAAATAACGAATCCAGTGAAATAAAGGACAAAGATTAGGGATTCGTAATTTAGTTTATCCAAGTTCAAGAATATTTCATAATAATCAATTGTGGAGCAAAATTCAAGAATAAAGATCAAAACTTGGATCTAATCAAAAATAGAAACCTTAACAAGCAACTTGGACAAATAGAAGAAAATTTAATTTTTTTCGTGAATAGTGTCGTATACGTGAATAGTGTCGTATACGTGAATAGTAACCCCAACGGAAAAAGTAAGAATTTCATAATAAAATTCATGACAATATTTTGGTATAATGATATTGAAAAGAATAACATCGTTTACGAAAGAAAATAACATCCTTTACCTCAAAATAATAGTACTTCTGACTGGAATATCGGATATAAGGCTGAAGAAAACTTTCACTGAATAGCAACACTCAAAGTATCTAAATACTCACAAAAATACGCTCGATATTATAGAGAGAGAAAACTTCTGATTCTGGTGTAATTTTCAATTCTAATCTAAGCACCCTATTTATAGGAAAAGCTTAGGATGCCAAAGTAGACTTTTGCTACCGGCGGCTTTCACCAATTCATACACACACCTCGTGAGATTTGAAAATTCAGCATTTACAAGCCATACAAAACAAAAGTGGGGCATACCCATGTTTTTAATAAAAAACATTTATTTTTTAAAACTTCAATAATTCATAATAAATAACCCTTTATCAGAAAAAATATGAATTTTATGTCTTTTTAATAGAAAATTTAATTCTCTACAACTTTGTAGAAGGAAGTTTTTTTAAATTCCCAACCAAAAATGCCCGAAATCCACAAACGGATGATTTTTCACACCAAAATACTGATAAAAATACATCAGCACTAATTCTTTCTTTTATATCCACAAAATAAATATTTCTTTATCATATAAATTAATAATTAATTATTCACAAATAATATTACAGAACTACAATATTGACAACCAGGTCGTTCCCAGAAAAGAGGGGGCCTTCCGATAAGGATTTCTCCTTACTGGCGCGCAATTAAATAACCCCTCCTAGACAGAACTTCCTTAGACATTGTCAATAATGCTATCTAATAATATTATTCAAATAATATGAATTATTAAGTTGATAATGTGAAATACTATGCAGAGACAATTATTGAATCAATAATACAAAATATCAATGGTAGCAATTATTGAATCAATCATATAAAATAGCAACGTAGTAATTATTGATATAAAATATCAATGTAGCAATTATTATAAAATATCAACGTAGCAATTATTAAACCAATAAAATATCATGCAATTATTGAATCAATAATATAAAATATTGAACAGTAATTACTGTAACAATAATTGAGTAAGTGCCTTCTTACGTAAGAATCAATAATTTGAAATACTGTGCAATATCGTGTGCTACTGTGCACAACGCGTATTACTGTATTTTTATTGCCGAGTATTTCAGCAGTTTAACCGTAACAGTTTTGTCGTTATTTATAAAAAAGGTTATTTCTGTCGCTTTCTATATCCGACAGTTATTCCGTTGTGGAGCCTACAAATAGCTGCCCCATCATACGAATATTTCCCGACAATAAGAATATTGCACGACTAAACGAATATTCCCCAACAACAATGAATATTTTATAACCACTTGCTCATTTTGAAATATTTACACCTTTCACCCATAACTTTTCATATTTATCAAATCAACACCTTACTATTTCAAAATAATATATAAAGAAAATTAAATCTTTATTTATAAAATTCAGGGTCTTACACTATGAGCTTCAATACAAATCGTATATAATACGAAATATAAACACTCAAATTCATTTCTTATTCATTACAATTATTGTCCCACTATTTTATAGAATAGTGAGAACTTCTACAGATCTAAATCTGATCATTACACTGTTTCCCGACTAGTCCCCGCGATATTCTAATTTTCTGAAGAGAACAATGGAAGAAAAAAGTGAGCTCAACAAACTTAGTAAAGAATATATATATATATATATATATATATATATATATATATACATATATTAAAACCTCCACCAAAATCAAAATCACATGTTTATATAATATATATATATATATATATATATTAAAATATTTATTTCTGAAACTTCAATAATTCATAATAAATAGCTCTTTTATCAGAAAAATACGAACCTTATGTCCATTCCATATGAAATTTAATTCTCTACAACTTTGTAGAAGAACGTTTTTCCAAATTTCGAATGAAAAATGACTCAAATTTATATACAGATGATTTTCCTAGCACCCTTGCTTTGACAAAAATGTGCAGCCACACTCCTTTGGAAAAAAAACAAGTCTTCAAAGCCATCATCCACATTCCCACCAATCACATAAAATTATTATATTATCACATTATAATTTTATAATATAATATTATAATAATATATTTAAATGAATTATTTTATCGGAGAAGATAAAATGCCAAATTTCAACAAATGTCACATGCTAAAAATTCTTCCGTTTTATATCAAAATTGAAATAAATATTTTCTTATCATGTATATCAAAAATTAATTATTCACAAATAATTTTACAAAACTACAATATTGACAACCAAGGACGTTCCCAAAAAAGTGGGGGCCTTCCGATAAGGATTTCTCCTTACTGGTGTGCAATTAATCAACCCATTTCCTAGACAGAACTTACTTAGACATTGTCAATAATGCTATCTAATAATATTATTCAAATAATATGAATTATTGATTTGATAATTTAAAATACTGCACAATGACAATTATTGAATCACAAATATAAAATAGTAAAGTAGCAATTATTGATATAAAATATCAACGTAGCAAATATTGAACCAATAAAATATTATGCAATTATTGAATCAATAATATAAAATATTAAACAGTAATTACTGTAATAATAATTGAGTAAGTGCCTTCTTACGTAAGAATCAATAATTTAAAATACTGTGCAATACCGTGTGCTACTGTGCAACACCGCGTATTACTGTATTTTAACCACCGGTTATTTCAACAGTTTAACGGTAACAGTTTTACCGTTATTTTTATAAAAATTACTTCTGTCGCTTTCTATATCCGACATTCATTCCATTGTGGGGTCCACTAATGACTGCGCCGTCGTACGAATATTTTTCGACAAAAAGAATATTCCTCGACCAAACAAATTTTCCCCGACAACAATGAATATTTTATTACCACTTGCTAACTTTGTAAAATTTGCACATTCCACCCATAACTTTTCACATTTATCAAATCAATACCTTACTATTTTAAAATAATATATAAAGAAGATTAAATCTTTATTCATAAAAGTTAGGGTCTTACAACCTCCCCTCCTTATAAAATTTCGTCCTAGAAATTGACGTACGTACTTGGTATGTCGAAAAGGTGAGGATACCTCGCTTTCATTTCCGATTCTAACTCCCAGGTCATTTTCTCGATATCATGGTTCCTCCACAAAACTTTAACTTGAGGTATAACCTTTGAGCGTAGAACATGTTCCTTCTTATCCAAGATCTTGATAGGTATCTCCTCATACGCTAAATCTTCGGCTATCTCATCTGGTTCTAATTCAATAATAAGGTTTGGGTCTTTCACATATTTACGTAGCATGAATATGTGAAAAACGTTATAAAAACGAGACATGCTTGGAGGTAAAGCGAGTCTATAGGCCACCTTTCCTGTGACACCCCCGAATCCGGGTCCTCTGACCTCGGTCCGGTCGTCATGAAATAATACTAAACATCCACCTCTAAACAACATACGATAACAATAGTGCGAAATATAATAAACGTACGTCGTTCATTCAAAAGGTGTTACTAGTCCCAAGATTTGATAACCTTAATACATCATAACAAACATACCCTATAATAGTCATTTGGGTTTAAATTACAATAATAGGAATTAAACTAAACATAAAGTCTGCTCCTTGCAAACTATCACTACATCTTCCCTTTACCCCTGTCCTCCCTGAAGTCTCGGGCTTAACTGCAATATAAGTCATGATATAGCAAAATGAGCAACAAGTTTGCTCGACAGGTTTAAATACAACAATAAAGGTTATATCATGATGAAAGGAATATATCTGACAAGGAATTCAACAATATGAATATCGGAAGCAAGAATAATAATTGCTTTTAGAATAACTGATAGTCAAATAGACTTTTGAACTATAAAACTCCAACGGAATCAATAGCTGATTGACCCTTTAGTTACTGGCTACAGAATAGTACTTGAGGGGATCAGCCTCACGTACACTATGTATATGCATAACATTCAACTCTGCTATTTGTATCTTTATACTAGATACCTGGGGTACTCCCCTATATATAAGGGGTGTTCTTTTCTATATAAGAATCCATACCATCAATTGGTCTGGATAGCTTTTATAAAACTTCATACAATTGTCTAACCGAACAACGGTTTAGACTCTATCTGGCGCAGTTCAAGAATTATAGAACTTTTATATAAGGTACAAGTCCAAGACTGTACGAACTCAAGTGCACCAAGTGCGAATATCAATAATATCAATGTGGAATAATTGTAAAATAATTAAACCACCTAATAGCATGCTTGGAAATAAAGTTCAAGCTTTAAATAATTAACCGTCAATACAATAATAACCTGCTCAATACAATATGAGAAGGATAGGAACTTGCACAATAAAGAGTGTAAGAGAACTTGCATTCAAATCAAGTGAAGTTAAGAAACTCGCTTACACGATTCATTGAATAAGGTAGTGCAAGAATTTAGAATACTTGCCTGTTTGCTCAGCTACGATTAAGTTCTAGCTTTAATTAACTTGCGTCGAAATGACCTAACATTAATAAGTCGGCCTTTCAATTAGCATTTATAAACTAATATAAGTCTATACTTATAATAATCCACCTATCGTATAAGTTTATCACATAAAATCACGTTCAATATCAAACATACCATTTATAGCATCATAATATGCTAACAATTAAAATTAGACTTAAGCAAATTGTTCGGGCCTGAAAGTGTCCCGGCGTAACTCTAGCATGCAACTATTGACATTAAACCAATACACATGCTTATCAAGTTAAAATTTCTCATTCGAAACTAGCATGCTCTTTCTATATTCAATTTGAAGTCATGTTTTCATGCCGGTAATTCACATACTAAACTAATACAAGTTCATGCTTCAAAGTTGATTACTAAGGTCATGTTATCACATAACAAGGCTAAACAATACATAACATGCATACTCATGCATATACTATACATGTATACTTTAATCCACCTATTTCATGCCTTAGAAATTCATTTCCTATGAATACGTGCATATGTGAAATCCATGCTTTAACCAAACGAGGTCCCTGTTAATATACTTATAGGCATAACGAACTGTAATGGACATGCTTGTATGATCAATACGTAATCCCCATGGCATTTTATGTCATTAACTTTCAAATCTTAAGTTCTCCTTCAAAAGTATACTAAATCCACAAAGGTCATTTAGTACATGTAAAGCATCGCAACATATAATTCGTATGCAATTTAAACACATATCTATACCTCATAACGTTCTCATATGGTAAGAATTTAAAAGATACTAGTCTTGGTCAAGTTCGTTTTCTCAAGGTTCTTAAGTTTCTTTCTTTGAAATCGTCGAAACCTTATAATCGTGCATGTTAGTGTGTTCAACACTTTAAACGTGCATTTCATGTTAATGTAACATGCTATTATGTTCATAATATCAGATTATATACATGCTACTTAGATGACAAAGTTTGCATTCGAAACTATAAGTTTCATCTTCAAAACATAAGTTTTCCTTTATAAACCTTTGAGTCTTTCAAACACGTATACTAGTGCGTTTAATACTCTAATCATGCATTCTATGTTCATATAAACCATACTATCATGTTTACCTAAAATCAGAACACACATACATGATATGTCCATAACAAGATCACTTTAGAAATTTCTAAGTTCATTTGTAAACTTTTAATTCCTTTTATCATTTGAGGTCACTAACATGATTATACATACTTATCTCACATGAATGTGTTCATACATGTGCTAATCCAGTTTCATGCTTAACCAAAAAAGGTACCATAAGCTAACATATAGCAGTTGCTAGCAGGAAGGCAAAAACAATTCTCCAGGACCTGCGCAGCTGCGCTGCCACCAGGTATAAACCCGGCGCAGCTGCGCCGGTGCCTGGCTCAACTAAAGGCTTCGCGCAGTTCGGCAGAACTGAAACCCATCTCAGAAAATAATTTCAAAAATCTCTTCAAATATTCATATAACAGTTTCAACAAGTTTATATCATCATATAACACTTTAATACTTATATCTCATAATTCAATTACCAACAATTCAATAATCAAGAACTTTGAAAATTTTACAGAGAGTGAGAATGGGAGAGCATGAATTGGAATTTATACCTCTGCAATTGAAATGTCTTGCTACTATAATGAAACTCCCTCACTGATAACTCACAAACTTACTCACTATGAATGCTATCAATTTTATACTTGGAGAAAAATCTCAGCAATGTTAACAATGAAGGAAGAGAGCTCTATATATAGCCAATTCCTTACCCGGTTCTTGACATTGTTCCTCAAATCAAAACAATGGCAAACAAGATTATACAATGGGCAAAGAATGGTAGGTACGTAGTTGGTGATTCTCATCATATTCTCCACTCCCCCGTGATCATTGCTAGCTAAGGTTGCTAACTTTCAAGAAAAGGAGTAGAGTAGCCATGTGCTTGTTTACGTGAAGAAATGAGAGGATGGGCTCTTATTATAGGACAAGACCAAATACTCAGCAACTTGCAAATGGGTGTATATCATATATGTCCAACCCTTAGCCATATAATAAAATACACTAAGTTATATACTATATATATACACATAGTATATACCTAGGTTATATGTGTTTATTCCATATACATTTAAATGGGTGTTACAATGTTATCTTAATTAGTAATTAATAATGAATAGGTACACAACATATAATCCATGTACATTTTTTATTAACACCAGATATAATTCAAGTAGGCCTTATTATTATTTACCATCATAACTGTTATTATAATTATTATAACAACTTAATAAAATCATTATTAATTTATAATTGATCTTATTATATGACAATAGGGTATACATGAATGTCCACATAGTGTCACATACCTTCAATTTACCTCATTTTGCTATATAGTCCATACTTGCAATATTCACCACATTAATATGTCACATTGCATTATGTATAATATAGATAGCTACCATATAGTAAAGGTTTAGTATCAGCATGCTTGTGTATAACAGTAATTCAAGTAAATATAATAATATTATATTATTAGTTCTCTTACTCATTAATTATTAGTTATTCATAATAATAATTAAACAACACATTATCGATTAATTACTCAATATTGAAATTAATCACAATGTTCAATTCATGCCACTATATTCAAATAAGTGGAATATTTAAGTATTAATAATCTTATCAATTCTCTGATATTAAAGCCTTAGGGTTAGTCCACCAATTTAATTTTCTCATTAGTGACTTCCTTTAATCGTTTCAGAAATTCACATATCCACGTAAGGTTTAAATAAACTCACAAAACTAACTCGTTAAAATTAAATCACATATTTAATTAATAAAGAGTTTAAAATTCATGGTCGTTACATCCCTCCCCTCTTATAAAAATTTCGTCCTCGGAATTGTAAAAAAATAAGGTTACTCAAATAAAAATGGATAATTCGCTCTCATTTTCTCTTCTAGCTCCCATGTAGCTTCTTCAACTGCGTGGTTTCTCCAAAGAACCTTTACGGAATAAATGTTCTTATTCATCAGCTTTTGTTCCTTCCTATCTAATATCTGGACAGGAACTTCGTCGTATGATAAGTCTTTCTCGACTTGGATCGGCTCATAGGAGATAACGTGCTTGTAGTCTGGTTTATATGGCCGCAACATTGACATATGAAACACGTTGTGAATGTGCTTAAGTTCAGGAGGTAACGCCACCACGTACGCCACTTCACCGACTCGCCTCAGAATCTCGAACGGTCCTATAAACCTAGGGCTTAACTTGCCCTTCTTCCAAAAATGAATCTTCCCTTTCCAGGGAGATACTTTCAGAAAAGCATAGCTTCCTAATTCAAATTCTTTCTTTTTACGATGCAAATCCGCATACTTCTTCTGGCGATCTTGAGCCGCTACCAGTCGTGCTCATATCACCTTTATAATTTCTACGGTCTGCTGTACCAATTCAGGTCCCAACAGTTGACATTCTCCTACTTCGTCCCAACACAACGGTGTTCGACACTTTCTCCCATACCACTTCGTACGGCGGCATTCCAATACTGGCGTGATAACTATTGTTGTACGCGAACTCTACTAATGGAAGGTGATCCTCCCAACTACCCTTGAAGTCTATCACACAAGCTCGGAGCATGTATTCAAGTGTTTGAATTGTTCTCATGCTTTGCCCATCGGCCTACGGATGGTACGCAGTACTCTTTCGCAGTTGTGTCCCCAATCTCTCTTGAAGACTCTTCCAGAAGTTTGACGTGAATCGTGGATCTCTATCTGATACAATAGATACCGGCACCCCATGTCTCGAGATAATTTTCTTGACATATAATCTGGCTAGTTGGTCTAAACTATACTTAATCCTAATCGGCAAAAAGTGAGCTGACTTGGTAAGATGATCTACAATCACCCATATGGCGTCGTGCCCTTTCTGCGTTACCGGAAGTCCCACCACAAAGTCCATTGTGATGTGCTCCCACTTCCATTCTGAAATCTCTAACCGCTGTAGTAACCCGCTTGGTCGTTGGTGCTCTACCTTGACTCTCTGACAAGTTATACATCTGCTTACGCATTCCGCAACCTCTTTCTTCATGTTTGGCCACCAGAAGTGGTGACGCAAATCTTGGTACATTTCGTGCTTCCTGGGTGTATCGAGTATCTCGTACTGTGTGCTTCTTGCAAAATCTCTTCTCTTAGTTCTGGTACTAACGGTACCCAAATTCGTCCTTCAAATCTCAGCAGTCCAGTGCTATCAATCTTATATTTCAATTCACCACCTTTAGCCAATCGTTTCTTGATGTTATCACAATCTTCGTCCTTATCTTGTGCCTCCTTAACCTTATCTAATAAAGTCAGACTCGCTGTCACTGTAAATAATTTCTCGTCAGTCTCATCGGATACTTAACCTCCAAGTCTAGTCGTTCGAAATCCTTCACCAATTCCTCTTGAATGGTTAACTTCAATAACTTCTCTCTGCCTTTTCTGCTCAAGGCATCTGCCACCACATTTGCTTTGCCTGGATGGTACAGGATCTCACAATCATAATCTTTGATCAATTCTAGCCATCGGCGCTGCCTCATGTTTAGCTCTTTCTACGTGAAGATATACTTCAGACTCTTGTGATCCGTGTATATTTCACATTTCTTGCCATACAAATAATGCCTCTAAATCTTCAAGGCAAAAACTACCGCTGCTAACTCCAGGTCATGAGTCGGATAGCCCTTCTCATAATCTTTCAGCTGACGTGAAGCATATGCAATGACCCTGCCGTGTTGCATTAGTACACAGCCAAGACCCTTGTGTGACGCATCACTATACACTATAATCCCTCCCGTATTATCCGGTAAAGCCAACACAGGTGCTTGACAAAGCCTCTTCTTCAATTCTAGGAAACTCTCTTCACACTTCTCTGTCCAAACAAATTTAATTATCTTTCTAGTAAGATTGGTCAACGGCGATGCTAATTTCGAAAAATCCTGGATGAATCTTCGATAGCATCCAGCTAATCCTAAGAAACTCCTGATTTCTGTTGGCGTCTTCGGCTGTTTCCAATTGATAACCGCTTTTACCTTTGCTGGATCCACCGAAACACCATTCTTGTTGATAACGTGCCCCAAAAATTGCACTCTCTACAACCAAAACTCACACTTGGAAAATTTTGCATACAACTTCTCCCTTCTTAGAGTCTCCAATACTATCCTTAGATGCTCGGCATGCTCTTCCTCCAGTCTCCGAATACACCAGAATGTCATCGATGAATACGACAACAAACTTATCCAAATACTATTTGAACACTCTGTTCATCAAGTCCATAAATGCTGTCGGCGCGTTCGTCAATCTAAATGACATTACCAGAAACTCAAAGTGTCCATACTGAGTTCTGAATACCGTCTTTGGAATGTCCTCCGGCCTCACCTTCAGTTGATGATAACCGGTCCTCAAGTCAATCTTTGAAATGTACTTCGCCCCTTTCAACTGATCAAACAAATCGTCGATCCTAGGCAATGGGTACTTGTTCTTAATGGTGACCTTGTTCAACTCTCGGTAGTCGATACAAAGTCTTAGCGATCCATCTTTCTTCTTTATGAATAAGACTGGCGCTCCCCACGGTGATACGCTCGGTTGAATGTATCCCTTATCCAACAACTCTTACAATTGAGCCATCAGTTCTTTCATCTCTAATGGTGCCATACGATACGGCACTTTGTATACCGGTGCTGTCCCCGGTGCCAAATCAATAACAAACTCAATTTCTCTATCCGATGGCAATCCCGAAATCTCTTCTGGGAAGACATCAACGAAATCCCTTACAATAGGTATCTAACCTAGTTCACCCTCGACTCGTCGAGTATCAACCACGTGAGCCAAATAACCTATACAACCCTTCCTAAGCAATCTCTGCGCTTGCACCATCGTCAAATAATGAGATTGTCTCGGCGATTTACTACCATAAAATACTACCTTCGACTTATTATGAGTCTTAAGGCGTACACATTTCTTCTTACAATCAATAACTGCTCCGTGAATCGATAACCAATCCATTCCAAGGATTACATCGAACTCCCCCAAACGAATCGGTATCAAATCCACTCTGAGCTTAAATCCTCGCAATTCGGTATAACAGTTCCTATGAATATATTCTACGGGAATAATTTCCTTGTTCGCTACTTCTACGCTCAAAGGATGTTCTAATCTTTCAAGGGGTAAGTCTATCTGTTTAGCAAATTCTTCGAAAATAAAAGAGCAGGTAGCACCCGAATCGAATAACACATAAGCATCAATATCATTGATCGGGATGATACCTGACACCACGTCCTTAGACTCCACCGCATCCTGAACGGTCATGTTGAACGTGCGTGCTGTTGGTCTGTTGGCTTGACTGGCTGGCCCTCCGATGCTCAGTCCATTATTGTTATTATTGTGGTTGTCGCTAGCTGCATCGCCCTTTTTCTTCGGGCAGTCCTTGATTTGATGGTCTGTGGCTCCACACGAGAAACATCCTCCCTTTTGCTTATTCGAACACTGAGGAGCCATGTGCCCCGGTTGTCCACAACTGTAACAAACACTCTTTCCCTTCATGCACTCCCCCGAGTGATTCCTCCCACAGTTGTTGCACTTTACACTTTTCTTGGCCTCTCCCCCGAACTTGTTACCTCCAGAGAATTGGCTCTCCGTCCATTTACGCTTGTTGGGGTTGCTGCCTCCGTTGTTTCCCCCCTTCTGTCCTTAATGTCCGGTCTTCTTTTCTTGTTTAAATCGAGCAATGGGTTCATTGCCTCCTTCGGCAATGATAGCCCTTTCCAATAGATCAGAGTAAGTCTTAATCTTCAATACCGCGACTGCTTTCTATACCCATGGTTTTAGTCCTAATTCGAACCTCCTTGCCTTTCTGGCCTCCGTGTCAACCTGATGTGAAGCGAATCGGGCCAACTCGTTAAATCTTGCCGCGTACTCTGCGACAGACATACTACCTTGTTTCAGTTTCAGAAACTTAACTTCCATATCCTGTTGCGTATTCTCCGAGAAGTAATTCTCGAGAAATAGCTCCTTAAATTTATCCCAAGGAATAACTCCTTCGCCTGCTCGTCCCTTATTGGCCTTCCACCAATAGTTAGCTTCGCCCTTCATCATGAAAGTGGCAAAACTCGTCTTCTGTGCATTCGGCCACTCGTGCGACCTCAAACACTTTCTCCATCTCTTCTATCCAGGTTTGGGCTTCGATTGGGTCTAAGGTTCCCCGGAACTCCGGTGGTCCTACCAACTTAAAATCTTTGAAGCTAGCCAAGTGCTGTCCTGGCTGCCTTGCTGGCAGGGGTCTATTTTTCATTGCTTCTGTTAACAAGTCAACGAAGTTCTACATTGGATCTGCATTTCCCCCTCCACCGTTGTTAACGGATCCTTCCTCCCTCTGGTTTTGTGGTAGCCTCCTAGGCGGCATGATCTGAGGAAAGGAAGAAAACATTAGGCTTTACGTGATATGCTATTAATGTTAGCATTAAGAAGTTTAAGATGTCTATCAATCATATTTGATTCAAATAAACAACTTCAGTATCACAATAAAACCCGATGGATCTCCTCAACCCATCACTTACATACTCTACTTGAGTTTCTACTAAGGTTATAACCTAGGTTTCGCATTCTTAATGTTTATAACCTACAGCTTTGATACCAACTTGTGACACCCCCGAATCCGGGTCCTCTGACCCCGGTCCGATCGTCACAAAATAATACTAAACATCCACCTCTAAACAACATACGATAACTAAAGTGCGAAATATAATAAACGTACGTCGTTCATTCAAAAGGTGTTACTAGTCCCAAGATTTGATAACCTTAATACATCATAACAAATATACCCTATAATAGTCATTAGGGTTTAAATTACAATAATAGGAATTAAACTAAACATAAAGTCTGCTCGTTGCAAACTATCACTACATCTTCCCTTTACCCTTGTCTTTTCCGGAAGTCTCGGGCTTAACTGTAATATAAGTCATGATATAGCAAGAATGAGCAACAAGTTTGCTCGACAGGTTTAAATACAACAATAAAGGTTATATCATGATGAAAGGAATATATCTGACAAGGAATTCAACAATATGAATATCGAAAGCAAGAATTATAATTGCTTTTAGAATAACTGATAGGCAAGTAGACTTTTGAACAATAAAACTCCAACGGAATCAATAGATGATTGACCCTTTGGTTGAAAGTAGTATGCATACAAGCCAATCATGTATGATGATAAAGCATATACTTTGGAGACAATCTTATTTAAATATTAATAAAAATATTCATTTATTAAAGGCATTTAATTATCTACATGGTGCTGTTTTTATAATATGTAAATAACCCATAGTTTTAAACAATGCTTTTAGAATCATGATGTTGATCATGCTAATGAGATTTAAATTCTTAGAAAGCTTTAAACTAAAATAGTTTTCAATCGTGGGATTACTAAAAAGGGGATTAGTAAATCCGGATAGATTGGTACATATGTTGCTTGCTCATTGGATGAGGATGATTGATCTCATGATCATTTGTGTGGAGACACTAAAGCAAGTATGTAGGTGCTTATTAGAGAATAAGTTCACTAAACGTGACTCGCTATGGAATACCTAATGGAGTTTTACTCGCTTGTCAATAGGAATTCCTAATGTGATAGTAGTACAAGTGATCCTTGGACTTGAGATCATCATAGTATCTTGTATGTAATGAATTATACTTTGACTTATTCCTTAAAGCCCTTTAGGATATATAAAAGGGTATGCTTGGGTATAATGAGTTACATATGGAGAGAATGAATGATCAATAAAGAATCTACCACCTCTAGTAAAAGAGGAGATATGTCCTATGTGATTCGTTAAATGACAACCCAGGAATCCTTGGCCAAGGTGGAATGAAATTAGAAAGGAGTTTCTAATTTGCATTATTTGGAGTTGTGCATTTTCTAATCGAAATACATATAATTAAATAAAATAAGACTTGACAGTAAATCCATGTCTTATATTTAATTGGGACATTGTATGGTGGAAGGATTGAATTGTACGGTAACTATTTACTCACAGGTTCTTTTATGATTAATGTTGAAATCTATATTATCTGAAAAGTCGTTGATCGCTAGGGAGGTTTATTTCTATTGTAGAATAAATATTATTTATTTAAATAGATTATTAATTTAATTTATTTATTTAAATAAGATTAGAATTGTTCTAATTGATTTATTCACAACCGGTTTAATATGGAGAACCTAAAGGGTCACACCATAAAAGGAAGAATAATTATTTAAGAATGTAATGACATAATCGTAATAATGCATTAAGTGTAATTAATTTAATCTATGGTGATAGAATAAATTAAATTGCTTAATGTTTATTATTTAATATTTTAGAAATATTAAATATAAATTAATAAGAGGAGTCTTATTAATATTATTACAATTATTATTATTTTAATTTTTAAAGGGGTTTAGTAATTAATTTAATATTAGTACTCTCATTTATTCCTAATAAGATTAGGAGGCAAATTAATTAAATGAATTTAATTAATTATTCCCAATGTGGTGGGAAGCCTAAATTAATTAAAGGAGTTTAATTAATTAAATGAAATCCCATGTCTAATAAGATTAGAATGGTTGACCAATATCTATATAAGAGGAGTCTTATAATAGATATTACTTGATGATGCAATTCCAATTATTGGAGAGTACTCCTTTTCTATAGAGGATAGAAAACTAAGCCAACCACCCTCCTTCTTGATAATTCATCTTCCTTGGTGGATCACCTCTAGAGGCCAAACACTTGGGTGGCTAACGTTGATCAAAGGAAGGAATCTAACCCGAAAATTCAAGAAGATCACGAAGAACAAGTAGTTGAACTCGTACCTGTGGAAGCTTCGTTCTATAAGGGTATGATTCCATAACTTCTTATTTATCGTTTTAAATTAATAATTTGCATAAAGGATGATCCGGGTGATGGTTTTGTAGAAATTTTTAAACTCTGATATACCATGCTTCTGCTAATTTTTACAATTTGATTGCGCCACGTTTTCGTACAAACCCAACAGTGGTATCAGGGCCAAACCTTTATGCAATTATTAATTGTTTTTATTCTATATTATATGGGTATGTATTTTGAATAATTTATTGGGCATAAGTAGTTGTATAAAATTATTATTTTTTTTGAAAGAAAAAAAAAACGGAATTTTTTTTTTCTTGTTCGCCTGCTGACAGATCCGTGTTTTAAAAGGATGTTGAATCAAAGTTTAAAACAGTGACCTGTTAAACGAAAAAGGTAACCCACATAATTGTTGCAGGATTGTTTCAGAAGTAACTATATATATATATATATATATATATATATATATATTATATACTGAGTAACCTGCTGAATATATGTGATTCATTTGGAAAAGGAATCAGGAAAGTACTTTAGTCCAAAAAAACATGGTGATTCACGTTTTTTTTGATTATATATATATATATATATATATATATATATATATATATATATTATGTTCCTAATAATTTTATAATTAAAATAAAGAGTTTATTTTAATCTTGAAATTGGATTTCATGCAATTTAAAATTGCCCATTAAATGATACTCATATATATATATAATGTTTTAATTCATGAGATGAATATTTATTTATTGATATATATGGTGATATGTATGATAATAAATATGGGTTGATTATGGACTATTGACCAATATGATTGGATTTTATTTTAGTTGAATGCTTGAATGAATGAGTTTTATTAAATGGGGTCTGCGTACTTCGTCTTCTCTAATTTATTCTTGATGTAAATTCTATCTCTCTCCTATGTAATTCCCCTTGACTGTTGATCAAGGTTTCTATTTAAATTTAAAATAGTTTATGTAATAGGATTAGTTAGAATTATTTTGAAGAAATTAGAGACCAAGGAGCAAGGAGCGCGTAAAGACCCATTTGTATGGAGCCTGGGATTTAAATGTAATAGTTATACTTAAATTTAATTCTTGCACTCCTAAGTCTGACCTCTTGGTTCATTTGGTGGCTCTAGTAAACCAAACTAGAATAAAAGTCCATAATCAATCCGGGTAGAATATAGTATTCTATATTGCATGCTAAATATTATATATATTATATTTTATGCAAACATGCTTCGCATGTTTAATAAAATCACGCGTATTTTATATATATATGTGCATGCACGCTAAACAAGATGAGACAAATAATAACAAACCCCTCAAAGAAACAAGATTAAGTCTGAAGCGTTCAAAGATATTTAGAATATCGAACGTCGCCTTCTAGCATGATAAATTAATAGAGTATTAAATATTTAATATGAGCTTGTTGTGCTATCCACAAGGCGAGTATTGAGTATTTAAGATGTTAATTAATCACATTTGATGCTTATCAAGAAAATTGAACGATCTAGTCTTGTTGTGCTATCCACAAGGGCGAACATTTTTCTTTTTTGAATTTATGGAAGTGCTAGGCTGGACTTAACTTAAATCATTTTAGTTTGGATGTGCACACACTTGACCATTATGATTTAAGAGGCAAAATAAAAGGAGTTATATGGTGATATAATTGACAAGAGTTGTCTACCTATTTATTTGTATATCGCTTATTGTGCTATCCACAAGGTTATATATATTTGAAATGGGATCCTTATTCTCACTAGCAAATCTTTAATTATATGTTGCCGAACTATATAAGTGAGGGTAATATAGTTTGATAAAAATAGTGGGAGATACCAATTTAAACTAAAGACCTAAATTTATTTTGGTATGCAAAATTAATTAAATGAATGTTTGCTAAAATGTTATCTTTTCACATACAGAAATTTAAAAAATATCAAAATCACTAATTTCACTGCGTAGCATACTTGATGCTAATAAACTAACCGGACCAAATTATACGGATTGGTTAAAGAATCTGAGAATAGTTCTCACTGCTGAAAAGATTTCTTATGTTCTAAATTCACCTGTCTCTAGAACTGTTCCAGAATAATCATCTAAGGAAGAAATTGCCACCATTGTAAAGTGGCAAAATGACGCATCTGTGGCTCAATGCATCATGTTTGCATCCATGAATAACGAGCTTCAGCGTCAGCATGAAAATATGGATGCTCCTACTATGTTGCTTCACCTCAAGGAGTTGTATGGTGAACAAAGTAAGACTGCTAAATATGAGATATCTAAGGAGCTCTTTCAATCTCGGATGACCAAGGGTAAGGTGAACACAAAGGAACAAAAGAAACCTGAATCAGCTAGCAAAGGAATGTGCTTCCATTGCAATGAGTCGGGTCATTGGAAGAGGAACTGCAAGAAGTTTCTGGCAGAGAAGAAGCTTTGACTTCCAATCAAGGTTTGTTCATGATTAAAATTAATTTTTTAGAAAGTCAAAATTCTACTTGGGTATAGGATATCGGCTGTGGTTCTCACATATGTAATACTGTGAAGGGACTGGTCAGAAGTAGAAAGCTAAACAAGGATAAGGTTGTCCTACGAGTGGGAAATGAAGCAAAGGTTGCTGCATTAACTGTAGGCACTTATTGTTTAGCACAGCTTACGTGCAAGTCCATTTATTTAAATAATTGTTATTTTGTTTCGAATATCATTAGAAATATTATTTCAAATTCTGTATTAGATATGGATGGATTTGAAATTATAATAAAGAACAACAGTTGTTCAATTTATAAAAATAATATTTTATATGGTATTGGAAATCTGCGAAATGGACTTTATATACTTGACTTGCATGAAAATATACTTCAAATAGAACAAACTAAGAAAAGGAAAAGAGATGATATTAATTATACCTATATGTGGCACTGTAGACTCGGTCATATCAATGAAATGAGATTATCCAAGTTGCATAAGGATGGGCTCTTAGAGCTATCTGATTATGAATCATATCCAACTTGTGAATCTTGTACCATGGGTAAATGACTAAATCTCCTTTTAGTGGAAAAGGAGAAAGAGTTACAGAGTTGTTAGCGTTGGTTCACACAGACGTTTGTGGACCTATGACAACGATTGCACGGGGTGTGTATTCTTATTTTATTACTTTCACTGATGATCACTCAAGATTTGGATATGTGTATTTAATGAAATACAAATCAGAATCATTTGAAAAGTTCAAAGAGTTCAGAAGTGAAGTAGAGAAACAAACGGGAAAGAGTATTAAGACTCTTCGATCAGATCGAGGTGGAGAATACTTAAGCGGTGAGTTTCTCAATTGTCTCAAAGAAATTGGTATAATCTCACAATGGACTCCACCAGGTACACCACAGTTAAATGGAGTATCTGAAAGGAGAAATCAAACATTGTTGGATATAGTTCGATCCATGATGAGTTTTACCGATCTTCCAATTTTATTCTGGGGTTATGCCCTAGAAACGGCTCATATATACTAAATAAGGTTCCCTCAAAATTCGTCCCCAATACTCCATATGAGACGTGGACAGAGAGGAAATCTAGTCTTAAGCATGTTAAGATCTGGGGATGTCCAGCTTATGTGAAAAAATTTCAAAATGATAAGCTAAGGACAAGATCTGATAAATGCACGTTTGTGGGATATCCTAAAGAAAGTTTGGGATACTATTTTTACAATCCTACTAAGCAAAAGGTATCTATTGCGAAACACACTGCCTTCTTGGAAAAGAAGTTTATCCTTGAAGGGGCTAGTGGGAGAAAA
Organism: Panax stipuleanatus; assembly: GCA_020205555.1. NCBI lineage: Eukaryota > Viridiplantae > Streptophyta > Magnoliopsida > Apiales > Araliaceae > Panax > Panax stipuleanatus. The sequence goes on from CM035118.1 coordinate 35,557,623, forward strand.
ATAGATCTTGAAGAAATTCAAGAACCATAAACCACTACAGATCAAGTGGATGAACCTGTCCAAGTAGAGACACCTACTGTACAACACCCTATTCGTAAATCTGGAAAAGTACCGAAGATACCTAAAAGGTATGGATTCGTCATAGAGGATGACGATGAGGTACACATCATTGATGATGGTGATCCATTGAATTACGAACAGGCTGTGAGTAATAAAGACTCAAAAAAATGATAGATGACCATAAAATCTAAAATAGATTTTGAAGCTATGCTCAAGTCCATTTGGATTTTTCTTGCGATTGCAGCTTATTTTACTTAATCTGGCAAAATGGACGTAGAGACGCCCTTCCTCAAATATATATTATTAGAGGAGAATGTATGTATGATACAACCAGATGATTTTTTGTTTCAATGGTTGAAGCAAATCATGTATATGAGCTACAACAAACCATTCATAGATTGAAGCAAGATTCTCGTAAATGGAACATTCGTTTTGATGAGACAATTAAAGAGTTTGATTTTATCAAAAACGAGGATAAATCATGTGTGTACAAGAAGGTTAGTGGGAGCGTTATTTCATTCCATATATTATATGTTAATGATATATTACTGATAGGGAATGAAATTCCTATGCTAAAATCGATCAAAATAAAGTTATCTAAACATTCCTCCATGAATGATTTGGGTAGAACATCTCGCATTGGGGATATAAATCTATATTAATAGATTTAAAAGGATGTTCGGCTTAACCCATGAAAACGTATATTCATTAGATGCTAAAGGCGTTTAGCAAACTCCAAAAGGTGCCTCATGATGATGAGCCATGGAGTGTATCTCTCTAAAATTGTCCTCAGTAAAAGAGAGATCGCATGAGTAACTATTATGTATGCAATGAAATATACGAGACTTGATGTTGATCAGTCACATTCTGGAGAAGATCTCTGTGAGATAGTGATAAACATCTCAAAGTACTTAACTGACACTAAGGATGTCATCATGACACATGATGGGTCTGAATTAAACTAGAAGACTAAACAGACTCAAGTTTTCAGACTGACCAAGACGACAGCAAAATTCACTTTATGGTAAGTCGTTACCTTAAAAGGTGGTGCAGTAAATTGAAAAGGTTTCAAACAGCAAAAGTTGTTGGGTTAGTGACAAAGACAAAGTATATAACTGTAAGTGAAGCTGCAAGTTGATGTTTCGGATGAAAAGTTCATTACAGAACTAGGAATATTCCTAAGTCTCATCTTGAATCTAAACATGTGTTGCGCCACTTTGATTAAAGAAATCATTGAAAGAGGAGAGTGTAGACTCTCAAGACAACATTGCAGATCCATTTACTAAAACTTTAACACAACAGCAGTTTGATCGTCACTTAGAGAAGATGGGTATGAGATACCATAGCGATTGGCTTTAGTGCAAGTGAGAGATTGAAAGTAGTATGCATACAAGCCAATTATGTATGATGATAAAGCATATACTTTGGAGACAATCTTATTTATTTATTAATAAAAATATTCATTTATTAAAGGCATTTAATTATCTACATGGTGCTGTTTTTATAATATGTAAATAACCCTTAGTTTTAAACAATGCTTTTAGAATCATGATGTTGATCATGCTAATGAGATTTAAATTCTTAGAAAGCTTTAAACTAAAATAGTTTCCAATCGTGGGATTACTAAAAAGGGGATTAGTAAATCCGGATAGATTGGTACATATGTTGCTTGCTCATTTGATGAGGATGATTGATCTCATGATCATTTGTGTGGAGACACTAAAGCAAGTATGTAGGTGCTTATTGGAGAATAAGTTCACTGAACGTGACTCGCTATGGAATACCTAATGGAGTTTTACTCGCCTGTCAATAGAAATTCTTAATATGATAGTAGTACAAGTGATCCTTGGACTTGAGATCATCATAGTATCTTATATGTAATGAATTATACTTTGACTTATTCCTTAAAGCCCTTTAAGATATATAAAAGGGTATGCTTGGGTCATATGGAGATAATGAATGATCAATAAAGAATCTACCACCTCTAGTAAAATAGGAGATATGTCCTATGTGATTCGTTAAATGACAACCCAGGAATCCTTGGCCAAGGTGGAATGAAATTAGAAAGGAGTTTCTAATTTGCATTATTTGGAGTTGTACATTTTCTAATCGAAATATATATAATTAAATAAAATAAGACTTGACAGTAAATCCATGTCTTATATTTAATTGGGACATTGTATGGTGGAAGGATTGAATTGTACGGTAACTATTTACTCACAGGTTCTTTTATGATTAATGTTGAAATCTATATTATCTGAAAAGTCGTTGATCGCTAGGGAGGTTTATCCCTATTGTAGAATAAATATTATTTATTTAAATAGATTATTAATTTAATTTATTTATTTAAATAAGATTAGAATTGTTCTAATTGATTTATTCACAACCGGTTTAATATGGAAAACCTAAAGGGTCACACCATAAAAAGAAGAATAATTATTTAAGAATGTAATGGCATAATCGTAATAATGCATTTAAGTGTAATTAATTTAATCTATGGTGATAGAATAAATTAAATTGCTTAATATTTATTATTTAATATTTTAGAAATATTAAATATAAATTAATAAGAGGAGTCTTATTAATATTATTACAATTATTATTATTTTAATTTCTAAAGGGGTTTAGTAATTAATTTAATATTAGTACTCTCATTTAGTCCTAATAAGATTAGGAGGTAAATTAATTAAATGAATTTAATTAATTACTCCCAATGTGGTGGGAAGTCTAAATTAATTAAAGGAGTTTAATTAATTAAATAAAATCCCATGTCTAATAAGATTAGAAGGGTTGACCAATATCTATATAAGAGGAGTCTTATAATAGATATTACTTGATGATGCAATTCTAATTGTTGGAGAGTACTCCTTTTCTATAGAGGATAGAAAACTAAGCCAACCACCCTCCTTCTTGATAATTCATATTCCTTGGTGGATCACCTCTAGATGCCAAACACTTGGGTGGCTAACGTTGATCAAAGGAATGGAATCTAACCCGAAAATTCAAGAAGATCACGAAGAACAAGAAGTTGAACTCGTACCTTTGGAAGCTTCGTTCTACAAGGGTATGATTCCATAACTTCTTATTTATCGTTTTAAACTAATAATTTGCATAAAGGATGATCCGGGTGATGGTTTTGTAGAAATTTTTAAACTCTGATATACCATGCTTCCGCTAATTTTTGCAATTTGATTGCGTCACGATTTCGTACAAACCCAACATTGGTTACTAGCTACAGAATAGTACTTGAGGGTATCAGCCTAGCGTACGTCATGTATATGCATAACATTCAACTCTGCTGTTTGTATCTTTATACTAGATACCTGGGGTACTCTCCTATATATAAGGGGTGTTCTTTTCAGTCTAAGAATCCATACCATCAATTGGTCTGGATTGCTTTTATAAAACTTCATTCAATTGTCTGACCGAATAAGGGTTCAGACTCTATTTGACGCAATTCAAGAATTATAGAACTTTTAAATAAGGTACAAGTCCAAGACTGTACGAACTCAAGTGCACCAAGTGCGAATATCAATAATATCGATGTGGAATCATTGTAAAATAATTAAACCACCTAATAGCATGCTTGGAAATAAAGTTCAAGCTTTAAATAATTAACCATCAATACAATAATAACTTGCTCAATACAATATGAGAAGGATAGGAACTTACACAATAAAGAGTGTAAGAGAACTTGCATTCAAATCAAGTGAAGTTAAAAAACTCGCTTACACGATTCATTGAATAAGGTAGTGCAAGAATTTAGAATACTTGCCTGTTTGCTCAGCTACGATTAAGTTCTAGCTTTAATTAACTTGCGTCGAAACGACCTAACATTAATAAGTCAGCCTTTCAATTAGTATTTATAAACTAATATAAGTCTATACTTATAATAATCCACTTATCGTATAAGTTTATCACATAAAATCACGTTCAATATCAAACATACCATTTATAGCATCATAATATGCTAACTATTAAAATTAGACTTAAGCAAATTGTTCGGGCCTGAAAGTGTCCCGGCGTAACTCTAGCATGCAACTACTGACATTAAACCAATACACATGCTTATCAAGTTAAAATTTCTCATTCGAAACTAGCATGCTCTTTCTATATTCAATTTGAAGTCATGTTTTCATGTCGGTAATTCACATAATTTAACTAATACAAGTTCATGCCTCCAAGTTGATTACTAAGGTCATGTTATCACATAACAAGGCTAAACAATACATAACATGCATGCTCATGCGTATACTATACATGTATACTTTAATCCACCTATTTCATGCCTTAGAAATTCATTTCCTATGAATACGTACATATGTGAAATCCATGCTTTAACCAAACGAGGTCCCTGTTAATATGCTTATAGGCATAACAAACTTTAATGGACATGCTTGTATGATCAATACGTAATCTCCATAGCATGTGTGTTGGGTTTGTACGTAACGCAATCATGCAATCAAATCACATAAATAGGGCGGAAGCGTAAAAACTAAGTTTTCAAAAATTTATACAAACCCATTACCATGATCATTCTTGTGCATCAATTATCAGTGAATGAAGAAGGAGAAAAACAGAATTATACCTTTGAAGATACAAGCTTCCTCAGGTACAAGTTCTACTCCTTTGATTCCTTTGATTCCTCTGTAGTGGCTCCTTCCCTTGATCAATGTCAGCCACCCAAATGTTTGGCCTCTAACGGTGATCCACCAAGGAAGATGAAGAACTCAGTAAGATGGGTTATTGGCTTAACCCTTGTTTCTATCTCTATAGAATATGTGTACTCCCAACTCTTGAAAAATTCACGTACCTTATTTCTGATATAAGACTGTCTTATATAGATATTAAGTTAACCCTCCTAATCCAATTAGAATAGGATTTTATTTAATTAATTAATTAATTACTTTTAATTAATTTATATCCTAATCTTTATTAGGATTGAGAGACAGTACTGATATTATATTAATTCCTAAACTCCTTTAGAATTAAAATAATAATAATAATAATAATATTAATAAGACTCCTCTTATTAATTTATATTTAATATTTCTAAAATATTAAATAATAAACATTAAGCTATTTAATTTATTCTATCATCATAGATTAAATTAATTATACTTAATGCATTATTACTATCATGCCATTTTCTTCTTAAATAATTCTTCTTCCTTTTATGGTGTGACCCTTTAGGTTCTCCATATTAAACCGGTTGTGAATAAATCAATTAGAACAATTCTAATCTTATTTAAATAAACAAATTAAACTAATAATCTATTTAAATAAATAACATTTATTCTACAATAGGGATAAGCCTCTCTAGCGATCAACGACTTTCCAGATAATATAGATTTCAACATTAATCATAAAAGAACCTGTGAGTTAATAGTTACCGTACAATTCAATCCTTCCACCATACAATGTCCCAATTAAATATAAGACATGGATTTACTGTCAAGTCTTAATTTATTTAATCATATGTATTTCGATTAAAAAATGCACAACTCCAAATAATGCAAATTAGAAACCTCTTTCTAATTTCATTTTACCTTGGCCAAGGATTCCTGGGTTGTCATTTAACGAATCACATAGAACATATCTCCTCTTTTACTAGAGGTGGTAGATTCTTTATTGATCATTCATTATCTCCATATGTAACTCATTACACCCAAGCATACCCTTTTATATATCTTAAAGGGCTTTAAGGAATAAGTCAAAGTATAATTCATTACATACAAGATACTATGATGATCTCAAGTCCAAGGATCACATGTACTACTATCACATTAGGAATTCCTATTGACAGGCGAGTAAAACTCCATTAGGTATTCCATAGCGAGTCACGTTCAGTGAACTTATTCTCCAATAAGCACCTACATACTTGCTTTAGTGTCTCCACACAAATGACCATGAGATCAGTCATCCTCATCGAATGAGCAAGCAACATATGTACCAATCTATCCGGATTTACTAATCCCCATTTTAGTAATCCCACAATTGAGAACTATTTTAGTTTTTAAGCTTTCTAAGAATTTAGATCTTATTATCATGATCTCATCATGATTCTAAAAGCATTGCTTAAAACTATGGGTTATTTACATATTATAAAAACAGCACCATGTAGATAATTATATGCCTTAAATGAATATTTTATTAATAAATAAATAAGATTGTTTACAAAGTATGTGCTTTGTCATCATACATGATTGGCTTGTATGCACACTACTATCAATCTCCCACTTGCACTAAAGCCAATCGCCATGGTATCTCATACCCATCTTCTCTAAGTGACGATCAAACTGCTGTTGTGTTAAAGCTTTAGTAAATGGATCTGCAATGTTGTCTTGAGAGTCTACACGCTCCAAGGTGACGTCTCCTCTTTCAATGATCTCCCTGATCAAGTGAAATCGCCGCAACACGTGTTTAGATTTCTGATGAGACCTGGGTTCCTTAGCCTGTGCAACCGCTCCGGTGTTGTCACAGTATACGGGAACTGCTTCTCCAATGCTAGGAACCACACCAAGTTCAGTTATGAACTTCTTCATCCAAACAGCTTCCTTTGCAGCTTCACTTGCAGCTATATACTCTGCCTCTGTCACTGAATCAGCAACCGTTTGCTGCTTGGAACTCTTCCAACTCACTGCACCTCCGTTCAAGGTAAACACATACCCTGAAACAGATTTACTGTCATCTTGGTCTGTTTAAAAACTTGAGTCCGTGAATCCCTCGAGTTTTAATTCAGACCCACCGTAGACAAGAAAAATATCTTTAGTCCTTCTCAAGTACTTTAGGATATTTTTCACTGCCTTCCAGTGCTCTTCTCCTGGATTCGACTGGTATCTTCTTGTTACACTAAGTGCGTGAGCAACATCCGGTCTAGTACATATCATACCGTACATGATAGATCCTATTGCAGAAGCATAAGGGATCTTACTCATACGGTCTCTCTCCTCAGGTGTCTTTGGGGCCTGTTTCTTGGAGAGATTTATTCCATGGCTCATCGGCATGAGACCTCTTTTGGAATCTTCCATGCTAAACCTCTTTAGCATCGTATCAATGTACGTTCCTTGGGATAAGCCGAGCATCCTTTTAGATCTATCTCTATAGATCTTTATCCCCAAAATACAGGATGCTTCACCCAAGTCCTTCATGGAGAAGTTTTTAGATAACCAGATTTTAATGGATTGTAACATAGGAATGTCATTCCCTATCAGTAATATATCATCAACATATAATACAAGGAATGATATTGCGCTCCTATTAACCTTCTTATATACACATGGTTCATCCTCGTTTTTGATAAAATCAAACTCTTTGATTGTCTCATCAAAACGAATGTTCCATCTACGAGAAGCTTGCTTTAACCCATAAATAGATCGTTGTAGCTTACAGACTTGATTTGTTCTAACTTTTGAAATAAATCCCTCTGGCTGTGTCATATACACATCCTCCTCAAGTTTCCCATTGAGGAAGGCCATTTTCACGTCCATCTGCCAGATCTCATAGTCGTTGTAAGCTGCAATCGCAAGCAAAATCCGAATGGACTTGAGCATGGCTACTGGTGAGAAGGTTTCATCATAGTCAACTCCTTGTCTTTGTTTGAAACCTTTTGCAACCAGTCGGGCCTTATACGTCTCTACCTTTCCGTCTGCTCCAGTCTTTTTCTTAAAAACCCATTTACACCCAATAGGTTTAATACCTTCAGGTGGTGAAACCAAAGACCATACTTTGTTTTCATACATGGAGTCCATTTCAGATTTTATGGCTTCAAGCCATTTCCCTGAGTCTTTATTACTCATAGCCTGTTCGTAATTCAATGGATCATCATCATTCATGATGTGTACCTCATCGTCATCCTCTATAACGAATCCATACCTCTCAGGTATCTTCAGTACTCTTCCAGATTTACGAACAGGGTGTGGTACAGTAGGTTCTTCTACTTGGTTAGGTACCTGACTTTGGTCCGTGGTAACTTGTGGTTCTTGAACTTCTTCAAGATATATCTTGCTCCCACTGACCCCTTCATGGATAAACTCTTTCTCCAAGAAGGTAGCATGTTTCGCAACAAACACCTTTTGATCAGTTGGATGATAGAAATAATACCCTACGGTTTCTTTAGGGTATCCCACAAATCTACACTTATCGGATTTAGTCTGTAGCTTATCATTTTTAAACTTTTTGACATAAGCTGGACAACCCCAAGTCATAACATGCTTAAGATTTGGTTTCCTCCCTTTCCACATCTCATATGGAGTCTTTGGGGCGGATTTGGTAGGTACCTTGTTAAGTAGGTATGCAGCCGTTTCTAGGGCATATCCCCAAAAGGAAATTGGAAGGTCGGTAAAACTCATCATAGGATCGAACCATGTCCAACAGTGTTCGATTTCTCCTTTCAGATACTCCAATTAACTGTGGTGTACCTGGAGGAGTCCATTGTGAGATTATACCATTTTCTCTTAGACAATTGAGAAACTCACTGCTTAAGTATTCTCCACCTCGATCTGATCGAAGTATCTTAATACTCTTGCCCGTTTGTTTCTCTACTACACTTCTGAACTCTTTGAACTTTTCAAATGATTCTGATTTATATTTTATTAAATACACATATCCAAATCTTGAGTGATCATCAGTGAAAGTAATAAAATAAGAATAACCACCCCGTGCACTTGTTGTCATAGGTCCACAAACGTCTGTGTGAATCAATGCCAACAACTCTGTAACTCTCTCTCCTTTTCCACTAAAAGGAGATTTAGTCATTTTACCCATGAGACAAGATTCACAAGTTGGATATGATTCATAATCAGATAGCTCGAGGAGCCCATCTTTATGCAACTTGGATAATCTTGTTTCATTGATATGACCGAGTCTACAGTGCCACATATAGGTATAATTAATATCATCTCTTTTCCTTTTCTTAATTTGTCCAATTTGAAATATATTTTCTTGTAAGTCAAGTGTATAAAGTCCATTTCGCAAATTTCCAATACCATATAAAACATCGTCTTTATAAATAGAACAACCATTGTTCTTTATAATAACGTCAAAACCTTTCATATCCAATACAGAAATTAAAATAATGTTTTTAATAATATTCAGAACATAATAACAATTATTAAGATAAATGGATTTGCCCGAAGGCATTGCTAAACAATAAGTTCCTACAGCTAATACAGCAACTTTTGCTCCATTTCCCACTCGTAGGATCACCTCATCTTTGTTCAGCTTTCTACTTCTGACCAGTCCATGCACAGTATTACATATGTGAGAACCACAGCCGGTATCCAATACCCAAGTAGAATTATGACTTTCAGAAAAATTAATTTCAATCATAAACAAACCTTGATTGGAAGTCGATGCTTCTCCAAGCTTCTTCTCTGCTAGAAACTTCTTGCAGTTCCTCTTCCAATGTCCCGGCTCATTGCAATGAAAGCACATTCCTTTAGCTGGTTCAGGTTTCTTTTGCTCCTTTTCTTTCCCTTTTCCCTTAGCCTTCTTAGATTTCTTCTTTTCAGAAGACACCTTGGGCCTCTTCCTTTTATTGGAAGAATCCACCATCAAGACATGGTTCTTCTTGGATGAGAATTGACCTTCTACAGTTTTCAGCATGTTAAGCAACTCAGGTAAGCTGACATCTAGCTTATTCATGTGAAAATTAACCACAAACTGCGAGAAGGTCTCAGGGAGTGACTGCAAGACCAAGTCTTGACTCAACTCCCCATCCATGACGAACCCAAGCTGTCCAAGGCGTTCAATCAAATTGATTACCTTCAGAACATGAGTCTCGACGGCAGTGCCCTCGGTCATCCGAGATCGGAAGAGCTCCTTAGATATCTCATATCTAGCAGTCCTACTCTGTTCACTATACAACTCCTTGAGGTGAAGCAGCATAGCAGGAGCATCCATTTTTTCGTGCTGACGCTGAAGCTCGTTATTCATGGATGCGAGCATGATGCATTGAGCCACAGATGCATCATCTTGCCACTTATTGAAAGTGGCAATCTCTTCCTCAGAGGCTGTTTCTGAAACAGATTCAGGGATAGTGGAATTTAGGACATAAGAAATCTTTTCAGCAGTGAGAACAATTCTCAGATTTCTTAGCCAGTCCTCATAATTCGGGCCGGTAAGCTTATTTGCATCAAGTATGCTTCGTAGTGAGATTAGTGATTTTGACATTTTTAAAATTCTGCATGTGAAAAGACAATATTTTAGCAAACATTCATTTTATTAACTTTGCAAACCAAAATAAATTTAGGTCTTTATTTTAAATTGGTATCTCCCACTATTTTCATCAAACTATATTACCCTCACTCATATAGTTCGGCAACATCTAATTAAAGATTTGCTAGTGAGATTAAGGATCCCATTTCAAATGTATATAACCTTGTGGATAGCACAACAAGCGATATACAAATAAATAGGTAGACAACTCTTGTCAATTACATCACCATGTAACTCCTTTTATTTTGCCTCTTAAATCATAATGGTCATGTGTGTGCACATCCGAACTAAAATGATTTAAGTTAAGTCCAGCCTAGCACTTCCATAAATTCAAAAAAGAAAAATTTTCATCCTTGTGGATAGCACAACAAGACTAGATCGTTCAATTTTCTTGATAAGCATCAAATGTGATTAATTAACATCTTAAATATTCAATACTCGCCTTGTGGATAACACAACAAACTCATATTAAATATTTAATACTCTATTAACTAATCATGCTAGAAGGCGACGTTCGATATTCCAAATATCATTTGAACGCTTCAGACTTAATAATATTTCTTTGAGGGGTTTGTTATTATTTGTCTCATCTTTTTAAGCGCGCATGCACATATATATATAAAATACGCGTCATTTTATTAAACATGCGAAGCATGTTTGTATAAAATATAATATATATATATATATTTAGCATGCAATATAGAATACTATATTCTACCCGGATTGATTATGGACTTTTATTCTAGCTTGGTTCACTAGAGCCACCAAGTGAACCAAAATGTCAAACCTAGGAGTGCAAAAATTTAAATTTAAACGTAACTGTTACATTTAAACCCGGGCTCCATACAAACGGGTCTTCACGCGCTCCTTGCTCCTTGGTCTCCAGTGTTGGGTTTGTATGTAACGCAATCATGCAATCAAATCACATAAATAGGGCGGAAGCGTAAAAACTAGGTTTTCAAAATTTATACAAACCCATAACCATGATCATGCTTTGTGCTTGTTATCAATAACAGAAAAGAGAGAACATGGAATTATACCATTGAAGATCTAAGCTTCCTCAGGTACAAGTTCTACTCCTTTGATTCCTTTGATTCCTCTGATAGTGGCTCCTTCCCTTGAATAATGTCAGCCACCCAAATGTTTGGCCTCTAACGGTTATCCACCAAGGAAGATGAAGAACTCAAGAAGATGGGTTATTGGCTTAACCCTTGTTTCTATCTCTATAAAATATGTGTACTCCCAACTCTTGGAAAATTTCACACCACTTATTTCTGATATAAAACTCTCTTATATAGATATTAGGTTAACCCTCCTAATCCAATTAGAATAGAGTTTTATTTAATTAATTAATTAAATACTTTTAATTAATTTATATCCTAATCTTTATTAGGATTGAGAGAGAGTACTGATATTATATTAATTCCTAAACTCCTTTAGAATTAAAATAATAATAATAATAATAATATTAATAAGACTCCTCTTATTAATTTATATTTAATATTTCTAAAATATTAAATAATAAACATTAAGCTATTTAATTTATTCTATCATCATAGATTAAATTAATTATACTTAATGCATTATTACTATCATGCCATTTTCTTCTTAAATAATTCTTCTTCCTTTTATGGTGTGACCCTTTAGGTTCTCCATATTAAACCGGTTGTGAATAAATCAATTAGAACAATTCTAATCTTATTTAAATAAACAAATTAAACTAATAATCTATTTAAATAAATAACATTTATTCTACAATAGGGATAAGCTTCCCTAGCGATCAACGACTTTCCAGATAATATAAATTTCAACATTAATCATAAAAGAACCTGTGAGTTAATAGTTACCGTACAATTCAATCCTTCCACCATACAATGTCCCAATTAAATATAAGACATGGATTTACTGTCAAGTCTTAATTTATTTAATCATATGTATTTCGATTAGAAAATGCACAACTCCAAATAATGCAAATTAGAAACCTCTTTCTAATTACATTCTACCTTGGCCAAGGATTCCTGAGTTGTCATTTAACGAATCACATAGGACATATCTCCTCTTTTACTAGAGGTGGTAGATTCTTTATTGATCATTCATTATCTCCATATGTAACTCATTACACCCAAGCATACCCTATATATGCCTTAAAAGGCCTTAAGGAATTAGTCAAAGTATAATTTGTTACAAACAAGATACTATGATGATCTCAAGTCCAAGGATCACATGTACTACTATCACATTAGGAATTCCTATTGACAGGCGAGTAAAACTCCATTAGGTATTCCATAGCGAGTCACGTTCAGTGAACTTATTCTCCAATAAGCACCTACATACTTGCTTTAGTGTCTCCACACAAATGACCATGAGCTCAGTCATCCTCATCCAATGAGCAAGCAACATATGTACCAATCTATCCGGATTTACTAATCCCCTTTTTAGTAATCCCACGATTGGGAACTATTTTAGTTTTAAAGCTTTCTAAGAATTTAGATCTCATTAGCATGATAACATCATGATTCTAAAAGCATTGCTTAAAACTATGGGTTATTTACATATTATAAAAACAGCACCATGTAGATAATTAAATGCCTTTAATAAATAAATATTTTATTAATAAATAAATAATATTGTTTACAAAGTATGTGCTTTATCATCATACATGATTGGCTTGTATGCACACTACTATCAATCTCCCACTTGCACTAAAGTCAATCGCCATGGTATCTCATACCCATCTTCTCTAAGTGACGATCAAACTGCTGTTGTGTTAAAGCTTTAGTAAATGGATCTGCAATGTTGTCTTGAGATTCTACACGCCTAAGGTGACGTCTCCTCTTTCAATGATCTCCCTGATCAAGTGAAATCGCCGCAACACGTGTTTAGATTTCTGATGAGACCTGGGTTCCTTAGCCTGTGCAACCGCTCCGGTGTTGTCACAGTATACAGGAACTGCTTCTCCAATGCTAGGAACCACACCAAGTTCAGTTATGAACTTCTTCATCCAAACAGCTTCCTTTGCAGCTTCACTTGCAGCTATATACTCTGCTTCTGTCACTGAATCAGCAACCGTTTGCTGCTTGGAACTCTTCCAACTCACTGCACCTCTGTTCAAGGTAAACACATACCCTGAAATAGATTTACTGTCATCTTGGTCTGTTTGAAAACTTGAGTCCGTGAATCCCTCGAGTTTTAATTCAGACCCACCGTAGACAAGAAAAATATCTTTAGTCCTTCTCAAGTACTTTAGGATATTTTTCACTACCTTCCAGTGCTCTTCTCCTGGATTCGACTGGTATCTGCTTGTTACACTAAGTGCGTGAGCAACATCCGGTCTAGTACATATCATACCGTACATGATAGATCCTATTGCAGAAGCATAAGGGATCTTACTCATACGATCTCTCTCCTCAGGTGTCTTTGGGGCCTGTTTCTTGGAGAGATGTATTCCATGGCTCATCGGCATGAGACCTCTTTTGGAATCTTCCATGCTAAACCTCTTTAGCATTGTATCAATGTACGTTCCTTGGGATAAGCCGAGCATCCTTTTAGATCTATCTCTATAGATCTTTATCCCCAAAATATAGGATGCTTCACCCAAGTCCTTCATGGAGAAATTTTTAGATAACCAGATTTTAATGGATTGTAACATAGGAATGTCATTCCCTATCAGTAATATATCATCAACATATAATACAAGGAATGATACTGCGCTCCCACTAACCTTCTTGTATACACATGGTTCATCCTCGTTTTTGATAAAATCAAACTCTTTGATTGTCTCATCAAAATGAATGTTCCATCTATGAGAAGCTTGCTTCAACCCATAAGTGGATCGTTGTAGCTTACAGACTTGATTTGTTCCAACTTTTGAAATAAATCCCTCTGGCTGTGTCATATACACATCCTCCTCAAGTTTCCCATTGAGGAAGGCCGTTTTCACGTCCATCTGCCAGATCTCATAGTCGTTGTAAGCTGCAATCGCAAGTAAAATTCGAATGGACTTGAGCATGGCTACTGGTGAGAAGGTTTCATCATAGTCAACTCCTTGTCTTTGTTTGAAACCTTTTGCAACCAGTCGGGCCTTATAGGTCTCTACCTTTCCGTCTGCTCCAGTCTTTTTCTTAAAAACCCATTTACACCCAATAGGTTTAATACCTTCAGGTGGTGAAACCAAAGACCATACTTTGTTTTCATACATGGAGTCCATTTCAGATTTCATGGCTTCAAGCCATTTCCCTGAGTCTTTATTACTCATAGCCTGTTCGTAATTCAATGGATCATCATCATTCATGATGTGTACCTCATCGTCATCCTCTATAACGAATCCATACCTCTCAGGTATCTTCGGTACTCTTCCAGATTTACGAACATGGTGTGGTACAGTAGGTTCTTCTACTTGGTTAGGTACCTGACTTTGGTCCGTGGTAACTTGTGGTTCTTGAACTTCTTCAAGATATATCTTACTCCCACTGACCCCTTCATGGATAAACTCTTTCTCCAAGAAGGTAGCATGTTTCGCAACAAACACCTTTTGATCAGTTGGATGATAGAAATAATACCCTACGGTTTCTTTAGGGTATCCCACAAATCTACACTTATCGGATTTAGTCTGTAGCTTATCATTTTCAAACTTTTTGACATAAGCTAGACAACCCCAAGTCTTAACATGCTTAAGATTTGCTTTCCTCCCTTTCCACATCTCATATGGAGTCTTTGGGGCGGATTTGGTAGGTACCTTGTTAAGTAGGTATGCAGCCGTTTCTAGGGCATATCCCCAGAAGGAAATTGGAAGGTCGGTAAAACTCATCATGGATCGAACCATGTCCAACAGTGTTCGATTTCTCCTTTCAGATACTCCATTTTAACTGTGGTGTACCTGGAGGAGTCCATTGTTAGATTATACCATTTTCTCTGAGACAATTGAGAAACTCACTGCTTAAGTATTCTCCACCTCGATCTGATCGAAGTATCTTAATACTCTTGCCCGTTTGTTTCTCTACTTCACTTCTGAACTCTTTGAACTTTTCAAATGATTCTGATTTGTATTTCATTAAATACACATATCCAAATCTTGAATGATCATCAGTGAAAGTAATAAAATAAGAATACCCACCCCGTGCACTTGTTGTCATAGGTCCACAAACGTCTGTGTGAATCAATGCCAACAACTCTGTAACTCTCTCCCCTTTTTCACTAAAAGGAGATTTAGTCATTTTACCCATGAGACAAGATTCACAAGTTGGATATGATTCATAATCAGATAGCTCGAGGAGCCCATCTTTATGCAACTTGGATAATCTTGTTTCATTGATATGACCGAGTCTACAGTGCCACATATAGGTATAATTAATATCATCTCTTTTCCTTTTCTTAATTTGTTCAATTTGAAATATATTTTCTTGCAAGTCAAGTGTATAAAGTCCATTTCGCAAATTTCCAATACCATATAAAACATCGTCTTTATAAATAGAACAACCATTGTTCTTTATAATAACGTCAAAACCTTCCATATCCAATACAGAAATTGAAATAATGTTTTTAATAATATTCGGAACATAATAACAATTATTAAGATAAATGGATTTGCCCGAAGGCATTGCTAAACAATAAGTTCCTACAGCTAATGCAGCAACTTTTGCTCCATTTCCCACTCGTAGGATCACCTCATCTTTGTTCAGCTTTCTACTTCTGACCAGTCCCTGCACAGTATTACATATGTGAGAACCACAGCCGGTATCCAATACCCAAGTAGAATTATGACTTTCAGAAAAATTAATTTTAATCATAAACAAACCTTGATTGGAAGTTGAAGCTTCTCCAAGCTTCTTCTCTGCTAGAAACTTCTTGCAGTTCCTCTTCCAATGTCCCTGCTCATTGCAATGAAAGCACGTTCCTTTAGCTGGTTCAGGTTTCTTTTGCTCCTTTTCTTTCCCTTTTCCCTTAGCCTTCTTAGATTTCTTCTTTTCAGAAGACACCTTGGGCCTCTTCCTTTTATTGGAAGAATCCACCATCAAGACATGGTTCTTCTTGGATGAGAAGTGACCTTCTGCAGTTTTCAGCATGTTAAGCAGCTCAGGTAAGCTGACATCTAGCTTGTTCATGTGAAAATTAACCACAAACTGCGAGAAGGTCTCAGGGAGTGACTGCAAGACCAAGTCTTGACTCAACTCCCCATCCATGACGAACCCAAGCTGTCCAAGGCGTTCAATCAAATTGATAACCTTCAGAACATGAGTCTCGACGGTAGTGCCCTCGGTCATCCGAGATCGGAAGAGCTCCTTAGATATCTCATATCTAGCAGTCCTACTCTGTTCACCATACAACTCCTTGAGGTGAAGCAGCATAGCAGGGGCATCCATTTTTTCGTGCTGACGCTGAAGCTCGTTATTCATGGATGCGAGCATGATGCATTGAGCCACAGATGCATCATCTTGCCACTTTTTGAAAGTGACAATCTCTTCCTCAGAGGCTGTTTCTGAAACAGATTCAGGGATAGTGGAATTTAGGACATAAGAAATCTTTTCAGCAGTGAGAACAATTCTCAGATTTCTTAGCCAGTCCTCATAATTCGGGCCGGTAAGCTTATTTGCATCAAGTATGCTTTGTAGTGAGATTAGTGATTTTGACATTTTTAAAATTCTGCATGTGAAAAGACAACATTTTAGCAAACATTCATTTTATTAACTTTGCATACCAAAATAAATTTAGGTCTTTATTTTAAATTGGTATCTCCCACTATTTTCATCAAACTATATTACCCTCACTCATATAGTTCGGCAACATCTAATTAAAGATTTGCTAGTGAGATTAAGGATCTCATTTCAAATGTATATAACCTTGTGGATAGCACAACAAGCGATATACAAATAAATAGGTAGACAACTCTTGTCAATTACATCACCATGTAACTCCTTTTATTTTTCCTCTTAAATCATAATGGTCATGTGTGTGCACATCCGAACTAAAATGATTTAAGTTAAGTCCAGCCTAGCACTTCCATAAATTCAAAAAAGAAAAATTTTCGTCCTTGTGGATAGCACAACAAGACTAGATCGTTCAATTTTCTTGATAAGCATCAAATGTGATTAATTAACATCTTAAATATTCAATACGCGCCTTGTGGATAGCACAACAAACTCATATTAAATATTTAATACTCTATTAACTAATTATGCTAGAAGGCGACGTTCGATATTCCAAATATCATTTGAACGCTTCAGACTTAATATTATTTCTTTGAGGGATTTGTTATTATTTGTCTCATCTTTTTAAGCGCGCATGCACATATATATATAAAATACGCGTCATTTTATTAAACATGCGAAGCATGTTTGTATAAAATATAATATATATAATATTTAGCATGCAATATAGAATACTATATTCTACCCGGATTGATTATGGACTTTTATTCTAGTTTGGTTCACTAGAGCCACCAAGTGAACCAAAAGGTCAAACCTAGGAGTGCAAGAATTTAAATTTTAAATGTAACTATTACATTTAAACTCGGGCTCCATACAAACGGGTCTTCACGCGCTCCTCGCTCATTGGTCTCCAATTTCTTCAAAATAATTCTAACTATCTCTATTACATTAACTATTTAAAATTAAATAGAAACCTTGATCAGCAGTCAAGGGGAAGTACATAGAAAGGAGATAGAATTTACATCGAGAATAAAACTAGAGAAGACGAGGTACGCAGACCCCATTTTATAAAACCCATACATTCAAGCATTCATCCAAAATAAAATCCAATCACATTGGTCATAGTCCATAATCAACCCCATTTATTATCATACACATCAACATATGCATCAATAAATATCCATTCATCTCATGAATAACAATGTTATTCCATATATGGATCGATGTTATTTAATGGACAAAAGTTTTGCTAAATTTTATTTTTGAAACAAAATAAACTCTTTTATTTTAATCCAAATTAAACTCCTTTAATTTTAGCATTCTGAAATCATATTTCAGATAAAATAAACTTCTTTATTTTAAAACTTTATCAATTAAATAAACAGTTTACTTAATTAATTAAAATCAATTTTCAGGGTCGGTCCAGGTACCGGCGCAGCTGCGCCAGTAATGAACTGGGTAGCTGCGCAGCTGCGCAGGTAGACGGAAGCAGCAGTTTTTGCAGACCGGCGCAGCTGCGCCAGTAATGAACTGGGCAGCTGCGCCGTTCGTCGCAGAAACTTGCAGAAAACGATTTTTGTCCAGAAAAACGATCCAATTCTCACATCAATTCATACATGGAATTATAAAATTGATAATTAGCACAAAGTTAGGCTCTGATACCACTGTTGGGTTTGTATGTAACGCAATCATGCAATCAAATCACATAAATAGGGCGGAAGCGTAAAAACTAGGTTTTCAAAATTTATACAAACCCATAACCATGATCATGCTTTGTGCTTGTTATCAATAACAGAAAAGAGAGAACATGGAATTATACCTTTGAAGATCTAAGCTTCCTCAGGTACAAGTTCTACTCCTTTGATTCCTTTGATTCCTCTGATAGTGGCTCCTTCCCTTGAATAATGTCAGCGACCAAAATGTTTGGCCTCTAGCGGTGATCCACCAAGGAAGATGAAGAACTCAAGAAGATGGGTTATTGGCTTAACCCTTGTTTCTATCTCTATAGAATATGTGTACTCCCAACTCTTGGAAAATTTCACACCACTTATTTCTGATATAAGACTCTCTTATATAGATATTAGGTTAACCCTCCTAATCCAATTAGAATAGGGTTTTATTTAATTAATTAATTAAATACTTTTAATTAATTTATATCCTAATCTTTATTAGGATTGAGAGACAGTACTGATATTATATTAATTCCTAAACTCCTTTAGAATTAAAATAATAATAATAATAATAATATTAATAAGACTCCTCTTATTAATTTATATTTAATATTTCTAAAATATTAAATAATAAACATTAAGCTATTTAATTTATTCTATCATCATAGATTAAATTAATTATACTTAATGCATTATTACTATCATGCCATTTTCTTCTTAAATAATTCTTCTTCCTTTTATGGTGTGACCCTTTAGGTTCTCCATATTAAACCGGTTGTGAATAAATCAATTAGAACAATTCTAATCTTATTTAAATAAACAAATTAAACTAATAATCTATTTAAATAAATAACATTTATTCTACAATAGGGATAAGCCTCCCTAGCGATCAACGACTTTCCAGATAATATAGATTTCAACATTAATCATAAAAGAACCTGTGAGTTAATAGTTACCGTACAATTCAATCCTTCCACCATACAATGTCCCAATTAAATATAAGACATGGATTTACTGTTAAGTCTTAATTTATTTAATCATATGTATTTCGATTAGAAAATGCACAACTCCAAATAATGCAAATTAGAAACCTCTTTCTAATTACATTCTACCTTGGCCAAGGATTCCTGGGTTGTCATTTAACGAATCACATAGGACATATCTCCTCTTTTACTAGAGGTGGTAGATTCTTTATTGATCATTCATTATCTCCATATGTAACTCATTACACCCAAGCATACCCTATATATGCCTTAAAAGGCCTTAAGGAATTAGTCAAAGTATAATTTGTTACATACAAGATACTATGATGATCTCAAGTCCAAGGATCACATGTACTACTATCACATTAGGAATTCCTATTGACAGGCGAGTAAAACTCCATTAGGTATTCCATAGCGAGTCACGTTCAGTGAACTTATTCTCCAATAAGCACCTACATACTTGCTTTAGTGTCTCCACACAAATGACCATGAGCTCAGTCATCCTCATCCAATGAGCAAGCAACATATGTACCAATCTATCCGGATTTACTAATCCCCTTTTTAGTAATCCCACGATTGGGAACTATTTTAGTTTTAAAGCTTTCTAAGAATTTAGATCTCATTAGCATGATCAACATCATGATTCTAAAAGCATTGCTTAAAACTATGGGTTATTTACATATTATAAAAACAACACCATGTAGATAATTAAATGCCTTTAATAAATAAATATTTTATTAATAAATAAATAAGATTGTTTACAAAGTATGTGCTTTATCATCATACATGATTGGCTTGTATGCACACTACTATCATCCAGTTTCTTCAAGATAATTCTAACTATCTCTATTACATAAATTATTTTTAAATAGAAACCTTGATCAGCAGTCAAGGGGAAGTACATAGAAGGGAGATAGAATCTTACACCGAGAATAAAATCAGAGAAGACGAAGTACTCAGACCCCATTTTATAAAACCCATACATTTAAGCATTCATCCAAAATAAAATCCAATCACATTGGTCATAGTCCATAATCAATCCCTTTTATTACCATACATATCATCATACGTATCGATAAAACTTATTCATCTCATGAAAGTAAATTCATTCCATATATGTATTAATATCAGTTAATGGACAAAAGTTTGCTAAACTTTATTTTTGGAAAAATGAACTCCTTTATTTCATTCAAAAATAATTCCAAATTAAACTCTTTAATTTTAGCAATTCTGAAATCTCATTTCATATAAAATAAACATCTTTATTTTAAACCTTTATTAATTAAAAAAAAATTCAGATTCTGTTAGTGTCGCAGCTGCGCCAGGAATATAAAAAGAACCAGCGCAGCTGCGCATCATGAAAAACCAGGCCAAGACACCGGCGCAGCTGCGCAGCATGAAAATCAGCACAGGACACTGGCGCAGCTGCGCAGCAAGAAGGCCAAGAACCGGCGCAGCTGCGCAGCTTCGCAGAATCAAAAAAAATTTGGTTGCCCAGAACTCGATCCAATCGCATATTATACATGTATAGAATCACATAGACTGATAATTAGCACAAGATTGGCTCTGATACCACTGTTGGGTTTGTACGTAACGCAATCATGCAATCAAATCACATAAATAGGGCGGAAGCGTAAAAAATTAGGTTTTCAAAAATTTATACAAACCCATTACCATGATCATTCTTGTGCATCAATTATCAGTGAATAAAGAAGGAGAAAAACAGAATTATACCTTTGAAGATACAAGCTTCCTCAGGTACAAGTTCTACTCCTTTGATTCCTTTGATTCCTCTGTAGTGGCTCCTTCCCTTGATCAATGTCAGCCACCCAAATGTTTGGCCTCTAACGGTGATCCACCAAGGAAGATGAAAAACTCAGTAAGATGGGTTATTGGCTTAACCCTTGTTTCTATCTCTATAGAATATGTGTACTCCCAACTCTTGAAAAATTCACGTACCTTATTTCTGATATAAGACTCTCTTATATAGATATTATGTTAACCCTCCTAATCCAATTAGAATAGAGTTTTATTTAATTAATTAATTAAATACTTTTAATTAATTTATATCCTAATCTTTATTAGGATTGAGAGACAGTACTGATATTATATTAATTCCTAAACCCCTTTAGAATTAAAATAATAATAATAATAATAATAATATTAATAAGACTCCTCTTATTAATTTATATTTAATATTTCTAAAATATTAAATAATAAACATTAAGCTATTTAATTTATTCTATCATCATAGATTAAATTAATTATACTTAATGCATTATTACTATCATGCCATTTTCTTCTTAAATAATTCTTCTTCCTTTTATGGTGTGACCCTTTAGGTTCTCCATATTAAACCGGTTGTGAATAAATCAATTAGAACAATTCTAATCTTATTTAAATAAACAAATTAAACTAATAATCTATTTAAATAAATAACATTTATTCTACAATAGGGATAAGCCTCCCTAGCGATCAACGACTTTCCAGATAATATAGATTTTAACATTAATCATAAAAGAACCTGTGAGTTAATAGTTACCGTACAATTCAATCCTTCCACCATACAATGTCCCAATTAAATATAAGACATAGATTTACTGTCAAGTCTTAATTTATTTAATCATATGTATTTCGATTAGAAAATGCACAACTCCAAATAATGCAAATTAGAAACCTCTTTCTAATTTCATTCTACCTTGGCCAAGGATTCCTGGGTTGTCATTTAACGAATCACATAGGACATATCTCCTCTTTTACTAGAGGTGGTAGATTCTTTATTGATCATTCATTATCTCCATATGTAACTCATTACACCCAAGCATACCCTATATATGCCTTAAAAGGCCTTAAGGAATTAGTCAAAGTATAATTTGTTACATACAAGATACTATGATGATCTCAAGTCCAAGGATCACATGTACTACTATCACATTAGGAATTCCTATTGACAGGCGAGTAAAACTCCATTAGGTATTCCATAGCGAGTCACGTTCAGTGAACTTATTCTCCAATAAGCACCTACATACTTGCTTTAGTGTCTCCACACAAATGACCATGAGATCAGTCATCCTCATCCAATGAGCAAGCAACATATGTACCAATCTATCCGGATTTACTAATCCCCATTTTAGTAATCCCACAATTGGGAACTATTTTAATTTTTAAGCTTTCTAAGAATTTAGATCTCATTATCATGATCTCATCATGATTCTAAAAGCATTGCTTAAAACTATGGGTTATTTACATATTATAAAAATAGCACCATGTAGATAATTATATGCCTTAAATGAATATTTTATTAATAAATAAATAAGATTATTTACAAAGTATGTGCTTTGTCATCATACATGATTGGCTTATATGCACACTACTATCAATGTGATGTCATTAACTTTCAAATCTTAAGTTCTCCTTCAAAAGTATACTAAATCCACAAAGGTCATTTAGTACATGTAAAGCATCACAACATATAATTCGTATGCAATTTAAACACATATCTAAACCTCATAACGTTCTCATATGGTAAGAATTTAAAAGATACTAGTTTTGGTCAAGTTCGTTTTCTCAAGGTTCTTAAGTTTCTTTCTTTGAAATCGTCGAAACCTTATAATCGTGCATGCTAGTGTGTTCAACACTTTAAACGTGCATTTCATGTTAATGTAACATGCTATTATGTTCATAATATCAGATTATATACATGTTAATTAGATGACAAAGTTTGCATTCAAAACTATAAGTTTCATCTTCAAAATATAAGTTTTCCTTTATAAACCTTTGAGTCTTTCAAACACGTATACTAGTGCGTTTAATACTCTAATCATGCATTCTATGTTCATATAAACCATACTATCATGTTTACCTAAAATCAGAACACACATACATGATATGTCCATAACAAGTTCACTTTAGAAATTTCTAAGTTCATTTGTAAACTTTTAATTCCTTTTATCATTTGAGGGCACTAACATGATTATACATACTTATCTCACATGAATGTGTTCAAACATGTGCTAATCTAGTTTCATGCTTAACCAAAAAAGGTACCATAAGCTAACATATAGCAGTTGCTAGCAGGAAGGCAAAAATAATTCTCCAGGACCTGCGCAGCTGCGCTGCCACCAGGTATAAACCCAGCGCAGCTGCGCCGATGCCTGGCTCAACTAGAGGCTTCGCGTAGTTCGGCAGAACTGAAACCCATCTCAGAAAATAATTTCAAAAATCTCTTCAAATATTCATATAACAGTTTCAACAAGTTTATATCATCATATAACACTTTAATACTTATATCTCATAATTCAATTACTAACAATTCAATAATCAAGAACTTTGAAAATTTTACAGAGAGTGAGAATGGGAGAGCATGAATTGGAATTTATACCTCTGCAATTGAAATGTCTTGCTACTATAATGAAACTCCCTCACTGATAACTCACAAACTTACTCACTATGAATGCTATCAATTTTATACTTGGAGAAAAATCTCAGCAATGTTAACAATGAAGGAAGAGAGCTCTATATATAGCCAATTCCTTACCCGGTTCTTGACATTGTTCCTCAAATCAAAACAATGGCAAACAAGATTATACAATGGGCAAAGAATGGTAGGTACGTAGTTGGTGATTCTCATCATATTCTCCACTCCCCCGTGATCATTGCTAGCTAAGGTTGCTAACTTTCAAGAAAAGGAGTAGAGTAGCCATGTGCTTGTTTACGTGAAGAAATGAGAGGATGGGCTCTTATTATAGGACAAGACCAAATACTCAGCAACTTGCAAATGGGTGTATATCATATATGTCCAACCCTTAGCCATAGAATAAAATACACTAAGTTATATACTATATATATACACATAGTATATACCTAGGTTATATGTGTTTATTCCATATACATTTAAATGGGTGTTACAATGTTATCTTAATTAGTAATTAATAATGAATAGGTACACAACATATAATCCATGTACATTTTTTATTAACACCAGATATAATTCAAGTAGGCCTTATTATTATTTACCATCATAACTGTTATTATAATTATTATAACAACTTAATAAAATCATTATTAATTTATAATTGATCTTATTATATGACAATAGGGTATACATGAATGTCCACATAGTGTCACATACCTTCAATTTACCTCATTTTGCTATATAGTCCATACTTGCAATATTCACCACATTAATATGTCACATTGCATTATGTATAATATAGATAGCTACCATATAGTAAAGGTTTAGTATCGCATGCTTGTGTATAACAGTAATTCAAGTAAATATAATAATATTATATTATTAGTTCTCTTACTCATTAATTATTAGTTATTCATAATAATAATTAAACAACACATTATCGATTAATTACTCAATATTGAAATTAATCACAATGTTCAATTCATGCCACTATATTCAAATAAGTGGAATATTTAAGTATTAATAATCTTATCAATTCTCTGATATTAAAGCCTTAGGGTTAGTCCACCAATTTAATTTTCTCATTAGTGACTTCCTTTAATCGTTTCAGAAATTCACATATCCACATAAGGTTTAAATAAACTCACAAAACTAACTCGTTAAAATTAAATCACATATTTAATTAATAAAGAGTTTAAAATTCATGGTCGTTACATTTCCTACTCGGTCAAGGATCTCAAATGGACCAATGAATCGTGGATTGAGCTTTCCTCTCTTCCCAAATCTCGTAACTCCTTTCCATAGAGCAACACGTAATAATACATGATCTCCGACATTAAATTCTACGTCTTTTCGATGAAGATCAGCATAACTCTTTTGTCTATCTTGTGCAGTTTGTATACGTTGTCGGATTATTTGAATCTTTTCCGTAGTCATACGTACTAACTCCGGTCCCAATAATGTTGCTTCACCCACCTCGTTCCAGCATACTGGAGAACGACCTTTTCATCCATACAATGCCTCGAATGGAGCCATGCCTATACTTGCCTGATAACTGTTGTTGTAGGAGAATTCCACCAATGGTAGGTACTTATCCCAACTCCCTTTGAAGTCTAGAACACAGAGTCTCAATAGATCTTCAAGAGTTTGAATAGTCCTTTCCGATTGCCCGTCTGTTTGAGGATGATATGCCGAACTGAATCGTAAATCCGTGCCCATAGCTTTTTGCAAACTGATCCAAAATCGTGAAGTAAATCTGGGATCACGATCCGAAACTATGGATACTGGTATACCATGCAATCTCACAATCTCATTCACGTACATACGAGCAAGACGTTCAAGGGAATAAGTCTCTCGTATGGCAAGAAATGAGCAGACTTGGTTAATCTATCGACAATAATCCAAATCGCATCTATCTCTTGAGAAACCTTGGGAAGACCTGTAACGAAATCCATGGTAATGTGTTTCCACTTCCATTTTGGAATCTCAAGTGGTTGCAATGGACCCTTTGGCACTTGATGCTCCGTCTTGACACGTTGACACGTTAAACACCTCGAGATAAACTCTGCGATCTCTCTCTTCATGTTGCTCCACCAAAATATATGTCGAAGATCGCGATACATTTTGGTACTCCCAGGACGGATTGCAAACGGTGTGTTGTGTGCTTCCATCATGATTCTATACTTCAAATCAAAATCGTTAGGAACACAAAGTCTGGAGTTGACTCGAAGTATTCCTTCTTCATCGATTCTTGCTTCAGGAATAGCACCTTCTTTCACCTTCTTATTCATCTTCATCAGCTCCGAGGTCTGTAGCTTAAGCAGCTTTAACTTTATCAATCAAAGCTGGTTCTACGCGTATACTTGACATCATCGCATGGGTCCCCGGAGTCTTGAACTCTATCTCCATCCTTTGTAAATCACACAAAATAGGCCTTGAAAGCATCGCATTCGTTCCCGCATATGATCTTCTACTCAACGCATTAGCTACAACGTTCGCTTTTCCAGGATGGTATTGGATGGTATGGTCATAATCTTTCAATAGCTCAAGCCAACGTCGTTGTCGCATGTTGAGTTCCTTTTGGGTGAAGAAATATTTAAGGCTCTTATGATCCGTATAGATCTCTACTTTCTCCCCATATAGGTAGTGTCTCCAGATCTTTAACGCCAAAACGACAGCTGCCAACTCTAGATCATGAGTAGGATAATTCCTCTCATATTCCTTGAGTTGTCGCAAGGCATAGGCTATGACTTTCCCATGTTGCATGGGAACACATCCTAATCCTTTACCTGAAGCATCGCTGTAAATGACAAATTCATCCGAACCAGATGGTATCGTCAGAACAAGTGCCGAAATGAGTCTCCTTTTGAGCTCTTGAAAGCTCTTCTCGCATTCCTCGTTCTATACGAATTTTGTATCTTTCCGAGTCAGCTGAGTTAATAGAGTAGCGATCACGAAAATCCTTCCACGAATCTCCGATAATAACCAACTAAACCCAGAAAGCTACGTACTTCGGTCACCGACTTCGATTGCTCCCAACTTTGTATTGCTTGAATCTTCACCGGGTCAACAGATACTCCACGTTTTGATACCACGTGCCCAAGGAATGCTACCTCCTCAAGCCAGAATTTGCATTTATTCAGC
This sequence comes from Panax stipuleanatus, assembly GCA_020205555.1. NCBI lineage: Eukaryota > Viridiplantae > Streptophyta > Magnoliopsida > Apiales > Araliaceae > Panax > Panax stipuleanatus. The sequence goes on from CM035118.1 coordinate 35,584,756, forward strand.
TTGGCATATAGCTTGTTTTCACGAAGCCTTTGAAGTACCAGCTTCAAGTGGTGGTCATGATCTTCACGGCTTTTGGAATAGATGAGGAAGTCATCAATAAAGACAACCACGAACTGATCCAAATATTCTTTGAATACACGGTTCATCATATCCATAAAAGCATCAGGAGCATTAGTCAATCCAAAAGACATGACTAAGAATTCATAATGCTCGTATCGAGTTCTGAAAGCAGTCTTTGGAATATTCTCAGTTTTAATCTTTAACTGATGATATCCAGAACGAAGATCGATCTTTGAAAAGAATTGTGCACCTTGTAACTGGTCGAACAGGTCATCAATACGAGGTAACGGATACCTATTCTTGATGGTGACATGGTTCAACTCCCGATAGTCAATACAAAGTCGCATACTCCAGTCTTTCTTCTTTACGAATAAAACAGGAGCACTCCAAGGAAATGTACTAGGACGTATAAAACCGATATCTAACAACTCCTGTAGTTAGACCTTTAACTCCTGAAGTTCAATAGGAGCCATTCGATATGGGTTTTGAAAATGGGTTTTGTACCAGGTTCAAGGTCAATAAAGAATTCAACTTCACGTTCCGGGGGTAAACCGGGAAGTTCTTCGGAAAATACATCAGGAAACTCATTAACAACAGAAATATCATTCAAACCTGACGTATTCTGGTTTAGATCAGTGACATGGGCTAAGAGAGCTTGACATCCGTTTTTTAATAAACGAATAGCTTTATGACTTGAAATAACATTGATTGATTTTAGTGGTTTGGTTGTTTGAATTCGCACAATAGGTTGGTTAGGAATATGAAAACTAACAACCTTACGAAAATAATCAATTTTGGCATGATAAGTGGTTAACCAGTCAATTCCTAAAATCACATCAAGTGCAAGTATTTTCAAAGATATAAGATCAACAGGTCGGGTGAGGGTACCAATTTGAATCAAGCAAGATTTATAAACTGTGGATGTAATGAAGGTTTCTCCTAACGGAGTTTCAACAGATAAGTCAAAGTCTAATTTCTCAGAAGTCAAGTTCAAACGTTGAGCACAAGCAGGTAAAATAAAAGAATGGGTAGCACCGGTATCTAATAAGGTATAGACTTCGCAAGAGTTTATGATTAGCTTACCCGTAATAACCTCATTCGGGTTCCTCGCTTGTTGGGCAGTTACGACAAAAGCTCTTCCAGGAACCACTGACTTTGACTTGTCAGGGACAGGCTTTGGAGTCACCATCCCTGCTGGACTTGGTTTCGCTACAGGACACACTCGAGCTATGTGCCCTTCCTTTCCACAGTTATAACACACCTTGGATTGCTGTGTGCAGTTGGGACTGATGTGTCCCTCTTGTCCGCATTTATAGCATACGACCGGTCGCCGTTCTCCTCCCCTAGAAATAGTTGATGTTGGTGCTGCTGTCGACGTTTTCACGTTCTCATTGTTGTACCTTCTCTTCTTGAAATCTCCCCCCGACTCGCTTCTTTTATTATCATGGCCACGATTACTACTGGAGTGGTTACCGTTTCTGTCATGATACTTTTCTCCCTGCTAGTTGTCATTGTTCCGATGACTGCTGCCACATGTACGACCTTAATTGTTGTCCCTTGGTTGAACATAATCATTATCTCGTTCTAACAATTGGGCTTTGTTCACCACATCTGAATATAAAGAAAGTTTGTGAGAAATGAGGTACTGACGAATCTCGGGTTTCAAACCTCTTAGAAACATCCGTGTCATACGTTCCTCATTATCAACCAAATGAAATGCGAACTGGGATAACTCCGTGAACTTAGCCTCGTACTGGGACACAGTCATGTTATTCTGTTCCAGTTTGATAAACTCTACCTCCTTCATATGACGAATACTTTCGGAAAAGTACTTGTCATTGAACAGTTTCTGGAACTCCTCCCAAGACATCTTGAGTGCGGCAGGCTGGGTACGCTTCACAGATTTTCACCAGTAATCTGCCTCTCCACGGAACATAAATGTGGCGAATGGAACCTTTTGCTCCTCCGTGCATCCCAAGACATCAAATATCTTGGTAATTTTCTTAACCCACGTTTTCCGCCTTGATTGGATCTGGCTTTTCCAAAAATTCTGGTGATCCCAACTCTTTGAACTGCTTGGCAGTGATAAGCCGCGAGTTGTTATTATTTCCACCTGTATTATGAACATGAGTCTCCCTCGTCTGGTTTTGCATGAACTGTAAAAAGCTTCTAAACATCCCATCGTTCATCGTTTGATCGGTGGGGTTGTTTACAGGAGAATTATTGCCTTCCTGTTGCACGTTCTCTTGGTTGGTGATAAAAGGTGTCTCAACGGTCTCATTCACTCCATTGTTTAGATTTTCAGCTGCCATTCTCAAATACTGCCATAAAACAAGGGTTAATTAAATAAATTAACATATCAAATATTAACCCTATATTCCGACCGATCAATTAAATAATCAAATAAGCTTAGGTAGGACACACACTCGCGAAGGATTTACTCGTATCTCTCCTCCTAGTTCTATTTCCAGATCTCTGCTAGAGATCATATCCCTAAGCTCTGATACCAACTGTGACGCCCCCAAAATAGGTTCAATACTCAACCCATTCTGAGTCATCAAATACATAGTACATAATCCAAATACAATCTTTTATAACATACGGTCGTGTAAAAAATACGACCACACAAACTATGAGTTTCAATACAAATCGTATATAATACGAAATATAAACACTCAAATTCATTTCTTATTCATCACAATTATTGTCCCACTATTTTATAGAATAGTGAGAACTTCTACAGATCTAACTTTGATCATCACACTGTTTTTCGACTAGTCCCCGTGATATTCTCATTTCCTGAAGAGAACAATGGAAGAAAATGGTGAGCTCAACTAGCCCAGTAAAGAATATTATGACTAAGATAATGGAAAATAAATTATCGTTAGTCTTCAACAAATCAGATAAAATATTATGGACAACAAGTTTTAGATCAACAACTGCAGCGGAAATAACAATTCATTAGAAGAGTTGAGTAGAGAATGAAGTCTACTATCTTCTATGATTTAAAAGTCTATCATTAATATTTTATCCCCGTAACATCAATCAATATACATCTCGAACCAAATATTCATCTTTGCACTACGGGCCAAAGATATTCATTTGTATCACCAGTTGGTCATGTTCATCTCAACACCTGTCCATCTTTGCACTACGGACCAAAGGTATTCATCAGGTAATCATTCATCTTTGCACTACAGGCCAAAGATATTCATCAAGTAATCATTCATCTTTGCACAACAGGCCAAAGATATTCAGTTATATCACCATTTAAGACTAAGGATGATGAAAAATAATACAAATAACGAATCCAGTGAGATAAAGGACAAATATTAGGGATTCGTAATTTAGTTTATCCAAGTTCAATAATACTCTGTAATAATCAATTGTGAAGCAAAATTGAAAAATGAAGATCAAAACTTGGATCCAATCAAAGATAAAAAAAAATATTCTTTTACCGTGAATAGTAACTCGACATGAAAAGATAAAAATTTCACGAAAAAGTTTAGAAAATTATTCCGGTGAAATGATACTAGATGAAGCGCAAAACTCAAGAAATTTCTATCATTTTAGGAATTATAGAAGCAATACTTACCGTAGTAAGTTTAGATTTAGGAATATGAAATGAAATATTATTACTTCCATAATATGGAATATGAAATAAAATAATATTCTTTATGAATATTGAAAGATAATAACATCATTTACTCGAAAAATAATATCCCTTATCTTAACGGAGAGTAGTTTTAACTAGAATATCGGATATTATGTGGACGAAAACTTGCACTGCTATCAACACTCAAAGTATCTAAATACTCACAAAAAATACACTCGAAATTATACAATTTTTTTTTTAATTCTGGTGTGATTTTTATTTCTAACTAAGTACCCTATTTATAGAAAAATGCCAGAACACCAGTATTGACTTAATTAACCAAATAATAAATTTCAAGCTCACACCTTTGAAAAATGTCATCCGCACACCACACTTTACAAAGCCTCCACCAAAATCAATTCTCACATGTTTATATAATATATATATATATATATATATATATATATATATATATTAAAATATTTATTTTCAAAATTTTAATAATTCATAATAAATAGCCCTTTTATCAGAAAAATACGAACCTTATGTTCATTTCATATGAAATTTAATTCTCTACAACTTTGTAGAAGAAAATTTTTCCAAATTTTGAACGAAAAATGACTCAAATTTATATACGGATGATTTTTCTAGCATCCTTGCTTTGACAAAAATGTGCAGCACATTCCTTTGGAAAAAAAACAAGTCTTCAAAGCCATCATCCACATTTTCACCAATCACATAAAATTATTATATTATCACATTATAATTTTATAATATAATATTATAATAATATATTTAAATAAATTATTTTATCAGAGAAAATAAAATGCCAACTTTCAACAAATATCACATGCTAAAAATTCTTCCCTTTTATATCAAAATTGAAATAGATATTTTCTTATCATTTATATCAAAAATTAATTATTCACAAATAATTTTACAGAACTACAATATTGACAACCAGGTCGTTCCCAGGAAAGAGGGGGTCTTTCGATAAGGATTTCTCCTTACGCGCAATTAATCAACCCTTTTCCTAGACAGAACTTCCTTAGACATTGCCAATAATGCTATCTAATAATATTATTCAAATAATATGAATTATTGATTTGATAATTTAAAATAATGCACAATGACAATTATTGAATCACTAATATAAAATAGTAAAGTAGCAATTATTGATATAAAATATCAACGTAGCAAATATTGAACTAATAAAATATTATGCAATTATTGAATCAATAATATAAAATATTGAACAGTAATTACTGTAATAATAATTGAGTAAGTGTCTTCCTACGTAAGAATCAATAATTTGAAATAATGTGCAATACCGTGTGCTACTGTGCAACACCGCGTATTACTGTATTTTAACCACTGGATATTTCAACAGTTTAACGGTAACAGTTTTGCCGTTATTTTTATAAAACTTACTTCTGTCGCTTTCTATATCCTACATTTATTCTGTTGTGGGGTCCACTAATGACTGCGCCGTCGTACGAATATTCTCCGACAAAAAAAATATTCCTCGACCAAACGAATTTTCCCCGACAACAATGAATATTTTATTATCACTTGCTAACTTTGTAAAATTTGCACATTCCACCCATAACTTTTCACATTTATCAAATCAACACCTTACTATTTCAAAATAATATATAAAGAAGATTAAATCTTTATTCATAAAAGTTGGGGTCTTACATTTAAAGTATTTCAAATGTATGTTTAGTTGTTGTTGATGGTGGATGATATAATATAATGACAAAATTATCACACATTCAGTCCATTGAAATTGATTTTATTCCACCACCTCTCACATGAAATAAAAATCAAGAAGGTGAAATAAATTTTCATTTCATTGGAATAGTTTATCCTCCAAAATAATTATTAAATTCACTATTTTTCATTTCATTCCTACTTCCATTTCATTCCCTCCATCCAAACATAACATAAATCTTTTATCCAACCCTTTAAATTATCCTAAACAAAATAAACATAACACGCGATAATTTTAAATTCTCTTGAATAATCTCTTTCAAAAAATTCTCTTGAATAATCTCTTTCAAAATATAAGACGAACTATTTGATCCTAAAAGTAATAATCCTTGAAAATATTATTCTAAAATTATAATTCTTACAAAGAAAATGATCCTGAATGAGCCATCACATATAACTTTTTTATTTTAAAAAATTCAAAAAATAATTAATTAAATATTAAAAAAGCCAAGTCTAAACAACTCTTGGCTCTAAACAACTCAAGCCGACACCTCACCGTTGAGCTTCTGGTTCATTTAACGAACTCAAGTTGAACTCGAGTCAGACTTGATCAAATCGAGCCAAACAAACTCAAGTCAGACTTGATCAAATCGAGCCAGGCTTGCGTACAAAAGTTCTAAAGTTCAGGAACAGAATTTATATAACTAAAAATAGCAACTTTATCTATTCAAACTAAATCACGAGTAACTAGATCAATCTACTTTATACTATATTCACATATAAAAAAAATGAAATAACAACAATGCATTACAATATAATAAAGCATTTCAGACTAAATACACTGTCGTGGTCTTTAAGTACATCAGACTCGCATCGAGTATAAGCTTATGGATAACTGGTTCGCCATTTGTATTCTAAAATACAGGCTTCAGCAAAGCGAGAATCTAATGGCATAGTTGCCTTATAAAATGGGTTAGATAAGGAACATATGTAAGTTGGCCTAGGAGGGCAATATATTTACTAGAGTATATAATTTCGAAACCAGCAGTATTGTAGTAAGTGGGAGCATGGTTCCATACGTCACAAGACAGTACTGGTGACTCTTCATGGCTCTCCCATCTGTATCAACTGAGGTGGAGACTTTAGTAATTTCTTTAGTGTCTCAACAATGCTCCTAAAAGATGGCCGTTGAGCGGGATCACTGTCAAGAAACATCATAAAACTTCATTAAAAAAAACGCAGATTAACAGAAGAAAGATTGTCTTGATAATTATATGAGCATACATGATAGTTAACCTACTGTAGGTTCGAAAACATCCAAAAAATCCAAAACAGGTAATGAGGCACACGTCACTGTTAACGTCACCACAACCCAGAACACTGTTAACATGTCACCACACCCCAGAACGCTTAAAGGTTGGATGCTAAGGGATACGATGGATGGCAAATGCATCAGCAAACATTACATGTAGGAAAAAAGGCATGCATAAACATGGAGTTTCATGTAATTCTTTTAAAGTATTCAAAGAATAATCTCCAAATATTTTGCTTTTTATTTTGTTCTGCTACCTTTTCTATTTCTGTTCTAGTCCAAGAATAGAAAAATATCAGGTATTTTCTACCCTTTATTTAATTATGCTATTGCTATCTCTCCCTTTCTTTTTAACAAATAATCATTGCACGCACACACATACGCTATGTACAGATTTTGGGTATGGAATGGAATTCTTTGAGGTGCTAAACCCCCAGACCTTGCCATCAAAGCTGCCAAGATGGCTAGTAATTACGAATGAAAAGGAAATACATGGGAGCTCTTAAGACCATGAGAAAGAATGTGGTCTAGTTGGGTTCAAATTTGAACAAAAGTTAAACCAAGACTCGAGTCACAAGTATAGGTTGATACCTGTTGAACATTTGCCTTAGCAACAATATTTGATTAAACGCAAAATATTTTTTAAGATTAAAGAGAGGAAACGAGTCCTCCAAACAACTCTGTTTCATGTTGGATTCAAACTCTTAATATACCCTTTTATAGCATTATAAAGCAATACAAATCATATTTGACATAGGAAGACATTCTTACTCGGCCCAACAAGATTCCATAAGAGAGGCCAAAATTGGAGAGGTATCCTGTGGAATAGTAAGCCTTCTATTTTGGAAAGCTACAGCTCCAACCACCTGGAAGTTGACAAGGTGATGTCAACCAACAAAAGCAAAGTACTTGCATGACTGATTGATGACAAGAAAATAAGAAAAAAGTTAAATATATAAACATAGATGTGCGAAAAACTCATTAGGATTAACCTGCGCAGGGCCAAGTCCACTCCATGGCTGCTGCATAGTCACAAGCTCCCATAAAATCACTCCAAAACTATAAACATCAGACTTCTCGTTTGAGGGTTCTCCACGAAGGAATTCAGGGGCCATCCACTCAGGCTGAAATGGAAAGCAAGAGAGTTACATGCTGATTGATGCACTGGGAAGAAAATGTTGAACCTGCAAGATTTTTATCAAAACGTCCGACTTTCTATCGAGGATGAAGATGGATCCCACAGCTGATCATAGATATAACCATAGGTACCAGAAAGGAATAATAAGAATACAGAGGATAAAAGAGAGAGGAACAGAATTACGTTGAGGAAGCCAAGTCTTTTATATGATAAATATCCTAATAAGAAGTACTTTACTTAAAACAGTGTTGCCAATCAAGAAAGGAAGAATTAATGAACTTCTGTTACAAGCAGCTACAAACACCATTCAAGTTTCCAATCAGTTTCGGTCATGTCCATTCATCGCATACCATAATTACAATTAAATGTAAGGGTATACCACTAGCTAAATTTCACTGGACACATGATACATCTGAGAGTTTGTATGCCCAGAACTTTTTTTAATTAGTAAGTAGGAAACCAGAGAACCTCTTTTAAGTTCTAAAAGATATGTCATGACTCGTGCATCATTTCAAGCATTCTTATTTCAACGAAAATATTTGATGGATAATATGGATCAGTGAACCGGTGAGGGCCTGTCAGTCACATGGATTAAGAGAAATAGGTTCTAATTTTTGTGAAAATACAAAGCATCTGTTCCATAATTATCTATTTCATTTAGTTTAATTTTCGAAATATAAAGAAACAAGTGTTCTGCCGTGTGAACAGGCACAAACATCAATAAAAGAGAGAGTGTATGTGGTTTGTGTGAGAAACTTACCGTTCCAGCAACTGATTTTGACGATATAAAAGTATTGGCTTTGAATCTCGACAACCCAAAATCACATACCTAAGCATGATACAAATTATGAGATTACTTTCTTATTGGCTAATTTGGGAGTTTGAAACAATTATACATTCATCACTATAACCTTTATACCTTCACAGTCCAATTTTTGTCAACCAACAGATTTGGAGATTTAAGATCCCAGTGTACTATAGGCGGGTTAAGGCAATGAAGATAATTGATACCCTTTGCCTGCATGAAGCACAGACCAAAAACTATTTTATAACTGTTTCAGTTAGTATAAATAAAAGTAAATGTAAGATTCATTCATTACAAACCACATCCAGAGCCATCCTTAATCGTCGCCTGGGATCCAAAGTTTCCCCAGCCGATGGCCGGTGTATGAGACGGTATAGACTACCCCTGTTTCACAAAATTTAGATAAACAGAGGTTAGAATAAACAATCTGCCAAATTGACATTGATAAAATTGTGACACACTGAATAAATAACTCACCTAGGAAGATATTCTGTAACAATTGACAAATGTGGGCGCTTCGTAACAGCACCCATGAATAGAACAACATTTGGATGACGGACACGCTTCATTATTGCAACCTTTAAAATAATCAATCACAGCTTTAGATATGGCCAGTAAAGACAAGTATATCTTTGACAAAAATGGTTCTAGTTAAAAGACCATGTAACATACATAAAACCAGCGTAGATTCAAAAAGATTAGCAAGGGCTATAATTCAATACAGTTTGCTGATACATGGAAAAAACACATCTTGTGAACTATACAGAATTCACAAACTTTGATATTGTAAAAAAAAATTGTGCAGATGTTATATATGTCCTGATACAACATTAACTTCACAGAATATTTTGAAAGAAACGAATCTTTATTTTGTTCTTGGCTACATCCGTTCATAAAAGTCTCTTATGCATTGTTGATTTTTCTTTAGAAAAATTTAGGTTTGGAAGAACTAACGTACATATAAATTTGAAAAACAAATGCAGATTACTAATTGAAGAGCTAATGATTAAACAGAACTATATTTTAATCCATACCTCCCTCAGAAACTCTTTTAGCTGATCATCATGAAAATCCTGAATGCTTAAAACCTTCACAGCAACATCCTGCAATAAAACTTGACCATATTACAATAGCATATTTGATTCATCTACTTGTATATCGGGATGAAAATAAATTTATTGTTTAGAAGAGAAAAATGAGACACGAGCTATTTAACTTTTTTTTCCCTTTCTTTCTTTTCTTTTTTTTTTGGTAAAAGAGCTGCTCAAGATGCGACTATTCCACATGAGATTACATGTTAACAAAGTGAATAGAAACTTTAGAGAACACCAGTCAGCCATCTACTGACACCTGCAAACAGGCACAGACTAGTAACCTCAGAGAAATACTACATATGTAAACTTAAAATCATGGAGGAACACTAAGCAAAATCTAAGTGAATGAGATTTTAGGGCTGGAGTTTTAGCAATGGGATGAATGACTCCATTAATCATCAGATATTTAAATTAGAGCTGAATGTGCCTGTGCCTGATAATCAAAATGCAGTGCTTTAATATTTACAATAGAGCTGAATGTGTAAAAAAGTTTGTGCATGTTCTTTGATACTCATCCATGTACATGAGAATCAAAAATGCGGCATTATCGGTTATCACTAATGCAAGTAACTGCTACTCTTCATAAGACTTATTTTAGTCACCAAAGAAAACAAAGGTGTGTGATCATATTTTTGTACAATCTATCAAGTTTACATTTCATATCGTTTGAAATAAATTAAAAGTATATTTGGTTAGGCAATTGGTAATTGCCTAGGAATAATTGTCTTTGTGTATAAAAGAGCTTTTTATCTATAAAACGTGGCATGTCTTCATATCACCAAAAAGGAAACCTCACATTTTATAACAGTTCAGCTGCACATTGAAAAAAACAATCAACTTCACAATTGGTTTATGTCAACAGAATCAGACTTTACTCTATCCTCACAACACTGGCAATGAATGATTAAATAGCAATGATATAATACTAACCGATCCATGCCATTCAGCACGATGAACTGTTCCAAAAGAACCTGTGAAGGGGAACAAAATGTATATTAATTACTTCAATTAGTTTTGAGAAAGTAAAGTATGGATAATTTCAAGGAAAGAATAACCAATAAATAATTGCGGAATAAGTACCAGCGCCAATACGCTCCTTGATATGTAATTCATCCCATGAGATCTCAAGCCAATCCATTGCAAGAGAAGGCTCAATAGTCAAGTATCTTGGGACAGTAACAGAAGAAAATTTTCCTTGTTTCTCGAGTCTACTCTCAACCTCCGACAAATCTGATTGTCCCGAGAAGTTCACTTTTGGTGGTTGTATGCCAGCATTGCTTGTAACTATGCTCTCAGATACAACTATTTCTTGGTCTCCACCAGGTATAGAATATTGATCCATTAGTATACCCCCAGAAGCAATGTCTACGGTTTCAAGTGATGTTAGTCCTTCAGAATTTTGATTAATTGGACTGTACATGGTCTCTTTTCTATTTAGACGCAAGCTAGCATCATCGACTCCACACCCTTCTTCCTTGCTGCCTGCAAAAGATTAATCTCAACAGAGGTTCTATGTTGAGAATAATATTCTGAGATCTTGAGATCCCAGATATTTACACCAAAGATTTATATATTGCTTAATATACAAGAACTGAAGGTCATCAAGCTTCCCCCATATGCTAAAGCAACCTTGTGCTGAAGAAAAAAAGGCAACCTGCTCAACCTATAGATGGATGTTCTACATTTTCTACAATCTAATGCAAAACAATTCAAGCAGCGACTACAAATCCAAATCTTGTTTTTCTTTTTCTTTTCAAAGAAAATACAACAGTAATAATGGTTAGCCGTTAGCATTAACAGTACGATCAATAAAGCATATCCTATTCACGATTATTAATTGAGATACCATGTGACAACCCGAGAAATCGGATAACCTTGTAATTAGGCTTTCGATGTAAATATCTAATAAAATACAATTTTTTTGATATTATTATGTGTTATGTTTTTCTAGGTTGATTAATGACCTAGTTTACGTGTTACGTAATTATGTACGAGTGTTGGGAGTTTTTGGGAGAAAATAAATTTTTCCGAGAAAAACGCTAAAACACTATTCATAAAAACGCAGAAAACACTCATAAATGTTCTTTTTCGAAAATTTCGAATAGCATTTATTTGAGAAGGGGATATGAAATTTCTAATAAAAGTTTTTTCACGAAAAAGCCGTAAAAACACTATTCACGAGAAAAACGCTTTTCTGTTTTTTTTTCAATTTTTTGAAGAACGACATAGAGTTTATTCGAGAAATGGGATTGGTGGCGAAGTCGAATTTTCATTAATTTGAGTTAGATCTAGCAAACGGAGTATGGTCATACCATAGTATCATCTCAAATCACATATTAGTAGGCAAAGACACTAAGGATCTCCAAGTCATTCATTTAGCTGTTGGTATTATAGCCACAATGACGGTCTCAGTTTCAAAGGGGTGGTTTAGGTAATTAAGTGTGAAGTTAAGTTATATAAACTTTTTTCTAAAAAAGTTATCTAAAACTAATCGTGTCAAGTCTTCCCACCAAATAATTCATTAACCTCTCAGTTCTTGATGCATAGAGAATTGATAGCTAACTTCAAGGTTCGCAGTAGAGAACATACCGGGATAAAGAGGGTTTCCAGCAGTATCATTTGCGTTTTCCGACTTCAGGATTTGACAAAATGACACATCATCCACGCAACATAGTTGAAATTCCTTTAAATGAGAAATCTGAAATGGTGAAGGCACTGAAGAAAGTACACCTCCATTGATCGAAGAATCCGGACCATGGACATTTCCTGGCTCCCCAACTAGATCAACTACAAACTCCCTGTCAAAAAGTATAGATGTGTATAAAGAAAACTGAACAACATGCAATAGATATATAAAAGACCAGAAGACACAATACAGGAAACCTATCAAATTTCAAACACGAGAACCACCTCGTATGGAACATATGATGACAAATTAATTAACTTCCATGTATGTAGTCAGCTCCCATTTGAACCCTTCAAGATCCCAATATAATGGTTAAATCTAGAGGCCCAAATTATAGTTACATACAAAGCAAAAATACTTCTCTGGCAATAATGTATCCGCACAATTTTCTGTATCGCATACCAACACTCTTGGGTACTTTGTCCTAACTTTTGAAGGTGTTATTAATTTGAGATTTAGAGTTCTTCACCAGGAATGAACACTTTTTTAAGGGAATATGCAGGAGCAAGGGGTATTAATCACCATAGATGTTTGTACCTGATTAATATATAGAACATTTTATATGATATCTAATATATCATTGAAGTATTCATATCCTATTTTCCCCAAAAATATCGCACTGACGTATCCTTATCCCATATCCATATCTGTGCTTCTTAGATTTTACAGATATATCAGTAACTATGTTGTGCCATGTATAAATATAAAACCAAAAACACCAACAGTCGGGTCTTGGATATTTTGCTCAAGAGAATAAAAAAGCTAGGAAAAAAAATCAAGTAAATAAATCAAACATCCCCAAAGTTTCTACCAATATAACAAAAGCCAAAAGTAATGAATTCATAGCCCGATCTATTAGGGCCAAGAGTGAGCAAGTCACCACCCTTGAATATGAAAAAGTTTTGTTAAGATAGAGAGGTGTATAAAAATTGTGCTCACCCATAAATGAATTTTTTTAAATTGTGCCAACCCATTTGACTTGAGTCTCTTCTCTACTAAGTCCAAGTCTCAAACCTCTTCAACCCACCTTCAATCTTTCACTCATATCACTCCTCTCCTTGGAAAAGGAGTATGTATCACCACTAAAAATGAGGCGATTATAAATCAATTTCAGAAATGAAGTATTGAAGAATGAAATTGTAATGATTTTAAAGTAATTTTATTGGAATATTCATTTGGTAACTTTTATTAATTTTATTTATTATAATCTTTTTAGTAATCATGTTTAGTTATAAGAGTGAGCACGCTCAATAAAATTTCTGCATCTGTCGCTCAATGAATTGTAATAACAGGATCAGTACATGTAAGATTGAACAAGATTTTCCACTTATCATTTTCTGCTATTAACATTGAGTTATGTCCTGCAAGAACTAGCAGATCCAGATAATGATAATGAGAAAATATATATTTATGGCAGCAGATGCAGAAGAGGAAGATGTGTAAAAGTTGGAAGACGTATGTGACCTTTGGAACTTCTTGTCATCCTCAATTTTAACAAGGCATGAAGAGCGATGATCTTCAACACAATACTTGCAACCTCGAGCTATCCGGCACGGAAGACCTATGGAATCTGCCAATTTCTGTCATAAAAAAGTCTCACCCAATTAGTATCCTGGTCCTGTTGTTTTTCACCTTAATTAATCAGGCTCTGCAAGAACAACCTTATAACACACACACACACATCGAAGGACAAATAAAACAACCAATAAACCAGCACCTACATGGCCTTCCCTCTAAAGCACCAAGAAATAAAGAAAAAAGACGATAATTTATCAAAAAACAAAAGTAGTATACCAAGGCACATACGCTCTTTTCTATTTGGTATATTTAGATTCTTTTCTATTTGTAATATCAAATCTTGCTTCACCCCAAAAAAGTAATAGAAAAACCAAATACATGTTCAAATATTTTATTTATATAGTGCTTTAAGTCCTACTGATTATATGTCTATATTCGGATGTCCCTCTGTTCCATATATATAGGAAAAAGTTATTTAGTTATTGAAATGAAGAGGTATACAGAATACCGATAGTTTGCTTGAATTAATCTGATGAATCCTTTCACTAATAGGTGACATCCTGGACACTTCACTTAGCCCTAAGTGCCTGTGTCCAATGCTCGACACCAGGACAATGGTGTGGGTGTTGGACACTTCATTTTAGTGTGTAAAATGGGCAAAAATGATGACTCTTCAAGGTACCCATGTTCGATCAGATACTCCATCCAAGTACATGTAACTTAGATGACATCTTCATCAGTCAAATACAAAAAATACGGTTCATTCAGAACTCTATACCATAACAAACATTTTCGTGCCATAGTTAGGTAAATTAACTTATCTCGAGACTAAGTGAGCATGTATACATCATCAAAATTCAGAACTCTTTAGTTATCAAAAATAATATAAAATCTCAACTCTTTAATGTTTGACCCTAAAACAAAATTACCACATTATAGGGGCTCATACTAGAAGCCAATAATTCCAATTGAACAAGATGACTCGTTAGAAATATTATTATGGTCATGCAGCACAAGGTGTACAACGCTATTACAATAGTCAATGTAGAACTGAAACATTCGAGCAGCAATATTATGGATCTTATAATAGTATCCAAGCTTAGCTAATCTTACACCTTTAATATCCAACCAACTGAAGATCTCTATGTACTCCCATATATGTGCAAACTGAATGAGCAGATAATTTAATTATAGCTTCAAAGACACAGATAAACAATCAACCAAAGGTGGATACACACACACACACACACACATATATATATATATATAGAGAGAGAGAGAGAGAGACAATGAAACAAAATAAAGATTTGTAAAACAATATTGATTTCACCTTGAAAAGAATAGCCCGATGCCTACAAAGACCCATGGACAGACTGCCAACGGGGACCACAATACACTTCCGCAGTTCCCTTAATTTCTTGCTAACCATTTTCCAACGCATGTGGAGATCACCTTGTTCCAGTGGAAAAGAGCCCCTTAAATTTAAAATAAAAAATAAAATTAGCACATTTACAAGCAAGCACATAAACGCTCAGCAAGATAGTAATTAAGCTAAGAAGATTGTTCACACTTAAACCTATACCCCATATAGACAGCAACAAGTTTTCCAAGTTTCTCCACTAACACTAACGTATTTTCCGCAGTAAAATATAGTTCTTGTGCTTTATCTTCTAACTCCCTAAGCCGTGAGTCCCCATATCGATCAACAAGAACCACCTCCATTGATGTATCACTAGGTTCAACAGATTTAAGTGCCATCAAAGGCGGCAATCGCCTACCTTCCTCCAATTCATTGCATAACACCCACAGATAAGGATTCATTCCCAGAATGTTATAGAATCCATCTGATATCTTATCACTATATGACAAGCAACCACTAACCTGAAAAATCAAGTTATTGCACACATTATAATATATATATTTAATAGATAGAAAGAAGAAAAGGGGAAATAAAAGAAAATAAGATGGAGACCTTATATGAGCGTAAAGTTCCAATACTCCATGTCAAAGTGAAATGAGAGGCCTTTTTTAGAAGTCAATGTTTTGAGAAAGGATTTCTGTTTAACATACTGGTCAACATCACATTTAACTTGGATAGAATGAGATTTTGGTACTTTACGTCCAGAAAGAGAAAATAAACTATCATGCCACCAAGTAAACAACTGTGATCCATTTATCATGTAGTATTAGCTGATATGAACACATGTTTTAATCCTAGGTTTAGCCTCATCTACAATTCGTAGTGGTTAGCCTGTCTAGGTCGTGCCAGGTATCAGCCTCTCCAGCTCAAATTATGAGATGTATTTAAATTGAATATGAGCGCAAAAGCGTCTAACCTCCCAGGCAGCCGCCTAGGCACCTGGGTACTCCAATAGTTGAATACCCGCTCAAGTGAGCGCTAAACATTTTCGAATTACTCAGGCAGCCAAACCACCTAAGCTTGTTAACTTTTGAAGAAATGATACACACTTTAAACAATATTTCTATAATTAAAATTACTCAACCACAAGTTTCATGGCATCTAAGATAATTCATCTAAAGGAGATCAAAATCAGCAGTTTATGGTATGAGGATTTATTTGGTCTCTGCTGAAGATGTTAGTTCAATGAAGATAATAAAACCAAAAGAACTAGAGTTGGAAAAAGAAGCAAAGAACATCTTGCTGTCCAGTAATTTTTTTTAATCATTACATCAAGCAATATATGATACTTCCTCCGTTCCTTTTTGATTAACGTTTTAGGAGAAAACAAATTAAGTAATGTAACTAATGCTTTGTCTAGTTGATTAAATTGGGTATAAAAACTCAATATTACACCCTTCTAAAATTTATTGGAAAGATGAAAAGAGAAATAAATTAGTACTCCATATTAAATATTTTGGGATAATATCATAAGGAAATCTTCAAATGACAGATAATAAAGAATAAATTTTACTCTCTAAAAAGCGAAATTAAAAGGAACGGAGGGAGTATGGTCGGAACTTGGAACATGTAAGGGAAAATAGAGGAAACCGAGATAAAAAGAGATACAAAATTTTTCAGCATTCCAACAACTTACTTTTGTCATTACTTTTTCAATTAAATCTTTAAAAGTGTAGATAGACGAGTCTACATTCATTCAGACTGTGATTTTTACTTCTACTTTTCTTTTCTATATTCCTTCTTTTTTCTGCCTCCCCTCTTGCTTTTCCACTATCGAATCTCAGGTACCAAATAGAGAAATAGCGTAGCAGAACACAGTAAAACCTTCAAATATTACAGAAATTGCATGACTGAGCTAAAGACAATGATCAGAAGAATAAAGCTAAGAACCGAACAATGATGAAAAACAATATTTTAACCATTAACCTTAAATTTAATTGGTACCTGGGAAAAAAAATTATGAATTTGAGTCTGATTGAGAGAGAGAGAGAAATAGAAAAAGTACCCAGAGACGATATGAGACAGTTTCAGCATCAGCACATACACCTCCAAATTGTTGTGCAAGTGTAGGCTCACTAGCCAGTGTTGGTTGCTGAGTAAGCCGTTTGGCGAGAGTAAGCTGCAAATAATAGCTCTCCCGCAACCTTTGAGCCAAACTTTCTCTACTCTCTTCTTCATCCCTCACTGTCGTCGTGGAATCCTTATCCTTACATATACAGCTCGATAAATTACCATCCAATGTGGTTCCTGAAAACAGACTCCCAGCATAACTACTCCCACTAGACAGCCTTTGCAACGACACCTGCAGTTCAAAACCCTTTTCTTTGCCCATCTCCCCACCAAAACTACCCCCACTTGACAGCCTATGTAAAGAAACCTGACGTTCAATACCCCGTTGACCTTTATAGCCACTGGTTTCCTCCGTCTTCGGCTGCCCGGCATAACTACTCCCCCTTGAAACCTGTCGTTCAATACCCAGGCGACCTTTATAGCCACCAGCCTCCTCCGTCCCCCACTTCCCAACATAACTACTCCCACTTGACAATCTATGCAACGATGCCTATTTAAGAAAATTTCAATGTTAATATCATTAAAGTTATTAATTAAGGTTGTTATTATCATTACCTTGAACTTTTCTATTCTTCAACATGTAGGAGTTTATAATAATGTCCGGTAACCATACAAATGGTATAGTTCGCCTAGACAAAAAATTGTTACGGTACAACTCATCAAAGATTTGTCTAGGTAAACTCGATTGTTTTTGTCTAATTATGTGCGTCCGCCTTTTTATGGTTACTAGCATGTATATATACTAATTGAAGTCCGATTAAGATAAATACATTTTCAAATAAGATGTGTAAAAATGATTTGCAATCAACCTATTCAAAATAAAATCAAATTTTATTTGTAATCCCCTAAGGTCAATATGAACTTAAACAATTAACATTAGATGATTTAACCAATAAATATACAAGCAAGTGTTCAATTAATTACTGAAACTAAAAAAACATGTAAAGATCATAATTAATCTCAAAATTTCATGAACTAAACATGTTTATAATAATCCCACGTTGAAACAAAAAAAGAAGGAAGAACATAACAAAAGCATACCAGATTGCATAATATTGTTTGATCAAGCGAGTTAAGATCTTCCAATTGATGCGTATTTTTCAGAAAATGAATTTCTCTGTTGATGGGGATACAAAGAAAACTATGAAGAAAAATCACACGCTCAATTGGAGACCATGACCCCATTATAAAGAAAACTGCCTTGTGAAGTAACTGTCAAGGACAATTATTATCTTTAGTATTTTTTAAATTGGCCCCTCATCAATTTAAAAATACAAGTCCGATCTCTACACATTAATTTCATGACAAATACACCCTTAAGCCTACTTAAAACTTAATTAAATCACTTATTGTTAGGCCTATAGGCCTATATATGATAATACACATTAATAATATACATATTAATAATATACATGTGTGGTCCCAAAAAATTAATCTAACAGCAAGTACATAATCTTATACCAACCCGTCTTTTAAAACCATGGTCTTTATCTCCGTCATCCACCACCATCTCCGTTGCCGGTGGCACCACCGCCTCCCGTGGAAACAAAAGCTGATGCTCTTCTTCATTGAAACGATCAGTATCCAACGTTAATCGCACGAGACTAGACGACTTCCTCTCTCCTTTTTTATCCCCCAACCAATTGAAAAAAGCTGCCAATTGCTTTCCACGAATGTTATTTCCCGTGACACTTCCTTCAGATACTTTCCCACCAACTGTTCCTACTTCCTCCTTGGTCGATTTTCTGTCCCTATCAACATTAAAGGAGCTCACTTTCGTGACCTTCTCGTGATCCAATGGAAGAGAGTTTGACGACGAAGACGATGAATCAAATCTACGATCAGGAAATTGCCTCGGGAAAAAGTAAGTTGTTCGATGAGGCATTTTTCACTAGCTAACAAAAATATTTTCTCTCTCTAAAAAACTTCAACAACTTCTTCGTCTTCCTTGAAGAACAACACCAGCTACCACAATAACTTCAAATTTGTACTTTATCGTCTTCAGTGAAGCACAATAGTTACAATACCA
Organism: Panax stipuleanatus; assembly: GCA_020205555.1. Classification (NCBI taxonomy): domain Eukaryota; kingdom Viridiplantae; phylum Streptophyta; class Magnoliopsida; order Apiales; family Araliaceae; genus Panax; species Panax stipuleanatus. The sequence goes on from CM035118.1 coordinate 35,604,196, forward strand.
GTTAGCACAATAGCTTCAAATTTGTACTTTATGACTTATAGGAAACTCGAAATCAACACATTTTCGATCAGAATCAGTACAAATCACGTCGTTTTGCACTAGAATAGAAAAGAAAAAAAAAACACAAAGATCGTTAACCAGTAATAAAAATCTATCAAGATTGCTTCGCTTCAAATTTGTATACAATACCAGCTAGCACAATAATTTCAAATTTGTACTTTATCCAGTGGCAGAAAACTCGAAATCGGCACATTTTCGGTCAGTTTAAATCACGCGTTTTGCACTAGAAAAAAAAAACAAACAAACAAACAAAGGGATCATTAACCAACTGAACAATCAAAATCGCTTCATTTCAAACTTCATAGCTCCAACATACGAAATCAAACACGAGATTATACTTACAAAAAAAATGCAAATTCTGAATCAGCTCAAACCGCACTTTGATTTCACTTTTCCACCGAAAAATCAACTGAACAACCAAATCTCTCAAACTCACTTCATAATTCCGAAACTTTACTTAATTTTCACAGTCAAAGGTGATTTTGATTCTCAATTTCCGAGAAATCAAAATCCAAAAAAAAATACAAATTCGTAGCTGTATTGAACTCTTCGACTTCGAGATTGGAGGCAAACTGACAAAAAAGAGAGAAAGAGAAGGCGGTGGGAGTGAGGGAGACAAAAGGAAAGAGAGAAACAGCTTATGAGCTTATTTTAAGGAACAATGCTATTACCGTCTCTGTTCCTAAAGAGTAAAAGAGTGTGGTTTAAAGATTTTGACACATACATTAAAAATTATTTAATATTAATAAAATTTGTTTAAAATTTTATCATTGTTATTTTATAAAAAATTAAAAATTATTAATATAAAAAAAAAGTAGTAGGACAATGAGAGAAGATATGAGTAATATAAAAAAATAAATCATTTATTCTTTTAAAAAATTATAATAGACAAACATTTTAAAATAATTTTTTTTTAAAATGACAATCTTTTAGTATCACATAAAAATAATTACATAAAGTTCACACATATATATTTATGTGTTCTGTCTGGCATGTGAAGTCTATAATATATATATATGTATATAAATTTTATGTGACTATTTTTCATGTGATAGTAGCATTATTTTATTTTAAGAGTTTATCGGAGACCAGAACCGGTGGGAAATTGGAAAAAAATAACATGAGTGACAAACGTGCGCCGTACCCTTGAATGCGCACCTTTTCCCTGTATGGGACACGTTAGATTTTGGTGAGCTAATTTTGTGACACGTAGTGTTAACGGCGAGGGATGCGCAGTGCGCACTGGGAGTAAGATATGGAAGCTTACAGCCGCGGGTTTATGGGGGGTTTTTTAATTTATGAATGAGGAGAGAGAAAACATATTATCCCGTGGAGTGGGGGCTAACGGAATCGTTATTGGAAGGAACGAAAGGGGGAAATTTGGGAAATGACGATATGGACCTTGACTTTGGGGCGAAGTGAGTAGGTGGTAAATGAGTCGGACTGAGTTGAGTGTTGATTTTGTTAGGTTGAAATTTAACTAAAAATTATGTGTTGCGTCAAAAAATTTTAAACAAGTTTGATATGTAAGCAAATCTAATTGAATGCGAGTCGGGTTTTAGTTGAGTTGAACTAAATTTCAATAATTATTATTATTACAACTTCAAATCATAAAATTATTATTGACTTTTTAAATTAATTTTAAAATCAACATTTAGATTATTCAGTAAAAAATATTAAACAATAAATGTTACAATAAATAATATTTTTTAGATAACTTACAATACTCATCATTCTATTAATTAAAATTATAAATACTCATGTCAATTTTGAATTTTAAAATTGACTCTAAAAAGTCAATTATAATATTATATTTTGAAATAAAATAAATATGTAACATTAATCATTTTAAAATTAAACAAGTCGAGTTTAAACGAATTTCAACCGAATTCGAATCAAATTTAAACGAATTGAGCTCAAATAAAAAGTAATATAATTCGAATTCAACTTGTTTTATTAAATATATTTTAAATTTGACTTCATAACAAATTCTAATCAAGTTAAGTTGAATCAAGTTTAAATAAATGGAATCAAATTTTGTTCATAAATGGCTGAGTTCATTTACAACTTTAAAAGTGAGGAAACGGAGCTTTCTGTTTTTGGAAGAATTGTTACGGGGCAGGTCACATGTGACGGAGGTTTGGTTGGTGTAGGGGAGTTGGGCTGTATCCCTTTTGTCTAAAGCTGTAAAAGGCAGACTGGCGTTCGAGATCCGAACCTGCATTTCACTCGATGTGCGTGATATATTTCCACTTTTGGCAGGGGATATTTGGAAGAAAAATCACGCTAGTTTACCTAAATACTTGGCGCAACTGAATGTTTTATCATATTAAAGACTAAAGTTATAAATTTTTTAATTTTAAAAAAAAAACGACATAAACTTCATAAAATAAAAAATAAATATGTTACTTAATGAAATCTATTAGTATAAAAACTTAAAAATATTAATTATTTTATATAATTTTATGGGGTCATTAAATATAAATTTAAAAAATTATTATATTTTCTCTATTTTTAATTTTGTTAGTATACGTACAAACTTTGTTCATCTTTTAAAAACGAATGGAGTAATAATTTAGTTTTTTAAATTAGACTTTTGTATTATAGAATTAGTTTTAAGATACTCCACTATAAACATATGTGTGTGTAATTTTAATGACTTTTATAAATTATTATAATCATTTACATTTGCAGCAATCTTAATTTTGCAAGCGAGACTATTGTTTTGAGACAATAGTAAACTTCTTTCAAAACGTTTATATAAAACATAAATAATATCTAATGTATAGATGTTTAGATATCTAATTTATACGTGTAATGTAGTTTGTCAATTAATCGTGACAATTATAATTATATTTTTTGTATGCATTGATGTATATTAATGACTGACTTTTATAATTATATGATTTTCATAAAATAATTATTAATATAATTCTTTATAATTCATCAATTATAATTTATTGGAAAAATTAATTTTTAAGAGTACTACAAGAAAAAAGACTATTTTTGACGCAATATTTCGTCAGAAATTTGGTCGAAAATAACCTAGTCGAAAATAATTCCGTCGAAAATTCCATCGGCATTAACTATTTTCGACGGAATTATTGTTGACGGAATTTCTGTCAGAAATATTTTAATTTCAACGGAATATATATCCGACGGAAGATTTTGTTGGAATTATATTGCCACACATCAGTGCCAGATTGAATTGGTGTAGCTTATTTTCGACGGAATATTTCGTCGAGAATAGTGTTATTTCGACGAAATTTATTTTCGTCAGAATTAATCTACCGCGTGTCAGTTAGTGATTAAAATAATTCAGTTTAATTCCGATAGAAATTCCATCGGAAATACCTTATCCATTTAAAATAGTGTTTGTTTTTTTATATATACTTTTTTATTTTTTCAATTTCCAGGTTTTTAAACCACAATTTGTACCAGTACCTATTTTCAACCAGTATTTCCCAACAATAACACATTCATATATATCCCAACAACTAACATACACATCAAAACGAAAACTCATCCAAATAGCACATAAATATATATCCCAACAACAACATACATGTATCAAACGATAACAAATATAAACTGAATTACGATATATAAGAGTAATCAACAATTACTTACAACGTAAAACAAGCCTAACTACAATTTACATCTAAGTAAGACTATAATTTACACCATAAATTAAGTAAAACTACAACTATCTACAAACGACGACTAGTATTACCATCGGTATGAGGAGGATCATCGGGCGAGGGTCGCGCTGCTGCTCTGGTGTCTGAAAATTATTAATAACTAGTTAATGGATTACACATCCCTTTCAATTACATGTTTTATTTCCCAAAGGCACATATAGATCTAGAAGAGATGGTTGAATAGATCTTTAAAAACTGTGACGCTCCCAAATTCGGACCGCCATTGATCTCGAATTCGGTTCGTCACGTTTTAACAATAGTAATTAAAATCACAAAATCACAGCTGATAATTTAGAATAATATACAATGATTTATTATATTTATTCCCCCAAGTCTCGCAACCTACAGTACTTAATAAATTACATAATAATATCAAATAAAGACTTATTACATAACCTTACTTAAGTTTAAACATAGTTCTGAATCAGTCTTAAAATATTATCATAGTTGTCATAATACAACACCAGAATTTCTAAAACATAAAGGGACTAGCTAGTTGGTAGCCTTGCCCTTGCCTTTGTCGGTGCCCGAAGGTCCACCCTGTTCTGCCTGAACTGAAATATTTTTAGGGAAAAGCAAGAATGAGCAACAAGTTTGCTCAGCAAGTAATATGACAATAAAGGCGAGTAATATAGTTTTTGAATCCCAAAGGGTATAACAGGATATGATAGTTCAAGGATAGCAAGAAATATCAACAGTTCTCAATAACTGTCGCTAAGGACAGAAAGATATCAATAAGATTCAATGCTAAATCAATTCAAGATTTCAAGATAATTGAATACTGAGCAGTCACTAAGGACTATGAACTTCTACTAGAATTAACAGAAATATACTGATAATCCAATAAAAACAAGTACAACAGGTGATCAGCCTAAAGTACCCTATATTATGCATAATATTTAATCGTACTCAAGTGCACACGTCGGTCTCCCGACAATATATATTTCCATTCAAAAAAGGTTGTTCACCTCAGTCACTATAAGATTTTGCACCAATCAATTGGTTTGGATAACTTTCTAATCATGGTAAAGGTCTAGCCGAATTGAATGGCATAGACCGCTCTTTCAATGTATATATAAGCACAAATATAAGTTCAAAGAATGTAAACTACTTTGACTTAGCTTCTAAGTATAAGATATGAATTATACTTTCAATGTTCTATTCAAATGACCAATAATAGCACAAGCTTAAGAATGCTCAATAAAGAGTAGGGTTAGGAACTTGCAATTAATAATACAAGAACGGGTTCAAGAAAACTTGCACAATAAAAGAGTGTAAGTCAGGGAACTTGCCTTCAGCGTAGTTTACCAAAGTAAAGCTTATCAACACGTCGAATTTCTATCGTAATATATTTACATGTATAGGATATTTGAAAGTAGTATGCCTACAAGCCAATCATGTATGATGATAAAGCATATACTTTGGAGACAATCTTATTTATTTATTAATAAAAATATTCATTTATTAAAGGCATTTAATTATCTATATGGTGCTGTTTTTATAATATGTAAATAACCCATAGTTTTAAGCAATGCTTTTAAAATCATGATGATGATCATGCTAATGAGATCTAAATTCTTAGAAAGCTTTAAAACTAAAATAGTTCCCAATCGTGGGATTACTAAAAAGGAGATTAGTAAATCCGGATAGATTGGTACATATGTTGCTTGCTCATTGGATGAGGATGATTGATCTCATCATCATTTGTGTGGAGACACTAAAGCAAGTATGTAGGTGCTTATTGGAGAATAAGTTCACTGAACGTGACTCACTATAGAATACCTAATGGAGTTTTACTCGCCTGTCAATAGGAATTCCTAATGTGATAGTAGTACAAGTGATCCTTGGACTTGAGATCATCATAGTATCTTGTATGTAATGAATTATACTTTGACTTATTCCTTAAAGCCCTTTAGGGTATATAAAAGGGTATGCTTGGGTATAATGAGTTACATATGGAGATAATGAATGATCAATAAAGAATCTACCACCTCTAGTAAAAGAGGAGATATGTCCTATGTGATTCGTTAAATGACAACCTAGGAATCCTTGGCCAAGGTGAAATAAAATTAGAAAGGAGTTTCTAATTTGCATTAAATGGAGTTGTGCATTTTCTAATCGAAATACATATAATTAAATAAAATAAGACTTGACAGTAATTACATGTCTTGTATTTAATTGGGACATTGTATGGTGGAAGGATTGAATTGTACGGTAACTATTAACTCATATGTTCTTTTATAATTAATGTTGAAATCTATATTATCTGGAAAGTTGTTGATCGCTAGGGAAGCTTATCCCTATTGTAGAATAAATGTTATTTATTTAAATAGATTATTAGTTTAATTTATTTATTTAAATAAGATTATAATTATTCTAATTGATTTCACAACCGGTTTAATATGGAGAATCTAAAAGGTCACACCATAAAAGGAAGAATAATTATTTAAGAAGGTAATGACATAATCGTAATAATGCATTAAGTGTAATTAATTTAATCTATGGTGATAGAATAAATTAAATAGCTTAATGTTTATTATTTAATATTTTGGAAATATTAAATATAAATTAATAAGAGATGTCTTACTAATATTATTACAATTATTATTATTTTAATTTCTAAAGGAGTTTAGTAATTAATTTAATATTAGTACTCTCATTTATTCCTAATAAGATTAGGAGATAAATTAATTAAATGAATTTAATTAATTATTCCCAATGTGGTGGGAAGCCTAAATTAATTAAAATAGTTTAATTAATTAAATGAAATCCCACGTCTAATAGGATTAGAAGGGTTGACCAATATCTATATAAGAGGAGTCTTATAATAGATATCAGTTGATGCAATTTCAATTGTTGGAGAGTACTCCTTGTCTATAGAGGATAGAAAACTAAGCCAACCACCCTCCTTCTTGATAATTCATCTTCCTTGGTTGATCACCACTAGAGGCCAAACATTTGGGTGGCTAACGTTGATCAAAGGAAGGAATCTAACCCGAAAATTCAAGGAGATCACGAAGAACAAGGAGTTAAACTCGTACCTGTGGAAGTTTCGTTTTACAAGGGTATGATTCCATAACTTCTTATTCATCGTTTTAAATTAATAATTTTCATAAAGGATGATCCGGGTGATGGTTTTGTAGAACTTTTTTAAACTTTGATATACCATGCTTTCGCTAATTTTTATAATTTGATTGCGTCACGATTTCGTACAAACCCAACAGTGGTATCAAAGCCAAACCTTTATGCAATTATTAATTGTTTTGATTCCATAAATGTATGGCTATGTATTAGAATAATTTATTGGGCATAAATAATTGTATGAAATTATTTTTATGAAAAAAAACGAAAAACAATTTTTTTTGTTTATTTCCGTCTCGCTATATGTTTTCCATGCAATCCGTGTTGTTCAAAAAGATAATATGTAGAACGGACCTAGGAGAGACAAAAGGGATTCTGAATAGCTATGCAAAAAGTGATTCAATTCTAAAATGGAAGTGGAGAGTCACGATTTAAAAAAAAAGAGGAGGAAGGAATCACTTTTGGTGGGGATTTACTTTTGATTAAGTCTTCAATTTTGGTGGGGATTCACTTTTGTATCCTGGTGACTACTTATATATATATATATACACACACTGTTATATTATATAATATTCTTAATAATTTTATAATTAAAATAAAGTGTTTATTTTAATCTTGAAATTGGATTTTATGCAATTTAAAATTGCCCATTAAATGATACTCATATATATGTGGAATGTTTTAATTCATGAGATGAATATTTATTTATTGATACATATGGTGACATGTATGAAAATAAATGGGGTTGATTATGGACTATTGACCAATGTGATTGGATTTTATTTTAGTTGAATGCTTGAATGAATGAGTTTTATTAAATGGGGTCTGCGTACCTCGTCTTCTCTGATTTTTTTTCTCAATGTAAATTCTATCTCCCTCCTATGTACTTTCCCTTAACTGCTGATCAAGGTTTTTATTTAAATTAAATAGTTTATGTAATAGAGATAGTTAGAATTATCTTGAAGAAATTGGAGATTAAGGAGTAAGGAGCGCGTGAAGACCCATTTGTATGGAGCCTGGGATTTAAATGTAATAGTTATATTTAAATTTAAATTCTTGCACTCCTAGGTTTGACCTTTTGGTTCACTTGGTGGCTGTAGTGAACCAAACTAGAATAAAAGCCCAAAATCAATCCGGGTAGAATATAGTATTCTATATTGCATGCTAAATATTATATATATATATATATATTATATTTTATGCAAACATGCTTCGCATGTTTAATAAAATGACGCGTATTTTATATATATATGTGCATGCACGTTAAACAAGATGAGACAAATAATAACAAATCCCTCAAAGAAATTCTATTAAGTCCGAAGCGTTCAAATAATATTTGGAATATCGAACGTTGCCTTCTAGCATGATAAATTAATAGAGTATTAAATATTTAATATGAGCTTGTTGTGCTATCCACAAGGCGAGTATTGCGTATTTAAGATATTAATTAATCACATTTGATGCTTATCAAAAAAATTGAACGATCTAGTATTGTTGTGCTATCCACAAGGACGAACATTTTTCTTTTTTGAATTTATGAAAGTGCTAGTCTGGACTTAACTTAAATCATTTTAGTTCGGATGTGCACACACTTGATCATTATGATTTAAGAGGCAAAATAAAAGGAGTTCCATGGTGATGTAATTGACAATAGTTGTCTACCTATTTATTTGTATATCGCTTGTTGTGCTATCCACAAGGTTATATACATTTGAAATGGGATCATTATTCTCACTAACAAATCTTTAATTAGATATTGCCGAACTATATAAGTGAGGGTAATATAGTTTGATGAATATAGTGGGAGATACCAATTTAAAATAAAGACCTAAATTTATTTTGGTATGCAAAGTTAATAAAATGAATGTTTGCTAAAATATTATTTTTTTTCACATGCAGAATTTTAAAAATGTCTAATCACTAATCTCACTACGAAGCATACTTGATGTAAATAAGCTTATCGGGCCGAATTATGAGGACTTGCTAAGAAATCTGAGAATTGTTCTTACTGCTGAAAAGATTTTTTATGTCCTAAATTCAACTGTCCCTGAATCTGTTTCGAAATTAGCCTCTGAGGAAGAGATTGCCACTTTCAATAAGTGGCAAGATGATGCATCTGTGGCTCAATGCATCATGCTCGCATCCATGAATAACGAGCTTCAGCGTCAGCATGAAAAAATGGATGCTCCTGTTATGCTGCTTCACCTTAAGGAGTTGTATGGTGAACAGAGTAGGACTGCTAGATATGAGATATCTAAGGAGCACTTCCGATCTTGGATGACCGAGGGTACTGCGTCGAGACTCATGTCCTGAAAGTGATCAATTTGATTGAACGCCTTGGACAGTTTGGGTTCGTCATGGATGGGGAGTTGAGTCAAGAATTGGTCTTGCAGTCACTCCCTGAGACCTTCTCGCAGTTTGTGATTAATTTTCACATGAATAAGCTAGATGTCAGCTTGCCTGAGCTGCTTAATATGCTGAAAACTACAGAAGGTCACTTCCCATCCAAGAAGAACCATGTCTTGTTGGTGGATTCTTCCAATAAAAGGAAGAGGCCCAAGGTATCTCCTGAAAAGAAGAAATCCAAGAAGGCTAAGGGAAAGGGGAAAGAAAAGGAACAAAAGAAACCTGAACCAACTAAAGGAATGTGCTTTCATTGCAACGAGCCGGGACATTGGAAAAGGAACTGAAAGAAGTATCTAGCAGAGAAGAAGCTTGGAGAAGCTTCGATTTCCAATCAAGGTTTGTTTATGATTGAAATTAATTTTTCTGAAAGTCATAATTCTACTTGGGTATTGGATACCGGCTGTGGTTCTCACATATATAATACTGTGCAGGGACTGGTCAGAACTAGAAAGTTGAACAATGATGAGGTGATCCTACGAGTGGGGAATGGAGCAAAGGTTGCTGCATTAGCTGTAGAAACTTATTGTTTAGCAATGCCTTCGGGCAAGTCCATTTATGTTAATAATTGTTATTATGTTCCGAATATTATTAAAAATATTATTTCAATTTATGTATTGGATATGGAAGGATTTAACATTGTTGTAAAGAACAATAGTTGTTCTATTTATAAAGACGATGTTTTATATGGTATTGGAAATTTGCGAAATGGACTTTATACACTTGACTTACAAGAAAATATATTTCAAATTGAACAAACTAAGAAGAGGAAAAGAGATGATGTTAATTATACCTATATGTGGCACTGTAGACTCGGACATATCAATGAAACAAGATTATCCAAGTTGCATAAGAATGGGCTCCTAGAGCTATCTGATTATGAATCATATCCAACTTGTGAATCTTGGCTCATGGGTAAAATAACTAAATCTCCTTTTAGTGAAAAAGGAGAAAGAGTTACAGAGTTGTTAACGTTGATTCACACAGACGTTTGTGGACATATGACAACGAATGCACGGGTAGGGCATTATTATTTTATTACTTCCACTGATGATCACTCAAGATTTGGATATGTGTATTTAATGAAATACAAATCTGAATCATTTGAAAAGTTCAAAGAGTTCAGAAGTGAAGTAGAGAAACAAACGACCAAGAGTATTAAGATTCTTCGATTAGATCGAGGTGGAGAATACTTAAGCTGTGAGTTTCTCAATTGTCTCAAAAATTAACGGTATAATCTCATAATGGACTCCACCGGGTACACCACAGTCAAATGGAGTATCTGAAAGGAGAAATCGAACATTGTTGGACATGGTTCGATTCATGATGAGTTTTATCGATCTTTCAGTATCATTCTGGGGTTATGCCCTAGAAGCGGCTTCATATCTACTAAATAAGGTCCCCTCGAAATCCATCTCCAAGACTTCATATGAGATGTGGACATGGAGGAACCTGGTCTTAAGAATGTTAAGGTTTGGGGATGTCCAGCTTATATGAAAAAGTTTTAATATGATAAGCTTGGGACAAGATCAGATAAATGCACGTTTTGTGGAATATCCTAAAGAAAGTTTGGGATACTATTTCTACAATTCTACTGAGCAAAAGTTTGTTGTGAAACACGCTGCCTTCTTGGAAAATGAGTTTATCCTTGAAGGGGCTAGTGGGAGAAAAAATAGATCTTGAAAATTCAAGAACCACAAACCACTACAGATCAAGTGGATGAACCTGTCCAAGTAGAAACACCTACTGTACAACACCCTATTCGTAAATATGAAAAGGTACCGAAGATACCTGAGAGGTATGGATTCGTCATAGAGGATGACGATGAGGTACACGTCATGATGATGATCTATTGAATTACGAACAGACTATGAGTAATAAAGACTCAAGAAAATGGTAGATGACCATAAAATCTAAAATGGATTTTGAAGCTATGCTCAAGTCCATTTGGATTTTTCTTGCGATTGCAGCTTATTTTTACTTAATCTGGCAAAATGGACGTGGAAACGCCCTTCCTCAAATATACAGTATTAGAGGAGAATGTATGTATGATACAGCCAGATGGTTTTTTGTTTCAGTGGTTGAAGAAAATCATGTATATGAGCTACAACAATCCATTCATGGATTGAAGCAAGATTCTCGTAGATGAAACATTCGTTTTGATGAGACAATCAAAGAGTTTGATTTTATCAAAAATGAGGATGAACCATGTGTGTACAAGAAGGTTAGTGGGAGCGCTGTTTCATTCCATGTATTATATATTGATGATATATTACTGATAGGGAATGAAATTCCTATGCTAAAATTAATCAAAATAAAGTTGTCTAAACATTCCTCTATGAATGATTTGGGTAGAACATCCCGCATTGGGGATATAAATCTATATTAATAGATTTAAAAGAATATTCGGCTTAACCCAAGGAAACGTATATTCATTAGAAGCTAAAGGCGTTTAGCATGGCAAACTCCAAAAGGTGCCTCATGATGATGAGCCATGGAATGTATCTCTCTAAAATTAGTCCTCAGTAAAAGAGAAATCGCATAAGTTACTATCATGTATGCAATGAAATATACGAGACTTGATGTTGATCAGCCATATTCTGGAGAAGATCACTGTGAGACAGTGATAAACATCTCAAAGTACTTAACTGACACTAAGGATGTCATCATGACACATGATGGGTCTGAATTAAACTAGAGGACTAAATAGACTCAAGTTTTCAGACTAACTAAGACGATAGCAAATCCACTTTAGGTAAGTCGTTACCTTAAAAGATGGTGTAGTGAATTGGAAAGGTTCCAAACAACAAAAGGTTGCTGGTTTAGTGACAAAGACAAAGTATATAACTGTAAGTGAATCTGCAAGTTGATGTTTCGGATGAAAAGTTCATTACAGAACTAGGAATAGTTCCTAAGTCTCATCTTGAATCTAAACATGTGCTGCGACACTTTGATTAAAGAAATCATTGAAAGAGGATACGTCACCTTAGAGCGTGTAGTCTCTCAAGATAACATTGCAGATCCATTTACTAAAGCTATAACATAACAGCAGTTTGATCGTCACTTAGAGAAGTGGGTATGAGATACCATGGCGATTGACTTTAGTGCAAGTGGAGGTTGAAAGTAGTATGCATATAAGCTAATCATGTATGATGATAAAGCATATACTTTGGAGACAATTTTATTTATTTTTTAATAAAAATATTCATTTATTAAAGGCATTTAATTATCTACGTGGTGTTGTTTTTATAATATGTAAATAACCCATAGTTTTAAGCAATGCTTTTAAAATCATGATGATGATCATGCTAATGAGATCTAAATTCTTAGAAAGCTTTAAAACTAAAATAGTTCCCAATCGTGGGATTACTAAAAAGGGGATTAGTAAATTCGGATAGATTGGTACATATGTTGCTTGCTCATTGGATGAGGATGATTGATCTCATGATCATTTGTGTGGAGACACTAAAACAAATATGTAGGTGCTTATTAGAGAATAAGTTCACTGAACGTGACTCGCTATGGAATACCTAATGGAGTTTTACTCGTCTGTCAATAGGAATTCTTAATGTGATAGTAGTACAAGTGATCCTTAGACTTGAGATCATCATAGTATCTTGTATGTAATGAATTATACTTTGACTTATTCTTTAAAGCCCTTTAGGGTATATAAAAGGGTATGCTTGGGTATAATGAGTTACATATGGAGATAATGAATGATCAATAAAGAATCTACCACCTCTAGTAAAAGAGAAGATATGTCCTATGTGATTCGTTAAATGACAACCCAGGAATCCTTGGCCAAGGTAGAATGAAATTAGAAAGGAGTTTTTAATTTGCATTAAATGGAGTTGTGCATTTTCTAATCGAAATACATATAATTAAATAAAATAAGACTTGACAGTAATTCCATGTCTTATATTTAATTGGGACATTGTATGGTGGAAGGATTGAATTGTACGGTAACTATTAACTCACAGGTTCTTTTATGATTAATGTTGAAATCTATATTATCTAGAAAGTCGTTGATCGCTAAGGAGGCATATCCCTATTGTAGAATAAATATTATTTATTTAAATAGATTATTAGTTTTATTTATTTATTTAAATAAGATTAGAATTGTTCTAATTGATTTATTCACAACCGGTTTAATATAGAGAACCTAAAGGGTCACACCATAAAAGGAAGAATAATTTTTTAAAAGGTAATGGCATAATCGTAATAATGCATTAAGTATAATGAATTTAATTTATGGTGATAGAATACATTAAATAGCTTAATGTTTATTATTTAATATTTTGAAAATATTAAATATAAATTAATAAGATATGTCTTATTAATATTATTACAATTATTATTATTTTAATTTCTAAAGGAGTTTAGTAATTAATTTAATATTAGTACTCTCACTTATTCCTAATAAGATTAGGAGACAAATTAATTAAATAAATTTAATTAATTATTCCCAATGTGGTGGGAAGCCTAAATTAATTAAAGGAGTTTAATTAATTAAATGAAATCCCATGTCTAATAGGATTAGAAGGGTTGACCAATATCTATATAAGAGGAGTCTTATAATAGATATCAGTTGATGCAATTCCAATTGTTGGAGAGTACTCCTTTTCTATAGAGGATAGAAAACTAAGCCAACCACCCTCCTTCTTGATAATTCATCTTCCTTGGTGGATCACCTCTAGAGGCCAAACACTTGGGTGGCTAACGTTGATCAAAGGAAGGAATCTAACCCGAAAATTCAAGGAGATCGCGAAGAACAAGGAGTTGAACTCGTACCTGTGGAAGTTTTGTTCAACAAGGGTATGATTCCATAACTTCTTATTTATCGTTTTAAATTAATAATTTGCATAAATGATGATCCGGGTGATGGTTTTGTAGATTTTTTTAAAACTCTGATATACCATGCTTCCGCTAATTTTTGCAATTTGATTGCGTCACGATTACGTACAAACCCAACAATATTCGTTAGCTAAGTACATTCGGTACACAAGCTTGCTATGTAAGTTAAATATACGCATATGGTTCTAACTCAGTCATATAACCCTATATGTAAGTCACTGCGCATTTATTCATATGTAGCATGAAATCAGATTATAAGACACTATGAACATAGTTCGTAATTGTCGTTTAACTTTTGAGGTTTATAAACATTTTGTCAATTTAATATGGTTTCATTGCTTAGCATGCTCATTGATACTTTGAACAACGTTCTGGACAAGTATTACAGATTAGGACAACCCTACAAGTATGTCTCAAGTCCAGATTGTAATCAAACAGGCTCTGGTAATTCTGCACATTGGTGTGGCCGCGCTTGGTTTGCACTAAGGAGTGGCGCGGCCGCGCTGCTCGTGGTGCAAACCAAGACATGGCTGCTCCTGCAGAATCCCAATTCATTACACTTTGCAGAAATATGAAGAATCATGCCAGACACACATGTCAGGACGTTTATAACTAGGTTCGACCCCATATTATCTTTAATATAGTTTGTTATCCATTCTCGTTCAATTAAGGTGTTAAGTGATCAAGTAACGAAGTTTCTCACGTGTAATCGTTATACTTATGTTGTGAGGTCTCTACGTCTCAGCTATACATGCTCATGTTAGTTTAGTCACGTATTTCAAGTTCTATGGTTCTACTTCCTTGAAACTTGTTCTTAAATCATGCTTAACTAGTTTACAATGCATATGATTAGCTAGGCATACATTTCAATCATGTCTAGGGGCATATGAGACCCTATCAAGATAGTCAAAATTTTCAAAATACATGCAAGGTGGTTATCAACCAAACTAGTTTTTCGTTTCTTAAGTTTTCTTTGAAAAACCTAAAGTTAACTAATCATGCAACGTAGCTTCATATATCATATGTTATGCTCTCATATACATAAATAGATCACATAGGCATGCTCACAAGTTCATGACTCAAGTGTATATAGTTTATAAAGTTCGTATGTGAAACTCTAAGTTTCCATTAGAATACTATCGAAATCTTTTAAGCATACAAGGAAAGTCCACCTATTTTATAACATGCATGCATATACACATAAATAGACCGCATAAGCATTCTTGAAATCTCAGAACTTAAAGTGTTCTAGTTTGACAAGTTCATTTTTCCAAACTTTAAGTTCCCTTTGGAAAATCAAACTTTGATAAGTGATATTACGAAAGGTCACCTCTGTCAGTATGTCATGGACAAAAATAGGCATATTTAAGTTAAAGTAGCATGCTTCATCATTTCAGAGGACATAAAAATTATCATTTATTTCTGCACAAGGGTGCGGCCGCTCCCTATTTGTACTAGGGAGTGGCGCGGCCGCGCCACTCCGGTTCTAGCCCAAAATGCTCTCTGCTATTGCAGAGCTTCTAGACCCATTTCAAAAATCTCTTGAAACATGCTTACAAATAGGCACATTACATCTATAACATGTGTATAGATTATTCTAACATATTAACACCATTTCACATTATCAATTCCAACTAATTCATGCCAATTCCTATGAATTGAAATTGCTAAACTTCAAAGTTGAATGAGCATTATACCTCTTGAAGTTTTGAATTGCACAAGACTTGCTCTCAATCTCAGAATTCTCTCTCAACTCACTCTTACAACACTTAGCAACAAATTCTAGCAACTTCAAATGAGTAGAGGGGCTTCGTATTTATAGGAGATTTCAATATCCATACAAAGCAATTGCCCCAAGGTTTGAATCAATGGAGGAAGAGGAAAGATGTTGGGCAATTGGGAGTGGTTGGAATAGTGGCTAACAACCACATCAACCCACTCCCTTCTCATCATTTGATCTAAGCTATCATGAATTTGATTTGGTATATAGGAGTAGCATAGCCCTTTTGCCATACACGTGAAAGAGAAAGGAGAGTGACACTCTTTATGGGACAAGGCTATATCTCAGCATTTGCAAGAATGAAATAACATTACACTTAGGTTATATCCATATACATATAATAAACACTTAAGTTAATAAACATATATGTATACTTAGGATTTGAAAATTAATTGGGTGCATACTTGGATTTTAATGACATTACAATATTACATGGTAGCAAATTGGGGTACATATATACACCTTAATATATAATCCATGTACATTTTAATATGCTAAATTATGATTTAATTGAATAGTGACATACTACATTATCATAAACCTCATTATTCCAATTATGTTACTTATTGAAATAATTATTAATATTAATTATTCACATACTTTAATTTAATATTCCATATAGTATACATTAATGTACTATATCTATCACATGATCACATAAGCATCATTTATGTAACTCATACAATTCATTAATATTATTATATAGTTTTATATATATCACATAGTCTCTTGTAGTGTCACATTACACTTTATATAATATTGTTTGATTCCATATTGTACAATGTACACATAACATGTATTCACATGGGTCCATGTAATTCATGTGATTTACTCCCTCTTACCATATAATTCCTATATATATTACATAGTTATATCAAAATGTTACATTATACTTTATATTATACAGTTGTAGTTACTATACAATATGCGATTATATAACTTTATACTTAACAATTATTTGAGTAATCATTATATTAATTATTCATTTACTCTTTAACCGGTTATCATTCATAACCACAATTAATAACCTTATTATATGGTTAATCATCATATGTATGGCACATAATAAATAATTAAATAAATATAACTCTTACTATATTCATCAATTATTTACTCAATAATATTCTATTACTCATAATAGTAATTAATTAACAATATATTATTAATTATTCACTTATTAATCCCTTCTTCAATTAAATTAAATCACCATAATTCTCACCACTGTGCCACACAAGGCATTCTTTGAGCTTATCATAAACTCCACATTTTTCTCAATTATTATAAATTCAATTTAAAATTATTTGAGTTAACTCATCTTATAACACATAAATATTTATATTCAAATAAATATTCGACTTTCATTAATTTATTCATTAATAATATTCAAAAATTCTCGAGTATTACATCCTCCCCCTTATAAAAATTTTGTCCTCGAAATTGATACAAGGTTACACAAATATATGGGGTTAGTCCCTCATCATCCTATCTTCTAATTCCCACCTAACTTCCTCAACATCGTGGTTACGCCAAAACACTTTTACAGAAGATATAACTTTATTCCTTAATATATGCTCTTTCCTATCTAGTATTTGGACAGGAATTTCTTCATACGCTAGGTTCTTCTCTACTTGAATGGGCTCATAAGAAATCACGTGCTTGTAGTCGGCCTTGTATGGACGCAACATGGAGATGTGGAACACGTTGTGGATGTGCTCCAACTCAGGTGGTAATGCAACTTTATATGCCACTTCGCCCACTCGCTTCAATATCTCAAACGGTCCTATGAATCTTGGACTCAGTTTTCCTTTCTTGCCGAATCGTATTTTTCCCTTCCAGGGAGATACCTTCAAAAATACGAAACTGCCGACTTTAAAGTCCCGGTTTTGTTGATGCAAGTTTGCATATTTTTTCTGGCTATCTTGAACTGCTACCAATCTGGCTCTTATCACTGTCACCACGTCCGCGGTCTGTTGTACTAACTCTGGTCTAAGTATTCGTCGCTCTCCGACTTCATCCCAACGTAACGACGTTCTGCATTTTCTTCAGTAAAGAGCTTCGTAAGGTGGTATGCCGATACTCGCATGATAACTATTGTTATATGCAAATTCTACTAAGGGTAGGTGGTCGTCCCAATTTCCCTTGAAGTCCATCACGCAAGTCCTCCAGCGTTTGTATAGTTCAATCACTCTGTCCGTCTGTCTGAGGATGATAAGCGGTACTCAACCTCAACTGCGTTTCCATTCTCTCTTGTAAGCTTTTCCAAAAGTTTGACATGAAGTGCGGATCTCGATCAGAGACAATTGACACCGACACTCTGTGTCGTGAAGCCATATCTTTTACGTATAGGCTTGCTAACTGGTTCAAACTATAGCGGATCTTAATCGGTAGAAAATGTGCGATCTTTGTTAGTCGATCCACGATAACCCAAATGGCATCATAACCTTTCTGCGTGACTGGAAGTCCCACCACGAATTCCATCGTAATGCGCTCCCATTTTCACTCTGGTATTTCCAACGGTTGTAGTAAACAACTCGGCCACTGATGCTTTGCTTTAACGCGTTGGCAAGTTAGACATCTACCAACGCACTCTGCGACTTCCCGTTTTAGATTGGGCCACCAAAAATGTTGCCTCAAATCTCGGTACATCTTTGTGCCTCCCAGATGAATAGAATACGTCGTATTGTGTGCCTCGTGCAAAATTTCTTTTCTTAATTCGGTTACCGCTGGTACCCACACTCTCTCTTCGAATCGCAAGATACCATCTTTATCCATTCTGAATATCTCTTCCCATTTTCTGCTGATCCTCTTTCTGATTTTCTCGCACTCTTCATCCTTTTCTTGTGATTCCTTTACTCTATCCAACAAGGTTGGATGAGCTTCCATTACAAATAACTTTTCCTAAGACCTCCCCGGTCCCTTTACCTTTATTTCCAACTTCTCCATTTCTCTTATTAACTCTTCCTGAGTCGTCAAGTGAAACAATTTCTCCCTTCCTTTCCTACTCAGAGCGTCGACAACTACGTTTGCCTTTCCTGGGTGATAAAGAATATCGCAGTCATAATCCTTGATCAATTCCAACCACCTTCTCTAACGTATATTCAACTCCTTCTGTGTGAAGATATATTTCAGACTTTTGTGGTCCATGTATATCTCACATTTCTCTCCGTACAAATAATGCCTCCATATCTTCAACGCAAAAACTACTGCCGTTAACTCTAAGTCATGAGTAGGGTATTATTTTTCGTAGTCCTTTAATTGTCGTGATGCATACGCAATGACCTTGCCATGTTGCATGAGCACACAACCAAGTCCTTTGTGCAATGCATCACTATACACCACAAAACCTCCCGCATCGTCTGGTAGTGACAATACAGGCGCCTCGCTTAATCTTTTCTTCAACTCTTGAAAACTTTCTTCGCATTTGTCCGTCCACATTAACTTTACCGCCTACCTCATCAGATTGGTCAACGGGGTCGCTATCTTAGAAAAATCTTTAATGAATCTTTGATAGTACCCAACTAACCCTAAGAAACTTCTTATCTCTGTTGGTGTTTTCGGCTGTTCCCAATTACTCACTGCTTCTACCTTCGCAGGGTCTACTGAGATTCCATTCTTATTCACCACGTGTCCTAAGAATTGAACCTTCTCCATCCAAAATTCTCACTTAGAAAATTTCGCATACATCTTCTCTCTTCGTAGCGCTTCCAAAACTATCTTCAGATGTTCGGCGTGCTTTTCCTCTGTTTTCGAGTAGATAAAGATGTCGTCGATGAAAACTACCACAAACTTATCCAAGTATGGCTTGAAAACTTGGTTCATCAAGTCCATGAATTCTGCCGGAGCATTAGTTAATCTGAATAACATTACCAAAAACTCGTAATGTCCATAACGGGTTCGAAACGCAGTCTTTGGTATGTCTTCTTCCCGTACTTTTAGTTGGTGACAACCTGTCCGTAGGTCGATCTTCGAGAAACACTTCGCTCCCTTCAGTTGATCAAAAAGGTCGTCTGTCCTCGGTAGCGGATATCTATTCTTGATCGTTACTCTGTTCAATTCTCGATAATCGATACAGAGCCTTATCGATCTGTTCTTCTTTTTAACAAACAACACTGGTGCTCCCCAAGGAGACACACTTGGCCATATGTAACCTTTATCTTATAACTCTTGTAGTTGTATCATCAACTCCTTCATTTCTACTGGCGCCATACGATATGGAGATTTTAAAATCGGTGCAGTTCCCGGTGCTAAGTCTATTACAAATTCAATTTCTCTATCTGGCGGAAGACCAAGCAGATCGTTCGGAAATACATCTTGGAATTCATTCACTACCGATATATCCTTAATTTCTACTCCCTTTTTTCGAGTATCTACAATGTAAGCTAAATAACCTACACATCTTTTCATTAACAATTTCTTGGCCTACATCATCATAAGGCAACACGATTGCTTAAGCGATGAGCTACCATAAAACACTACCTTAGACTTACTCGGAGTCTGAAGGTTCACACATTTATTCTGACAGTCAATTATTGCAGCATGGTTATACAACCAATCCATTCCCAGTATTACGTCAAATTCTCCCAATCTAATTGGAATCAAGTCTACGCTCAGTTCATGATCTCTAATGTTTGCGTGATAATTTCAGTAAACGTATTCTATAGGGATTACTTCTTTGTTCGCGACTTCTATGTCTAAAGGATTTCCTAATCGTTCTGGGGGTGAATTAAGTCTACTAGCAAATTCTTCATATACAAAAGAACAGGTGGCACCCGAATCAAATAATACATATGCATTTATATCATTGATTGGGATTATACCTGACACCATGTCCTTCGCAGCTATTGAGTCCTGGATGGTCATGTTAAAGGTCCTAGCAGTTGGGCGGTTAGATTGTGCTGGTCCGCTGATCATCAGTTTGTTTCCCCCTTGTTGGCTGCTACCTCCGCCACTTCTTTTCTTCGGGCAATCCTTGATCCGATTCTCCGTCGAGCCACAAGTAAAACATCCTTGGATCTTCTTCGATTTCGGGCAGTTGGGTGAAATGTGCCCCTCCTGACCGCAGTTATAGCAAGTGCCGCGTCCCTTCCAACACTCGCCTTGGTGATTCTTTCCACATTTTGGGCATCCCTCTGCCCTCTTCTTAAATCCTCCACGAAAGTTTCCTGACTGATTGTTGTTGTTATTGTTCTCCCACTTCCTTTTTCCCAAGTTACTTCCTCCACTGCTGCTTCCTCCTCCCCGGTTTTCTCCTCCGGTATTCTTTCCTTTCTTCTCCTTGTTATAAAGATTTAAGGCCTCACTGCTACCTTTCGCAATGATCGCCTTCTCCAGCAATGTCGCAAAGGAATCAATTTGAAGAACTGATACCTTATTAAACAGCCAAGGCTTCAGTCCTTGTTCAAAACTTCTCGCTTTCCTCTCTTCGTCTCCCACTTGGTGTTCTGTAAATAGCGTTAGTTCATTGAACTTAGCCGCGTATTGCGCCACCGTCATATCACCTTGCTTCAGTTCTAAGAACTTAACCTCCATCCTATTCTTTATGCTTTTCGGGAAGTAGTTCTCAAAAAATAGAGTCTTGAATCTATCCCACGCTATTATCCATTCTCCAGCTCTTTGTTGATTAGCCTCCCACCAGTAGTTGGCTTTGCCTCTCATCATATACATAGCAAATATCATCTTCTAGTCTTCACCCACTCGAGCGATGGTGAAAGCCTTCTCTATATCCTTAACCCATGTCTGAGCTATGATCGGATCGGTAGTACCCTCAAATTCTGGGGGTCCTACACTCCTAAAATCTTTGAAACTTGTGACTGGTACTGCTTGAGGATTGGGGCGAACGGGTTCATTGTTCCTTCCCCTAAGAGTTTCTCCTAACAAGTCTACTAGCTTCTGGATCGGGTCTACTTGTTCCCTCTCATTGTTAACTGATTCCTTATGTGCAGTTAATTTACGTCTGGGCAGCATTTTCTGCATCACAATTTTTTCACTTTATTAATACTCAATTTATATTACTTGAGTATTTATTTAATATTAAAGGTATAAAATCTTATAACACGTTTCTGAAATAAGCTTATTTATATTCATATTCCAATTCCTTTCATTACATGATTTTCCCTAGCATACTGCTATAAATGTCATCACATATCCCCTAATATTACAAAAGATGGGGAAAATACCAACCTATTACCCCTCTAACATAAGCCTACTCAGGGTTTACATATCTATCCCATACTTTACACAAAAAGTTAGGATTACAACACAGTATATACAACACATAAAGTAAATAATACTATTAGACTGACTAAGGGTCTCATCCCATTATCCCACACTCCACAACGCTCTTGTACTCTATATGCGCTATGTACGCCACCAACTCTTGGCTCACAGTGTGTAGGGTCTGTCCCTGCTCAGCTAGGTAGTGGTATACACCATCAATCACTCTCTCAAAAGCTGAATGGAACACATACCCCATCTTGTTCATCTTCCTCTTCTTGCATCTGACTTCATCCTCTAAGTCGTCTGCTCTCTCATTCGCTGCTTCCCACTTCTCCTCGAAGTGAATCCTATCCATCACCTCCAACTCTAGTTGAGTACGGAGTGCCTCTTTCTCTGTCTTCTCACTTAGTTCTCTCTGCTCTACCTCTTCCAGCTTTCCTGCCAGATCCATATTCCTAGCCACCGACTTGTGAAACAAGGTCCCCATCTGGATTCCTGCCTCCCTACGGTATGCAATCTCCACGTCTAACTTCTGCATCGCTAGCTTCCTCTGATGGTCTTTATCCCTCAGCTTCTAGAACTCGGACTCTCTCTCCTGGGTCTCAGCCTCTAGCTCCTGCACTCTGCAGTCCAACTCTAGAATACACTCCTCATACTTTCCCAGCATATGCTCCTCCAGGTTAGGCTCGTAAAAGTCCTCCATGGGTTCGCTCTCCGTAGGCTCGTCCTCCATGGGCTCCTCATCTGGGTCAAACTTTACCTTGATCTCGTCCTCGTCGTCAGACTCAGACGGTGTAACAGCCTGCACAGGCACAGCCTCTAGAGGTGCCTCATATACCATATGTATATCTCTGGGCTCCTCCTCTGCCACTCTACAAGGTCCTCCCATGTCTGCCATCCTACAATCACAAACATAAGACAAACAAACAACAACTCCATTAGAATATTAAATAAAACATAAGTTCATTGTATAAAATGAAGTTACATTTTATAACACACTAAGTCTCTCAAGGAAAACTCTACATGAGTTTTATCTCCTTCTAACTTTCTATGTTCTCCTAAGTTATAATCTAAGGACACTCGCTCCAAGGTTTATAACTACAGCTTTGATACCAACCTGTGACGCCCCCAAATTCGGACCGCCACTGATCTCGAATTCGGTTCGTCATGTTCTAACAATAGTAACTAAAATCATAAAATCATAGCGGATAATTTAGAATAATATACAATGATTTATTATATTTATTCCCCCAAGTCTCGCAACCTACAGTACTTAATAGATTACATAATAATATCAAATAAAGACTTATTACATAACCCTACTTAAGTTTAAACATAGTTCTGAATCAGTCTTAACACATTATTATAGTTATCATAATACAACACCAGAAATTCTAAAATATAAAGGGACTAGCTAGTCGGTAGCCTTGCCCTTGCCTTTGTCGGTGCCCGAAGGTCCACCCTGCTTTGCCTTAACTGAAATGTTTTTAGGAAAAAGCAAGAATGAGAAAAAAGTTTACTCAACAAGTAATATGACAATAAAGGCGAGTAATATAGTTTTTGAATCCCAAAGGGTATAACAGGATATGATAGTTCAAGGATAGCAAGAAATATCAACAGTTCTCAATAACAGTCGCTAAGGATAGAAAGATATCAATAAGATTCAATGCTAAATCAATTCAAGATTTCAAGATAATTGAATACTGAGCAGTCACTAAGGACTATGAAATTTTACTAGAATTAACAGAAATATACTGATAATCCAATAAAAACAAGTACAACAGGTGATCAGTCTAAAGTACCCTATATTATGCATAACATTTAATCGTACTCAAGTGCGCACGTCGATCTCCTGACAATATATATTTCCCTTCAAAGAAGGTTGTTCACCTTAGCCACTATAAGATTCCGCACCAATCAATTGGTTTGGATAGCTTTCTAATCATGGTATAGGTTTAGCCGAATTGAATGGCATAGACCGCTCTTTCAATGTATATATAAGCACAAATATAAGTTCAAAGAATGTAAAATACTTTGACTTAGCTTCAAAGTATAAGATATAAATTATACTTTCAATGTTCTATTCGAATGACCAATAATAGCACAAGCTTAAGAATGCTCAATAAATAGTAGTGTTAGGAACTTGTAATTAATAATACAAGAACGGGTTCAAGGAAACTTGCACAATAAAAGAGTGTAAGTCAGGGAACTTGCCTTAAGCGTAGTTTACCAAAGTAAAGCTTATCGAATTCCTATCGTAATATATTTACATGTATAGGATATTCGTTAGCTAAGTACATTCAGTACACAAGCTTGCTATGTAAATTAAATATACACATATGGTTCTAACTCAGTCATATAACCATATATGTATGTCACTGCATATTTATTCATATATAGCATGAAATCAGATTATAAGACACTATGAACATAGTTCGTAACTGTCATTTAACTTTTGAGGTTTATAAACATTTTGTCAATTTAATATGGTTTCATTGCTTAGCATGCTCATTGATACTTTGAATAACATTCTGGACAAGTATTACAGATTAGAAAAACCCTACAAGTATGTCTCAAGTCCAGATTGTAATCAAACAGGCTTTGGCAATTCTGCACATTGGTGCGGCCGCGCTTGGTTTGCACTAAGGAGTGGCGCGGCCGTGCTGCTCCTGGTGCAAACCAAGACATGGCTGCTCCTGCAGAATCCCAATTCATTACGCTTTGTACAAATATAAAGAATCATGCCAAACACATATGTCAGGACGTTTATAACCAGGTTCGACCCCATATTGTTTTTATTATAGTTTGCTATCCATTCTAGTTCAATCAAGGCGTTAAGTGATCAAGTAACAAAGTTTCTCATGTGTAATCGTTATACATATGTTATGAGGTCTCTACGTCTCAACTATACAAGCTCATGTTAGTTTAGTCATGTATTTCAAGTTCTATGGTTCTACTTCCTTGAAACTTGTTCTTAAATCATGCTCAACTAGTTTACAATGCATATGATTAGCTAGGCATACATTTCAATCATGTCTAGGGGCATATGAGACCCTATCAAGATAGTTAAAATTTTTAGAATATATGCAAGGTGGTTATCAACCAAACTAGTTTTCCATTTCTTAAGTTTTCTTCAAAAAACCTAATGTTAACTAATCATGTAATGTAGCTTCATATATCATATGTTATGCTCTCATATACATAAATAGATCACATAGGCATGCTCACAAGTTTATGACTCAAGTGTATATAGTTTATCAAGTTCGTATGTGAAACTCTAAGTTTCCATTAGAATACTATCGAAATCTTTTAAGCATACAAGGAAAGTCCACCTATTTTATAACATACTTTCATATACACATAAATAGACCGCATAAGCATGCTTGAAATCTCAGAACTTAAAGTGTTCTAGTTTGACAAGTTCATTTTTCCAATCTTTAAGTTCCCTTTGGAAAATCAAACTTTGATAAGTGATATTACGAAAGGTCACCTCTGTCAGTATGTCATGGACAAAAATAGGCATATTTAAGTTAAAGTAGCATGCTTCATCATTTCAGAGGACATAAAAATTATCATTTATTTCTGCACAAGGGCGCGGCCGCTCCCTATTTGTACTAGGGAGTGGCGCGGCCGCGCCACTCCGGTTCCAGCCCAAAATGCTCTCTGCTATTGCAGAGCTTCTAGACCCATTTCAAAAATCTCTTGAAACATGCTTACAAATAGGCACATTACATCTATAACATGTGTATAGATTATTCTAACATATTAACACCATTTCACATTATCAATTCCAACTAATTCATGCCAATTCCTATGAATTGAAATTGCTAAACTTCAAAGTTGAATGAGCATTATACCTCTTGAAGTTTTGAATTGCACAAGACTTGCTCTCAATCTCAGAATTCTCTCTCAACTCACTCTTACAACACTTAGCAACAATTTCTAGCAACTTCAAATGTGTAGAGGGGCTTGGTATTTATAGGAGATTTCAATATCAATACAAAGCAATTGCCCCAAGGTTTGAATCAATGGAGGAAGAGGAAAGATGTTGGGCAATTGGGAGTGGTTGGAATAGTGGCTAACAACCACATCAACCCACTCCCTTTTCATCATTTGATCTAAGCTATCATGAATTTGGTTTGGTATATAGGAGTAGCATAGCCCTTTTGCCATACACGTGAAAGAGAAAGGAGAGTGACACTCTTTATGGGACAAGGCTATATCTCAGCATTTGCAAGAATGAAATAACATTACACTTAGGTTATATCCATATACATATAATATACACTTAAGTTAAATAAACATATATGTATACTTAGGTTTTGAAAATCAATTGGGTGCATACTTGGATTTTAATGACATTACAATATTACATGGTAGCAAATTGGGGTACATGTATACACCTCAATATATAATCCATGTACATTTTAATATGCTAAATTATGATTTAATTGAATAGTGACATACTACATTATCATAAACCTCATTATTCCAATTATGTTACTTATTGAAATAATTATTAATATTAATTATTCACATACTTTAATTTAATATTCCATATAGTATACATTAATGTACTATACCTATCACATGGTCACATAAACATCATTTATGTAACTCATACAATTCATTAATCTTATTATATAGTTTTATATATATCACATAGTCTCTTGTAGTGTCACATTACACTTTATATAATATTGTTTGATTCCATATTGTACAATGTACACATAACATGTATTCACATGGGTCCATGTAATTCATGTGATTTACTCCCTCTTACCATATAATTCCTATATATATTACATAGTTATATCAAAATGTCACATTATACTTTATATTATATAGTTGTAGTTACTATACAATATGCGATTACATAACTTTATACTTAACAATTATTTGATTAATCATTATATTAATTATTCATTTACTCTTTAACCGGTTATCATTCATAACCACAATTAATAACCTTATTATATGGTTAGTCATCATATGTATGGCACACAACAAATAATTAAATAAATATAACTCTTATTATATTCATCAATTATTTACTTAATAATATTCTATTACTCATAATAGCAATTAATTAACAATATATTATTAATCATTCAATTATTAATCCTTTCTTCAATTAAATTAAATCACCATAATTCTCACCACTGTGTCACACAAGGCATTCTTTGAGTTTATCATAAACTCCATATTTTTCTCAATTATTATAAATTCAATTCAAAATTAATTGAGTTAACTCATCTCATAACACATAAATATTTAGATTCAAATAAATATTCGACTTTCATTAATTTATTCATTAATAATATTCAAAAATTCTCGGGTATTACAAAAACTTTGATTATTTAAAAGATATTACTAAATAATTTGTTAATCATATTTATTAAACACATCGGAATATCAGCTAGCAGAGTAACTTTACGAGTGATAAAATCCTATCAACTATACATCAGATCAATTTAATAAGATCAACCTAATATTATTTGATCTTTCTAATTTAAGTCCTTGTACACTGAATCAAATCATTAATAAGGACTTTACAAAACTTACTGGTACAAATATACATCAATCGCATTCATCATCAAATTTAAATATGTAAACTCTAACAATTTCCACTTATTTGATGATGAAAAAACCAATAGTTTTATAACATACATCAAAGTCTAAGATGCAGTTACTTGAAAGTAAGTATGCCTTAAAATACAGTGAGTCGCTGTATTGCTCAAATCAAAAGCATAAATTTATTGATATATGATGAATGTTTAATAGAGATTTCAAAACAAAAATTACAATTCAAAACTTTTAAATAATCTCTTTATTTTACATCCTTGACCCTTTCTCCCTTGAGAACCATTTCTTCTCTGATGCTTTTTGTGATCACTTCTAGCTTTGTCTTCCACCTCTTTTTTTTATTTCTTCAGTAGAATCTCTTGGGCCAAGGTTTGGTCTGTCTATTCTCTCTTCTTCTACAACATGAGTTCGTTGAAGGTTTCTATTGAGATAAGCAGGATCACTAGAGGGAACTTGAATCCCAGTAGATGAAACTCTACTTGACGATTTTTTCATGAAGAGGATCGACCTTGCTCCAGAGGAATGTCTGATGGAGGATGAGGAGGTGATCTAAAAATCAGAAGGGTAATCGATTTTTGCTTTTGATTTCTTTTTCGTTTCTCCCCCTGAATCGGATGTTTCTCCCCTTTCTCCCCCTTAGAGTGATATTTCCCCCTTGCTTTTCACCTTTATGTGACTTCTCCCCGTTTTTGTCATCATATTGCCTGAAAGATGTTTGATAGCATCAAGAAGTTCTTAGAGCTGGGAGGAGGAGAAGGCAATATCAGCTCGAATCTCAGTCTGACGATTAACTACTTGGTCATTAAAAGTAGTATGCACACAAGGTAATCATATTTGATATTATGTAGCATATACTTTGTAATCTTATTCATTTATTAATAAAATAATTCATTTATTAAAGACATTTTTCTTTATCTACATGGTGTTGTTAATATTATATGTGATAAACTCATAGTTTAAGCAATGCTTTTAGAATCATAATGATGATCATGCTAATGAGATCTAAATTCTTAGATGGCTTAAAAATAAAATTGTTCCCAATCGTTGGATTACTAAAAAGGGGATTAGTGATCAACATCATGATTCTAAAAGCATTGCTTAAAACTATAGGTTATTTACATATTATAAAAACAGCATCATGTAGATAATTAAATGCCTTTAATAAATGAATACTTTTATTAATAAATGAATAAGATCGTTTACAAAGTATATATTTTATCATCATACATGATTGGCTTGTATGCATACTACTTTCATATTTGACCCATATATAAACTACATCAGCATATGCCACTGCATCTTGGAACGTTATATTGAAGGTACAGGTTGTCGGTATATTCGGTGGAGCTGGACCTGCTATAGTTCGTGTGTTGTAGCTCCCTCCGTCAACTCCCATCTTCGGAAAATTCTTTGTCATATGGTCGATCGAACCATAGATAAAACTCCCACTGTTCTTCTTCGGATTGGGGCAGTTAGGAGAGATGTGGCCCTCCTGCCCACACTTGTAGCACGCTACCTTTCTCTTCAGGCACACTCTTGAATGGTTCTTCACTCATTGTATGCTTCGAACCTCTTATTAGGTTCCCCTTATCTATTTTTGATATTCCCATAATTGTTTCACTTCTTCTTCTGGCCGGTGCCACTTCCACCACCCACCTCGGTCTTGACTAATCCCTCAATCTTACCTTTATTCTTCTTTTCTTTATTGTAAAGGTTCAAAGACTCACTTCCTCCCTCTTCTATTATAGCCTTTTCTAGTATCATTCCAAATGACCCTATCTGTAACATAGATAGCTTGTGGTAGAGTCAGGGTTTTGGTCCCTGCTCGAACCTCCCTGTCTTCCTCTCCTCCGTATCAACTTGATGCAGAGAAAAATGTGTTAGTTTGTTGAACCTGGCTACATACTGGGACACTGTTATGTCCCCTTACTTTAAATCTAGGAACCGCATCTCCATATGTCTCTGCATGCTCTGAGGTAAGTAGTTCTCGAAAAATATTTCTTTGACCTTTTCCCAAGCAATCAATCCAGCCCCAGACCGACTCTGGTTAGCTTCCCACCAGAAGTTGGCCTCACATTTTAATAGGTAAATAGAAAAAAATTGTTTTCTGCTCCTCACCTACCCTGGCGATCAAAAACATTTTTCCTATCTCCTTGATCCATGATTGAGCCTCTATAGGCTTGGTGGTCCCCTTAAATTCAGGAGGTCCCACACTCTTGAACTTTTTAAAACTTGACCCCGGCTTTGCCGGAGGAACTACATTTGTGTTAGCGGGATTCCTCTGTTGGAATGCCCCTAACAATAAATCTAGGATTTGCTGAACGGGATCTCTATCCCTATTTTCGTTCTCATTATGAGATTCAACTTCTTCATGTTAGGTTTGTAAGATTTATGGATACAATCAAATTGCAAAAAATAAGCAGAAGCATGGTAAATCAGAGTTTTAAAATTTTACAAACCATATACCCGGATCATCCTTTATGAACAATTATTAATTAAACAAAAAGATGGAGATTAGTATTCATACCCTTGAAGATTCTAGCTTACTCAAGTACGAGTTCAACTTCAAATCCTTTTCGCGTTCTACTTGAATCCACCGGGTTGATTCCTTCCTTTGATCAACGTTAGCCACCTAAGTGTTTGGCCTCTAGAGGTGATCCACCAAGAAAGAATAAGAATTCAAGAAGAAGGGTGTTTGGCTAAACCCTAGTTTCTTTCTCTCTAAAAAAGGAGTGTTCTCCCAACTCTTGGAATTAAAATGTCTAAACTTATTCCATAATTTCTTATTTATAGATGTAGGCAACCCTCCTAAATAATTTAGGATTAGGGTTTCATATTAATTAATTAAACTCTTTTAAATAATTAAGCTTCCCAATCCTATTAGGAATAATTAAACTCTTTTAATTAATTAGCCTCTAATCTTGTTAGGAATATATATGAGAGAGAGAGAATATCTTATTAATTAATTTTCAAACTCCTTTAGGAATTAAATAATAATAATAATAATAATAATAATAATAATAAAAATAAGACTCCTCTTATTAATTTATATTTAATATTTCTAAAATATTAAATAATAAATATTAAGCTATTTAATTTATTCTATCACCATAGATTAAATTAAATATACTTAACTTATTATTACGATTATGCCATTTGCTTCTTTAATAAATATTCTTCCTTTTATGGTGTGACCCTTTAGGTTCTCCATATTAAACCGGTTGTGAATAAATCGATTAGAACAATTCTAATCTTATTTAAATAAATAAATAAAATTAATAATTTATTTATATAAATAACATTTATTCTACAATAAGGATAAGCCTCCTTAGCGATCAACGACTTTTCAGATAATACAGATTTCAAAATTAATCATAAAAGAATCTGTGAGTTAATAGTTACCGTACAATTCAATCATGAGATCAATCATCTACATACTTGCTTTAGTGTCTCCACACAAATGATCATGAGATCAATCATTTTCATCTAATGAGCAAGCAACATATATACCAATCCATCCGGATTTAATAATCCCTTTTTTAGTAATCCATCGATTGCGAACTATTTTAGTTTTTAAGCTATCTAAGAATTTAGATCTCATTAGCATGATCATCATCATGATTCTAAAAGCATTGCTTAAAACTATGGGTTTATCACATATTATAAAAACAGCACCATATAGATAAATAATTGCCTTTAAATAAATAATAATTTTATTAATAAATGAATAAGATTGTTATAAAGTATATGCTTTTACATCAAACAGGATTGCCTTGTGTGCATACTCCTTTCAATCTCCTACTTGCATTAAAACCAATCTCCATGGTATCTAATACCCTTCTTCTTTAAGTGACAATTATTCTGCTGTTGGATTAGCTTCAGTAAATGGATATGCTGTAATACCCGAGAATTTCCATATATTATTAAATAAATATATTAATGGAAATGAGAATTTATTTGAATATAAATGATTTTTTGTTATGAGATGAATTAATTCAATTATATATAATTGAATAATTATAATAATTGAGAAATTGGTGGAGTTTGTGATAAACTCGTTGATTGCCTTGTGTGGCACAGTGACGTAATATAAGAATGATTATATTAATTTAAGCGAACAATTAATCTATATTAATTGTTAATCGAAGAATATTAATTAACTGTTATAAAATACTAATGAGGATTGATTAATAATATGTGATTATTATTGCAAGAAACATAATAATAATGAGCAACGTGTTTATAAATATAATAAGATTTATATCAAAGTGATAGTTAATCATATAAAGGTTAATTAAATTGTTATGGAGGTTAACAATTATATTGATTGATGTAGGATATGTGTATATTATTAATTAATATTCAATTTATAAGATGAGAAATTATATGTGCAAGCATGCGAATTAAATGTATAGTAACTATATGTTATGATATGTGTAGGTGACAAATGATGTGTGGATATACATTAAAATAATGTATCATGGATCTATTATAAATAATTGTTGAGTAATACAATTTAATAATATATGATATAATGTAATGTGGTAGTATCCGATTGTATTATATCGGTAAGATAAAATGTACATAGATTATATGTATTCAAATTGCATTTATTACATTGTGGGGAGAACATTGTAATTATAACCTAAGAGTACATATAATATATAACATAAGTGTAGCATATAGTCCATTTGTAAGAATGCTGAGATTTGCTTGGCTTGTCCCAATATAATAGTCACTCTCCTTTCCCTCATTCACGTGCACAGCCATTATGGCCTAAGCCTATTGCTTCTCCTTAAACTCAGTAAATTTCCATAGCCTTGTAGCAATGATGAGCAAGGGAGTGGTTTTAATGATGGATTCTAACAACTAACTACCTACCATTCTATAACCTTCATGCAATTTGACAATCCGTTAGTTTGATTTGGGAGTTAGAAGCTTGGACTGTGTATTCATTCTTCTATATAAAGGAACTCCCTGCACCTTCATTTCATTGCTGAAATATTTCTAAGAGAAGAGAGTATACTGTGATTGTCTATTTAGTTCAGAAGGAATTTCTATAGTAGCATCAGCAAGCTTACTCCATAACAGAGGTATAAATCCTCTTCGTGTCTTCATTTTCATTTTCTGTCAAAAGAACTCCATTGTTGTTCTCTGAGTTTTGTTGAAATTCTTGATTATGCCAGATTGGTTCATGATTGGTTTGTAGAACCCTTATATTATTGTTATATGAACATACACACATGATGGAACCACTGAATAGTCTTTCATTTCCATTGTTCCTCTTCAATTTCTGTAAATACATGAAATTCGTAAATTAGTTAGAGTTCATGAAATTGGGAATTGATAATTGCTATTGACTGTTATATAAGCATATATGTATGTGTTAGTAAGTTAAACAAGTCTAATATCTGGGTATGTTGAAATCGATGAAATAGGAGGTTTTGGGTCGATTTTCGCTGCAGTCTGAACCGCAGAAAACTGCCTCGACGCCGCAGCGCCGCAGCCCGCGCCGCAGCGCCACACGCGCCGCAGCCCGCGCCGCAGCGTCGCACGCAGCGCCACTCGCGCCGCAGCGCCAGTATTAAGCTACTGTTGCCGCGCCGCAGCGCCAGCCTCTGTGTTCAGTTTTCTGCATTCTGCAACAAAACTGTTATGTACCAATTGTTTGATTTTTGTTTAAACAAGCATGGGAGCATGATTAATACATATATATAAACCTAATGAGGCAATGTAAGCATGTTTTAGTATATTAGCATGCATGGTTAACCAAACGACACATAGTTTGGAAACGAATTTAAAGTTTCATAAACGACGTTAACATATATGAAGCATGTATACATTCTGACTTTTCGAGCATGTTTATAGGGCCTTGAAATACATGAAAAGCATGTTAACTTACATATGTAGGTTTCATAAGGAAGCATGAACATGATAGACCTTATTAATGAACTATACTAACAAAGTATAAGCTTTGAACATGAACGTTGGTATGTTATGACGAGAATTAGAATTTGACATTTATGGACACATGTGATAGTACTCTTAGACTCATTCATGTGTCATGCATGTATATATACCATGATTAGTTGCCGTGATTAAAGTTTAGCATGAACAAAGCATGTTTTCAAGATAATAACAATGCTAGCTACATATATGCAATACGAGTACTCATGAGCATGACTAATACAAGTTATATGAATATCTTATGTGTTTAAAAGCAATCATGTTAGACCATATGAGTTCGTGTCCTTGAATGGCTTTAAGTATTAACTTAAGAACCTATACCATGTACGATTGGATTTGGAAAAGTTATACAAGCATGAAAGTATCCTTTAAATATGAATACATGCTACGCAATATTATATGATGTTACTTGAACTCGATTTTGACGGTTAACTTAAGGAGATGCCGTAACTTGCTAAAATGAAATATATTTAGTATTGATTGTGGTCTTATGTGATATTAATAATATGCAAGCATGTTTGCTAATTGTTGAGATCTTATATAATATGAGAATGCGTTTAAACTCTAAAGAAGGAACGTTAAGGATAGAAATTATATTCTATATAACTGTGTAGCTAGGTAAAACTTAGCTTATGTGTTGATCGTATATTCAAAGAGAAAATGTGAAGTTAAATTATATGACTAATGAATATCATATATATACGTAACTGTATTACGATAGGAATTCGAAAGTGTTGATTGCTTTTCGTGGATAAACTACGCTAAAGGCAAGTTCTCTTACTTACACTCTTTTAAAGTGCAAGTATCCTAACCGACGCATTTACTTTATGCAAGGAAATCTATGATTGTGAAAGTTTCCTAACTTATACTCTTTTACTATGCAAGTATCCTATCTTGTGTATTGCGAACTAGTTTCCTATTTAATCGGTTGAATCGAATTAGCATACTTGAACTCTTATTTCATTAAAGCTATTATTCATGTTGAACTTAGTATTGTTCTTGAATATTGTGAAAGTGTCTATGTCATTTGATTCGGCTGAACTTATGTTATTGAAAAGCAACCCAAACTAATTGATTGGTGCGGGATCTTGTATTTGACTGAGAAGAACAACCTTCTTTGAAGGGAATATATAATTGTCGGAGAACCGACGTGCACACTTGAGTATGGTTGATTGTTATGCATAACAAGGGTACTTTAGGCTGATCACCTGTTGTACCTATTTTTGTTGGATTTTCAGTTTATTACTGTCAATTCTAGTAGAAGTTCATAGTCCGTAGTGACTACTCAGTATTCAATTATTTGAAATCTTGAATTGACTTATTATTGAATCATATTGATATTATCCTGTCCTTAGCGACTGATATTGAGAACTGTTGATATTCTTGTTATTCTTGAACTATCAAATCTTGTTATACCCTTTCGAGAATTGAGAATCTTATTACTCACCCTTATTGTATATTACTTGCCGGGCAATTTGTGCTCATTCTTGCTTTCCCTAAAACATTTCAGTTAAGGCAGAGCATGGTGAACCTTCGGGCGTTGATAAGGGCAAGGGCAAAGCTACCAACTAGCTTATGTCTGTTATGTTTTAAATATATTAATATTGTATGAAGATGATGTAGTAAGACTGGATTTGATTATGTTTAAGCTTAAGTTAGATTATGTAATAAGTCGTTAACTGATATTATTATGTAATCTATTAAGTACTGTAGGTTGCGAGACTTGGGGGAATAATTATAATAAATTATTGTAAATTATTCTAGAATAGATTTTCCGCTGTGATCGTATGATATTTAATTATTATTATTGTGATGTATTACCATGAGCACGTGATGAACCGAATTCGAGAGACCAAGTGGCGGTCCTGGAATTTGGGGGCGTCACATATGCAATGTCGTTTTTGAGAGTTCACTATCTCTATAATGACTTCTCCTTTTTCAATGATTTCTTTAATCAAATGAAAGTACCGCAACACATATTTGGATCTAAGATGAGACTTAGGAACTATTCCTAGTTCTGTAATAAACTTTTCATCTGAAACATTAACTTACAGCTTCATTTATAGTTATATACTTTGTCTTTGTCACTAAACCATCAACTCTTTGCTGTTTGGAACCTTTCCAATTCACTATACCACCATTCATGGTAACGCTTCACCCTAAAGTGGATTTGTTGTCGTATTGGTCAGTCCAAAAAACCTGAGTCTTTTAGTCCTCTAGTTTTATTCAGACCCGCCATGAATTATGCTCACATCTTTAGTGCTGGTTAAGTACTTTAAGATGTTTTCACTGTCTCATAGTGAACTTCTCCAGAATATGACTGATCAACATCAAGTCTCGTATATTTCATTGCTTACATGATAGTAACTCATGCGATCTCTCTTTTATTTAGGATAATTTTAGAGAGATACACTCCATGGCTCATCATCATGAGACCTCTCTTGGAGTTTGACATGCTAAACGCCTTTAACATCAAATGAATATACGTTCATTAGGTTAAGCCGGGCATCCTTTTAAATCTATCTATATAGATTTATATCCCCAATTTAGGATGTTCTACCCAAATCATTCATGGAGGAATGTTTAGACAACTTTATCTTTACTGATTATAACACTGGTATGTCATTCCTTATTAGTAGTATATTAACATATAAAACTAGGAATGTCACAACGCTCCCACTGACCCTTTTGTACATACTAGGTTCATTCTCATTTTTGATAAAATCAAACTCTTTTGATTGTCTTATCAAAATGAATGTTCCATCTTTGAGAAGCTTGCTTCAATCTATAAATGGATTGTTGTAGCTCATATACATGATTTTTTAAACCATTGAAATAAATCCATCTAGCTGTATGAAACATACATTCTCCTCTAATAATTTATATTTGAGGAAGGGCGTCTTCATGTTCATTTGCCAAATTTAGTAATCAGCTGCAATTGCAAGTAAAATCTGAATGGTCTTGAGCATTGCTTCAAATATCCATTTTGGATTTTATGGTCATCTTCCATTTCTCTAAGTGTCTACAACTCTTAGCATTATCGTATATAATTGGATCATCATCCTCTATGATGCGTACCTCATCATTATCATCTATGATGAATTCATACCACCCATGTATCTTCGGTACTATTTCAGATTTACGATTCGGTTGTGGTACAATAGGTCTGTCTACAGATTCCTCTTTTTGACTAATAGTGATTTGTGGTTCTTGAACTCCTTCAAGATCTATTATCCTCCCACTAGCCTTTCAATGATAAACATCTTTATCTTAGAAGGCAGCGTGTTTCGCAACAAACACCTTTTGCTAAGTAGGATTATAGAACATTTACCCTAAACTTACTTTAGGATGTCCCACAAATCTGTATTTGTCAAATCTTGTCCTAAACTTATCCTTTTGAAACCTTTTCACATAAGCTGGACAACCTTTTATCTTAACATACTTTAGATTAGGGATCCTACCTGTCCATAACTCTTATGAAGTCTTGGGGACGGATTTTGAGTTTACCTTATTTTCTAGAAATGCAGTCGTTTACAAGGCATTACCCTAGAAGGATACTGGAATGTCGGTGTCGACGTCAGGAAAAAATCCGCGGGTCGGGTTACAACCCTGGATCTTTTTCTCTTCCTAAGTTATCTCTACCCTCACTCTTTTTATTGCAAAAAAGGTTTTGAAGGGTTTTTTAGGAAAAGGCCAACATATATCATGTCCACGATTTGAATGTTTTACAGAGTCGCCAGTTGGTAGATTTGAAATGGTTGTACCAACTCAACCGAGTTTGTTTGAAAGAGGCCCAATTGCTGGACAGTATCGAAACTTGATCTTTGAAAATAAAGTTTTGAGCTCGGGGGCTTGGTTAAGTGTGGAGAAGGTGTTAGGCACCCCACAACTTCCGTGTAAATACGGTACCGCAATCCTTTCAATATTTTCCTTAAAACTGAAATGCGTGTGTGAATGCTGTTTGAAATTTGGGCCTATGTTTGATTTGATTGAAAGTAGTGCTTCGCTTCGTTGAACCTATATACGAAGGGTTTGATTTGATTGTACAAAAAGTCTTTGATTTGATTTGCAAAAGTATTTGATTTTATTTGCAAAAGCTATTCTTTTCATTGAATTGAAAATAGTGTTTTGAAAGCTGGTTATCAAACCCTTACGCTAACATAGGAATTAAAGCCTGTTGATACTTCCAATTTATCTTTATAGCCTTATGGCTTGCATTTGAATGGTGATTTGTCGGGCTGCGAAGCATCCTCGACCACAAAAATAAATCTAAGTGTCGGTCTCCTCATGGGCATGATAGCCATCGGAGGGACTCTGACACAACAAACCATATTTTTCACTATGTTGAGAACTTAAATCCGGATAACCTTTTTAAGGTCTTTGCGTGTACATTTTACAGAAAAATTGGCAGGGTACATTCGTAAAGCGGAGTTTGTCCATCGTGGGAATCAGATTCTGATCTATTTGATCATGAATCTCACGATTCCTAGGCTCACATGAGAGTAGCCAATAAACCTGCACAGTTCAAATTTGTACAGAAATAGATATATATCCCAATATTGCCAGAACCGAGGATTCATCAGTAAATCCTAGTTTGCACCTGGCCGAAGCGACTCGTTCCCACTAGATAGCGATCTAAGGGACGCGAGGTTGCTTTTGTGACTGAAAAATGCCGATTCATATCGAAAGAATATTTAAAGCATTAATTTAATGAAAAGCAAGTAAAGCCAAGATATATACACAGTTATATATACAAAAGCTGTAAAGGGCGATGGGTTTTCACACCGGTGCCTGAACTGGAATTGATATATATTGACAGAAAAGTAGTCAACCAAGACTGGGAAGAAAACCCAGTGGTGGTGAAGGCTGCTTATATATGCATATTTATATATAAAAGCAGTAAAAGGCTACAGAATAATCCAGGCCGAACTGAAATATAAATGTACAGAAATGTAGTCGACCAGGGACTGGGAAGATAACCCGGTAATGGTGAAGGGTGCAAAAAGCATTATAAAGGCCACAGAATAATCCAGGCTGGACAGAAATATATAAATATATATATATATATATATATATATATATATATTGACAGAAATGTAGTCAACCAAGACTGGGAAGAGAACTCAGTGGTGGTGAAGGCTGCTTATATATGTATAAATATATATAAAAGCAGTAAACTACCTTAGCTTTGACATTCGGGCTTGACAGAATTGAAAAGTTAATATATATATAGTTAAAAAACACAAAAAAAGCCAAACCCAGACTTGGAAGAGAACCCAGTCCGGCGAAGTTGCTTAAAACGAAGATGCTAGTGCACTAAAGCTGTTAGAGCTGCCAGAACGTCAATCCGAGTTCTAAAAATGCTAAAAATTGAGTTTATATACAAAAATGTACCAAATTTTGGCGAAAAGAACTAAGTACCGGGCATATTTAGAAAACAAAATTTGATATGCAAGTGCAAAACAGTGCAAAGAAGTAGGAATCACTTTCTGATCGAAAAAATACTTACAATGGACTGCTAAACGGGCTTTTTGCCAAATCATAAATTCTAAACGTCAGAATCTACTGGTTATTTTCTGATATGTGGTAGTATGTGGGTATATCTACGTGTTAGAGTGAAAAAAATTTGGATTTAAAAGAGGTGAAAAAGTCAGAAAATCAAACAGACAGAGGTTCGCTGCGTTTCTTCTTTTTTTAAAATGAAGGGGGATCACCTCATATATATAGGCCAGGGAGCCTTTGCTCTACCTGCTACTGCCGCAGGTAGAGGTGCGGCTCCCCTGGTAGGGCCCACATATTCGGTTGAGTTATCTCAAAGTACGTGCACTCCAAGCAACGCGAGGTCAAAGTTGAGGCGAGCTGTACCTTTTCGAAAAGCCCTCGCTGAGAGTGTCACAATGACATGGGATAAAATATTTTTCGGGTCCAAGAAGACAGGTTCATAACCAGGTCTTCGATTTGCCACAATTTATCCGTTGAGCTGTCTTGCGCTATTTGCACTCGGGATCGTCGTTATGGTTCGTTCTGACCTTGGTGGCATCAATTCGGCTTAAGTTTGACCAAATCATCTTGAGGTTGGTAAAATAACCTTGGTTGCCTTCAGTGTCGGCATGACATTTGGTTGACTTCCGGGAGTTATTTCCAAGACTTGGATCCCATTCGAGTCTGTCTGTCCTCAATGTAATCTCTGAAGTTAACTTGGTCATTCCAGGTTGTCTTCTAAAGATGTTGTGGAGCTTCAGGTTCGTTCCTAAAGTTGACTTGACTTCCCGGGTTACGACCGGGGCTGACCTGTATCTTCCGGGTTGCGATCGGGGCTAATCTATACCTCCCGGGTTGAGACCGGGGCTGAGTTGACATCCTGAGACTGGTGTTCGAGGCTGTGATTGTCCCAGTATTGGTGATCGGGGTTGATTTGAAAAGCCCAATATTTAGATCGGGGTTGATCTGACTGTCTGATTGGAGATCAAAGTTGATTTGATGGCCCGATATTGAGATTGGGGTTGATTTGACAGTCCGATTGGAGGTCAGAGTTGATTTGGTGGCCCGATATTGAGATCAGGGTTGATTTGACGGTCTGATTGGAGATTGGAGTTGATTTGATGGCTCGATATTGAGATCGAGGTTGATTTGAAGGTGTGATTGAAGATCGGAGTTGATTTGATGACCCGATATTGAGATCGGGGTTGATCTGACGGTCCGATTGAAGATCTGAGTTGATTTGATGGCCCGATATTGAGATCGGGGTTGATTTGACGGTCCGATTGGAGATTGGAGTTGATTTGAAAAGACAGTTTTTACCCTCCTACAGTGTTAGTATCGGGGCAGGAAATTTCGAGTGTCTATAGATGCCCCTCTTTATCATGCTTATGCAATGTAATAGAATGAACATGATAAAGATTGCTAGACACTTGAAATGCAAAGATGTCAATGATGTAATGCAATGAATATTGTAATGTTCTCGCAGATCGCAGGTCGCACTTCGCATTTCGCATATCCAATCGCATCACAAATCGCTTTGCCAATCGCATCGCAAATTACTTCGCAAATCGCATTGCAGATCGCATTGTAAATTGTTTACCTTTATCGGTGCTTATGTTGGGGCTGATACCAACGGTTTGATTCCCATCGGTGTTGTCGATGTTTGTTTGATGATGATAAACTAAAAATGTTTTCTACATTTCTGCTGGGGATGTCAAAACTAGGCTTCCGTGAACTGTTTTCGTTACTTTCTGTTGGGGATGACGTTCTCTGCGATAGCTTCATTGACTTAGATAGGGATGATACTACTGATGCTACCTGTGTGCTACTGAATGGCTACCTAGTCATGCTTGTGTGCATGCGGACAGTCCATTTTACAAAGGAGACTGGCAAAATAATTTCAAAAGCCTGAGCATTTAATAAACATGCAGTTTTGACTCTACTGGGGATTTTGACTGATCCATGTATGTTTTAGGATTTAAAAATGCATAAAATACTAATTTAAATTAATAAGCCACAGGTTTTAGGCTTACTTCACCATTTCTGAGGTGATTTGGAGACTTCGTCCAAATAATGGATCGAGATAGATTCGGTAGTGTCCGGCGGTACTCTTTGCAGGGGTGATTTCCTTTTGGCTGGTAGTGTTGCACATTTCTAAATGCTCCTCTGCTGGGGACATTTATCGATTATCGAGTCTCCTTCATAGAGGCTTCCAATGTCCATCTTGATGAAAGTTTACTCCGTTATTTGGAAATATGCTATTGAATCACCAATTCTCCTTGGTGCACCTTTTGTGGATGTGTATAACAAATTCCATCATCGAAGATGGACTTATATATGGTTCTCGTCACTGGATCACTTCTGATGCTTGGCGGAGGTTGCTCTAACGGCTAAGATGTCGCTGGGGCTGAACCAACGGCTGAATTGAGCTGGGTATGTACCCAATACTTCGCTGGGGTTGAACTAACGGCTGAAATGGATTTAGTCGGTACCCGATACTTCGCTGGGGCTGAACTAATTGCTGAATTGGATTCGGTCTACACCCGATACTTCGTTGGGATTGAACCAACGACTGAATTGAATTCGATTTGTACCCGATACTTCGCTGGGGCTGAACCAACGGCTGAGCTGGTTTCGGTCTGTACCCGATACTTCGTTGGGGCTGAACCAACTGCTGAATTGGATTCGGTCTGTACCTGATACTTCGTTGGGGCTGAACCAACGACCGAGTTGGATTCGGTCTGTACCCGATACTTCGTTGGGGCTGTACCAACGACTGAATTGGATTTGGTCTGTACCCGATACTTCGTTGGGATTGAACCAACGGCTGAATTGAATTCGGTCTGTACCCGATACTTCGCTTGGGCTGAACCAACAGCTGAATTGGATTCGGTCTGTACCCGATACTTCGCTGGGGCTGAACCAACGACTGAATTGGATTCGGTCTATACCCGATACTTCGCTGGGGCTGAACCAATGACTGAATTGGATTCGGTCTGTACCCGATACTTCGCTGGGGCTGAACTGGATTTGGTTTGTACCCGATACTTCGTTGGATTGAAGCCAACGGCTGGATTGAACTCGGTCTGTACCCGACGCTTTGTTGGATTTAAACTAACGGCTGGATTGAACTCGGTCTGTACCCGATGTTTTGTTGGATTAAAGCCAACGGTTAGATTGAACTCAGTCTGTACCTGACGCTTTGTTGGATTGAAGCCAATGGCTGGATTGAACTTGGTCTGTACCCGACGCTTTGAAAGTGGCAGTTTTCAGCAGTTTTACGTAGTTTTTTTGGCAGTTTTGCACAATTTTTCATTGTTGATCCCCTGATATGACTTCGGGATGAACACCAAGGGTTTCCAGAGTGTCCCCCTTTCTGTCAGTATTACGCTGCTTAAACGCAGGATTTCAGGACAAACTGCTTAATTACGTAGCGATTTTTTTTTAGATTTGACTTGGTAGCACATAGAAACTCCATTTCAAACCGAACTGAACCGAGCCCGGGGGAGTGGGACCCACCCTGGAGAGCCACAGGTGGAGGTTCGGTAGCCGTAGGTGGGCCCGCTTTCACCTGGGCTTTATATTGGGCTGCGGGATTTCATTTTTTCAAAGTTCCATTTTGAGTTTCAAACGGATTTTAATCTTCTTTTTCAGATCCACGGAGCTTGGACAGCTGGTTTTTGATTACGTCAGTTCCTACACGTTCAGTGCATCGCAGGTAACGTTTTACGTCCTTTTTTCACAAGTTTTGACCGTTAAAAGCATGTGAACCGTGTAGGGGGCTTTTAGACGCAATGTATGAAAAATGTATGCCTATATAATCTGTTAAAAATTTTCTGACTACATATGTATGCATATCTTACTGTAATGCACGTTTGGATGTAAGAAAATTCAGATTCTAAGACAGTCAATTTTTGTTCTTTTTGATTAGTTTACTCGTCCTTTTTGAGGCCTAGTGAGACTGGATTTTCAACTAAAAAATGTCCATGCTAATTTGGATACCATGTGAGGTTATTTTTGATTTTATTTCATAAATATGAACTGTTTTTGTTTTTGGGAAGGTGTGATACTGAATGGCCACCTAGACATGCCTATGTGCATGCAGACAGTCCATTTTACAAAGGAGACTCTGGCAAAAAAATTTCAAAACCTGAGCATTTAATAAACATGTAATTTTGGCTCTACTGGGGATTTTTGACTGACCCATGCATGTTTTTAGGATTTACCTTTTGAAAAACATGCAGTTTTAACTTTACTGGGTATTTTTGACTGACCCATGCATGTTTTAGGACTTAGATATATATAGAATACTGATTTAAAATAATAAGCCATAGGTTTTAGGCATACCACACCCTTTCTAAGGTGATTTGGAGATGTGGCACAGGTGATGGACTGTGATAGACCCGGCAGTGCTAGCAGAGTCGTTTCAGGCGTCAGACGTACGAGGGCCTCTGAAGTTCCTTAGCCACGTCTGGCTAGACCGCCTCACAGATTGGCAGAGTCGGTGATTCGTCCAGTTCAGGATGAACCACCGATTGACATTGATAAATGAGCAGACTGCTTTTGCTGCTCCAGCTCCAGCTTAGGCTCCACGTGCGGAGGTTCCAGGCATTGTTGTGCCTACCCAAGAGCTACTGGGCAACTTGAGTAACCATTCTTCGAGATATCTCCACACCAATGAGGTGACTTGAAGTTTTTCTCTTCTTGGATTCTTTTTCTTTCTTATGCCATTCTCGGGGCACAGGTTTTTGATATGGATTGGTTTTTGATGCAGGTTCCCGGCTTTACGCAGCTTCGAGGGAACTGGTTTAACGTACACTCCCTGTATCATACTTTGTACGAGGATTACAGGGATATTATTGATGGCTGGGGGTTCTAGGCTTTCTTCTCCATTCTTCCCCGTCGTTGCCCCTGGAGTTATATGAGGGCTTTGTCTGAGCGCTGGTTCCACCAGTCTCAGTCCATTCATCTGCAAGACTGTGAGGTGATGATGACCCCGATGGACTGGAGGTTCATCACCGGCATTGAGTTTGAGGGCGAGCCAGTGCCTGTCGTGGTTGACATTACGCCCACTACCGTTCAGTCCCTGCTGGGAGTTTCTACGACGGCGCTCAAGAGTCGGTCGGTCTGATCTGGCACCTTGAGTATAGATGCCCAGAATGGGACTTTGCTAGAGCTTCGTCCTGGTGATCGGAGGGTTAGAGATCGCATTCTGAGGTGATTATTCTGGTGACTATCAGGGGTTTGTTTTGTGGCAGACAACTCATTTACTGTGTCCTTCGCCCTGGTTAGCGCTACCCGGTATGTAGAGCGCCTTAGTGATTTTGATTGGGGTTCCTACACCTTTGCCTATTTTCTCCGGGACATACGCATGCTTTCGGAGGGTTCGACGTAGGCTTGGTTAGGATTCTACCCATTTCTGCTGCTAAGTACATCTTTCATGTACCTTTTTGATTTCAACATTTATATTTGTCAGTCTTGATCACTGAGGACTTTTGATATTGACATGGCCAGTTCTGGGCATTTGAGAGGCTTCCTTGCCTACGGCCCTCCACTGCTTTAGGTCTGGAGACCTATCCTCGAGGACGGCGTTGGCATCATTCGAATTTGACGGAGGTCCCTGTTGTGACACCCCCAAATTCGGGTACTTCATTTCCACATAATTTGGTGTTCACTTTCTAATATAACATACATCTACCCAATGAA
Source organism: Panax stipuleanatus (assembly GCA_020205555.1). Taxonomy (NCBI): domain Eukaryota; kingdom Viridiplantae; phylum Streptophyta; class Magnoliopsida; order Apiales; family Araliaceae; genus Panax; species Panax stipuleanatus. Next base: position 35,649,031 of record CM035118.1, read on the forward strand.
TAATGTAAAATAAACTACAACTTAAAGTAAAATAAATAAAATCTTCCTTAAAACAAGGATTACAACCTTTATAAAGAATCCTGGGTTACTCTAACCCTGACATGAATATAATAAAGTGCAAAAATAAAAACATAACATTCAAGTCTTATTACAATCATTCTCAATTAAATAAAACAAGTCTTCACTTGCTTTGCTTTCCTTTGCCCTTACTTGTAGACGGAGCATCAACATTATCAACCTTTACTGAAATTGTTATTTAATGCAAGAGTGAACAAACCACAGCTCACTGGAGTTTAACAATAATATAGACATGAAAGGATATATTTAAAAGAATCTGAACAACTTAGCTTGCTTCAATAATAAAGAATTGAATAATAATTCTCTATCAACATTAAAATTTGAATATAGAATTTATCTGAGGGTCATAAGACCTTTGAACTCTTGTCCTAGGTTATAAATATTTCTATTTAAACCTTTAACAGTCAATAAGACTATGGACCTTAACTCGTACTTAGGGGGATCAGCCCTTTGTACCATGTATTGTGCACAAACATCTTAACGCTATGCGTAGTAACCTCCCCTAGTAAATAGGGTTGTTCAACTCAGTAATTTGAATTCGAGTCCGCACCAAAGAAAGTTTGGTTTAGATAAGCTTACAAGGGTAATTTAGAATTCACGTTCATTAACTAAGGATTAGTTGAATCGACTTCCAATAATTCATAATAAAAGAATTATGAATTAACATATGCTTTAGAAGTAAACTTAAAGCATTAAAACAATAATTAGATCTTACTTGAACAATAAGTTAAGACCATTTCAATTAAATAAACAATTGTCCAATACTGAAATGGAAAGGACATTCTCAACAATGAATATATGAATTCAAGAGATCATAAAAATTAATACAAGTTTAGGGTTTAGAAAACTTGCATAAAATTAACGAGTTGAGGGTTTAGAAGACTTGCCTCAAGCGCAAGCTACTTAACACAATTCACGTACTTAATACTTCCTACACATATATATCCAATCACAATAACCTAAATTAGTTAACACATAACTAATTCACATAAGTGGTTAACCCTCATGGTTAGCTCACTCTAATTACATAATAATAATCAACTATCACATAGTTAATTACATCACCTACATATTCACATAATTAAATCAATTATGTATTTAACTAAATTATAATTAAACAATTATAATTCAAACACTTAATCAAATTATAATTACTTAAATTATAATTACCTTTTAAATTATAAATAATTTATAATTTATAATCAATTAAACCACATTCATGCATTTATAATTACACGATTTATAATTAATCATGTATTTATTAATTAATTAAACTATAACATGTATTATAATTACATAATTTATAATTAATCATGTAATTATCAATTTAAAATCCACAATTAAACATGCATTTATTAAATTATAATTACATAAATTATAATTTAAATTAACTTCTAATAAATCAACCTTTATTCATTATAATTTAACAAAATTATAATTTAAAATAAACATTTACTTTTGATTATAATTATTTAAATTATAATCATATATCACATTTAAATAACAATTCAAATCATACTTTAAGGTTTTCAAACCTATTTTTTTTTCTAAATATAAATTTGTCAAATTTATGTTAACAACATGTTGTAGCAACTAGATACATGCTCACTGTCATAGCATAATTAAACTAGGTTTAAAATCAACACTACACAATTAGCTAACCTTCACTGCCTAAGCATTGTATCCAGCGCAGCTGCGCAGCTAGCTGCCCTATAACCGGCGCAGCTGCGCAGGAAAGGATTTTGGGATAGGCCAATGGCGCAGCTGCGCTGCTCTTAGCCTTGCTGCCGATGCAGCTGCGCAGCAGCTCGGCCAGACGCAGACAACCACGGCCCCCTGTTTAACCGACCAACCCAAACAAGCCAACAACGCCAAAAATACAGTACTATAGACTCTATAAAACATATATACGCTATTACACATATATAAAGCATGCTTCCAAAACCCAAAATCATTTAAACAATGATGATCACAAGTTTTTAAAATCCAATTTGGCCATTTTCATGAAAACTCATATTTTTCTCAAAATAATCTACTGTAACTATTTTTCTCCATCAATTCGAACTTATATACATGCATTACATACGAAGTTGAATATAGCATCCATAAGTTACTTAATAAGCTTATTAACACATACCAATTGCATGAATTTCTCAATTAAAATTAACCACACTCATGAAATTCCATATGAACTCATATAAACATGAATTTTCTGTTAAAAATATATTTCTACAGTAATTTGATTTTTGAAAATCCTCTTATGTCATACAATTACCACAATCAACACATGGATACCATATATATATAAAATTCATGATTACATAATTTCATGAAATTCACAGAAAACTAAATTTACAGAAACTCAAAACAATGAAAAATAACTAATCACAATTCTTTAAAACTATAAAATATTAATTACCTTTTTGATGATTGGAGAAGAATACAATGACTAATTCTAGCCTTCACAAGTTTCTTCTTCCTTCTCTTCTCTAACTTCTCTGCTCTTCTTTTCTCTTTTTGTTCTTAGCTTTACAGACTAACTTCTAATCTAACGTAGTATAGATATATTATAACTGATATAATATACGTATACTAATGATATATATGTAACTGCTAATTACTTAATATATATATAATAAATACATTTATTATATAAGTTACAAAATTCAAAAAAACCACAATGCCTTGTTTGGCAAAACAAGGTTATTTTCAAAAACAGATTTTTAATGCTAAGGTATTGTTTGGTAACAGTTTATTTAAAAACAGCTTTTGATAGTTAGAGCCCTGTTTGGTAGAAATAGGTTTAAAACAATTACAAGGGCCTTGTTTGACAAAATAATTTAAAACTTTTTCTTTATTTTAACAAATCATTTAACACATACTTTAATGTCACATTTTCTATCACATTTTAATTAATTAAATATTAATCAACTAATTTAATCAATTAAAATCTAACATCAATTAATCATATAAAATTACCACATAATTATAATTACTCGCTAATTATAATTCATGCAACACTTCATCACATATTTCATCTAATTTAATTATCTCAATTAAATTAGAATTATAATATAAAATTAATATATATACATATCAATTAAATAACATTCATTAAATTAATATGTAACACTCAATTAAATCATTTCCATAATTTACTTAATCTATTTATTTACTCAATAAATAATTCACATAAATATTTATTTAATTCAATAAATATTTAAAATTAAATATAAAATCTCAATCGTTACACCTGTTGTTGAGGGATTTACTCATGCTCGCCTACCGTTGGAGCTTTTGACGGCTGGATTGATCTCATGGGTGCCGTATACCTCTGAGTTTTTGACCTTCGGATTCGAGGGAGGCTTTCCCACTGGTCGAGAGTTTGCATTGTCGACCCGCAGAGTCCCGATTTTGACAGAGGGAGGCTGGGAGCTCTATTTGGGAGAGCGTGCCATCAGGAGTATTACGGGTAAGACCATCATTTCCATTGCTCCTCTTGCTTGGCATCATTGGCCTTTGACCATGCCACTGACAGAGATTCCCATGGAGGGCATAGATGGCTTCACCCTGTCAGAGGGTCCATTTAGCCAGGTGATATTTAGCAGATGGTGGAGTCCTCGCACTATTGGAGCTCAGACTTGTGCCACCCAGTTCATGGCAGACATGGTGTCAGGGTCCGTGATGATAATGAATTGGATAGCTTGCCTCAGGGAGCCGACTCATTTAGATCGGATTACAGATCTGACCAGGGAGTTAGGATAGGGCTCGCTTCTTTATCAGGCACCTTGGCCGAGATTCGTCAGAGGTATCTTCTTTTTGACCCGTCCAGCTCAAGAGCGGGCCCCTCTTCAGGTCCATTTAGCAGCAGTTTTGCAGGGGTAGATCCTCCCTTTTACATCCCAGACATGCCTGATGACCACAGCTTTGTATCTACAACGGAGATGGAGCAAGTTAATCACCTGGACGTGGATTATCTGGATCTATTTGGATAGCTATGGCAGCTATATTTTTGTTCAGCCACTGTTTTGGCTATTTGGCGGTTGTGCCATCATTTTGATAGACCACTGTTAGTAGTTGGGTGGTGGTGCCCCATTTTCTTGTACTTCTTCATTTCGCTTTGTATTATCAGACAGAGATAATGCATGTATATTTGTCATCATGCATGTATTATGTCATATGTATGCATTTAGACAGATGAGTTCAGATTTGACCCCTGGATGGTCTTGTGGTACGGTGACACAGATGACGTCATCCGCCATAAGCCATATTGAACATTTGCCACAGTCTGAGGTGGTTTCATCATTGAGGTCGTGGTACGAGACCATGCCCTTCTTAGCCAAAGGGACAGTTGACCAGATATTAGGGCATTCGTTGGCCCTTGCAGATTTTCAGGTGCCATATGGGTTTACGGATGGCATATTATCCTACTGGATACCCGAGAGGCAGGTATTTCACATTGGGCGACATGAGCTGACGCCGACTTTGGAGGAGTACGAGCGACTTACCTATTTGGCTTTGGACTTGTCGTGCGCCCGAACTGCTATTAGTGATATGCGAAGACCATTCCTGCGGATGTCCGATCTTCGTCAGAGAGTAGTCGCGAACGAGATCGTATCTGGGCGTGTGCTCTCGATTAACTTCTTGATCGATCGTTTTGGGGAGCTTAACAGCTAAGATTGACATGTTGTTGACTTTATTATTTTAGCAGAGGCTTGGCATCTGGCCAGGGTAGATATTCTGCCGATGTGCATTGTGGCATACATCTACATGCCGCAGTTCTTAGATCACCTGGATGTGGAATTGGTAGTTGTTGTTCGGGCCCTTAGACAGGGTCGCACCATTATCCTGATGATATTAGCTGAGACGCTGCAGTCAGCCACTTAATGTATTACCCACCCGGAGGGGTTCTTTCGAGGTAGCTCGATTTTGCTGTATGTATGGTTGATGTCCCATATTCTACCGATCGGATTTTTTAGGCCTCACGGATATTTCTTTACCCTCGAGGTAGCCACATCTTACTCCTTCCAGCCTGCGGAGTGTACTGATCCAGAGACGTGGTCAGCATTTCTATCGGATATTGAGCATCCGTTCTTGATTTTGCCATGCTCAGGGTTAGCCTACCAATATAGCTTCATTACTCATACGCCTGGCATGGATTACTTGCCCCTAGAGGGTTTGAGGGGAGTGACTACTTATCATCCTATGGCTGTTATGAGCCAGTTTGATCAGTTCCAGAGCTTGCACCGATTCGAGGGGTCTGCTGATCAGAGGATGTCGGCGTCATCTATGTCATCGGCCTATTTGATCAGAGTATATGAGTGTTTTACTCATAGAGAAAGGGCTGAGTTCTCCAGTAGCCATCCGAACCGTTCTCCAGAGTACTCGACATGGTTGGAGGCAGATTTGGCATCAGCTGCACTTGTTCATTTATCTCCAATTTTGGATTCTGATGAGGAACCTATGGAGGATCCTGAGTCTCATACTGAGGATGAGCTATTTGTGGGCTTGACAGCTACTTTGGTTAGGGACCCATTGACTATTCTTACAGGCACAGATCCGGCTTTGGCGGATTCGCTATTCAGGATGACCTTTGAGCTGGATTCAGCTAGAGCGCAGATGTTAACAGCCTTATTTGGTAAAGATATAGCTTTGGCTGAGAAGGACGCACTTAGAGTCGCTCAGGATGCTGGCTTGATAGAGAGAGAGGAGCTCCGATCTGCCAGAGATGCAGCTGTTGTGGAGAGGGATGAGATCTGCTCAGCCAGAGATGAAACTTTTGATGAAATTGAGGAGACTTTGATTGTTAGGGACGCAGCTTTTGCGAAGAGGGATGAGGCTATAACTTCCCGTGATTTCCACATTGCTGACAGTACTGCCCTTCGATCTTATACTCACGGCCTGGTTACTGAGATGAGTGCATATATTAATGACCATTGTGCCACACTGCAGATGACTGTGGAGGTTTTGAGCCATATGGAGGCTGAGGGTATTACACTTATAGCTGCTCCTCCATCTTCTAAGAGAGATTCCATGGTGGCATTGATGGCCCGCTTATCCTTGGGTCCATAGACTAGCTTTATCTTTCCTGCACAGACTAGATCAGCCATTTTTGTCATGTACAAGATACTATGTATATCAAACAGTTTTATATCAGAGAAATATATTTTTTTATTCACTTCCCTATTTGGAGATGTATTGTCATTGCTGAGTGATTACCACTTCTTTCATGACTTGCTGTTGTTGATGTATCCTGAGCTTCTCCTTGATGGACTGACAGTTGAGATGTCAGGGAGTATCTCAGATGGGCCTGTTGATCAGGTAAACTGAATAGTTCTTAGGTTTTATAGGGTTTTGGAGTCTTAGAACTGGTTTCTTATTGGTTTTTATTTTTTCTTGAAGGTCAAACCGGGCCGTAAATGGCTGCCTATGTACTCCCAGGTTGAGGGAGATCAGGTCATTCGTAGTTCTGGTTTTGTATGAGAGAGGCTTGAAAAGTATTTGTCTTGGGTTTTGATTTTGGGTTGATAAGTTTTTGAGCTTTTATTTGGTTTGACCACACCAGAAATGGCTGCCTACGTACTCCCGGGTTAAGGGAGATCAGGTCATTCGTAGTTCCGGCCTTATAGTGAAAACTGAACCTGATTTGATTTGTAGGACCTGGATGTTGGCATTCATGTGCTTCAGACATAGTACCTTTTTATGGTGTCTGAGTTAGTGAGTTGGGGAAATTCATTCCCGTACATTTCTTGTAGTCTGATAGCTCCTCCCGTCAACACTTCCTTGATAATGAAAGGGCCTTCCCAATTTGGGGCGAACTTTTATTTAGCTTCATCTTAATTAGGTAAAACTTTCTTCAGCACCAAGTCATTTTCTTTGAATTATCGTATTCGGACCTTCTTGTTATAAGATCGAGCAATCCTTTGCTGATACAACTGCCCGTGGAAAATGGTTGTAGCCCTTTTTTCATCTATCAGGGATAGTTGGTGGTATTGGTCTTGTAACCAATGATCCTCGTCTAATTGAGCATCGATCAATTCTCGCAAGGATTCCATCTCTACCTCTATGGGGAGGACTGCTTCCATGCCATAGGCCAATGAATAGGGGGTAGTCCTAGTAGAGGTGTGCATTGATGTCCTGTATGTTAACAGGGTTAGGGGCAGCAGGTTAGGCCATTCTTTGTGATTGGAGGATATTTTCTGCATGATCTTTTTGATGTTCTTGTTGGCCGCTTTGACAGCACCATTCATCTTGGGCAGATAAATGACAGAGTTGAGATGCTTTATGTGGAACTTGCTACACAGTTCTCTCATCATTTGATTGTTCAGGTTCTTAGCGTTGTCCTATATGATCACCTCCGATTGTCCATATCCACAGACGACATTGTTTCTAATGAAACCAATGATGACCTCTTTCGTGACTTTGGAAAAAGAGGTTACTTCAACCCATTTGGTGAAGTAATCGATCATGGTGAAGATGAATCGATGACCATTGCTGGCTTTTGGTTCTACTGGATCGATCACATCCATTCTCCACATAGAGAAAGGCCATGGCGAACTCATGTTGTGTAGCTCATTCGAAGGAGCGCATATGGCATTTCCATGTACTTGGCATTGAAAGCATCTCCTGACATGATCGTCGCAGTTAGCTTTGAGAGAGATCCAATAATGCCCTGTTCTTATTATCTTCTTGGCAAGCAGATGACTACTCATATGTGGACCACATATTTCACCGTCGACTTCATCCATCCGTCTCTGGACCTGATCTTTATCAAGGCATCTTAACAGGCCTATTCCAGCATCTCTTTTATAGAGGGCATCTCCGCTTAGATAAAACTTCATAGCCATCTTGTGAATCCGCTTTCGCGCGGGTTGGCTTGCCCCATCGGGTGTGGATCCGTCTTATAGATATTCCTTGATGTCTTGATACCAAGGCTGCTTGACAGGAGGTATTTCATCTGATACTTCTCCAATGTAATTCCCGTATGTTGGGGCTTTCTGAACTGTGAATTTGATGCAGGGAATCCTACTCCTATTGGATATGTGGATTAAGGATGCCAAGGTTTCCAATGCATCAGCGAAGTCATTCCTACCCCGAGGAATATGGCTAAAGGTTATGTCTTTAAACTCCACGGATATTTTGACGACCTGCCGATGATAGGGTAGCAAATGCAGTTCTTTGGTGTGATATGCTCCAGTGGATTGTCTAATGACCAACTTAGAATCTCCAAAGACCAGTAAATGTTTGATACCCATGGATTGGGCTAGTTTCAACCCCATTATACAGCCTTCATACTCGGTCGTGTTGTTGGTGTTTCCAAATTTAAGTTTGGTAGTCACAGGATATTGTTCTCTTGTACCAGAGATAAGGACTGCCCCAGCTCTGGCACCTTCCATGTTTACTGCTTCGTCAAAATACATTTTTCATGGTTGGACTGTATTCTCTTACTGGAGTTGTTGAATTTTTATGATTCCATCATCTGGGAAATAAGTCTCCAGGGGCTCGAACCCTCCTGAAGGTGCTTCAGCTAATTGATCTGCAATGCCTTGACCCTTGATTGATTTTTGAGTCACATAGACAATATCGAATTGTTGTAAGATCAACTGCCATTTGACAGTCGACAGTTCAACATTGGCTTGTTGAATACGTATTTAAGTGGATCCATGCGGGATATGAGGTAGGTAGTGTGCTCATGGAGGTAGTTCTGTAACCTCATTGCGGCCCATGCTAATGCACAACATATTTTCTCGATCAGGGTGTATTTATGTTACCCACGACTGAATCTTTTGCTGATGTAGTAGATGGCTCTTTCTTTGCTACTATCATCTTTTTGTCCTAGCATGCAGCCCATTGCATTAGCATTGACGGCTAGGTACATGAACAAAGGAACTCCATCCCTCGAAGGTACCAAAACTGGTGCTTCTATTATCTGCTTCTTGATAGCAAGGAAGGCTTGTTGACAATCCTCATTCCATTTAGTGGAGGAATTCTTCCTTAGTAGTTTGAATATGGGTTCACAGGTTGCTGTGAGCTGGGAAATGAATCAGCTTATAAAGTTGATCCTCCCCAGAAACCCACGTATCTCCCTCTCTGTTCGAGGTACTGGCATCTCAGTGATGGCTTTGATTTTGGCAAGGTCTAGTTTGATGCCTCGATTGCTCACAAAGAATCCTAGTAACTTGCCTGCTTTGACGCCAAAAGCACATTTGGCAGGATTTAGCTTGAGGTTGTACTTGCATAACCTGTTGAACATCCTGAGATGGTCGATGTTATCATCCTCCCTCCGGGATTTGATGATGTCATCCACATAGACCTCTATTTCTTTGTGCATCATGTCATGAAACAAGGCCATCATGGCTAGTTGATACGTGGCTCCGGCATTGATGAGGCCGAAGGATAGTCGTCTATAGCAAAAGGTTCCCCAAGGAGTGATGAAAGCTGTTTTCTCCTGGTCCTCTTCAGCAACCATGATTTGATGGTAACCAGCAAAGCAATCTACGAAGGAATACATGCTGTACTGCTCAGTATTATCGATTAGGATGTGGATGAAAGGTACCGAGAAGTTGTCCTTAAGGCAGGCCTTGTTCAAGTTTTGGTAATCCACACATACTTGTACCTTCCCTCTGGGGTTAGGCACCGGAACTATGTTTGAAAGCCACTCTGGGTAGGTTGATACCATGATAATCCCAGCTTTGAATTGCTTAACAACTTCTTCTTGGACTTTCAGACTCCATTCAGGTTTCAATTGCCTGAGCTTTTATTTGACTGGATTGAACCCGTCTTTGATGGGCATTCGATGGATGACAATGTCAGTAGAGAGGCCAATCATGTCTTCATATGACCATGCAAATACATCCTGGAACTATGTTAGGAGTTCGATCAGGTCGACTTTTTAGTTTGATGCAAGTTCTAAACCTATCTGGATTTCTTTGATGTTTTCAGAGGTTGCTATGTTGACAGTAGTGGTTTGGTCAAGGTTTGGTTTGGGTTTGCCTTCAACCCATTCTTTGATCTCCTCGGGCACCTCATAGTCATCTTCCTCCTCTTGATCAATATCCATCAAGTCGAAGTTCTGTTCTACATCAAAGTCCTAGTCACTTTGATAGGTTGGCATCTCATCAGCAGAGACAAACATATCCAACGCTTGAGTCCTGAAAACAAAAAGGCTTTCATCTTAGATATATACAACTGCTTAAATATATATAGCATTCTGCAACACATGACAAAGTTGTTGCTATAGCTGTGCAATCAAAAGTAAGCAGTAAATGAAAGCATGATTAAAGGGCAAATGCACTCTCTCTGTCCCTTTACCCTTTTTGATCGAGGCAAGAGACACTGCTCCATTTATCCAAGGTCAGATCCTCATGAACTGGGAGGATCAGGGATTTGTGATTATCTGCCTCGTCTTGAATGATGACTGAGACATCCTTTATAATAGGGCCGGGGTTCTTCTTTGAACTGCACCCCTTTTCCTTCTTGATGCAAGGAATTTGAATCTGATCCTCGTCTTCGCTGTCTGGGATCTCATCATTCATACCCTCGTAGTTTATGATGACCCACATGTTAGCGAATGGGTCTCGTCCTTCATACAGTATCTTTATTTTTCCCTTTTCGCTATCTGCCTCGTGCTTGAGGGCTTTTCTTTCATTGACAGGTATAATTGGAGGAAACAGTATTGCTGATACCACAGTAGGGATCTTCCTCATTGGTTTTATCCATCTAACATTAGTAAGGTTTGGCAGCAATACGGTGGAAGCATGAGCCTTGGGATGCTTATGTGGGTTCTGGTGGTTTGCCCGGGATGAAAATCCCAATCCTGCTCTCCCAATCTGAATAGGGATTTGTTTTGGGCTCTTGATACCTTGTTTATTCTTTCCTAATCTTTCTCCAGGTTGGAAACCCAGGGATACCATTTCCTGGCCCACTGTCATTACTTCTGTGGAGACCTTAGGCTTCAGGGCTGGTGCCTCGATAGGTAGATACTGGGTATCGCTCACCTCCAAGGCTTAAAAACTTGCAGGTTCAATCCCTGTATCTAGGCTGATCACTGGCATGTCTCCCTGTATGCCAATAGGGTATTCTGGTTCAGCATTGATCGTGATGAGGTTGCCATTGATAATGTATTTGAGCTGTTGATGGAGGGTGGATGGCACTGCCCCTGCCATGTGGATCCAAGGCTTGCCCAGCAACAAGTTATATCCAGTGGCGATATTGAGCACCTGAAAGGATACATAGAAAGTGTATGGGCCAATCTCTAAGGGTAGTTCTATTTCTCCCATAGCTTGGCGTCGCGATCCATCGAAAGCCCAGATGACCACATGACTGGTTTTGATCCGGTTCAGGTTAATTTTCATTCTTTCGAAAGTATCGTAGGGACATATGTTGAGGGATGATCCTCCGTCAATGATTACCCCTCTGATTACATACCTGGAAGACATCACAGCTATATGCAGGGACTTATGATGGCCCGTTCCTTTTGCAAGGATATCATCATTAGTGAAAGATATCACATTATTGTTAAAAATGTGTTCCACCACGTGACGAAATTTTTCGACATCTACAGTATGTGGAAGATGGGCTTCTTCTAGTACTTCCACTAGAATGTTGTGATGATCCACTGAGGATAAGACCAAATATAGGATAGACATTTGCTTGGGTGCGTCTTTCAGGTCTTGCGCTACTTTGATTTCATTGTGTCCCATTTTAATGAGGAACTCTTCGATTTTCTCATCAGCCACCTTTTCTTTGGCTTTGATGACTGGTTTGATCACCCGCTGAGGCAGGTATAATTGATTGTCCTTTGGCACAACGATAATGTTATTTGAGGTGGACCCTTCATCGTTCCCATAGTTCCATGGGACTCGCTTCAGACTGATAATTGGATACTGGGGTCTGAATGGCAAGATTAAAGACTCGAGTGTGGCCACCTATATAGGATTTTGTATCTCTTGGACCCCTTTCCCTGGCAATACTAAGGGTTTGAGGGTCGACTCCCTATCGCAGGATATGACAGCCAGTTTGTGCTGGTTCTATACAGTGGGGATCCAGAGAGTGTCTTCATCTGGGAGGTCGAGAACTTGATTTTCCCTCATCAATTCACCTCTTTTAATCATGTCTTAAATTAGGTTGCGAAGTACCCAGCAATCCTCAGTATTATGGCTGGGTGAATTGGAATGGTACTGACATATTTGGTCAGGTTTGAACTTTCTGGTCCGAGGGTTCAGTGGAGGTAACAAATTTGCAACCATTCCCTCATTGATTAGCATCTGGAGGATTTCTTCCATTGACTGGTTTAAGTTGGTGAAGTTCCTTTGAAATAGGAATTTTCCACTAGTTTGGACGCCTTCTTCTTTGGTCACCCTGTTGGTCCAGAGTTCATTCTCATGAGGCTGATATTGATTCCTCGGGGAAATGATCTCCAGTGTGGGAGGACGATCGATGTCAGACTGGTTGGCCCATTTGATCATCTTTCTGGTGATCTGATGCTAGTAGATAACCAGTTCTGCTAATTGTTCGATTTGTTCTTTGATAGACTTCATTTCCTGTTCTATCAGGAACCTCCTTTCGGAGACTTCCCAACTGTCTGGGGTGCTATTATTGGATGGAGTTGATTCTCCTATATAACGGAGGTATTTGGATCCTTCTCCACTTGTGGTGCTGATCATATTGACATTCTCCTCTTTATGTTGTGGAAGAGGATTGTCCTGCACATGCGGTTGTTCAGGCTTTGTTACCACAATCTCTCCATTGTCGATCAAGTCTTGTATTTTGTGCTTGAGAGACCAACAATCTTGTGTGTCATGACCTGGAGATCCAGAATGATAAGCACATTTCTTACTTGGATCAAAATTTCGCCCACCGATATTGGTGGGTGGAAGGAGTTGGACAATCTTCTTCTAAGCAGTCAGAAGTTTGAATACATTCTCAAGTGAATCCCCTAGAGGGGTGAAAGTTCTTCGACGCCTGACCTTCATATTTTTCTGGAATGGAGGGTTTGAAGGCTGTGCTGGAGTTTGGAAAGGGGTATAGTTCTTCTTTTGAATGGGCATACTATTTCCCTCGCCCCTTGGATTTTGCCCTTGCAACACTAAGGACTCTTCTTCATCTTTCTTTTTTGTGTACCCTCCAGGGATTACTCCCGTAATTTTCGGACTGGATATGTTCAGCAACAGCTTCGAGGGCGGTTAGATCCTTGATCTTCCCGGATTTGAGCCCCATTTCTGCCATTTCACCGTGCTTGATCATTTCAGAGAATGGTTTTCCTATGCCTGCTAGGACCCTCTCATAATATGGAGCCTCTTGGATGTCGATGAAGGTCATGACTATCTCAGATTCATTCATGGCTGGGGTGACTTGCTGCCACCCGCCTCTATCGTTGGGCATATTCTCTGAATGATTCAGTGTTCTTTTTCTTGATTTTGGTTATCTGGTATCTGTCTGGAGCCAGCTGAGATTGGAAGCTGTATTGACTGAGGAAGGCATGGGCTAACTCTTCCCAGCTGTGAATCTTAAAGTTGTCCAGACGGGCATACTAGGCTCTGGCCTCTCCAGTCAAACTTTTTTGGAATAATTGCATTCGAAGCTTCTCGTCCTCGGCATAGGATCCTAGTTCTCCGATGAACACTTTCAGATGTGTATATAGATCTCCCAATCCATCATATTTCTCGAAATCAGGAGTTTAAAATTTTTCTGATAACGAGCTCCAGGGAAAATACAGAGGTTGGAGTAATTAACACTGTCGAAATGCCCCAGTCCTTTTGATAGACCAGAGAGTTTCCTCCATTTGTTGTACTTTCTTGAGAAGGTCACCAGCTTCTTGTTCTTTGTTGAGAGTGGTGATTCCAGGGGTTTTGTTGGTTGTGTTCTAGTTTTTTGGTCCAGAAATCTGAGTCTCCTTTTTGGGTCTCTTGACTACAACTACTACCAGGTGCTCCTGGTTCTGTATGAGTTTGGGTTTGCTTCCTTTTAAGGGCCTTGCTTTGTTCGCTTAGAAAATCGGCTAGTTTAGCTATCTGATTTCTCAGTCCTTCAAACTCTTCCCTAGATACAAGGGTGGATTCTGTTTGAGCACTCGAAGCCATGTTCATGGATGGAATTAGTGCTTTCTTAGACTTAGATCTAGTGACAGGACCAATTTTTAACCTACAACAAAACGTAGGTGTGTAAATTTCCTGAGGTAGGTAAGGATAGGATGCATGATGTGGTTTTTAATTTTATCCTGCAAAACAGAGGTCAGTTGTTTTGATGTCAGGATGACAAGAAATAAATATTGAAAACTGGACATTAAATTAAAAGAGGAAGGCATGAAGAAGCTTCCCATCGGATTTGGTTAATCAGAGGCTGACCTATCTTAGGCTACTCTTGTGGATTTTTCGGCATGAAGGTTCCCAGATCATCGCAATCTACTAGAGGGAAAATTAATCCGATCTTTCAACTGGAGCGAATCTGGGTGGTGCATTTTCATGAGCCCCAGAGACTAAGCCGTCCCCAGAGACATTGTTTATCACCGACGGGTTTTGCTTCCTTGTGAGAGGAACACACAACATACATTAACATACATTGCCCTCACCGTATGCATATGATGACAGTTGGTGCGAAGCACTAAAAAGCAAAAAAGCATTTATTCACATCCATTTAATGTAAAGACGCATCATTCACGCATTCATAAAATGTAAAGACGCAGAGACATTGTTTATCACCGACGGGTTTTGCCTCCTTGTGAGAGGATGTAACAGATGAGAATTTTTATGAGGTGAGAATTTTTATGAGATTTTTTTTATGTTGTGATTCTAGGGACAGAATCCTTTTAAGGAGGGAAGACTGTAACGATTGAGAATTTTATATGTTAATTGTAAATATTTATTGAATTAAATAAATATTTTATTGAATTTATTTGTGAAGATAAATAAATAAATTGTGCGATTGTTGTGGACAATTTAATCAAGTGCTATATGATTAATTAAATTGATATGTTAGCAATGGTGTAGCATCATTTTAATTTAATGGGGAATAATTTAATTAGAGTTAATGTTATGTGCTAAGTGATAATAATTTGTTAGACGAATTATGTTTAATAAAGGAAATTCAATTATGTGACAATTTGGTATTATGTGAATGTTAGTTTATTTAATTGAATTAGAGTGTTGTAATTTAATTAAATAAGTGTAATATTTAATCTATGGATTTAAAGAGTTATTAAAAGACTAGAAAAGGATTTTAAAGTGTTTTACCAAACAATGCCCTTGTACTTGTTTAATCTTATTTTACCTAAACAAGGCCTTAGCACTAAAAACTTATTTTTCTAAGAGGTTGCCAAACATGGCCTTGGACTTTTCAGATTTTGTAACCTATGTTATTAATAAGAATTAATATGGTTATAAGTATTATATTTATTATATATAAGTTACATATATATTATATATGTATATTGTATATTGTATAATATATGTTAAGTTAAAAGTTACGTTAGTTTTACAAAACAAAGAAAGAAAGAAAGAAGAGGGTTAGAGAGAATTGTCAGAGAAGAAGAAGAGAGAAGAGGAAGAAAGGCTTGAGAAGGCATAAGAGGATCATCATCTTTATCATCTCTTCTCTTTAAGTAAAACTAGTAAGGTTATACCCTAACCCTTGTACTCAATTCTTATGTGTTGTAATTCTTTTTTATCAAATTAGGTTTTTACAATCATGAAATTATATGTATATATGGTGTTCATATGTTTTCATATGTAATTGTATGCCATGAAAGGGTTTTCAAAATACAATTGTTGTAAAAACAAGTTTTCAAAGCATATTCTTTTATGTTTTCATGGTTTTAGAACTCTATGTGAAAGTCTCTTCGTGAAAGCTATTTATTTTGATATGTGAATGAGATATGTATATATATATATATATATATATATATATGTTTACATGAGGGTTTCATAGTTGTTTAAGAATTTCAATTCAAAAGTATATGATGAATACTATGAAATTCATGTTCATAGTGTTAGATTATGAATTTATGTTGAAAATTTCTTTAAATTCTTGATGCGAGCATGAATTATGTGTAATATGTGATATAACATGATTATATATGAGTTATATGATTGTTCTAGCAATTCAATCAATGAATTTTTGATAAACAATAGGAAGTGTGTTCATAGTGATTTTCGGTGAAATTATTTCTGAAAAACGGCTTTTAAAACTATCAAATTGATGTTGATTTTGAGTCATTGTTAAAATTGATCATGTATTAAGTTAATATGTTAAGAATATGAGTGATTACAATTGGAATCACTTGAATTGGATGAAAAACGAATTCGTAGTAGCAATTTTCGTCAAGAACGATTAGAATATGTTTTCTTTGAAAATCATGAAATCTATTTTTGGATTATGTGTTTTATGGATTATATATGTTATGAGCATGTTAATAAGTTTAAAATATTGTTAGTATCAAGTTTTATGTTTATCATGTTGGAAAAAAATCGAATTCGGTGTGAAGGAATGAGCCAAATTGGCTTAATTCTCCACCAGTTCGCGAACCAAGTGGTGCAGCAGGGGGAGCACCCGCCCCACCCGCCCCAGCGGGTGATGTTGCTGCCCAAAAAATTTTGAGTTTTGTTTTTGAGTTTTTATGCCCCGTTTGTTAAGCTAACTTATTTCTAAGACTTGGAAAGTGAAATGTGAAATAAGATAACATGTTTTTGATGTGTTTAAGTTAGATTGAAATATATTATGAATGTGTTACATGTGTGTGTGTGTGTGTTGCTTTCACGAGGCACACAACACAATTCATTGAGTTATAGGCTTATGAATGTATGCCGTGAGTATAGACTCACGTACTTGACTAATTAGCAACCAATGTGATAAATTATATTGTGAGTTGGACTTAGATATGAAGTTCGATGGTTTAAATATTGTAGTTGGATACTAATAGATGGTTTGAATGTAATATAAATGTGTAGGGTGTTTGTGAAGTGGTTATAATTGTTAAAGTGTTGCTTGCGCTTAAGGCAAGTTCTCTTACCCTTATTCTTTTATGTTAAGCAAGTTTCTAAACTTGTTATTTATATTGTGCAAGTTCTTTAAGCTACTCTTGAATGCTATACAAGCCTATTCATTGTATATTTTCATTGTGCAAGTTTCCTAACCCTTGCTCAAGAAATCATGAAAGTTCATTCACGTTCCTTAACTTGTTATATGTGGTACAAGTTATACCACACTCATAAAGCGTAAGTATTAAAGCGTTATTTTAGTAATATGATCTTGACTTAGTTGTTCAAGTAAGATCTACTTAGTCTATCGAATGCTTTAAGTTGTTTCTAAAAGCATGCCTATCTATTATGAAGTTTATTGTCATATTTTGCAATTGGTTCATGATTCTTATATTATTGAACTGTAAAGAACTGAAAGTCGATTCAACTACTCCTAGTTGATGATAGTTGAACTCTAAAGTTCCCTTATCTATCCAAACCAAACTTTCTTTGGTGCGGACTTGTATTCAATTTCTGAGAAGGAACAACCCTATTAATTAGGGGATATTTTATGCAAAAGCGTTAAGATGGTTGTGCACAATTCATGGTACAAAGGGTTGATCCCCTTGAGTACGAGTTAATGTCTATAGTCTTATTGACTGTTAAAGGTTTAAATAGAAATATTTATAACCTAGGACAATGGTTCAAGGTCTTATGACCCTCAGATGATTCCATATTCGAATTCTATATATTGATGAAAGAATTATAATTCAATTCTTTATATTGATGAAAGTAAAGTTATTTAAACTCTTTTGAAAAGATTCACTTATGTCATATCACTGTTGTATTTTCAAGTGAGCTTTTGTTTGCTCACTCTTGCCTGCTTTACCACCACTTGCAGTTGAGACCAAGAATGTTGACATACCATCAACAAGTAAAGGAAAAGGAAAGATGAATAAATGAAGGCTTATTATGTCAAGTTGCTTTTGTAATAAGACTTAGTTGGTTATGTTTATGTTTCCGCATTTACGTTATCTGAAAGATGTTAAGGTTTAGATAACCCTGGGATTTTATTGAACAAGTTGTCATTCTTTCTAGAGGGAGATTTTTATTAAGGTTTTATGAAGGTTGTAATTAGTTTAAAATTCTTTATTACTGGGTAGATGTATGTTTTAATTAGAAAGTGAACACCAAATTATGTGGAAACGAAGTACCCGGATTTGGGGGTATCACAGAGGAACACACAACATACATTAACATACATTGCCCTCACCGTATGCATATGATGACAGTTGGTGCAAAGCACTAATATGGATGCGAAGCACTAAAAAGCAAAAAAGCATTTATTCACATCCATTTAATGTAAAGACGCATCATTCACGCATTCATAAAATGTAAAGACACAGAATTCATGCATTTATAGTTTTGAAAGGGAAATGCTTTGAAAAGATTTGAAAGCGGCCTAAGCCCTCTACTGTCCCCAGTAGAGTCGCCATCTGTCGACGTCGGGAAAAAATCCGCGGGTCGGGTCACAACCCGGATCTTTCTCTCTTCGTAAGTTATCTCTACCCTCACTCTTTTTATTGCTAAAAAGGTTTTGAAGGGTTTTTTAGGAAAAGGCCAACATGTATCATGTCGACGATTTGAATATTTTACAGAGTCGCCAGTTGATAGATTTAAAATGGTTGTACCAACTCAACCAAGTTTGTTTGAAAGAGGCTCAATTGCTAGACAGTGTCGAAACTTGATCTTTGAAAATAAAGTTTTGAGCTCGGGGGCTTGGTTAAGTGTGGGGAAGGTGTTAGGCACCCCACAACTCCCGTGTAAACACGGTACCGTAATCTTTTTAATATTTCCCTTCAAACTGAAATACGTGTGTGAATGCTATTTGAAATTTGGGCCTATGTTTGATTTAATTGAAAGTAGTGCTTTGCTTCGTTGAACCTATATACGAAGGGTTTGATTTGATTGTGCAAAAAGTCTTTGATTTGATTTGCAAAAGTATTTGATTTTATTTGGAAAAAGCTTTTCTTTTGATTGAATTGAAAATGGTGTTTTGAAAGCTGGTTATCAAACTCTTACGCTAACATAGGAATTAAAGCATGTTGATACTTCCAATTTATCTTTATAGCCTTATGGCTTGCATTTGAATGGTGATTTGTCGGGCTGCGAAGCATCCTCGACCACAAAAATAAATACAAGTGTTGGTCTCCTCATGGGCATGATAGCCATCGGAGGGACTCTGACACAACAAACCATATTTTTCACTATGTTGAGACCTTAAATTCGGATAACCGTTTTAAGGTCTTTGCATGTACATTTTACAGAAAAATTGGCAGGATACATTCGTAAAGCGGAGTTTGTCCATAGTGGAAATCAGATTCTGATCGATGTGATCATGAATCCCACGATTCCTAGGCTCATATGAGGGTAGCCAATAAACCTGCACAGTTCAAATTTGTACAGAAACAGATATATATATCCCAATATTACCAGAACTGAGGATTCATCAGTAAATCCTGGTTCGCACCTGGCCGAAGCGACTCGTTCCCACTAGATAGCGATCTAAGGGACGCGAGGTTGCTTTTGTAACTGAAAAATGCCGATTCATATCGAATGAATATTTAAAGCATTAATTTAATGAAAACCAAGTAAAGCCAAGATATATACACAGTTATATATACAAAAGCTGTAAAGGGCGATGGGTTTTCAGATCGGTACCCGGAATGGAATTGAAATATATATATATATATATATATATATATATATATATATATATATATTGACAGAAAAGTAGTCAACCAAGACTGGGAAGAGAACGCAGTGGTGGTGAAGGCTGCTTATATATGCATATTTATATATAAAAGCAATAAAAAGGCCACAGAATAATCCAGGCCGAACTAAAATATAAATGTAAAAAAATGTAGTCAACTAGGGACTTGGAAAATAACCCAGTAATGGTGAAGGGTGCAAAAAGCAGTATAAAGGCCACAGAATAATCCAGGCCGGACATAAAAATATATATATATATATATATATATATATATTAACAGAAATGTAGTTAACAAAGACTGGGAAGAGAACCCAGTGGTGGTGAAGGCTGATTATATATGCATAAATATATAAAAAAAAAATAGTAAACTACCTCAGATTTGACATTCGGGCTTGACATAATTGAAAAGTTAGTATATATATAGTTAAAAAAACACAAAAAAAAAGAAGCCAAACCCTGACTGGGAAGGGAACTCAGTCCGGCGAAGTTACTTAAAACGAAGATGCTAGTGCACTGAAGCTGTTAGAGCTGCCGGATCGTCAATTCGAGTTGTAGAAATGCCACAAATTGAGTTTATGTACAGAAATGTACCAAATTTTGATGAAAACGGCCACAGAACTAAGTTCAGGGCATATTTAGAAAGCAAAATTTGATATGCAAGTGCAAAATAGTGCAAAGAAGTAGGAATCACTTTCCGATCGTAAAAATACTTATAATGGACTGCTACACGGGCTTTTTGCCAAATCGTAGGCTCTAAACGTCAGAATCTATTGGTTATTTTTTGATATGTGGTAGTATGTGGGTATATCTACGTGTTAGAGTGAAAAAATTTGGGTTTAGAAGAGGTGAAAAAGTCAAAAAAATCAAACGGACAGAGGTTCGCTGCGTTTCTTCTTTTGTTAAAATGAGGGAGGTCACCTCATATATATAGGCCAGGGAGCCTCTGCTCTACCTACTACTATCGTAGGTAGAGGGTCAACTCCTCTGGTGGGGCCCACGTGTCCGGTTGAGTCGTCTCAAAGTACGTGACTCTGAGCAACGCGAGGTCAAAGTCGAAACTTTCTAACTTTTGATCGGAGCGTACATTTTAGGCGTGATGTACCTTTCCGGAAAGCCCTCGTCGAGAGTGTCACAATGACATGGGATAAAACATTTTCCAGGTCCAAGAAGACAGGTTCATAACCAGGTCTTTGACTCCCCGTAATTTATCCGTTGAGCTGTCTTGTGCTGTTTGTACTCGGGATCGTCGTTATGGTTCGTTCTGACCTTGGTGGCATCAATTCGGCTTAATTTTGACAGAATCAGCTTGAGGTTGGTAAAATGACCATTTGCCCCTCCCGGGGTTGCCTTCAGTGTCGGCATGGCCTTTGGTTGACTTTCGGGAGTTGTTTCCAAGACTTGGATCTCATTCGTGTCTGTCTGTCCTCAGTGTAATCTCTGAAGTTGACTTGTTCATTCCAGGTTATCTTCTGGAGATGTTGTGGAGCTTCAGGTTCATTCCCGAAGTTGACTTGACTTCCCTGGTTGCGACCGGGGCTGACCTGTACCTCCCGGGTTAAGACCGTGCCTAATTTGTACCTTGTGGATTGAGACCAAAGCTAATTTAACATCCCGAGACTGGTGTTCGAGGCTGTGGTTGTCCCAGTATTGGTGATCGGGGTTGATTTTAAAAGCCCGATATTGAGATCGGGGTTAATCTGACGGTCCGATTAGAGATCAGAGTTGATTTGATGGCCCGATATTAAGATCAGGGTTGATCTGACGGTCCTATTAGAGATCAGAGTTGATTTGATGGCCCGATATTGAGATCGGAGTTGATCTGACTGTCCGATTAGAGATTGAAGTTGATTTGATGGCCAAATATTGAGATTGTGGTTGATGTGACGGTCCAATTGGAGATCGGAGTTGATTTGATGGCTTGATATTGAGATCAGGGATCTGACGGTCCGATTGGAGATCGGAGTTGATTTGATGGCCCAATATTGAGATCGGGGTTGATATGACGGTTCGATTAGAGATCGAAGTTGATTTGATGGCCCGATTTGAGATCGGGGTTGATCTAACGGTCCGATTGGAGATTGAAGTTGATTTGATGGCCCGATATTGAGATCGGGGTTGATCTGACGGTCCTGATTGGAGATCGGAGTTGATTTAAAAAGACAGTTTTACCTTCCTATAGTGTTAGTATCGGGGCAGGAAATTTTGAGTGTCTACAGTCGGTAAAATCATTATGGACCGCACTATATCGAACAAGGTACTATTTTTCCTTTTAGATACACCAATCAATTATTGTGTATCAGGAAGCGTCCATTTTAAGAAAACCATTTAAGATGATCTTAAAACTTATTGCACAAGTATTTATTCCTCGATCTAATCGAAGAATCAATATAACTCGCCAATTAGTTTTACTTCTGAATTCTTTGAACCTTTCAAATGATTCAGACTTGTATTTCACCATATACAAGTATTCAACTCTTTGAATGATCATCTCTTTTTCTTTTACTAGTTTGTTCAATTTAAAATTATTTTTCATATAAGTCAAGTATGTAAAATCAACTTTGTAAATTGTTAATTATTTAAACTAATGGATTTGCCCGTAGGCGGTGCTAAACAATAAGTTTCTACATTTAATGGACCAACATTTGCTCCATTCCCACATGTAGAAGACTTCCTTTGTTTAGCTTTCTACTTCTGCTTGGTCCCTTCATAAATCTGTATTTATAAGAACCATAGCTGGTATCCAATACCCAAGTAGAAATTTTACTTATTGAAAGATTTATTTCAATTATGAACAAACCTGTATTTGTAACCGAAGCTTCACTAAGCTTCTTCTGGTTAGCCTCTGTGAGATATTTCTCGCAGTTTCTATTCCAGTGTCCAGGCTTATTATAGTGAAAGCAAACTCTTTTGCTATCTGTATCAGTTTTGTTTATATTATCCTTTGTATTTGCCTTTCTATTTACCTTCTTTGAATCGTTCTTCTTTTCAGAAGATCTTTTGGCCCCTATTAGTAAGACTTGGTCTTTCTTGGTTGAAAAGTGACTCTCAACAATTTTCAATATGTTTAAGCAAATCAACGAGGCTGACATCTAGCTTGTACATCTAAAAATTCACAACAATTGTGAGAAGAAGTCCATGAGTGAGTACAAGATCAAATCTTGGCTCAATTTTCCATCCATGACAAAACCTAGTTGTCCTATTTGTTCAATCAGATTGATCATTTTAAGCACATATATCTTTACTGTAATACTATCGGTCATTCTAGATTGGAAGAGCTCCTTAGATATCTGATATCTATTAGTCCTACTTTTTTCACCATTCAACTCTTTAAAGTGTAGGAATATTGTAGGAGCATCCATAGTTTCATGCTGACGTTGAAGCTGTTACTCATGGATACGAGCATGATGCATTGAGCCAACTGTGCATCATCTTGCTACTTTCAAAAAGTAGCAATCTCTTTCTCAGAGGCATTGCCTGCAACCATTGCAGAGATAGGTGTATTAAGCACATAAGATAGCTTTTCAGCCTTAAGAACTATTCTCAAATTCTTTAACCTATCCATTTAATTCAGTCCAGTTAAATAGCATCTAATATGCTACGCAGTGATAGTAATTTAGACATTATAAAATTCTGTAAATAAATTTATAATTAACAACATTATGGCATACATTTATTTATTAATTACCAAGATAAATTATGTCTTTTTTTAAATTGGTATCTCCCACTATTTTTTTCAAGCTATATTACATTCACTTATATAGTTCAGCAAAATCTAATTAAAGATTTTCAAGTGAGAATAAGGATCTTATTTCAAATGTATATAGCCTTGTGGATGGCATAATAAACCATATATAAATAAATAGGTAGACAACTCTTTGTCAATTACATCAACATGTAACTCCTTTTATTTTGCCTCTCAGATTATTTTGATCAAGTGGTAGCACATATGAATCAAAATTATCTGAGTTAAGTCCAACCTAGCACTTTCATATATCCAAAAAAGAAAAATATCTTCCTTGTGGTTGGAAAAACAAAATAATATTGTTCAGTTTTCTTTATAAGCATCAAATATAATAAATTAACATCTTAAATACTTAATACTTGCCTTGTGGATAGCACAACAAACTCATATTAAATATTTAATGCTCTATTAATTTATCATGCTAGAAGGCGACGTTCGATATTTTTAAATATCTTTGAACGCTTTAGACTTAAAATAATTTCTTTGAGAGATTTGTTATTATTAGTCTTATCTTGTTTAGCGCGCATGCACATATATATATAAAATACGCGTCATTTTATTAAAATATGCGAAGCATGTTTACATAAAATATAATATATAATACTAGTATGCACATATAGAATATTATATTCTACCCGGATTGATTATGACTTTATTCTAGTATGGTTCAATAGAGCCACCAAGTAAACCAAAAGGTCAAACCTAGGGTGCAATAATTAAATTTAAATATAACTATTACACTTAAATCCCGGGCTCCATTACAAACGGGTATTCACGCGCTCCTTGCTTCTTGGTCTCCAATTCTTCAAAATTTAATTCTAACTATACCTATTACCAAAACTATTTACTATAAATAGAAACCTTGATCAGCAGTCAAGGGAAAGTACATAGGAGAGAGATAGAATTTACATTAAGAAAAATTAGAGAAGACGAGGTACGCAGACCCCATTTATAAAACTCATACATTCAAGCATCCAACTAAAATAAAATCCAATCACATTGGTCAGTAGTTCATAATCAACCCCATTTATAATCATACACATCAACATATGCATCAATAAATAAAATATTCATCTCATGAATAATAAACATTCAATATATACATTGATGTCGATTTAATGGGCAATTTTAGTTAGAATAAAATTCAATTCTGAATTAAAATAAACTCTTTTATTTTAATCCAAATTTAAATCAAAATAAACCTTTTATTTTAATTTATCCATTTTTGAATAAAAATAAACTCCTTTATTTTTAATCAAATTATTTA
Source organism: Panax stipuleanatus (assembly GCA_020205555.1). Classification (NCBI taxonomy): domain Eukaryota; kingdom Viridiplantae; phylum Streptophyta; class Magnoliopsida; order Apiales; family Araliaceae; genus Panax; species Panax stipuleanatus. The sequence continues at coordinate 35,673,843 of CM035118.1, forward strand.
ATCAAAATAAACTCCTTTATTTTAATTAATATGGAATCCAATTCCAAGTCAAAATAAACTCTTTTATTTTAACTTTTTATTACGTTTTTGGGAGGAACAATATATGTGGATTCCAATTCTTTATCAAAATAAGCTCTTTTATTTTGATTAATATGAAATCCTATTACATATCTAAATAAACTCCTTTATTTAAGGAAGCATTGAATCCCTTTTCCTAATTCACAAATAAACTCCTTTATTTTTAGAAAACAAGGAATTTAATTTTATCTCCAATTAGTTATCAAGGAAATTTTCTTATCAAAATAAACTCTTTTATTTTGATTAATATGAAATCATATTTCATATCTAAATAAACTTCTTTATTTAAGAAAGCATGGAATCACTTTTCCTAATTCATAAATAAACTCCTTTATTTTTAGGAAACAAGGAATTCAATTTCATCTCTAAATAAACTCCTTTATTTAAGGAAGCATGGAATCCCTTTTCCTAATTCTCAAATAAACTCCCTTATTTTTAGGAAACAAGAATTCAATTTCAACTCCAATTAGTTAACATGGAGTCCATGTAATACCCGAGAATTTTCTAATATTATTAAATAAATATATTAATAGGAATGAGAATTTATTTAATATAAATGATTTTGTGTTATGAGAAGGATTAACTCAATTCTATTAAATTGAATAATTATAATAATTGAGGAAAATGTGGAGTTTATAATAAACTCGGGAAGCCTTGTGTGGCACCGCGATGAGATATATTAATGATGATATTAATTAACGAAGGATTTATTAAGTGAACAATTAATCTAAATTAATTATTAATTGTTATCGTAGAATATTAATTAATTATTATAGAGTATTAATGACAATTAATTGATGATGTGTGGATTATTATTATTGCAAATGATATAATAGTAATAAGCAACATGTTTTTAAATATAATAAGATTAACAATTATTCATGTGATATTTAATCATGTAAGTGTTAATCTATTATTATGAATATTAATAATTGTATGGATTAATGAGAAGCAAATTAATTAATATTATTATTAATTAATTGATGAGATAAGTAAATTATTTACTTCTATGTGCGAGCATACGAATTAAAATGTATAAAGTATAGTAACTAACTATATATTATAATGTGACTATGTTATATAAACTACATAGTAGGGTTATTAAATTATATGAGTTACATGAAATGCCTATGTGACAATGTGAATATACATTAAAGTGAGACATCATGAATATATGGTAGGTAATTTAATAAATATGGGATACAGTGTAATGAGATAACATCCGATTAAATTATACCGGTGAGATAAATGTACATGGACTATATATGTACAAATTACATTTCCTACATTGCAATGTTACCTATTCATTGAATTATATTGGGACATTTTATGATGACTTAAAGTACATATAATATAAGTATATGATATGTGTATTGTAATACAAGTGTAACATGTAGTTCATTTGCAAATGCTGAGCTTAGTGTGCTTTGTCCCATATTGATAGACACAATCCTTGTACACGTGAAACACTCAATGGCTAGCCTATTCTCCTTCTCCCAATTCTCAGCAATGTAGCTAGAAATCATGACATGGGGAGTGGCCTCAACAGTGTTCTTCAACCACTCTACTAACTCTTCCTTAGCTGATATACAAAGCTTCAATCTATTGGTTCAATTTAATGGACAATTGCATTGTCTGTGTATGGATTCTTCTATAAATAGCAGTCATGTTTCTTCATTTTCAATTTGCTGAGAGTTTGCATAAGTGGTGAGTGAAAGCAATATACATATATCAGTAGGAGAAGTTGGATTAGAAGCAAACTCTATTTGAATTCTAGCAGAGGTATAATCCACCTTCCATTGTTCTTCTTTCATGTTCTCTGAAATTTTCTAATTCTTGAATTAAGCTTGGATATGGAGATAAATTAATTGGGTTGTAATAGATGGTTATGTAGACTTTGTAATATCTTAGAATGCAATGTGGCTTACTAACAATCGAATTTATATAGCAAATTCCATGTTCTTTAATTTTCTGTTTCTATTTATGCAAATTCTCAAATTCTTGATATTGTGGAAATTGTTGACAATTGAAGTATGAATTGCTTGGTTAGTTGCTATATAAACTTGCAAGTGTGATATATATGTAATGTAGTTGTCTGTGAAGGATTTCGTGGAGTAATTTTGTGATTTGGGTTTGTGGATTGCCGATTTCTGGAACTGTTTGCCGCTGGCCGCCAGCCGGCGCAGCTGCGCCAGTTTTGCACTGGGCAGCTGCGCCAGCAACCTGCTGCAGATTGTTGATTTTTGTTTCCTGCTTGATGTCTGCTATATGTTAGTTGATGAAATAAAATAGCACAAGCATGCTGATATGATTAATACATATATATGGACTTGTTAAACTAGTATGAGCATGTTATATTCGGATCGCTTACGTGAACGATGAAGTTATAGATTTTCAAAATGAACTTAGGATTTCAAAATGGACATTGATTCGTTGAATCCATTTTAGACATTCTGACTTTTGAGACATGTTTGTATGACCTAGAAACACATGAAATGTATGTTCACTTGTGTAGATAAGTTTTATAACGAAATACGAACATGCAAACCTCATTAGTAACAGAAATGTAAGTTTTTACAAATGTACTTTTGACATGTATATACCATATATGAGTTCTGATTTTTTAAGCATGTTTATATGGCCTTGAAATACGTGTCGGGCATATTGACTTATGTATACGGATTTCATGATGTAAAACGAACATGTTAGTAAGACTTACTAATGAAAATATGAGCTTTGATGGTGAACCTTAACATGTTATTACAAGATTCGTATTCTGAAAGTTATGATCATGCTTGATAGTACTTTTAGACTTGCTAAAGTATCATTTATGTTTGCCTACTATGTTACATGTCGTGAAACCAAGTATAGCGTAAACGAAGCAGGTTTTCAACTAATAATTGTGATAGTTACATGTATGAAATGCGAATATTCATAAGCATGCCTAATATATGACTACCTTATATGTTTACAAGGTGAGCATGCTAGATTTCGTAACGTCATGACCTTAAATGACCGTAAGTCGTCAAAAGTATTAACATAGGGCCTATATCCTGCAAATTGGTCGTGAAAAGGTTGAACGAACATGGAAAGACTCTTTAATATGTATACGTGCTATGTGGTATCATATGTTGATACGTGGATCCGATTTTGACGGTTAACTTATAATAATGCTATAACTTGCTATAATAGAATATGTTTGCTATTTGTGGTAGTCTCATATGATAGTAGTGATGTATGAAGATGATTAACTTGAGAAAAGAGGATAGTTAAGAATAGAAGTTATATTAATATAATACTATATAACTGTATCGCTAGGTCAAGACTTAGCTTATGTGTTAATCGTACATACGAGATGAGATATAATGTTAAACTATATGACTAATGAATATCATATATATGTAACTATATTACGATAGGATTCAAAAAGTGTTGATTAAATTACGGGGATAAACTACGCTTAAGGCAAGTATCCGAACCCTACTTTTATTGTGCAAGTTTCCTAACTTAAACTCTTTTACGGTGCAAGTATTCTATCCTTGTATATTGCGAGCTAGTTTCTTTACTTACTCGTTTGAATTGAATTAGCATACTTGAACTCTTATTTCATTAAAGCTATTATTCATGTTGAACTTGGTATTGTGCTTGAATATTGTGAAAGTGTCTATGCCATTTGATTCGGCTAGACTTATATTATTGAAAATTGAACCAAAACCAATTGATTGGTGCGAGATCTTATATTTGACTGAGAAGAACAACCTTCTTTGAAGGAAAAATATAATTGTCGGAGAACCAACGTGCGCACTTGAGTATGATTGAAGGTTATGCATAACATAGGGTACTTTAGGTTGATCACCTGTTGTACTTGTTTTTGATTTGGGTTATCAGTTTAATTTTGTTAATTCTAGTAGAAGTTCATAGTCCTTAGTGACTGCTCAGTATTCAGTTATCTTGAAATGATGAATTAATTTATTATTGAATCACATTGATATTATTCTGTCCTTAGCGACTGTTATTGAGAACTATTGATATTCTTGTTATCCTTAAACTATCAAACCTTGCTATACCCTTTCGAGAATTGAGAATTATATTACTCACCCTTATTGTATATTACTTGCTGAGCAATTTGTGCTCATTCTTGCTTTCCCTAAAATATTTCAGTTAAGGCAGAGCAGTGCGGACCTTCGGGCATAGATAAGGGCAAGGGAAAGGCTACTGAGTAGCTTTAATTATGTAGGACATATGCTTGTAATAAAGAACTTATGATATTATGTACTAGTTAAGGTTATTTATGCTTAAGATATGTCTAAGCTATGTAATCACTGTTTAAGTTACGAGACCTTGGGACGTGAATAAGTTATATTATTTAAATGTAATCTATTCGGTAGTAGTTGTGTATTACATTCCGCTGTGCGATGCGACATTTAGTCGTATTATTATTATGATTGTATTACCATGAGCACGTGACGAACCGAATTCGAGAGACCAAGTGGCGGTCCCGAATTTAGGGGCGTCACAGTCCAATTCCAATTCTAATTAGTTAGCGTGAAATTAAATTCTAATTAAAATAAACATCTTTATTTTAATCCAATTCCTAAATAAAAATAAACTACTTTATTTAAATTTAGAATTACTAAAAAAACATGGAATTTAATTTTTAATTTAAAATAAATCTTTTATTTTAATTAAAAATCAAATAAATAAAAAATTAAAAAATTAATTTTCTTTTTTGGAGAGAGGCGCTGCTAGTGAATTAGCGTCAGGCGCTGAGGCACCACGTCATCAGTGTCAGAACACGGAGCCGGCGCTGCTATGCCATGATTGTACTACAATCAGGCGCTGCGGCGCCAGTCTCAAGAAACTATTTTTTTAGTTCGCGAATTGTGTAGTTTTTCTCCAAAAAATATAATTCTATGCCAATAATTATGTCCAAAAAAATTATTCTAAACACATATCAAATCTGAATAATTAATAACTTGCATAAAGGTTTGGCTCTGATACCACTGTTAGGTTTGTAAGATTTATGGATACAATCAAATTGCATAAAATAAGCGGAAGCATAGTAAATCAGAGTTTTAGAAATTTTACAAACCATATACCCGGATCATCCTTTATACACAATTATTAATTAAACAAAATGATAGAGATTAGTATTCATACCCTTGAAAATTCTAGCTTTCTCAGGTACGAGTTCAACTCCAAATCCTTTTCGCGTTCTACTTGAATCCACCGGGTTGATTCCTTCTTTTGATCAACGTTAGACACACAAGTGTTTGGACTCTAGAGGTGATCCACCAAGAAAGAATAAGAATTCAAGAAGAATGGTGTTTGGCTAAACCCTAGTTTCCTTCTCTCTAGAAAAGGAGTGCTCTTCCAACTCTTGGAATTAAAATGTCTACCATTGTTCTATAATAAGGCTTTTTTATTTATAGATGTAGACAACCCTCCTAAACAATTTAGTATTAGAGTTTCATATTAATTAATTAAACTCCTTTAATTAATTAGGCTTCTCAATTCTATTGTGAATAATTAAACTCTTTTAATTAATTAGCCTCCTAATCTTATTAGGAATATATATGAGAGAGCGAGAAAGTATCTTATTAATTAATTTCCAAACTCCTTTAGGAGTTAAATAATAATAATAATAATAATAATAATAATAATAATAATAATAATAATAATAAGACTCCTCTTATTAATTTATATTTAATATTTTTAAAATATTAAATAATAAATATTGAGCTATTTAATTTATTCTATCACTATAGATTAAATTAAATATACTTAACTTATTATTATGATTATGCCATTTGCTTCTTTAATAAATATTATTCCTTTTATGGTGTGACCTTTTAGGTTCTCCATATTAAATCGGTTGTGAATAAATCAATTAGAACAATTCTAATCTTATTTAAATAAATAAATTAAACAAATAATTTATTTAAATAAATAACATTTATTCTACAACAAGAATAAGTCTCCTTAGCGATCAACGACTTTCCAGATAATATAGATTTTAACATTAATCATAAAAGAAACTGTGAGTTAATAGTTACCGTACAATTCAATCCTTCCACCATACAATGTTCCAATTAAATATAAGACATAAAATTACTGTCAAGTCTTATTTTATTTAATTATATGTATTTCGATTCCAAAATGCACAACTTCAAATAATGCAAATTAGAAACTCCTTTCTAATTTCATTCCACCTTGACCAAGGATTCGTGGGTTGTCATTTATCGAATAACATGACATATCTCTTCTTTTACTAAAAGCGGTAGATTCTTTATTGATCATTCATTATCTCCATATATAACTTATTACACCCAAGCATACCCTTTTATATACCCTAAGGGTCTTATGGAATAAGTCAAAGTATAATTCATTATACACAAGATACTATGATGATCTCAAGTCTGAGGATCACTTGTACTACTATCACATTAGGAATTCCTATTCACAGGCGAGTAAAACTCCATCAGGTATTCCTTAGCGAGTCACGTTCGGTGTACTTATTCTCCAATAAGCACCTACATACTTGCTTTAGTGTCTCCACACAAATGATCATGAGATCGTTCATCCTCATCCAATGAGCAAGCAATATATGTACCAATCTATCCGAATTTACTAATCCTTTTTTTAGTAATCCATCGATTGAGAACTATTTTAGTTTTTAAGCTATCTTAGAATTTAGATCTCATTAGCATGATCATTAACATGATTCTAAAAGCATTGTTTAAAACTATTGGTTTATCACATATTATAAAAATAGCACCATGTAAATAAATAAATGCCTTTAATTACATAATATTTTTATTAATAAATGAATAAGATTGTTACAAAGTATATAATTTATCATCAAACATGATTGGCTTGTGTGCATACTACTTTTAATGTCCCACTTGCACTAAAGCCAATCGCCATGGTATCTAATACCCTTCTATTCTAAGTGACGATTATCCTGCTGTTGGATTAGCTTCAGTAAATGGATATGCAATGTCGTTTTTGAAAGTTCACTATATTTATAGTGACTTCTTCTTTTTCAATGATTTTTTTAATCAAATGAAAGTGCCGCAACACATATTTGTATCCAAGATGAGACTTAGGAACTATTCCTAGTTCTGTAATGAACTTTTAATTCGAAACATCAACTTACAGCTTCATTTACAGTTATATACTTTGTCTTTATCACTAAACCAAAAACTCTTTGCTGTTTGGAACCTTTCCAATTCACTGCACCACCATTCATGGTAATGCTTCACCCTAAAGTGGATTTGTTGTCGTCTTGGTCAGTTCGAAAAACTTGAGTCTTTTAGTCCTCTAGTTTTATTTAGACCCACCATGAATTATGCTCACATCTTTAGTGTTGGTTAAGTACTTTACGATGTTTTTCACTGTCTCGTAGTGAACTTCTCCAGAATATAACTGATCAACATCAAGTCTCGTATATTTTATTGCTTACATGATAGTAACTCATGCGATCTCTCTTTTATTGAGGATAATTTTAGAGAGATACACTCCATGGCTCATCATCATGAGACCTCTCTTGGAGTTTGCCATGCTAAACTCCTTTAGCATCAAATGGATATACGTTCATTAGGTTAAGCCGAGCATCCTTTTAAATCTATCTATATAGATTTATATCCTTAATTTAGGATGTTCTACTCAAATCATTCATGAAGGAATGTTTAGATAATTTTATCTTTACTGATTATAGCACTGGTATGTCATTCCTTATTAGTAGTATATCAACATATAATACTAGGAATGTCACAGCGCTCCCACTGACCCTTTTATACACACTAGGTTCATTCTTATTTTTTATAAAATCAAACTCCTTTGATTGTCTTATCAAAATGAATGTTCCATCTTTGAGAAGCTTGCTTCAATCCATAAATGGATTGTTGTAGCTCATATACATGATTTATTTTAACCATTGAAACAAATCCATCCGACTGTATCATACATACATTCTCCTCTAATAATTTATATTTGAGGAATGGCATCTCCACGTCTATTTGCCAAATTTAGTAATCAGCTGCAATCGCAAGTAAAATTCGAATGGTCTTGAGCATTGCTTCAAAGATCTATTTTGGATTTTATAGTCATCTACCATTTTTTCGAGCGTCTACAACTCTTAGCATTATCGTATATAACTGGATCATCATCCTCTATGATGTGTACCTCGTCATCATCATCTATGATGAATCCATACCTCCCAGGTATCTTCGATACTATTCCAGATTTATGATTCGGTTGTGGTACAATAGGTCTATCTACAGGTTCCTCCTTTTGACTAATAGTGATTTGTGGTTCTTGAACTCCTTCAAGATCTATTATCCTTCCACTAGCCCTTTAATGTTAAACATTATTATCTTAGAAGGAAGCGTGTTTTGCAACAAACACCTTTTGCTAAGTAGGATTATAGAACATTTACCCTGAACTTACTTCAGGATGTCCCACAAATCTGTATTTGTTAAAAATTATCCTAAACTTATCTTTTTGAAACCTTTTCACATAAGCTGGACAACCCTTTATCTTAACATACTTAAGATTAGGAATCCTCCCTATCAATAACTCTTATTAAGTCTTGGGGATAGTTTTTGGGGTTACCCTATTTTGTAGATATGCAGTCGTTTTTAGGGCATTACCCTAGAAGGATACTGAAATGTCAGTAAAATCATTATGGACGGCACCATGTCCAATAAGGTACTATTTTTCCTTTTACCAATCAATTATTGTGTGTCAGGAAGCGTCCATTTTAAGAAAACCATTTAAGATGATCTTAAAACTTATTGCACAAGTATTTATTCCTCGATCCAATCAAAGAATCAATATACCTTGCTAATTAGTTTTACTTCTGAATTCTTTGAACCTTTCAAATGATTCAGACTTGTATTTCACCAAATACAAATATTCAACTTTTTGAATGATCTTCTCCTTTTCTTTTACTAGTTTGTTTAATTTAAAATTATTTTTCATGTAAGTCAAGTATGTAAAATCCACTTAGTAAATTGTTAATTATTTAAACTAATGGACTTGCCCGTAGGCGGCGCTAAACAATAAGTACCTACATTTAATGGACCAACCTTTGCTCCATTCCCACACGTAGGAAGACTTCATTTGTTTAGCTTTCTACTTCAGCTTGGTCCCTTCATAAATCTGTATTTATGAGAACCATAGCCAGTATCCAATACCCAAGTAGAAATTTTACTTACTGAAAGATTTATTTCAATTATGAACAAACCTGTATTTATAACCGAAACTTAACTAAGCTTCTCCTTCATGATTCTAAAAGCATTGCTTAAAACTATGGGTTTATCACATATTATAAAAACAACACCATGTTGATAAATAAATGTCGTTAATTAAATAATACTTTTATTAATAAATAAATAAGATTGTTACAAAGTATATGCTTTATCATCAAACATGATTGGCTTGTGTGCATACTAATTTCACTTCATTTCTTTGTCGTCTTCTTAGCGACATTTTCTGTTTAAAATAAAATAATTTTATTCTTATTTTATTTCTTATCTTTTAAGCATTCTTATTTAATGCTAACACATTCACATCACAAGCATATTTAATAAATTGTTATATTAATATGCTTCATTCTTTACATATTTATAGTTATCCGCTATATTTACATGGCATAGCACCTCCGACTATATTCTTCTACATCCCTCTATTAAATACAAAAAGAAAGGATTTACCTATTCTAATTCTTAACTTGTACAAAAGTTAGGATTTACAAAATTTATCCGCAATGTATATAAAAAGTTGGATTCACAACATACAAATATATATTTACACACACACACACACACACACACACACACACACACACACACACATATATATATATATATATATATATATATATGTCTTTACATATCTACTATACTAATCTATGCTAGACCCCTGGCAATCGCGCTTGCGCGCTCTTCCCCTTCTATGGCCACCACCTTCTACCCAGTGATGGTATGAAAGGTCTGTCCCGCCTCTTTCAGGAAGAAAACCACCCTGTTTGTGACACAGTCAATGGAAGTCTTGTACGCATAGTGCATCTTGTCAGCCTTCCACTTGTGCACTTTCACCTCCTGCTCAAGATCATGCACCTAATCCTGAGCCCTCTTCTTGTTGTGCATCTCCTCCTCACAGTAGGCGTTTATCACCTGATTCTCCATGTGAAGGTCATAAGCCTTTGCCTCATACCGCTGAGCTCTATTCTTAACGTCATGTAGTTGGATGTTCAGCTCTGAGTTCTAGTCAATCAGGTAATGCACCAATATGTAAGGTTTGTAAGATTCATGGACGCAATCAAATTGTATAAAATAAGCTTATCTGGAGACAGAATGTGTTAATGACAACCCCAATGTCAAGTTCAGGTGAAAACTATCATGAACAACTCCGGGCCCAGCAAAAAATTGCGTAAAAAGACAGTGATGGCCTAACACCACAAGGGCATCTAATATTCATAACATGCCATGCCATGCCATGCATTGCATTATACTTGTATATGTCATATTTCCAGTGTCTAGCAGTCTTTATCCTGTTCATTCCATTGCATTGCATAAACATGATAAAGAGGGGCATCTGTAGACACTCAAAATTTTGCATTCCTATTACTAACCCTGCAGGAGGGCAAAACCGTCTCTTATATTCTAGAGACAACCCTGGAAGTTTAAACCAAATTCAAGCCCTGACAACAACCCGGGAAGTATAGCAACCTCGGCGACAACACCAAAAGATCAAACTCAGCCCCGACGGTAGAACCGGGATGTCAAGCCAAGCCCCGACGACAATACCGGGATGTTAAGTCAAGACCCGACAACAACCTGGGAGGTACAGTAGTCCCGAAAACAACACCGGGAGATCAAACTCAACCCCGACGACAACACGGGGAAGTCCAGTCAAGCCCCGACAACAACCCCGGGAAATGCAATCACCTAGAGACAACTCTGGGAGGCTAAATCAATTTTAGAGACAACCCTGAAGCGTCATATCATCCCCAAAGACCACCCTGGGAGACCAAATCAACCTCGGAGATAACCCTGAGGACAAACAGAATCGGCTGGGATCAAACCTTGGAAACAACCCCAAGAAAACAGTCGAAAAATCTCGCCAACACAGGAGACAACCCCTGGAGGGGCAAATCGGTCATTTTACCAACTTGAAGCCAATTCAGTCAAAATCAAGCTGAATTGATGCAATAAAGGTCAAAAGACCCATAACATCAATCCCGAGTGAAAACAACATAATATAGCTCAACGAACAAACTGCGAAAAAAATGAAGATCTACTTATAAACCCGTCTTCCTGGATTCGAAAAGGTTAAGTCCCATGTCATTGTGTCTCTCTCAGAAAGGGCTTTTTGAAAAGGTATAGCACGCCTCAAACGGACGTCCGGATCAAAAGTTATGAAGGTTCGAACTTGATATCGCGTTGCTCGGAGTGCATGTACTTTGAGATGACGGGACCCACTAGATGGGGCCCACAACAAGGAGCCGCAACTCTACTCACGGCAGTAGCGGGTAGACCTGCTAGCATTTTAGTCTATAAATGAGGCCCCCTAGCCTTAGAAAAAGATGAAAAAAATAGAAAAACACTTTGAAACTCCGCCCATTTCGACCCTTAGCCCTACTTCTCGTACTCCAAACTTCAATTTTATTCTTCCAATACGTTTGTATACGTATATTCTACGACATATCAAAAATTAACACGAGAAAACGTCCATTTGAAGCCCACCAAATTGCAAAAACCCCGTAGAGCAATCTATTGGAAGTTTTTTCACGATCAGAACTCATTTCTTACTTCATTACGTATATGTGAACGCGCATATTAAGTTTCATCTTCTGGTTTTTCCCGAAACTCAGTTCCGCGACCGTTTTAGCTTACTTTTTAGTATATTTAAGTATATATATACATTTTTCTTCGTTTGCACAGCCTGAATCGTCGATCCATGACTTTTACTCGCTTTTATGTATATATATACACTAACTTATTCTGCCTGAATCATTGATTCGTGGCCTTTTCAGCTTTATTATGTATATAATTGACTATATATATACTAACTTTTAATTCAGTTGGGCCTGGATTGCTAATTCGTGGCCCTTTTACGGCTTTTATATATATAACTATATATATATATATAATTTTTTTGACTTCGTTTGGCCTGAATTGCTAATTTATGGCCTTTTTTGCTTTTATATATATATATATATATATATATATATATATATGTGACCTTTTACAGTTTTTATAAATATATATATATATATATGTATATATATATTTATATATTTACATTCTAGTTGAGCCTGTATCAATTCGTGGCTTTTTATAGCTTTTATAAATATATATATTGTGACGCCCCCAGAATAGGTCCAGTCAACCCAACCCATTCTAAGTCGCCAAATACATGGTACAGAATTCAAATACAAACTTTATATCACACGGTCGTGCAAAATACGACCACACAACTGTGAGTGTCAATACAAATATGTAGAAAATATTAATATTCAAACTAAGTCCTCATTACAATTATTATCACACTATTTATCAGAAATAGTGAGGACTACTACTGCTCTAACTCGGACCATCACTCTGTCCCCCGACTAGTTCCTGTAACATTCTCATTTCCTGAAGAGGACAATAGATGAAAAGGGTGAGCTAAACTAGCCCAGTAAAGAATATTATGACTAAGATAATGGAATATAAATTATCGTTAGTCTTCAACAATTCAGATAAAATATTATTGACAACAAGTTTTAGATCAATATTCGCAGCGGAAATAATAATTCATTAGAAAAGTTAAGTAGAGAATAAAGTCTACTATCTTCTATGATTTAAAAGTCCATCATCAATATTTTATCCCTGTAACATCAATTAATATACATCTCGAATCAAATATTCATCTTTGCACTACGGCCAAAGATATTCATTTGTATCATCAATTGGTTATGTTCATCTCAACACCTGTCATCTTTGCACTACGGCCAAAGATATTCATCAGGTAATTATTCATCTTTGCTCTACAGGCCAAAGATATTCAGTTATATCACCATTTAGGACTGAGGATGATAAAAAATATTTTAAAGAACGAATAATACTAAGGATTCGTAATCTAATTTATCCAAGTTCAAGACTACTCCATAATAATACTTTGTGGAGCAAAATTCAAGAATAAAGCTCAAAACTTAGATCCAATCAAAGATAAGAACTTTAACAAGCAACTTGGACATATAGAAGAAAATTTAATTTTTTCGTGAATAGTGCCGTATACGTGAATAGTGTCATATATGTGAATAGTAACCCCGACGGAAAAATTAAGAATTTCATAATAAAATCCATGATAATATTTTGGTATAATGATATTGAAAAGAATAACATCATTTATGAAAGAAAATAACATTCCTTACCTCAAAAGAATGGTACTTCTGACTGGAATATCAGATATAATACCGAAGAAAACTTGCACTGAATAGTAACACTCAAAGTATCTAAATACTCACAAAAATATGCTCGATATTATGGAGAGAGAAAACTTCTGATTCTGGTGTGATTTTCAATTCTAACCTAAGCACCCTATTTATAGGAAAATTCCAGAACACCAAAGCTGACTTACCTGCTACCGGCGGCTCCAACTGTCGCACACCTCGTGAGAAAAATCAGCATTTTCCAAGCAATGACAAAAGTGGGGCCCACCATTTTATTTAAAAAAATATTTATTTTTGATACTTCAATAATTCATAATAAATAGCCCTTTTATCAGAAAAATACAAATGATATGTCTTCTCTATAGGAAATTTAATTCTCTACAACTTTGTAGAAGGAAATGTTTCCAAATTCCAAACATAAATTATCCGAAATCCATAAACGGATGATTTTCCACACCAAAATACTGATAAAAACACATCAGCACTAATTCCTTCTTTTATATCCACAAAATAAATATTTCCTTATCATATAAATTAATAATTAATTATTCACAAATAATATTATAGAACTACAATATTGACAACTAGGTCGTTCCCAGGAAAGAGGGGGCCTTCCGATAAGGACTTCTCCTTACTGGTGCGCAATTAAATAACCCCTTCTAGACAGAACTTCCTTAGACATTGTCAATAATGCTATCTAATAATATTATTCAATAATATGAATTATTGAGTTGATAATGTGAAATACTGTGCAGTGACAATTATTGAATCAATAATACAAAATATCAACGGTAGCAATTATTGAATCAATCATATAAAATAGCAACGTAGCAATTATTGATATAAAATATCAACGTAGCAATTATTGAATCAATAAAATATCATGCAATTATTGAATCAATAATATAAAATATTGAACAGTAATTACTGTAACAATAATTGAGTAAGTGCCTTCTTATATAAGAATCAATAATTCAAAATACTGTGCAATACCGTGTGCTACTGTGCAACATCGCGTATTATTGTATTTTAACCACCGGGTATTTCAACAGTACTAACGGTAACAACTACGCCGTTATAAAATGGTTATTTATGTCGCTTTCTGTATCCGACAGTTATTCCGTTGTGGGACCCACAAATAGCTGCGCCCACAAATAGCTGCTCCGTCGTACGAATATTCTCCGACAACAAGAATATTCCACGACCAAACGAATATTCCCCGAAAACAATGAATATTTTATAACCACTTGCTTATTTTAAAATATTTGCACATTTCACCTATAATTTTTCACATTTATCAAATCAACACCTTACTATTTCGAAATAATATATAAAGAAAATTAAATCTTTATTCATAAAAGTTGGGGTTTTACATATATATATATATATATATATATATATATATATATATATATATACATTTTTTTCTGGCCTGGATTGGAAATTCGTGGTCCTTTGCAGCTTTTATAAATATATATATATATATATATATATATATATATATATATATTTACATTCAGTCGGGCCTGGATTGGAAATCCGTGGCCCTTTACAGCTTTTATACATATAATTATATATAGTTCTTTATTCATTGTGATTAAATATCTGTCAATTATTCATTTGATATGAATTTGTGTTAATATAAATTTTGTGGAATAGATTTATCTAAATCTAGCCTCTTCTACCTTTCAAACGGTTCAAAATAGGTCCAACCGGAACCGGAAAGCTAGAATAGCTAAGATTTATTTAAATCTAATTTTTTCTAGTTTTGTAAATATGAAAACGCCCTAGATCCATATCTAGCAGAAATGGGAAGCTTTGGCTACGCGCATGCAAGGATTTGACTGATGAATCCTTTGTTTTTGCGACGTCTAGAGTACAATTTGTATTTCCTGTGAATATCTATTTTATGTGAGCCTAAGAATCGTGGGATTGACAATCAAACTGATCTAAATCTGATTCCCACGATGGACAAACTCCACTTTGTAAACATATCCTGCCAGTTTTTCTATAAAAATGTACATCCGAGGGACCTAAAACGGTTATCCGGATTTAAGGTTCCAAAAATAATGAAATATGGTTTGTAGTGCTAGAGTCACTTCGATGGCTGTCATGCCCATAAGAAGACCAGCACTTGTAAATACATTTTGTGATCAAGGATGCTTCGCATCCCGACAATAAACATCCAAATCAAGCCAAAGGCTGAAAAGAATAAAAATGGAAGTATCGATATGCTTCAATTCCTACGTAAGCGTAAGGCTTTGAAAACCTTCTTTCAAAAATATCATTTTCATATCTTGTCTAAAAAAAGGACTTTTGCAAATCAAATCAAACCCTTCGTGTATAGGTCCAATGAAGCATGACACTACTTTCAAATCAAACAATCGTAGGCTCAATTACTTCCAGCATACATACATACATTGCAATTTAAAAGGGAAATATTAAAAGATGCGGTACCGTGTTTCACGGGAGTCGGGGGGTGCCTAACACCTTCCCCCCGCTTAACTAAGCCCCCGAACTTTAGAATTTCGGTTTCAAGGCCATGTTTTGACAGTGTTCAGTATTGGGCCTACTTGTAAAATCAAACAAAACTCGGTTGAGTTGATACAACCATTTCAAATATATAAACTGGCGACTCTGTAAACCTTTCAAATCGTCCACATGATACATGTTGGCCTTTTTCTAAAAAAACCTTCACCCTTCATAAAACAGATAAGACAAATAAGAGTAGAAAATAACAAAATTTAGGAAGAGAGAAAGATCTGTCAAAGTGACAAGATTTTTTTCCGACGTCGACAACGTAAACAACTAAATTTGAACACTTAATTTTCATGTTCTTGATATTTTTCATAGTTTTGACAATTTTCATGAAATCATACATTACTGATTCGTTATAACACCGAATCAGCCCGTTTAAATTTCGTTCTCTTCGTTTTTACATGCATAATCATAATCAATCAACAATTTACAGTTTAATATACAATTGAAGCATAAATTTTTGTACATATAAGCAATATTCATGAGTTAACACTCTGTAACTTATAAAACTTCAATTAAACATGATTACATGGATTTGATTATTCTAAAACCGTTTATAATTGATACAAAGCATGTTATAAACATCTATTATCACATTCACAACCATATATCCAACAATCATCAACAAAATTTCATTACAGATAACTCAGAATATTCGTTAATGGAGAAATACTAAGAACGTGAAATTAAGAACTCAGATAAGAGAATTACCCTTGCTTTCTTATTTAGATTGTTAGGAACTCCTTTTTTGATTCTACAAAACCTCTTCAATCAATTAATTCTCTCAATCTCTCTCTCTCTTTTTCTCTCTGAAGCTTTCTACTGATGTGATATAACTGAAGCTTGCTATATAATATATTACGTATATAATATAACTGAAGAGTTCATAGGTGTCAGTTAATCTCATAATGATTTTAACTGATCCCATGATCTTAAGGCTCTGTTTGGTTTGCTATAAAAGCTCTTTTTCCATTTATTTTTATTAAAATATTTATTATATTATTTATTTGTCACACTTTAATTAATCAAATAATATTATTTAAATTCAATTAAATTAAAGACCATATTACACATTAAATCAAATCATATCATAATTAAAATTCTCATTTATTAATAATGACAAATCATTAAATCTCTAATTAAATATTAAATTAATTAGAATAACATCATAATTAATAACAACTCATTTAATTAAATAATCTCAATTAAATTCACACTTTGAATTATAAAATTATTCCACATTAATTTAATCAATGTAACACATATAATTAAATTAATCTACCACAGTTCCATCAAATATTTCTTTAACTCAATAAATAAATCAACAAAAATATTTATTTAATTCAATAAATATTTAAAATAAATTACAAAAATCACGTTCATCACACTTATTGCATGTTGCATATGTTCATCAAGTATGAAAGGCTGATCACCTTCATTACCATAAGATTCAGTTAAATTGTTCATGGTCATTATTGACTACAAAATATATTGATTCAGTCATTCAAATATTGACATTATGATTCATGCTCTTTCACAATTGTTATATTATTGAAAACTTGAAAGCTTATTCTTTCTTTCAATCATGATATATCATTGTTGTATTTAAACTTACTGAGAAAAGTAGTTGCTCACCCTTGTTATATCATGATAATAAATTTCAGATTAAGACGAAGGCTCGAAGAAAGACAAAGGCAGAGGCAAATTCTAAGAGTAGATTATTACACATTTATAACTATATAGTTATCATATGAAAAATGATGTTGTAAACCTTTTAAGTTATTACAGGTATGTATTCAGTTAAGGTTAATAGACCTTGAAAAATGTTATAGAATTATGTGAAATAAATAATTTATGTTTATATATTCCGCATTAGTTTATAGAATATGTATGAAGATGAAGTACCGTAATGTACCAGGTCTAAGGTTCTAGGGACCCGGATTTGAGGGCGCTACATCAACTCCAAATCCTTTTCATTTTCTACTTGTATCCACCGGGTTGGTTCCTTCCTTTGATCAACGTTAGCCACTCAAGTGGTTGGCATCTAGAAGTGATCCACCAAGGAAAAAGAAGAATTCAAGAAAGTTGGTGTTTGGCTAAACCCTAACTTCTATCTCTATAGAAATTGCATACTCTCCCAACTCTTGAAAAGATTATTCACCTTAAATCCATAATAAGACTTTCTTATTTATAGATGTAGGCAACCATCCTAAACCATTTAGGAATAAGGTTTCATTTTAATTAATTAGGCTTCCTAATCCTATTAAGAATAATTAATTAAACTCCTTTAATTAGTTAGCCTCCCAATCTTATTGGGATTATGAGAGAGAGTACTTTTATTAATTAATTCTCAAACTCCTTTAGTAGTAATTAAACTAATAATAATAATAATAGTAATAATAATAATAATAATAAAACTCCTCTTATTAATTTATATTTAATATTTTCAAAATATTAAATAAGAAATATTAAGCTATTTAATTTATTCTATCACCATAGATTAAATTAAATACACTGAACTTATTATTACGATTATGTCTTTTGCTTCTTAAATAAATATTATTCCTTTTATGGTGTGACCCTTTAGGTTTTCCATATTAAGCCGGTTATGAATAAATCAATTAGAATAATTCTAATCTTATTTAAATAAATAAATTAAACTATTAATTCATTTAAATAAATAACATTTATTCTACAATAAGGATAAGCCTCCTTAGCGATCAACAACTTTTCAGATAATATATATTTCAACATTAATCATAAAAGATCCTTTGAGTTAATAGTTACTGTACAATTCAATCCTTCTACCATACAATGTCCCAATTAAATATAAGACATGGAATTACTATCAAGTCTTATTGTATTTAATTATATATATTTCGATCCTAAATGCACAACACCAAATAATGCAAATTAAAAACTCCTTTCTAATTTCATTCCACCTTGGCCAAGGATTCCTGGGTTATCATTTATCGAATCACATAGGACATTCTCTTCTTTTACTAGAAGTAGTAGATTCTTTGTTGATCATTCATTATCTCCATATATAATTTATTACACCCAAGCATACCCTTTGATATACCCTAAGGGTCTTAAAGGACATGTCAAAGTATAACTTATCACACACAAGATACTATGATGATCTCAAGTCTAAGGATCACTTGTACTATCATCACTTGAGGAATTCCTATTGATAGGCAAGTAAAACTCCATTAGGTATTCCTCAGTGAGCCACGTTCAGTAAACTTATTCTCCAATAAGCACCTACATACTTTCTTTAGTGTCTCCACACAAATGAGCATGAGATCAATCATCCTCATCCAATGAGCGAGCAACGTATGTACCAATCTATCCGGATTCACTAATCCCCTTTTTAGTAATCCAACAATTGGGAACTATTTTAGTTTAAGATATCTAAGAATTTAGATCTCATTAGCATGATCATCATCATGATTCTAAAAGCATTGCTTAAAACTATGGGTTTATCACATTTTATTATAACAACATTATGTAGATAATTAAATATCTTTAATTAAATAACTCTTTTATTAATAAATGAATAAGATTGTTACAAAGTATATGCTTTATCATCAAACATGATTGGCTTGTGTGCATACTACTTTCGATCTTCCACTTGCACTAAAGCCAATCACCATGGTATCTAATACCCTTTTTCTCTAAGTGACGATTATCCTGCTGCTGGATAAGCTTCTGTAAATGGATATGTAATGTTGTTCTTGAGAGTTCACTATCTCTATAGTGATTTCTCCTTTTTTAATTGTCGAAGTCGGGAAAAAATCTTGTCGCTTTGGATAGATCTTCCTCTCCCTAAATTTGTTTTGTTCTCTACCCTTATTTGTCTTATTTGTTTTATGAAGGGTGAAATTTTTAGGAAAAGACCAACATGTATCATGTCGACGATTTTAAAAGGTTTACAGAGTAGCTAGTTGGTATATTTTAAAATGGTTGTACCAACTTAACCGAATTTTGTTTACAAGTAGGCCCAATTACTAGACACTGTTAAAACTTGGCCTTAAAACTGAGATTCTTAAAGTTCGGGGGCTTGGTTAAGCGGGGGGAAGGTGTTAGGCATCCCTCGACTTTCGTGAAATACAGTTACAGCATCTTTTTAATATTTCCCTTTTTATTGCAATGTTTTTGTGTATGCTGGAAGTAATTGAGCCTACGTTTGATTGATTTGAAAGTAGTGTCGTGCTTCGTTGGACCTATATACGAAGGGTTTGATTTGGGTGAAAATTCTATTTTTCAAACAAGATATGAAAGTTACATTTTTTGAAAGAAGGTTTTCAAACCCTTACGCTTGCATATGAATTGAAGACTGTTGATACTTTCATTTTTATTCTATTTAGCCTTTGGCTCAATTTGGATATTTATTGTTGGGATGCGAAGAATCCTCGACCACAAAATATATATACAAGTGTAGGTCTTCTTATGGGCATGCCAGCCATCAAAGTGACTCGAGCACTACAAACCATATTTCACTATGTTTGAGACCTTAAATCCAGATAACGCTTTTAAGGTCCCTCAGAGGAACATTTTACGGAAAAACAACCAGGATACATTCGTAATGTGGAGTTGTCCATCGTGGGAATCAGATTTAGATCATTTTGATCATTAATCCCACGATTCCTAGGCTCATAGAAAATAGCCAA
This sequence comes from Panax stipuleanatus, assembly GCA_020205555.1. Lineage (NCBI taxonomy): Eukaryota > Viridiplantae > Streptophyta > Magnoliopsida > Apiales > Araliaceae > Panax > Panax stipuleanatus. The sequence continues at coordinate 35,694,576 of CM035118.1, forward strand.
AAAAATCTGCACAGTACAGATATTCACAGAAAATACCAATTGTACTCTAGACGTCGCAAAACAAAGGATTTATTAGTCAAATCCTTGCATGCGTGTAGCCAAAGCTTCCCGTCCCCACTAGATATGGATCTAGGGTCGCGAGGCCACTTTAAATGTTTACAAAACTAGAAAAAAAAAACTAGATTTAAAGAAATCTTAGCCATTCTAGCTTCCCGATTCCAGTTGGACCTATTTTGAACCATTTGAAAGTTAGAAAAGGCTAGATTTAGATAAATCTACTCCACAAAATTTATATTAACATAAATTCATATAAATGAATAATTAAAGCAAAGATTTAATCACATTGCCTAACAAAGAAGATTTACTGTGTAGACTTAGTAATGCCACCATTTTCAGTAAATTTGACCTCAAGTCAGGATTTTGGCAAATCAGTATCCATCCTAGTGATAGGTATAAAACTGCTCTTACCACTTCTTTTGGTCATTACGAATGGATAGTTCAGCCATTCAGACTCAAAAATGCCCCCAGTGAATTTCAGAATATCCTCAATGATATTTTGAATCCTTTCAGTCATTTTATTGTTGTGTATATAGATGATATTCTCATCTTTTCTAAGTCAATTGAAGAACATCATATACATTTAAATTCGTTCTTCAAAATAATAAAAGTTAATGGTCTTGTTTTATCCCATATAAAATGTAGTCTTTTTCATACTAGAGTCAAATTCCTTGGCCATGACATTAATCATGGTCTTGTTCGGCCTACTCAGCTAGTTATTCAATTTGTAGAAAGATTTCCAGATAAAATTATTGATAAGACTCAACTTCAGCAATTTTTAAGATCTCTCAATTATGTAGGTATTTATAAAAATCTTCAAAAAATTTGTAAACCTCTTTTTCAACGTTTACAAAACAATCCACCTCCTTGGACTGATGAACATACTTCCATCGTCCAACAAGTTAAAAAGTATGTTAAGGTGTTGCTTTGCCTTGGCATTTTCAATGAATCTGCATTTAAAATTGTTGAAATCGATGCTTCTAAAATTGAATTCGGAGGTATTCTAAAGCAGAAATTAACTCCTGCTTCTTCTGAACAAATTGTTCGATTTCATTCTGGCGTATGGAATCCTACACAATTAAATTACAGTACTATTAAAAAAGAAATTCTTTCTTTAGTTTTATGTATTAATAAATTTTAAAGTGATTTGTTAAATCAATTTTTTTTAGTGATAATAGAATGTAAATCAGCAAAATATATTCTTGATAAAGATGTAGAAAATGTCGCCGCTAAGTAACTTTTGCTAGATGGCAAGCTCTTTTGAGTATATTTGATTTTGATATTGAGTATATTAAAGGAAGTGATAATTCTATTCCCGACTTTCTTACCCGGGAATTTATTAATTCAGGTACCCCTATTGTTTCAAAATGAGTATTTGAGGAGGTTCTTCTTCTCGAGGTTTGGGTCACCCTTCGGGCCCTAGTAACCAACCTAAAGGCTCTTTGGTCCCTCATCCAGTTAACCTAGTTCCTTCAGTGGATCTAGTTAATAGATATCATATACTTGGTTCTGTTCCAAAGTCGTATAATACGATTTTAGCCAGTAAACCAGTCCCTATTGATCCATTTTGTTCACCCCAGCAAAATGTTCCTAAAAGTCAAAACTCCCAATATATTCCTAATTATCAAGTCAATCTTTTTCATGTCGAAACAAATATGAAACCCAAGAAAGGCTATTAACAAACTTCTCTTTCCAGAAAGGCTTGTTACTGCCCAGTTCTTCTCTAACTTTGTGAGCAAATAAATTAGGTAAGCCATTAACAAACTTCTCTTCCCAGAAAGGCTTGTTACTGTCATTATGCATCATGACTCGAGAAGTAAAAACATCTTTGTACCATCTAAAATCACTTATAGTTGGACAAGTGAGATTACTTAATTGATCATGAATTCTTTCAGTAATATTACTGGGAGTTCCAATAAAATATTTTATTATGGTAAATATTAAAATGTTTATCCCATCAGGAGGGCCAACACCAATATTATCATCCCAAATAGGATTACCATCATCATCCATATGGACAGCATGAATTACTGCTAACATAGAATCTTCTGTGAGATATTTTTCCCACCAAGATCTAAGAGTACCAGTAAATCCATGAGTTAATATTTCAACAATATTAGGTTGTGAAAGATGACTGAATGCTGTAATATAACTATTAGCTACCATAGACATATGATTTAACTTATTAAGAATTTGATGCTCACTTAAACCATCAATATTTCATTCATAAATTTTATTAGACGAAACAGAAAATTGATTATCTAGATTTTTCTCTTCAAACTGGAGGTCTGGAGGAGTAGGTCTAGTATACCAATATTTTGTTATACTTGTTTTATTAAAAGTTAATTTATTTAGCTGATCATTAATATCTAGAGTTGAAGCAGTTTCAGACTTAAAATCTAAATCTGAAGAACTAATGTTCTCACTATCAGATTCTTCAACCTGATCTATGATAGCAATAGTTCCACTGGTTTCACCCAGAGTTAATTTTTTAAATAATTTATCAATAGTTTTAATCAGTTCAAACTCTTTATTAGGCAATCCCAAACCAACTCTATTTTCAGGAAGGATTAATAAAGGTTGATCATTCTTTTTATCAGGTTTTTGAATAACAGTTTGATCAAATTTTTCTTTAATTTTATCTAACTGTTTTCCTAGAGTTGTTAAATATTGATTAGTGAAGTTATTTTGTTCAATAATATTTTTTTTCATCTTTATGACCATCAGCTAATTTAAAAGGACTAGCTACAACTGAAGTGTTTTTAACTGATAAAAAAATAGTTTCCAAAGGAGGATGGCTAGACGACACCTTCGTCTTATCCTCCTTGATCCACTGACTTTTAGTTAAAACATTACATTTAGAATGATATTATTCATACCAATCATAAAAAGTAATGTTTCTCTTTTCATTGGTAATAAATCGTTTCCATTTATTAACAATTGTATTCCTATCTTTTTCATTATAATTACAACGAAAGGCATGTCTTTTAACTTTATTAGACTTGGAATTAAAATCTTCAACGACATTTTTCCAATCTAATTTAAATTCTTTGTTAAGAACTCTCAACTGAGGATTAATAGGAGTTTCAAAATCTGACTGAGTGGGTAATTCTGAAGGTGTAGGAGAAAGATCTTGCTCATCTTCTGCAGATTCATTAGTGGTGTAACAAGGATGACTAGTTTGACCAAGGTTTAAAATACCCTTTAATTTAATATCAGAAATAGAAGGATTACTTAGAATTTCAGTATCTCTTCAAGAAGGAACCGAAGAACTAGTAAATTCTTTTATTATTAATGGTCTTATAGTACGTTCAAAACTTATTTTAACAGTACCATCAGAAAATTGTTTAATATTTTCAATGTTTAATAGACTGTTATTATCAGGTTGTCGAGGTATTTCACTGGGTAAGATCCATTGACTAGGTAAAGTAATGTTCTTCCAAAGAATAGTTCTTGGAGTCTGAACATTAGCATTACTAGTACTGCTTTGAATTAAAACAGTTTAATCTTTGGGACTTTTATTAAGTTCATGAACATTTAAATTTGTTTTCAGTGTTTTATAATAAATTCTATATATTAAAGCCAAAGCCTGAGAACCCTCAATCATTTGAGTAATTTCTCCTGCTGTTTTAATGTTTAAAGTTAAAGCTTTTATTAAATTAAGATCACTAAGGCTTAACGTGAAATCAGAAAAGCAATTAAAATAAATAGGTCCATCATGCAAACTTGATTCCATGATACCAATAATACTAGGGAAATAATTAAGGAAACGAGCATCTCTAAATAAATGCTTGAATTAATTCCCTTAATATTTAATGGCTTAACTGCAACTTGAATTAATCTTATGTGAATAAAATTGTAACCCTTTTTCCTATGTTTTTTAATAACATCAGGAGTTAAAAGACTATAATTTTTATATTCTTTATTAATAGCATAGACACGTTCAACAGTTTTAACATTATAATCAATTTTAAAGTTATCAAGGAAGGTTAATTGATATATTTCTCTAGAAGAAACACTAGGTATATTCCAATTACTTAAAACTTGATTAATGTTTTCATAACTGTGTTCTTCTTGGTTAATAATGTCTGGAACAGGGGGCAAGGTTGACCGATTGCTAACTGAAGAACTAGACCTGAACAATCTACTCATTTTCACAAAACAAAATTTTTATTCTTTCAAAGTTCTTCCATACATACCCTTCTTACCTTAAGTAGACGGATACCAATGTTCTAAGTCACGACCTGACACTGCTCCATACTGAGACTTACAAGGGTTTGAGACACAAACGAACAAGGTGTTCCACAGTAAGTTAGGTGACTTTAGGACAAAGAAAGAAGTATAAATCTAAATTTTGAAAATGATTAAGAATGAAAGGGTTCTATGATCAACAATTAAGCAAACAAACAACTTGGCTTTGATACCATTTTAGGCAAAAGTAGAAGATAGAGAGAGAATAGAAGAGATAGAGAGAGAATAGAAGAGTGGCGCATAAATTAACACAGCAATTACTAATAAAACATAATATTATTAAATCATAAAATATGTACAAGAGAAATAACTTACAAAGTAGCACAAGCTACAATCTTGACTAGTACATTTAGAAAGAAGGGAGAGAAAAGAGGAGAAGACAAGAGGTGGACGAAGCCTGTTTTTCAAACTGACTCTGTCTTTCTTTTATAATAAGAAAGAACTATTACAAACTTTATAAAAGTAAATAGTGACTGACTTTTACTATGACAAACAGTATCTGACCTTTACTATTGCAAATCGAATCTGACCTTTACGATTACAAAAGTAAATAATTACAAACAACTTTTGACCAAATGAAAAAAACTTTTGGCTGCTTTAGACATATGGCCGACAGACTGATTGATCGCACAGAAGCGCAATTTGCAGAATCTTTTGACTATAATCCTGAGGGACATCTGCATGTGACTGAAGGCTATTTTCGATGGAAAGTAGGAGCATGATTAAGCGAATGGGTCCTAAGCATCTTGCAAATTAACGCTGCCATAAGGGTCATTGTCATCATTTTCTTCATCAGTTTTACTGGTTTTCTTAGAGGAAGAAGACGAACACTCACTAGCTTCAATTTCTTTATGAAGCTGATTGACTCTGTCTTGGATGGCTTGAGCTAACTTTTGTAACTCAAGACTAGAACAGTCTTTAATTTTTGAAAAATCTAAAGAGGCAGAAGGATGAACTTCTTTAGATTTAGATTTACTAGAAGAACCTTTCTTGGGGATAAATTTAAAAGGATTGGAGGGAAATTATTTTTGAACTTGACCTACAATTCTGTTAACATCAAATTTATCCCACCATTAAACAAAGAAAATTCGGGTGACCATGGAAACTTCTTGACTACTGACCTTACTGGCCACAGAATTAATGGACGATTGAGAAGGAGACTGAAAAACTGACAATATGACTATTGTCTGAAGATTATACTGCCATTTTAAAATCCAAGGAAACTTGTATTTACTAGAAAACTGGAGTAGTATGGGGATACCTTCAAACTTTGGATTATATTGACGTTGATTTGCAAAGTGATGAACTTGTGACTGAAGTAAATCTGCGAAAATATCAAAGGAAGGACCATAACGAGACCACCAAAGAATAAACCATGGAAACTTCTTGACTACTGACCTTACTGGCCACAAAATTAATGTACGATTGAGAAGGAGACTGAAAAACTGACTATATGACTGGTGTCTGAAGATTATACTACCATTTTAAAATCTACGAAATCTTGTATTTACTAGAAAACTGGAGCAGCATGGGGATACCTTCAAACTTTGGATTATATTGACTATGATTTGCAAAGTGATGAACTTGTGATTGAAGCAAATTTGGGAAAATATCGAAGGAAGGACCATAACGAGACCACCAAAGAATAAACCAGAAGGGGATTTGACTTCTGAATTTATAATCAAATTGAATAAACCATGAATGGTTGAACGCTTGGTTTTGATGAAGGAAAATCTTCTGCCAAGCTTCAATATAATTATATAAACAAAAATAATGATTTTGACTAGTAATTGGAGTAAAATTCAAAATATATTTTCCCCAATCAGATTTAGAAATAATATATTTAATATGAAGTGAAAGAAAAATAATTTTTGAGGAATCATTTTTATCATAAATGGGCTTAATAACAATTGACTCTGTTTGAAGAAGGATGTCCTTATAAAATATAAGTGATTTATAAGGAGCAAGAGGAAGGAAATGACATACAATTGGGAAGAACTGGGCAGCCAAACTAACTGGATCATTCTTGGTTTTCATGATTGTTTTGACATGAAAAAAGGTTGTTTCAAACTGACTCTGTCTTTCATTTATAATAAGAAAGAACATTACAAACTTTACAAAAGTAAATAGTGACTGATTTTTACTATTACAAACAGTAGCTGACCTTTACTATTACAAATCGAACCTGACCTTTACTATTACAAAAGTATATAATTACAAACTACTTTTGACCAAATGAAAAAATCTTTCGGCTACTTTAGACATATGGCCGACAGACTGATTGAGCGTATAGTGGCGCAATTTGCGGAATCATTTGACTATAATCCTGAGGGACATCTGCATATGACTGAAGGCTACTTTCGGTGGAAAGTAGGAGCATGATTAAGCGAATGGGTCCTGAGAATCTTGCAAATTAACGCTGCCAGAAGGGTCATTGTCATAATTTTCTTCATTAGTTTTACTGGTATTCTTGGAGGAAGAAGACGAACACTCACTAGCTTCAATTTCTTCATGAAGCTGATTGACTCTTTCTTGGATGTCTTGAGCTAACATTTGTAACTCAAGACTAGAACACTCTTTAATTTTTGAAAAATCTAAAGAGGCAGAAGGACGAACTTCTTTAGATTTAGATTTACTAGAAGAATCTTTCTCAGGGATAGATTTAATAGGATTGGAGGGAAATTCTTTTTGAACTTGACCTACAATTCTGTTAACATCAAATTTATCCCACCATTTAACAAAGAAAATTCGGGTGACCATGGAAACTTCTTGACTACTGAACTTACTGGCCACAGAATTAATGAACGGTTGAGAAGGAGACTGAAAAACTGACAATGAAGATTATACTGCCATTTTAAAATCAACGAAATCTTGTATTTACTAGAAAACTGGAGCAGCATGGGGATACCTTCAAACTTTGGATTATATTGACGTTGATTTGCAAAGTGATGAACTTGTGACTGAAGCAAATCTAAGAAAATATCGAAAGAAAGACCAAAACGAGACCACCAAAGAATAAACTAGAAGGGGATTTGACTCTTGAATTTATGATCAAATTGAATAATCCATGAATGGTTGAACGTTTGGTTTTGATGAAGGAAAATCTTAGGCCAAGCTTCAATATAATCATAGAAACAAAAATAATGATTTTGACTAGCAATTGGAGTAAGATCCGAAGGATGTTTTCCCCAATTAGATTTGGAAATAATCTGCTTAATATAAAGTGAATGAAAAATGATTTTTGAGGAATCATTTTTATCATAAATGGGCTTAATAACAATTAACTCGGTTTGAAGAAGGATGTCCTTAGAAAATGTAAGTGATTTATAAGGAGCAAGTGGAAGGAAATGCCATCCAGTTGGGAAGAACTGGACAACCAAACTAACTGGATCATTCTTGGGTTTAATGATTGTTTCGACATGAGAAAGATTGTTTCAAACTGACTCTGTCTTTCTTTTATAATAAGAAAGAACTATTACAAACTTTACAAAACTAAACAGTGACTGACTTTTACTATTATAAACAGTATCTGACCTTTACTATTACAAATTGAATCTGACCTTTACTATATCAAAAGTAAATAATTAGAAACTACTTTTAACCAAATGAAAAAATCTTTCGGCTGCTTTAGACATATGGCCGACAGACTGTTTGAGCGTATAGAGGCGCAATTTGCTAAATTATTTTACTATAATCCTGATGGACATCTGCATGTGACTGAAGGTTACTTTCAGTGGAAAGTAGGAGCATGATTAGGCGAATGGGTCCTGAGCATCTTTCAAATTAACGCTGCCATAAGGGTTATTGTCATCATTTTCTTCATCAGTTTTACTAGTTTTCTTGAAGGAAGAAGACAAACACTCACTAGCTTCAATTTCTTCATGAAGCTGATTGACTCTGTCTTGGATGGCTTGAGCTAACATTTGTAACTCAAGACTAGAACACTCTTTAATTTTTGAAAAATCTAAAGAGGAAGAAGGACGAACTTCTTTAGATTTAGATTATTAGAAGAACCTTTCTAAGGGATAGATTTAATAGGATTGGAGGGAAATTCTTTTTGAACTTGACCTACAATTCTGTTAACATCAAATTTATCCCACCATTTAACAAAAAAAATTCGGGTGACAATTGAAACTTCTTGACTACTGACCTACTGGCCACAAAATTAATGGACGAATGAGAAAGAGACTGAAAAACTGACTATATGACTGGTGTCTTAAGATTATACTACCATTTTAAAATCCAAGGAATCTTGTACTTACTAGAAAACTGGAGCAGTATGGGGATACCTTCAAACTTTGGATTATATTGACATTGATTTGCAAAGTAATGAACTTGTGACTGAAGCAAATCTGGGAAAATATCGAAGGAAGAACCATAACAAGACCACCAAAGAATAAACCAGAAGGGGATTTGACTTTTGAATTTATGATCATATTGAATAAACCATGAATGGTTGAACGCTTGGTTTTGATGAAGGAAAATCTTCTGCTAAGTTTCAATATAATCATAGAAACAAAAATAATGATTTTGACTAGCAATTGGACAAAGATCCGAAGGATGTTTTCCCCAATCAGATTGGAAAATAATCTGTTTAATATAAAGTGAATGAAAAATGATTTTTAAGGAATCATTTTTATCATAAATGGGGTTAATAACAATCGACTCGGTTTGTAGAAAGATGTCCTTTTAAAATGTAAGTGATTTATAAGGAGCAAGAAGAAGGAAATGACATCCAGTTGGGAAGAACTGGACAGCCAAACTAACTGGATCATTCTTGGGTTTCATGATTGTTTTGACATGAAAAAGATTGTTTCAAACTGACTCTGTCTTTTTTTTTTATAATAAGAAAGAACTATTACAAACTTTACAAAACTAAACAGTGATTGACTTTTACTATTACAAACAGTATCTGACCTTTACTATTACAAATCGAATATGACCTTTACTATTACAAAAGTAAATAATTACAAACTACTTTTGACCAAATAAAAAATCTTTCGGCTGCTTTAGACATATGGTCGACAGACTAATTGAGCGCATAGAGGCGCAATATGCGGAATCTTTTGACTATAATCCTGAGGGACATCTTCATGTGACTGAAGGCTACTTTCGGTGGAAAGTAGGAGCATGATTAAGCGAATGGGTCCTGAGCATCTTGCAAATTAACGCTGCCATAAGGGTCATTGTCATCATTTTCTTCATCAGTTTTACTAGTTTTCTTGGAAGAAGAAGACGAACAATCGCTAGCTTCAATTTCTTTATGAAGCTGATTGACTCTGTCTTGGATGGCATGATCTAACTTTTGTAACTCAAGACTAAAACATTCTTCAATTTTTGAAAAATCTAAAGAGGCAGAAGGACGAACTTCTTTAGATTTAGATTTACTGGAAGAACTTTTCTCAGCGAACAGATTTAATAGGATTGGAGGGAAATTCTTTTTGAACTTGACCTATAATTCTGTTAACATCAAATTTATCCCACCATTTAACAAAGAAAATTCGGGTGACCATGGAAACTTCTTGACTACTGACCTTACTGGCCACGAAATTAATGGACGATTGAGAAAGAGACTGAAAAACTGACTATATGACTGGTGTCTGAAGATTATACTGTCATTTTAAAATCCAAGGAATCTTGTATTTACTAGAAAACTGGAGCAGCATGGGATACTGTAACGCCCCCAAAATAGGTCCAATCCACCCAACCCATTCTGGGTCGCCACGAAATACACTCAACAAAAATTTTAAATACAAATCTTCAAGTTCTAACTTTTTAAACTGTCGTACAAAATACGACCACAATTAAACTGTGAGTTTCAATACAAATACAGTGCCCATACTCCAAATCAATAATACGTTACAGAAAGGTACAGTCAATAACTGTTTTAGGAATTAAAATATTTGGAAAATGTTCAAGAAAACCTTCGTACATGGGAGGCCATGCATCCATGTTATAATAGATATCGTAGGACTCGAGAATTATCCTTGGTTGACCCAATAGACCCCAAAGAAAAACGAGAAGATTACTATCTTGTTCATTCCAATGGTGGGTCTTCTCTTGCCATATAATTATCTCTGTTGTCTCAAACTGAGAATTATATTCTAACCGTACTCCAAGATTATATAGGTAGTGTTCATAGATATAATCAGCAAGTGGATGTGCACAACCATGTCTTATGATAACATGAAGTCGTATGTGGTTAGACATCTTGTATAATAGTGACAAAACACCCTTCCAAAGTTGGGTTCACCTCACCTAAGTCAGGTCACCAAAATCAACCGTTAAATGACGTATAAAATACGACGTACTTATCTAAAATTTTCAATAAAATTATTTTCATACTGTTTGGTGGAAAACTTCAACAGTTCTAGACCCTCGTTCTATTCCCCTGTTATCCCGCTCGACCCAGCTACACTCTTATTACCTGAAAGGAATTGTGAAGCAAAAGGGTGAGCACAAATAGCCCAGTAAACAATATCATGACTAAAGATAATTAAATTATCAATAGTCTTCATCAGTAATAAATCAGAGATTTAAACATATGGTAAAACTTTTCAACCATAGCTGTAGCGGAACGAGCAATCCATTAGAAGAGTCAAATAGACTATAATGTCTATTATCTTCTCCATGTTAAAAGTCCACCAATAATATTTTATCCCTGTAACATCAATCAACAATTTCTGTCCACAATCATGTAAGTTCATGATCATAATTATCTTGATGAATTCCTCTTCGCACTCAGGACGAAGATAATTCTCATCACCTGTCTTTACCTGAAACACCAAAGATCATGGTTATACCAAATCACAGTTCCTGTTCATAATTATGCTAATCAATTCATCTTTGCATTACAAGCCAAAGATATTCAACAATTAATCATCCATCTTTGCACTACAGGCCAAAGATATTCACAAATCAACAGCTCATCTTTGCACTACAGGCCAAAGATATTCAACAACAGGTCATCTTTGCACTATAGGCCAAAGATATTCAACAACAGGTCATCTTTGCACTACATGCCAAAGATATTCACAAATCAACAGCTCATCTTTGCGCTACAGGACAAAGATATTCATATCTCAAAAATATCTAACCATTTCAGAATTTATATAAACAATAATTATAACCATATTGATCAATTCACCTTTGCCCTTAAGCTAAAGATATTCAATTGTAAATTCAATGGTCATGAACATACCAGTCAACAATCCATCTTTGCACTACTGGCCAAAGAGAATCTATAGTCATGATCATACCAATAATCTACCCATCTTTACACTCAAGTCAAAGAGAAATTTCATCACCAGGGTTATAAAAATGTTATATATGATAATAAAAATAATATGATCAAAACATCGATCTCCAAGTTCAAAAATACTCCATAATAATACTTTGTGGAGCAAAATTCAGAAATAAAGCTCAAAACTTAGATCCAATCAAAGATATGAACCTTAACAGGCAACTTGGACAAATAAAAGAAAATTTAATTTTTCGGTGAATAGTACCGTATAAGTGAATAGTGCCGTATACGTGAATAATAATCCCGACACGAAAAAGATAGAAATTTCATAAGAAAAATCATACTTCGTGAATAGTATTCGTGAATAGTACCGTATTCGTGAATAGTACCGTATTCGTGAATAGTGCCGTATACATGAATAGTGCCGTATACGTGAATAGTAACCTCGATGAAAAAAGTAAAAATTTCATCATAAAATCCATGACAATATTTCTGTATAATGATATTGAAAAGAATAACATCATTTATGAAAGAAAATAACATCCCTTACCATCCCTTACCTCAAAAGAATAGTACCTCTGACTAGAATATCGGATATAATATCGAAGGAAACTTGCGCTGAATACTAATACTCAAAGTATTGAAATACTCACAAAAATACGCTCGATATTATAGAGAGAGAAAACTTCTGATTCTGGTGTGATTTTTAATTCTAACCTAAGCACCCTATTTATAGGAAAAGCTTAGGATGCCAAAGGAGACTAAAATAATAAAATATTATTATTATTATTTTAAAATCCGCCGCCTGGCTGCTAGGAAGATTCAACATTCAACAAAAAGTGGGGCCCACCATTTATTTTAAAAAAATATTTATTTTCCGAAACTTCAATAATTCATAACAAATAGCCCCTTTGTTAGAAAAATACAAATTCTATGTCCTTCCATAGAAAATTTAATTCTCTACAACTTTGTAGAAGAAAGTTTTTCCAAATTCCAAACATAAATTATCCGAAATCCATAAACAGATGATTTTTCACACCAAAATATTGATAAAAACTCACCAGCGCCAATTCCTTCTTTAATATCCACAAAATAAATATTTTCTTATCATATAAATCAATAATTAATTATTCACAAATAATATTATAGAACTACAATATTAACAACCAGGTCGTTCCCAGGACAGAGGGGGCCTTCCGATAAGGACTTCTCCTTACTGGCGCGCAATTAAATAACCCCTCCTAGACAGAACTTCCTTAGACATTGTCAATAATGCTATCTAATAATATTATTCAAATAATATGAATTATTGAGTTGATAACGTGAAATACTGTGCAACGACAATTATTGAATCAATACTACAAAATATCAACTGTAGCCATTATTGAATCAATCATAAAAAATGACAACGTAGCAATTATTGAGTCAATAAAATATCAATGTAACAATTATTGAGTCAATAATATAAAATATCAACGTAGCAATTATTGAGTCAATAATATAAAATATTGAACAGTAATTACTGTAACAATAATTGAGTAATGGTTTCTCACGTAAGACTCAATAATTCGAAATACTGTGCAAGACCGTGTGCTACTATGCAACACCGTGTATCACTGTATTTTAACCACCGGGTATTTCAACATTACTAACGGTAACAACTACGCCGTTATCTTGTAAAAAAGTTATGTCTGTCGCTTTCTATATCCGACAGTTATTCCGTTGTGGGGCCCACAAATAGCTGCGCCATCGTACGAATATTCCCCGACAACAAGAATATTCCACGACCAAACGAATATTCCCCGACAACAAGAATATTTTATAACCATTTGCTTATTTTTAAAATATTTGCACATATCACCCTTAACTTTAAACTTTTATCAATTTAACCATTTACTAAATAGAAAAATTGAATACTTTTATTTCATAAAATTCGGGGTCTTACAATCTCCCCTCCTTATGAAATTTCGTCCTCGAAATTTACGTACCTGGTATTTCGAAAAGTTGAGAATACCTTGCTTTCATTTCAGATTCCATCTTCTTTGTCATCATGATTTCTCCATTGCTCATTCTAGAATACCGCTTCAAAACAAGGTTAATTGACATATAACAAGTAAGAAAAGTTAGCTTAGGTATGTCACACACTAGCGAAGTATATTACTCATCTCTCCCCTCCTAATTCTAGACTCAGATCTCCGCCAGCGACCATATCCCTAAGCTCTGATACCAAAATGTAACGCCCCCAAAATAGGTCCAATCCACCCAACCCATTCTGGGTCGCCACGAAATACACTCAACAAAAATTTTAAATACAAATCTTCAAGTTCTAACTTTTTAAACTGTCGTACAAAATACGACCACAATTAAACTGTGAGTTTCAATACAAATACAGTGCCCATACTCCAAATCAATAATACGTTACAGAAAGGTACAGTCAATAACTGTTTTAGGAATTAAAATATTTGGAAAATGTTCAAGAAAACCTTCGTACATGGGAGGCCATGCATCCATGTTATAATAGATATCGTAGGACTCGAGAATTATCCTTGGTTGACCCAATAGACCCCAAAGAAAAACGAGAAGATTACTATCTTGTTCATTCCAATGGTGGGTCTTCTCTTGCCATATAATTATCTCTGTTGTCTCAAACTGAGAATTATATTCTAACCGTACTCCAAGATTATATAGGTAGTGTTCATAGATATAATCAGCAAGTGGATGTGCACAACCATGTCTTATGATAACATGAAGTCGTATGTGGTTAGACATCTTGTATAATAGTGACAAAACACCCTTCCAAAGTTGGGTTCACCTCACCTAAGTCAGGTCACCAAAATCAACCGTTAAATGACGTAGAAAATACGACGTACTTATCTAAAATTTTCAATAAAATTATTTTCATACTGTTTGGTGGAAAACTTCAACAGTTCTAGACCCTCGTTCTATTCCCCTGTTATCCCGCTCGACCCAGCTACACTCTTATTACCTGAAAGGAATTGTGAAGCAAAAGGGTGAGCACAAATAGCCCAGTAAACAATATCATGACTAAAGATAATTAAATTATTAATAGTCTTCATCAGTAATAAATCAGAGATTTAAACATATGGTAAAACTTTTCAACCATAGCTGTAGCGGAACGAGCAATCCATTAGAAGAGTCAAATAGACTATAATGTCTATTATCTTCTCCATGTTAAAAGTCCACCAATAATATTTTATCCCTGTAACATCAATCAACAATTTCTGTCCACAATCATGTAAGTTCATGATCATAATTATCTTGATGAATTCCTCTTCGCACTCAGGACGAAGATAATTCTCATCACCTGTCTTTACCTGAAACACCAAAGATCATGGTTATACCAAATCACAGTTCCTGTTCATAATCATGCTAATCAATTCATCTTTGCATTACAAGCCAAAGATATTCAACAATTAATCATCCATCTTTGCACTACAGGCCAAAGATATTCACAAATCAACAGCTCATCTTTGCACTACAGGCCAAAGATATTCAACAACAGGTCATCTTTGCACTATAGGCCAAAGATATTCAACAACAGGTCATCTTTGCACTACATGCCAAAGATATTCACAAATCAACAGCTTATTCTTGCGCTACAGGCCAAAGATATTCATATCTCAAAAATATCTAACCATTTCAGAATTTATATAAACAATAATTATAACCATATTGATCAATTCACCTTTGCCCTTAAGCTAAAGATATTCAATTGTAAATTCAATGGTCATGAACATACCAGTCAACAATCCATCTTTGCACTACTGGCCAAAGAGAATCTATAGTCATGATCATACCAATAATCTACCCATCTTTACACTCAAGTCAAAGAGAAATTTCATCACCAGGGTTATAAAAATGTTATATATGATAATAAAAATAATATGATCAAAACATCGATCTCCAAGTTCAAAAATACTCCATAATAATACTTTGTGGAGCAAAATTCAGAAATAAAGCTCAAAACTTAGATCCAATCAAAGATATGAACCTTAACAGGCAACTTGGACAAATAAAAGAAAATTTAATTTTTCGGTGAATAGTACCGTATAAGTGAATAGTGCCGTATACGTGAATAGTAACCCCGACACGAAAAAGATAGAAATTTCATAAGAAAAATCATACTTCGTGAATAGTATTCGTGAATAGTACCGTATTCGTAAATAGTGCCGTATACATGAATAGTGCCGTATACGTGAATAGTAACCTCGACGAAAAAAGTAAAAATTTCATCATAAAATCCATGAAAATATTTCTGTATAATGATATTGAAAAGAATAACATCATTTACGAAAGAAAATAACATCCCTTACCATCCCTTACCTCAAAAGAATAGTACCTCTGACTGGAATATCGGATATAATATCAAAGGAAACTTGCGCTGAATACTAATACTCAAAGTATTGAAATACTCACAAAAATACGCTCGATATTATAGAGAGAGAAAACTTCTGATTCTGGTGTGATTTTTAATTCTAACCTAAGCACCCTATTTATAGGAAAAGCTTAGGATGCCAAAGGAGACTAAAATAATAAAATATTATTATTATTTTTTTAAAATCCGCCATCTGGCTGCTAGGAAGATTCAACATTGGGGCCCACCATTTATTTTAAAAAAATATTTATTTTCCGAAACTTCAATAATTCATAACAAATAGCCCCTTTGTTAGAAAAATACAAATTCTATGTCCTTCCATAGAAAATTTAATTCTCTACAACTTTGTAGAAGAAAGTTTTTCCAAATTCCAAACATAAATTATCCGAAATCCATAAACAGATGATTTTTCACACCAAAATATTGATAAAAACTCACCAGCGCCAATTCCTTCTTTAATATCCACAAAATAAATATTTCCTTATCATATAAATCAATAATTAATTATTCACAAATAATATTATAGAACTACAATATTAACAACCAGGTCGTTCCCAGGACAGAGGGGGCCTTCCGATAAGGACTTCTCCTTACTGGCGCGCAATTAAATAACCCCTCCTAGACAGAACTTCCTTAGACATTGTCAATAATGCTATCTAATAATATTATTCAAATAATATGAATTATTGAGTTGATAACGTGAAATACTGTGCAACGACAATTATTGAATCAATACTACAAAATATCAACTGTAGCCATTATTGAATCAATCATAAAAAATGGCAACGTAGCAATTATTGAGTCAATAAAATATCAATGTAACAATTATTGAGTCAATAATATAAAATATCAACGTAGCAATTATTGAGTCAATAATATAAAATATTGAACAGTAATTACTGTAACAATAATTGAGTAATGGCTTCTCACGTAAGACTCAATAATTCGAAATACTGTGCAATACCGTGTGCTACTATGCAACACCGTGTATCACTGTATTTTAACCACCGGGTATTTCAACAGTACTAACGGTAACAACTACGCCGTTATCTTGTAAAAAAAGTTATTTCTGTCGCTTTCTATATCTGACAGTTATTCCGTTGTGGGGCCCACAAATAGCTGCGCCATCGTACGAATATTCCCCGACAACAAGAATATTCCACGACGAAACGAATATTCCCCGACAACAAGAATATTTTATAACCATTTGCTTATTTTTAAAATATTTGCACATATCACCCTTAACTTTAAACTTTTATCAATTTAACCATTTACTAAATAGAAAAATTGAATACTTTTATTTCATAAAATTCGGGGTCTTACAGATACCTTCAAACTTTGGATTATATTGACGTTGATTTGCAAAGTGATGAACTTGTGACTGAAGCAAATATGGAAAAATATCGAAGGAAGGACCATAACAAGACCACCAAAGAATAAACCAGAAGGGTATTTGACTTCTAAATTTATGATCAAATTGAATAAACCTTAAATGGTTGAATGCTTGGTTTTGATGAAGGAAAATCTTATCCCAAGCTTAAATATAATCATAGAAACAAAAATAATGATTTTGACTAGCAATTGGACTAAGATCCGAAGGATGTTTTCCCCAATCAGATTTGGAAATAATCTGTTTAATATAAAGTGAATGAAAAATGATTTTTGAGGAATCATTTTTATCATAAATGGCTTAATAACAATTGACTCGGTTTGAAGAAGGATATCCTTATAAAATGCAAGTGATTTATAAGGAGCAAGAGGAAGGAAATGCCATCCAGTTGGGAAGAACTGGGTAGCCAAACTAACTGGATCATTCTTGGGTTTCATGATTGTTTCGACATGAAAAAGATTGTTTCAAACTAACTCTGTCTTTCTTTTATAATAAGAAAGAATTATTACAAACTTTACAAATATAAACATTGGCTGACTTTTACTATTACAAACTGTATCTGACCTTTACTATTACAAATCGAATCTGACCATTACTATTACAAAAGTAAATAATTACAAACTACTTTTAACCAAATGAAAAAATCTTTCAGCTGCTTTAGACATATGGCTGACAGACTAATTGAGCGCATAGAGGCGCAATTTGTGGAATCTTTTGACTATAATCCTGACGGACATCTGCATCTGACTGAAGCCTACTTTCGGTGGAAAGTAGGAGCATGATTAAGCGAATGGGTCCTGAGCATCTTGCAAATTAACACTGCCATAAGGGTCATTGTCATCATTTTCTTCATCAGGTTTACTGGTTTTCTTGGAGGAAGAAGACGAACACTCACTTGCTTCAATTTCTTCATGAAGCTGATTGACTCTGTCTTGGATGGCTTGATCTAACTTTTGTAACTCAAGACTAGAACACTCTTTAATTTTTGAAAAATCTAAAGAGGCAGAAGGACGAACTTCTTTAGATTTAGATTTACTAGAAGAACCTTTCTCAGGGATAGATTTAATAGGATTGGAGGGAAATTCTTTTTGAACTTGACCTACAATTCTGTTAACATCAAATTTATCCCACCATTAAACAAAGAAAATTCGGGTGACCATGGAAACTTCTTGACTACTGACCTTACTGGCCGCAGAATTATTGGACGATTGAGAAGGAGACTGAAAAACTGACTATATGACTGGTGTCTGAAGATTATACTGTTATTTTAAAATCCAAGGAATCTTGTATTTACTAGAAAATTGGAGCACTATGGGGATACCTTCAAATTTTTGATTATATTGAATATGATTTGCAAAGTGATGAACTTGTGACTAAAGCAAATCTGGGAAAATATCGAAGGAAGGACCATAACGAGACCACCAAAGAATAAACCAGAAGGGGATTTAACTCTTGAATTTATGATCAAATTGAATAAACCATGAATGGTTGAACGCTTGGTTTTGATGAAGGAAAATCTTATGCCAAGCTTCAATATAATCATAGAAATAAAAATAATGATTTTGACTAGCAATTAGAATAAGATACGAAGGATGTTTTCCCCAATCAGATTTGGAAATAATCTGTTTAATATAAAGTGAATGAAAAATGATTTTTGAGGAATCATTTTTATCAAAAATGGGCTTAATAACAATTGACTCGGTTTGAAGAAGGATGTTGTTATAAAATGTAAGTGATTTATATGGAGCAAGAGGAAGGAAATGCCATCCAGTTGAGAAGAACTGGGCAGCCAAACTAACTGGATCATTCTTGGGTTTCATGATTGTTTCGACATGAAAAAGATTGTTTCAAACTGACTCTGTCTTTCTTTTATAATAAGAAAGAACTATTACAAACTTTACAAAAGTAAACAGTGACTGACTTTTACTATTACATATAGTATCTGACCTTTACTATAACAAATCGAATCTGACCTTTACTATATCAAAAGTAAATAATTACAAACTACTTTAAACCAAATGAAAAAATCTTTCGGCTGCATTAGACATATGGCTGACAGACTGATTGAGCGCATAGAGGCGCAATTTGTGAAATCTTTTGACTATAATCATGCGGGACATCTGCATGTGGCTAAAGGCTACTTTCTGTGGAAAGTAGGAGCATGATTAGTCGAATGGGTCCTGAGCATCTTGCAAATTAATGCTGCTATAAGGGTCATTGTCATCATTTTCTTCATCAGTTTTAATGGTTTTCTTGGAGGAAGAAGACGAACACTCACTAGCTTCAATTTCTTCATGAAGCTGATTGACTCTTTCTTGGATGGCATGAGCTAGCTTTTGTAACTCAAGACTAGAACACTCTTTAATTTTTGAAAAATCTAAAGATGCAGAAGGATGAACTTCTTTAGATTTAGATTTACTAGAAGAACCTTTCTCAGGGATAGATTTAACAGGATTGGAGGGAAATTCTTTTTGAACTTGACCTACAATTCTGTTAACATCAAATTTATCCCACCATTAAACAAAGAAAATTCGGGTGACCATGGAAACTTCTTGACTACTGACCTTACTGGCCACAGAATTAATGGACGATTGAGAAGGAGACTGAAAAACTGACAATATGACTATTGTCTGAAGATTATACTGCCATTTTAAAATCCAAGGAAACTTGTATTTACTAGAAAACTGGAGTAGTATGGGGATACCTTCAAACTTTGGATTATATTGACGTTGATTTGCAAAGTGATGAACTTGTGACTGAAGTAAATCTGGGAAAATATCAAAGGAAGGACCATAACGAGACCACCAAAGAATAAACCAGAAGAGGATTTGACTATTGAATTTATGATCAAATTGAATAAACCATGAATGGTTGAACGCTTGGTTTTGATGAAGGAAAATCTTATGCCAAGCTTCAATATAATCATAGAAACAAAAATAATGATTTGACTAGCAATTGGACTAAGATCCGAACGATGTTTTCCCCAATCAGATTTGGAAATAATCTGTTTAATATAAAGTGAATGAAAAATGATTTTTGAGGAATCATTTTTATCATAAATGGGATTAATAACAATTGACTCGGTTTGAAGAAGGATGTCCTTATAAAATGTAAGTCATTTATAAGGAGCAAGAAGAAGGAAATGCCATCCAGTTGGGAAGAATTGGGCATCCAAACTAACTGGATCATTCTTGGGTTTCATGATTGTTTCGACTTGGAAAAGATTGTTTCAAACTGACTCTGTCTTTTTTTTAAAATAAGAAAGAACTATTACAAACTTTACAAAAGTAAACAGTGACAGACTTTTACTATTACAAACAGTATCTGACCTTTACTATTAAAAATCAAATCTGACCTTTACTATTACAAAAGTAAATAATTAAAAACTACTTTTGACCAAATGAAAAAATCTTTCGGCTGCTTTAGACATATGGCCGACAGACTGATTGAGCGTATAGAGGCGCAATTTGCGGAATCATTTGACTATAATCCTGAGGGACAACTACATATGACTGAAGGCTACTTTCGGTGGAAAGTAGGAGCATGATTAAGCAAATGGGTCCTGAGCATCTTGCAAATTAACGCTGCCAGAAGGGTCATTGTCATTATTTTCTTCATCAGTTTTACTGGTTTTCTTAGAGGAAGAAGACGAACACTCACTAGCTTCAATTTCTTCATAAAGCTGATTGACTCTGTCTTGGATGGCTTCAGCTAACTTTTGTAACTCAAGACTAGAACACTCTTTAATTTTTGAAAAATCTATAGAGGCAGAAGGACGAACTTCTTTAGATTTAGATTTTATGGAAGAACCTTTCTCAAGGATAGATTTAATAGGATTGGAGGGAAATTCTTTTTGAACTTGACCTACAATTCTGTTAACATCAAATTTATCCCACCATTTAACAAATAAAATTTGTGTGACCATGGAAACTTCTTGACTACTGACCTTACTGCCCACAGAATTAATGGACGATTGAGAAGGAGACTGAAAAACTGACTATATGACTGGTGTCTGAAGATTATACTGTCATTTTAAAATCCAAGGAATCTTGTATTTACTAGAAAACTGGAGCAGTATGGGGATACCTTCAAACTTTTGATTATATTGACGATGATTTGCAAAGTGATGAACTTGTGACTGAAGAAAATCTAGGAAAATATAGAAGGAATGACCATAACGAGACCACCAAAGAATAAACCAAAAGTAGATTTGACTCTTGAATTTATGATCAAATTGAATAAACCATGAATGGTTGAACGCTTGGTTTTGATGAAGGAAAATCTTATGCCAAGCTTTAATATAATCATAGAAACAAAAATAATGATTTTGACTAGCAATTGGACTAAGATCCGAAGGATGTTTTCCCCAATCAAATTGGAAAATAATCTGTTTAATATAAAGTGAATGAAAAATGATTTTTATGACGCCCCCAAATCCGGGTCCCTAGAACCTCGGATCTGGTACGTTACGGTACTCCATTGTCATACATATTCTATCATCTAATGCGGAAGTAATAAGCATATATTGTTTATTTCATATGATTCTATAACATTTTCCGAGGTTTATTAACCTTAACTGAATACATACCTTCAACATTACAAAAGATTTACATAAGATAACTATAAAGTTATTTTGCATAACACTCTAATCTTGTCATTTGCTTGTGTCTCTGTCTTTAATCTTGGAACATTCGTCTTAATCTGAAATGTGTTATCATGATATAGCAAGAGTGAGCAACTACTTTGCTCAACAAGTTTAAATACAATAATGATATATCATGATTGAAGAAAAGAGTATAGTTTTCTGAATTTTCAACAATATATAACAATTGTGAAAGATTGAGAATTAAATTTCAATAATTAAATGACTGAATCAATAATGCTGGGTGGTTAACAATGACCATTAACAAATTTAACTGAACCTTATGGTAATGAAGGTTATCAGCCTTTCATACCTGATGAACATATGCAATTTGCACTAAATGCGAATCAATAATTAGATATATGGAATAATTATAAATAATTAAACCACTAGCATGCTTGAAACATAATAACTCGAGTTTAAGTTATGAAATTTGCAATAAATGCGAATATTCAATAATAATCTTAGATGTGGAATAATCAACAATAATTATCCACTACCATGCTTGAACAATAATAACTCGAATTTGAGTTAGAGAACTTGCCTGTTCGACGAGCTACGGCTTACTTGCTTTAATTAAAACTCTTTGAATGACCTAACATTGATAATGTAGATCTATCAATTAGTACTGCGTATAATTGTCCATTTATACGTTTACTTGTACTATTATTTAATAAATAATTCAATCACAAAGTACATATATATAATGTACTATCATTAATCCTATAAGATATTTAATTGATCTTAGGTTAATGATTTAATAATTAATAAGATTTTTTTTAGGTGATAAACACTTATTAGATCTTTAAATAATTTATTATAATTGTTTAATTAAGGATTTATTTCCTTTAATTGTTAACTCCTTCTTCATTTGATTACTATTTAATATTAATTAAATAGTAATTAATTAATTACCTTTAGTTATTATTTAATAATAAATAATAACCAATTATAACTCCTCATTATTTAATGTTAATTAAATAATAGATAATTAAATTATTATTTGTCTTTAATAATAATTAATTAATTTTTTATCCTTGAATAATAAATAATTTATTTATTTACTTCATTAGTCTTTAATTATTTTTTATTATTATTTAAATAATAATTAATTAACATTCCTCCTTATTTATTATTAAATAATAAATAATTAATTCATTTAGTAAATATTTAATTATTCTTTCTTATTAATATAAGAATAATTAATTATTACTTGTTCTTATTTATTATTTAATGTTAGTTAAATAATAAATAATTATTTATATAACTTTTATGTCAATGTAAGTAAGTAATTACTTTATTATTACTTAATCTTACTTAAATATTCTTTAATTATTATTTAATATTAATTAAATATTAATTAATTATTTATTTAACTCTATTTATTATTTAATCTTAATTAAATAATAAATAGTTATTTTATTAACACTAACTCTACTTAATTATTACTTAATATTATTTAAATAATAATTAAATAGTTAATTATATTTAACTTTTTATGTAATTAGCTTACTAGCCCATTAGTGGCTCTAAAAGTTATTTATTATAATTATTCATTTTTCATTCAATTTCTACTATTACTATAATTTTTGCCCAAAATTTCAGATTTGGGGTCCTTCACGGAAACGCTTGTAAAACGAGATCTACAATTCGGATTTAAGTTTCGTCGGAGGCGTTGGATTCGTATCTTCCTAAATTACAGTTTTCATTTATCAAATATCAAATTCTGATCAGTTTAGATCCCAGAAATCATGGTTAAAGTGACTAATCAGCAACGATGTTTACAACAATTAGTTTGTTTTTAAGATTTGGGGTCCTTCACGAAAACACTTGTAACTCGATATCTACATCTCGGATTTAGGTCCAATTGATATTGTTGGATTCATATTTTCCTAAGCTACAATTTTCATATATCAAAAACTAAATTTAAGTCTGTTTTGGTTACCGAAAACAGCACAGAAGTGGCTGATCAGTAGCATAATTCCAACAGTTGGGTAGTTTGGGATTAAATTCATAACTTGCTCATTTTTAAACATATTTGAGTGATTACAAAGGGATTTTACCCTTAACTCATGTATCTAGCATATCAAGAAAGAAAATCTCAAATATCACTTGAAGATTTCAACATGCACATGTTATAGCACACTAGTTAAATAAAAATTCCTCAAAAATCCATCTAACTTCCTTTTCCCAAACTTTTTCATATGAACTCATACAAATCTACAAGTTTAACTTATTAAAATCAAGATCTAGTATTTTAACATGATATTAACCATATAAAATATGCATCCCCAAGAATCTAACATAGAATATATAGAGCATGCATGCATAAACTTTTTCTTTACCCATTTTGGACAAATCTCTCTTTTCTCTATTTTGATCTAACTTTCAACTTTAAAAAATATTTTGATCCTCATATACTTATACTCATATAGATGAAGAGTTTTTTTAAAGATCAAACATAAGGCTCCTTATTTCATCAAAATCTAATAAAATAAGTAATCTAAACTTGAAATTTTTTAGAATCATTACCTAGTTCTTGCTATTCTTCTTATCCTTCCAAAGTAGCTTAAATGCTTATCATGCATGAAGATCCAAGCTCTCTTTTCCCTCCTTGTGGCTGTCGAAATGGGTCTCTCTCTCTCTCTATATATATTTTCTTTTTCTTTTGCTAAGTAGTTTGGAAGTGAAAGAAATAATATATGAAAGAGAATGAAATGAACTTGGTTGGTGTATTTTTATTATATTAGTAGATATATATTGTATATATCTATTATATCTTCCAACACCGATTTCTCTCTTGCTTAATCATTACAAGTGTTGCTTACACTCCACCTCTTGCTTGCACAATTGGCTTAAGTTGTTGGTTAAATAACAATTGGGCACCTAAGTTGAGTGTAAGGTGAGTTAAACCAACTTGTAAAGTAAAATAATTTAACCCACATGCTCTCTCCCTTTCTCCTTCTTGGGTCGAAATTTTGGGTCTTTCCTCCCCATTTGGTTTAATTTTTTAATGCTCCATTTTACTAAATCAAATGTCTCAAAAAGTCCTACACTTGTTGGGCTTAGTTTGAGTTACTCATTTAACCTTTTGGGCTTCCAAATAAATTTTTATTGGACTTGCAGTATTACTTATTTTTCTTACTAGTTAAAATAAGCTTGGGCTTCCTCTCATAATTAAATTGGGCCATCACTATATTTCTCCATATATAATATTGGGCTAGTTTAATAATTTAATTGCCCTTAAATCAATTTATCTACAAGTCTCATGCTTAATTAAAATAAGTAGGCTTGTTTAAATCAATTACCCTCCTTCGCCCACTAAATTTATTATTTCTTGAACTAATGCTCATTATTATTGATATTTTCATATTATTATTCCTCAATAATATTAATTCATTTATATAACCCAATTACATTTACCATATTCAAATTAATTGAATATGTTATTAGGGTTCAATAATACCCTACACTTGATGACTTAGTTGGGCCACCTTATCTAATGTGTTGGGCTCTCTAATTACTTCCTTGGGCTATGAATATTATCACGGTCCAACACTCTTAATTAAAACCTACCCTAATCATTAAATTAGGGTTTTTATTTTCCCATATTTGAAAATAAATTCCTTACTCATGCCTTTTTAATTTCATAACCCAACTAGACTTGGTTTAATTAGGCTTTAAAATTAATTATTTGAGATATACAAAATAAATCTCTTAGGGTTAGTATATATTTTATATACTAACATTCTCCCATATTATAACCCCTTTGGTTATTTAATTATCATACTTAATATATATTTTAGGTTACATAATTTAATTCTTAATTCTCTTTATATACACAATAAATGTATACACATTATATAATGTATATTTATTTAATCATACACATAGTTCACATAAATCATAACATATTCCACTTCTAAGTCTAATTTTGACTTTTCTCCATAAAAGTCAACTGTTGACTTTGACAAAAAAGTCAACCCTTACACATTTTGTGTTTATTGTCCATTCTGACTAAACTTGACGTTCTGGACGCAATCGAGCAGTCCGTGCTTCAAAATTCTATCTCTAACTCAAATTTTGAGTTTTAACTTACTCTATTTTTATTGCTAATCATATTAGCTAATAGCTCTATGCTTATTCATGTTCTTATTTGCTAGTCAAGGCCAACATTCAAGCTATGCTAATTACTAACATAGTCTTAACTTAATTCTCATATTTTTAACTTAATTCATCATTCCTCTTGCTAAAATATATAGCACCTTATATATATATATATATATATATATATATATATATATATTTCTATACATATACTAATCTTCGTTTAACCTCATAGTATCTCTTCATGTGAATTTTTTTTTATTACCTTAATAAAATTTTCACATGCATCAGTATAACATTTCTTAGACCATTCAGTTCACATCGAATTTATAGGTATCGTAATACATTATTCTTGATATTTCTTCAAGTACATATTAATTCATTTCTAGGATTTTGGAATTCTGTAACCCATATTTTCTTTATAACCTAAGATTAGCAAACCATATAGGTTTTACTTGAAATTTTTTTTAAATAAATCCTCAAATTCTCACCTAGGTTTTATTCTTTAACCTTTATTCTAATCATTCAAGATTTTATAAATTTTTGGGTTATCACATTCACTTCTTTTTCTAAGAATTTCGACCTCAAAATTATAGTATACTAATCACCACTCCTTTTATTCATCAAAACTAGGTTTTCAAGTTAACCTTTACCTGATTTCATGCTCAATTTAATGAGTACATCTTGCTTCCTTCTATGAGGAGCTATTCTATCATCACATTCTTCCATGACTTCTCTCTAAGGAGTTAAAACTTTTCATATCGGGCTGAGGGGTCATATAGACCGTGAACTCTCAGGTTTAACGGTATTCACCATAACCAAATATATTAACCATGTTGTACTTGGTATGTTTACAATCACAAAAAAGGTAAACTACCGATACGGGTACGTTAGGTGATCAATCTATTGTACCTTAGTTCTCAGAACGGCTGATGCGTTCAAGGATTGGAAAATATCATCCAACCAGTATATCCCCATTTTTCGGGGTTGTTCACCTCAGTCTTAACATCAGAGTCCGTACCAAATCAATTTGGTTTGGGATAAATTCTCAAAGAGATATTTAAATATTTATAAATATTTGTCTAGCTGAATCAATTAGCTTAGACGTATACCAATAATTCGAATATCAATCGAAACTTGTGTATGGCCAGATTTAATTGGCACTTAACTTTTCTTTAAAATTCTGAAAATTATTTTATGACGTCATGATACCGCACTGTATTTATAGTCCGTTTGAGGATTTCGTCATTTTATGACATTGTCATACTACATCGTACCATAGTGGGCTGACGATCCTTAGATCACATTCAGCACTAGGTAATTCTGCATTAATAACTCCATTATTTTTATTATTTCTGCATCAGGTTTTATGATGCATCGATGATATACAAAATTATATTTTGATATCTCAAATTATTTTTGTGTAGCTGAAATAATTAGCATAGCCTCTTCTTTAAACCGTTCAAAAATCATTGAAAATCATTTTTAATGTTATCATGCCGCAACTGGTAACGATGTGTTAGTGGTATGAAGTCCACTTCTACACAATTGTAACCATGTGTTACTGATAACAAAAATTCATTTTATTTCGAAAGGCACATCAGTGCGAATTTAGCTTGATATCAAAAAATTAAAGTCTAGCACAGCTAGAAAATTTGGAATACTTATGCTTCCACCATCAACTTCAATTTCTCTAATGATCAATTTCTTAATAATTCTATCTATTAAAAATCCTCAATTCTCCATCCACAATTTTCCTATACCCCGCTATAGTTCATCAAACTTACCACACGTTATGAGTTTAAGAACTTACCATAATAATATGAGTTTAGAAAGTTATCCTAGCAATACGTAGTTTAAGAATTAATCAGGAACTGTCCATACGTTTAGGGGATCAAAAACATACCATACAACTATGAGTCATGAATTTACCATAAGTATGAGTTCCAAGAACTCGCGCCTATTCTTATATTCTCTACCTATCCGTCATACACATGAGGAAAGAATCACCTTCTCAGCATACATATAACGAATAGCGCGACATCAACATTTCAATGATTATCAGTGTAAGAAGCTAAGTGTTTGTCGAACCTAACACAATCCCCTGCCCCTACAAGGAATTGGTCAACTCAGCCACTAATCAATATAGGAAACTAAGCTGTTTATTACACCAAGGACAACTCCCTGCCCATACAAGGAATTGTTCAACTCAACCACTATATCAATATAGGAAGCTAAGTGGTTCTAAAACCAAGCATAAATTCCCCGCCCATATAAGGAATCATACAACTTAGCTGCTAACATGAGTCCTCAATTGAAATCCCACATAATCTTAGTCTCCCCTTTGCTCAATACGAATTTCATTTAATCCGTATCATCCTTTTCAACTCTTTTGAGTTTAACTCGTACTATTTCATAGTACTATATTCGTATAGCAATTCTGCTATAAAGTCTTCAATCCATAGATTGATCATCTATCCTTATAGGACCTCATCAGATCACGTTGAGATCGTATCTTACAATTGTGTTATATTATGATTCTTTTCTATCTCATGATCATTTTATTTTACGATCTTCTTTCCCCTTAATCATATTATATTATGATTTTACACTTTTCATCTTATAGACTTTGTCTATTTATTATCACTTTTCATCTTTACTATTAGAGTCAAGTAACTCCAGATTCTTATCTTATAATTCTTCAAGATTCTTCTTTGAATCTTATTTATCATCTTCTTATCTTAATGATGAATTTTCTGAATTCATCTCTTATCACTTCAACTCTATTTGAGTTTATTCATCATCCTCATCTCTGCAATTATAGCCTAAGGTAATCCTACCTAAGGTTTATAACCTATAGCTCTGATACCAACTTGTGACGCCCCCAAATTCGAGTCCCTAGAACCTCGGATCTGGTACGTTACGGTACTCCATTGTCATACATATTCTATCTTCTAATGCGGAACTAATAAGCATATATTATTTATTTCATATGATTCTATAACATTTTTTGAGGTTTATTAACCTTAACTGAATACATACCTTCAACATTACAAAAGATTTACATAAGATAACTATAAAGTTATTTTGCATAACACTTTAATCTTGTCATTTGCTTATGTCTCTGTCTTTAATCTTGGAACATTCGTCTTAATCTGAAATGTGTTATCATGATATAGCAAGAGTGAGCAACTACTTTGCTCAGCAAGTTTAAATACAATAATGATATATCATGATTGAAGAAAAGAGTATAGTTTTCTGAATTTTCAACAATATATAATAATTGTGAAAGATTGAGAATTAAATTTCAATAATTAAATGACTGAATCAATAATGCTGGGTGGTCAACAATGACCATTAACAAATTTAACTGAACCTTATGGTAATGAAGGTGATCAGCCTTTCATACCCGATGAACATATGCAATTTGCACTAAATGTGAATCAATAATTAGAGATATGAAATAATTATAAATAATTAAACCACTAGCATGCTTGAAACATAATAACTCGAGTTTAAGTTATGAAATTTGCAATAAATGCGAATATTCAATAATAATCTTAGATGTGGAATAATCAACAATAATTATCCACTACCATGCTTGAACAATAATAACTCGAATTTGAGTTAGAGAACTTGCCTGTTCGACGAGCTACGGCTTACTAGCTTTAATTAAAACTCTTTGAATGACCTAACATTGATAATGTAGATCCATCAATTAGTACTGCGTATAATTGTCCATTTATACGTTTACTTGTACTATTATTTAATAAATAATTCAATCACAAAGTACATATATATAATGTACTATCATTAATCCTATAAGATATTTAATTGATCTTAGGTTAATGATTTAATAATTAATAAGATTTTTTTTAGGTGATAAACACTTATTAGATCTTTAAATAATTTATTATAATTGTTTAATTAAGGAGTTATTTCCTTTAATTGTTAACTCCTTCTTCATTTGATTACTATTTAATATTAATTAAATAGTAATTAATTAATTACCTTTAGTTATTATTTAATAATAAATAATAACCAATTATAACTCCTCATTATTTAATGTTAATTAAATAATAGATAATTAAATTATTATTTGTCTTTAATAATAATTAATTAATTTTTTATCCTTGAATAATAAATAATTGATTTATTTACTTCATTAGTCTTTAATTATTTTTTATTATTATTTAAATAATAATTAATTAACATTGCTCCTTATTTATTATTAAATAATAAATAATTAATTCACTTAGTAAATCTTTAATTATTCTTTCTTATTAATATAAGAATAATTAATTATTACTTGTTCTTATTTATTATTTAATGTTAGTTAAATAATAAATAATTATTTATATAACTTTTATGTCAATGTAAGTAAGTAATTACTTTATTATTACTTAATCTTACTTAAATATTCTTTAATTATTATTTAATATTAATTAAATAATAATTAATTAATTATTTAACTCTAATTATTATTTAATCTTAATTAAATAATAAATAGTTATTTTATTAACAATAACTCTACTTAATTATTACTTAATATCATTTAAATAATAATTAAATAGTTAATTACATTTAACTTTATATGTAATTAGCTTACTAGCCCATTAGTGGCTTTAAAAGTTATTTATTATAATTATTCATTTTCCATTCAATTTTTACTATTACTATAATTTTCGTCTAAAATTTCAGATTTGGGGTCCTTCACGGAAACGCTTGTAAAACGAGATCTACAACTCGGAATTAAGTTCCCTCAGAGGCGTTGGATTCGTCTCTTCCTGAATTATATTTTTCATTTATCAAACATCAAATTCGGATCTGTTTAGATCCCGGAAATCAGGGTTAAAGTGACTGATCAGCAAGGATGTTTACAACAGTTGGTTCGTTTTTCAGATTTGGGGTCCTTCACGGAAACGCTTGTAACTCGAGATCTACATCTCGGATTTAGGTCCAATTGGTATCGTTGGATTCGTATTTTCCCGAAATACAATTCCATACATGAAACAACAAATTTGAGTCTATTTGGGTTTCCAAAAATAGACGAGAAGTGCCTAATCAGTAGCATGATTCCAATAGTTGGGTAGTTTGGGATTAAATTCATAACTTGCTCATTTTTAAACGTATTTGAGTGATTCAAAAGGGGTTTTGCCCTTAACTCATGTATCTAGCATATCAAGAAAGAAAATCTCAAATATCACTTGAAGATTTCAACATGCACATGTTATAGCACACTAGTTAAATAAAAATTCTCCAAAAATCTATCTAACTTTATTTTCCCAAACTTTGTCATATGAATTCATACAAATCCACAAGTTTAACTTATTAAACTCAAGATCTAGCATTCTAAAATGATATTAACCATATAAAACATTCATCCCCAAGAATCTAACATAGAATATATAGAGCATGCATGCATAAACTTTTTCTTTACCCATTTTGTACAAATCTCTCTTTTCTCTATTTTGATCTAACTTTCAACTTAAAAAAATATTTTCATACTCATATAAAACACTTATACTCATATAGATAAAGAGTTTTTTTAAAGATCAAACATAAGGCTTCTTATTTCATCAAAATCTAACAAAATAAGTAATCTAAACTTGAAATTTTTTAGAATCATTACCTAGTTCTTCTTGTTATTCTTCTTATCCTTTCAAATTAGCTTAAATGCTTATCATGCATGAAGATCCAAGCTCTCTTTTCCCTCCTTGTGGCTGCCGAAATTGGTCTCCCTCTCTCTCTCTATAATTTCTTTTCCTTTTGCTAAGTAGCTTGGAAGTGAAAGGAATAATGTATGAAAGAGAATGAAATGAACTTGGTTGGTGTATTTTTATTATGTTAGTAGATATATATTGTGTATATATATATATATATTATATCTCCCAATACTGATCTCTCTCTTGCTTAATCATTACAAGTGTTGCTTACACTCCACCTCTTGCTTGCACAATTGGCTAAAGTTGTTGGTTAAATAACAATTGGACACCTAAGTTGAGTGTAAGGTGAGTTAAACCAACTTGTGAAGTAAAATAATTTAACCCACATGCTCTCTCCCTTTCTCCTTCTTGGGCTAAAATTTTGGGCCTTTCCTCCCCATTTGGTTTAATTTTTTAAGGAACAATTACATTTTCTAGTACATTTTAAAAAAAAATTACAATAACAGTGCATGGAGAAAATATTTACAAAATTAATACATTTTTAATAGTTTATTTACAAAATTAGTGTATCTGGGTATCCTTTAATCGTGGCCCACGATTCTCTCCCTTATATCTTTTTGTTAATTTGGTATTTAGTGTCCCTTTAATATATTCTTTTTGAACCACCAACTCACAACTTAAAAAATTTAGATCATAACTATTAACAAAATCAAAAGAAGAATAGTGACAGCGCCGACACATGGAGGAAGAAAGTGATGGAAAGGGAAGAAGATCACAATTTCACCATCGCAACCACGGTTTTTACATATATATTACATTTTTGGCTTTCGACTGCGACGGCTGAGACTGAGAGGTTGAAAAAGTGATGACGAGAAGTTGGGTGTTAGAGAATTTGGGAAGAGAGAGAAAGCGGCACCACTGAGAGGTTGAGTTTGGGTGAGAGTTTGAGACGAGAAAGAGATGGATTGGCGAAGAGAGCCTCCATTTTTCGTGGAAATGAATTGGTTTGTGATTTTAGGGCAGGGATGGGCTACAGGAAGGTGGGAATTTGTGAAGATGAGATTTTGTTGGAGATAAGAAACCACATCTATGTGCTGCTGTGCTGGGCCCGTGTTTTGGCTTGTGTGTCATTTTCTTGCTACCAGTTATTTTTAGTATATTTCATTATTATTCTATATACAAAATTGTATCAAGGTAACCAAACCTACATACCAAGGTAACCAGTTGGTAGCCAAACCTTCATACTAAGGTAACCAATTCAGTTTTATTAGGTTACCTTCATAGTGCAGTTGGTAACCAAACCTTCATACCAAGGTAACCAATTCACCTCCACACCTGCAATTTTTTCATAGTGCAGTTGGTAACCAAACCTTCATACCAAGGTAACCAAACCTTCATACCAAGGTAATTAATCCACCTCCACACCTGCAGTTTTTCAATTGGTAGCCAAACTTTCATACCAAGGTAACCAATTCAGTTTTATTAGGTTACCAATTTATTTTGAATGTGATATAGCTGATAGCCAAACATTCATGCAGTTGGTAGCCAAACCTTCATACCAAGGTAACCAATTCAGTTTTATTAGGTTACCAATTTATTTTGAATGTGATGCAATTGGTAGCCAAACCTTCATGCAGTTGATTGCCAAACCTTCAGACCAAGGTAACCAATTCAGTTTTATTAGGTACCAATTTAGTTTGAATGTGATGCAGTTGGTAGCCAAACCTTCATACAAAAGTAATCATTTTAGTTTTTGTGGGTAACCAAATAGTCATAAAAAAAATTCAGAACAGTAAGAGTTACATCTATTTATTTTCAAACTTATATTTATAGGGCGAATCATCTTCTTCTTCTCATTAGCGCTTTGGACAACGGAGATTCGCGGCAGAGTAGCGGCAGAGTAGTAGAGGAGAGGGCTACTATGAGGAAGATGAAGACTTGAATTTGAATATTTGAATTTGAGTTATTAATTTGAATTTGAATATTTGAATTTGTTTTTGTTGTTAGATCCCAAATATTTGAATTTGAATTATTAATTATGGCAGTTATTTTTCCTTGATTTTAGGTTTCCTTATTAATGTGAAATTGAATTGTTTGAATTTGCTATTGTAAGATCCCGACTTTTATGAAATAAAAGTCTAATTTAATTTATGATTAATATTTTAAAATTTTAAAATGTTAAATTAATAAATGGTCAAATGAGCAATTCAATGGATAAGTGAGTAAATAAGAGAAGATGAATTAAATTTTTGGAATGGTGGGACATGAGATGTTTGTTAAATGATTTTAGTAAGAAAAACATCTCATCCTTTTTTTTTCCTAGCCTTCCTTCCATAGCCAAATGTGGAAAAAGAGAGAAAGAACAAAAAAAAAGGAGAGAGAAAAGTTGGTGGAAAAAGAAAATTGGGAGAAGAAAACAAGAAGGTGGGGGAAGGAAGAAGAAAAAAGGGGGAGAAAGAAAAGAATATAAGAGAGAGAGAGAGGGGGAGAACCTAGGAGAATTATAATTCCTCCCATACCAAATTGGTTGAGGAAGAAAAAAGAAAAAAGAGAAAAGAGAAAAGAGAGAAAGAAAAAACAAGGAAGAAGAAAGAAGAATGGGAAGGAAGAAATTGAAATGAGTAAGTTTTAATTTATAATTTTATTTTCATATATGGATGTTAAATTTTGTATATGAGTAGAATATGTTTATATTTGTTTTTAATGGATTAAACTTGTATAAACATGAATCAAATGAGAGAAATCAAGAAATCAAAAGAAAAATGAAATCTTGAAATTTTCAGAAAATTAGTTTATTACTTGATTTTGTAAAATCTATAACTCTTTGTGTATAATGAGTTAGAAAGTGAGCCATATATCAAAACGAATGTATAGAAGTAAGCTAATTACAGAAATTTGAATCACCCAAAAATTTCCTTGTAGATTTTTCGTGGTGACTATTTGAAGGAAATTGGTCTGAAGGACTTATAGTCCGAAAAAATTAATTTCTTAAGCTCTATTGCGGGAATTATAGTTCTTAATCCGACCGTTGGATCGTTGTAATTTTTGGATATGTTATACATATATAAGTTGAGTACATGTCCACAAAGTTTGAACCGTTAAAGATTAACGTATGAGTTTTTATGAATTTCGTGAGGTAACTGATCTGGTATTTTTTTTAAAACAGAAATATTTTTCGGCAAACTTTTTTGGTAAGTTTATTTCTATATGTTAGAGGTGGAATTTGAAAACACTTTCTTCTACAAAGTTGTAGATAATTAAATTTTACATTGAAAGAACATAAGATCTGTAATTTTCTGAAAAGGACTAATTACTATGAATTATTGAAGTTTCTGAATATTGGAAATTTTAATTAAATTATTAGATAAATTATTTGGGCTAAAATATTTTTACAAAAATCTTATTATATCAGTTTAGAGTTTCTGTAAATTTTTGATGAATTATTGAAAAGCAGAAGTAGTTATGGTATTTTTAAACTATTTATAGTTGGTTTAAAAATAAAGAAAATTCATAAAAAATTCTATGAATGATAAAAAATTATGAAACTTGGTGAAAAATCATATAATATTATTTTATAGTTTCTGGACAGTTTTGGAAATTTATTGAGTAACATAAATACTTTCTTGTATTTTTAAGCTATTTATAGTTAGTTTGAAAATAGAAGAAATTAATGAAAAATTCTATGAATGGTGGAAAATTATGAAGTTTATTGAAAAATCTTATAATAATATAAGATTAATATTGATGATATTTTAAAGATATAAAAGTATGTGGAGTTAGTATTTCTATTTTAAAGCTATTAAATGATAGTTTTTATAAATAGAAATAATTATAGGAAATTGTCGGATAATTCGAAAAATGTGAAAGTTGTTTGAAAAATTCAGAACAATATTTTAAATATTTTTGAAGTGTTAGTAAGCTCATGAGATGTCGGGATGTAAACGTACAAGTTATGATAATTATATTGTTGTATTTTATCATCACTTGAGATGGTGGCTTAGTGGTGGGAAGCCGGACATAAGTTCTCCTTAACGTGGGTTCGAGTCTTGGTAAACTCTTATATGCTCAAGTGGTCTCACGCCTTGGATTTATTCGGGGGTAAATGAGTTGTGCCGATGAAGACACCACTGAGGTCTCTAAAATTTCTAGAGATCGGACCTTTATTTTTTTTTCTCTATCATGCATGTAATTATTTATTACGTATGTTAATAAATAACAATTATGATGAAACCAGTTGAAAGTATTGTGAGTCTATAATAATGATAGTGAATAATTGTTGAAAGATTAAAAAGGTGTAAATAATTGATGGTTAAAATGTGTTGATGATATGCAGATGCTTGCTCAATTATTTTCTCTTTACAAAAGTAAGTTTGTCAGGACTTGCCGACACTTTACTTTTTCTAAAGTAGTATGAACCATAACTCTATTATTGAACAAATGTTGTTTAAACGTGTACAAGTTGGTTTAATTTCTTATGTGGGACCATAAATTACACTACCAGTATTTTTTTTATATAGCTCATTAGGTTATTTTGTCAAAGATGATGTGCTAGTTGTTTCCTCGATTTTTAGTATAAATAGGTTACTCGGTTGAGTAACTAAACACACACGATGATTACACCAAAAGTATAAAAAAATTTTATTATAATATTATGAGGATAATATTGTGAGTATTTCTTTTGAGTGTAAGGTTACTCCAAGTGTTGATAAAGAATGCAAGCATTGTTTAGGTTGATCAATTTTATAGAAAGCAGAATCCAGTCACGTGCTAATTAAGGTAAGGGGTACCATTTTTATGGTAAGAGGTATCACTTTTTCATAATATGGTAAAAGAATATTATTTTCTTTCATGCTCTAAATTATTGTGAGAGATTATTATTTGTTCTTCAGGTTATTATTAAAATGAAATGTTGATTGGTATACAGTTGAATATTTTTGGCCCGTAGTGCGAAGATGAGTTGTTGATTTATGAATATCTTTGACCTGCTGTGCAAAGATGAGTTGTTGATTTATGAATATATTTGGCCTGTAGTGCGAAGATGAGTTGTTGATTTATGAAAATCTTTGGCCTGTAGTGCAAAGATGAGTTGTTGACTTATGAATATCTTTGGCCTGTAGTGCAAAGATAAGTTGTTGACTTATGAATATCTTTGGCATGTAGTGCAAAGATGAGCTGTTGATTTATGAATATCTTTGGCCGTAGTGTAAAGATGAATTTATTATCATGATTATGAACAGGAACTGTGAATTAGTATAACCATGATTTTTGGTGTTTCAGGTAAAGGCAGGTGATGAAAGTTCTCTTTGTCTTGGGTACATTGAAGAACTATTGATTGATATTACAGAAATAAAATATTGATGATGGACTTTTAATTGGGAGAAGATAGTGGACATTGTGTTCTACTTGACTCTCCAAATGGATTGTTGACTCCACTGCAATTATGGTTGATAAATTTTATCATCTACCATAGGTTTTAAATCTCTGAATTACTAATGATGAATACTATTGATAATTTATTTATCTTAGTCATGATATTCTTTACTGAGCTATTTGTGCTCACCCCTTTTGCTTCACAATTCCTTTCAGAAAATAAAAGTGTAGCTGAAACTAGCAGAGAGGACATGGGTATAAAGTGGTGTCTCGAGTTAGTCGCGATCCTCATCAAGTTATAGAACAAGGTGGCATAATAGTTGTACGGGGGAACTTAAAAATTTAAATACGTGTGTCGTATTCTACACGTTATTTAAAAGTTGATTTTGGTGACTCAAATAGAGTGAGGTGTTGTCCAAGGTTGGGCCTTGAGGGTCACAGTTGGGTATGATAGTTATTTTAAAACTCACAATTAATTATTTTCTTATTTGATACGACATTATGATAATTCGGGTGCGGATACTGTCGTACTATATACGACATGGTAATAGTTGTAAACAGGAAAATTTGTATTTGGATTTTTATTGAGTGTATTAGTGGCGACCCAAAATAGGTTGGTGGATTGGACCTATTTTGGGGGCATTACAGCTGTCCTCTTTTTGTAATTATTTTGTGGATACACTAATAATTTAATTACTTTTGAATTATTGTATATTTCTGTAAAGAACCCTTTTTTTAATGCTCCATTTTACTAAGTCAAATGCCCCAAAAAGTCCTACACTTGTTGGGCTTAGTTTGAGTTACTCATTTAACCTGTTGGGCTTCCAAATAAATTTTTATTGGACTTGCAATATTTCTTATTTTGCTTACTAGTTAAAATAAGCTTGGGCTTCCTCTCATAATTAAATTGGGCCATCACTATATTGCTCCATACATAATATTGGGCTAGTTTAATAATTTAATTGCCCTTAAATCAATTTATCAACAAGTTTCATGCTTAATTAAAATAAGTGGGCTTGTTTAAATCAATTACCCTCTTTAGCCCACTAAATTTATTATTTCTTGAACTAATGCTCATTATTATTGATATTTTCATATTATTATTCCTCAATAATATTAATTCATTTACATAACTCAATTACACTTACCATATTCAAATTAATTGAATATGTCATTAGGGTTCAATAATACTCTATACTTGATAGCTTAGTTGGGCCACCTTATCTAATGTGTTGGGCTATCTAATTACTTCATTGGGCAATGAATATTATCACGGTCCAACACTCTTAATTAAAATCTACCCTACTCATTAAATTAGGGTTTTTATTTTCCCATATTTGAAAATAAATTCCTTACTCATGTCTTTTTAATTTCATAACCCAACTAGACTTGGTTTAATTAGGCTTTAAAATTAACTATTTGAGATATATAAAATAAATCTCTTAGGGTTAGTATATATTTTATATACTAACATTCTCCCATATTATAACCCCTTAGGTTATTTAATTATCATACCTAATATATATTTTAGGTTATATAATTTAATTCTTAATTCTCTTTATATACACAATAAATGTATACACATTATATAATGTATATTTATTTAATCATACACATAGTTTAAATAAATCATAACATATTCCACTTCTAAGTCCAATTTTGACTTTACTCCATAAAAGTCAACTGTTGACTTTGCCAGAAAAGTCAAACATTTTGTGTTTATTGTCCATTCTGACTAAACTTGACGTTCTGGATGCAACCGAGCAGTCCGTGCTACAAAATTCTATCTCTAACTCAAATTTTAAGTTTTAACTTACTCCATTTTTAGAGCTAATCATATTAGCTAATAGCTCTATGCTTATTCATCTTCTTATTTGCCAGTCAAGACCAACATTCAAGCTATTCTAATTACTAACATAGCCTTAACTTGATTCTCATATCCTTAACTTAATTTATCATTCCTCTTGCTAAAATATATGGCACCTTACTAATTATATATATATATATATATATATATATATATATATTTATATATATACTCATCTTCGTTTAACCTCATAGTATCTCTTCATGTGATTTTTTTTATTCTCTTAATAAAATTTTCACATGCATCATTATAACATTTCTTAGACCATTCAGTTCACATCGAATTTATAGGTATCGTAATATCTTATCCTTGATATTTTTTCAAGTACATATTAATTCATTTAGAGGGTTTTGAAATTTTGTAACTCATATTTTCTTTATAACCTAAGAATAGCAAACCATATAGGTTTTGCTTGAATTTTTTTTAAATAAATCCTCAAATTCTCACCTAAGTTTTATTCTTTAACCTTTATTCTAATCATTCAAGATTTTATAAATTTTTGGGTTATCACAATTTTTGAGGAATTATTTTTATCATAAATGGGCTTAATAACAATTGACCCTGTTTGAAGAAGGATGTCCTTAAAAAATGTAAGTGAATTATAAGGAGCAAAAGGAAGGAAATGCCATCCATTTAGAAAGAACTGGGCAGCCGAACTAACTAGATCATTCTTGGGTTTCATGATTGTTTCGAAATGAAAAAGATTGCTTCAAACTGACTCTGTCTTTCTTTTATAATAAGAAAGAACTATTACAAACTTTACAAAAGTAAAGAGTGACTGACTTTTACTATTACAAACAGTATCTGACCTTTACAATTACAAATCGAATCTGACCTTTACTATTACAAAAGTAAATAATTACAAACTACTTTTGACCAAATGAAAAAATCTTTCGGCTGCTTTAGATATATGGCCGACAGACTGATTGAGTGTATAGAGGCACAATTTTGACTATAATCCTAAGGGACATCTGCATGTGACTGAAGGCTACTTTCTGTGGAAAGTAGGAGCATGATTAAGCGAATGGGTCCTGAGCATCTTGCAAATTAACGTTGCCATAAGGGTCATTGTCATCATTTTCTTCATCAGTTTTACTGGTTTTCATTGAGGAAGAAGACGAACACTCACTAGCTTCAATTTCTTCATGAAGCTGATTGACTCCGTCTTGGATGGCTTAAGCTAACTTTTGTAACTCAAAACTAGAACACTCTTTAATTTTTGAAAAATCTAAAGAGGCAGAAGGACGAACTTCTTTAGATTTAGATTTACTAGAATAACCTTTCTTAGGGATAGATTTAATAGGATTGGAGGGAAATTCTTTTTGAACTTGACGTACAATTCTGTTAACATCAAATTTATCCCACCATTTAACAAAGAAAATTCGGGTGACCATGGAAACTTCTTGACTACTGACCTTACTGGCCACAAATTTAATGGACGATTGAGAAGGAGACTGAAAAATTGACTCTATGACTGGTGTCTGAAGATTATATTGCCATTTTAAAATCTAAGGAATCTTGTATTTACTAGAAAACTGGAGCAGTATGGGGATACCTTAAAACTTTGGATTATATTGACTACGATTTGCAAAGCGATGAACTTGTGACTGAACCAAATTTGGGAAAATATCGAAGGAAGGACCATAACGAGACCACCAAAGAATAAACCAGAAGGGGATTTAACTCTTGAATTTATGATCAAATTGAATAAACTATGAATGGTTGAACGCTTGGTTTTGATGATGGAAAATATTATGCCAAGCTTCAATATAATCATAGAAACAAAAATAATGATTTTGACTAGCAATTGGACTAAGATCCGAAGGATGTTTCCCCCAATCAGATTGGGAAATAATCTGTTTAATATAAAGTGAATGAAAAATGATTTTTGAGAAATCATTTTTATCATAAATGGGCTTAATAACAATTGACTCGAATTGAAGAAGGATGTCCTTATAAAATGTAAGTGATTTATAAGGAGCAAGAGAAAGGAAATGCCATCCAGCTGGGAAGAATTGGGCAGCCAAACTAACTGGATCATTCTTGGGTTTCATGATTGTTTCGACATGAAAAAGATTGTTTAAAACTGACTCTGTCTTTCTTTTATAATAAGAAAGAACTATTACAAACTTTACAAAAGTAAACAGTGACAGACTTTTACTATTACAAACTGTATCTGACCTTTACTATTACAAATCGAATCTGACCTTTATTATTACAAAAGTAAATAATTACAAACTACTTTTGACCAAATGAAAAATTATTTCGGCTGCTTTAGACATATGGCCGACAGATTGATTGAGCGCATAGAGGCGCAATTTGCGGAATCTTTTGACTATAATCCCGAGGGACATCTGCATGTGACTGAAGGCTACTTTTGGTGGAAAGTAGAAGCATGATTAGGCGAATGGGTCCTGAGTATCTTGCAAATTAACGCTGCCATAAGGGTCATTGTCATCATTTTCTTCATCAGTTTTACTAGTTTTCTTGGAGGAAGAAGACGAACAA
Organism: Panax stipuleanatus; assembly: GCA_020205555.1. Taxonomy (NCBI): domain Eukaryota; kingdom Viridiplantae; phylum Streptophyta; class Magnoliopsida; order Apiales; family Araliaceae; genus Panax; species Panax stipuleanatus. The sequence continues at coordinate 35,736,073 of CM035118.1, forward strand.
TCACTAGCTTCAATTTCTTTATGAGGCTGATTGACTCTGTCTTGGATGGCTTGAGCTAACTTCTGTAACTCAAGACTAGAACACTATTTAATTTTTGAAAAATCTAAAGAGGCAGAAGGACGAACTTCTTTAGATTTAGATTTATTGGAATAACCTTTCTCATGGATAGATTTAATAGGATTGGAGGGAAATTCTTTTTGAACTTGACCTACAATTCTGCTAACAACAAATTTATCCCACCATTTAGCAAAGAAAATTTGGGTGACCATGGAAACTTCTTGACTACTGACCTTTACTGGCCACAGATTTAATGGACCATTGAGAAGGAGACTGAAAAGCTGACTCTATTACTGGTGTCTGAAGATTATTCTTCCATTTTAAAATCCAAGGAATCTTGTATTTACTAGAAAAATAGAGAAGTGTGGGGATACCTTAAAACTTTGGATTATATTGACTATGATTTGCAAAGTGATGAACTTGTGACTGAAGCAAATCTGGGAAAATGTCGAAGGAAGGACCATAACAAGACCACCAAAGAATTAACCAGAAGGTGATTTGACTCTTGAATTTATGATCAAATTGAATAAACCATGAATGGTTGAATGCTTGGTTTTGATGAAGGAAAATCTTATGCCAAGCTTCAATATAATCATAGAAACAAAAATAATGATTTTGAATAGCAATTGAACTAAGATCCAAAGGATGTTTTCCCCAATCAGATTGGGAAATAATATGTTTAATTTAAAGTGAATGAAAAATGATTTTTGGGGAATCATTTTTATCATAAATGAGTTTAATAACAATTGACTCGGTTTGAAGAAGGATGTCCTTATAAAATGTAAGTGATTTATAAGGAGCAAGAGGAAGGAAATGCTATCCTGTTGGGAATAATTGGGCAGCCAAACTAACTAGATCATTCTTGGGTTTCATGATTGTTTCGATATGAAAAATATTGTTTCAAACTGACTCTGTCTTTCTTTTATAATAAGAAAGAACTATTACAAACTTTACAAAAGTAAATAGTGACTGACTTTAACTATTACAAACTATATCTGACCTTTACTATTACAAATCGAATCTGACCTTTACTATTAAAAAAGTAAATAATTGCAAACTACTTTTGACCAAATGAAAAAATCTTTCGGCTGCTTTAGACATATGGCCGACAGACTGATTTAGTGCATAGAGGCGCAATTTGCAGAATCTTTTGACTATAATCCTGAGGGACATCTGCATGTGACTGAAGACTACTTTCGGTGAAAAGTAGGAGCATGATTAGGCGAATGGGTCCTGAACATCTTGGAAATTAACGCTGCCATAAGGGTCATTGTCATCATTTTCTTCATCAGTTTTACTAGTTTTCTTGGAGGAAGATGATGAACACTTACTAGCTTCAATTTCTTCATGAAGCTGATTGACTCTGTCTTGGATGGCTTGAGCTAACTTTTGTAACTCAATACTAGAACACTCTTTAATTTTTGAAAAATCTAAAGAGGCAGAAGGACTAACTTCCTTAGATTTAGATTTAATGGAAGAACCTTTCTTATGGATAGATTTAATAGGATTGGAGGGAAATTCATTTTGAACTAGACCTAAAATTCTATTAACATCAAATTTATCCCACCATTTAACATAGAAAATTTGGATGACCATGGAAACTTCTTGACTACTGACCTTACTGGCCACAGAATTAATGGACGATTGAGAAGGAGACTGAAAAATTGACTCTATAACTGGTGTCTGAAGATTATACGGCCATTTTAAAATCTAAGGAATCTTGTATTTACTAGAAAACTGGAGCATTATGGGGATACCTTAAAACTTTGGATTATATTGACTATAATTTTCAAAGTGATGAACTTGTGACTGAAGCAAATCTGGGAAAGTATCGAAGGAAGGACCATAACGAGACCACCAAAGAATAAACCAGAAGGGGATTTAACTCTTGAATTTATGATCAAATTGAATAAACTATGATTGGTTGAACGCTTGGTTTTGATGAAGGAAAATATTATTCCAAGCTTCAATATAATCATAGAAACAAAAATAATGATTTTGACTAGCAATTGGACTTAGATCCGGAGGATGATTTCCCCAATCAGATTGGAAAATAATCTGTTTAATATAAAGTGAATGAAAAATGATTTTTGAGAAATCATTTTTATCATAAATGGGCTTAATAACAATTGACTCGATTTGAAGAATGATGTCCTTATAAAATATAAGTGATTTATAAGGAGCAAGAGGAAGGAAATGTCATCCAGCTGGGAAGAACTGGGCAGCCAAACTAACTAGATCATTCTTGGGTTTCATGATTGTTTCAACATGAAAAAGATTGTTTAAAATTGACTCTGTCTTTTATTTATAATAAGAAAGAACTATTACAAACTTTACAAAAGTAAACAGTGACTGACTTTTACTATTACAAACTGTATCTGACCTTTACAATTATAAATCGAATCTGACCTTTACTATTACAAAAGTAAATAATTACAAACTACTTTTGACCAAATGAAAAAAATCTTTCGGCTGCTTTAGACATATGGCCGACAGACTGATTGAGCGTACAAAGGCGCAATTTGCGGAATCATTTGACTATAATCCTGAGGGACAACTACATATGACTGAAGGCTACTTTCGGTGGAAAGTAGGAGCATGATTAAGCAAATGGGTCCTGAGCATCTTGCAAATTAACGCTGCCAGAAGGGTCATTGTCATTATTTTCTTCATCAGTTTTACTGGTTTTCTTGGAGGAAGAAGACGAACACTCACTAGCTTCAATTTCTTCATGAAGCTGATTGACTCTGTCTTGGATGGCTTGAGCTAACTTTTGTATATCAAGACTAGAACACACTTTAATTTTTGAAAAATCTAAAGAGGCAGAAGGACTAACTTCTTTATATTTAGATTTACTGGAAGAACCTTTCTCAGTGATAGATTTTCTAGGGTTGGAGGGAAATTCTTTTTAAACTAGACCTACAATTCTGTTAACATCAAATTTAACCCACCATTTAACAAAGAAAATTTGGGTGACCATGGAAACTTCTTGACTACTGACCTTACTGGCCTCAGAATTAATGGGCGATTGAGAAGGAGACTAAAAAATTGACTCTATGACTGGAGTCTGAAGATTATATTGCCATTTTAAAATCTAAGGAATCTTGTATTTACTAGAAAACTGAAGCAGTATGGGGATACCTTAAAATTTTGGATTATATTGACTATGATTTGCAAAGCGATGAACTTGTGACTGAAGCAAATTTGGGAAAATATCAAAGAAAGGACCATAACGAGACCACCAAAGAATAAACCAGAAGGGGATTTAACTCTTGAATTTATGACCAAATTGAATAAACTATGAATGGTTGAACGCTTGGTTTTGATGATGGAAAATATTATGCCAAGCTTCAATATAATCATAGAAACAAAAATAATGATTTTGACTAGCAATTGGACTAAGATCCAAAGGATGTTTTCCCCAATCAGATTGGGAAATAATCTGTTTAATATAAAGTGAATGAAAAATGATTTTTGAGAAATCATTTTTATCATAAATGGGCTTAATAACAATTGACTCGAATTGAAGAAGGATGTCCTTATAAAATGTAAGTGATTTATAAGGAGCAAGAGGAAGGAAATGCCATCCAGCTGGGAAGAATTGGGCAGCCAAACTAACTGGATCATTCTTGGGTTTCATGATTGTTTCGACATGAAAAAGATTGTTTAAAACTGACTCTGTCTTTCTTTTATAATAAGAAAGAACTATTACAAACTTTACAAAAGTAAACAGTGACAGACTTTTACTATTACAAACTGTATCTGACCTTTACTATTACAAATCGAATCTGACCTTTATTATTACAAAAGTAAATAATTACAAACTACTTTTGACCAAATGAAAAATTATTTCGGCTGCTTTAGACATATGGCCGACAGATTGATTGAGCGCATAGAGGCGCAATTTGCATAATCTTTTGACTATAATCCTGAGGGACATCTGCATGTGGCTAAAGGCTACTTTCTGTGGAAAGTAGAAGCATGATTAGGCGAATGGATCCCGAGTATCTTGCAAATTAACGCTGCCATAAGGGTCATTGTCATCATTTTCTTCATCAGTTTTACTAGTTTTCTTGGAGGAAGAAGACGAACAATCACTAGCTTCAATTTCTTTATGAAGCTGATTGACTCTGTCTTGGATGGCTTGAGCTAACTTCTATAACTCAAGACTAGAACACTATTTAATTTTTGAAAAATCTAAAGAGGCAGAAGGACGAACTTCTTTAGATTTAGATTTACTGGAAGAACCTTTCTCATGGATAGATTTAATAGGATTGGAGGGAAATTCTTTTTGAACTTGACCTACAATTCTGTTAACATCAAATTTATCCCACCATTTAGCAAAGAAAATTCGGGTTACCATGGAAACTTCTTGACTACTGACCTTACTGGCCACAGAATTAATGGACGATTGAGAAGGAGACTGAAAAACTGACTCTATTACTGGTGTCTGAAGATTATATTGCCATTTTAAAATCCAAGGAATCTTATATTTACTAGAAAATGGAGCAGTATGGGGATACCTTAAAACTTTGGATTATATTGACTGTGATTTGCAAAGCGATGAACTTGTGACTGAAGCAAATTTGGGAAAATATTGAAAAAAGGACCATAACGAGACCACCAAAGAATAAACCAGAAAGGGATTTAACTCTTGAATTTATGATCAAATTGAATAAACTATGAATGGTTGAACGCTTGGTTTTGATGATGGAAAATATTATGCCAAGCTTCAATATAATCATAGAAACAAAAATAATGATTTTGACTAGCAATTGGACTAAGATCCGAAGGATGTTTTCCCCAATCAGATTGGGAAATAATTTGTTTAATATAAAGTGAATGAAAAATGATTTTTGAGAAATCATTTTTATCATAAATGGGCTTAATAACAATTGACTCGAATTGAAGAAGGATGTCCTTATAAAATGTAAGTGATTTATAAGGAGCAAGAGAAAGGAAATGCCATCCAGCTGGGAAGAATTGGGCAGCCAAACTAACTGGATCATTCTTGGGTTTCATGATTGTTTCGACATGAAAAAGTTTGTTTAAAACTGACTCTGTCTTTCTTTTATAATAAAAAAGAACTATTACAAACTTTACAAAAGTAAACAGTGACAGACTTTTACTATTACAAACTGTATCTGACCTTTACTATTACAAATCGAATCTGACCTTTATTATTACAAATGTAAATAATTACAAACTACTTTTGACCAAATGAAAAATTATTTCGGCTGCTTTAGACATATGGCCGACAGATTGATTGAGCGCATAGAGGCGCAATTTGCGGAATCTTTTGACTATAATCCCGAGGGACATCTGCATGTGACTGAAGGCTACTTTTGGTGGAAAGTAGAAGCATGATTAGGCGAATGGGTCCTGAGTATCTTGCAAATTAACGCTGCTATAAGGGTCATTGTCATCATTTTCTTCATCAGTTTTACTAGTTTTCTTTTAGGAAGAAGACGAACAATCACTAGCTTCAATTTCTTTATGAGGCTGATTGACTCTGTCTTGGATGGCTTAAGCTAACTTCTGTAACTCAAGACTAGAACACTATTTAATTTTTGAAAAATCTAAAGAGGCTGAAGGACGAACTTCTTTAGATTTAGATTTACTGGAAGAACCTTTCTCATGGATAGATTTAATAGGATTGGAGGGAAATTCTTTTTGAACTTGACCTACAATTCTGTTAACATCAAATTTATCCCACCATTTAACAAAGAAAATTCAGGTGACCATGGAAACTTCTTGACTACTGACCTTACTGGCCACAGAATTAATGGACGATTGAGAAGGAGACTGAAAAATTGACTCTATGACTGGTGTCTGAAGATTATACTGCCATTTTAAAATCAAAGGAATCTTTTATTTACTAGAAAACTGGAGCAGTATAGGGATACCTTAAAACTTTGGATTAAATTGACTATGATTTACAAAGTGATGAACTTGTGACTGAAGCAAATCTGGGAAAATATCAAAGAAAGGACCATAACGAGAACACCAAAGAATAAACTAGAAGGGGATTTAACTCTTGAATTTATTATCAAATTGAATAAACTCTGAATGGTTGAACGCTTGGTTTTGATGAAGGAAAATATTATGCAAAGCTTCAATAAAATCATAGAAACAAAAATAATGATTTTGACTAGCAATTGGACTAAGATCTGAAGGAAGTTTTCCCCAATCAGATTGGGAAATAATCTGTTTAATATAAAGTGAATGAAAAATAATTTTTGAGGAATTATTTTTATCATAAATGGGCTTAATAACAAATGACTCAATTTGGAGAAGGATGTCCTTATAAAATGTAAGTGATTTAAAAGGAGCAAGAGGATGGAAATGCCTTCTAGCTGGGAAGAACTGGGCAGCCAAACTAACTGGATCATTCTTGGGTTTCATGATTATTTCGACAAGAAAAAGATTGTTTCAAACTGACTCTGTCTTTCTTTTATAATAAGAAAGAACTATTACAAATTTTACAAAAGTAAACAGTAACTGACTTTTACTATTACAAACTGTATCTGACCTTTACTATTACAAATCGAATCTGACCTTTACTATTACAAAAGTAAATAATTACAAACTACTTTTGACTAAATGAAAAAATCTTTCGGCTGCTTTAAACATATGGTCGACAGACTGATTGAGAGCATAGAGGCGCAATTTGTGGAATCTTTTGACTATAATATTGAGGGACATCTGCATGTGACTGAAGGCTACTTTTGGTGGAAGGTAGAAGCATGATTAGGCGAATGGGTCCTGAGCATCTTGCAAATTAACATTGCCATAAGGGACAAACACTCACTAGCTACAATTTCTTTTTGAAGCTGATTGACTCTGTCTTGGATGGCTTGAGATAACTTTTGTAACTCAAGACTAGAACATTCTTTAATTTTTGAAAAATCTAATGAGGCAGAAGGACGTACTTCTTTAGATTTAAATTTACTAGAAGAACCTTTCTCAGGGATAGATTTAATAGTATTGGAGGGAAATTCTTTTTGAACTTGACCTACAATTCTGTTAACATCAAATTTATCCCATCATTTAACAAAGAAAATTCGGTTGACCATGGAAACTTCTTGACTACTGACCTTACTGGCCACAGAATTAATGGACAATTGAGAAGGAGACTTAAAAACTGACTCTATTACTGGTGTTTGAAGATTATACTACCATTTTAAAATCCAAAGAATCTTGTATTTACTAGAAAACTAGAGCAGTGTGGGGATACCTTTAAACTTTGGATTATATTGACTATGATTTGCAAAGTGATGAACTTGTGACTGAAGCAAATCTGGGAAAATATCGAAGGAAAGACCATAACGAGACCACCAGAGATTAAATCAGAAGGGGATTTGACTCTTGAATTTATCATCAAATTGAATAAACCATGAATGGTTGAACGCTTGGTTTTGATGAAGGAAAATCTTATGCCAAGCTTCAATATAATCATAGAAACAAAAATAATGATTTTGACTAGCAATTGGACTAATATCCGAAGGATGTTTTCCCCAATCAGATTGGGAAATAATATGTTTAATATAAAGTGAATGAAAAATGATTTTTGGGGAATATTTTTTTATCATAAATGTGCTTAATAACAATTGACTCGGTTTGAAGAAGGATGTCCTTATAAAATATAAGTGATTTATAAGGAGCAAGAGGAATGAAATGCTATCCAGTTGGGAAGAACTGGGCAGCCAAACTAACTGGATCATTCTTGGGTTTCATGATTGTTTCGACATGAAAAAGATTATTTCAAACTGACTCTGTCTTTCTTTTATAATAAGAAAGAACTATTACAAACTTTACAAAAGTAAACAGTGACTGACTTTTACTATTATAAACTGTATCTGACCTTTACTATTACAAATCGAATCTGACCTTTACTATTACAAAAGTAAATAATTACAAACTACTTTTGACCAAACGATAAAATCTTTCGGCTGCTTTAGACATATGGTCGACAAACTGATTAAGCGCATAGAGGCGCAATTTGCATAATCTTTTGACTATAATCCTGAGGGACATCTGCATGTGACTGAAGGCTACTTTCGGTGAAAAGTAGGTGCATGATTAGGCGAATGTTTCCTGAGCATCTTGGAAATTAACGCTGCCATAAGGGTCATTGTCATCATTTTCTTCATCAGTTTTACTAGTTTTCTTGGAGGAAGAAGACGAACACTCACTAGCTTCAATTTCTTCATGAAGCTGATTGACTCTGTCTTGGATGGCTTGAGCTAACTTTTGTAACTCAAGACTAGAACACTCTTTAATTTTTAAAAAATCTAAAGAGGCAGAATGACTAACTTCTTTAGATTTAGATTACTGGAAGAACCTTTCTCAAGGATAGATTTAATAGGATTGGAGGGAAATTCTTTTTGAACTTGACCTACAATTCTGTTAACATCAAATTTATCCCACCATTTAACAAAGAAAATTCGGGTGACCATGGAAACTTCTTGACTTCTGACCTTACTGGCCACAGAATTAATGGACGATTGAGAAAGAGACTGAAAAACTGACTCTATAACTGGTGTCTAAAGATTATACTGCCATTTTAAAATCCAAGGAATCTTATATTTACTAGTAAACTGGAGCAGTATGGGGATACCTTTAAACTTTGGATTATATTGACTATGATTTGCAAAGTGATGAACTTGTGACTGAAGCAAATCTGGGAAAATATCGAAGGAAGGACCATAGCGAGACCACCAAAGAATAAACTAGAAAGGGATTTGACTCTTGAATTTATGATCAAATTGAATAAACCATGAATTGTTTAACTCTTGGTTTTGATGAAGGAAAATCTTATTCCAAGCTTCAATATAATCTTAGAAACAAAAATAATGATTTTGACTAGCAATTGGACTAAGATCCGAAGGATGTTTTCCGCAATCAGATTAGGAAATAATCTGTTTAATATAAAGTGAATGAAAAATGATTTTTTAGGAATCATTTTTATCATAAATGGGCTTCATAACAATTGACTCGATTTGAAGAAGGATGTCCTTATAAATTGTAAGTGATTTATAAGGAGCAAGAGGAAGAAAATGCCATCCAATTGGGAAGAACTGGGCAGCCAAACTAACTGGATCATTCTTGGGTTTCATGTTTGTTTCGACATGAAAAAGATTGACTTGATAATTAGGAATATATAATGAGTTTTGACTTTTAGGAACATTTTGCTGGGGTGAACAAAATGGATCAATAGGGACTGGTTTACTGGCTAAAACCGTATTATACGGCTTTAGAACGGGACCAAGTATATGATATCTATTGACTAGATCCACTGAAGGAACTGGGTTAACTGGATGAGGGACCAAAGAGCCTTTGGGTTGGTTACTAGGGCCTGTGACGCCCCCAAATCCGGGTCCCTTCTATTACCTCGAATCCGGTGCAGTCACGATACTACTAGTCGAATATTTATATCTTTTATTCATAACTTAAAGAATAAAACTTGCTTTATTACAATTTAGAATATAAATTCTTTTCATTATCAGGATCTCATATAATGACTCCAAACTTTTACAAGTTATAATCTTGGTCATTTACCATTCCTGTCTTATATCATGTTCGATATTATAAAAATACAGAATAACTTAAACTTTTTCAATCTTCTTTGAATAAAATCATTTATTGATTTCACAATCTTAAATCAATTACAAATTCTTGAATCACTATATATGATTCACTATATCCAAATTATTGTATAAACATTTACATCTCAATTTGATATCCTTTATGTATTAACTAATACATCTTTACAATACGACAAGTATTAAACATCGTAAACAATTATCAAGTACAACTCCTAGAACCTAAACATGGTTCGAGATCATATATCTAAATAAACAGAAATCTTCGAACTCTATCACGTAGCACGTTACTCTTATCGGGAGTCCTTAACCTACAAAACTGATTATTTGTAAGAGTGAGCTCAACAGCTCAGCAATTCTAATAGTTTTCATTTATCACATAGCATATAACATCATACTCAGTTCATGCATTTATAAATAATTTATATTTACTACGCATGTTACTTCTCACATAACAAGCATATCATCAAAGATCAACTTTCAATCTCATATATATATATATCCTATATCCAGTTCATATATAAGTTCACATCATCACAGTATAATATAATTCAACTAACAGTTATTGAGTTCATATATCAAATAGGAACTGAAAGACTTGCCTGATGCGTAGTTTAACAACTACGACTTAACTGCGTAAAGATATCCGTACTTCGTGTAATCCTACATAGTTATATAATCGTGGATTTATACCCATCAGTCATACATTCATACATTCTCAATATAATAATAAGTATTACATTGGTTTCTATCTTGGTTCTTAGAACCTTTGTTTCACTTTCTTAACATACTCTTATAATAGCTAGGTATGTATAGGTATACTTTTAATATCAACATTCATACACCTTTACTCGACTCGCTATGTGTTCGACACGTATTTAAAGCTCATAGATACATGATCTATATTGCTCTCACGTTTCTCAAACCTTATCGAAACTATTACATTCAAACTTTCTAAGTTTCACCTTTCAATATCCTTGTCATACTTAAACTAGTCATGCAAGGCTACTATGTTCGTCATGTATACATGTGAGGTATCAAAATAATGTTAAGACACATGCTCTCAAATACTTTTATCATATACGCATAACTAGCATTGTTAATTGCTTTAAACAAGCTTAACTCATACCTCGTTCATGCTTATTAACTTTTGTGATTTCTAACACAGTATGAATACATGTAGGCCAATCTAAATGATGCTAAAGACATTATCGTATATGTCCAAAAATATCTGAATGTTATCCTATCATGTTCATGTACTTTAGTTCTTCCAAAACGCCCAAGTTTTCTTTGAAAATTGCACTAAGTCAACTGAGTACATGCAAGGCATCTCAACATATAACTCATGTGCATTCGAAACACATATCTAAACCACGTAAATATTCTCATATGGTCAGAATCTAAAAGACATAAGCCTTAGTCAAGTTTATTTCAAAAGTCTTTAAGTTTTTCTTGAAAACCTCTTGGATCTTTCACTCATGTATGCTAGTGTATGATTAACACTTAAATCATGCATTTCATGTCAATATAAACCATACGAGTATGCTTCCAAAAATTAGAATGTACATATGTTATATATATGTCAAAGTTCACATTTAAAACTAAAATTTTTGTTAGAAAGGTTCAATAGTGGGGTTCGTATGTCCATGTCACATTATGAAGCATATACACACAAGTCAACATGCATTCCATGCATTCTTAAACCATACTAATGTGTCTCAAAAGTCAGAATATAAACATGACTTGTATACGCCAAAATTCGTTTATAAAACCTTAAGTTTATTTTCAAAATTATAACTTTATCATTCTTGCATGAAATCTTAATAAAACATGCTCACACTAGTTTAATATACTTATATATTTATATTATCCCTGCTTGCATGCTTGTCTAAGCTATAATAATTAGGTAACTCTTAGCAGGTTTCTTAACAGAAGGCAAAAACTGGGACAGGGGACCGGCGTAGCGCATTATAACTGCGCCGTGTGCAGTTCGAACCAGGAACAGGTTGCTGGCGCAGCTGCGCAGCGCCTGGGTATAAACCCGGCGCAGCTACACCGTGTGCAGATCAGTCATGAAGTCTTCCTGCTTCGGCAGGACTTAGCCCAAACTCAAAATTTTCTCTACGAAATCTCTTCTAACCATGCCACATTGTATTACTAACATGATTACTAACTTAGATAATAACTATCAACCATTATTCAATCAATTTAACATGGAATGCAAGCATAATTAAGAACTTAACATTTTCAAGAATTGAAGAATATAGCATGGTATACATCTGCTAATTGCTTCCTTCTTCTCCAGACTTCTACCACTGATATATGCTTACTCTCTACTCTCAATTAATCAGAAAATCTTAGCAAGTGTAATAGAAGAAGAGAAGGCTCTATTTTTAGGCAACTCAATATCCAGACAAATGCAAAATCACCCAAATCAAACCAATAAATTTCAAGTTTGTATAATGGTTAAGGAATGGTGGTTGAGAGTGGGTGGATTCAATCATGAATTCCACACCCCTTGCAATGATTTTGGATAGAAAGCTGAGTTTGATGAATATAGGAGTAGTATAGTAGCCTTCATGAGTTCCCACGTGAAGAATGAAATGGGCTCTTGTTATGGGACAAACAATAAAACTCAGCAAAATAGCAACTAGCAAGTGTAGTAGTAAACACTTAGGTTATATAATATATATACTCATTTCATTTCACTTAACTTAGGTTATAAATGAATTACAATGTATCAAGTAGGGGTACATATTTATCGCATAGAATTTATGTACATCTCATCCTACCGAATATAATTCTATCGGGTATCATTACATTTACTATCCCAACTCTATTATTCCAATTAAATTAAATTATGGAAACCCTTATCATGTTACGTATGCGATAATATTTTGTATCTCACGTAATGAAATTAATCTTACGATATAGTCTATATATATATGTATATATATATATGAATCTGAGTCTTCCTAAACTCTCTATTGGATTTCTAAATCCTGCCTCAAACAAATGTGTAACTACTATATGTTATATTTTTAATATCGCATGTTTGCACATAGGAATTAATAAATTACTTATCTTATCAATTAATTAATAATAATATTAATTAATCCCTTCCTCGTAAATCAATGAAATTATTAATCTCTATAACAATTTATATGATTAATTATCACATTTTAAGTAAATATAAATCTTATTATATTTATAATTCATTTATTCATTAATCAACATATTATCAAATAATTACTTGATAATAACATATTGCCCATAACGATTATAAGACAATATATCTCATTCTTCATCAATACAATTCTGATTATATTTATAATCAATTTTCTTATTATTATACTATTACTAGCCACAGTAATAAATCAATATATTATTATAATAATAATTAATATAGATTAGTTGTTTAATTAATAATTCTTCCATCCTCGAATCAATTCATTACTGAATCTATTATCTTGCCACACAAGGCATTTCTCACAAGCTTAATCTCAAGCTTATTATTATTCTCATCACTTACTCATCTCCCACCACATTACTACTTATAACATGTTCAATATAATTAGAACTATTAAGTCACAAGGTTCACATATACATATATTACGAATAAAAATATTCAAATATTATTTATAACACTTACGGTACTATAGCAACTCAAGTTATTAAAATAACTTAGTTTCCTTTTATAAATTAAACTCCCTTGAAAAATACCTTAGAAATTATGTATTTTGCCATAATATAAAATATTATGTTTTCTCCCAATAAGGACATTCATTATTAAAAAATAATTTACTTATTATTTCAAGATAATATTCTTAATATAATATCAAATAACTATATGTACGACACATGTACATATATTATATATAGTAAATAGATAATAAGTTTATTCTCTATTATAATAAATTATTTCCATCAATTTATTTACATATAGCAAATAAGTTTTAATATATTTACTATATTAATTAATCATACCTATTACCTCATATAAAAACATATAAGGAAATATTATTATTCAAAAATAACATTTCCTCCTTTTATTAAAATAATTCAATATTAAAAATTATTTTAATATCCTTTATTAGAAATATATAATAATAATTTCTCTTTCTTTTATATAAATTATCCCCAAAATAATTTCTTCAAATATTAAATATTTATTTAAATAAAATAATGATTTACATCTCCCTTTTTAATAACGTATATATATTTATTAACGTTATTCGCATATTGGACTTTCTCACATATTACCATTATAAGTATTATGTATAAAAAGTACCGACTATAATTACATATCCAACACATATATTAATTCACTCATTTACTTAAGTAAATTAAACTCTGTATTATATCTCCATAGCTAATTAAGGTTCAATATCTATATTATATTATTCCATAATATAATTCTTAAATTAACCAATATTTATTCTTATTAGTTAATTCCCTTAACTAACTCATGCTTCACTATCCCAACTCATTCACGGATAACTTAAGTACTATCAATAACCTATATTATAAACATACTAGTTATTAGTATATATACACAAGAAAATGATGATTATACATTAAAGATATTAATGTCACCAACTTACTATGATAAAATAATTCTATAAATTTTTTAATATCGTTAGAAAATCTTATCCACTTCTTGTTAATTCATCTCTAAAATTTATAATAAATATATAATAAGAATATATTTATAAATCAAAAAAATCACATATTACATAGTTCATATTACCCTGTGTAACACAATACTTCCTACCTCACAACACACATATATATATTTGAACCCAATACATACCTTAAGAATTTTATTTATTAAATTCTCATTTTATTAATTTCTTGAAAATTTGGGTTCTTACAGGGCCCGAAGGGCGACTTGAACCTCGAGAAGAAGAACCTCCGCGAATACTCATTTTGAAACAGTAGGGGTACCTGAATTAATAAATTCCCGGGTAAGAAAGTCGAGAATAGAATTATCACTTCCTTTAATGTACTCAATATCAAAATCAAATATACTCAAAAGAGCTTGCCATCTAGCAAAAGTTTGCTTAGCTGCGACATTTTCTACATCTTTATCAAGAATGTATTTTGCTGATTTATAGTCTATTCTAACTATAAAATTTTGATTTAACAAATCACTTTAAAATTTATTAATACATAAAACTAAAGAAACAACTTCTTTTTTAATAGTACTGTAATTTAATTGTGTAGGATTCCATACGCCAGAATGAAATCGAATAATTTGTTCAGAAGAAGCAGGAGTTAATTTCTGCTTTAGAATACCTCTTAATCCAATTTTAGAAGCATCGGTTTCAACAATTTTAAATGCAGATTCATTAAAAATGCCAAGGCAAGGCAACACCTTAACATACTTTTTAACTTGTTGAACGATGGAAGTATGTTCATCAGTCCTAAGAGGTGGATTGTTTTGTAAACGTTGAAAAAGAGGTTTACAAATTTTTTAAAGATTTTTATAAAATTTACCTACATAATTGAGAGATCCTAAAAATCGCTGAAGTTGAGTTTTATCAATAATTTTATCTGGAAATCTTTCTACAAATTGAATAACTCGCTGAATAGGCCGAACAAGACCATGATGAATGTCATGACCAAAGAATTTGACTCTAGTCTGAAAAAGACTACATTTTGTAGGGGATAAAACAAGACCATTAACTTTTATTGTTTTGAAGAAAGAATTTAAATGTTTGTGATGTTCTTCAATTGACTTAGAAAAGACGAGAATATCATCTATATACACAACAATAAAATGACTGAAAGGATTTAAAATATTATTGAGGATATTCTGAAATTCACTGGGGGCATTTTTGAGTCCGAATGGCTGAACTATCTATTCGTAATGACCAAAAAGAGTGGTAAAAGTAGTTTTATATCTATCACTGGGATGGATACTGATTTTCCAAAATTCTGACTTGTGGTCAAATTTATTGAAAATGGTGGCATTACTAAGTCCACACAGTAGATCTTCTTTGTTAGGCAATGGGTACCTAATCCACTCTAAAACTTTGTTTAAGGGTTTATAATTAATGACAAGTCTAGGGGCACCTCTTTCCTTTTCGGCTTCATTATTGACATAAAAAGCTAGGCAGGACCAGGGTGACTTACTATGTTTAATCAAACCATTATTGAGTAAATCATTAATCTCTTGTTTACAAAGCTCCATTTGTTGATGATTCATTTGTATAGGTCTCGCCTTAGTAGGAATTAAATGTTCTTTAAATTCCTTGGCATAAGGTAACCTTACAACATGCTTTCGTCTTTGCCAAAAAGCATTAAGAGAATCAGAACAAAGGTTTTTAGTCATAAAATTCTTAAGATCTTCAATCTTTTCTTGAGTCTTTTTATTCATAAGAAGATTTTCGACCTGTTTATATTTAATTTCTTCCTTTAAGAATTTTAACTGAGTGGTTTTACAATTTAATAGATTAATAGATTTAGAAATCTATTCGTCCTGAATGAATTTTAAATCTCTTTTTTTGGGTTGAGTAATAAACTTAAATACTACCTTTTGACCCAAATGTTTACTGGTTAATCCATCATTACTAGTAGTAAATGGATATAACAAGTATATAAACGGTAGACCCAAAATGATCTTATCAGTCAGATTGCGTATTAAAACAAAAGTTATCTTAAAATATATATTATCTTGACAAATATGAACTTTGGAAAGTTTATACTTTATCTCCATTTTACTACCATTAGCAGAACTTAATTTTTCACTAGTTTTCTTATAAAACTTAGTAGGGATTAAACCCTCCTGAATACAATTAAGATCTGCACCAGTATCAACTAAAGCAGTAAGCTTAATTATAAAAGTTTTATCGATAACTAGCTTAATGACTATATACCATTTTTGAATGGTAATATCTTTTAATCTTTTTAAGGAGTATCCTTGAACCATAAGAAGTGACTCATTCCTAGCATTTGAAGATTCTGGAATATCATCCTCATCATCTGATGACTCAGAGAGGTGAAGATCTGGATCTTTAGTTGCTAGATTAGTCATTTCTTTACATAAATCAGAAATTTCAGTTTTAAGGCTTAAAATTTCTTTTTTAAGCTTATTAATTTCCTGATTTAACTTTGGAAGAGTGATTTCTTTATCAGGCGATTTAAATCTTTCAAGGGTTTTACAAAGAATTATAATGGGTTTTTCTTTACCGTTAGCAATCTTATTTTTGACCGTATTTATTTTGGTTAATAAATCTTTTAATTGTTTCATATACTGAATCTTTAACTCAAAATCAGTAATTTTACTAATTAAATCAATTAACAAAGAACTTTCTTCCTCTTCTTTGTTAAGAACATTAATTCTTTTATTGCAACAATTAGATCTGCAATTATCTGTATATAAAGTGACTTCTTCGGCTTCACTTTCTGTTTTATTATCTCTGCTATTAGAAGAATAAGGAATATCAGAATGATCATTGCTGTTAATGTCATTCTCAAGTCTTATTAATTCTAAAAGCTGTTCAGTGTTTTCATTAGAGATGTTTAACTGATTTAATTTTTGTTTAATTTTACATTCATTTTTATAGTGACCCTTTTGGCTACAATTATGACAAGTGACTTTACTCTTATCATATTTTTTAGACTTCTTAGTAGATTTTTTATTATGCTTTTTACTGGATTTTTCATAATAATTATCTTCCTTTTTATTCTGCTTAGATCGTTTTTTATGATGTTTACTGCTTTTGTGGTTTTCAATATGTTTACGCCGATGCTTTCTTCTAGAGGGAGCAACAGGTGGTAAATCATATTGTTCACAAAAGGTTCCAAGCTCATATTTAGCTTTATTCTTATCTTTACCAGCTTGTTTAGCGATTTTGAAATCAATACATATTTTTAATCCAATTTTTTGAATATAAATGGATATGTCTCCATAAGTAAGGTTATCATAATCAATGTATCCCATGTTTTTACTTAGTTCTTCTCTAACTTTGTGAGCAAATAAATTAGGTAAGCCATTAACAAACTTCTCTTTCCAGAAAGGCTTGTTACTGTCATTACGCATCATGACTCAAGAAGTAAAAACATCTTTGTACCATCTAAAATCACTTAGAGTGGGACAAGTGAGATTGCTTAACTGATCATGAATTCTTTCAGTAATATTATTGAGAGTTCCAATAAAATGTTTTATTATGGTAAATATTAAAGTGTTTATCCCATCAGGAGGGCCAACACCAATATTATCATCCCAAATAGGATTACCATCATCATTCATTTGGACAGCATGAATTACTGCTAACATAGAATCTTCTGTGAGATATTTTTCCCACCAAGATCTAAGAGTACCAGTAAATCCATTAGTTAATATTTCAACAATATTAGGTTGTGAAAGATGACTGAATGCTGTAATATAACTATTGGCTGGCTACCATAGACATATGATTTAACTTATTAAGAATTTGATGCTCACTTAAACTATTAATATTTCATTCATAAATTTTATTAGACGAAACAGAAAATTGATTATCTAGATTTTTCTCTTCAAACTGAAGGTCTGGAAAAGTAGGTCTAGTATACCAATTTTTTTGTTATACTTGTTTTATTAAAAGTTAATTTATTTAGCTGATCATTAATATCTGGAGTTGAAGCAGTTTCAGATTTAAAATCTAAATCTGAAGAACTAATGTTCTCACTATCAGATTCTTCAACCTGATCTATGACAATAATAGTTCCACTGGTTTCACCCAGAGTTAATTTTTTAAATAATTTATCAATAGTTTTAATCAGTTCAGACTCTTTATTAGGCAATCCCAAACCAACTCTATTTTCAGGAAGGATTAATAAAGGTTGATCATTCTTTTTATCAGGTTTTTGAATAACAGTTTGATCAATTTTTTTTTCAATTTTATCTAACTGTTTTCCTAGAGTTGTTAAATATTGATTAGTGAAGTTATTTTGTTCAATAATCTTTTTTTCATCTTTATGACCATCAGCTAATTTAAAAGGACTAGTTACAACTGAAGTGTTTTTAACTGATAAAAGAACTGTTTCCAAAGGAGGATGTCTAGACGACACCTTCGTCTTATCCTCCTTGATCCACTGACTTTTAGTTAAAACATTACATTTAGAATGATATTATTCATACCAATCATAAAAAGTAATGTTTCTCTTTTCATTGGTAATAAATCGTTTTCATTTATTAATAATTTTATTCCTATCTTTTTCATTATAATTACAACGAAAGGCATGTCTTTTAACTTTATTAGACTTGGAATTAAAATCTTCAACTAGATTTTTCCAATCTAATTTAAATTCTTTGTTAAGAACTCTCAACTGATGATTAATAGGAGTTTCAAAATCTGACTGAGTGGGTAATTCTGAAGGTGTAGGAGAAAGATCTTGTTCATCTTCTACAGATTCATTAGTGGTGTAACAAGGATGACTAGTTTGACCATGGTTTAAAATAGCCTTTAATTTAATATCAGAAATAGAAGGATTACTTAGAATTTCAGTATCTCTTCAAGAAGGAATCGAAGAACTAGTAAATTCTTCTATTATTAATGGTCTTCTGGTACGTTCAAAACTTATTTTAACAGTACCATCAGAAAATAATTTAATATTTTCAATGTTTAACAGACTGATATTAACAGGTTGTTGAGATATTTCACAAGGTAAGATCCATTAACTAGGTAAAGTAATGTCCTTCCAAAGAATAGTTCTTGGAGTCTGAACATTAGCATTACTAGTACTGCTTTGAATTAAAACAGTTTGATCTTTGGGACTTTTATTAAGTGAATAAAAATTTAAATTTGTCTTCAGTGTTTTATAATAAATTCTATATATTAAAGCCAAAGCCTGAGAACCCTCAATCATTTGAGTAATTTCTCCTGCTGTTTTAATGTTTAAAGTTAAAGCTTTTATTAAATTAGGATCACTAAGGCTTAACGTGAAATCAGGAAAGCAATTAAAATGGATAGGTCCATCATGCAGACTTGATTCCATGATACCAGTAATACTAGGGAAATAATTAAGAAAACGAGCATCTTTGAGACACAAATAAATGCTCGAATTAATTCCCTTAATATTTAATGGCTTAACTGCAACTTGAATTAATCCTATGTGAATAAAATTGTAACCCTTTTTCCTATATTTTTTAATAACATCAGGAGTTAAAAGACTACAATTTTTATCTTCTTTATTAATAGCATAGACACGTTCAACAGTTTTAATATTATAATCAGTTTTAAAGTTATCAAGGAAGGTTGAATGATATATTTCTCTAGGAGAAACACTAGGTATATTCCAATTACTTAAAACTTGATTAATGTTTTCATAACTGTGTTCTTCTTGGTTAATAATGTCTGGAACAGGGGGCAAGGTTGACCGGTTGCTAACTGAAGAACTAGACCTGAACAATCTACTCATTTTCACAAAACAAAATTTTTATTCTTTCAAAGTTCTTCCATACATAACCTTCTTACTATAAGTAGACGCATACCTATGTTCTAAGTTACGACCCGACACTGCTCCATACTGAGACTTACAAGGGTTTGAGACACAAACGAACAAGGTGTTCCACAGTAAGTTAGGTGACTTTAGGACAAAGAAAGAAGTATAAATCTGCATTTTAAAAATAATTAAGAATGAAAGGGTTCTATGATTAACAATTAAGCAAACAAATAACTTGGCTTTGATACCATTTTAGGCGGAAGTAGAAGATAGAGAGAGAATAGAAGAGTGGCGCATAAATTAACACATCAATTACTAATAAAATATAATATTATTAAATTATAAAATATGTACATGAGAAATAACTTACAAAGTAGCACAAGCTACAATCTTGACTGGTACATTTAGAAAGAAGGGAGAGAAGAGAGGAGAAAAGAAGAGGTGGACGAAGCCTGTTTTTCAAACCGACTCTGTCTTTCTTTTATAATAAGAAAGAACTATTACAAACTTTACAAAAGTAAACAATGACGGACTTTTACTATTACAAACAGTATCTGACCATTACTATTACAAATCGAATCTGACCTTTACAATTACAAAAGTAAATAATTACAAACTACTTTTGACCAAATGAAAAAAACTTTCGGCTGCTTTAGACATATGGCCGACAGACTGATTGAGCGCATAGAGGCGCAATTTGCAGAATCTTTTGACTATAATCCTGAGTGACATCTGTATGTGACTGAAGGCTACTTTCGGTGGAAAGTAGGAGCATGATTAGGCGAATGGGTCCTCAGCATCTTGCAAATTAATGCTGCCATAAGGGTCATTGTCATCATTTTCTTCATCAGTTTTACTGGTTTTCATGGAGGAAGAAGACGAACACTCACTAGCTTTAATTTCTTCATGAAGTTGATTGACTCTGTCTTAGATGGCTTGAGCTAACTTTTGTAACTCAAGACTAGAACACTCTTTAATTTTTGGAAAATCTAAAGAGGCAGAAGGACGAACTTTTTTAGATTTAGATTTATTGGAAGAACCTTTCTTAGGGATAGATTTAATAGGATTGGAGGGAAATTCTTTTTGAACTTGACCTATAATTCTGTTAACATCAAATTTATCCCACCATTTAACAAAGAAAATTCGAGTGACCATGGAAACTTCTTGTCTACTGACCCTTTTTCCTATGTTTTTTAATAACATCAGGAGTTAAAAGACTATAATTTTTATATTCTTTATTAATAGCATAGACACGTTCAACAGCTTTAACATTATATATATATATATATGTCTAAAAGCAATAAAGGGCCACGAATTTCCAATCCAGGCCCGACTAAAATGTAGATATATATATATATATATATATATATATATTTATAAAATCAGTAAAGAGCCACGAATTAATCCAGGCTCGACAGAAAAGTATATATATATATATATTTATATATTTATAAAAGTTGTAAAAAGCCACAAATTAATCTAGGCTTGACTGAAATATAAATATATATATATATATATATATATATATATATATATATATATATATATACAATCCCTTTTAGAAACGGACCAAAGACGGACTCGCGCCTCCCCGCCCTAGTGGGGAGTTCCTCAATAAAACCCCCGCCCCAGCGGGGTCGGGTACTGTCCAAAGTGAAGCCACTTGCAGTTTTAAGATACTTGTCAAGCAACTTGCACCAAATCTGTGGCAGCTTGAGTTCCTTCACAAAAGCTCTGGCGATTTCTACTTCCTCTCTCCAACTTTTCCCTCCCTCCCTCCCTCTCTATTCATTTTATACAACTACTTTCTCTCTCTAACTATTCTCTCACTACGAACCCAAGCTCTGGCGATTTCTTGGAAGCGGACGACTAAATCGACTGAAATACCGGCCATAATCGACACTTGTAGCGTCTCTCTCTCTCTACACGAAGGTAATGCTCCATAACCAAATTAATTCGTCAAATTAATTTAATTTTCGAGCTTCCAAGAAATTTAGGGTTTATTAGGGGTAGAATTTCTATTTATAATTTTTTCTAAATTTCTCGCCTAATTTTTTGGATTAATGTGAAATTATTAGTTTATGAGATTCCTGGGCTTGCTGTTTCAAAACAAAAGCTCAAAATTGAAAAAGTAGTTTTCCTTTTCTTAAGCTTTTGTCTGATACTGGTTGGTTTGGAAGTGAAAGAGAAAGAAGTCAATGCGTGTTTTGTGTTCTTATTGTTGTTGCTGATGATGGAAAAGCTACCAAAGTCTGTGTATTATTATGCCCTGCCATATCTTCTGTATATAATCATAAATTTCTTTTAATTGATTGGGATAAAACAAATCTATACTTATTTAGGAAGAACTCCCCTGTTTATCCTTTTTTTGCTAGAGTATTGTCCTTAATTTTTATTGAGATGAACAGTCTTTGAGATTGGAGTGAGATTGTCCATATGAATATAATGATATTACTCCGTCCATGTTATTGGAGTTGATGTACATATTATTGGATTTATTTATTCCCAATCTTGTTTATTTTTTTTAACTGTAGGGATGGATGCTAATTTAGAGGATGAATTACTTGGTAGTGATGAATGTGGTGATAATGTAGACAATAGTGAAATGGAAGTAGAGAATAAGAGAATTGAAGGGGAGATTGATGAAGGTAGGGAAAATTTTATTTATAATCCGCAAGTAGCCGACCATCTCAAACCTAGTGTTGGAAAAGAATTCCAAACATTAGATGAAGTTAAGAATTTCTTCAATGCATATTCTAAAGTTGCGGGATTTAGTATTCGAAGTTGGGCTACTAAGAAATTCGAAGGAAGTGATGAAATCAAAAGGAAAGAGTATGTCTGTTTTAAACAAGGTAAAGGAATAACAATTGCGAATGTTGAAACTAAAAGGCGTCGGGGATTGATAAAAGAGAGTTTTAAAGCAAAGGTAGCTGTGATGAAAATAAATTCTGAGGCTTATGTAGTCACCCAATTTATTGAGGGCCATAGTCACCTTTTGGCAACTCCATCAAAGAAGCATCTATTAAGATCTCACCGAACTGTTTTGAGTGCGCAAAAGTGTTTGACTCAACAACTTTCCATGATAAATATACCCTGACATCAACAATTCAATTTCCTTGGAGTACAGGCTGGAGGGTTTGAAAACATTGGGTGTACACAAACAGATTTATATAATTATGAAAGGGATAGACGTAATGAGTTGAAGGGGCATGACGGAGAAATGTTTAGTGAGTTTTGCAAATTAGAAAAGCGAAAGAATCCATCATTCACTTATAAAATTAAGGTCGATAGTGAATAGAGGATAACACATTATTTTTGGGATGATGCTACCTCTAGAAGGGCATATAATTTTTATGGTGATGTAGTCGTCTTCGATACGACGTACAACACCAATCGTTATGGGCTGATTTTTGCACCACTAATGGGAGTTAACAAATATGGTCAAACCATAATTTTTGCTTGTGCATTCTTAAGTGATGAGACCTCGGATTCATTTGTTTGGCTAATCAACCAATTTTTAGAGGCTATGCCAGGTAATGCCCTTCAAATGATCATTATTGATCAAGATCCTGCGATGTCCAAAGCAATATTAGAAACTCTTCTAAATACTTTTCATAGATTATGTAGTTGGCATATATTGACAAAATTTTCTGAAAAACTAGACTCGGTGAAGTATAATGCTCACTATAATGAATTTGCCGATTGTATTTGGAATTCGGAGTCTAAAGAAGAGCTTGATTTGACATGGACAAAGCTTATTGGGAGGAGCGGGTTACATGACAACAAATGGTTACAAACAATGTATGAAATTCGTAAAAATTGGGTGCCTGCTTATTGTAATCATGTGTTCTCAGCCAATATGTCAAGTAGCCAACGAGCGGAAAGCTCTCACGCTTTTTTCAAAAGATATGTTTCTAAGAATAATTTATTAGTTAATTTCATGATCCAATTTAATAGGGGGCTAGTACGCCAATGTCAAGAAGAGTCGTTGGCCGATCTCAAAGATTTGATCGAGAAGCCTAAACTGAAGATGAATCACGACTTTGTGTTCCAAATGGTTGAAATTTATACTCGAAAATGTTTTATAAATTTGAAGATGAGATATGGGAATGCTTGAATTACCATTTCGAGCTTCTCAAGGAGAGTGACAATCAATGCGTGTTTCAAGTTCATAGAAAAAAAAGTGTTGACACGTAGAGTGCGATAACTTATTTTTGACAAAAAATTTGGTTTTTCTTCATGTAGTTGCCACAAGTTTGAGAGTATGGGGATACCATGTAGATATGTACTTGGTTACTTGCTCAAAATGCATGATTACGATGAATTACCACAACAATACATTCTGAAAAGGTGGACTAAGATGGAAAACTCTGCGGTAGTGGTCGATAATGAAAGTGGCATAATGATAAATAGTGACAAAGAATATCTAATCAAGAGGAGTGAATTAATTCAATGTTCTTTGGATGTTATTGATAACGCCCTCACAAGCCAAGAAGGAATTAATATTTATAAAGATGCTTTGGCTCGTGCACTCAAATCAATCAATCTTGTTGTAGATAGTGGTAAAAGTTCACAATGTGGAACTGGTGCAAGTGTAGTCTCTTGGAAGATGAGTGGCAATAAAGACCATATGTATAATGAACCAAATCAAGTCAGGGCAAAAGGATGTGGCAAAAGACTTAATGGAGGGAAAGAAAAGGCATTAGGGAAGGCAAAGAACTCAAAAGCTAGACGTTGTCATGGTTGTAACAAAGTTAGACAATCACATAACAAAAGAAATTGTCCAATGGTTGCACATCAGTAAGTAATATTTAAGTAATAGTAAAGATTTTTTTCTATCTCAATCTTTAAATGATTAGTGTTATTTTGGCTTTTATATAGCGATTCTCCCGGCAATGAAGGTGCAACAACATCTTCAAGTTCAGAGGATGATAGTCATACAGTCCAAGGTTTGATCATTTCTTTTATTTAATATTATGAGTTACATATCAATATATATAGTATACATATTTTATTTTATATTTAGGTTCATAGATGTGAATGTAGATTAAGGAAGGCTTGACTATGATGACCTTAATAGACAAAGCAAAGTAAGTTTTGTATGCAGAAGTAATTGTTGAGTTCTTTCAATGGAGTTGTGAATTAGGGTTTGAGCAGAGATGAAGGTTATTGCTGCCTTTGGTCTTGTGGGATTTTTGTTGTAGCTATGTGCTCTTGCTTATTTTGCCATTTTGAAGATTTTCAAAATCTTTTTCTGTTGATCATTGATGTATAGCAGTGAGTGCAAATTGAATTGCATTTAAGATTTTCACTTTACTTTTTTATGTAATTATTGCTAATATCATCTTATATATTTGAATTTTTGCCTTCACTGTACTTTGACTCAACTTGCTCAGTCCCATTGGCATGTAGGGTTTTAAAATGGTTAAATTGCTGGTAATATGATATTTTTTTGCAAGAGTCTAATGTTAATAGGAGGGATAGACATAGTATTATTGCACACACATAATAATTTTTATATTCCTGAAGTGACTGGACTACAACCAGGGTTGTTCTCTGCATTGTTCATACTTCAGTATAGACTCTCAGTTGTATTTGTGTGTATATAATTTTAGCTAACAGAATAACCTTCATTCATCCAATTTTAAGTTCAATATATCCCCCCTTTTATCTTTTTACTTATTGTTTCTTTTTTCTTTGTTTGTGACTTTTTCTGCAGGATATGGGCTTCAGTCTTTTTGACTAAATGGTTAAAGATGTCAGACTTCCCGAGCCTGGATAGAGGCTATTGTTTTTCTTTTGAAGAGTGATTCTAGTTTTTGTTTTTGTTAGGAATTTAGTAACAAGCTATAAAAGACCCTTGTTAGTTTTATATTGGAATGGAATATTGATTACTTGATCTTACTTTTAGAAAATATGGTTCAAGTTGTAATTCTTGTTTGAGTTTGGTGACCACCTAATTTTGAAATAGATGTCTTGTCCGTGTAAAAACATCTATATAAGCTGATGATAAAACTCATGCAGCAGGTAGCTGATCTAGTAATAAATGATGATGTCTTTTGACCATTATTGTTGTGTCAACAAATTTAACAAGATTTCTCTTCTACTAGCTGCTAGACAGTACCCGACCTCGCTAGGGCGGGGGTTTTGTTCAGGAACTCCCCGATGGGGCGGGGAGGCGTGAGTTCGTCTTTGGTCCGTTTCTGAAAGGGATTGTATATATATATAAGCAAAAAAAAGGCCACAGATTTCCAATCCAGGCCAATCGAAGTCAGAAAATTATATATATATAAGCAGTAAATGCTATGGATTTGCAATCCAGGCTTGACGAAATTGAAAGTTAGTATATATATATAGTCAGTTATATATATAATAAAGCTAAAAAGGCCACGAATCAGCGATCCAGGCCGAACAAGTTAGTATATATATATATATATATGGAATCCTTTAGAAGCGAACTGGAGGGAGCAAACTAAGAGCAAACCGGCTATAGCGACGGTTTTTTCCGTCGCTATAGCATAAAAAACCGGCTTTTTATGCTATAGCGACAGAAAAAACTAGTCGCTAAAGCCAGTTCGCTCTTAGTCCGCTCCTTCTAGTTCGCTGGAGAAGCGGACTGTATATATATATATATATATATATATATATATATATATATATATATATATATATACGTTAAGGATCTTAGGCACAGCCAAGTAAAAGCTCACCCAACTCACCCCCGTTTAGCGACGGATCGGGCGACAGTTTGGTCCATTGCTATATATACAATCGTCATCTATATGTTGTCCATCGCTATATGTTATCCGTCGCTAAAAGATAAGATGATGGTTGTATATATAGCGACAGACCAAACCGTCGTCTGGTCCGTCGCTAAAGGGAGTGAGTTGGGTGAGCTTTTACTAGGGTGAGCCTAAGATCCGGACCGTATATATATATATAAGCGAGTAAAAGCCACACATTAAAGATCCAGGTTGTGCAAACGAAGAAAAACGTATATATATACTTATATATACTAAAAAGTAAGCTAAAAAGGCCACGAAACTGATTTTCGGGCAAAACCAGAAGATAAAACTTTATATGCACATTCATATATACGTAATAAAGTAAGAAATGACTTCTGATCGTAAAACAAACTTACAATAGACTGCTCCACGGGCTTTTTGCCACTCAGTGGGCTTCAAATGGACGTTTTCACTGATTAATTATTGGTATGTTGTAGAATATACGTATATAAACGTATTGGAAGAATAAAATTAAAGTTTAGAGTACTAGAAGTAAGGCTAAGGGTTGAAATGGACGGAGTTTCAGAGCATTTTTCTATTTTTTTCTATCTTTTTTTGCAAGGGTGGGGGGTCTTATTTATAGACCAAAATGGTAGCGGGTGCACTCGCGGCAACCGCGACTCTACTTGCGGCTCCCCGAGTGGGGCCCACTTCCTATGGGGTTCTGTCGTCTCGAAGTACGTGCACTCTGAGAAACACAATATCAGGTTCAAACCTTCATAACATTTGATTCGGGTGTCCGTTTGAGGCGTGCTATACCTTTCTGAAAAGCCCTTTTTGAGAGCGACACAATGACATGGGACTTAACCTTTTTTGAATCCAGGAAGATAGGTTTATAACCAGATCTTCATTTTTTTGCAGTCCTTCCGTTGAGCTGTATTGTGTTATTTTCACTCGGGGTCGATGTTATTGCTCTTTCTGACCTTCATTGCATCAATTTGGCTTGATTTTGACTTGATTTGGATTCAAGTCAATAAAATAACCGTTTTACCCTTCAGGGGTTGTCTCCCTTATTGGCATAATTTTTGACTATTTTCTCGGGGTTGTCTCCAAGGTTTTATCCCAGCTGACTCTGTTCTTCCTCAGGGTTGTCTCCGAGGTTGATTTGGTCTCCCAAGGTTGTCTCTGGGATGATTTGATGCTTCGGGGCTGTCGCCAAAGGTGGATCTGATCTCCCGGTGTTGTCGCCGGGGTTCCTGTACCTCCCGGGTTGTTGCCGGAGATTGCCTTGACATCTCGGTGTTGTTGCTGGGGTTTGCCTTGACACCCCGATGTTGTCACTAGGGCTAAATTTGATCTCCCAGTGTTGTCACCTGGGCTTCTGTACCTCCCAGGTTGTTGCTGGGGCTTGACTTGACATCCCGGTGTTGTCGCCGGGGTTGAGTTTGATCTCCTGGTGTTGTCGCCTGGGCTTTTGTACCTCCTGGGTTGTTGTCAGGGCTTGACTTGACATCCCGGTGTTGTCGCCGGGGTTGAGTTTGATCTCCTGGTGTTTTCATCAGAGCTTTGACTTTGGTTTGAACTTCCAGGGTTGTCTTTGAAGGTAAAAGATGGTTTTGTCCTCCTGCAGGGTTAGTACTAGGAATGCAAAATTTTGAGTGTCTATAGATGGCCTTTTTATCATGTTTGTGTAATGCAATGGAATGAATAGGATAAAGACTGCTAGACACTGAAAATATGACATATGCAAATGTAATGCAATGCATGATGTGTCATGTTATGAATGTTATATACCCTCGTGGTGTTAGTTGCCACGGGTAGGCTATCACTGGTTGTTCTCATCATTTTCTGCCGGGGGTGGAGTTGTTCATGATAGTTTTTACTTGAACTCGACATTGGGGTTGTCACCAACATCTTCTGGCTCCAAATAAGCTTTCTGACTTTTTATCAACTGGGGATGTGCCTCGTTTAATGAGTGACCTCATTGGTGATTCCTGATGCCTATCTTAATGATAGTTTACACCAGTTTACATCATCGGATCTTTCTCGATGCTACGTTCGAGTTGTCGCCAATGGTTTGGATTGTTGTTCAATTAATGTCGACATTTTTATCGGGGGTAGAAGTCTCATGATCTACTAGAACAATAGTTAACAACGATCTTGACCATCATCGAACCTCCTCGATGCCTACCCGAATGGTAGTTTACAACGGTCGATTGGACTGGTTTGATTCCTACTCGAACAAAAGTTTGCAGAACTTGACTATCACCGAACCTCCTCGGTGCCTACTCGAACGGTAGTTTACAACGGTTGATTGAACCACCGATCCTTCTCGGTGCTCTCGCTAGGGATTTGTATAACAAATTCCATCATCTGTCCCCTGTGGGGAAAATTTGTAAATGATTCTAGTCACCAGCTCTGTAACGACCATAAATTTTAAACACCTTATTAATTAAATATGTGATTTAATTTTAACGAGTTATTTTTGTGAGTTTATTTAAACCTTATGTGGTTATGTGATTATGTGAGATAGAGAATATGCAAATAATTACTAGGAATAATTAAAGGGAGTCACTAATAGTTTATTTAGATTAGTGAACTAGCCCTAAGACTTTTATATTTGAGAATTGAAAGAATTGTTATTAATTAAATATTTAATTTAATTGAATATAGTGAAAGGATTTAAACGCATTGATTAATTTCATTTACGAGTAATTAATCGATAACGTATGAATTTATTGTTATTAAGAATAAATAATATGTTAATGAGTAACGGATTTAATAAATATAATGAGATTATATTTACTTGATTAATTATTTTATACAAACATGTGTTAAGTAAACCTTTAATATATGGTAGTACAAGGTGACACATTAATATGTCTATATATTATATATATAGACTATATAGTAAACTTTATTGCATTCATGTGAGTTGCATAATAATATTGTTTATGTGACATGAAGTGTGTGGTTAAACATTCATGTATACCCTATTATCATGTAGTAACATCAATAATTAATTGTGATCAATAATGATTTTATTAAGTTATTATGATTATAATAATAACAGTTATGGTAATAAATAATGAGCAATACACAATTGTATTATATTTGGTGTTAATAGAAAATGTACATAGATTGTATGTATGTACACTACTTGATACATTATATCATTAGTTACTCATTTGAAATGACATTGTGACACTAGTTAAATGAATAACCTAAGTATACATGAGATGAAATGTGTGTGTATTATTTAACCTAAGTATATTTATAATGTGTATAGATGTATATTTATAAGCTAAGTGTTGAGCATACATAATATATACAAATACAAGTTGTTGAGTTTGGTTGTCCCATAATAAGAGCCCATTCTCTTCATTCTTCACACGTGAACCCACATGGCTACTACACTACTCTACTTCTCAATTTCTTCACAAAGCTAGCTAATGATTTCAAGAAGTGTGGGATTCATGATGAAATCACCAACTATTCACCAACTCTCTCTTATCCATTGAACATTCTTGCAATCCTTTGATTTAATATGGAAGGTAATTGAGTTGTCTGGTATTTCAATTACCTATATAAGAGCTCTTCTCCTTCTCATTTTGAATTTGCTGAGATTTCTTTAAGTATAGAATTGATAGAAAGAGAGATATCAGTGAGGGAGAAGTGGATATACAAATTATAGAGGTATAATTCCTACCATTTTCCATTCTTGTTCAAGCAAAGGCAATTTCTTGTTTATACTATTTAGATGTTAATTGAATTATGAAGCATGCTTGTTAAGTGTGGTGTAAGTTAGTAAGCATGTTAGTTATATATTGTGACTGGTCTAGAATGATTTCATTAAGAATTTTCTGAGTTGGTTTGCAGTCACTGCTAAAGCAACTTGTTCCTGGTCTGGTCGCAAGCCTGCGCAGCTGCGCCAGTTTTGCACTGGCCAGCGGCGCAGCTACACCGGGCCCTGGATAGAGTTTTCTGTTTCATACTATAAACTGTTATGTGCTATTATGAAGTACCTTGTTAAAGCAAGTATGTGAACATGATTAAACTATAAATATTAGTACAATGACATGTTATAAGTATGTATTCCTTGATGCTACACATATATGTCATGCCCATGTTTTGCGAAAGAAAAACATATGTTTTAAAAGGAAACTTGTAGTTTTAAAAGTGAACCTTGTCACGAACATAACATGTGTGTTTTTTGATTTTGTAAACACAATAGTATGGTTTATATTGACCTGAAATGCATGTTTAAAGTGTTAGTCATACACTAGCATACTTGGTTTAATGATTCAAGCGGTTTTCAAGAAAAGAAACTTAAGAACTTTGAAAAATGAACTTGAACAAGGCTAGTATCTTTTAGATTCTGACCATATAAGGACGTTTATGTGGTTTAAATATGTGTTTCTAATGCATATGAAATATATATCAAGATACCTTGTGACCTTTATGAGCTTAGTAAATTTTTTGAAAGAGAACTTAAGATTTGAAAGTTAAATAACATCAAATACCATGTGAGTCATGTTGTGAGCATACAAGCATAAGTATTAAGATTTCATTATTCCTATAAACGTATTGACATGAACCTCATTTGTTTATATACAAATTTCACATGTGCATGCTAAATCATAGAAAATGAACTTCAAGTATGAACTACGTGATTAAAGTATATGTGTGTAGTATACTCGAGCATAAATATTAAGTATTGTTTAGCCTCGTTATAAGATAGTATGACCGGAGTAGCGAATCTTTGAAGTATGAACTTGTTTAACTAAAGGTTTACCGGCATGAAAACATATGACTTTGAATTGGATTAAGGTGAGCATGCTGATAGTAGTGTGCATACAAGCCAATCATGTATGATGATAAAGCACATACTTTGTTAACAATCTTATTTATTTATTAATAAACTATTCATTTAAGGTATTTAATTATCTACATGGTGTTGTTTTTAATAATATGTAAATAACCCATAGTTTTAAGCAATGATTTTAGAATCATGATGAGATCATGCAAATGAGATCTAAATTCTTAGAAAGCTTAAAAACTAAAATAGTTCTCAATTGTGGGATTACAAAAATGGGGATTAGTAAATCCGGATAGATTGGTACATATGTTGCTTGCTAATTGGATGAGGATGACTGATCTCATGGTCATTCGTGTGAAGACACTAAAGCAAGTATGTAGGTGCTTATTGGAGAATAAGTTCACTGAACGTGACTCGCTATGGAATACCTAATGGAGTTTTACTCGCCTGTCAATAGGAATTCCTAATGTGATAATAGTACAAGTGATCCTTGGACTTGAGATCATCATAGTATCTTGTATGTAACAAATTATACTTTGACTTATTCTTTAAGGCCTTTTAAGGCATATATAGGGTATGCTTGGGTATAATGAGTTGTATATTGAGATAATGTATGATCAATAAAGAATCTACCACCTCTAGTAAAAGAGGAGATATGTCCTATGTGATTCGTTAAATGACAACCCAGGAATCCTTGGCCAAGGTAGAATGAAATTAGAAAGAGATTTTTAATTTGTATTATTTGGAGTTGTGCGTTTTCTTATCGAAATACATATGATTAAATAAATTAAGACTTGACAGCAAATCCATGTCTTATATTTAATTGGGACATTGTATGGTGGAAGGATTGAATTGTACGGTAACTATTAACTCACAGGTTCTTTTATGATTAATGTTGAAATCTATATTATCTGGAAAGTCGTTGATCGCTAGGAGGCTTATCTCTATTGTAGAATAAATGTTGTTTATTTAAATAGATTATTAGTTTAATTTATTTATTTAAATAAGATTAGAATTGTTCT
Organism: Panax stipuleanatus; assembly: GCA_020205555.1. NCBI lineage: Eukaryota > Viridiplantae > Streptophyta > Magnoliopsida > Apiales > Araliaceae > Panax > Panax stipuleanatus. The sequence continues at coordinate 35,768,732 of CM035118.1, forward strand.
AATTGATTTATTCACAACCGGTTTAATATGGAGAACCTAAAGGGTCACACCATAAAAGGAAGAAAAATTATTTAAGAAGAAAATGGCATGATAGTAATAATGCATTAAGTGTAATTAATTTAATCTATGGTGATAGAATAAATTAAATAGCTTAATATTTATTATTTAATATTTTAAAAATATTAAATATAATTTAATAAGAGGAGTCTTATTAATATTATTATTATTATTATTATTATTTTAATTCTAAAGGAGTTTAGGAATTAATATAATATCAGTACTCTCTCTCAATCCTAATAAGATTAGGATATAAATTAATTAAAAGTGTTTAATTAATTAATTAAATAAAAAAAACCTATTCTAATTGGATTAGGAGGGTTAACCTAATATCTATATAAGAGAGTCTTATATCAGAAATAAGGTACGTGAATTTTTCCAAAGGTTGGGAGTACACATATTCTATAGAGATAGAAACAAGGGTTAAGCTAATAACCCATCTTCCTGAGTTCTTTATCTTCCTTGGTGGATCGCCGTTAGAGGCCAAACATTTGGGTGGCTGAAATTGATAAAGGGAAGGAGCCAACAGAGGAATCAAAGGAGTAGAACTTGTACCTGAGGAAGCTTGAATCTTCAAATGTATAATTCCATCCTCTCCTTCTATGTATTGACTGATAATTGATGCAAAAGAAAGATCATGGTTAAGGGTTTGTAAAAAAAATTTAAAATCTGATTTTTCATCCCTTCTGCTGCGTTTATGTAATTTGATTGCATGCTTATGTTTCTAGCAAACCCAACAGTGGTATCAGAGCCAATCTTGTGCTAATTATCAGTTTATGTTATTCCATACATGTATGATATGCGATTGGATCGAGTTCTTGGGCAACAAATTTTTTTCCGATTCTACGAAGCTGCGCAGCTACGCCGGTGCAAGGAATTCTTGCTGCGCAGCTGTGCCGGTGTCTGTTCCTGGTTTTCATGCTGCGTAGCTGCGCCGATTCCCTTTACATTCCTGGCGCAGCTGCGCCACTGGACAGGAACTGGAAATTTTTTCTTTTGTTTTGATTAATTAAATAAATAGTTTATTTAATTAATAAAGGTTTAAAATAAAGATGTTTATTTTATATGAAATATGATTTCAGAATTGCTAAAATTAAAGAGTTTAATTTGGAATTATTTTTAAATGAAATAAAGGAGTTTATTTTTCCAAAAATAAAGTTTAGCAAACTTTTGCCCATTAACTGATATTAATACATATATGAAATGAATTTACTTTCATGTGATGAATAAGTTTTATTGATACGTATGATGATATGTATGTTAATAAAAGGGATTGATTATGAACTATGACCAATGTGATTGAATTTTATTTTGGATGAATGCTTGAATGTATGAATTTTATAAAATGAGGTCTGCGTACCTCGTCTTTTCTGTTTTTTTTTATTGTAAATTCTATCTCTCTCCTATGTACTTCCCATTGACTGTTGATAAGGTTTCTATTTAAATGAAGTAGTTTATGTAGTAGGATTAGTTAGAATTTTTGAAGAACTGGAGATCAAGGAGCAAGGAGCGCTTGAAGACCCATTTGTATGGAGCCCGGGTTTAAATGTAATCGTTACGTTTAAATTTAAATTCTTGCACTCCTAGGTTTGACCTTTTTAGTTCACTTGGTGGCTCTAGTGAACCAAACTAGAATAAAAGTCCATAATCAATCCGGGTAGAATATAGTATTCTATATTGCATGCTAAATATTATATATATTATATTTTATGCAAACATGCTTCGCATATTTAATAAAATGACACGTATTCTATATATATATATGTGCATGCGCGCTAAACAAGATGAGACAAATAATAACAAACCCATCAAAGAAATAATATTAAATTCGAAGCGTTCAAATGATATTTGGAATATCGAACGTCGCCTTCTAGCATGAATAATTAATAGAGTATTAAATATTTAATATGAGTTTGTTGTGCTATCCATAAGGCGAGTATTGAGTATTTAAGATGTTAATTAATCACATTTGATGCTTATCAAGAAAATTAAACGATCTAGTCTTGTTGTGCTATCCACAAGGACGAACATTTTTCTTTTTTGAATTTATGGAAGTGCTAGGCCGGACTTAACTTAAATTATTTTAGTTCGGATGTGCACACACATAACCATTATGATTTAAGAGGCAAAATAAAAGGAGTTACATGGTGATGTAATTGACAAGAGTTGTCTACCTATTTATTTGTATATCGCTTGTTGTGCTATCCACAAGGTTATATACATTTGAAATGGGATCCTTAATCTCACTAGCAAATCTTTAATTAGATGTTGCCGAACTATACAAGTGAGGGTAATATAATTTGATGAAAATAGTGGGAGATACCAATTTAAAATAAAGACCTAAATTTATTTTGGTATGCAAAGTTAATAAAACGAATGTTTGCTAAAAATGTTGTCTTTTCACATGCAGAATTTTAAAAATATCAAAATCACTAATCTCACTACGAAGCATACTTGATGCAAATAAGCTTACCGGGCCGAATTATGAGGTCTGGCTAAGAAATCTGAGAATTGTTCTCACTGCTGAAAAGATTTCTTATGTCCTAAATTCAACTATCCCTGAATCTGTTTCGGAAATAGCCTCTGAGGAAGAGATTGTCACTTTCAATAAATGGAAAGATGATGCATCTGTGGCTTAATGCATCATGTCGCATCCATGAATAACGAGCTTCAGCGTCAACACGTAAATATGGATGCTCCTGCTATGCTGCTTCACCTCAAGGAGTTGTATGGTGAACAGAGTAGGACTGCTAGATATGAGATATCTAAGGAGCTCTTCCGATCTCGGATGACCGAGGGCACTGCCGTCGAGACTCATGTTCTGAAGGTAATCAATTAGATTGAACGCCTTGGACAGCTTGGGTTCGTCATGGATGGGGAGTTGAGTCAAGACTTGGTCTTGCAGTCACTCCATGAGACCTTCTCGCAGTTTGTGGTTAATTTTCACATGAATAAGCTAGATGTCAGCTTGCCTGAGCTGCTTAACATGCTAAAAATTGCAGAAGGTCACTTTTCATCCAAGAAGAACCATGTCTTGATGGTGGATTCTTCCAATAAAAGGAAGAGGCCCAAGGTGTCTTCTGAAAAAAAGAAATCCAAGAAGGCTAAGGAAAAGGGGAAAGAAAAGGAACAATAGAAACCTGAACCAGCTAAAGGAATGTGCTTTCATTGCAACGAGCCGGGACATTGGAAGAGGAACTGCAAGAAGTTTCTAGTTGAGAAGAAGCTTGGAGAAGCTTCGACTTCCAATCAAGGTTTGTTTATGATTGAAATTAATTTTTTTGAAAGTCATAATTCTACTTGGGTATTGAATACCTGCTGTGGGTCTCACATATGTAACACTGTGCAGGGACTGGTCAGAAGTAGAAAGCTGAACAATGAAGAGGTGATCCTACGAGTGGGGAATGGAGCAAAGGTTGCTGCATTAGCTGTAGAAACTTATTATTTAGCAATGCTTTCGGGCAAGTCCATTTATCTTAATAACTGTTATTATGTTCCGAATATTATTAAATACATTATTTTAATTTTTGTATTGGATATGGAAGGTTTTGACGTTATTATAAAGAACAATGGTTGTTCTATTTATAAAGACGATGTTTTATATGGTATTGGAAATTTGCGAAATGGGCTTTATATACTTGACTTGCAAGAAAATATATTTCAAATTGAACAAACTAAGAAAAGAAAAAGAGATGATATTAATTATACCTACATGTGGCACTGTAGACTCGGTCATATCAATGAAACAAGATTATCCAAGTTGCATAAGGATGGGCTCCTAGAGCTATCCAATTATGAATCATATCCAACTTGTGAATCTTATCTCATGGATAAAATGACTAAATCTCCTTTTGGTGGAAAAGGAGAAAGAGTTACAGAGTTGTTGGCATTGATTCACACAGTCGTTTATGGACCTATGACAACAAGTGCACAGGGTGGGTATTCTAATTTTATTACTTTCACTGATGATCACTCAAGATTTGGATATGTGTATTTAATAAAATATAAATCAGAATCATTTGAAAAGTTCAAAGAGTTCAGAAGTGAAGTAGAGAAACAAACGGGCAAGAGTATTAAGATACTTCGATCAGATCGAGGTGGAGAATACTTAAGCCGTGAGTTTCTCAATTGTCTCAAAGAAAATGGTATAATCTCACAATGGACTCCTCCAAGTACACCACAGTTAAATGGAGTATCTGAAAGGAGAAATCGAACACTGTTGGACATGGTTCGATCCATGATGAGTTTTACCGACCTTCCAATTTCCTTCTGGGGTTATGCCCTAGAAACGGCTTCATACCTACTTAACAAGGTACTTATAAAATCCACCCCAAAGACTCCATATGAGATGTGAAAAGGGAGGAAACCAAATCTTAAGCATGTTAAGACTTGGGGTTGTCTAGCTTATGTTAAAAAGTTTGAAAATGATAAGATATAGACTAAATCCGATAAGTGTAGATTTGTGGGATACCCTAAAGAAACCGTAGGATATTATTTCTATCATCCAACTGATCAAAAGGTGTTTGTTGCGAAACATACTGCCTTCTTGGTGAAAGAGTTTATCCATGAAGGGGTCAGTGGGAGTAAGATATATCTTGAAGAAGTTCAAGAACCACAAATTACCATGGATCAAAGTCAGGTACCTAACCAAGTAGAAGAACCTATTGTACCACACCCTGTTCGTAAATCTAGAATAGTACCGAAGATACCTGAGAGGTATGGATTCGTTATAGAGGATGACAATGAGGTACACATCATAAATGATGATGATCCATTGAATTACGAACAGGCTATGAGTAATAAAGACTCAGGAAAATGGCTTGAAGCCATGAAATCCGAAATGGACTCCATGTTTGAGAACAAAGTATGGACTTTGGTTTCACCACCTGAAGGCATTAAGCCTATTGGGTGTAAATGGGTTTTTAAGAGAAAGACTGGAGCAGACGGGAAGGTAGAGACCTATAAGGCCCGACTGATTGCAAAAGGTTTCAAACAAAGACAAGGAGTTGACTATGATGAAACCTTCTCACCAGTAGCCATGCTCAAGTCCATTCGGATTTTGCTTGCGATTGCAGCTTATAACGACTATGAGATCTGGCAGATGGACGTGAAAACAGCCTTCCTCAATGGGAAACTTGAGGAGGATGTGTATATGACACAGCCAGAGGGATTTATTTCAAAAGTTGGAACAAATCAAGTCTATAAGCTATAACGATCCATTTATGGGTTGAAGCAAGCTTCTCGTAGATGGAACATTCGTTTTGATGAGACAATCAAAGAGTTTAATTTTATCAAAAACGAGGATGAACCATGTGTATACAAGAAGGTTAGTGGGAGCGCAGTATCATTCCTTGTATTATATGTTGATGATATATTACTGATAGGGAATGACATTCCTATATTACAATCAATTAAAATTTGGTTATCTAAAAACTTCTCCATGAAGGACTTGGGTGAAGCATCCTATATTTTGGGGATAAAGATTTATAGAGATAGATCAAAAAGGATGCTTGGCTTATCCCAAGGAACGTACATTGATACAATGCTAAAGAGGTTTAGCATGGAAGATTCCAAAAGAGGTCTCATGCCGATGAGAAATAGAATACATCTCTCCAAGAAACAGGCCCCAAAGACACCTGAGGAGAGAGACCATCTGAGTAAGATCCTTTATGCTTCTGCAATAGGATCAATCATGTACGGTATGATATGTACTAGACCGAATGTTGCTCACGCACTTAGTGTAACGAGCAGATACCAGTCGAATCCAGGAGAAGAGCACTGGAAGGCAGTGAAAAATATCCTAAAGTACTTGAGAAGGACTAAAGATATTTTTCTAGTCTACGGTGGGTCTGAATTAAAACTCGAGGGATTCACGGACTCAAATTTTCAAACAGACCAAGATGACAGTAAATCTGTTTTAGGGTATGTGTTTACCTTGAACGGAGGTGCAGTGAGTTGGAAGAGTTCCAAGCAGCAAACAGTTGCTGATTCAGTGACAGAGGCTGAGTATATAGCTGCAAATGAAGCTGCAAAGGAAGCTGTTTGGATGAAGAAGTTCATAACTGAACTTGGTGTGGTTCCTAGCATTGGAGAAGCAGTTCCCGTATACTGTGACAACATCGGAGCGGTTGCACAGGCTAAGGAACCCAGGTCTCATCAGAAATCCAAACACGTGTTGCAGCGATTTCACTTGATCAGGGAGATCATTGAAAGAGGAGACATCACCTTGGAGCGTGTGGACTTTCAAGAAAACATTGTAGATCCATTTACTAAAGCTCTAACACAACAGCAGTTTGATCGTCACTTAGAGAAGATGGGTATGAGATACTATGGCATTTGGCTTTAGTGCAAGTGGGAGATTGATAGTAGTGTGCATACAAGCCAATCATGTATGATGATAAAGCACATACTTTGTAAACAATCTTATTTATTTATTAATAAATATTCATTTAAGGCATTTAATTATCTACATGGTGCTGGTTTTAATAATATGTAAATAACCCATAGTTTTAAGCAATGATTTTAGAATCATGATGAGATCATGCTAAGGAGATCTAAATTCTTGGAAAGCTTCAAAACTAAATTAGTTCCCAATTATGGGATTACTAAAATGGGGATTAGTAAATCCGGATAGATTGGTACATATGTTGCTTGCTCATTGGATGAGAATGACTGATCTAATGGTCATTTGTGTGGAGACACTAAAGCAAGTATATAGGTGTTTATTGGAGAATAAGTTCACTCAACGTGACTCGCTACGAAATACCAAATGGAGTTTTACTCGCCTGTCAATAGGAATTCCTAATGTGATAATAGTACAAATGATCCTTAGACTTGAGATCATCATAGTATCTTGTATGTAATAAATTATACTTTAACTTATTCCTTAAGGCCTTTTAAGGCATAAATAGGGTATCCTTGGGTATAATGAGTTGTATATTGAGATAATGTATGATCAATAAAGAATCTACCACCTCTAGTAAAAGAGGAGATATGTCCTATGTGATTCATTAAATGACAACCCAGGAATCCTTGGCCAAGGTAGAATGAAATTAGAAAGAGTTTTCTAATTTGCATTATTTGGAGTTGTGCGTTTTCTAATCAAAATACATATGATTAAATAAATTAAGACTTGACAGTAAATCCATGTCTTATATTTAATTGGGACATTGTATGGTGGAAGGATTGAATTGTACGGTAACTATTAACTCACAGGTTCTTTTATGATTAATGTTGAAATCTATTTTATCTGGAAAATCGTTGATCGCTAGGGATGCTTATCCCTATTGTAAAATAAATGTTATTTATTTAAATAGATTATTAATTTAATTTATTTATTTAAATAAGATTAGAATTGTTCTAATTGATTTATTCACAACCGGTTTAATATGGAGAACCTAAAGGGTCACACCATAAAAGGAAGAAGAATTATTTAAGAAGAAAATGGCATGATAGTAATAATGCATTAAGTATAATTAATTTAATCTATGGTGATAGAATAAATTAAATAGCTTAATATTTATTATTTAATATTTTAGAAATATTAAATATAAATTAATAAGAGGAGTCTTATTAATATTATTATTATTATTTTAATTCTAAAGGAGTTTAGGAATTAATATAATATCAGTACTCTCTCTCAATCCTAATAAGATTAGGATATAAATTAATTAAAAGTATTTAATTAATTAATTAAATAAAAAAACATATTCTAATTGGATTAGGAGGGTTAACCTAATATCTATATAAGAGAGTCTTATATCAGAAATAAGGTACGTGAATTTTTCCAAAGGTTGGGAGTACACATATTCTATAGAGAAAGAAACAAGGGTTAAGCCAATAACCCATCTTCCTGAGTTCTTCATCTTCCTTGGTGGATCACCGTTAGAGGCCAAATATTTGGGTGGCTGACATTGATCAAGGGAAGGAGCCACTACAGAGGAATCAAAGGAATCAAAGGAGTAGAACTTGTACCTGAGGAAGCTTGGATCTTCAAAGGTATAATTCCATCATCTCCTTCTATGTATTGACTGATAATTGATGCACAAGAAAGATCATGGTTAAGGGTTTGTAAGAAAATTTTAAAATCTAATTTTTCATCCCTTCCGTTGCGTTTATGTAATTTGATTGCATGCTTATGTTTCTAGCAAACCCAACACATGCTAGATTCGGACTCAAGTTTATAAAACTTATAAGCATGTGTGTTGATTTATAACTTGAAGTGCTATGTGTTCAAGACTATATTGATGCATAGTAACTAGATAATCTAAAGTTATTAAATCTAAGACATGAGTAGATTGATTTACGTGAACTATGTGCTAGAATTATATGATAAGTAGATGTTTGATTAGTGTAGACTCGTATTAGTTTACACATGCTAATTGGAATATCGACTTATTAATGTTAGGTTATTTCAACGAGATTTAATTAAAGCTAGAACTTAATTGTAGCTGAGCAATCAGGCAAGTTCCCTGACTTACACTCCTTATTTGTGCAAGTATCCTATCCTTATATTTAATTTATTCAAGGAACATTGTGAGCAAATTCTTTTGAACTCGTTATTGTATTATTATTTGCAAGTTCTATAACTTACACAAACTCTTTATCGTACAAGTTTCATATCCTTCTCATATTGTCTTGAGCAGGATTATTATTGAATTGAAAGTTATTCATTTAAGCTTGAACTTTATTTCCAAGCATGCTAATAGGTGGTTTAATTACTTTATAATTATTTCACATCGATATTATTGATATTCACACTTGGTGCACTTGAGTTCATACAGTCTTGGACTTGTACCTTATTTAAAGTTCTATAATTCTTGAACTGCGTCAGATAGAGTCTGAACCCTTGTTTGGTCAGACAATTGTATGATGTTTTATAAAAGTTATCCAGACCAATTCATGGTATGGACTCTTAGACTGAATAGAACACCCCTTATATATAGGGGAGTACCCCAGGTATCTAGTATAAAGATACAAACAGCAGAGTTGAATGTTATGCATATACATGGCGTTGAGGCTGATCTCCTCAAGTACTTATTCTATAGCCAGTAACCAAAGGGTCAATCAGCTATTGATTCCATTGGAGTTTTATAGTTCGAAGTCTACTTGACTATTAGTTATTCTAAAAGTAATCATTATTCTTGCTTCCGATATTCATATTGTTGAATTCATTGTCAGATATTTTCTATTCATCATGATATATCCTTTATTGTTGTACGTAAACTTGCTGAGCAAACTTGTTGCTCATTATTCTATATCATGACTTCTATTGCAGTTAAGCCTGAGACTTCAGGGAAGGACAAGGGGAAAGGAAAGATGTAGGAATAGTTTGCAAGGAGCAGACTTTATTTTATGATTAGTTTAATTACTGTTATGTAATATGAACCCTAATGATTATTCTAGGGTACGTTTGTGTGAGACCCCAACTTTTATGAATAAAGATTTAATTTTCTTTATATTATTTCGAAATAGTAAGGTGTTGATTGATAAATATGAAAGTTATGGGTGAAATGTGTAAACATTTTTAAAATGAGCAAGTGGTTATAAAATATTCTGGTTGTCGGGGAATATTCGTTTGGTCGTGGAATATTCTTGTTGTCGGGGGAATATTCGTACGACGACGCAGCTATTTGTGGGCCCCCACAACGGAATAACTGTCGGATATAGAAAGCGACAGAAATAACTTTGTACAAAATAACGGCGTGGTTGTTACCGTTAGTACTGTTGAAATACCCGGTGGTTAAAATACAGTGATACGCGGTGTTGCATAGTAGCACACGGTATTGCACAGTATTTCGAATTATTGAGTCTTACGTGAGAAGCCATTACTCAATTATTGTTACAGTAATTACTGTTCAATATTTTATATTATTGACTCAATAGTTGCTACGTTGATATTTTATATTATTGACTCAATAATTGTTACATTGATATTTTATTGACTCAATAATTGCTACGTTGCCATTTTATATGATTGATTCAATAATTGTCGTTGCACAGTATTTCACGTTATCAACTCAATAATTCATATTGTTTGAATAATATTATTAGATAGCATTATTGACAATGTCTAAGGAAGTTCTGTCTAGGAGGGGTTATTTAATTGCGCGCCAGTAAGGAGAAGTCCTTATCGGAAGGCTCCCTCTATCCTGGGAACGACCTGGTTGTTAATATTGTAGTTCTATAATATTATTTATGAATAATTAATTATTGATTTATATGATAAGGAAATATTTATTTTGTGGATATTAAAGAAGGAATTGGCGCTGATGTTTATCAATATTTTGGTGTGAGAAATCATCTGTTTATGGATTTCGGATAATTTATGTTTGGAATTTGGAAAAACTTTCTTCTGCAAAGTTGTAGAGAATTAAATTTCTTATGGAAGGACATAGAATTTGTATTTTTCTGACAAAGGGGCTATTTGTTATGAATTATTAAAGTTTCGGAAAATATATTTTTTTTTATGGGCGGGCCCCACTTTTGGTGGAAAATTTTTTAGCCGCCAGGCGGCGGAAATTTTGAAAAATATATAATATTTTATTCATTTAGTCTCCTTTGGCATCCTAAGCTTTTCCTATAAATAGGGTGCTTAGGTTAGAATTGAAAATCACACCAGAATCAGAAGTTTTCTCTCTCTATAATATCGAGCGTATTTTTGTGAGTATTTCAATACTTTGAGTGTTGCTATTCAGTGCAAGTTTCCTTCAATATTATATCCGATATTCCAGTCAGAGGTACTATCTTTTTGAGGTAAGGGATGTTATTTCTTTCGTAAATGATGTTATTCTTTTCAATATCATTATACAGAAATATTGTCATGGATTTTATGTTGAAATTCTTATTTTTTTTCCGTCGGGGTTACTATTCACGTATACGGCACTATTCACGTATACGACACTATTCACGAAAAAAATTAAATTTTCTTCTATTTGTCCAAATTGCTTGTTAAGGTTACTATCTTTGATTGTATCCAAGTTTTGAGCTCTATTCTTGAATTTTGCTCCATAATTGATTATTACGAGGTATTTTTGAATTGGATATACTAAAATACGAATCCTTAGTCTTTGTCTTTTATCTCACTGGATTCATTTTTTTAAAAATGTTTTTCATCATTCTCAGTCCTAAAAGGTGATGTAACTGAATATCTTTGGCCTGTAGAGCAAAGATGAATGATTACCTGATGAATATCTTTGGCCTGTAGTGCAAAGATGACAGGTGTTGAGATGAACATGACCACTGATGATACAAATGAATATCTTTGGCCTGTAGTGCAAAGATGAATATTTGATGAGATGGATATTGATTGATGTTACAGGGATAAAATATTGATGATGAACGGTTATTTCTGCTGCGAATATTGATCTAAAACATGTTGTCAATAATATTTTATCTGAACTGTTGAAAGCTAACGATAATTTATTTTCCATTATCTTAGTCATAATATTCTTTACTGAGCTAGTTGAGCTCACCCTTTTCATCTGTTGTCCTCTTCAGGAAATGAGAATGTTGCGGGGACTAGTCGGGGGACAGAGTGATGGTCCGAGTTAGAGCAGTAGTAGTCCTCACTATTTCTGATAAATAGTGTGATAATAATTGTAATGAGGACTTAGTTTGAATCTTAATATTTTCTACATATTTGTATTGACACTCACAGTTGTGTGGTCGTATTTTGCACGACCGTATGATATAAAGTTTGTATTTGAATTCTGTACCATGTATTTGGCGACTCAGAATGGGTTGGGTTGAATGGACCTATTCTGGGGGCGTCACAGTTTGTATGTTGTATTAAGGTTATCGATTCTTGGGACTAGTAACATCTTTTGAATGAACGACATACGTTTATTATATTCCGCATTTAGTTATTGTATGTTGTTTAAAGGTGGATATTTGTATTGTATCGTGACGACCGAATCGGGGTTAGAGAATCTGGATTTAGGGGTATCACAGGTTGGTATCAAAGCTGTAGGTTATAAACGTTAGGAATGCGAAACCTAGGTTATAACCTTAGTAAAAAACTCAAGTAGAGTATGTAAGTGATGGGTGGAGAAAATCTATCGAGTTTTATGGTGATATTGAAGTTGTTTATTTGAATCAAATATGATTGATAGACGTCTTAAACTTCTTAATGCTAACATGAATAGCATATCACGTAAAACCTAATATTTTCTTCCTTTCCTCAGATCATGTTGCCTAGGAGACTACCACGAAACCAGAGGGAGGAAGGATCCGTTAATAACGGAGGGGGAAATGCTGACCCAATGCAGAACTTCGTTGACTTATTAATAGAAGCAATGCAAAACAGACCCCCGTCAGCAGGGCAGCTAGGACATCACTTGGCTAGCTTCAAGGATTTTAAATTGGTAGGACCTCCAGAGTTCCGAGGAACCTTGGACCCAATTGAAGCCCAGACATGGATAGAAGAGATGGAGAAAGTGTTTGAGGTCGCACGGGTGGCCGAAGCATAGAAGACGAGTTTTGCCACTTTCATGATGAAGGGCGAAGCTAACTATTGGTGGAAAGCCAATAAGGGACGAGTAGGTGAAGGACTTATTCCTTGGGAAAAATTTAAGGAGCTATTTCTCGAGAATTACTTCTCGAAGAATACGCAACAGGATATGGAGGTTAAGTTTCTGGAGCTAAAGCAAGGTAGTATGTCTGTCGCAGAGTACGCGGCAAAATTTAATGAGTTGGCCCGATTCGCTTCACATCAGGTTGACACGGAGGCCAGGAAGGCAAGGAGGTTTGAATTAGGACTAAAACCTTGGGTGCAGAAAGAAGTCGCAGTATTGAAGATTAAGAATTTCTCTGATCTATTGAAAAGGGCTATCATTGCAGAAGGAGGCAATGAAGCCATAGCACGATTTAAATAAGCAAAGAAGACCTGACATGAAGGACAGAAAGGGGGAAGCAGCGGAGGCAGCAACCCCAACAAGCATAAATGGACGGAGAGCCAATCCTCTGGAGGTAACAAGTTCGGGGGAGAGGCCAAGAAAAGTGTGAAGTGCAACAACTGTGGGAGGAATCACTCGGGGGAGTGCATGAAGGGAAAGAGTGTTTGTTATCGTTGTGGACAACAGGGGCCCGTGGCTCCTCAGTGTCCAAACAAACAAAAAGGAGGATGTTTCTCGTGTGGAGCCCCAGACCACCAAATCAAGGACTGGCTGAAGAAAAAGGGCGATACAGCTAGCAGCAACCGCAACAACAACAACAACGGACTGAGCATCGGAAGGCCAGCCAGTCAAGCCAACAGACCAACAGCACGTATATTTAACATGACCGTACAGGATGCGGTGGAGTCTAAGGACATGGTGTCAGGTATCATCCCAATCAACAATATAGATGCCTATGTGTTATTTGATTCAGATGTTACCTGCTCTTTTGTTTCCGAAGAATTTGCTAAACGGTTAGACTTTTCCCTTGAAAGATTAGAACACCCTATGAACGTAGAAGTAGCAAACAAGGAAATTATTCCCGTAGAATACATTCATAGGAACTGTTATACTGATTTGAAAGGATTTAAGCTCAATGTGGATTTGATACCGATTCGTTTGGGGGAGTTCGATGTAATCCTTGGAATGGATTAGTTATCGAATCACGGAGCAGTTATCGACTGTAAGAAGAAGTGTGTACACCTTAAGACTCCGAATAAGTCGAAGGTGGTATTTTATGGTAGTAAATCGCTGAGACAATCTCATTGTCTGACGATGATGCAAGCACAGAGATTGCTTAGGAAGGGTTGTATAGGTTATTTGGCTCACGTGGTTGATACTCGACAAGTCGAGGGTAAACTGGGTCAGATACCTATTGTAAGGGAATTCGTCGATGCCTTCCCAGACGAGATTTTGGGATTGCCACCGGATAGAGAGATTGAGTTTGTTATTAATTTGGCACCAGGGACAACACCAGTATACAAAGCGCCGTATCATATGGCACCGGTAGAGATGAAAGAACTGATGGCTCAATTGCAAGAGTTGTTAGATAAGGGATACATTCGATCGAGTGTATCACCGTGGGGAGCACCAGTTTTATTCATAAAGAAGAAAGATGGATCGCTAAGACTTTGTATCGACTACCGAGAGTTGAACAAAGTCACCATTAAGAACAAGTACCCGTTGCCTAGGATCGACGATTTGTTTGATCTGTTGAAGGGGGCCAAGTACTTTTCAAAGATTGACTTAAGGACCGGTTATCACCAACTAAAGGTGAGGGCGGAGGACATTCCAAAGACGGCATTCATAACTCGGTATGGACACTTTGAGTTTCTGGTAATGTCATTCGGATTGACGAACGTGCCAGCAGTATTTATGGACTTGATGAACTGAGTGTTCAAGCAGTATTTGGATAAGTTTGTTGTCGTGTTCATCGATGACATTCTGGTGTATTCAGAGACGGAGGAAGAACACGCTGAGCATCTTTGGATAGTGTTGGAGACATTAAGGAGGGAGAAGCTGTATGCAAAATTCTCCAAGTGTGAGTTTTGGTTGCAGTGAGTGCAGTTTTTGGGGCATATTATCGACAAGAATGGTGTTTCGGTGGATCCAGCAAAAGTAGAAGCGGTTATCAATTGGGAGCAGCCGAAGACGTCGATAAAAATCAGGAGTTTCTTAGGATTAGCGGGATACTATCGAAGATTCATCCATTATTTTTTGAAGGTAGCATCGCTGTTGACCAATCTTATAAGAAAGACGGTAAAATTTGTTTGGACGGAGAAGTGTGAAGAGAGTTTCCTAGAATTGAAGAAGAGGCTTAGTCAAGCACCTATGTTGGCTTTACCGGACAACATGGGAGGGTTTGTAGTGTATAGTGATGCGTCACACAAGGGTGGGTCTTGGCTGTGTACTGATGCAGCACGGCAGGGTCATTGCGTACGCTTCACGTCAGCTGAAAGATTATGAGAAGGGTTATCCGACTCATGACCTGGATTTAGCAGCAGTAGTTTTTGCCATGAAGATTTGGAGGCATTATTTGTATGGCAAAAAGTGTTAGATATATACGGATCACAAGAGTCTGAAGTATATCTTCATGCAGAAATAATTAAACATGAGGCAGCGCCGATGGCTAGAATTGATCAAAGATTATGATTGTGAGATTCTGTACCATCCAAGCAAAGCAAATGTAGTGGCAGATGACTTGAGTAGGAAAGGTAGAGAGAAGTTACTGAAGTTAACCATTCAAGAAGAATTGTTGAAACATTTCGAACGACTAGACTTGGAGGTTAAGTATCCGATGGAGACCAAAGAGAAATTATTTACAGTGACAGCAAGTCTGACTTTATTAGATAAGGTTAAAGAGGCACAAGAGATGGATGAAGATTGCAATAACATCAAGAAGCGATTAGCTGAAGGTGGTGAATTAAAATACAAGATTGATAGCACTGGATTGTTAAGATTTGAAGGACGAATTTGGGTACCGTTAGTACCAGAGCTAAGAGAAGAAATTTTTCAAGAAGCGCACAGTACGAGATACTTGATACACCCAGGAAGCACGAAAATGTACCAAGATTTGCGTCACCACTTCTGGTGGCCAAACATGAAGAGAGAGGTTGCGAAATGCGTAAGTAGATGTCTAACTTGTCAGAGGATCAAGGCAGAGCACCAACGACCAAGCGGGTTATTACAACCGTTGGAGATTCCAAAATGGAACTGGGAGCACATCATGATGGACTTTATGGTCAGACTTCCGGCAACGCAGAAAGGGCACGATGCCATATGGGTAATTGTAGATCGTCTTACCAAGTCGGCTCACTTTTTACCGATTAAAATTAAGTATAGTTTGGACCAGTTAGCCAAATTGTATGTTAAGGAAATTATCTCGAGACATGGAGTGCCGGTATCTATTGTATCGGATAGAGATCCACGATTTACGTCAAATTTTTGAAAGAGTCTTCAAGAAAGAATGGGGACACAACTACGAATGAGTACCGCGTATTATCCACAGACCGATGGACAAAGCGAGAGAACAATTCAAACACTTGAAGACATGCTCCGAGCTTGTGTGATGGACTTCAAGGGTAGTTGGGAGGATCACCTTCCATTAGTAGAGTTCGCGTACAACAATAGTTATCACGCTAGTATTGGAATGCCACCGTACGAAGCGTTATATGAGAGAAAGTGTCGAACACCGTTGTGTTGGGACGAAGTAGGTGAACATCGATTGTTGGGACCATAGTTGGTATAACAGACAGTAGAAATCATCAAGGTGATAAGAGCACGACTGGTAGCGGCTCAAGATCGCCAGAAGAAGTATGCGGACTTACATCGCAAGAAGAAAGATTTTTAATTAGGAAGCTATGCTTTTCTGAAAGTATCTCCCTGGAAAGGGAAGATTCATTTTGGGAAGAAGGGCAAGTTGAGCACTAGGTTCATAGGACCGTTCGAGATTCTAAGGCGAGTCGGTGAAGTGGCGTATGAGGTAGCATTACATCTTGAACTTGAGCACATTCACAACGTGTTTCTCATGTCAGTATTGCGGCCGTATAAACCGGACTACAAGCATGTTATCTCCTATGAACCGATCCAAGTAGAGAAAGACTTATCATACGAGGAAGTTCCTGTCTAAATACTAGATAGGAAGGAATAGAAGCTGAGAAATAAGATCATTCATTCCGTTAAGATTCTTTGGAGGAGTTACTAATAGTTTATTTAGATTAGTGAGCTAGCCCTAAGACTTTTATATCTGAGAATTGAAATAATTGTTATTAATTAAATATTCAATTTAATTGAATATAGTGAAAGGATTTAAACGTATTAATTAATTTCATTTATGAGTAATTAATCGATAATGTATGAATTTATTGTTATTAAGAATAAATAATATATTAATGAGTAACGGATTTAATAAATATAATGAGATCATATTTACTTGATTAATTGTTTTATACAAACATGTGTTAAGTAAACCTTTAATATATGGTAGTACAAGGTGACACATTAATATGTCTATATATTATATAAATAGACTATACAGTAAGCTTTATTGCATTCATGTGAGTTGCATAATAATATTGTTTATGTGACATGAAGTGTGTGGTTAAACATTCATGTATACCCTATTATCATGTAGTAACAGCAATAATTAATTGTGATCAATAATGATTTTATTAAGTTAATATGATTATAATAATAACAGTTATGGTAATAAATAATGAGCAATACACAATTGTATTATATTT
Organism: Panax stipuleanatus; assembly: GCA_020205555.1. Lineage (NCBI taxonomy): Eukaryota > Viridiplantae > Streptophyta > Magnoliopsida > Apiales > Araliaceae > Panax > Panax stipuleanatus. The sequence continues at coordinate 35,785,965 of CM035118.1, forward strand.
GGTGTTAATAGAAAATGTACATAGGACGTATGTATGTACACTACTTGATACATTATATCATTAGTTACTCATTTGAAATGACATTGTGACACTAGTTAAATGTATAACCTAAGTATACATGAGATGAAATATGTGTGTATTATTTAACCCAAGTATATTTATAATGTGTATAGATGTATATTTATAAGCTAAATGTTGAGCATACATAATATATACAAATACAAGTTGCTGAGTTTGGTTGTCCCATAATAAGAGCCCATTCTCTTCATTCTTCACACGTGAACCCACATGGCTACTACACTACTTTACTTCTCCTCAATTTCTTCACAAAGCTAGCTAATGATTTCAAGAAGTGTGGGATTCATGATGAAATCACCAACTATTCACCAACTCTCTCTTATCCATTGAACATTCTTGCAATCCTTTGATTTAATATGGAAGGTAATTGAGTTGTCTGGTATTTCAATTGCCTATATAAGAGCTCTTCTCCTTCTCATTTTGAATTTGTTGAGATTTCTTTAAGTATAGAATTGATAGAAAGAGAGATATCAGTGAGGGAGAAGTGGATATACAAATTATAGAGGTATAATTCCCACCATTTTCCATTCTTGTTCAAGAATGGCAATTTCTTGTTTATGCTATTTAGATGTTAATTGAATTATGAAGTATGCTTGTTAAGTGTGGTGTAAGTTAGTAAGCATGTTAGTTATATATTGTGACTGGTCTAGAATGATTTCATTAAGAATTTTTTGAGTTGGTTTGCAGTCACTGCCAAAGTAGCTTGTTCCTGGTCTGGCCACAAGCCTGCGCAGCTGCGCCAGTTTTGCACTTGCCAGCGGCGCAGCTGCGCCGAGCCCTGGACAGAGTTTTCTATTTTCTGCTATAAACTGTTATATGCTATCATGAAGTACCTTGTTAAAGCAAGTATGTGAACATGATTAAACTATAAATATTAGTACAATGACATGGTATAAGTATGTATTCCTTGATGCTACACATATATGTCATGGCCATGTTTTACGAAAGAAAAATATATGCCTTGTCACGAACATAACATGTGTGTTTTAAGATTTTGTAAACACAATAGTATGGTTTATATTGACCTGAAATGCATGTTTAAAGTGTTAGTCATACACTAGCATACTTGCTTTAATGATTCAAGAGGTTTTCAAGAAAAGAAACTTAAGAACTTTGAAAAATGAACTTGAACGAGGCTAGTATCTTTTAGATTCTGACCATATGAGGACGTTTATGTGGTTTAATTATGTGTTTCTAATGTATATGAAATATATATCAAGATACCTTGTGACCTTTATGAGCTTAGTGAAATTTTTAAAAGAGAACTTAAGATTTGAAAGTTAAATAACATCAAATACCATGTGAGTCATGTTGTGAGCATACAAGCATAAGTATTAAGATTTCATTATGCCTATAGACGTATTAACATGAACCTCATTTGTTTATATACAAATTTCACATATGCATGCTAAATCATAGAAAATGAACTTCAAGTATGAACTAGGTGATTAAAGTATATGTGTGTAGTATAGTCGAGCATACATATTAAGTATTGTTTAGCCTCGTTATAAGATAGTATGACCGGAGTAGCGAACCTTTGAAGTATGAACTTGTTTAACTTTAAGTTTACCGGCATGAAAACATATGACTTTGAATTAGATTAGGATGAGCATGCTAGATTCGAACTTAAGTTTATAAAACTTATAAGCATGTGTGTTGATTTATAATTTGAAGTGCTATGTGTTCAAGCTTATATTGATGCATAGTAACTAGATAATCTAAAGTTATTAAATCTAAGACATGAGTAGATTGACTTACGTGAACTATGTGCTAGAATTATATGATAAGTAGATGTTTGATTAGTGTAGACTCGTATTAGTTTACACATGCTAATTGGAATACTGACTTATTAATGTTAGGTTATTTCAAGGAGATTTAATTAAAGCTAGAACTTAATTGTAGCTGAGCAATCAGGCAAGTTCCCTGATTTACACTCCTTATTTGTGCAAGTATCCTATCCTTGTATTTAATTTATTCAAGGAACATTGTGAGCAAATTCTTTTGAACTCATTCTTGTATTATTATTTGCAAGTTCTATAACTTACACAAACTCTTTATTGTACAAGTTTCTGTTGGGTTTGTATGTAACGCGATCATGCAATCAAATCACATAAATGGGGCGGAAGCGTAAAAACTAGGTTTTCAAAATTTATACAAACCCATAACCATGATCATGCTTTGTGCTTGTTATCAATAACAGAAAAGAGAGAATATGGAATTATACCTTTGAAGATCTAAGCTTCCTCAGGTACAAGTTCTACTCCTTTGATTCCTTTGATTCCTCTGATAGTGGCTCCTTCCCTTGAATAATGTCAGCCACCCAAATGTTTGGCCTCTAACGGTGATCCACCAAGGAAGATGAAGAACTCAAGAAGATGGGTTATTGGCTTAACCCTTGTTTCTATCTCTATAGAATATGTGTACTCCCAACTCTTGGAAAATTTCACATCATCCTTATTTCTAATATAAGACTCTCTTATATAGATATTAGGTTAACCCTCCTAATCCAATTAGAATAGGGTTTTATTTATTTAATTAATTAAATACTTTTAATTAATTTATATCCTAATCTTTATTAGGATTGAGAGAGAGTACTGATATTATATTAATTCCTAAACTCCTTTAGAATTAAAATAATAATAATAATAATAATATTAATAAGACTCCTCTTATTAATTTATATTTAATATTTCTAAAATATTAAATAATAAACATTAAGCTATTTAATTTATTCTATCATCATAGATTAAATTAATTATACTTAATGCATTATTACTATCATGCCATTTTCTTCTTAAATAATTCTTCTTCCTTTTATGGTGTGACCCTTTAGGTTCTCCATATTAAACCGGTTGTGAATAAATCAATTAGAACAATTCTAATCTTATTTAAATAAACAAATTAAACTAATAATCTATTTAAATAAATAACATTTATTCTACAATAGGGATAAGCCTCCCTAGCGATCAACGACTTTCCAGATAATATAGATTTCAACATTAATCATAAAAGAACCTGTGAGTTAATAGTTACCGTACAATTCAATCCTTCCACCATACAATGTCCCAATTAAATATAAGACATGGATTTACTGTTAAGTCTTAATTTATTTAATCATATGTATTTCGATTAGAAAATGCACAACTCCATTAATGCAAATTAGAAACCTCTTTCTAATTTCATTCTACCTTGGCCAAGGATTCCTGGGTTGTCATTTAACGAATCACATAGGACATATCTCCCCTTTTACTAGAGGTGGTAGATTCTTTATTGATCATTCATTATCTCCATATGTAACTCATTACACCCAAGCATACCCTATATATGCCTTAAAAGGCCTTAAGGAATTAGTCAAAGTATAATTTGTTACATACAAGATACTATGATGATCTCAAGTCCAAGGATCACATGTACTACTATCACATTAGGAATTCCTATTGACAGGCGAGTAAAACTCCATTAGGTATTCCATAGCGAGTCACGTTCAGTGAACTTATTCTCCAATAAGCACCTACATACTTGCTTTAGTGTCTCCACACAAATGACCATGAGATCAGTCATCCTCATCCAATGAGCAAGCAACATATGTACCAATCTATCCGGATTTACTAATCCCCTTTTTAATAATCCCACGATTGGGAACTATTTTAGTTTTAAAGCTTTCTAAGAATTTAGATCTCATTAGCATGATCAACATCATGATTCTAAAAGCATTGCTTAAAACTATGGGTTATTTAAATATTATAAAAACAACACCATGTAGATAATTAAATGCCTTTAATAAATAAATATTTTATTAATAAATAAATAAGATTGTTTACAAAGTATGTGCTTTATCATCATACATGATTGGCTTGTATGCACACTACTATCAATCTCCCACTTGCACTAAAGCCAATCGCCATGGTATCTCATACCCAACTTCTCTAAGTGACGATCAAACTGCTGTTGTGTTAAAGCTTTAGTTAATGGATCTGCAATGTTGTCTTGAGAGTCTACACTCTCCTCTTTCAATTATTTCTTTAATCAAAGTGCCGCAACACATGTTTAGATTCAAGATGAGACTTAGGAACTATTCCTAGTTCTGTAATAAACTTTTCATCTAAAACAACAACTTGCAGCTTCACTTACAATTATATACTCTGCCTCTGTCACTGAATCAGCAACCGTTTGCTGCTTGTAACTCTTCCAACTCACTGCACCTCCGTTCAAGGTAAACACATACCCTGAAATAGATTTACAGTCATCTTGGTCTATTTAAAAACTTGAGTCCGTGAATCCCTCGAGTTTTAATTCAGACCCACCGTAGACAAGAAAAATATCTTTAGTCCTTCTCAAGTACTTTAGGATATTTTTCACTACCTTCCAGTGCTCTTCTCCTGGATTCGACTGGTATCTGCTTGTTACACTAAGTGCGTGAGCAACATCCGGTCTAGTACATATCATACCGTACATGATAGATCCTATTGCAGAAGCATAAGAGATCTTACTCATACGGTCTCTCTCCTCAGGTGTCTTTGGGGCCTGTTTCTTGGAGAGATTTATTCCATGGCTCATCGGCATGAGACCTCTTTTTGAATCTTCCATGCTAAACCTCTTTAGCATCGTATCAATGTACGTTCCTTGGGATAAGCCGAGCATCCTTTTAGATCTATCTCTATAGATCTTTATCCCCAAAATATAGGATGCTTCACCCAAGTCCTTCATGGAGAAGTTTTTAGATAACCAGATTTTAATGGATTGTAACATAGGAATGTCATTCCCTATCAGTAATATATCATTAACATATAATACAAGGAATGATACTGCGCTCCCACTAACCTTCTTGTATACACATGGTTCATCCTCGTTTTTGATAAAATTAAACTCTTTGATTGTCTCATCAAAACGAATGTTCCATCTACGAGAAGCTTGCTTCAACCCATAAATGGATCGTTGTAGCTTACAGACTTGATTTGTTCCAACTTTTGAAATAAATCCCTCTGGCTGTGTCATATACACATCCTCCTCAAGTTTCCCATTGAGGAAGGCCGTTTTCACGTCCATCTGCCAGATCTCATAGTCGTTATAAGCTGCAATCGCAAGCAAAATCCGAATGGACTTGAGCATAGCTACTGGTGAGAAGGTTTCATTATAGTCAACTCCTTGTCTTTGTTTGAAACCTTTTGCAACCAGTCGGGCCTTATAGGTCTCTACCTTTCCGTCTGCTCCAGTCTTTTTCTTAAAAACCCATTTACACCCAATAGGTTTAATACCTTCTGGTGGTGAAACCAAAGACCATACTTTGTTTTCATACATGGAGTCCATTTCAGATTTCATGGCTTCAAGCCATTTCCTTGAGTCTTTATTACTCATAGCCTGTTCGTAATTCAATGGATCATCATCATTCATGATGTGTACCTCATCGTCATCCTCTATAACGAATCCATGCCTCTCAGGTATCTTCGGTACTCTTCCAGATTTACTAACATGGTGTGGTACAGTAGGTTCTTCTACTTGGTTAGGTACCTGACTTTGGTCCGTGGTAACTTGTGGTTCTTGAACTTCTTCAAGATATATCTTACTCCCACTGACCCCTTCATGGATAAACTCTTTCTCCAAGAAGGTAGCATGTTTCGCAACAAACACCTTTTGATCAGTTGAATGATAGAAATAATACCCTACGGTTTCTTTAGGGTATCCCACAAATCTACACTTATCGGATTTAGTCTGTAGCTTATCATTTTCAAACTTTTTGACATAAGCTGGACAACCCCAAGTCTTAACATGCTTAAGATTTGGTTTCCTCCCTTTCCACATCTCATATGGAGTCTTTGGGGCGGATTTGGTAGGTACCTTGTTAAGTAGGTATGCAGCCGTTTCTAGGGCATATCCCCAGAAGGAAATTGGAAGGTCGGTAAAACTCATCATGGATCGAACCATGTTCAACAGTGTTCGATTTCTCCTTTCAGATACTCCATTTAACTGTGGTGTACCTGGAGGAGCCCATTGTGAGATTATACCATTTTCTCTGAGACAATTGAGAAACTCACTGCTTAAGTATTCTCCACCTCGATCTGATCGAAGTATCTTAATACTCTTGCCCGTTTGTTTCTCTACTTCACTTCTGAACTCTTTGAACTTTTCAAATGATTATGATTTGTATTTCATTACATACACATATCCAAATCTTGAGTGATCATCAGTGAAAGTAATAAAATAAGAATACCCACCCCGTGCACTTATTGTCATAGGTCCACAAACGTCTGTGTGAATCAATGCCAACAACTCTGTAACTCTCTCCCCTTTTCCATTAAAAGGAGATTTAGTCATTTTACCCATGAGACAAGATTCACAAGTTGGATATGATTCATAATCAGATAGCTCGAGGAGCCCATCTTTATGCAACTTGGATAATCTCGTTTCATTGATATGACCGAGTCTACAGTGCCACATATAGGTATAATTAATATCATCTCTTTTCCTTTTCTTAATTTGTTCAATTTGAAATATATTTTCTTGCAAGTCAAGTGTATAAAGTCCATTTCGCAAATTTCCAATACCATATAAAACATCGTCTTTATAAATAGAACAACCATTGTTCTTTATAATAACGTCAAAACCTTCCATATCCAATACAGAAATTGAAATAATGTTTTTAATAATATTCGGAACATAATAACAATTATTAAGATAAATGGATTTGCCCGAAGGCATTGCTAAACAATAAGTTCCTACAGCTAATGCAGCAACCTTTGCTCCATTCCCTACTCGTAGGATCACCTCATCATTGTTCAGCTTTCTACTTCTGACCAGTCCCTTCACATTATTTCATATGTGAGAACCACAGCCGGTATCCAATACCCAAGTAGAATTTTGACTTTCTAAAAAATAATTTCAATCATGAACAAACCTTGATTGAAAGTCGAAGCTTCTCCAAGCTTCTTCTCTGCTAGAAACTTCTTGCAGTTCCTCTTCCAATGTCCCTGCTCATTGCAATGAAAGCACATTCCTTTAGCTGGTTCAGGTTTCTTTTGCTTCTTTTCTTTCCCTTTTCCCTTAGCCTTCTTAGATTTCTTCTTTTCAGAAGACACCTTAGGCCTCTTCCTTTTATTGGAAGAATCCACCATCAAGACATGGTTCTTCTTGGATGAGAAGTGACCTTCTGCAGTTTTTAGCATGTTAAGCAGCTCAGGTAAGCTGACATCTAGCTTATTCATGTGAAAATTAACCACAAACTGCGAGAAGGTCTCAGGGAGTGACTGCAAGACCAAGTCTTGACTCAACTCCCCATCCATGACGAACCCAAGATGTCCAAGGCGTTCAATCAAATTGATTACCTACAGAACTTGAGTCTCGACGGTAGTGCCCTCGGTCATCCGAGATCGGAAGAGCTCCTTAGATATCTCATATCTAGCAGTCCTACTCTGTTCACCATACAACTCCTTGAGGTGAAGCAGCGTAGCAGGAGCATCCATTTTTTCGTGCTGACGCTGAAGCTCGTTATTCATGGATGCGAGCATGATGCATTGAGCCACAGATGCATCATCTTGCCACTTATTGAAAGTGGCAATCTCTTCCTCAGAGGCTGTTTCTGAAACAGATTTAGGGATAGTGGAATTTAGGACATAAGAAATCTTTTCAGCAGTGAGAACAATTCTCAGATTTCTTAGCCAGTCCTCATAATTCGGGCCGGTAAGCTTATTTGCATCAAGTATGCTTCGTAGTGAGATTAGTGATTTTGACATTTTTTAAAATTCTGCATGTGAAAAGACAACATTTTAGTAAACATTCATTTTATTAACTTTGCATACCAAAATAAATTTAGGTCTTTATTTTAAATTGGTATCTCCCACTATTTTCATCAAACTATATTACCCTCACTCATATAGTTCGGCAACATCTAATTAAAGATTTGCTAGTGAGATTAAGGATCCCATTTCAAATGTATATAACCTTGTGGATAGCACAACAAACGATATACAAATAAATAGGTAGACAACTCTTGTCAATTACATCACCATGTAACTCCTTTTATTTTGCCTCTTAAATCATAATGGTCATGTGTGTGCACATCCGAACTAAAATGATTTAAGTTAAGTCCAGCCTAGCACTTCTATAAATTCAAAAAAGAAAAATTTTCGTCCTTGTGGATAGCACAACAAGACTAGATCGTTCAATTTTCTTAATAAGCATCAAATGTGATTAATTAACATCTTAAATATTCAATACTCGCCTTGTGGATAGCACAACAAACTCATATTAAATATTTAATACTCTATTAACTAATCATGCTAGAAGGCGACGTTCGATATTCCAAATATCATTTGAACGCTTCAGACTTAATATTATTTCTTTGAGGGGTTTGTTATTATTTGTCTCATCTTTTTAAGCGCGCATGCACATATATATATAAAATACGCGTCATTTTATTAAACATGCGAAGCATGTTTGTATAAAATATAATATATATAATATTTAGCATGCAATATAGAATACTATATTCTACCCGGATTGATTATGGACTTTTATTCTAGTTTGGTTCACTAGAGCCACCAAGTGAACCAAAAGGTCAAACCTAGGAGTGCAAGAATTTAAATTTTAAATGTAACTATTACATTTAAACCCGGGCTCCATACAAACGGGTCTTCACGCGCTCCTCGCTCCTTGGTCTCCAATTTCTTCAAAATAATTCTAACTATCTCTATTACATTAACTATTTAAAATTAAATAGAAATCTTGATCAGCAGTCAAGGGGAAGTACATAGAAAGGAGATAGAATTTACATCGAGAATAAAACAAGAGAAGACGAGGTACGCAGACCCCATTTTATAAAACCCATTCATTCAAGCATTCAACCAAAATAAAATCCAATCACATTGGTCATAGTCCATAATCAACCCCATTTATTATCATACACATCAACATATGCATCAATAAATATCCATTCAACTCATGAATAACAATGCTATTCCATATATGGATCGATGTTATTTAATGGACAAAAGTTTTGCTAAATTTTATTTTTGAAACAAAATAAACTCTTTTATTTTAATCAAAAATAAATCCAAATTAAACTCCTTTAATTTTAGCATTCTGAAATCATATTTCAGATAAAATAAACTTCTTTATTTTAAAACTTTATCAATTAAATAAACAGTTTACTTAATTAATTAAAATCAATTTTCAGGGTCTGTCCAGGTACCGGCGCAGCTGCGACAGTAATGAACAGGGTAGCTGCGCAGCTGCGCAGGTAGAGGGAAGCAGCAGTTTTTGCAGACCGGCGCAGCTGCGCCTGTAATGAACTGGGCAGCTGCGCAGCTGCGCCGTTCGCCGCAGAAACTTGCAGAAAACGATTTTTGTCCGGAAAAACGATCCAATTCTCACATCAATTCATACATGGAATTATAAAATTGATAATTAGCACAAAGTTAGGCTCTGATACCACTGTTGGGTTTGTATGTAACGCAATCATGCAATCAAATCACATAAATGGGGCGGAAGCGTAAAAACTAGGTTTTCAAAATTTATACAAACCCATAACCATGATCATGCTTTGTGCTTGTTATCAATAACAGAAAAGAGAGAACATGGAATTATACCTTTGAAGATCTAAGCTTCCTCAGGTACAAGTTCTACTCCTTTGATTCCTTTGATTCCTCTGATAGTGGCTCCTTCCCTTGAATAATGTCAGCCACCCAAATGTTTGGCCTCTAACAGTGATCCACCAAGGAAGATGAAGAACTCAAGAAGATGGGTTATTGGCTTAACCCTTGTTTCTATCTCTATAGAATATGTGTACTCCCAACTCTTGGAAAATTTCACATCATCCTTATTTCTAATATAAGACTCTCTTATATAGATATTAGGTTAACCCTCCTAATCCAATTAGAATAGGGTTTTATTTATTTAATTAATTAAATACTTTTAATTAATTTATATCCTAATCTTTATTAGGATTGAGAGAGAGTACTGATATTATATTAATTCCTAAACTCCTTTCGAATTAAAATAATAATAATAATAATAATATTAATAAGACTCCTCTTATTAATTTATATTTAATATTTCTAAAATATTAAATAATAAACATTAAGCTATTTAATTTATTCTATCATCATAGATTAAATTAATTATACTTAATGCATTATTACTATCATGCCATTTTCTTCTTAAATAATTCTTTTTCCTTTTATGGTGTGACCCTTTAGGTTCTCCATATTAAACCGGTTGTGAATAAATCAATTAGAACAATTCTAATCTTATTTAAATAAACAAATTAAACTAATAATCTATTTAAATAAATAACATTTATTCTACAATAGGGATAAGCCTCCCTAGCGATCAATGACTTTCCAGATAATATAGATTTCAACATTAATCATAAAAGAACCTGTGAGTTAATAGTTACCGTACAATTCAATCCTTCCACCATACAATGTCCCAATTAAATATAAGACATGGATTTACTGTCAAGTCTTAATTTATTTAATCATATGTATTTCGATTAGAAAATGCACAACTCCATTAATGCAAATTAGAAACCTCTTTCTAATTTCATTCTACCTTGGCCAAGGATTCCTGGGTTGTCATTTAACGAATCACATAGGACATATCTCCTCTTTTACTAGAGGTGGTAGATTCTTTATTGATCATTCATTATCTCCATATGTAACTCATTACACCCAAGCATACCCTATATATGCCTTAAAAGGCCTTAAGGAATTAGTCAAAGTATAATTTGTTACATACAAGATACTATGATGATCTCAAGTCCAAGGATCACATGTACTACTATCACATTAGGAATTCCTATTGACAGGCGAGTAAAACTCCATTAGGTATTCCATAGCGAGTCACGTTCAGTGAACTTATTCTCCAATAAGCACCTACATACTTGCTTTAGTGTCTCCACACAAATGACCATGAGATCAGTCATCCTCATCCAATGAGCAAGCAACATATGTACCAATCTATCCGGATTTACTAATCCCCTTTTTAGTAATCCCACGATTGGGAACTATTTTAGTTTTAAAGCTTTCTAAGAATTTAGATCTCATTAGCATGATCAACATCATGATTCTAAAAGCATTGCTTAAAACTATGGGTTATTTACATATTATAAAAACAGCACCATGTAGATAATTAAATGCCTTTAATAAATAAATATTTTATTAATAAATAAATAAGATTGTTTACAAAGTATGTGTTTTATCATCATACATGATTGGCTTGTATGCACACTACTATCAGTTTCATATCCTTCTCATATTGTCTTGAGCAGGATTATTGTTGAATTAAAAAGTGTTAATTTAAGCTTGAACTTTATTTCCAAGCATGCTAATAGGTGGTTTAATTACTTTACAATTATTTCACATCGATATTATTGATATTCACACTTGGTGCACTTGAGTTCTTACAGTCTTGGACTTGTACCTTATTTAAAGTTCTATAATTCTTGAACTGTGTCAGATAGAGTCTGAACCCTTGTTCGGTCAGACAATTGTATGAAGTTTTATAAAAGCTATCTAGACCAATTGATGGTATTGTCTCTTAGACTGAATAGAACACCCCTTATATATAGGGGAGTACTCCAGGTATCTAGTATAAAGATTCAAACAGTAGAGTTAAATGTTATGCATATACATAGCGTACGCGAGGCTGATCCCCTCAAGTACTTATTCTGTAGCCAGTAACCAAAGGGTCAATCAGCTATTGATTCCATTGGAGTTTTATAGTTCGAAGTCTACTTGACTATCAGTTATTCTAAAAGTAATCATTATTCTTGCTTTCGATATTCATATTGTTGAATTCATTGTCAAATATTTTCTATTCATCATGATATATCCTTTATTGTTGTATTTAAACTTGCTGAGCAAACTTGTTGCTCATTCTTGCTATATCATGACTTCTATTGCAGTTAAGCCCGAGACTTCAGGGAAGGACAAGGGTAAAGGAAAGATGTAGGAATAGTTTGCAAGGAGCAGACTTTTCTTTATGATTAGTTTAATTACTGTTATGTAATATGAACCCTAATGATTATTCTAGGGTACGTTTGTATGTTGTATTAAGGTTATCGAATCTCAGGACTAGTAACACCTTTTGAATGAACGACATACGCTTATTATATTTCGCATTTTGTTATTATATGTTATTTAGAGGTGGATATTTGTATTGTATCGTGACGACCGAATCGGGGTTAGAGAACCCGGATTTGGGGGTGTCATAGGCTCATTCCCGATGCTATGTTGGAGTTGTCGCCAACGGTTTGTCATGTCAGATGGTCTGACCCTCGCTGAAATAGTTCTCAATGGCTTTCATCATCGGCTCCTTCCCGATGCTTTGCTGGAGTTATCACCAATGGCTTGCAATGTCAGATATTTCGACCCTCGCTGAAGTGGTTTTCAACAGCTTTCATCACCGGCTCGTTCCCAAAGCTTCGCTGGAGTTGTTGCCAATGGCTTGCAATGTCAGATATTTCTACCCTCGCTCAAGTGGTTTTCAATGGCTTTCATCACTGGCTCGTTCCCGATGCTTCGCTGGAGTTGTCGCCAACGGCTTGCAATGTCAAATATTTCGACCCTCGCTAAAGTGATTTTCAACCGCTTTCATCACCGGTTCGTTCCCGATACTTCGCTGGAATTGTTACCAACGGCTTACAGTGTTAGACCAGATCGATCTCGACATGGTCATATCTTTCTGATAAGTCACACCCTTGGACTAATCTGGACACTTTGACGCATTCAAAACCTGCTGTCTGTTGGTCCGATTAGATGACACAATTAACGCGCAAGTATACGCGGTCAACAAGTAATAAAGAGTGAGTAAAGATATCGTTCTCACGAGGAATTAACAGATAAAAGGTCGCCAAAGCACTAGCACATAATCATTTCAGTCTTATTTAAATGGGTGGTAAACAGAAAGAATTAAAACTACTTTAAACTAGGAAAGGAAGTAAACTTAAACTAATTAATCATAGAGTAAAATCAGATAATGAAGATAAGAGATTCCAATTTCCCCTAATGATTCGTCTAAGTCGACACACTTCCAATTAGGTCAAATTAATCATTACAGTTGTTAGTCGAGAACACGAAGGTAAGAGAAGGCCATCTTTCGATGCACCTAATCCATATCACGTGCAATTCACAGATGATAGAACGCACGTGAACACCCACATTATCTAAACCCCTATATGTCTATGGTGTTTGCAAATAAATAGGGTTTAAGGTCAAGTCCTCTATTGACTACGAGAGGCGCTTCGGTATATGTCTATCCTAAGCACAAATCTACTACGATTAGATCTAAACCCACACTTTGTCTTTCAATCCCATGTGGGTTATCACAGTAATTGGTCATGACTCAATTAAGCAATGAAAGCATATATCGCAATAGACAAACACATAGTAATCAAATAAGACCATCATGGAAGGAATATCAAATTAAACTACTCATTAGGTTCCATTGAAACCTCAAAATATGATTTAAGTCATAGACAACTCGAATATATTATCCACAAGTAGATTATACATTATCCAAATACAAATTGAATACAAGGAGAGTGAAGAGATAGAAATTGCAAATCTTTGTTCTTTCTCCAAGTGTGGATCTTTAATGTCAGTCTCTTGCTTCAATCTTCTTCTCTAATCTAACCCTAGAATCTAACTAACTAACTAAACTAGCACTAATCTACTCTCTAATCTACTCCTAATATAGACTAAACAAGATGTAAAGGAAGAAAAGAGAGGAACTAGGGCTTAGGGCAAATATATGATGCCCTTTTTTTGCCACAAACGAGCCCCCCTTATATCCCAATCAAAAGCCAAGTCCCGTTCAATTGAAAAGTCAAGTTTGGCACAGCTGGGGACTGGCGCGGCCGCGCCCAAAATACCCTAGAAATCCTCGCGCCCGCGCCAAGGATTTTCTGCTGCAGAGTCCTCTGGTAAAACGGACATAACTTTTGATCGGGGAGGAGTTACGAGGCCTGCGACCTGTCAAATCGAAGATATTGAATAGCTCTACAACTTTTATTCTTTGAGCATTGAGAAATAATGGATGTATAAAGGCTGAAATTGAGCTCCAAGTGACAGCTGTGCATGAAAACTCAAAACCGTGAGGTTTGACGTCCGTTGGTATACGGGGCATAACTCTCGCCTTCGAACTCCGATTTGGATGATTCAAGATGTTCCGAAAAGTTTATAAGATGCTCTACAATATGAACCAAGTTCCAATCTAAGAACATGAAATGAACGTGAACCACCCAAACGATGTCCGGATTGCACTTTCTTCCCATTTTTACTTCAAAGGCCATTCTTGCTCCTTTTGGTCTCTAGACTCGTGGCATCACCTTCATTGCTTCCACACCCATGCTATCTTCATGCTTTAAGCCCATTTCAGTGCTTTGTCCCATTTAAGCATTATTTTGCCCTTTTAAGCTCAATTTGGCACCCGAAGAGTTTCTAAACCTGAAAATCACAAAACAAAGCAAAAACACATAAAAGGCACAATGATACTTGAGTTTAAGCAATAGAATGAGTTGGTTACTATCCGAATAAGTGGTCATAAAATCCACTTATCAAATACCCCCAAACTTAAACGTTGCTTGCCCTCAAGTAACCAAAACAAAACTAAACAAAAGATGCAATGCAGTATCTACAATGTATGCAACCTACGCTATCATGAATGCGAATCCAAGTTCCCAGCCAGCATTGAACTTTCAAAGCAATGCCTCAGAAAACCACGAGATGGTCAAAATAGATAAGCTACCCAAAACAAGACCATAAGGCATATTCTGCAAATCCAAAACTGTCAGCACTGATGTATTGTGCGTTGTGTGCCTGACAACCATTAAACATGCTTTGAACAAATATATCACATACTATGCTTCTTAGGGGAAAAACAAGCTTCAACTTAAGAAAAGCAGTAAATCATATAAGTTCTAACCAAGACCATGTATTACTAAAGTTAAGAGTCAACAGGGGGGTGTTCATTAAGCTTTTATTACTCACGAGGGCGTATTCGCACTTTCCCGTGTACACAATCGACTATGTAATGCCTAGTCCTCTTAGGCTTTTCAATGATACCCATGTAGCAAGCTTTCGACCAACGACTCCCAGACCAGACGGCCTTAGGGCGCTGGGTGCAGAGACACCCCGAGGGCTTACTTGTTCGAATATCAAAGGCCACAAAACTCGACGTAGCCGAAGTGTTTATTATATTTTTTTCCTTTTTCAATGCAATTTCTTTTGTTTTCTTTTTCTTTTTCTTTTCCTGCAAGGGAGTGCGTCTTACGCTCCATCTCCCCGCATAAATCATGCATGTCCCCTGTTTCCCCCAAACTTAAGCTTTTAACAGTCTAGTTATTATTATATGCGAACTGAAACTCTTTTATTAAAACATAGTGTTTCCACCAGAAGACAAGTATGTAAACATTTAAACTTAGCATATCATGGTGTTTACTCTATCGTGCTTACTGGTTACACAGTATCTGACAGGTAAGGATTTACATATATGACCATGAAATCAGGCTTAAGTCTCAAATCAGTTCAACAATCAAGTGATTTCAGTTTCTTCACAGACAACATACATAACTAACCAACTGAAAACTGGATTCATGCAGTATGCTCTAACACAGAATGCAAAAACAAAAGAAAATTTTTAAAATTTTCACAAATTTTAACTATTTACAACCTACATGCACTAAATAAACAAACACAATATGCAATATGAATGCAACTACCCTATATGCAAAATAAAGCCAATACCCCCAAACTTAAACTAGTCCATGTCCTCATTGAAGGTAAAGGTAAAAAGAAACTCCCCTATTTGGCTTCTGATGCTGCATGAAATGAAATGGCGCCCTCTCAGAAGTTTCCCCGCCTCTCTCTGCTCTGGCAAAATAAACACGCTCAACACTGTACTCAACGAACCAACCTAACTCCATAGCAATCTTGCTCTGCTAGAGATCCCACACTCAATATCTCAATTGATCAGGTTGAGAGGTTGAGAGGATGAGGTGGATGAGAATTGGTACTTTGGATTGAGGAGGTAGGAGGTTTTCAAAACTAAGGCTTGTAGTGGGGGGGAATTGCATAAAATGGAAGAGATGGGGGATTGCATTAAGGAACTGAGGGTTTGGGATTATAGGGACTGAGGCTTGGGGGCTGTTAATAATTGACATGAAGTGGTACCCCCCAAAATCTGTAGGATTTTTCCCAAGATAGGCCCAATTTATGTGTGGCGCGGCTGCGCGTGGTAATGCCTTGGATTGGGCGCGGCCGCACGGACCATCAGATTTTGTTGCTGCAGATTTTTGGCATGAACTGAGGTTGGCTTTTGCTTTTCATTCATTCCGAGCAGCCTTTGACCTAAAATACGCAGACAATACTTATTAAGCCCTCCTAGACTAACAAAAGTATATAAAATCTATTTACATCAAGAGAATGAACATGGAAAGATATATGCATTTATATTCCCAAAAATTCTCTAAAGGCGTATACGCAATGTGCAAGTGTATCAAAATATGTGCCATAAGCTTCATGGTCCCAAAAAGATATGCACTAATGCCTAAGTTCAAAAATGTAGGCATGGAACTCCTAATCTACGAGCATTCAGAAATTTTAAACTAAATACTAAACTAATAAGAATTAAACAAGGGGGAGGGAAGTATGATAGAAAGCAGGAAATGGAGAATTAAACAAGGAGGGAGAAAGAAAAATGATGGGGTGCCTCCCATCGAGCGCTTGATTTATAGTCCTCTAGCTGGACTGTGTCTGACCACTGCTATCCGACTCCCCGACGATATTGGAGAACCCCTCCATCCATCAGGAATTGCTATATATTTTTGGAGGCTTCCCAATAGAGGAGGACTTGAATTTAAACTACCTAGCATCAGATATGTATATGAATTCCCCGGACAAAAGGTCAGGGAGCTAGACACAGGTTTCGTTGTGTAGGTGAAATGATCGGGGCATGGAGGTATAGACCACACAACGGACTCTTCTTCTATTCTCTTCTCTTCTGACCACCATGGTTTGAAGCTCACGGACTCTCTCATGTCATAGAGATCCGTATCTATAATGTGGCTACCAAGGGGGCAAGGGTGTGCAAACTTGACTGGCTTGTTCCACTCAGGCGGAGGATGCTCTTGGGGTATTGTCACTGTTGGTTCACATTCATACTCCACAGCCCCAATTGGCTCCTCGATATCCATTACCTTTTGCTCATCCAGTTCCAAGTGCACCTTAGGCTCTTCATCAGTATCTGCATCCATCTCATAGCACCAATCTTTTTGAGGGTCATAACTCATGGTTTCAGTCATTGGAGGCACAAAATCTTGCACTGTTGTCTCTTGTTCACATACCTCCTCCTTCCTTAATGCCGTGCTAATCTGCTC
Organism: Panax stipuleanatus; assembly: GCA_020205555.1. Classification (NCBI taxonomy): domain Eukaryota; kingdom Viridiplantae; phylum Streptophyta; class Magnoliopsida; order Apiales; family Araliaceae; genus Panax; species Panax stipuleanatus. The sequence continues at coordinate 35,803,414 of CM035118.1, forward strand.
CACCCAAATCTGAAGATCCTCAATCGATTGCTCTTGCTCAATCAAGGTCTCCTCTGTCGATGCTATGGAATTCCCCCACATAATTTCCAATCCTTCCTTTTCTGTTTCAGCCTCGGGCTCCATGTACTGATGCTTATTGGTAGGAGTGTTGTGGATTAGGGCCATTTAATTCTGGAAGTTCTGGCTTGATTGCTCTTGGCTCCTAAGCCTCTCCTCTTGGCTTTCTAAGCTCCTATACATGAATTCCAATGGAGACTGTTCTCCTAGTAAACATGGGGATTGATATGGGGGTTCTGGTGCATAAGTTGGACTTGGCTCATATTGTTCTTGATAGCTCACAGTATGGTTTTGCATCCCTTGTTCATCCTCTATCATCAAGGCCTTGCTAATCTACTCTGCCCAGTTCTGAATACTCTTGAATGACTTCTGTTGCTCATTCAAGATGTCCTTTAGTGATTCTATGCCACTTCCTTCCTCCAAGCTTGCATTTTCTACGTCACCCTCAAAATTGTGTTGAGGCTCATAAACTGGAGTCTGGAAGGTGCATTCTGGGGTGAATGCGGGATTTGGATCCCAGTGTTGGTCTTGATAGTAGTCTGATGAAGGGTTTAGGTGATACCCCCAATCTTGTTGATAAGTGGGATAAGGTTCGGTGTAGGAATAACCACCCCCATACTGCTCCTGTCCATAACTGATAGGCTTCTGATGGCTTGCGTTGCTCCGAGCACCGTAGTCATTGGTCACTGCCGTCTCTCGATTCTACTAAGTTGAGACAGTATCCAGCTTCCTCGAGAGAACCTCTAGCTGTGCTGAAAGTGTTGCAATTGGGTTGACGCCATCAGTGTATGCTTTCCTTGGTTGCTCTTGCCTTGTACCATTCCATGGATAGAAATTTAAGTCCATTGTACCTGAAAAGAGAATATGAGAAGAGAATTAAACAAAAATAAAAATAAAATATTTAAAGTAAGACTAATTTGATTTAAACTAATGTTGGCAAACAGTTATCCAAATAATTCCCTGGCAACGGCGCCAAAAACTTGTTGGTCCGATTAGATGACACAATTAACGCGCAAGTATACGGGGTCAACAAGTAATAAAGAGTGAGTAAAGATATCGTTCCCATGAGGAATTAATAGATAAAAGGTCGCCAAAGCACTAGCACATAATTATTTCAGTCTTATTTAAACGGGTGGTAAAGAGAAAGAATTAAAACTACTTTAAACTAGGCAAGGAAGTAAACTTAAACTAATTAATCCTAGAGTAAAATCAGATAATGAAGATAAGAGATTCCAATTTCCCCTAATGATTCATCTAAGTTGACACACTTCCAATTAGGTCAAGTTAATCATTACAGTTGTTAGCCGAGAATACAAAGGTAAGAGAAGGCCATCTTTCGATGCACCTAATCCATATCACGTGCAATCCACAGATGATAGAATGCACGTGAACATCCACATTATCTAAACCCCTATATATCTATGGTGTTTACAAATAAATAGGGTTTAAGGTCAAGTCCTCTATTGACTACGAGCGGCGCTTTGGTATATGTCTATCCTAAGCACAAATCATACATCCAACGTCATGTGAACGTACAATCGCCCGCTACTACGATTAGATATAAACCCACACTTTGTCTTTCAATCCCATGTGGGTTATCACAGTAATTGGTCATGACTCAATTAAGCATTAAAAGCATACATCGCAATAGACAAACACATAGTAATCAAATAAGACCATCACGGAAGGAATATCAAATTAAACTACTCATTAGGTTCCATTGAAACCTCAAAATATGATTTAAGTCATAGACAACTCGAATATATTATCCACAAGTAGATTATACATTATCCAAATACAAATTAAATACAAGGAGAGTGAAGAGATAGAAATTACAAATCTTTGTTCTTTCTCCAAGTGTGGATCTTCAATGTCAATCTCTTGCTTCAATCTTCTTCTCTAATCTAACCCTAGAATCTAACTAACTAACTAAACTAGCACTAATCTACTCTCTAATCTACTCCTAATCTAGACTAAACAAGATGTAAAGGAAGAAAAGAGAGGAACTAGGGCTTAGGACAAATATATGATGCCCTTTATTGCCACAAACGAGCCCCCTTATATCCCAATAAAAAGCCAAGTCCCGTTCAATTGAAAAGTCAAGTCTGGCACAGCTGGGGACTGGCGCGGCCGCCCCAAAATACCCTAGAAATCCGCCCGCCCGCGCCAAGGATTTTCTGCTGCAGAGTCCTCTGGTAAAACGGCCATAACCTTTGATCCGGGAGGAGTTACGAGGCCTGCCACCTGTCAAATCGAAGATATCGAAGAGCTCTACAACTTTCATTCTTTGAGCATTGAGAAATAATGGATGGATAAAGGCTGAAATTGAGCTCCAAGTGACAGCTGTGCATGAAAACTCAAAATCATGAGGTTTGACGTCCGTTGGTATACGGGGCATAACTCTCGCCTCCGAACTCTGATTTGGATGATTCAAGATGTTCCGAAAAGTTTATAAGATGCTCTAAAATATGAACCAAGTTCCAATCCAGGAACATAAAATGAACGTGAATCACCCAAACGATGTCCGGATTGCACTTCCTTCCCATTTTTGCTTCAAAGGCCATTCTTGCTCCTTTTGGCCTCTAGACTCGTGGCATCACCTTCATTGCTTCCTCACCCATGCTATCTTTATGATTTAAGCCCATTTCAGTGCTTTGTCCCATTTAAGCGTTCTTTTGCCCTTTTAAGCTCAATTTGCACCCGGAGAGTTTTTAAACCTGAAAATCACAAAACAAAGCAAAAACACATAAAAGGCACAATGATACTTGAGTTTAAGTAACAGAATGAGTTGGTTACTATCCGAATAAGTGGTCATGAAATCCACTTATCACTGTCCCCAACGTCGGACCTTCCTGATGCTAAGACAGAGGCAGTTTTCAACAGTTTTTCAGCAGTTTTTCGTCATCGGTACTCAGAATACCCCATCAGGGCTTCTACCAATGGCTTACAAGAAATTCCTTTCTTCCCCATAACTTGACGCTTAAAACCAGGGTTTCAGGCCATTCCGCTCAATCGCGTAGCAGTTTTTTCCTGATTTGACTTTTCAGCTTCTGTAAATTCCGCTTTGCCTTCAATCGAACCAAATCAGAGGGGGTGGGATCCACCTTAGGGAGCCGCAGTTCCACTTGTGGCTATCGCAGGTGGAGTTGCTACTCCCTATGAGTATAGTTTAGGCTCCCGTGGCTATTAAAATTCATTTTCAATTTTGAACTATAAGGAAAATCCAAAATTTCTTCTTCAGATCTACTGAGTTCAAACTGCTTTTTTTGAATTTCGTCACCGTACAAATGTTCTGCATATCTCTGGTAACGTTTACATCCTTTCTTTTCAAGTTTTGATCGTTAGAATGTTAGACTTCATATAGTATGCTTCTAAACACAATATAGCGAATAGGCGTGCCTATATGACTTAATAAAAATTTTCACACTTAGTAAACATGCATGTTTTACTACGCTGAATATTTTGATGTAAAAAATTTAAATTTCTGAGACAGTCATTTGACGCCTTTTTTGGCCAGTTTACTCATCCTATTTGAGGGCAAATGAGCCTGGATTTTCAACTAAAAATACACACGGTAATTTAGCTGCCATGGGGAGTTTAATTTTGAATTTTTTTCATATATATGAACTGTTCATATTTTTAGATAGGTGTGCTACTAATGGCCACCTAGTCATGCCTATGTGTATGCGGACTATCCATTTTACAAAGGAGACTCTGGCGAATTTTTTTTAAAATCCTGAGTATTTAATGAACATGCAATTTTAACTCTATTGGGGATTTTCTATTAACCAATGCATGCTTTAGGACTTAAAAGATGCATAAAGCAATGTTTTAATTTGATAAGTCACAAGTTTAAGGCTTACCTCTCCCTTTCTGAGGTGATTTGGAGACTTTGTCTAGGTTATAGAACCAGATAGACCCGGTAGTCCTAGCAGGGTTACTTCAGGTGTGAGGCAGAGGCGAGCTTCTAATGTTCCTCAGTCTCGTCCAGCCCGACCGCCTCTTCGGTTGGTTGAGTCTGTGATTTGTTCGATCTGGGCTGAGATATCGGATAATGTGGACGACGAGGATGTTCCATTTGTGGATCCTGCCCCAACTCATGCTCCATGTAGAGAGCTCCCAACCATCACTGTGCCAATTTCAGAGCTGCTGGGCAATTTGAGCCGCCATCCATCGATATGCCTTCACGCCAATGAGGTGACTGTAGTTTTTATTCTGGATTTTTCTTTCTTTTGCCATTTTAGGGCACAGGTTTAATCTGGAATTGCTATTTAATGCATATTCCCTACTTCACTTAGCCCAGGGGGAACTGGTTCATCGTCCACTCTTTATACCATACTCTACATCCGGAGTATCAGGCCATCGTCAACACTTGGGGTTTCGAGGCCTTTTTTTCTATTCCCCCCCCCCTTCGTCATTGACCCTGGGGTTATCTGAGGACTTTGCCTGAGCGCTGGTTTCACTAGACCCAATATCTCCATCTGTTGGACTGTGAGGTGAAGATGACACCGATGGACTGGCGGTTCATCACCGGGATAGAGTTTGCAAGGGAGTCAGTGCCGTTGGTGTCTGACATTTCACTTGCTGCAGCTCGCTCCCTTTTGGGGGGTTCCTGCGACAGCCATCACGGGTCGGACTGTTCGTTCTGGTCCCTTGAGTGTAGATGCCCAGAGCGGGGCTTTGACTAAGCCTCTGCCTGATGACCAGAGGGTTAGAGATTGCATTCTTCGATGACTGTTCTTGGTGATCATCAGGGGTTATTTCATTGCAGACAACTCCTTGACATTCTCTTTTGCTCTGGTCAGTGCTATTCGATACGTGGAGCGCTTCAACGACTTTGATTGGGGTACCTACACCTTTGCCTACTTTCTTCGAGGTATGCGTCTACGCTCTGAAGGCATGACAGAGGCTCGACTAGGTTTTTATCCCTTCTTGCTGGTGAGTAATTTCTCTTTCACCTTTCAATTTTCCTCACTTGTGTTTAACAATTTTATCCCTGAGGTCATTTGATCTTTACATTGCTAGTTTTGGGCATATGAGAGGCTCTCTTGCCTACGTCCTGCCACTACTTTGGGCCTGGAGACCTATTCGAGGGGTCGGTGCTGCCATCACTCCACTTTGATAGAGGTCCCTGTAGCCGAGGGATTTACCCACTCCCGCTTGTAGCTAGAGCTGTTGACTGCCGATTCTATTGCGTGGGTCCCTTACACCCCGGCCTATCTGACGGTCGGCTTCGAGGATGGCTTTTCGACTGGTATAGAGTTTGCATTATCCACTCGTCGGGTTCCCTTCTGACCGAGGGAGGCTGGGAGCTCTACTTAGGAGAGGGCGCTATCTGGAGAGTCACATGAGATATTTGCATTCCCTTTGTTCCTCCTGCTTGGCATCATTGGCCATTAGCTTGGCCACTCACATGGCGGGCGTAGACGGCTTCAGCCTATCAGAGGGTCCTTACAGTCAAGAGGCATTTCATAGCTGGTGGAGTCCCCGTACTATTGGGCCTCAAACTCGTGCTACGCAGTTTATAGTAGACATGGTGCTGGGGTCTGTGATGATGACAGACTAGATAGCTTGCCTCCGAGAGCCGACTCATCTAGAGCAGATTTCAGGATTGACCCAGTGGTTGGAGAGGGCTCACTTTTTCATTTGGCACCTTGGCCGGGATTCTTGCGAGGCAGATTCATTTTATCCTTCCAGCTTTAGAGCTGGCCCCTCAGCAAACCCATTTTCTAGCAGCTATGCAGATGCTGATCCTCCTCTATATCGATTGGACATTCCCACTGGCTGAGATTCTGTCACTCAGGAGGAGTTGCAGCAAGTCGATCGCCTGGATACAGATATTATATATTTCTTCTAATAGCTTTCTCGCTATATCTTTTGATAGGCCTCTATTAGATATTGGGCGGTTGTGCCCCATTTCTCGTTATATCTTTTGAAAGGCATCTGTTAGTTATTGGGCGGTTGTGCCCCATTTCCCTGTACTTTTTACTTTTTTATATTTTATGAGCAGATAGAGATGATGCTTTCAATAGATAGTGTATTTTAGAAATACGTGATGTTTTTCTATCTATTACATCCTATTGTCATTTATCATTATCATTATGCATGTATTATATCATGGATATGCATTAGGCAGGTGAGTTTAGATTTGACCCCTGGATGGTCTCCTGATACGGTTATACAGATGTCTTCATCCACAGTCATCCGTATCGAGCACTTGCCACATTCGTTGGTAGCATCTTCGTTGGGATCTTGGCATGATAGTCTTCCCCCCACAGCTAGAGGGACAGTTGATCAGATGTTGGGGCATTCTTTGGCCCTTTTAGCTTTTTAGGCTCCACAGGGGTTTGGACGACATATTATCATATTGGGTACCCGAGCGCCAGGTTTTCAGGTTTGGCCTTCATGAGTTGACTCATACACTGGAGGAGTATGAGTGCCTCATGGGTTTGGCATTAGATCTTCCTTGCGCCAGGACAACCATTAGTGACATGAGGCGACCATTTATGACCATGACTGGTCTGAGACGCAGAGTCGTCACCGAGGAGATTATCGCGGGGCATGTGGTTTCCCTGGACTTTTTGATTGATAGCTTTGGCCATCTAGACAGCTACGAGCGATATTCAGGGGACTTTATCATCCCTGCAGATGAGTGGCAGTTTGCTCGTGTAGACGTTCTGCTGATGTGCGTCACTAACTTATTTGTACATGCCACTATACATGGACCACTTGGACACTGGCTTGGTGGTAGTGGTTCGTGCCCTCAAACAAGGATGTACTATCTTGCCAATGATATTAATCGATACCTTGAGGTCGACTACATTTTGTAGTACCCATCCAGAGGGGTTTTTTAGGGGTAGCGCCATCCTACTGTATGTGTGGTTCATGACACATTTCAGTCCTATTGGCACCTTCAGACATCATGGATACTGCTTTACCCATGAGATATCGATGTCCTACTACTTTTGGCCGGCGAAGTGTATAGATATGGCATCATGGTTGGCCTTTATATCAGCGATTGAGCATCCCTTTTCGATCTTGTCCTACTTAAGGCTTAGCTCCCCTTATAGCTTTATCACTCATGAAGTGGGAATGGATTATCTGCCCTTGGCAGGTTTGAGAGGGATGACCACATATGATCTGCTGGCAGTCATGGGCCAGTTTGATCAGTTTCAGAGCATCCACCACTTTGAGGGAGCCATGGATCAGTGGATATCAGCTTCATCTTTGTCGTCTATTGACCTTATCAGGACTTATAAGTGTTGGACTCATAGGGAGGGGGCTGACTTTTCTACTAGCCATCCAGATCATTCTCCAGAGTATTCGGTATGGTTGGAGGTCGACATTGCACTGGCTGCAGTTATTCAGTCAGCTCCGAGCATTGATTCTGACGATGAGGAGCCTATGGAGGATCCTGATTCTCCTACGGAGGATGATTTGTTTACTGGTTTGACAGCAACTTTAGTCAGTGACCTTCCGAGCATTTCGACTGGGACATATCCAGCTCTCATTAATTCGCTAGCTTGGATGACCTTTGAGAAGGATCAGGCTAGAGCACTGATGTTGACAGCCCTTTCTAGCAGTGGTACAGCTTTTGGTGATAGAGACGAGGCTCGAGCTACCAAAGATGCAACATTTGTTGAAAGAGACGAGGCTCGATCGACCTGAGATGCAGATTTTATTGAGATCAAGGAGGCTTTGTCAGTCGGGATGCTGCTTATATTGAGAGGGATGAAGCCATAGCTACCCGAGATGTTTATATTGCAGTACTACACTCAGATCATATACACGCAACCTAGTTGCAGATATGAGTTCTTTTATAGACGGTCACAGCAGCACTATGAAGATAGCTGTGGATATCCTGGCTCGTATGGAGATCGTGGGATATGAGCTTACAGCCGCTTCTCCATCTTCTAAGAGGGATGCCATGTTGGCACTGCTATCCCGTTTGTCCACGGGTTCATAGACTAGCTTTATCTTTCCTGCACATACTAGATCAGCCATTTTTGTCATGTACAGGACACATTGTATATATTAAACAGTATTATATAACAAAGAAACATATTTTAATTCACTTCCCTATTGGATATATATTGTCCTTGCTGAGTGATTACCACTCCTTTCATGACTTGCTGTCTTGATATATTATGAGCTTTTCCTTGATGGATTGACATTGAGATATCGGAGAGCACCTCATAAGTGTCTGCTGATCAGGGAGGCTTGATAGTGTTTAGGCTTTATAGGGTTTCTGTGTCTTGGGACTGGTTTTATTAATTTTTTGTTTTTTCTTGAAGGTCAGATCTCACCATGAATGGCTGCCTACGTACTCCCGGGTTGAGGGAGATCAGGTCATTCATAGTTCAGGCTTTTTCCTGAAAGGTTTGAGAAGTGTTTCTTTTGGGTTTGAAGTTGAGTTTAATGGGTTTTTAAATTTTTTATTTGGTTTGACCGCACCAAGAATGGCTGCCTACGTACTCCTGGGTTGAGGGAGATCAGGTCATTCGTAATTCGAGCTTTTATGAAAACCCAAAATGATTTGATTGATTCGCAGGACCAGGATGATGGCTTGCAGGTGTTTCAGACATAGTGCCTTTTCATTATGTCTGAATTGATAAGCTGGGGAAATTCGTTCCCATCTATTTCTTGCAATTTGATTGTTCCTTTTGCCAACACTTCTTTGACAATGAAAGGGCCTTCCCAATTTAGGACGAACATTCCTTTGACTTCATCTTGATTAGCCAGAACTTTGTTCAGTACCAAGTCATTTTCTTTGAATCTTCGGAGCTGAACTTTCTTGTTGTATGACCGAGCAATCCTTTGCTGATATAATCGCCTGTGGAAGATGGCTGTAGCCCTTTTTTTATCTATTAGGGACAACTGGTGGTATCGCTCTTGCAACCACTGATCTTTTTCCATTTGAGCATCTATTAACACTCTCAGGGATTCCATCTCCACTTCTATAGGAAGTACTGCTTCCATGCCATAGACCAATGAGTAGGGGGTAGCCCCAGTAGATGTACGCATTGACGTCCTATAAGTGAGGAGAGTTAGAGGCAACAGGTCAGGCCATCCTTTGTGATTGGCGGACATATTCTGCATGATCTTCTTAATATTTTTATTGGCCGCTTCATCAGCACCTTTTATCTTGGGTCGATAGATGACTGAATTTAGATGCTTGATATGGAACTTGCTCTATAACTCTCTCATCATATGGTTGTTTAGATTTTTGGAGTTGTCTGATACCATCACATCCAGTTGTCCATATCGACAGACGACATTATTTCTGATGAAACCATTTATTACCTCTTTGGTGACTTTGGGAAAAGAGGCAGCTTCAACCCACTTGGTGAAGTAATCAATCATGGTGAAGATGAACCGATGACCATTGCTGGATTTGGGTTCTATAGGCCCAATCACATCCATTCCCCACATGGAAAAAGGCTATAGCAGACTCATGTTGTGTAGTTCGTTTGGAGAAACATGGATGACATTTCCATGGACTTGGCATTGGTAGCATCTCATGACGTGATCATCGCAGTCAGCTTTAAGAGAGATCCAGTAATGCCCTGTTCTTAATATCTTCTTGGCCAGCAAATGATCGCTCATGTGTGGACCACAGACTCCACCGTGTACTTCATACATCAGTCTCTGGGCTTTATCTTTATCGAGGCATCGTAAAAAGCCTATCCCAAAATCCCTTTTATAGAGTGCATCTCCACTCAGATAGAACTTCGTAGCTATCTTGTGAATCCGCTTTCATCCGGCTTGGCTTGCCCCAGCGGGTGTAGATCCATCTCGGAGATATTCTTTTATGTCTTGATACCAAGGCTGTTTGATAGGAGTTATTTCATCTGATACTTCTCCAATGTAATTTCCATAGGTCGGGGGCATTTTGGCTTGTAAATTTGATGTCGGGAATTCCCCTCCTATCAGATACGTGTATCAGGGAAGCCAACATTGCCAATGCATCAGTGAAGTCATTCCTTCCTCGAGGATGTGGACGAAGGTTATCTCCATAGACGTCTTGATAACCTGCCGGTGATAGGGCAGTAGATGCAATTCTTTGGTGTGATACGTCCCGGTGGTTTGTCTAATGACCAACTCATAATCCCCAAAGAATAGTAAACGTCTGATACCCATGGACTAGGCTAGTTATAACCCCATTATGCAGCCTTCATACTTAGCCGTGTTGTTGGTGTTGTCAAACTGCAGCTTGGTAGCTAAAAGATACTATTTTCCTATACAAGAGACAAGGACTGCCCCAGCCCCGGCACCTTTCATGTTCACTGCTCCATCGAAATACATTTTCCAAGGTTGGACTGTATTTTCTTGAGGGATTTGTTTAATTGTCATGATCCCTTCGTCCGGGAAATAAGTTTCCAAGGGTTCAAAATCCCTTGACGGTGCTTCGGCCAATTGATCTGCAATCCCCTGACCTTTGATGGACTTCTGAGTCACATAGACAATGTCAAACTGTTGGAGGATCAACTGCCATTTAGACAATCAACAACTCAACATTAGTTTGCTGAATACGTACTTCAGTGGATCTATGTGGGACATGAGATAGGTCGTGCGCCCATGCAGATAGTGTTGTAATCTCATGGCGGACCCACGCTAATGCACAACATATCTTCTCAATCAGAGTGTACTTCTGTTCGCCGCTGCTGAATCTTTTACTGATGTAATAGATAGCTCTTTCCCTGCTTCTATCATCTTTCTGGCCCAGCATACAGCCCATTGCATTAGCATTGACTGATAGGTACATAAACAGGGGAACCTCATCCCTTGGGGATACCAAGACAGGTGCTTCGATTAACTGCTTCTTGATGGAAAGGAAGGCTTTTTGACAATCTTCATTCCATTTTACTGATGAATTCTTCCTTAGCAGTTTGAAGATGGGTTCTCTGACGAACGAGAATTTTGTAAAGATATTTAAATATTTATTGAAATAAATTAATATTTTAAATAATTTAATTATTGAGTTAAATAATTAATTCATGAATTTGTGGTAGATTAATTTAATTATATGTGTTACATTGATTAAATTAATGTGTAGTAATTTAATAGTTCAAAGTATATATTTAATTAAGTTTATTGGATTAAATGAATTAATTAAATAAGCATAATGTACTTTAATTAATTTAGTAGTTAATTAAAGAATTAATGAATTGACATAATTAATAAATAAAAATATTAATTATGTGACAATGTGAATTAATGTAAAGTTATTATTATTTTATTTAATTAATTTAAATAAAATTAATTAATTAATTAGTAGTGTGACTATTAACTATATTATAAGAGTTTATTAAAATAAAGGGAAATGAAGAAAATAAGAAAGCCAAACGAGGCCTTTATAGGAGTTAATTTGCAACGGATATAATTTATACGTATAATACCCATATCATATCGACATTTGTTATTCTTATTTGGGTTAGAAAGTCAGAGAAAGTTTGTGAAGTCAAAGAGAAAAAAGAAGAAGAAGAAGAAGAGATTGAGAGAGATTGAGAAAGGAAGAATTGAGAAATCAATTGTGTTTCTTTGATTATCTTTATACTAACAAAGGGTAATCTTCTTTCAAAGTTTTTAAAATTATATTTTCTAAAGTTTTTATATACGAGTTTAGAGTTTTCTGTGAAATTGGGTTTCCCAATTGGGTTACGATATGGCTTTATCTGTATGGGTATGGGATCATAACGTGTTTTTCTAACATATAAACATGTTTTAAAGGATCAATTTTATATAATTTGGCCTTAATTGATTTTTCGAAAAGTTACAGAGTTTTTTTTTTACGATATTGTAAAATTTCTCTGTCAGTACTTGTTTTTGGGAAATTAAAGTGTGAGGTTATTATAGATGTGACCGTATATGTTAGTATTATGTGTTGGATCATGTATCCATGATTTACACTGATCACACCAAGTAATTTTGTTAATAATTGGGTTTATGAAATTACAGATTATTAAATATGGGTGAATAACCCATATGAGTTAAATTAATGATTGAATCATATGTTTATATTTAAATTGATACATGAATATGATTGTATATGTTAAAACAAAGAAAATAGAATTGAAATGAATGGATTCGGTGTAGTAATGAATCCGTAAGGAGAATTTTTTTTATGTTTTTCATTAAACTCTTGAAAGTTTTGAAGAACAGTGAAAATTTATGTTTTGATTTGTGTAATTACATGACTTGGAATGTTAAGAACATGATATAAGTGATATATAATGCTCCTGTGAAGTTTATACTTCATGAGTAACATTATAAATCAGTGTATTGGTGTAAAATTTGAGAAATTGGTCGAATTTCTGTGTTCTTCGCGAACTGGAAATTCTGGGAAAACGTAGCCGCGCAGCAGCGCCTGTCCGAAAATTTTGAAAAAATTTGCTAAGTGTTGGAAAATTGTGAAATGTGTTTTGAGTCTAATGAACTGATAAGGTTGAAATATGTTATATTTTATTCCCTTAATACTTAATCTTTTATACTTATTTTGTACCTAGATATATTCATTTTACTTATATTTGTTATTTTAGGTACAATTGTACCAAGTGAAAGAAGTGGCCAGGAATTAAATAAATTGGAGCAGCTCACGAAATCAACCCACAAAGAGAAGGCCACGAAATTGAAGCTCAAGAAGGGAATGGGCCCACGGGTTTAAGTCCATTAAGTAGCTCACGTGCTTGTGTGCTTGACAAATTGCTAGCATATATAATCAATTAATGGGTCCACGTTGGTTGGCAACAAAGCAAGAAAAGGAATGGAAAATAAGCATATAAGGATAATCATGTGGGGGCCACGGATGTGATTATTTGTTAGCAGCTTGTGGGTTTTCCAAGTAGGTAAAGGAATGCAAGGTTATATCTACTTAAAAAAAAGGATGCTACACGGCAGCACATGCATATCACCAGCGGGGAGGCACGGCCAACTGCAGTTTTCCCTTCGCGACTTGGATTCAGAATGATAGCTAGGACATGTTCGGACTGAAGGATTATTGTTATAAATAGGGGGGATCTCATGTATACTGGGGGATATTCATTCAATATAAATACTAATTCTCTATAATTTCTTTGGTGATTTTCATAGCCATGTGTAGCTAATTTATTGTTCTTGGATTAAGGAGACGGAAGCCTTGGATTAAATACACTGTGAGATCTAATTGATTTTAATTGTTCAATTATTATTTTGAGTATTGATTATTTTTCTGTGCTTGAATTATATGATTGATTTGTTTAATTGCTAGGTGCACACTAGTTTATTATTCATTGAAATTTACTGCTAAATTAGATATCGGATCCGTAATTGTTTGGTCACTCTAATTTGCGAAGCAACTAAGATTAATAATTGACTGCAGATCACGAGATTATTATATCTTAGGAAAAATATTCAACTAAATTAAATGCAACAGCTTGTGCTTGTGTTGTTTAGCTTCATCGGTTTTTCTAATTCTTAAAGCTTCTACTAGATTAAACTTTTAGCGCTTGACTGAAGTTGTTTAGTAGTTAGGGTTATTTAGATCGCTTGTTTCTATCTAACTAAAATTAAGGAAAGACATGGAATTAATTCTAACGATGAATATTCAAGATATTAATTGTGTATGCTTGAGTCAATGATCAGTGTATGTTTCTAAGGTGGAAGTTGACTTAACCCAAGGTTTGTTCTCTTGATTTACTTCATTGCACTATTTTACACATTAGTTTATTTTAATAACAATCAAAAATCCCCTCTTTTGGAATACAAAGTATATAAAAATAGATTAATCAGTCTCTGTGGGATCGACTCTTACTTGCACTACTACATAATTATTTTTCGCAGTAAGGTTTATTTTTGGTTGTCTGCGACAGCACACCAAATTTTGGCGCTGTTGCCGGGGATCGATTTTAGTTTATTTTTTTTAAAATTTTTTATAGGTAATTTGAATTTTCTTGATTGTTTATGCCTGAAACTCGATCTACTAATCAAGGTGATTTAAAGTTTGATCCAGAGATAGAGAGAACTTGCCGCAGAATAAGGAAGGAAGCTAGGGAAAATCGTGCAGAACTGGAAGCCATGGCAGCAAATCGAACACTGAAAGAGCTTTCGGCTCCTGATTTGAACCAACAACCCTTATGTATAACTATTCCTAATCTTGATACTAATACTCACTTTGAATTGAAATCTGGATTAATATATCTTCTACCTTCTTTTCATGGTTTGGCAGGTGAAGATCCCCACAAACACTTGAAGGAATTCCATGTGGTATGCACGAGTATGAAACCCACCGGAGTAACCAAAGAACAGATCAAGCTAAGAGCCTACCCATTTTCTCTGAAAGATTCAGCTAAGGATTGGCTTTACTATCTACCCTCCGGAAGTATCACCACATGGGAGGAGATCAAAAGACTCTTCATAGAGAAATATTTTCCAGCTTCAAGGGCGGCCAACATTAGGAAGTCAATTTGTGGTGTGAGGCAGAACAGCGGAGAATCCCTACATGAGTATTGGGAACGTTTCAAGAGATTATGTGCTAGTTGCCCTCATCACCAAATCAGTGATCAGCTTCTCATCCAGTATTTTTATGAAGGTCTCAATTGTACCGAGAGAAGCATGATTGACGCTACTAGTGGCGGAGCGTTGGTGGATAAGACTCCCGAGGCTGCAAGAAATTTAATTGCAAATATGGCAGCCAACTCTCAACAATTTGGCACTAGACTTGATTCTGCATCTAGGAATGCTAATGAGGTACAAATTTCTGCTATTGAACAACAACTTACGAGTTTAACTTCTCTTGTTCGTCAACTGGGTGCAGGTAACATACATCAGGTAAAAGCTTGCGGGATTTGTGCGGTAGTAGGACATCCGACAGATGCATGCCCAACTCTTCAAGAGGAATCTGTTGAACATGCAAATGCAGCAGGAGGATTTCCTGGGCAACCACAAAGGAAATATGATCCCTATTCGAATACGTATAATCCTGGAAGGAGAGATCATCCCAACCTTAGCTATGGGAATCCACAAGCAAGTCAACCCGCACCTCAAACTTTTTCAAATCAGCAGCATTACCAATCGGCGTATCCCAATAGGCAACAACAGGGCCAATCTTCTAACCCTAGTATGTCTTTAGAAGATATTGTTAAAACACTTGCCACCAACACTTTAAATTTTCAACAGGAGACAAGGGCAAGTATTCAAAATTTGGGTACGCAAGTGGGACAAATGGCGACTGCGATTAGTCGATTGGAGGCACAAAGTTCAGGAAAATTACCTTCCCAAACAGTGGTGAACCCAAAAGAAAATGCAAGTGCAATCACTTTGAGAAATGGTAAGGAGATAGAAGTTCCAGAAAAGACAATGCCTACACCACAAGATCAAAACAAGGCAGGTAAGAAAAAAGACGAAGCAGACAGCAGTGTTCTGAATGACAAGGATGAACCTAAGCGTAAATTTCCTCCTCTCTCTGAATATAAACCGGTACCTCCTTTCCCTCTTGCTTTAACAGAAAATAGAAAATACGAGAAAAGGTTTTTATAGGAGATTTATCAAGGACTTTTCCCAAATAGCATCACCCCTATGCAATCTACTACAAAAGGATGCCGAGTTTGAATTTGACGAGAAATGTCGCAAGGCGTTTGATAAATTGATGGAATCACTGACATCCACTCTAGTTATTCAACAACCTGATTGGACCATGCCTTTTGAGATAATGTGCGATGCAAGTGACTACGCCGTAGGCGCTGTTTTGGGCCAAAGAATCAGAAGAGCATCACATGCCATTTATTATGCTTCGAGAACTTTGAATAATGCCCAACGAAACTACTCTACTACAGAAAAAGAGCTTTTAGCTGTTGTTTTTGCTTTAGAAAAATTTCGATCTTATTTGCTTGGTACTAAAGTCATTGTATATTCTGATCATGCAGCTCTTCGTTACTTAATGACAAAGAAAGAGGCAAAACCAAGATTGATAAGATGGATACTTCTCTTGAGTGAATTTGACTTGGAAATTAAGGACAAAAAGGGAGCGGAAAATAGTGTTGCGGATCACTTGAGTCGCTTAGTGATTGTGCATGATGAACTTCAACTGAAAGAAGAGTTTCCCGATGCACAATTATTTTCTGCAAGCACAACCATGCCATGGTATGCAAATATTGTGAATTATTTGGCTACTAACATCTTACCTTCCAGTTTGTCTAAAGCTCAAAAAGATAAAATCAAAAGTGATGCCAAGCACTATGTATGGGATGATCCTTACTTATGGAAGCACTGTGCCGACCAAGTGATACGAAGATGCATCCCTGAAGGTGAAATTGCGTCGATTCTTACTTTTTGTGATACTTATGCTTGTGGAGGTCACTTTGGAACCAAGAGAACAACAAGGAAAGTATTAGAATGTGGTTTCTTTTGGCCATCTCTTTTCAAAGATTCATATCTGTTTTGTAAGTCATGCTATAATTGTCAAAAGACAGGTAATATTTCCCAACGAAATGAGATGTTGCAAACCCCCATATTATATTGTGAAATTTTTGATGTTTGGGGAATTGATTTCATGGGACCGTTTCCTGTCTCTTTCGGTTGTACTTATATCTTACTCGCTGTTGATTATGTTTCGAAATGGGTGGAAGCCAAAGCCACCAGGACTGACGATTCTAAAGTGGTTGCAGATTTTATTCAGTCTAACATATTTTCTAGGTTTGGCTTTCCAAGAGCTCTAATCAGTGATCGAGGAACTCACTTTTGCAATCGAACAGTGGGAGCATTGTTGAGAAAGTACCATGTGACTCATAAGGTGTCAACTGCTTATCACCCGCAGACCAATGGACAAGCAGAGGTGTCAAACAGAGAAATCAAGGCAATCATTGAAAAGACGGTTAACCCAAGTAGGAAAGATTGGAGTCTGCGCTTAGATGATGCTTTATGGGCTTACCGAACTGCATTTAAGACACCCATTGGTATGTCACCTTATAGATTAGTGTTTGGGAAGCCATGTCACCTACCCGTTGAGTTGGAACATAAGGCTTATTGGGCTATTAAGAGATTCAATATGAATATGGATGAAAGTGGAGAACACCGGAAGTTGCAACTACAAGAGTTAGAGGAAATCCGTAATGACGCGTATGAAAGTGCACGGATTTACAAGGAAAAAACGAAAGCTTTTCATGACAAAAGGATATCTAGGAAAGAATTTCAAATTGGTCAAAAAGTTCTTCTCTACCAATCACGGCTTCGTTTATTTCCAGGTAAGTTACGTTCTCGTTGGAATGGACCTTTTGTTATTACTAATGTTTTCCCGCATGGAGCAGTTGAAATCAAAAGTTTAGCAACTTCTAAAGTGTTCAAGGTGAATGGTCATCGACTCAAATATTTTCATGAGGGTTTCCAAGAAGATAAGGTGGAGAATATGGATCTTGAGGATCCGGTTTATACAGATTAACTCAAAGGCAATATCGAGTCGAGCTAACGACCATAAACAAAGGCGCTGCATGGGAGGCAACCCATAGGGGAGTATCTCTCTACTTTGCTTTGCATTTTACTTTACATTGGGGACAATGTAAGTTTTAAGTGTGGGGGGAGCATTTAGATATTTTCCAAATTTTTTATTTATTTTATTATTTTTTTTATTCTGAATTTCGAATTTCCTTGATTGTTTATGCCTGAAACTCGATCTACTAATCAAGGTGATTTAAAGTTTGATCCAGAGATAGAGAGAACTTGCCGCAGAATAAGGAAGGATGCTCGGGAAAATCGTGCAGAACTGGAAGCCATGGCAGCAAATCGAACACTGAAAAAGCTTTCGGCTCCTGATTTGAACCAACAACCCTTATGCATAACTTTTCCTAATCTTGATACTAATACTCACTTTGAATTGAAATCTGGATTAATACATCTTCTACCTTCTTTTCATGGTTTGGCAGGTGAAGATCCCCACAAACACTTGAAGGAATTCCGTGTGGTATGCACGAGTATGAAACCCACCGGAGTAACCGAAGAACAGATCAAGCTAAGAGCCTTCCCATTTTCTCTGAATGATTCAGCTAAGGACCCTCCGGAAGTATCACCACATGGGAGGAGATCAAAAGACTCTTCCTAGAGAAATATTTTCCAGCTTCAAGGGCGGCCAACATTAGGAAGTCAATTTGTGGTGTGAGGCAGAACAACGGAGAATCCCTACATGAGTATTGGGAACATTTCAAGAGATTATGTGCTAGTTGCCCTCATCACCAAATCAGTGATCAGCTTCTCATCCAGTATTTTTATGAAGGTCTCAATTGTACCGAGAGAAGCATGATTGACGCTGCTAGTGGCGGAGCGTTGGTGGATAAGACTCCAGAGGCTGCAAGAAATTTAATTGCAAATATGGCAGCCAACTCTCAACAATTTGGCACTAGACTTGATTCTGCATCTAGGAATGCTAATGAGGTACAAATTTCTTCTATTGAACAACAACTTACGAGTTTAACTTCTCTTGTTCGTCAAATGGGTGCAGGTAACATACATCAGGTAAAAGATTGCGGGATTTGTGCGGTAGTAGGACATCCGACAGATGCATGCCCAACTCTTCAAGAGGAATCTGTTGAACATGCAAATGCAGCAGGAGGATTTCCTGGGCAACCACAAAGGAAATATGATCCCTATTCGAATACGTATAATCCTGGATGGAGAGATCATCCCAACCTTAGCTACGGGAATCCACAAGCAAGTCAACCAGCACCTCAAACTTTTTCAAATCAGCAGCATTACCAATCGGCGTATCCCAATAGGCAACAACAGGGCCAATCTTCTAACCCTAGTATGTCTTTAGAAGATATTGTTAAAACACTTGCCACCAACACTTTAAATTTTCAACAGGAGACAAGGGCAAGTATTCAAAATTTGGGTACGCAAGTGGGACAAATGGCGACTGCGATTAGTCGATTGGAGGCACAAAGTTCAGGAAAATTACCTTCCCAAACAGTGGTGAACCCAAAAGAAAATGCAAGTGCAATCACTTTGAGAAATGGTAAGGAGATAGAAGTTCCAGAAAAGACAATGCCTACACCACAAGATCAAAACAAGGCAGGTAAGAAAAAAGATGAAGCAGACAGCAGTGTTCTGAATGACAAGGATGAACCTAAGCGTAAATTTCCTCCTCTCTCTGAATATAAACCGGTACCTCCTTTCCCTCTTGCTTTAACAGAAAATAGAAAATACGAGAAAAATTCAGATTTGTATGAAACTTTTCGTAAATGCGAGGTAAATATTCCATTGTTAGATGCTATTAAACAAGTACCTCGTTATGCTAAATTTTTGAAAGAATTGTGTACACATAAGAGGAAACAAGAAATGAAAAAATATGAAAAGGTGAAGGTAGGAGAAAATGTTTCCGCAGTCATTCAAAGAAAGCTACCTACTAAGTGCCCAGATCCGGGTATGTTCACTATTCCGTGCACGATAGGTAGCGCTAAAATTGAAAAAGCCATGTTAGACTTAGGAGCCTCGATAAATGTTATGCCATATTCTATATATGCTAATCTATCACTTGAACCTTTGAATAAAACTGGTATTGTAATACATCTAGCTGACAGATCTAATGTTTATCCCAAAGGTGTAATTGAGGATGTTCTTGTGCGAGTCAATAATTTGATCTTTCCTACTGATTTTTATGTGCTTGATATGGAAAACGGTGACCAAAATGCTCCTATTTTGCTAGGAAGACCATTTTTAAAGACATCAAAGACTAAAATAGATGTTCATAGTGGTACACTTTCAATGGAATTTGATGGCGAAATTGTTAAGTTCAATATTTATGAGGCCATGCGTTATCCCACTGATGATAATTCTGTTTATTCGGTTGATGTGATTGACTCTTTAGCACAGGAAATCTTTGAACTCAATGGGAAGGATGAATTGGAAATTGCACTTAGTAAAGACATTGATGAAGGAAATGCGACTTTGACCTTGAGCACCGAGTTGCAATCAACTATAACAGCTTTGGATGACATTCCAAAATCAGGTAACATCTGTTACGTTGAATTGCCGATTTCTAATGAAAGGTCTTTACCCTCTGTTGTGCAGGCACCAGTTCCCGATTTGAAAGATCTTCCTAGTCATCTCAAATATGTATTCCTTGGAGAGGGAAAAACATTACCAGTGATTATATCCAATACAGTTGGTGCATCACAAGAAGAGAAACTTATGCATGTTCTAAAGGAGCATAAGAAGGCCATTGGATGGACGATAGCTGATATTAAAGGAATAAGCCCTTCCACATGCATGCATCGGATCTTGCTGGAGGATAAAGTGAAACCTTCCCGTCAACCACAAAGGAGATTGAACCCTCCCATGATGGATGTCGTGAAGAAAGAAATTCTCAAATTTCTTGATGTCGGAGTGATCTACCCTATTTCAGATAGCAGTTGGGTTAGCCCAGTTCAAGTGGTTCCTAAGAAGACTGGAATAACTGTGGTGAAAAATCAAAATGACGAGTTGGTTCCCACCCGAGTTCAAAATGGGTGGCGGGTTTGTATAGATTATAGAAAATTGAATGCTGTAACCCGCAAGGACCATTTTCCATTACCTTTTATTGATCAAATGCTTGAACGATTAGCTGGTCATTCTTATTATTGTTTTCTTGATGGTTATTCAGGTTACTTCCAAATTGCAATTGCCCCAGAAGACCAAGAGAAGACTACTTTCACATGCCCGTTTGGTACCTTCGCATATCGCCGCATGGCCTTCGGACTTTGCAACGCACCGGCCACTTTTCAGAGGTGTATGGTTAGCATATTTTCATATTACATTGAGCATATCATGGAAATTTTTATGGATGATTTTACAGTCTATGGAGACTCATTTCATAAATGTTTGCAAAACCTTACTCTTATTCTTCAAAGATGCATAGAAACTAACCTTGTCTTAAACTCTGAAAAATGTCATTTTATGGTTGAACAAGGTATAGTTTTGGGTCATGTTGTTTCATCTAAAGTAATTGAAGTAGATAAAGCTAAAGTTGACATTATACAATCTCTTTCATATCCCACTAGTGTTCGGGAAATTCATTCTTTTCTTGGACATGCAGGTTTTTATAGGAGATTTATCAAGGACTTTTCCCAAATAGCATCACCCCTATGCAATCTACTACAAAAGGATGCCGAGTTTGAATTTGATGAGAAATGTCGCAAGGCGTTTGATAAATTGAAGGAATCACTGACATCCACTCCAGTTATTCAACAACCTGATTGGACCATGCCTTTTGAGATAATGTGCGATGCAAGTGACTACGCCGTAGGCGCTGTTTTGGGCCAAAGAATCGGAAGAGCATCACTTGCCATTTATTATGCGTCGAGAACTTTGAATAATGCCCAACGAAACTACTCTACTACAGAAAAAGAGCTTTTAGCTGTTGTTTTTGCTTTAGAAAAATTTTGATCTTATTTGCTTGGTACTAAAGTCATTGTATATTCTGATCATGAAGCTCTTCGTTACTTAATGACAAAGAAAGAGGCAAAACCAAGATTGATAAGATGGATACTTCTCTTGAGTGAATTTGACTTGGAAATTAAGGACAAACAGGGAGCGAAAAATAGTGTTGCAGATCACTTGAGTCGCTTAGTGAATGTGCATGATGAACTTCAACTGAAAGAAGAGTTTCCCGATGCACAATTATTTTCTGCAAGCACAACCATGCCATGGTATGCAAATATTGTGAATTATTTGGCTACTAACATCTTACCTTCCAGTTTGTCTAAAGCTCAAAAAGATAAAATCAAAAGTGATGCCAAGCACTATGTATGGGATGATCCTTACTTATGGAAGCACTGTGCCAACCAAGTGATACGAAGATGCATCCCTGAAGGTGAAATTGCGTCGATTCTTACTTTTTGTGATACTTATGCTTGTGGAGGTCACTTTGGAACCAAGAGAACAGCAAGGAAAGTATTAGAATGTGGTTTCTTTTGGCCATCTCTTTTCAAAGATTCATATCTGTTTTGTAAGTCATGCTATAATTGTCAAAAGACAGGTAATATTTCCCAACGAAATGAGATGTTGCAAACCCCCATATTATATTGTGAAATTTTTGATGTTTGGGGAATTGATTTCATGGGACCATTTCCTGTCTCTTTCAGTTGTACTTATATCTTACTCGCTGTTGATTATGTTTCGAAATGGGTGGAAGCCAAAGCCACCAGGACTGACGATTCTAAAGTGGTTGCAGATTTTATTCAGTCTAACATATTTTCTAGGTTTGGCTTTCCAAGAGCTCTAATCAGTGATCGAGGAACTCACTTTTGCAATCGAACAGTTGGAGCATTGTTGAGAAAGTACCATGTGACTCATAAGGTGTCAACTGCTTATCACCCGCAGACCAATGGACAAGCAGAGGTGTCAAACAGAGAAATCAAGGCAATCATTGAAAAGACGGTTAACCCAAGTAGGAAAGATTGGAGTCTGCGCTTAGATGATGCTTTATGGGCTTACCGAACTGCATTCAAGACACCCATTGGTATGTCACCTTATAGATTAGTGTTTGGGAAGCCATGTCACCTACCCGTTGAGTTGGAACATAAGGCTTATTGGGCTATTAAGAGATTCAATATGAATATGGATGAAAGTGGAAAACACCGGAAGTTGCAACTACAAGAGTTAGAGGAAATACGTAATGACGCGTATGAAAGTGCACGGATTTACAAGGAAAAAACGAAAGCTTTTCATGACAAAAGGATATCTAGGAAAGAATTTCAAATTGGTCAAAAAGTTCTTCTCTACCAATCACGGCTTCGTTTATTTCCAGGTAAGTTACGTTCTCGTTGGAGTGGACCTTTTGTTATTACTAATGTTTTCCCGCATGGAGCAGTTGAAATCAAAAGTTTAGCAACTTCTAAAGTGTTCAAGGTGAATGGTCATCGACTCAAATATTTTCATGAGGGTTTCCAAGAAGATAAGGTGGAGAATATGGATCTTGAGGATCCGGTTTATACAGATTAACTCAAAGGCAATATCGAGTCGAGCTAACGACCATAAACAAAGGCGCTGCATGGGAGGCAACCATAGGGGAGTATCTCTCTACTTTTCTTTGCATTTTACTTTACATTGGGGACAATGTAAGTTTTAAGTGTGGGGGGAGCATTTAGATATTTTCCAAATTTTTTATTTATTTTATTATTTTTATTTATTCTGATTTTTGAATTTCCTTGATTGTTTATGCCTGAAACTCGATCTACTAATCAAGGTGATTTAAAGTTTGATCCAGAGATAGAGAGAACTTGCCGCAGAATAAGGAAGGAAGCTCGGGAAAATCGTGCAGAACTGGAAGCCATGGCAGCAAATCAAACACTGAAAGAGCTTTCGGCTCCTGATTTGAACCAACAACCCTTATGCATAACTTTTCCTAATCTTGATACTAATACTCACTTTGAATTGAAATCTGGATTAATACATCTTCTACCTTCTTTTCATGGTTTGGCAGGTGAAGATCCCCACAAACACTTGAAGGAATTCCGTGTGGTATGCACGAGTATGAAACCCACCGGAGTAACCGAAGAACAGATCAAGCTAAGAGCCTTCCCATTTTCTCTGAAAGATTCAGCTAAGGATTGGATTTACTATCTACCCTCCGGAAGTATCACCACATGGGAGGAGATCAAAAGACTCTTCCTAGAGAAATATTTTCCAGCTTCAAGGGCGGCCAACATTAGGAAGTCAATTTGTGGTGTGAGGCAGAACAACGGAGAATCCCTACATGAGTATTGGGAACGTTTCAAGAGATTATGTGCTAGTTGCCCTCATCACCAAATCAGTGATCAGCTTCTCATCCAGTATTTTTATGAAGGTCTCAATTGTACCGAGAGAAGCATGATTGACGCTGCTAGTGGCGGAGCGTTGGTGGATAAGACTCCCGAGGCTGCAAGAAATTTAATTGCAAATATGGCAGCCAACTCTCAACAATTTGGCACTAGACTTGATTCTGCATCTAGGAATGCTAATGAGGTACAAATTTCTGCTATTGAACAACAACTTATGAGTTTAACTTCTCTTGTTCGTCAAATGGGTGCAGGTAACATACATCAGGTAAAAGCTTGCGGGATTTGTGCAGTAGTAGGACATCCGACAGATGCATGCCCAACTCTTCAAGAGGAATCTGTTGAACATGCAAATGCAGCAGGAGGATTTCCTGGGCAACCACAAAGGAAATATGATCCCTATTCGAATACGTATAATCCTGGATGGAGAGATCATCCCAACCTTAGCTACGGGAATCCACAAGCAAGTCAACCCGCACCTCAAACTTTTTCAAATCAGCAGCATTACCAATCGGCGTATCCCAATAGGCAACAACAGGGCCAATCTTCTAACCCTAGTATGTCTTTAGAAGATATTGTTAAAACACTTGCCACCAACACTTTAAATTTTCAACAGGAGACAAGGGCAAGTATTCAAAATTTGGGTACGCAAGTGGGACAAATGGCGACTGCGATTAGTCGATTGGAGGCACAAAGTTCAGGAAAATTACCTTCCCAAACAGTGGTGAACCCAAAAGAAAATGCAAGTGCAATCACTTTGAGAAATGGTAAGGAGATAGAAGTTCTAGAAAAGACAATGCCTACACCACAAGATCAAAACAAGGCAGGTAAGAAAAAACACGAAGCAGACAGTAGTGTTCTGAATGACAAGGATGAACCTAAGCGTAAATTTCCTCCTCTCTCTGAATATAAACCGGTACCTCCTTTCCCTCTTGCTTTAACAGAAAATAGAAAATACGAGAAAAATTCAGATTTGTATGAAACTTTTCGTAAATGCGATGTAAATATTCCATTGTTAGATGCTATTAAACAAGTACCTCGTTATGCTAAATTTTTGAAAGAATTGTGTACACATAAGAGGAAACAAGAAATGAAAAAATATGAAAAGGTGAAGGTAGGAGAAAATGTTTCCGCAGTCATTCAAAGAAAGCAACCTACTAAGTGCCCAGATCCGGGTATGTTCACTATTCCGTGCACGATAGGTAGCGCTAAAATTGAAAAAGCCATTTTAGACTTAGGAGCCTCGATAAATGTTATGCCATATTCTATATATGCTAATCTATCACTTGAACCTTTGAATAAAACTGGTATTGTAATACATCTAGCTGACAGATCTAATGTTTATCCCAAAGGTGTAATTGAGGATGTTCTTGTGCGAGTCAATAATTTGATCTTTCCTACTGATTTTTATGTGCTTGATATGGAAAACGGTGACCAAAATGCTCCTATTTTGCTAGGAAGACCATTTTTAAAGACATCAAAGACTAAAATAGATGTTCATAGTGGTACACTTTCAATGGAATTTGATGGCGAAATTGTTAAGTTCAATATTTATGAGGCCATGCGTTATCCCACTGATGATAATTCTGTTTATTCGGTTGATGTGATTGACTCTTTAGCACAGGAAATCTTTGAACTCAATGGGAAGGATGAATTGGAAATTGCACTTAGTAAAGACATTGATGAAGGAAATGCGACTTTGACCTTGAGCACCGAGTTGCAATCAACTATAACAGCTTTGGATGACATTCCAAAATCAGGTAACATCTGTTACGTTGAATTGCCGATTTCTAATGAAAGGTCTTTACCCTCTGTTGTGCAGGCACCAGTTCCCGATTTGAAAGATCTTCCTAGTCATCTCAAATATGTATTCCTTGGAGAGGGAAAAACATTACCAGTGATTATATCCAATACAGTTGGTGCATCACAAGAAGAGAAACTCATGCATGTTCTAAAGGAGCATAAGAAGGCCATTGGATGGACGATAGCTGATATTAAAGGAATAAGCCCTTCCACATCCATGCATCGGATCTTGCTGGAGGATAAAGTGAAACCTTCCCGTCAACCACAAAGGAGATTGAACCCTCCCATGATGGATGTCGTGAAGAAAGAAATTCTCAAACTTCTTGATGTCGGAGTGATCTACCCTATTTCAGATAGCAGTTGGGTTAGCCCAGTTCAAGTGGTTCCTAAGAAGACTGGAATAACTGTGGTGAAAAATCAAAATGACGAGTTGGTTCCCACCCGAGTTCAAAATGGGTGGTGGGTTTGTATAGATTATAGAAAATTGAATGATGTAACCCGCAAGGACCATTTTCCATTACCTTTTATTGATCAAATGCTTTAACGATTAGCTGGTCATTCTTATTATTGTTTTCTTGATGGTTATTCAGGTTATTTCCAAATTGCAATTGCCCCAGAAGACCAAGAGAAGACTACTTTCACATGCCCGTTTGGTACCTTCGCATATCGCCGCATGGCCTTCGGACTTTGCAACGCACCGGCCACTTTTCAGAGGTGTATGTTTAGCATATTTTCATATTACAATGAGCATATCATGGAAATTTTTATGGATGATTTTACAGTCTATGGAGACTCATTTGATAAATGTTTGCAAAACCTTACTCTTATTCTTCAAAGGTGCATAGAAACTAACCTTATCTTAAACTCTTAAAAATGTCATTTTATGGTTGAACAAGGTATAGTTTTGGGTCATGTTGTTTCATCTAAAGGAATTGAAGTAGATAAAGCTAAAGTTGACATTATACAATCTCTTTCATATCCCACTAGTGTTCGGGAAATTCGTTCTTTTCTTGGACATGCAGGTTTTTATAGGAGATTTATCAAGGACTTTTCCCAAATAGCATCACCCCTATGCAATCTACTACAAAAGGATGCCGAGTTTGAATTTGACGAGAAATGTCGCAAGGCGTTTGATAAATTGAAGGAATCACTGACATCCACTCCAGTTATTCAACAACCTGATTGGACCATGCCTTTTGAGATAATGTGCAATGCAAGTGACTACGCCGTAGGCGTTGTTTTGGGCCAAAGAATCGGAAGAGCATCACTTGCCATTTATTATGCGTCGAGAACTTTGAATAATGCCCAACGAAACTACTCTACTACAGAAAAAGAGCTTTTAGCTGTTGTTTTTGCTTTAGAAAAATTTTGATCTTATTTGCTTGGTACTAAAGTCATTGTATATTCTGATCATGAAGCTCTTCGTTACTTAATGACAAAGAAAGAGGCAAAACCAAGATTGATAAGATGGATACTTCTCTTGAGTGAATTTGACTTGGAAATTAAGGACAAACAGGGAGCAAAAAATAGTGTTGCAGATCACTTGAGTCGCTTAGTGAATGTGCATGATGAACTTCAACTGAAAGAAGAGTTTCCCGATGCACAATTATTTTCTGCAAGCACAACCATGCCATGGTATGCAAATATTGTGAATTATTTCGCTACTAACATCTTACCTTCCAGTTTGTCTAAAGCTCAAAAAGATAAAATCAAAAGTGATGCCAAGCACTATGTATGGGATGATCCTTACTTATGGAAGCACTGTGCCGACCAAGTGATACGAAGATGCATCCCTGAAGGTGAAATTGCGTCGATTCTTACTTTTTGTGATACTTATGCTTGTGGACGTCACTTTGGAACCAAGAGAACAGCAAGGAAAGTATTAGAATGTGGTTTCTTTTGGCCATCTCTTTTCAAAGATTCATATCTGTTTTGTAAGTCATGCTATAATTGTCAAAAGACAGGTAATATTTCCCAACGAAATGAGATGTTGCAAACCCCCATATTATATTGTGAAATTTTTGATGTTTGGGGAATTGATTTCATGGGACTGTTTCCTGTCTCTTTCGGTTGTACTTATATCTTACTCGCTGTTGATTATGTTTCGAAATGGGTGGAAGCCAAAGCCACCAGGACTGACGATTCTAAAGTGGTTGCAGATTTTATTCAGTCTAACATATTTTCTAGGTTTGGCTTTCCAAGAGCTCTAATCAGTGATCGAGGAACTCACTTTTGCAATCGAACAGTGGGAGCATTGTTGAGAAAGTACCATGTGACTCATAAGGTGTCAACTGCTTATCACCCGCAGACCAATGGACAAGCAGAGGTGTCAAACAGAGAAATCAAGGCAATCATTGAAAAGACGGTTAACCCAAGTAGGAAAGATTGGAGTCTGCGCTTAGATGATGCTTTATGGGCTTACCGAACTGCATTCAAGACACCCATTGGTATGTCACCTTATAGATTAGTGTTTGGGAAGCCATGTCACCTACCCATTGAGTTGGAACATAAGGCTTATTGGGCTATTAAGAGATTCAATATGAATATGGATGAAAGTGGAGAACACCGGAAGTTACAACTACAAGAGTTAGAGGAAATTCGTAATGACGCGTATGAAAGTGCACGGATTTACAAGGAAAAAACGAAAGCTTTTCATGACAAAAGGATATCTAGGAAAGAATTTCAAATTGGTCAAAAAGTTCTTCTCTACCAATCACGGCTTCGTTTATTTCCAGGTAAGTTACATTCTCGTTGGAATGGACCTTTTGTTATTACTAATGTTTTCCCGCATGGAGCAGTTGAAATCAAAAGTTTAGCAACTTCTAAAGTGTTCAAGGTGAATGGTCATCGACTCAAATATTTTCATGAGGGTTTCCAAGAAGATAAGGTGGAGAATATGGATCTTGAGGATCCGGTTTATACAGATTAACTCAAAGGCAATATCGAGTCGAACTAACGACCATAAACAAAGGCGCTGCATGGGAGGCAACCATAGGGGAGTATCTCTCTACTTTTCTTTGCATTTTACTTTACATTGGGGACAATGTAAGTTTTAAGTGTGGGGGGAGCATTTAGATATTTTCCAAATTTTTTATTTATTTTATTATTTTTTTTTATTCTGATTTTTGAATTTCCTTGATTGTTTATGCCTGAAACTCGATCTACTAATCAAGGTGATTTAAAGTTTGATCCAGAGATAGAGAGTACTTGCCGCAGAATAAGGAAGGAAGCTCGGGAAAATCGTGCAGAACTGGAAGCCATGGCAGCAAATCAAACACTGAAAGAGCTTTCGGCTCCTGATTTGAACCAACAACCCTTATGCATAACTTTTCCTAATCTTGATACTAATACTCACTTTGAATTGAAATCTGGATTAATACATCTTCTACCTTCTTTTCATGGTTTGGCAGGTGAAGATCCCCACAAACACTTGAAGGAATTCCGTGTGGTATGCACGAGTATGAAACCCACCGGAGTAACCGAAGAACAGATCAAGCTAAGAGCCTTCCCATTTTCTCTGAAAGATTCAGCTAAGGATTGGATTTACTATCTACCCTCCGGAAGTATCACCACATGGGAGGAGATCAAAAGACTCTTCCTAGAGAAATATTTTCCAGCTTCAAGGGCGGCCAACATTAGGAAGTCAATTTGTGGTGTGAGGCAGAACAACGGAGAATCCCTACATGAGTATTGGGAATGTTTCAAGAGATTATGTGCTAGTTGCCCTCATCACCAAATCAGTGATCAGCTTCTCATCCAGTATTTTTATGAAGGTCTCAATTGTACCGAGAGAAGCATGATTGACGCTGCTAGTGGCGGAGCGTTGGTGGATAAGACTCCCGAGGCTGCAAGAAATTTAATTGCAAATATGGCAGCCAACTCTCAACAATTTGGCACTAGACTTGATTCTGCATCTAGGAATGCTAATGAGGTACAAATTTCTGCTATTGACCAACAACTTATGAGTTTAACTTC
The DNA here is from genome assembly GCA_020205555.1 of Panax stipuleanatus. Classification (NCBI taxonomy): domain Eukaryota; kingdom Viridiplantae; phylum Streptophyta; class Magnoliopsida; order Apiales; family Araliaceae; genus Panax; species Panax stipuleanatus. Next base: position 35,833,005 of record CM035118.1, read on the forward strand.
TCTTGTTCGTCAAATGGGTGCAGGTAACATACATCAGGTAAAAGCTTGCGGGATTTGTGCGGTAGTAGGACATCCGACAGATGCATGCCCAACTCTTCAAGAGGAATCTGATGAACATGCAAATGCAGCAGGAGGATTTCCTGGGCAACCACAAAGGAAATATGATCCCTATTCGAATACGTATAATCCTGGAAGGAGAGATCATCCCAACCTTAGCTACGGGAATCCACAAGCAAGTCAACCCGCACCTCAAACTTTTTCAAATCAGTAGCATTACCAATCGGCGTATCCCAATAGGCAACAACAGGGCCAATCTTCTAACCCTAGTATGTCTTTAGAAGATATTGTTAAAACACTTGCCACCAACACTTTAAATTTTCAACAGGAGACAAGGGCAAGTATTCAAAATTTGGGTACGCAAGTGGGACAAATGGCTACTGCGATTAGTCGATTGGAGGCACAAAGTTCAGGAAAATTACCTTCCCAAACAGTGGTGAACCCAAAAGAAAATGCAAGTGCAATCACTTTGAGAAATGGTAAGGAGATAGAAGTTCCAGAAAAGACAATGCCTACACCACAAGATCAAAACAAGGCAGGTAAGAAAAAAGACGAAGCAGACAGCAGTGTTCTGAATGACAAGGATGAACCTAAGCGTAAATTTCCTCCTCTCTCTGAATATAAACCGGTACCTCCTTTCCCTCTTGCTTTAACAGAAAATAAAAAATACGAGAAAAGGTTTTTATAGGAGATTTATCAAGGACTTTCCTAGACAGAACTTCCTTAGACATTGCCAATAATGCTATCTAATAATATTATTCAAATAATATAAATTATTGATTTGATAATTTGAAATAATGTGCAATGACAATTATTGAATCAATAATATAAAATAGCAAAGTAGCACTTATTGATATAAAATATCAACGTAGCAAATATTGAACCAATAAAATATTATACAATTATTGAATCAATAATATAAAATATTAAACAGTAATTACTGTAATAATAATTGAGTAAGTGCCTTATTACGTAAGAATCAATAATTCGAAATACTGTGCAATACTGTGTGCTACCGTGCAACACTGCGTATTACTATATTTTAACCACCGGGTATTTCAACAGTACTAACGGTAACAGTTTTATCGTTATTTTTATAAAAAAGGTTACTTCTGTCGCTTTCTATGTCCAACATTCATTCCGTTGTGGGGTCCACCAAAGACTGCGCTGTCGTACAAATATTCTCCGACAAAAAGAATATTCCTCGACCAAATGAATATTCTCCGACAAAATGAATATTGTATAACCACTTGCTTACTTTGTAAGCTTTGTACATTTCACCCATAACTTATCACATTTATCAAATCAACACCTTACTATTTCAAAATAATATTATAGAAAATTAAATCTTATTCATAAAATTTGGGGTCTTACAACCTCCCCTCCTTATGAAATTTCGTCCTCGAAATTAACGTACGTACCTGGTATATCGAAGAGATGAGGATATCTCGCTTTCATTATCGATTTTAACTCCCAGGTCATTTCTTCGATTCCAACTGTGACTCTCATGATGTTTCAACCATTGTACCTCATAATGGTACCTATTAGTTTGCCACTGTACAAAAACGGCGTCCCCTACGAAGAGTCTGGCTTCGGTTCATCCTACACAAGAAGTCACCAGCAAGAGGCTCGGGGCTTTTCACACCATATGGCTCTTGATACTTTGCCTTGACACGTTGACACATTAAACACCCCGAGATGAACTCTGCGATCTCTCTCTTCATATTGCTCCACCAAAATGTATGTCGAAGATCACGATATATTTCGGTACTTCCAGGGTGGATTGCAAACTGTGTGGTATGTGCATCCGTCATGATTCTATACTTCAAATCAGAGTCGTTAAGAACACAAAGTCTGGATTTGACCTGAAGTATTCCCTCTGCATCGATTCTTGCTTCTGGAATAGCACCTTCTTGCATATTCTTCTTCATATTCATCAGCTCCGGGTCTATAGTTTGAGCAGCTTTAACTTTATCAATCAAAGCTGGTTCTACGCGTATACTTGATATCATCGCATGGGTCCCCAGAGTCTTGAACTCTATCTCCATCTTTTGTACGTCATACAAAATAGGCCTTTGTGTTGACAGTATAGCACTCGTGCCCGCATACGATCTTCTACTCAACGCGTCAGCTACCACGTTCGCTTTCCCAGAATGGTATAAAATGGTATGGTCGTAATCTTTAAACAGCTGAAGCCAACGTCGTTGTCGCATATTGAGTTTGTTCTTGGTGAAGAAATATTTGAGGCTTTAAGATGTCATCAATAATGACAACCACAAAATGATCCAAATATTTCTTTAATATTCGGTTCATCATGTCCATGAACGCAGCATGGACATTGGTCAATCCAAAAGATATAACTAAAAATTTATAATGCGCGTATCGAGTTCTAAAGGTAGTCTTTGGAATGTCATCAGTTCTAATCTCTAACTGATGATATCTAGAACGAAGATCAATCTTTGAGAAGAATTGCACACTTTGCAACTGGTCAAACATGTCATCAATGTGAGGTAGCAGATACCTATTCTTGATGGTGACATGATTCAACTCCCGATAGTCAATACATAGTCGCATACTACCGTCTTTCTTCTTTATGAATAAAATAAGAGCACCCCAAGGAGACGTACTAGGACGTATAAAATCGATGTCTAACAACTCCTGTAGTTGGACCTTTAACTCCTGAAGTTCAATAGTAGCCATTCGATATGGAATTTTAGAAATGGGTTTTGTACTGGACTCAAGGTCAATAAAGAATTCAACTTCACGTTCTGGGGGTAGACCAGGAAGTTCTTTGGAAAATACATCAGAAAACTCATTAACAACATAAATATCATTCAAACCTGACGTATTCTGGTTTAGATCAGTGACATGGGCTAAGAAAGCTTGACATCTATTTTTTAATAAACGAATAGCTTTATGACTTAAAATAACATTGATTGATTTTAGTGGTTTGGTTGTTTGAATTCGTACAATAGGTTAGTTAGGAATATGAAAACTAACAACCTTACGAAAATAATTAATTCTGGCATGATAAGTGGTCAACCAGTCAATTCTTAAAATCACATCAAATGCAAGTATTTTCAAAGATATAAGATCAACAGGTAGGGTGAGGGTAACAATTTAAATCGAGCAATATTTGTAAACTGTAGATGTAACGAAGGTTTCCCCCAACGGAGTTTCAATAGATAAGTCAAAGTCTAATTTCTCAGAACTCAAGTTCAAACGTTGAGCACAAGTAGGTGAAATAACAGAATGGGTAGAACCAGTATTTAATGAGGTATAGACTTCGCAAAAATTTATGATTAACTAACCCATGATAAATTCATTCGGGTTCCTCTTGTTTTGGGCAGTCACGACAAACGCTCTTCCAAGAACCACTGACTTTGATTTGTCTGGGACAGTCTTTGGTGTCACTATCCCAGATGGTCTAGACTTTGCTATAAAGCTCATTCCACCCTCAACTGCTTCATCGCACTCCTGATCCATGATTGAATCATTACTCTTCGATCCATATCGAATTGGGGTTGACCGTTATGCACAGGGTAATTCCAAACTCGATGTTGGATTCTCCCAATTGCTGTCCAAAAAGTAAAATCCATGTCGTCTATTTTGGCCTTCTTAGATCGGACGTCTCTTTCTAAAATATCAATGCGTCGTGCGGCTTTTACCCATGCATCTTTAATTCTCACTTGTTCAGTTGCTTCTTCTTTCAGCTGATCGTTGACATTTGCATTTTCAGATTCCAGCTCTAATATCATATGTTCTGCCAGAGAGAGCTTCTGTTCAAGTCTCGCATATTGAGTAGCAAAATCTTGAATTTCTCTATCCCTTTCTTGAATTGTTGTATCCCTTTGTTCCACGGTCGCCTGTCGTTCTTCACCCTGTTCTTCTAACTCATGAATACGATTTTGTAGTTCTATATTTCGATCATAAAATTCTCCTAATAAATCTTCCTCAGGTTCCTCTTCTTCCTCACTCTCAGCTGTAACCTCTGCGATTAGCTCGGGTGTAACTATTAATTCTTCACTCACCACATGGATATCTCTAATTTCTTCTTCGCCTGACATCCCATCATTCATCGTTTCTTTGGTAGTGTTGTTTATAGGAGGAATATTGCCTTCCTGTTGCACGTTCTCCTGGTTTGTGATTAAAGGTGTCTCAACGGTCTCATTCACTCCATTGTTAATATTTTCAGCTGCCATTCTCAAATACTGCCATAAAACAAGGGTTAATCAAACAAATTAACATATCACATATTAACCTTATGTTCCAAATGACCAATTAAATACCAAATAAGCTTAGGTAGGACACACACTAGCGAAGGATTTACTCGTCTCTCCCCTCCTAGTTCTATTCCCAGATCTCCGCCAGAGATCATATCCCTAAGCTCTGATACCAACTGTGACGTCCCCAAAATAGGTTCAATACTCAACCCATTTTGAGTCGCCAAATACACTCAACAAAATTCAAATACCATCTTTCATATCATACGGTCGTGCAAAATACGACCACACAACTGTGAGTGTCAATACAGACATGTAGAAAATATTAACATTCAAACTAAGTCCTCATTACATTTATTATCACACTATTTTAAATAAAAAAAATAGTGAGGACTTCTACAGCTCTAACTCGGACCATCACTCCATTCCCCGACTAGTACCCGCGATATTCTCATTTCCTGAAGAGAACAATGGAAGAAAAGGGTGAGCTCAACTAGCCCAGTAAAGAATATTATGACTAAGATAATGAAAAACAAATTATCGTTAGCCTTCAATAAATTAGATAAAATATTATGGACAACAAGTTTTATATCAATACTCGCAGCGAAAATAACAATTCATTAGAAGAGTTAAGTAGGGAATGATGTCTACTATCTTCTTTGATTTAAAAGTCCATTATCAATATTTTATCCCTGTAACATCAATCAATATACATCTCGAATCAAATATTCATCTTTGCACTACGGGCTAAAGATATTCATTTGTATCATCAGTTGGTCATGTTCATCTCAACACCTGTCCATCTTTGCACTACGGGCCAAAGATATTGATCAGGTAATCATTCATCTTTGAACTATAGGCCAAAGATATTCATCACGTAATTATTCATCTTTGCACTACAGGCCAAAGATATTCAGTTATAACACCATTTAGAACTGAGGATGATAAAAAATAATACGAATAACGGATCTAGTGAGATAAAGGACAAATATTAGAGAATTTATCCAGAGTTTAAGAATGAAGATCAAAACCTGGATCCAATCAAAGATGATTTGAAAGATTTTTTTTTTTACCGTGAATAGTACTATATGAATAGTAACTCGTAAATAGTAACTCGACATGAAAAGATAAAAATTTCACAAGAAAGTTTAGACCAATATTCCAGTGAAATAATATTAGATAAAGCGCAAAACTCAAGTAATATCTGATCATTTCAGGAATTATAGAAGCAATACTTACCGTAGTAAGTTTAGAGTTAGGAATCTGAAATGAAACAATATACGAAACTGCAATTGAATTTTCACCCGTCTGGCGGTAGTCCGCTCAGACAGATTATTTTCACAATTTAATAACAACTGAATACGAAGGGTTATTCACCAGGCATGCGGTAGTCCGCGTAGACAGGTTATTCTCACAGAATAATAAAGAATAGAATGACAACAGGATTTCACCATGCATGCGGTAGTCCGCGTAGACAGGTTATTCCAACAGAATAATAAAAAATGAAATAACAACCCTTACGAGTATTGAAAGAAAATAACTCTCTTCATGAATACGAAAGAAATAATACCCCTTACCTTAAAATTTGGAGACTGCACTAGCGTAATAGCAGAATACTCTTCTTCTTTCTCTCTTATTCTCTCTATACTTTCTCTCTATATAGCTTTAGTGAATTGGTAAAAAATAATGAAGAAATGAGCTTCTATTTATAAGCTTGGCAGAGTAAGGGTAAAATAGTCTTTTTGCCATAATTTATGATATTATCGCTTACATCATCAATCTATGACATCATTGCTTACCTCATCGCTCCGATGACATCATTGCTTACCTCATCGCTCCGATAACATCATTGTTTGCATCATAAGAGTTCAAATTCAATTTGCACTCTTCCACCTCGTTTAACTTTTATACCATAAATTTACTATATTAATGTTACCATTCAAATTATAAAAATTATACTATTATATAATCACATCATACTACTATAATGTAATATTATAATAATATATTTGAATGAATTATTTTATCGGACAAGATAGAATACCAACTTTCAACAAATGTCACATGTTAAAAATTTCTCCGTTTAAATCCACATTGAATAAATATTTCCTTATCATATATATCAAAAATTAATTATTCACAAATAATATTACATAACTACAATATTTACAACCAGGTCGTTCCAAGGAAAGAGGGGGCCTTCCGATAAGGATTTTTCCTTACTGGCGCGCAATTAATCAACCCCTTTCCTAGACAGAACTTCCTTAGACATTGCCAATAATGCTATCTAATAATATTATTCAAATAATATGAATTATTGATTTGATAATTTGAAATAATGTGCAATGACAATTATTGAATCAATAATATAAAATAGCAAAGTAGCACTTATTGATATAAAATATCAACGTAGCAAATATTGAACCAATAAAATATTATACAATTATTGAATCAATAATATAAAATATTGAACAGTAATTACTGTAACAATAATTGAGAAAGTGCCTGTGACACCCCCAAATCCGGTATCTTAATTTTCACAGGATGTGGTGTTCACTGTTCTAATATCATACAACTATCAACCCATAAATAATGAAATTCATTTATTAGATAAATAAATCATCATCTTACATCATCTGAAATAATAATACATCATAAATCCCAGGTTAAACTTAACCTTAAATCTCTGTTGCAAAAACGTAAATAAATAAGTCTTAAGTCATCACACATAAATCTTGAACTTTAACATTCTTAACATCAACACAAGTCTTCAACACTTGTTAGCTTTTTCTTTGCCCTTGCTACTAGAAGGTACATCAGTTCGTTCATTATTAGCTGCAATGTTATTATGCAAGAGTGAGTACGAATGCCCGCAAGTATAAAAATATGACAGAATAATAACATGCGAGTGAAAGAATTCTGAATAACAGAAAGCTCAACATTTGAATCAAGAATATTAATCAAGAGTCAAATTACTTCTCAACTTTGGAATCAAGAATATTAATCGAGAGTCAAATTACTTCTGAGGGTCATTAAGACCTTGAACCGAGTCTTAGGTTGTCAAGTATATTAACCTTTCAAACCTTTAACAGTCATAAGACTATAGACTTTACTTCTCGTACTTAGGTAGATCAGCCCTTTGTACTGATACTGTGCACACTATCTTAACGCTTAAAGCATCTTCATTAATCCCCTATATTAAGGTTGTTCATCTCAGTTTGACATCAGAATCTGCACCAAATAAAGTTGGTTTGGATAACTCAATAAATGATATTCAAATTGAATATTAACTTCTCAAGGTATACTGTAATACCCGAGAATTTCCATATATTATTAAATAAATATATTAATGGAAATGAGAATTTATTTTGTGTTATGAGATGAATTAATTCAATTATATATAATTGAATAATTATAATAATTGAGAAATTGGTGGAGTTTGTGATAAACTCGTTGATTGCCTTGTGTGGCACAGTGACGTTATATAAGAATGATTATATTAATTTAAGCGAACAATTAATCTATATTAATTGTTAATCGAAGAAGATTAATTAACTGTTATAAAATACTAATGAGGATTGATTAATAATATGTGATTATTATTGCAAGAAACATAATAATAATGAGCAACGTGTTTATAAATATAATAAGATTTATATCAAAGTGATAGTTAATCATATAAAGGTTAATTAAATTGTTATGGAGGTTAACAATTATATTGATTGATGTAGGATATGTGTATATTATTAATTAATATTCAATTTATAAGATGAGAAATTATATGTGCAAGCATGCGAATTTAATGTATAGTAACTATATGTTATGATATGTGTAGGTGACAAATGATGTGTGGATATACATTAAAGTAATGTATCATGGATCTATTATAAATAATTGTTGAGTAATACAATTTAATAATACATGAGATAATGTAATGTGATAACATCCGATTAAATTATACCAGTATGATAAAAATGTACATGAATTATATGTGCACAATTCACACTTATTACATTATGTGAATCTATGTTAGTATCATTAGAATTACATTGTAACTATAATTGTGGCCTAATTATATAGTATATATACATGTAACATATTTTGGCATAAGTGTTGTGTATATATACAAATTATAGAATGCTGATATATGGCCTTGTTCCAATATAATAGTCACTCTCCTTCTCCTTCACATGTATGGCAAAAAGGCTAAGGCCTATTCTCCCATTCTTCTCCCAAGCTTAGCTAGCAATAATTATATGAGGAGTGGCTCTAATGATGGCTTTCAACAACTATCTACCAACTTCCTCTTATCTAGCATGCAATTCAAATTTCTGTTAGTTTGAAATGGTAGGCAATTGCATTGTCTATATCTTGTTTTCTCTATAAATATGGCTTCCTTTCTTCCCATATCACATTGCTGAGATTTTGTTTGAGTTGATAAGTTGAGAGCATATACATATATCAGTATAATAGCATTGTGAGATATCAGCAAGCTTACTCCATAACAGAGGTATAAATCCTCTTCGTGTCTTCATTTTCATTTTCTGTCAAAAGAACTCCATTGTTGTTCTCTGAGTTTTGTTGAAATTCTTGATTATGCCAAATTGGTTCATGATTGGTTTGTAGAACCCTTATATTGTTGTTATATAAACATACACACATGATGGAACCACTGAATAGTCTTTCATTTCCATTGTTCCTCTTCAATTTCTGTAAATACATGAAATTCGTAAATTAAGTTAGAGTTCATGAAATTGGGAATTGATAATTGCTATTAACTGTTATATAAGCATATATGTATGTGTTAGTAAGTTAAACAAGTTTAATATCTGGGTATGGTATGTTGAAATCGATGAAATGGGAGGTTTTGGGTTGTTTTTCGCTGTCGTCTGAACCGGAAAACTGCCACGACGCCGCAGCGCCGCAGCCCGCGCCGCAGCACCACACGCGCCGTAGCCCGTGCCGCAGCGCCGCACGCAGCGCCACTCGCGCCGCAGCGCCAGTAGTGCCGCGCCGCAGCGCCAGCCTCTGTGTTCAGTTTTCTGCATTCTGCAACAAAACTGTTATGTGCCAATTGTTTGATTTTTGTTTAAACAAGCATGGGAGCATGATTAATACATATATATAAACCTAATGAGGCAATGTAAGCATGTTTTAGTATATTAGCATGCATGGTTAACCAAACGACACATAGTTTGGAAACGAATTTAAAGTTTCATAAACGACGTTAACATATATAAAGCATGTTTACATACTGACCTTGCAAGCACGCTAGTACCACCTAGAGACACATGAAGTGCATGTTAGCTTATCTATATTGGTTCCGTAATAAAATGTGAACATGTGAACCTAACTAGTGCTCATTCCTAACAAAAATATAAGTTTGAAGGTGGATATGATCATGTAAATGCTATATAGTCATTTTGATGTTATGAGCATGTTTAGATAACTTTGAAATATATGAATGAAGCCTTAACTTGTGTTTATATAGTTCGTAAGGAAGCATGAACATGTTAGGCTCTATTAGTAAGATTCACCAATAGAAATACAAGCCTTGCACATGAGCATTAACACGATACGTGGAGATTTAAATTCTGATATTTATGGACACATGTGATAGTACTCTTAGACTCATTCATGTGTCATGCATATATATATACCATGATTGGTTACCGTGATTAAAGTTTAGCATAAACAAAGCATGTTTTCAAGATAATAACAATGCTAGCTACATATATGCAATACGAGTACTCATGAGCATGACTAATACAAGTTATATGAATATCTTATGTGTTTAAAAGTAATCATGTTAGACCATATGAGTTCGTGTCCTTGAATGGCTTTAAGTATTAACTTAAGAACCTATACCATGTACGATTGGATTTGGAAAAGTTATACAAGCATGAAAGTATCCTTTAAATATGAATACATGCTACGCGATATTATATGATGTTACTTGAACCCGATTTTGACGGTTAACTTAAGGAGATGCCGTAACTTGCTAAAATGAAATATATTTAGTATTGATTGTGGTCTTATGTGATATTAATAATATGCAAGCATGTTTGCTAATTGTTGAGATCTTATATAATATGAGAATGCGTTTAAACTCTAAAGAAGGAACGTTAAGGATAGAAATTATATTCTATATAACTGTGTAGCTAGGTAAAACTTAGCTTATGTGTTGATCGTATATTCAAAGAGAAAATGTGAAGTTAAATTATATGACTAATGAATATCATATATATACGTAACTGTATTACGATAGGAATTCGAAAGTGTTGATTGCTTTTCGTGGATAAACTACGCTAAAGGCAAGTTCTCTTACTTACACTCTCTTAAAGTGCAAGTATCCTAACCGACGCATTTACTTTATGCAAGGAAAGCTATGATTGTGAAAGTTTCCTAACTTATACTCTTTTACTATGCAAGTATCCTATCTTGTGTATTGCGAACTAGTTTCCTATTTAATCGGTTGAATCGAATTAGCATACTTGAACTCTTATTTCATTAAAGCTATTATTCATGTTGAACTTAGTATTGTTCTTGAATATTGTGAAATTGTCTATACCATTTGATTTGGCTAGACTTATATTATTGAAAAGCGACCCAAACTAATTGATTGGTGCGGGATCTTGTATTTGACTGAGAAGAACAACCTTCTTTGAAGGGAATATATAATTGTCGGAGAACCGACGTGCACACTTGAGTATGGTTGATTGTTATGCATAACAAGGGTACTTTAGGCTGATCACCTGTTGTACCTGTTTTTGTTGGATTTTCAGTTTATTACTGTCAATTCTAGTAGAAGTTCATAGTCCGTAGTGACTACTCAGTATTCAATTATTTGAAATCTTGAATTGACTTATTATTGAATCATATTGATATTATCCTGTCCTTAGCGACTGATATTGAGAACTGTTGATATTCTTGTTATTCTTGAACTATCAAATCTTGTTATACCCTTTCGAGAATTGAGAATCTTATTACTCACCCTTATTGTATATTACTTGCTGGGCAATTTGTGCTCATTCTTGCTTTCCCTAAAACATTTCAGTTAAGGCAGAGCATGGTGAACCTTCGGGCATTGATAAGGGCAAGGGCAAAGCTACCAACTAGCTTATGTCTGTTATGTTTTAAATATATTAATATTGTATGAAGATGATGTAGTAAGACTGGATTTGATTATGTTTAAGCTTAAGTTAGATTATGTAATAAGTCGTTAACTGATATTATTATGTAATCTATTAAGTACTGTAGGTTGCGAGACTTGGGGGAATAATTATAATAAATCATTGTAAATTATTCTAGAATAGATTTTCCGCTGTGATCGTATGATATTTAATTATTATTATTGTGATGTATTACCATGAGCACGTGATGAACCGAATTCGAGAGACCAAGTGGCGGTCCTGGAATTTGGGGGCGTCACATATACAATCAAACAAATATTGTACACTTAAATGATACTTTTAAAAGAATCATAGCATCTCATGTGAAATTATAAACTTGGATATTCAAGAGTAAGAATTTGCTCAACAATAGCAATTAAGCACAGCAATTGCTCAATTTAAAGAGTTTAGTTTAGAAAACTTGCCCAACAATAATAGTAAGTTAGGGATAGAAAACTTGCTTCGTGCGCAAGCTACAATTATTACTCACTTCTTTAATTACTCTTACCTATCAATTCATTGACAATATCAATTAATCACAAGTTCGATATGATTATTGATTTACAATAGTATTCTTCAAACTCATTATTAGGTTTTCAAATAATGGTTTAAGTTGATTAATTAACTTGTTAATTAATCACGTAACTTAAGTTATTAACTTGTATTAATAACTTATTACATACATAACATGTCTTCATGTTAATTAGATTTAATAATAATGTCTTAATGGTTATAACACATTATTTAACCTTTACAAATAATAATTTAAGTCACGTAATTAATTTATTAATTAATCACATAACATAAATTATTAAACTCATATTAACATTTTATCATATTTATACAACACGTGTTCATGTTCATTAGACTTAAAACACATTTCTCAAATTTCCAACACTTAACAATTTTTTTCAAAAATTCAGGCCTGGCGCGGCTGTAATATCCGAGAGTATTATGTCTTTTAACAATTATCAATAAACGAATTTATGTGAAATTCTTACGTGTTTTCTTTTATTAGATGTATCTGTGTTATACATACATGTGTTATTTTATGATATGTGATGAGGAGTATTTAAATGGTTAGTTCAGTTTAATTCAACTATTTAAATTGGTTAAGTATGGAATTAATTCTATTAATTTTGTGGGATGGCTTTAAAGCATGATTTTGAGTTTGGAGCGGAATTTAGAGACGCGGACTGCGTATTTGAGTCCGGAACGTCGAAATTAGTCAGGACAGACTATAACTACGAAAATGTGTCACAGTTGACTTTTTGGTCAAAGTCAACCGGTTGACTTTTCGGGTAAAAAGTCAACCACGAATTTTGGAGATGAATTTGACGAAACGGATAGTCCCATGACGTCCGGGACGTTGATTTTAGTAGGAGTCGATATGAGTATCTAAACGTTTAGCTACGGAGGGCAAAACGGTCAAATGGTTATTTAATTGATTAAAATAATATTTTAATAAGGGAATTGCAGCAGCTGATGGGCCATGTGTCAGCCAAATTGGGACAAGGAGGGAGAGTATATACGTATATTCTAAATGATTAGGAAGGGAGTTATATTTTCTTCCTTAAAACCAAAGCTCTTTCATTTCTCTAACTCCCACCTTCTTCAATTCGGTTAATGGTGGCATGGGGTGTAACTGATGAATTGTGGAGATGGAAGGGCTGGAGCAAACAATGTATATTATGTGCTATATATATATTCCCAATCCAAGTCTCTTCTCCTTTTCACAAAAAGTTCTAATCGAGAGAGGAAAAAATATTGAGAGTTTGAGAGTGATACTAGGTTGTCTAAGAATTCTGGAGATTACAGAGGAGTTAGCAAGCAAGGAGTGAGGCTCTATCAGATTAAAACAAGAAGGAATTCGTCCAAGAGGTAAGCCATGAAACCTATTCTATGTTCTTAAGAAAATAGTGAAGAAAATGCATGTATAATTGTGGTAATAATTTGTTTTGACTGTGTGATGCTATCTTAGTGTTGTTTACTGATATGGGGATATTGAGAATGAAAATTCTGGTCTAATCATGCTTCAAATACATAGAGAATCAAAGAATTCAAGTTTGCATGCTAAGTGTTCGATAAAATGCCTCATAGATGCCAATTTGTTCAAATCATGGTAACTTAGTGGGTTTGATTATTGTAACATGTGTATATATGTTAGTATATGTGATCTAGACAGTAGGAATCAACCTCATGCATGCTAGAATCAAAATCATGGTTTTTGTTAAAGGTGGGTTAACTTAGAATCTGTGACTTTTTGGGTTTTCGGAGCCTTGGAATCATAGCTTCTGCGACTCGTTGGTTGTATGTGTTAATTTTGTAAAATACTATGTAGTATGATGTCTCACCTGACCAATTTTCAAAAGAAATGGAGTTAAAATGAGCAAGTTATGAATTTCGTATGCAAGCATGTTGGTATAAAAATCTGCATAATTCTGGGAATTTCCAGAAATTTTCTAAGTCTGGAAGGCAGTCTGGCACGCTTATCTAGGCTGCTGGATCGAGGTCTTAACATGTTAGTTTCATGTATGTTGTATTTTTGTAAAATACTATGATGTATGGAGTGTATGGTGTCCAAATATCATGGTCATACAACCTGTAAACAAGTGGGAATTAAATTGCAAAGTGGGCTGCTCGAAACAAAAATCAGGATTTGGGCCTGATGAGTAGAGCAGCTGTGCCTTTCATAAGGCTTATACCTGCGCAGCTGCGCCACACAAAGATTGGTTCCGGGTTTTCCAGGCAGCACAGCTGCGCCGGTAACACGGCTTGAGGCTGCGCAGCTGCGCCGGTCCGGGTCGGTCCGGGTCGGGTCTGGTCCGGGTCGGGTCTGATCCGGGTCGGGTCGGGTCGAACCGAGGAAAATTCCAGAAACTTATTTTTACTCAGATTCTCATATTGAACCACTTTATCTATATGACGCAACATGATATATGATTAAATTAGTTTGATGATAGCATACATGGTAGTTGATTAATGAAATTATAATGAAAGGAAATCATTTTCTTTCGAATTAGAGTTCAAGAACCTAATGGCTTAATGTGACACATATGATTAGGTTACGTGAAGGTTAATTGCTAGCTTTAACGATAGCAGACGTATCAGGCAAGTTTCCTAACCCTAATTTCTATTGGGTATTTATTCAATCCTTACTCATTTTTATCGCAGTAAGGGTAAGTATTGGACTTGTGCTAGCTATTTATTCGTGCAAGTTCCTTTGTTGTGAAGTTATACAACTTCAATTATCTTGCAAGCTTATCAATGATTACTCAGTTATTATTCTAACAACCATGCTTATAAGTTTCATGTCATTATCGAACTGTTTCTAAGTATGTTTCCTGGCCTTTGTTTTCGGCTAGTTATTATTGATGAAAAATGATTTAATTCAAATCTTTCGAAGCTATTTAATGTTTACCAATCCAAATTGCTTTGGTGCGGTCTCGCATGAATACTAAGATGAACAACCCGAATAAATGGGCAAACAGATGTTGGGCATATAGTCCCATTTATGCTTATGCAGTTTAAACTTTATACTTGTGCACAATGTAGGGTACGATAGGCTGATCACCTGGAGTACTTGCAGAGACCGTTTACAATCTATTTGATTGTTAAACCGTCTGATGGTTTTCGATGAAACAAAGCAATGTTCAGGGTATTTAACACCCCTTAGTATGCTATGGAGAATTCTGAACTCTTATCTTTGATATTCTTGTTTAACACTTGATAATTCTTTCAACTGTTGAGATATTGTCATACAGATGTTTTTACTCTTGATGTATGTTTTCAAACTTCTTTATATACTTGCTGGGCAATTTGTGCTCATTCTTGCTTAAACCTTTCAGTTAAGGATGAGAAGGCTGAGGGCTCGGGCAAGGACAAGGGGAAGACTAAGATGATATGATGCTAGTTACCTTATAAAATAAGTTATATTTCTGCATATGATGTAATGTAGCGATAAACGCTAAGTTTAAGTTTTGGTTTATTAAAGGTTGTAAAGACTTGGGATTTTATTTTGAGTAAGTACGTAATAGTTATAATATTACTATTATTATTGCTAGAGTTTACTTAGATAGATGAGGATGTATGTTGTAACGTGAGCACCATGTCCTGTAATCTATGTTACACGGATTTGGGGGCGTCACAGGTTGGTATCAGAGCCGTAGGTTATAAACTTTAGGTGGGGAACCTTAGACTATAACCTTAGGGAAGTTAGTGGAGGTAATAAGGAGATGAACTCACGTAGAGTTCTAAGTGTAGTGTCGAAGCTATTTTTCTAAAAACAAAATCAATATCTATTTTTAAAATACTAATTGAGTTCTTGTCTTGATTGTAGGATGTCAGGAGAAGAGGAGGTTAGAGATATTCACGTAGTGAGTGAGCAGTTGGTGACAGCTGTACCTGAGCCTATAGCTGAGGCAGCAGCTGAGTCAGACCCAGAGGAGTATCCTGAAGAGGAAGAGGAGCCCGAGGAGGACTCCGAGGAAGCACCTGAGGATGGTTTACTAGATGAGTTGATGGATAGGATTACAGATTTGGACGACAAGGTCCATGAGTTGGAGGAACTGTATCAGGGGGAGCAGCAGGCTGCAGCATTGCTTGAGGCATTGGTGCACCACCTGATAATTAGGAACGGGGATCTGGCTGACAAGTTGCGAACAGCAGGTCAGAAGGCGAACAGGCTGAAAGACGAGAAAGAAGCTATCAGGACCCACTTGGGACATACCATTAATGGGCTAGAGTCAAGGATTCAGAGTCTCCAAACTGACAAGCAGATCATTACCACATTCTGGGAAGATGAGAGAAGAGGTCGTGCTCAGGCCGAGAAGCTAACAAGCAAGTTAGAAGGAGAAGAAGAGATAAGAAGGTTAGGATGGATAGAATGAAGTACGCATTTAAGTCAGCACATGGGAGGTTCCAGCATAGGGTGTATCACTTTCCACGTGAGGAGTACCGGTCTAGACATGCCATAAGCCGTGGGCTGGTGCTGGAAATAGCGGATGAAGAGCATGAAGACGCCATTAGGCGGGGTCTTTAGTTTGTTTAACATTAGGCGGGGTCTTTAGTTTGTTCGTGTTAAACTTTTACTAGTAGTGTGTAGAACGCTTATCTATGAAATAAAACTTGGTTTCCAATGTTACTAAATATGATGGTTAAATTGATGTAAATGGCTTAATGCCATAAGATGATGAAATACCTTGGGTATTATGTTTATAAATAAATATGCTTTTATTTAAATATGTGATGTGATGATTAAGTTTTTATATGGATTATAAATATTGTAGGAATAAGTTATGGGATAATAACACTAAGTTTATTTAAACAGAGAGATGGCTAGAGGAAGACGTCGTCAACAAGTACCAGAAGGGTCAGGCGGTAATGCTGGGGGTCCACCGAACCCCATGCAACAATTTGTCGACATGTTAGCTGGGGCACTTCAGAATCGAACCCCGAATACCAATAACCCTCCAGCGGGCCAGGTGGCACACTTTAAAGACTTCAAGAGCGCGGGACCACCTGAGTTCAAAGGAACCACCGAACCTATCGAAGCCCAAACTTGGGTCAAGGAAATTGAAAAGGCGTTCGCTATTGCTAGCGTAGGAGATGATCAGAAAACAATCTTCGCCACTTACATGCTGAAGGGTGAAGCCAATTTCTGGTGGGAGGCAAACCAGATCAGGGCGGGAGAAGGTGTGATATCTTGGGAAGAGTTTAAGAAGATCATCTTCGAAAACTATTTCCCTGCGAGTATGCAGAGTCGTATGGAGATGCGATTCTTGGAGCTGAAGCAAGAAGACATGACCGTACCCCAGTACGCCGCAAAGTTCAACGAACTGGCGAGGTTCGCGCCTCATCAGGTCGACACTGAGGAGAGGAAAACGAGGAGGTTTGAGCAGGGTCTCAAACCATGGTTATACAGTAGACTTTCGGTGTTGCAGACGAACAGCTTCGCGACTCTCCTGGAGAAGGCTATAATTGCTGAGGGCGGAAGTGAAGCCCTAATGAAGTTTAATAAGGAGAAAAAGAAGAAGAATGAAGGAGGGAATTGGGGGGAAGGTAGCAGCAGCAGTGGTGGAAACAAGAGGAAGTGGAACAACAACAACAACAATAACAATTTTAACTCGGGAAACTCTGGGGGAAAACCAGGTGAAGTAAAGAAGAGAACTGAGGCGTGTAAGGAGTGTGGGAGGAATCACTCGGGTGCATGTCTAAAAGGGAAGAATGTCTGTTTCAATTGCGGGCAAGAGGGGCACATCTCTCCCAATTGCTCTGCACCAAAGAGGAATGGATGTTTCAATTGTGGAGCATTGGATCATCAGGCAAGGAATTGCCCAAAGAAGAATTCAGCAGGAGGAAATGGAGGAAGGGGACCAAGCGGTGGAAATCTCACAATTACTGGACCACCAACTCAGAATCGACCAACAGCAAGGACTTTCAACATGACGGTTCAGGATGCAGTCGCATCCAAGGACGTGGTTTCAGGTATCATTCCGGTCAATGATATATCTGCTTACATATTATTTGATTCGGGTGCTACTTGTTCCTTCGTATCCCATGAATTCTCCCAACGATTAAACATACCCCAGGAAAAATTAGAATATCCTTTGAACATAGAAGTCGCTAATAAGGAAGTCATTCCCGTTAGCCATGTCTATAGGAATTGTGTTGTAGATATCAGAGGATATAAGTTGCCTGTGAATTTAATTCCGATTCAATTAGGGGAATTTGATGTAATTCTAGGAATGGATTGGTTATTTAACCATGGAGCGATGATAGATTGCCAGAAGAAGTGTATAAATCTTATGACTCCAAATCAGTCTAAGGTAGTATTCTACGGGGGTAAGTCGCCGAGACACTCGAGTTGTCTGACGATGTTGCAAGCAAGGAAGTTGCTAAGGAAGGGAAGTGTAGGATATTTGGCCCATATCGTCGATACACGGAAAATAGGTGTAGGAATGGGACAGATACCAGTAGTGAATGAATTTTTGGATGTATTTTCAGAAGAGTTACCAGGGCTTCCACCGGATAGAGAGGTCGAATTCGTTATAGATTTAGTACCGGGAACGGCCCCGATTTTGAAAGCCCCATACAGAATGGCACCGGCAGAGATGAAAGAGCTGATGGTACAGTTGCAGGAATTATTGGATAGAAAGTATATTCAACCGAGTGTGTCTCCTTGGGGAGCACCAGTTTTATTTGTGAAAAAGAAGGGTGGATCGATGAGACTTTGTATCGACTATCGAGAGTTGAACAAAGTGACGATCAAGAACAAGTATCCATTACCTAGAATAGATGATCTGTTCGATCAGTTGAAGGGAGCGAAATATTTTTCCAAGATCGACTTGAGGACGGGATATCACCAGTTGAGGGTGAGGAAGGAAGATGTTCCTAAGACAGCATTCAGGACTCGTTACGGTCACTACGAGTTCCTGGTGATGTCATTTGGGTTAACAAACGCGCCGGCGGCATTTATGGACATGATGAATCGGGTATTCAAGCAATACCTAGATAAATTTGTGGTCGTGTTCATAGATGATATCCTGATCTATTCCAAGACTCAGGAGGATTGCTGAACACTTAAGGTTGGTATTGGAGGCGTTGAGGAAGGATAAGTTATACGCAGAATTTTCAAAGTGCGAGTTTTGGTTGAAGAAAGTTCAATTTCTGGGTCACATGATCGATAAGGACGGAATCTCTGTGGATCCAGCAAAGGTAGAAGCGGTGCAGAATTGGGAGCAACCAAAGACTACCGACGGAAGTAAGAAGTTTCTTAGGACTGGCGGGCTATTATAGACGGTTTATCCAAGATTTTTCGAAGATAGCAGGAACTTTGACGAATTTAACAAAGAAGTCGGTCAAATTTGTCTGGACAGAGAAGTGTGAAGAAAGTTTTCGGGAACTTAAGAAAAGATTGAGTGAGGCACCGGTGTTGTCTTTACCAGACGATACAGGTGATTTCGTGATTTTTAGTGATGCGTCTCACAAAGGACTTGGCTGTGTGCTTATGCAATATGGTAAAGTTATTGCATATGCATCGCGTCAGTTGAAGGATTATGAGAAGGGATATCCTACCCATGACCTGGAATTGGCAGCGGTAGTATTTGCCCTGAAGATTTGGAGGCACTATTTATATGGTGTAAAGTGTGAAATATACACGGACCATAAAAGTCTGAAGTATATCTTCACGCAGAAGGAGTTGAATATGAGACAGAGAAGATGGTTGGAACTAATAAAGGATTATGATTGCGACATCTTATATCATCCGGGAAAAGCTAACGTGGTCGCAGATGCGCTAAGCAGAAATGCCAGTGGCAGGTTGGCAATGCTAACGGCTCAAGAGGAGTTGATTAGGGAAATGGCCAGTTTGGAACTCGAGGTAAAGAGTCCGAGCGAGTCAGATGGGAAGTTGTTCGCAATGGAGGTTCGACCGACTCTATTGGACAAAATCAAGGAAGAACAAAGCAGCGATGAAGAATGCGAGAACGTGAGGAAAAGAATTTCAGATGGAGAGGAGCTTAAGTTCAATGTGGGTGGTGATGGATTATTAAGGTTTGAGAGGAGAATTTGGGTGCCAGCAGTAACTGAATTAAAGGAAGAAATCTTGCAGGAAGCCCATAGCTCAAGTTACTCAATTCACCCGGGAAGCACAAAAATGTATCAGGATCTTCGCCAACATTATTGGTGGCCCAATATGAAGAGAGAAGTGGCAGAGTGCGTCAGCAGATGTTTGACATGCCAGAGAGTTAAGGCGGAACATCAGAGACCGAGCGGGTTACTTCAACCATTAGAAATTCCGGAATGGAAATGGGAGCATATCACGAT
Source organism: Panax stipuleanatus (assembly GCA_020205555.1). Lineage (NCBI taxonomy): Eukaryota > Viridiplantae > Streptophyta > Magnoliopsida > Apiales > Araliaceae > Panax > Panax stipuleanatus. Next base: position 35,853,283 of record CM035118.1, read on the forward strand.
GGACTTCGTGGTAGGACTTCCAAACACACAGAAGGGTTACGATGCAGTTTGGGTAATCGTTGATCGATTGACCAAGTCAGCGCATTTCTTGCCAATCAAAATCAGATATACCTTGGATCAGTTGGCAAAGCTTTATATCAAGGAGATCGTTTCCAGGCACGGTGTACCTGTATCAATTGTGTCAGATCGCGATCCGCGGTTCACGGCTAATTTCTGGAAAAGCTTTCAAGAACGCATGGGAACGCAACTGAGGTTGAGCACCGCGTATCATCCTCAAACAGACGGGCAGAGCGAAAGAACTATTCAAATGTTAGAGGACATGCTGAGAGCATGTGTAATGGACTTCAAAGGAAGCTGGGATGACCACCTACCGTTGGTGGAATTTGCATACAACAATACTTACCACGCGAGCATTGGGATTCCACCTTATGAAGCTTTATATGGAAGAAAATGTAGAACGCCATTGTGCTGGGATGAAGTGGGAGAACGTAAATTGCTAGGGCCGGAATTAGTGCAGCAAACTGCAGATGTGATCAAAACGATACGAACGAGATTAGTGACAGCTCAGGATCGACAGAAGAAATATGCTGATCAACACCGGCAACAACGAGACTTCGACGTCGGCACTTATGTGTTTCTAAAGGTTTCACCTTGGAAAGGGAAAATGAGATTTGGGAAGAAGGGAAAACTTAGTCCCAGATTCATAGGACCCTTTGAAGTGTTAAGGCGAGTCGGTGAGGTAGCTTATGAAATAGCTTTACCTCAGGAGTTAGAACATATACACAACGTGTTCCACGTATCAGTGTTACGACCCTATAAACATGATTACAAGCATATCATAGAGTATGAACCCATCCAATTTGAAAAGAACTTAACCTATGAAGAGGTTCCAGTACAGATAATTGATAGAAAAGAACAAGTGTTGAGGAATAAGATAATACCTTCTGTTAAGGTAGTATGGAGGAACCACAACGCCGAAGAGGCTACGTGGGAACTCGAGGAGAAAATGATGAAAAATTATCCTAATCTTTTTGTTTGATGTGTAATGATTCCGGGGACGGAATCCTTATAAGGGAGGGTGAATGTAATATCCGAGAGTATTATGTCTTTTAACAATTATCAATAAACGAATTTATGTGAAATTCTTGTGTGTTTTCTTTTATTAGATGTATCTGTGATATACATACATGTGTTATTTTATGATATGTGATGAGGAGTATTTAAATGGTTAGTTCAGTTTAATTCAACTATTTAAATTGGTTAAGTATGGAATTAATTCTATTAATTTCGTGGGATGGCTTTAAAGCATGATTTTGAGTTTGGAGCGGAATTTAGTGACGCGGACAGCGTATTTGAGTCCGGAACGTCGAAATTAGTCAGGACAGACTATAACCTACGAAAATGTGTCACAGTTGACTTTTTGGTCAAAGTCAACCGGTTGACTTTTCGGGTAAAAAGTCAACCACGAATTTTGGAGATGAATTTGACGAAACGGATAGTCCCATGACGTCCGGGACGTCGATTTTAGTAGGAGTCGATATGAGTATCGAAACGTTTAGCTACGGAGGGCAAAACGGTCAAATGGTTATTTAATTGATTAAAATAATATTTTAATAAGGGAATTGCAGCAGCTGATGGGCCATGTGTCAGCCAAATTGGGACAAGGAGGGAGAGTATATACGTATATTCTAAATGATTAGGAAGGGAGTTATATTTTCTTCCTTAAAACCAATGCTCTTTCATTTCTCTAACTCCCACCTTCTTCAATTCGGTTAATGGTGGCATGGGGTGTAACTGATGAATTGTGGAGATGGAAGGGCTGGAGCAAACAATGTATATTATGTGCTATATATATATTCCCAATCCAAGTCTCTTCTCCTTTTCACAAAAAGTTCTAATCGAGAGAGGAAAAAATATTGAGAGTTTGAGAGTGATACTAGGTTGTCTAAGAATTCTGGAGATTACAGAGGAGTTAGCAAGCAAGGAGTGAGGCTCTATCAGATTAAAACAAGAAGGAATTCGTCCAAGAGGTAAGCCATGAAACCTATTCTATGTTCTTAAGAAAATAGTGAAGAAAATGCATGTATAATTGTGGTAAATAATTTGTTTTGACTGTGTGATGCTATCTTAGTGTTGTTTACTGATATGGGGATATTGAGAATGAAAATTCTGGTCTAATCATGCTTCAAATACATAGAGAATCAAAGAATTCAAGTTTGCATGCTAAGTGTTCGATAAAATGCCTCATAGCTGTCACTTTGTTCAAATCATGGTAACTTAGTGGGTTTGATTATTGTAACATGTGTATATATGTTAGTATATGTGATCTGGACAGTAGGAATCAACCTCATGCATGCTAGAATCAAAATCATGGTTTTTGTCAAAGGTGGGTTAACTTAGAATCTATGACTTTTTGGGTTTTTCGGAGCCTTGGAATCATAGCTTCTGCGACTCGTTGGTTGTATGTGTTAATTTTGTAAAATACTATGTAGTATGATGTCTCACCTGACCAATTTTCAAAAGAAATGGAGTTAAAATGAGCAAGTTATGAATTTCGTAAGCAAGCATGTTGGTATAAAAATCTGCATAATTCTGGGAATTTCCAGAAATTTTCTAAGTCTGGAAGGCAGTCTGGCACGCTTATCTAGGCTGCTGGATCGAGGTCTTAACATGTTAGTTTCATGTATGTTGTATTTTTGTAAAATACTATGATGTATGGAGTGTATGGTGTCCAAATATCATGGTCATACAACCTGTAAACAAGTGGGAATTAAATTGCAAAGTGGGCTGCTCGAAACAAAAATCAGGATTTGGGCCTGATGAGTAGAGCAGCTGCGCCTTTCATAAGGCTTATACCTGCGCAGCTGCGCCACACAAAGATTGGTTCCGGGTTTTCCAGGAAGCGCAGCTGCGCCGGTAACACGGCTTGAGGCTGCGCAGCTTCGCCGGTCCGGGTCGTTCCGGGTCGGGTCTGGTCCGGGTCGGGTCTGATCCGGGTCGGGTCGGGTCTGATCCGGGTCGGGTCGGGTCGAACCGGGAAAAATTCCAGAAACTTATTTTTACTCAGATTCTCATATTGAACCACTTTATCTATATGACGCAACATGATATATGATTAAATTAGTTTGATGATAGCATACGTGGTAGTTGATTAATGAAATTATAATGAAAGGAAATCATTTTCTTTCGAATTAGAGTTCAAGAACCTAATGGCTTAATGTGACACATATGATTAGGTTACGTGAAGGTTAATTGCTAGCTTTAACGATAGCAGACGTATCAGGCAAGTTTCCTAACCCTAATTTCTATTGGGTATTTATTCAATCCTTACTCATTTTTATCGCAGTAAGGGTAAGTATTGGACTTGTGCTAGCTATTTATTCGTGCAAGTTCCTTTGTTTTGAAGTTATACAACTTCAATTATCTTGCAAGCTTATCGATGATTACTCAGTTATTATTCTAACAACCATGCTTATAAGTTTCATGTCATTATCGAACTGTTTCTAAGTATGTTTCCTGGCCTTTGTTTTCGGCTAGTTATTATTGATGAAAAATGATTTAATTCAAATCTTTCGAAGCTATTTAATGTTTACCAATCCAAATTGCTTTGGTGCGGTCTCGCATGAATACTAAGATGAACAACCCGAATAAATGGGCAAACAGATGTCGGGCATATAGTCCCATTTATGCTTATGCAGTTTAAACTTTATACTTGTGCACAATGTAGGGTACGATAGGCTGATCACCTGGAGTATTTGCAGAGACCGTTTACAATCTATTTGATTGTTAAACCGTCTGATGGTTTTCGATGAAACAAAGCAATGTTCAGGGTATTTAACACCCCTTAGTATGCTATGGAGAATTCTGAACTCTTATCTTTGATATTCTTGTTTAACACTTGATAATTCTTTCAACTGTTGAGATATTGTCATACAGATGTTTTTACTCTTGATGTATGTTTTCAAACTTCTTTATATACTTGCTGGGAAATTTGTGCTCATTCTTGCTTAAACCTTTCAGTTAAGGATGAGAAGGCTGAGGGCTCGGGCAAGGACAAGGGGAAGACTAAGATGAAATAATGCTAGTTACCTTATAAAATAAGTTATATTTCCGCATATGATGTAATGTAGCGATAAACGCTAAGTTTAAGTTTTGGTTTATTAAAGGTTGTAAAGACTTGGGATTTTATTTTGAGTAAGTACGTAATAGTTATAATATTACTATTATTATTGCTGGAGTTTACTTAGATAGATGAGGATGTATGTTGTAACGTGAGCACCATGTCCTGTAATCAATGTTACACAGATTTGGGGGCGTCACAGCGGCTGCTCGCCGTTTAGCCTTGCACCTGGCGCGGGCGCGCGGCTGTGTTTTTTCAGAATTTCCAGTTCGCGAAGAACACAAAAATGTTGCCATTTTCTCCAATTTTACACCAATACACTGATTTATAATGTTACTCATGAAGTATAAACTTCACAAGAACATTATATATCACTTATAACATGTTCTTAACATTCCAAGTCATATAATTACAGAATTTAACACCATCAATTTCACTGTTCTTCATAAATTTTATAAAATTTAATAAAAAATATAAAATCTAACATTACGGATTCGTTACTACACCGAATCCGTTCATTTTAATTCCATTCTCTTTGTTTAAATATATACACTTATAATCAAACGTTAATTTTAATCAAAACATATGATTACAACATGTATTTCACCCATATGGGTTATTAACCCATATTCAACACTGTATTTTTTAAAAATCCAATTCTTAACAAAATTTCTTGGAGTGATCAGTGTAAATCATACCTACATGATTCTACACATAATATCAACATATATGATTACATATATAAACATATGTTGGTTTAATTTTCCAAAATAATTCTTAACAGAGAAAATTTGAACATATGTTTAAATAAACTATGTGATTTCCAAAAACCCAATTAAGGCCATCTTAAATAAAATTGATCCTTTTAAATCATGATTATATATTATAAAACACGTTATCATCACATACCCATATAGATAAAATTATATCGTAACCCAATTGGGAAACCCAATTTCATAGAAAACTTAAAAGTACGTATTTAAGAAATCTTAATTTTGAAAACTTAAAAGAAGAATTACCCTTTAGTAGATAAGATAAATCAAAGTTAACAACACAATGATCTCTCAATTCTGTCCTCAGAATCACGGTTCGATTAATAATTTCGTCTTTCGTCACATTCTCCCTCCTTACAAAGATTCTGCCCCCAGAATCGCGTTCACCTATTCAAGAAAATAAGTGGGGATAATTCTTTATCATATTCTCTTCGAGTTCCCACGTAGCTTCTACAGCGTTGTGGTTCCTCCAAATTACCTTAACAGAAGGTATTACTTTGTTCCTGAGAACTTGCTCTTTCCAGTCAACAATCTGAAAACGAACTTCTTTGTAGGATAAATCTTTCTCAAATTGTAGGGGTTCATATTCTACCACATGTTTGTAATCGGGTTTATAACGTCGTAATACCGACACATGGAACACGTTGTGGACATGTTCCAGTGCTAGAGGTAAAGCTACCTCATAGGCTACTTCTCCAATTCGTCGTAATATCTCAAAGGGTCCAATGAACCTCGGGCTCAATTTTCTCTTCTTACCAAATTTGATCTTTCCCTTCCAAGGAGAGACCTTCAAAAATATAAAGCTACCCGATTCAAACTCTTCATTCTTGCGGTGTGGATCGGCGTATTTTTTCTGCCTATCTTGAGAAGCTACTAATCTTGTCCGAATTACTTTAACTATCTCTGCCGTTTGTTGGACTAACTCTGGTCCTAGAAATTGTCTTTCGCCAACTTCATCCCAGTACAGTGGAGTTCTGCACTTTCTACCGTACAATACTTCGTAAGGCAGCATACCAATACTAGCGTGGTAATTATTATTATAACCGAATTCTACAAGCGGTAAATGATCATCCCAATTGCCATTAAAATCCATTATGCATGCTCTAAGCATATCCTCTAATGTTTGGATCATTCTTTCACTTTGCCCGTCAGTCTGAGGGTAATAAGCGGTGCTCATCCTCAACTGTGTTCCCATGCATTCTTGCAGTCGCTTCCAAAAATTTGATGTGAAGCTCGGATCACGGTTAGAAATAATTGACACTGGCACCCCGTGCCTTGAAACAATCTCTTTTACATATAACTTCGCCAATTGTTCGAGGTTAAACCTGATTTTGATCGGAAGAAAGTGTGCGGATTTCGTTAATCGATCGACGATAACCCATATTGCATCATAACCTTTCTGAGTCGTCGGAATGCCAACAACAAAATCCATTGTAATATGTTCCCATTTCCATTCTGGGATTTCTAAAGGTTGTAACAAACCACTTGGTCTTTGGTGTTCTGCCTTGACCCTTTGGCAAGTCAGACACTTGGCAACACAATCGGCAACGTCTTTCTTCATATTTGGCCACCAAAAGTGTTGTTGTAAATCCTGATACATCTTGGTACTTCCGGGGTGAATAGAATACCTCGAACTATGAGCCTCGCTCAAAATGTCCTCCTTGATTTCTGGTATTGGCGGTACCCAAACTCTACTTTCAAATCTCAACAATCATTCGCTGTCTATTTTAAATCTAAGTTTAGTCCCTTCAGATATCTTTTTCTTTACTTCCTCACATTCGTTATCCAGGATTTGTGCTTCCTTAATCTTATCCAATAAAGTTGTACCAGCTTGCGTCTGGAACAGCTTCTCATCAATCTCCATTGGACATCTTACTTCCAATTCCAGCTTTTCCATTGCTTAAATCAATTCTTCCTGTGCTGTCAGCATCAACAACTTTTCCCAACTCTTTCTACTTAAGGCGTCGGCTACAACATTCGCTTTGCCTGGGTGGTATAAGATATCACAATCATAATCCTTTATTAATTCCAGCCACCTTCTTTAGCGCATACTTAAGTCTTTCTGTGTAAAAATATACTTCAGACTCTTATGATCTGTATATATTTCACACTTCTCCCCATGGAGATAGTGTCTCCAAATCTTTAAAGCAAATACCACTGCAGCTAATTCCAAATCGTGGGTTGGATATCCCTTTTCATAATCTTTTAGTTGTCGTGACGCATACGCAATGACTCTGCCATTTTGCATAAGCACACGGCCTAGCCCTTTATGCGACGCATCACTATATACCATAAAATTTCCTGTGTCATCCGAAAGGGACAACACAGGTGCTGTACTTAACCATCTCTTAAGTTCTTGAAAACTTTCCTCACACTTCTCCGTTCAAATGAATTTCACAACTTTCCTAGTCAAATTCGTTAATGGAGTGGCGATCTTGGAAAAATCCTGAATAAATCTTCTATAGTAACCAGCTAATCCAAGAAAACTTCTTACTTCCGACGGTGTTTCCGGCTGATCCCAATTCATCACCGCTTCGACTTTGGAGGGATCCACCGAAATTTCATCCTTATCAATCACATGTCCGAGAAATTGCACCCTTTCAATCCAAAATTCACACTTTGAGAACTTGGCGTACAACTTTTCTCTTCTCAACACTTCCAATGTTAACTTCAAATGTTCAACATGCTCTTCCTTGGTCTTAGAATATACCAATGTATCATCGATAAAAACCACTACGAATTTGTCCAAAAACATCTTGAACACTCCATTCATTAGGCCCATAAATGCTGCAGGCGCATTTGTTAGACCAAATGACATAACCAAAAATTCGTAGTGACCATATCGTGTCCTAAACGCTGTCTTTGGGACATCTTCTGGCCTTACCTTCAACTGATGATAACCACTTCTCAGGTCTATCTTTGAGAAATATCTCGCTCCTTTTAATTGATCAAACAGATCATCAATCCTTGGCAACGGATACCTATTCTTAATGGTAACCTTGTTCAATTCTCTATAGTCGATGCAGAGGTGCATCGTTCCATCCTTCTTTTTAAAAAATAATACCGGCGCTCCCCGCGGTGATACGCTCGGTTGAATATATTTCTTGTCCAACAGCTCTTGTAGCTGTACCATCAATTCCTTCATTTCTACCGGAGCCATCCGGTACGGTGCTTTCGATATTGGAGCCGTTCCTGGCACCAAATCGATAACAAAATCTACTTCCCTGTCAGGCGGAAGTCCTGGCAGATCGTCCGGGAAAACATCCATGAAGTCTCTTACGACTGGTATTTTCTAACTTTGGATTCTCTTTACGACTATCGACTATGTAGGCTAAATACCCCACACAGCCCCGTCTTAATAACTTCCTGGCCTACATCATCGTCAGACAACTCGCTTGTTTAGGCAATTTGCTGCCATAAAACACAACCTTTGACGGAGTCATAAGGTTAATACATTTCTTCTGGCAATTAATTACTGCTCCATAATTGAATAACCAATCCATTCCCAGGATAACGTCAAATTCCCCAAGTATAATCTGGATAAGATCTACATTCATAACGTTACCCTTAATATCCACTCTACAATTCTTGTGCATATACTAAACAGGAATTACTTCCTTGTTCGCAATCTCTATGTTCATAGGGATTTCTAATTCGTCTTTAAGCAATTCTAAATTTTTTGCAAAGTCATCGGATATAAATGAACAAGTAGCACCCGAATCAAATAAAACATAAGCATTGACTTTATTGATCGGAATGATACCTGACACCACATCACGAGACTGCACAGTGTCTTGTACGGTCATGTTAAATGTCCTTGCAGTTGGTCGGTTTGTCGAAGTCGGTCCGGTAATGGTAAGAGGATTTCCACTATTATTTCCCTTATTTCCACTTGACCCTGCCCCTCCAGATGCCTTCTTTGGACAGTCTCTAGCCAAGTGATCCTTTGACCCACATGTGTAGCAGGCGCCCTTCTTAGCAGTTAGGTGCTATGTGGCCTTCCTGACCACAATTGTAGGAAACTCTTTTTCCTTTCAGGCAGACTCCCAAGTGAGTCTTCCCACAGGTTGGGCATGGTTCTAACTTTTTCTTCTGACTACCTTGCTGACTTACAGACGACGGGTTATCATTCCATTTTTGTTTATGATTATTAGTTCCCCCTGTGTGACTGCCACTAGACTTATTGTTTCCTTCACTATCATTCTTCTTCTTCTTTTTATCCTGATTGTACTTAGACACCGCTTCGCTTCCACCTTCAGCGAGAATGGCCTTCTCCAGAACTCCAGCAAAAGTGTTCAATTGAAACATTGACACCTTGCTATACAACCAGGGTTTCAGTCCCTGTTCAAAATGCCTAGCCTTTCTTTCGTCAGTATGCACCTGATATTGGGCAAACCTGGACAATTCGTTAAACTTTGCCGCGTAGTCGGGCACAGACATATTCCCCTGCTTCAACTCCAGAAAATACACCCCCATTTGATTCTGGGAGCTGGTCGGGAAATACATCTCGAAAAATATTTCTTTAAACCTTTCCTAGGTTATTACACCTTCTCCTCCCCTGATATTATTTGCCTGCCATCAGTAGCTGGCTTCTGATTTTAACATAAATATCGCGTAGGCGGTCTTCTGGTCCTCCCTAACTCGGGTGACCTCAAAAATTTTCTCCATTTCCATAACCCAAGTCTAAGCTTCTATTGGGTTCGTGGAACCCTTAAAATCTGGCGGTCCCACTACCTTAAAGTATTTAAATGAGGTGTTCGGTGGAGCTTGAGGCTGATTATTCATCGCTCCAGCCAATAGATTTACCAACTGCTGAACGGGGTTTGCATTGGCATCATTGTTGTTATTGTTATTGGTTGACCCTTCTTGGGCTTGTCGACGATTTTGTCTCCTTCTTGGTGGCATATTTCTATTAAGAATATACGCTCATTAGATCTTTATTCAATCTCTTAAATATTTAAGACTTAACTCAAATATTTAACATAACCACTTTAACTCTTTTCTTTTCAAATAACCTTTGATATTTTATTTAAATTAAAAGTTTTAAACATAGTACTATAGCATCTTTGCCATTTACTTCAACTATCCCAAGATAAAGAATCTTCAGGATTTAGTTTCTCAAAATAATCCTTTGTTTTTAATCACATCGAAATTTACACTAACTACTCCAAAGAGTATCACATAATGTTAAATACTTTAACATACTCACTTAACCCATATCATCTTGAACAACTTTATTATTTTATTAAAATCAAAAGCTTTTAATACAATACGATAGCATTTCTGCCATTTACATCAACTATCCTGAAATAAAGTTTCTATAGGATTTACATTATCACAATATTCTTTTGTTTATAATCACATCGGAATTTACATTATTTACGATTATTTAAACATTAACAATATCATATTGTCCTATCACGGCCTATTAAGGCGTCGGACAGCTTCACTACGTTCCTCCTCTATAATGTGGGATATAGTCCTGCGATCTAACATATACCCAGGAAGTCCCTTGAACTGAATTGTATATCTCATAACTCGGTTCTGGGCCTCATCCATTGCCCTTAGAAACGTGTAGCACGTCTCTGCAACCTTAACTCTCTTCGCACGCGCATCATCCTCTGCCAGATCTGCACGTCGTGCATTTCTCACCCAAGCTTCTTCCACTATGGCGAGTCTTTCAGATTTCTCTTTCAACTCATTCTTTAACTTTCCTATCTCTTCTGTCTTCTGCTCAGTTTGGCCCTTCTCGTGAGCCAAGTCCCACTCGACATTCCCAAGGCGGGTGTGGAGTGTCTCAACTTCCTCATTCTACTGCTCAATCGTATCTCATAACTCTACATTGCGATCATACAATAAAGTATACATATCAGCGCTGACAGAGTTCGGTGGGAACTCCTTAGGGTCTTCCTCCTCTTCTTCCTCCTCCTCGGCTGCCTCAGCCGAAATCTCAACCTCCTCAGGGTCCTCCTCTGAGTCAGTCTCTGGGTCATGCTCCTCACCAAAATCTGGAATCACAGGAGATGGCTCTGGCTGTACTAGCTGCTCCCAGACAGTATGTATGTCCCGGGGCTCCTTATTTCTAGTCTCTAGGGGTACGATATCCCTGGGTGGACTAGCTCCTCCAGTATCTGACATCCTGACAAAATAAATTTTAAGTCTTAGTTGTTAAGTGATGCTAATCGATACTCTAGCAAGTTTGAACATATAAACACATAGCACATAAGGTAATTTTATTATCTTCTCGAAGGCTACTATCCTAAGGTTTTCCCCCACCTAAGGTTCATAACCTACGGCTTTGATACCAACTTGTGACACCCCTAAATCCGGTATCTTAATTTTCACAGGATTTGGTGTTCACTGTTCCAATATCATACAACTATCTACCCATAAATAATGAAATTCATTTATTAGATAAATAAATCATCATCTTACATCATCTAAAATAATAATACATCATAAATCCCAGGTTAAACTTAACCTTAAATCTATGTTGCGGAAACGTAACTAAATAAGTCTTAAGTTATCACACATAAATCTTGAACTTTAACATTCTTAACATCAACATAAGTCTTCAACACTTGTTAGCTTTTCGTTTGCCCTTGCTACTAGAAGGTACATCACTTCGTTCATTATTAGCTGCAATGTTATTATGCAAGAGTGAGCACGAATGCCCGCAAGTATAAAAATATGACAGAATAATAACATGCGCGTGAAAGAATTCTGAATAACAGAAAGCTCAACATTTGAATCAAGAATATTAATCAAGAGTCAAATTACTTCTCAACTTTTGAATCAAGAATATTAATCGAGAGTCAAATTACTTCTGAGGGTCATTAAGACCTTGAACCGAGTCTTAGGTTGTCAAGTATATTAACCTTTCAAACCTTTAACAGTCATAAGACTATAGACTTTACTTCTCGTACTTAGGAAGATCAGCTCTTTGTACTGATACTGTGCACACTATCTTAACTCTTAAAGCATCTTCATTAATCCCCTATAGTAGGGTTGTTCATCTTAGTTTGACATCAGAATCCGCACCAAATAAAGTTGGTTTGGATAACTCAATAAATGATATTCAAATTGAATATTAACTTCTCAAGGTATACAATTGAATAAGTATTGTACACTTAAATGATATTTTTCAAAGAATCATAGCATTTCATGTGAAATTCTAAACTTGGATATTCAAGAGTAAGAATTTGCTCAACAATAGTAATTAAGCATAGCAATTGCTCAATTTAAAGAGTTTAGTTTAGGAAACTTACCTAACAATAATAGTAAGTTAGGGATAGAAAACTTGCCTCGTGCGCAAGCAACAATTATTACTCACTTCTTTAATTACTCTTACCTATCAATACATTCACAATATCAATTAATCACAAGTTCGATATGATTATTGATTTACAATAGTTTTCTTGAAACTTATTATTAGGTTTTCAAATAATGGTTTACGTTGATTAATTAACTTGTTAATTAATCACGTAACTTAAGTTATTAACTTGTATTAATAACTTATTACATACATAACATGTCTTCATGTTAATTAGATTTAAAATAATGTCTTAATGTTTATAACACATTATTTAACCTTTACAAATAATAGTTTAAGTCACGTAATTAATTTATTAATTAATCACATAATATACTTTATTAAACTCATATCAACATTTTATCATATTTATACAACACGTGTTCATGTTCATTAGACTCAAAACACATTTCACAAATTTCCAATACTTAGCAATTTTTTTCAAAAATTCAGGCCTAGCGATGCCGCGCGCCGTTTAGCTTTGCACCCAGCGCGGCCGCGCAGCTGCGTTTTTCCAGAATTTCCAGTTAGCGAAGAACACAAAAATTCGGCCATTTTCTCCAATTTTACACCAATACACTGATTTATAATGTTACCCATGAAGTATAAACTTCACAAGAACATTATATATCACTTATAACATGTTCTTAACATTCCAAGTCATATAATTACATAATTTAACACCATCAATTTCACTGTTCTTCATAAATTTTATAAAATTTAATGAAAAATATAAAATCTAACATTATGGATTCGTTACTACACCGAATCCGTTCATTTTAATTGCATTCTCTTTGTTTAAATATATACACTTATAATCAAACGTCAATTTTAATCAAAACATATGATTACAACATGTATTTCACCCATATGGGTTATTAACCCATATTCAACACTCTGTATTTTTGAAAAATCCAATTCTTAACAAAATTTCTTGGTGTGATCAGTGTAAATCATACCTACATGATTCTACACATAATATCAACATATATGATTATATATATACACATATCTTGGTTTAATTTTTCAAAATAATTCTTAACAGAGAAAATTTGAACATATGTTTAAATAAACTCTATGATTTCCAAAAACCTAATTAAGGCCATCTTAAATAAAATTGATCCTTTTAAATCATGATTATATATTATAAAACACGTTATCATCACATACCCATATAGATAAAATTATATCGTAACCCAATTGGGAAACCCAATTTCATAGAAAACTTAAAAGTACGTATTTAAGAAATCTTAGTTTTGAAAACTTAAAAGAAGAATTACCCTTTAGTAGTGAAGATAAATCAAAGTTAACAACACAATGATCTCTCAATTCTTCCTTTCTCAATTTCTCTCAATCTCTTCCTCTTTTTCTCTCTGAATTTTTTTTCCTGATATTTCTAAGTGTTTCTCTGATAATGGATTAGAAAAACAACGTATACGTATTATAAATACTACCGTTGTAGACTAACTCCTCCTAAGGCCTTTTTTGGCTTGTTCCCTTATTCCTTTTCTATTTATTTTAATTAACTAGTTTACTATATAGTTAATTGTCACCTTACTTATTGATTAATTAATTTTATTTAAATCAATTAAATAAGATAAGATAATTCACATTAAATCACATTGTCACATAATTAATATTTTTATTTATTAATTATGTCAATTCATTAATTAATTATTAAATTAACTAAAGTAACATATGCTTATTTAATTAATTCAATTAATCAAATAAACTCAATTAAATATATACCTTGAACTATTAAATTACTACACATTAATTTAATTAATGTAACACATATAATTAAATTAATCTTCCACAAATTCATGAATTAATTATTTAACTCAATAATTAAATCATTAAAAATATTTATTTATTTCAATAAATATTCAAATATCTTTACAAAATTTTAGCTCGTCACTCAATTCACTCTCTATATCAATTATCAGAAAACTTAGAAAAATAAAATGAGAAGAGAAGAGCTTAATTTATAGAGAATTCATTACCCATACAAAGCTTTTGCATAATGTTTGAAATAAATGGAAGAAAAGAAGAGATGTTGGGTAATGGAGAGTTCGTGGAACATTATTGGAGCCACACCCCTCTCCATCATCACCATCATTGGCATTCTCTGAGTTTGGTATTGTAGGAGTAGCATATGCTATTGGCCATTCACATGATTGGAGGAATGAGACTCTTAATTAGGGACAATGCCAATAAGAACTCAGCATTTGAAATAAAATAATACCAACATACTTTAGGTTTAATATATATACATATATATATATATATATATATATATATCTTCATAAATGTATATATATGTATACCTAGGTTTTAATCCCCCTTTAAGTTACAATGTAACTTTAATGAGTTAATGATATAACATTATAATAAGTTGGGGTATATATATATATATATAATCCATATACATTTGATAATACCGAAATATAATTTAATTGAGTACTATCATTCCTCATTATCATAAAATTTTATTATTTTAATTATACTTAATTATTGAAATAATTATTAAATAATAATTATTTATCTAATTTAATATTTCTCATAAAGTACACATTTAGTTTATCAACACATAACATGTTGTCACATAAGCTTATTTATGTAACTTATATGATTCATTTACTTTTACCATATAGTTTCTTATATTATATAGTCACCTTGTAGTGTCACACCTTATTCCATTTTAAATAGATGTAGGTACTATATAACATATGATTAATCATTATACATTATTGTACATAGCAATTAATTGAATAAACATTAATCTATTATATTAATTAATTATTTACTCATTAATATACTCTTACTCATAATAACAATTAATTAGTAATATAATATTAATTAATCCTTCACTTATTAATTCATTCATTCTTTAATTTAATTAAATCATCATAAATTCCATCACCGTGCCACACAAGGCATTTCACGAGCTTATCATAAATTCTCCACATTTCTCAATTATCATAAATTTAATTTAATCTAATTGAGTTACTCATCTCATGTTTCATAAACGTTTATATTGGAATAAATATTCACACATTTATTAATATCAATATTAATATTATTTATAAAATTCACGGGTATTACATCCTCTCCCCTTATAAAAATTCCGTCCTCGAAATTAGTACAAGGTTACACAAAAAGTTGGGGGATATTCTCTCCTCATCTTATCTTCTAATTCCCACGTGGCCTCCTCGACATCGTGGTTTCGCCAAACTACTTTTACAGAAGATATAACTTTATTTCTTAGTGTTTGTTCTTTCCTATCTAATACCTGGACATGAATTTCTTCATATGCCAGATTCTTCTCTACTTGAATGGGATAATAGGAAATCACATGCTTGTAGTCGGGCTTGTACGGACGCAACACGGAAATGTGAAACACATTGTGAATGTGTTCCAATTCTGGTGGTAATGCAACTTTGTATGCCACTTCGCCCACTTGCTTCAATACCTCAAATAGTCCTATGAACCTCGGACTCAATTTTCCTTTCTTGTCTAATCGCATGTTTCCTTTCCAAGGAAATACCTTCAAAAATACGAAACTACCGACTTTAAAGTCCCGGTCTTGTCGATACAAATCTGCGTACTTTTTCTGGCGATCTTGAGCTGCTACCAATCTGGCTCTTATTACTGTCACCACATCTGCTGTCTGTTGCACTAATTTTGATCCCAAAATTCATCGTTCTCTGACTTCGTCCTAATATAACGGCGTTCTGCATCTTCTCCCATAAAGAGCTTCGTACGGTGGCATACCGATACTCGCATGATAGCTATTATTATAAGAAAATTCTACTAAGGGTAGGTGATCGTCCCAATTTCCCTTAAAGTCCATCACGCAAGTCCTAAGCATATCCTTCAGCGTTTGTATCGTTCGCTCACTCTGTCTGTCTATCTGAGGATGATACGCAGTACTCAATCCCAACTAGGTTCCCATCCTCTGTTGTAAGCTTTTCCAGAAGTTTGACATGAAGCGCGGATCTCGATCAGAGACAATTGACACCGGCACTCCATGTTATGACACAATTTTCTTTACGTACAGACTCGCTAACTGGTTCAAATTATATCGGATCTTGATTGGTAGAAAATGAGCTGTCTTCGTTAGTCGATCCATAATAACCCAAATGACATCATAACCTTTCTACGTGACTGGAAGTCCCACCACGAAGTCCATCGTAATGTTCTCCCATTTCCATTCTGGTATTTCAAACGGTTGAAGTAGACCACTCGGCCTTTGGTGCTCTGCTTTGACTCGTTGACAAGTGAGACATCTGCTGACGCACTCTGCGACCTCTCGTTTTAGATTGGGCCACCAAAAATATTTCCTCAGATCTTGGTAAATCCTTGTGCCTCCTGGATAAACAGAATAAGTTGTATTGTATGCCTCGTGCAAATTTTTTTCTCTTAGTTCAGTTACAGCTGGTACCCATACTCTTCCTTCGAATCTCAAGATACCGTCTTTATCCACTTTGAATCTTTCCTCTTCATTTTCTACTATCCTCTTTCTTATTTTATCGCATTCCTCATCCTTTTCTTGTGATTCCTTTTCTCTATCCAATAATGTTGGACGAGCTTCCATTACAAATAATTTTTCTTCAGACCTCCCCGGTCCCTTTACCTCTATTTCTAATTTCTTCATCTCTCTTATTAACTCCTCTTGAGTCGTCAATTGGAACAATTTCTCCCTTCCTTTTCTACTCAGCGCATCAGCTATCACGTTTTCCTTTCCCTGGTGATAAAGAATCTCGCAGTCATAATCCTTAATCAATTTTAACCACCTTCTCTGTCGCATGTTCAACTCCTTCTGTGTGAAGATATATTTTAGACTCTTGTGGTCCGTGTATATCTCACATTTCTCTCCGTACAGATAATGTCTCCATATCTTTAATGCAAAAACTACTGCCGCTAAATCTAAGTCATGAGTAAGGTATCATTTTTCGTAATCCTTCAATTGTTATGATGCATACGCAATGACCTTGCCATGTTGCATGAGCACACAGCCAAGTCCCTTGTTCGATGCATCACTATACACCATGAAACCTCTTACATCGTCTGGTAATGATAATACAGGTGCTTCGCTTAACCTCTTCTTTAACTCCTGAAAAACTTTCCTCGCATTTTTCCATCCATACAAATTTTACCGTTTCCTCGTTAGATTAGTCAACGGGGTTGCTATTTTAAAAAAATCTTAGATGAATATTCGATAGTGCCCAACTAACCCGAAGAAACTTCTTATCTCTATTGGTGTTTTCGGCTGCTCCCAATTACTCACTGTCTCTACCTTTGCAGGGTCTACTGAAATTCCATCCTTATCTACCACGTGTCCTAAGAATTGAACCTTCTCCATCCAAAATTCACATTTAGAAAATTTTACATACAACTTTTCTTTCCTTAACGCTTTGAAAACCATCTTCAGATGTTCAGCGTGCTCTTCCTTCGTCTTCGAGTAGATCAAGATGTCATTGATGAAAACTACCACGAACTTATCCATGTACGACTTGAAAACTTGAATCATCAAGTCCATAAATGCTGCCGGGGCATTAGTCAATCCGAATGACATTACAAAAAACTCGTAGTATCCATAACGGGTTTGAAACGCCATCTTTGGTATATCCTCCTCCCGTACTTTCAACTAATGATTACATGTTCGTAGGTCTATCTTTGAAAAACACTTTGCTCCCTTCAATTGTTTAAAAAGGTCGTCTATCCTCTATAACGGATATCTATTCTTGATCGGTACTCTGTTCAATTCTCGATAATCGATACAGAGCCTCATCGATCCGTCCTTCTTCTTAACAAACAACACTGGTGCTCCCCAAGGAGACACACTCGGTTGTACGTAACCCTTATCCAATAATTCTTGCAATTGTATCATCAACTCCTTTATTTCTACTGTAACGAATGAGAATTTATATATTTAATTATAAATATTTATTAAATTAAATAAATATTTTAATTGATTTATTTATTGAGTTGAATAAATAATTTATGTGATTATGTTATGGAGTAATTTAATTAAGTGCAATATGGTAAATAAATATTTAATATTAAATTATTGTGTAAACAATTTTGTGGTGTAGTTTATGTTAATTAAATGAATATTTAATATTAAATTATTATGTAAGCAATTTTATGGTGCAGTTCTAATTTAATTGAGATAATTAAATTAGATGAATATTATGTTGCAATTGTTACTTGAGATTATGATTAGTGAGTAATTATAATTGTGTAGCAATTTAGTATTATGTGAAAATTTTAATTAATTAATGAATGTTAGCTTGTATTTAATTAAATTAGAAGGTTGAGATTTAATTAAATAAAGTGTAACATTTAAACTATGTGTAAAAATGATTTATCAAAATTAATTAAAAGAGTTTTAAAGAGTTTTACCAAACAAGGTCCTTACATCTGTTTTAATCCTGTTTTACCAAACAGGGCCTTAACTACTAAAAAATTATTTTTAAAGTTAATGGGTTTTGCCAAACAAGCCCTAGTGGCTTTTGATTTTCAAAAAATTAAGTAACTGATAAATAATTAATCTAGACATTATGTTTGTCGGTTATTTTATTTATATGTATATTATATCTATAACAGTTATATTATATCTATTATACGTTAGATATATCAGAGTTAAAAAATAAGAAGAGCAAAGTAAGATAGAGTAGAGAAAGAAAAGAGAGAAAAGAGAAAGAAAAAAGAGGAAGAAGAAGCTGAGAGAATCAAACACACCATCTTCATCTTCTTCTACTAAATAAACAAGGTCTAATTTAAATTTAAGTTTGTTCTTCCTTGTATTCGTAGTTTAAGTTCTCTGTAATTTGATTTTTATGAGAATTTGTGTAATATGGTTCATATATGTTTAATATGTGTTATAACATGCTTATATATGATTCTTATGGTTGTTTAAGTGATTAAATTTATGTAAATATGATGAACATGAAGAAATCATGTTCATAGCAATTTACATTGAATTAGTTTTGAGAAATAGTCTTTAAATTATCAAAATTTGTGGTTGATTGGGCTATGTTATGTAAATTGATCATAGATTATGATAATATATTAAGAAACAAAATCAACATGATTTGAATTGTTTGATTTGGTTTAAAAACAAAGTCAGAGTGATTAATTTTCTTCAAGAACGCTTAACAATGGTGTTTTCTTCAAAAATCATGAAATTAAGTGTTTTGATTATGTGTTGTGGTGTTTATGTATATTAAAAATATGTTAGAAGTGTAAGATTTTATTTTCATAAAGTTTTATATGCATTGTGTTAGTTAAAATCGGAACTTGGTGCGAAGAAATAAGCCAAATTGGCTTTTTCTCTGCACAATTCGCTAGCCGGGAATCCCACCAGCAAGGGGACCCGCCCCAGTGGGTCTATCAAGGGCAAAACACCCGCCCCAGCGGGTGTATAGGCTGTCCAAAAATTTTGTTTGAGTTCTGTGTAGTATTGATAGTAGTGTGCATACAAGCCAATCATGTATGATGATAAAGCACATACTTTGTAAACAATCTTATTTATTTATTAATAAAATATTCATTTAAGGCATATAATTATCTACATGGTGCTGTTTTTATAATATGTAAATAACCCATAGTTTTAAGCAATGCTTTTAGAATCATGATGAGATCATGATAATGAGATCTAAATTCTTAGAAAGCTTAAAAACTTAAATAGTTCCCAATTGTGGGATTACTAAAATGGGGATTAGTAAATCCGGATAGATTGGTACATATGTTGCTTGCTCATTGGATGAGGATGACTGATCTCATGGTCATTTGTGTGGAGACACTAAAGCAAGTATGTAGGTGCTTATTGGAGAATAAGTTCACTGAACGTGACTCGCTATGGAATACCTAATGGAGTTTTACTCGCCTGTCAATAGGAATTCCTAATGTGATAGTAGTACATGTGATCCTTGGACTTGAGATCATCATAGTATCTTGTATGTAACAAATTATACTTTGACTAATTCCTTAAGGCCTTTTAAGGCATATATAGGGTATGCTTGGGTGTAATGAGTTACATATGGAGATAATGAATGATCAATAAAGAATCTACCACCTCTAGTAAAATAGGAGATATGTCCTATGTGATTCGTTAAATGACAACCCAGGAATCCTTGGCCAAGGTAGAATGAAATTAGAAAGAGGTTTCTAATTTGCATTATTTGGAGTTGTGCATTTTTTAATCGAAATACATATGATTAAATAAATTAAGACTTGACAGTAAATCCATGTCTTATATTTAATTGGGACATTGTATGGTGGAAGGATTGAATTGTACGGTAACTATTAACTCACAGGTTCTTTTATGATTAATGTTAAAATCTATATTATCTGGAAAGTCGTTGATCGCTAGGGAGGCTTATCCCTATTGTAGAATAAATGTTATTTATTTAAATAGATTATTAGTTTAATTTGTTTATTTAAATAAGATTAGAATTGTTCTAATTGATTTATTCACAACCGGTTTAATATGGAGAACCTAAAGGGTCACACCATAAAAGGAAGAAGAATTATTTAAGAAGAAAATGGCATGATAGTAATAATGCATTAAGTATAATTAATTTAATCTATGATGATAGAATAAATTAAATAGCTTAATGTTTATTATTTAATATTTTAGAAATATTAAATATAAATTAATAAGAGGAGTCTTATTAATATTATTATTATTATTATTATTTTAATTCTAAAGGAGTTTAGGAATTAATATAATATCAGTACTCTCTCTCAATCCTAATAAAGATAAGGATATAAATTAATTAAAAGTAATTAATTAATTAATTAAATAAAACCCTATTCTAATTGGATTAGGAGGGTTAACCTAATATCTATATAAGAGAGTCTTATATCAGAAATAAGGTACGTGAATTTTTCAAGAGTTGGGAGTACACATATTCTATAGAGATAGAAACAAGGGTTAAGCCAATAACCCATCTTACTGAGTTCTTCATCTTCCTTGGTGGATCACCGTTAGAGGCCAAACATTTGAGTGACTGACATTGATCAAGGGAAGGAGCCACTACAGAGGAATCAAAGGAATCAAAGGAGTAGAACTTGTACCTGAGGAAGCTTGGATCTTCAAAGGTATAATTCTGTTTTTCTCCTTTTTCATTCACTGATAATTGATGCATAAGAATGATCATGGTAATGGGTTTGTATAAATTTTTGAAAACCTAGTTTTTTACGCTTCCGCCCTATTTATGTGATTTGATTGCATGATTGCGTTACGTACAAACCCAACAGTGGTATCAGAGCCAATCTTGTGCTAATTATCAGTCTATGTGATTCCATACATGTATGATATGCGATTGGATCGAGTTCTGGGCAACAAAAAAATTTTCAGATTCTGCGAACCTGCGCAGCTGCGCCGGTACAAAGCAACATTGCTGAGCAGCTGCGCCGGGTGCTGTTCCTGGTTTTCATGCTGCGCCGGTTCCCTTTACATTCTTGGCGTAGCTGCGCCACTGGACAGGAACTGAAATTTTTTTTTGTTTTATTTAATTAAATGAATGGTTTATTTAATTAATAAAGGTTTAAAATAAAGATGTTTATTTTATATGAAATGAGATTTCAGAATTGCTAAAATTAAAGAGTTTAATTTGGAATTATTTTTGAATGAAATAAAGGAGTTTATTTTTCCAAAAACAAAGTTTAGCGAACTTTTGCCCATTAACTGATATTAATACATATATGGAATGAATTTACTTTCATGAGATGAATAAGTTTTATTGATACGTATGATGATATGTATGGTAATAAAAGGGATTGATTATGGACTATGACCAATGTGATTGGATTTTATTTTGGTTGAATGCTTGAATGAATGGGTTTTATAAAATGGGGTCTGCGTACCTCGTCTTCTCTAGTTTTATTCTCGATGTAAATTCTATCTCCTTTCTATGTACTTCCCCTTGACTGCTGATCAAGGTTTCTATTTAATTTTAAATAGTTAATGTAATAGAGATAGTTAGAATTATTTTGAAGAAATTGGAGACCAAGGAGCAAGGAACGCATGAAGACTCATTTGTATGGAGCCAGGGTTTAAATGTAATAGTTATATTTAAATTTAAATTCTTGCACTCCTAGGTTTGACCTTTTGGTTCACTTGGTGGCTCTAGTGAACCAAACTAGAATAAAAGTCCATAATCAATCCGGGTAGAATATAGTATTCTATATTACATGCTAAATATTATATATATTATATTTTATACAAACATGCTTCGCATGTTTAATAAAATGACGCGTATTTTATATATATATGTGCATGCGCGCTTAAAAAGATGAGACAAATAATAACAAACCCCTCAAAGAAATAATATCAAGTCTGAAGCGTTCAAATGATATTTGGAATATCGAACGTCGCCTTCTAGCATGATTAGTTAATAGATTATTAAATATTTAATATGAGTTTGTTGTGCTATCCACAAGGCGAGTATTGAATATTTAAGATGTTAATTAATCACATTTGATGCTTATCAAGAAAATTGAACGATCTAGTCTTGTTGTGCTATCCACAAGGACGAAAATTTTTCTTTTTTGAATTTATGGAAGTGCTAGGCTGGACTTAACTTAAATCATTTTAGTTCGGATGTGCACACACATGACCATTATGATTTAAGAGGCAAAATAAAAGGAGTTACATGGTGATGTAATTGACAAGAGTTGTCTACCTATTTATTTGTATATCGCTTGTTGTGCTATCCACAAGGTTATATACATTTGAAATGGGATCCTTAATCTCACTAGCAAATCTTTAATTAGATGTTGCCGAACTATATGAGTGAGGGTAATATAGTTTGATGAAAATAGTGGGAGATACCAATTTAAAATAAAGACCTAAATTTATTTTGGTATGCAAAGTTAATAAAATGAATGTTTGCTAAAATGTTATCTTTTCACATGCAGAATTTTAAAAATGTCAAAATCACTAATCTCACTACGTAGCATACTTGATGCAAATAAGCTTACCGGCCCGAATTATGAGGACTGGCTAAGAAATCTGAGAATTGTTCTCACTGCTGAAAAGATTTCTTATGTCCTAAATTCCACTATCCCTGAATCTATTTTAGAAACAGCCTCTGAGGAAGAGATTGCCACTTTCAATAAGTGGCAAGATGATGCATCTGTGGCTCAATGCATCATGCTCGCATCCATGAATAACGAGCTTCAGCGTCAGCACGAAAAAATGGATGCTCCTGCTATGCTGCTTCACCTCAAGGAGTTGTATGGTGAACAGAGTAGGACTGCTAGATATGAGATATCTAAGGAGCTCTTCCGATCTCGGATGACCGAGGGCACTACCGTCGAGACTCATGTTCTGAAGGTAATCAATTTGATTGAACGCCTTGGACAGCTTGGGTTCGTCATGGATGGGGAGTTGAGTCAAGACTTGGTCTTGCAGTCACTCCCTGAGACCTTCTCGCAGTTTGTGGTTAATTTTCACAAGAATAAGCTAGATGTCAGCTTACCTGAGCTGCTTAACATGCTGAAAACTGCAGAAGGTCACTTCTCATCCAAGAAGAACTATGTCTTGATGGTGGATTCTTCCAATAAAAGGAAGAGGCCCAAGGTGTCTTCTGAAAAGAAGAAATCTAAGAAGGCTAAGGGAAAAGGGAAAGAAAAGGAGCAAAAGAAACCTGAACCAGCTAAAGGAATGTGCTTTCATTGCAATGAGCCGGGACATTGGAAGAGGAACTGCAAGAAGTTTCTAGCAGAGAAGAAGCTTGGAGAAGCTTCGACTTCCAATCAAGGTTTGTTTATGATTGAAATTAATTTTTCTGAAAGTCATAATTCTACTTGGGTATTGGATACCGGCTGTGGTTCTCACATATGTAATACTGTGCAGGGACTGGTCAGAAGTAGAAAGCTGAACAAAGATGAGGTGATCTTACGAGTGGGAAATGGAGCAAAAGTTGTTGCATTAGCTGTAGGAACTTATTGTTTAGCAATGCCTTCGGGCAAATCCATTTATCTTAATAATTGTTATTATGTTCCGAATATTATTAAAAACATTATTTCAATTTCTGTATTGGATATGGAAGGTTTTGACGTTATTATAAAGAACAATGATTGTTCTATTTATAAAGACGATGTTTTATATGGTATTGGAAATTTGCGAAATGGACTTTATACACTTGACTTACAAGAAAATATATTTCAAATTGAACAAATTAAGAAAAGGAAAAGAGATGATATTAATTATACCTATATGTGGCACTGTAGACTCGGTCATATCAATGAAACAAGATTATCCAAGTTGCATAAAGATGGGCTCCTCGAGCTATCTGATTATGAATCATATCCAACTTGTGAATCTTGTCTCATGGGTAAAATGACTAGATCTCCTTTTAGTGGAAAAGGAGAGAGAGTTACAGAGTTATTGGCATTGATTCACACCTACGTTTGTGGACCTTTGACAACAAGTGCACGGGGTGGGTATTCTTATTTTATTACTTTCATTGATGAACACTCAAGATTTGGATATGTGTATTTAATGAAATACAAATCAGAATCATTTGAAAAGTTCAAAGAGTTCAGAAGTGAAGTAGAGAAACAAACGGGCAAGAGTATTAAGATACTTCGATCAGATCGAGGTGGAGAATACTTAAGCAGTGAGTTTCTCAATTGTCTCAGAGAAAATGGTATAATCTCACAATGGACTCCTCCAGGTACACCACAGTTACATAGAGTATCTGAAAGGAGAAATCGAACACTGTTGGACATAGTTCGATCCATGATGAGTTTTACCGACCTTCCAATTTCCTTCTGGGGATATGCCCTAGAAACGGCTGCATACCTACTTAACAAGGTACTTACCAAATCCGCCCCAAAGACTCCATATGAGATGTGGAAAGGGAGGAAACCAAATCTTAAGCATGTTAAGACTTGGGGTTGTCCAGCTTATGTCAAAAAGTTTGAAAATGATAAGCTACAGACTAAATCCGATAAATGTAGATTTGTGGGATACCCTAAAGAAACCGTAGGGTATTATTTCTATCATCCAACTGATCAAAAGGTGTTTGTTGCGAAACATGCTACCTTGAAGAAGTTAGTGGGAGCAAGATATATCTTGAAGAAGTTCAAGAACCACAAGTTACCACGGACCAAAGTCAGGTACCTAACCAAGTAGAAGAACCTACTGTACCACATCCTGTTCGTAAATCTGGAAGAGTACCGAAGATACCAGAGAGGTATGGATTCGTTATAGAGGATGACGATGAGGTACACATCATGAATGATGATGATCCATTGAATTACGAACAGGCTATGAGTAATAAAGACTCAGGGAAATGGCTTGAAGCCATGAAATCCGAAATGAACTCCATGTATGAAAACAAAGTATGGTCTTTGGTTTCACCACCTGAAGGTATTAAACCTATTGGGTGTAAATGGGTTTTTAAGAAAAAGACTGGAGCAGACGGAAAGGTAGAGACCTATAAGGCCCGACTGGTTGCAAAAGGTTTCAAACAAAGACAAGGAGTTGACTATGATGAAACCTTCTCACCATTAGCCATGCTCAAGTCCATTCGGATTTTGCTTGCGATTGCATCTTACAACGACTATGTGATCTGGCAGATGGACGTGAAAACGGCCTTCCTCAATGGGAAACTTGAGGAGGATGTGTATATGACACAGCCAGAGGGAATTATTTCAAAAGTTGGAACAAATCAAGTATGTAAGCTACAACGATCCATTTATGGGTTGAAGCAAACTTCTCGTAGATGGAACATTCGTTTTGATGAGACAATCAAAGAGTTTGATTTTATCAAAAACGAGGATGAACCATGTGTATACAAGAAGGTTAGTGGGAGCGCAGTATCATTCCTTGTATTATATGTTGATGATATATTACTGATAGGGAATGACATTCCTATGTTACAATCCATTAAAATCTGGTTATCTAAAAATTTCTCCATGAAGGACTTGGGTGAAGCATCCTATATTTTGGGGATAAAGATCTATAGGCTTATCCCAAGGAACGTACATTGATACGATACTAAAGAGGTTTAGCATGGAAGATTCCAAAAGAGGTCTCATGCCGATGAGCCATGGAATAAATCTCTCCAAGAAACAGGCCCCAAAGACACCTGAGGAGAGAGACCGTATAAGTAAGATCCCTTATGCTTCTGCAATAGGATCTATCATGTAAGGTATGATATGTACTAGACCGGATGTTGCTCACGCACTTAGTGTAACAAGTAGATACCAGTCGAATCCAGGAGAAGAGCACTGGAAGGCAGTGAAAAATATCCTAAAGTACTTGAGAAGGACTAAAGATATTTTTCTTGTCTACGGTGGGTCTGAATTAAAACTCGAGGAATTCACGGACTCAAGTTTTCAAACAGACCAAGATGACAGTAAATCTGTTTCAGGGTATGTGTTTACCTTGAATGGAGGTGCAGTGAGTTGGAAGAGTTCCAAGCAGCAAACGGTTGCTGATTCAGTGACAGAGGCAGAGTATATAGCTGCAAGTGAAGCTGCAAAGGAAGCTGTTTGGATGAAGAAGTTCATAACTGAACTTGGTGTGGTTCCTAGCATTAGAGAAGCAGTTCCCGTATACTGTGACAACACCGGAGCGGTTGCACAGGCTAAGGAACCCAGGTCTCATCAGAAATCTAAACACGTGTTGCGGCGATTTCACTTGATCAGGGAGATCATTGAAAGAGGAGACGTCACCTTGGAGCGTGTAGACTCTCAAGACAACATTGCAGATCCATTTACTAAAGCTTTAACAGAACAGCAGTTTGATCGTCACTTAGAGAAGATGGGTATGAGATACCATGGCGATTGGCTTTAGTGCAAGTGGGAGATTGATAGTAGTGTGCATACAAGCCAATCATGTATGATGATAAAGCACATACTTTGTAAACAATCTTATTTATTTATTAATAAAATATTCATTTAAGGCATATAATTATCTACATGGTGCTGTTTTTATAATATGTAAATAACCCATAGTTTTAAGCAATGCTTTTAGAATCATGATGAGATCATGATAATGAGATCTAAATTCTTAGAAAGCTTAAAAACTTAAATAGTTCCCAATTGTGGGATTACTAAAATGGGGATTAGTAAATCCGGATAGATTGGTACATATGTTGCTTGCTCATTGGATGAGGATGACTGATCTCATGGTTATTTGTGTGGAGACACTAAAACAAGTATGTAGGTGCTTATTGGAGAATAAGTTCACTGAACGTGACTCGCTATGGAATACCTAATGGAGTTTTACTCGCCTGTCAATAGGAATTCCTAATGTGATAGTAGTACATGTGATCCTTGGACTTGAGATCATCATAGTATCTTGTATGTAACAAATTATACTTTGACTAATTTCTTAAGGCCTTTTAAGGCATATATAGGGTATGCTTGGGTGTAATGAGTTACATATGGAGATAATGAATGATCAATAAAGAATCTACCACCTCTAGTAAAAGAGGAGATATGTCCTATGTGATTCGTTAAATGACAACCCAGGAATCCTTGGCCAAGGTAGAATGAAATTAGAAAGAGGTTTCTAATTTGCATTATTTGGAGTTATGCATTTTCTAATCGAAATACATATGATTAAATAAATTAAGACTTGAAAGTAAATCCATGTCTTAAATTTAATTGGGACATTGTATGGTGGAAGGATTGAATTGTACGGTAACTATTAACTCACAGGTTCTTTTATGATTAATGTTGAAATCTATATTATCTGGAAAGTCGTTGATCGCTAGGGAGGCTTATCCCTATTGTAGAATAAATATTATTTATTTAAATAGATTATTAGTTTAATTTGTTTATTTAAATAAGATTGGAATTGTTCTAATTGATTTATTCACAACCGGTTTAATATGGAGAACCTAAAGGGTCACACCATAAAAGGAAGAAGAATTATTTAAGAAGAAAATGGCATGATAGTAATAATGCATTAAGTATAATTAATTTAATCTATGATGATTGTGACGCCCCCAAATTCCAGGACCGCCACTTGGTCTCTCGAATTCGGTTCATCACGTGCTCATGGTAATACATCGCAATAATGATAACTAAATATCACACAACCACAGCGGAAAATCTATTCTAGAATAATTTACAATGATTTATTATAATTATTCCCCCAAGTCTCGCAACCTACAGTACTTAATAGATTACATAGCAATATCAATTAACGACTTGTTATATAATCTAACTTAAGCTTAAACATAAATAAATCCAGTCTTACTACATCATCTTCACACAATATTAATATATTTGAAACATAACAGACATAAGCTAGTTGGTAGCCTTGCCCTTGCCCTTATCAATGCCCGAAGGTTCGCCATGCTCTGCCTTAACTGAAATGTTTTAGGGAAAGCAAGAATGAGCACAAATTGCCCAGCAAGTAATATACAATAAGGGTGAATAATAAGATTCTCAATTCTCGAAAAGGTGTAGCAAAATTTGATAGTTCAAGAATAACAAGAATATCAACAGTTCTCAATAACAGTCGCTAAGGACAAGATAATATCAATATGATTCAATAATAAGTCAATTCAAGATTTCAAATAATTGAATACTGAGTAGTCACTACGGACTATGAACTTCTACTAGAATTGACAGTAATGAACTAAAAATCCAACCAAAATAGGTACAACAGGTGATCAGCCTAAAGTACCCTCGTTATGCATAACAATCAATCATACTCAAGTGTGCACGTCGGTTCTCCGATAATTATATATTCCCTTCAAAGAAGGTTGTTCTTCTCAGTTAAAATACAAGATCCCACACCAATCAATTAGTTTAGGTCGCTTTTCAATAATATAAGTCTAGCCGAATCAAATGGCATAGACAATTTCACAATATTCAAGAACAATACTAAGTTCAACATGAATAATAGCTTTAATGAAATAAGAGTTCAAGTATGCTAATTCAATTCAACCGATTAAATAGGAAACTAGTTCTCAATACACAAGATAGGATACTTGCATAGTAAAAGAGTATAAGTTAGGAAACTTTCACAATCATAGCTTTCCTTGCATAAAGTAAATGCGTCGGTTAGGATACTTGCACTTTAAGAGAGTGTAAGTAAGAGAACTTGCCTTTAGCGTAGTTTATCCACGAAAAGCAATCAACACTTTCGAATTCCTATCGTAATACAGTTACGTATATATATGATATTCATTAGTCATATAATTTAACTTCACATTTTCTCTTTGAATATACGATCAACACATAAGGTAAGTTTTACCTAGCTACATAGTTATATAGAATATAATTTCTATCCTTAACGTTCCTTCTTTAGAGTTTAAACGCATTCTCATATTATATAAGATCTCAACAATTAGCAAACATGCTTGCATATTATTAATATCACATAAGACCACAATTAATACTAAATATATTTCATTTTAGCAAGTTACGGCATCTTCTTAAGTTAACCGTCAAAATCGGGTTCAAGTAACATCATATAATATCACGTAGCATGTATTCATATTTAAAGGATACTTTACATGCTTGTATAACTTTTCCAAATCCAATCGTACATGGTATAGGTTCTTAAGTTAATACTTAAAGCCATTCAAGGACACGAACTCATATGGTCTAACATGGTCGTTTTTAAACACATAAGATATTCATATAACTTGTATTAGTCATGCTCATGAGTACTCGTATTGCATATATGTAGCTAGCATTGTTATTATCTTGAAAACATGCTTTGTTTATGCTAAACTTAATCACGGCAACCAATCATGGTATATATATGCATGACACATGAATGAGTCTAAGAGTACTATCACATGTGTCCATAAATATCAGAATTTAAATCTCCACGTATCGTGTTAATGCTCATGTGCAAGGCTTGTATTTCTATTAGTGAATCTTACTAATAGAGCCTAACATGTTCATGCTTCCTTACGAACTATATAAACACAAGTTAAGGCTTCATTCATATATTTCAAAGTTATCTAAACATGCTCATAACATCAAAATGACTATATAGCATTTACATGATCATATCCACCTTCAAACTTATATTTTTGTTAGGAATGAGCACTAGTTAGGTTCACATGTTCATATTTTATTACGAAACCAATATAGATAAGCTAACATGCACTTTATGTGTCTCTAGGTGGTACTAACGTGCTTGCAAGGTCAGTATGTAAACATGCTTTATAATGTTAATGAGTGTTTATGAAACTTTAAGTTTGTTTTCAAACTATATGTCGTTTGGTTAACCATGCATGCTAATATACTAAAACATGCTTACATTGCCTCATTAGGTTTATATATATGTATTAATCATGCTTCCATGCTTGTTTAAACAAAAATCAACCAATTAGTACATAACAATTTTGTTGCAGAATGCAGAAAACTGAACACAGAGGCCGGCGCTGCGGCGCGGCAACAGCAGCATACTCTGGCGCTGCGGCTCGGGCTTCGGCGCTGCAGCGCGGGCTGCGGCGCTGGCTACGGCGCTGCGGCGTGGGGACAGTTCCTGCAGTTCAGACTGCAGCGAAACCAACCCAAAACCTCCCATTTTATCGATCTCGACATACCCATATGCTATTAGACTAACCTTTTTACCTTACTAACACATATATATTGTTATATAACAGTCAATCGCCCAAACGATTCCCAATTTGATGAACTCCAACTTATTTCACGAATTCGATGCTTTACAGAAATTACAGAGCAACAATGGAAATGAAAGTCAAGAAAGCTATATAGTGGTTCCATCACGTATGTATGTTCATATAACAACAATATAAGGGTTCTACAAACCAATCATGAACCAATTTGGCATAATCAAAAATTTGAAGGAAACTTCGGAAACAGAAAACGAAAATGAAGAACAAAGGAAGATGGATTATACCTCTGCTAGGATTCCAATATAGTTTGCTGCTAATCCAACTTCTCCTACTGATATATGTATATTGCTTTCACTCACCACTTATGCAAACTCTCAGCAAATTGAAAACGAAGAAACATGGCTGCTATTTATAGAAAAATCCTTACACAGACAATGCAATTGTCCATTAAATTGAACCACTAGATTGAAGCTTTGTATATCAGCTAAGGAAGAGTTGGTAGAGTGGTTGAAGAACACTGTTGTGCCCACTCCCCGTATCATGATTTGCTAGAATGCTGAGTTTGAGAAGGTAGGAGTAGGCTAGCTTCATGATGCATTTCACGTGTACAAGGTTTGTGTTTAATAATATGGGACAAGGCCATATACTCAGCATTTTATTAGTACACAACACTTAAATTATTACACACACATAACATACTTCCTACTCTTATGTTATATTATATATACTTATTGTCCCTACATAGGTTATAACTTAATGTCACAATATAAATTTGCATAAGGAATACTTCAATATAGTGAAGGTGACTTGTACGCATATAATCCATGTACCTTCTGTTAATACCGGATATAATTTAATCAGATGTTAACACATTACACTGTCTCCTTTATTAAAACTAATTGTTTACAATATGTTCATGATATATTATACAATGTATACCCACATATTTATTGTCACACAAGTTATTAATCAAGTAGCTCACATGGTTTAATAAGCCTTACCATATAATAGTGTCATATTACACTTCACATAATACATAGTCAGCTAATATATGCTACACATTTAATTCGCATGCTTGCACGTATAATTTCTCATCTTATAAATTGAATATTAATTAATAATATACACATATCCTACATCAATCAATATAATTGTTAACCTCCATCACAATTTAATTAACCCTTATATGATTAATTATCACTTTGATATAAATCTTATTATATTTATAAACACGTTGCTCATTATTATTATGTTTCTTGCAATAATAATAATCACATATTATTAATCAATCCTCATTAGTATTTTATAACAGTTAATTAATATTCTTCGATTAACAATTAATATAGATTAATTGTTCGCTTAAATTAATATAATCATTCTTATATTACGTCACTGTGCCACACAAGGCAATCAACGAGTTTATCACAAACTCCACCAATTTCTCAATTATTATAATTATTCAATTATATATAATTGAATTAATTCATCTCATAACACAAAATCATTTATATTCAAATAAATTCTCATTTTCATTAATATAATTATTTAATAATATATGGAAATTCTCGGGTATTACAATGATAGAATAAATTAAATAGCTTAATGTTTATTATTTAATATTTTAGAAATATTAAATATAAATTAATAAGAGGAGTCTTATTAATATTATTATTATTATTATTATTTTAATTCTAAAGGAGTTTAGGAATTAATATAATATTAGTACTCTCTCTCAATCCTAATAAAGATTAGGATATAAATTAATTAAAAGTATTTAATTAATTAATTAAATAAAACCCTATTCTAATTGGATTAGGAGGGTTAACCTAATATCTATATAAGAGAGTCTTATATCAGAAATAAGGTACGTGAATTTTTCAAGAGTTGGGAGTACACATATTCTATAGAGATAGAAACAAGGGTTAAGCCAATAACCCATCTTACTGAGTTCTTCATCTTCCTTGGTGGATCACCGTTAGAGGCCAAACATTTGGGTGGCTGACATTGATCAAGGGAAGGAGCCACTACAGAGGAATCAAAGGAATCAAAGGAGTAGAACTTGTACCTGAGGAAGCTTGGATCTTCAAAGGTATAATTCTGTTTTTCTCCTTCTTCATTCACTGATAATTGATGCATAAGAATGATCATGGTAATGGGTTTGTATAAATTTTTGAAAACCAAGTTTTTACGCTTCCGCCCTATTTATGTGATTTGATTGCATGATTGCGTTACGTACAAACCCAACAGTTTTTATGCATTATATGATTAGCTAACTTAATGTGATGACATTTTAAGTGTATAAAGCAATAAGATAACACATTTTTGACAAGTATAAGATAATTTGAAGTCTCATATTAGCATGTTATGTGTGAACTTAGATATTGTTATCATATGGTATGATTATGATAGTTTAAAGTGTTATACACGTGTGATATGAATGTTGTGAGTTTAGACTCACATATGTGGTTAGTTAGCGAGTTAAGTTTACAAACCACGTTGTTAAGTTGAACTTAAGTAAGAAGTTCAACGGTTAAACGTACTGGTTATGAAACTAATAGATATTATAAATGTAATGTAATAGTTAGGATAATTGTGTAATTTTAGCTTGCGCTTGAGGCAAGTTTTCTAAACTCAAACTTTACTTTAGCAAGTTTCCTATTTCTAACTTGTTATTCATATGCAAGTTATTGTATTCTCTATAAATTATATATTGAATAAATATCTTATCGAAGTTCATTATTGAGTTAATGTGACCTTGACTTAATTGTTCAAGCAAGGTTTATCTTATCTTTCAATTACTTAAAGTTTAGTTCTAAAGCATAACTTATTTCGTAATCCTTTATTGTTGAATTATTATTGTAAGTCGATTCAACTACTCCTTAATTGATGATAGTTGAACTCTAAATTTTTTTTGAAGCTTATCCAAACCAAACTTTCTTTGGTGCAGACTTGCTATTAAATACTGACATGAACAACCCTATTTAATAGGGGATTACCATGCGAAAGCGTTAAGATGTTTGTGCACAATACATGGTGCGAATGGTTGATCCCCCTAAGTACGAGTTCAGAGTCCATATAGTCTAATGGCTGTTAAAGGTTCTAAATAGAAATGTTTATAACCTATGACATAGTTCAAGGTCTTATGACCCTCAGATAATTTCGATATTCAAAATTCTAAATTTGATGAAAGAATTATTATTCAATTCTTTATTATTGACGAAATAAATGTTATTCAGTTCATTTGAAGCTATTTAGTATATGTCATCATTGTTATTGTTGTTATTCATAATGAGCTTTTATTTACTCACTCTTGCAATTAAATAATTGTGACGCCCCCAAATTCGGACCGCCACTGGTCTCTCGAATTCGGTTCGTCACGTTCTATAATCTAACACCATGATATTTGTGCACAATACATGGTACGAAGGGTTGATTCCCCTAAGTACGAGTTAAGAGTCCATATAGTCTAACGGTTGTTAAAGGTTTTAAATAGATATGTTTATAACCTAGGACATAGTTAAAGGTCTTATGACCCTCAGATGATTTCCATATTCGAAATTCTAAATTTGATGAAAGAATTATTATTCAATTCTTTATTATTGACGAAATAAATGTTATTCAATTCATTTGAAGCTATTCAGTATATGTCATCACTATTATTGTTGTTATTCCTAGTGAGCTTTTGTTTGCTTACTCTTGTTGTGACATCTCGATTTAAAAAAAAATTATAAATGAGAATTTAATAAATAAAATTCTTATTACGAGATGTTTTGAGTTGAGTATGTGTATACGTGTAATATATTGTGAAATATATGAATTAATGTGAAGAGAATTTAAATGTTAATTTTAATATTTATTGGAATAAATAAATATTTTAATTGAATTATTTATTGAGTTAAATAAATAATTATGTGATTATTATGGAATAATATAATTAAGTGTAATATATTAATTAAATAAATATTTAGTATTTAATTTAATTAATATAATAATTTTATATTATAGTTCTAATTTAATTGAGATAATTAAATTAGATGAGTAATGTGATGAGTGTTACATGCAATTATAATTAGCGAGTAATTATAATTATGTGACAATTTTTATGTGATTAATTGATGTTAACTTTTAATTAATTAAATTATAATGTTAAGATTTAATTAGTTAAAGGATAACATTAAAAATATGTGTTAAAGGATTTATTAAAAGAATTAAAGAAGTTTTAATACCGTTTTCTCAAACAAAGCCCTTACATTGTTTTAAATCAGTTTTGCCAAACGGGGCCTTAACTATTTAAAAACCTATTTTTTAAAATAATGAGTTTTGCCAAACAAGCCTTAGGCTTTTGATATTCAAAATTATAAATTATTTATATTAATTACAATTATGGTGTTAAATATGGTGGTTTAAATATTGGGAGTTATATTATATAATTATACATATAATATATTAGTTATATGTGTGTTGTATATACGTTAGTTTAGAAGTTAGAAGAATAGATGTTAGTCAGATAGAACAAAAGGGTTAGTATGTGTTAGAGAGAAAACACAGAAAACCTAGAAGGGAAAAGAGGAGAAGAAAGGAGAAAGAAGAAGGAGGAAGAGGAAGTTTGAGAGAGTCAAACATCATCATCTTCATCTTGTTCTCCTAAGCAAAGGAAATGTATAATCTCTAACTTTAGAGTTTAAGATTTTCTTAAGTTATTCAAGTTTTAATTTTATGAAAATATGAATATTCATGAAAACTTATAATTTTGGAGATATATGTTATATGGTGTCTATAGCATGAAGTTTATATGTGAATTGTGATAATAGATGCTTATAAGTGAATTATATGCTGGTTTAGTTGGTTAATTCATAATGAACATGAGGAAATTCATGTTCATCAAAAGTCATAGTGAAATAGTTTGATAATTGGCCTATTTGAAATCAAAAATTGTGATTTGATTGTGTAAATTGAGGTTAGATGTTGATAACATGTTTATAAACAACTTTAAATATGTTTTGATTGGGTATTTTGATTTAAAAATAGATTTCAGTGTTCAATTTCATCAAGAAAACTTAATGGTTTTCTTCAAAAAAAAATCATAAAATTGATTGTTGTAAACTATGTGTTTTAAGGATTAAATGTGTTGAAACATGTTAGGAGTTTAGAAATTATATTTTCTATTAAGATGTTATGAATTGTATTGACTGAAATTGGAACTTGGTGTGAAAAAATAAGCCAAATTGGGTTTTTCTCTACATAGTTCACGAAGCAGTTTTGGTTCGCAGCATGGGGCCCGCCCCAGCGGGCCTTGCAAGGCCAACTACCCTCGCCCCGGCGGGGGGAATGCAAATTTTTAAAAGTTTGAAGCCCGCCCTGGAGGGCATGTTAAGCATTGAACCCCCGCCCCGGCGGGGGGTATGCAAAAAAAAGAACCTTTATTTTGAAAAGCTAAGTTTATGTAATAATTTAATGGCCTGTTAACATGCCTTAAAATGCTAAATAATAGTAATGAGATATATTAAAAATATATGATGTGAAATTATAATTTGAAATAATTATAATTATAGTAAATGTTTAATTTAATTCGATTAATTATAATGAATATAGTTGATTAGTTTTATAATCAAAGTAGATGTTTAACTTGAAGTATAATTTGTTTAGTTATAACATAATATGTGATTATAATTTAGAATAATTATAATTAAGGTAAAAGTATAATTTTAATTGTAATTTATTTAATTTTAATTTAATGAGTGCATGAATTGAAATTGATTATTTATAATCTAAGTAATGGTTTAAATTAAATTATAATATGTTTAAATTATAATTTAATGCATGATGTAATTTGAATAATTAGAGTAATGGTTTAAAGTAAATTATAAATGGTGTAATTATAAATTATTTAATTATAATTTGATTAAAGTGGACGTTTAAATTATAATTCGTTTAATTATAATTTAATATGAGTATATAATTATTATTTGACTTAATTATGTGATTATGTGATGCGATTAATTATGTGATAAGTAACTATTAACTTAATAGTTAAAGAGGATTGAGTTAACATAAGTTGGTTAACTAACTATGATGAGTAGTTATGGGATAATTAACTTATGTTGTTAATTATACATAAGTTTGACAGTGAGTGTCAAACGAGTAAATGAAAGAGAATTACGAAGTGTAAATTAGAAAGTATAAAGTAGAATTTACTTCGTCGTTTGATCAGCGTTGCTAGGTGACTAATAGTTGATGCGTATGGTAATACGTGTGTAGGATTGATGAAGTAGATTATTATAAGCTATTTTTCGGTAATTGGTAATCTGCGGCCAGGCAAGTCTTTCGGTTCCTATTTTCTATGTGAACTTGATGATATTATGAACTGTTTTAAAATGTATTGCAAAGAGCATGCTATGTTATATATATTGCAAGCATAAAATGTTAAAGTCAATTTATGACTACATTGATTGATTTAAGAATGTTGATTGAGTAAGGAACTCAATCTTTATATTTGTTATGTGATTAAAGCATGTATGCCATGTTACTTTAATATTTATGAGATGTATGTTGAGCATATTAATTATGTGTTACGTGATGCATGAAAACTGTTAGTTCTTGCTGAGCTGTCAAGCTCACTCTTGCAAATAACCATTGTTGCAGGTCAATGAGGTAAGGTAATGATACATGCTAGTTGAATGTTAGAGTGCAATAGTAATTCAAGAAGCTTACTTATGTTTGATGAGAAATGCATTTAATATCTTGATTGTAATGTAGATCTAAAGCTGTAAAGTTGAGTTATCCGATGTATATTGATAATAATTGTAATGCAAGACTTTGTATAGTCATTTCGTTGTAACGATTCATGATTTAGATTTGAATCAAAGTTATGCAATGTAAAGGTTGCGATTCAGGGTAATAAAGAAAGAAGTTTATAAAAATTTTAAATTATTCCACATTTTTAGTCATTTTAATATCGAATAATGATGTAAAGATAGATTAAAATTATATTGTTAACGATCGAGAAGGAGAATATTATTGTATAATTTTTGGGGTCGTTACACTTGCAATTAAATAACCATTACAGCTAAAGTCGAAAGCGTTGATGCACAATCGACTAGTAAGGGCAAGAGCAAGAGCAAGATGAACAAGTGAAAACATGTTTATATTCTGATTATGATGTGTAATCAAACTTTGATTTTATTATGTGATGTTTATTTTCCACAAATTATTTATGTTAAGGTTAGATAACCCTGGGATATTTTGAACAAGGTTGTAATCCTTTTGATAAGGAAGATTTTATTATTTACTTAAGGTTGTAATTTATTTTGCATTCCTTATTATGGGCAGTAGTTGTATTTTATTTAGATAGTGAGCACCAAATACAGTGGAATTGAAGTACATGGATTTGGGGGTGTCTCAAGTTGGTATCAGAGTAGTGTTTTAGGTTATGAACCTTAGGTGGGAGAAACCTTAGGTAGTAGCCTTGTAGGAGATCGAAAAGATAGTGTTGATAGATAAAGATAATAAACTACCTTATGTGTTATGTGTTTTATTTATGTACGCGAAGAGTATCGATCAATATCACGTAATAATTAAACTTTAAAACTTTGTTGTCAGGATGACGAATATTGGAGAGTCCAGTCAGGCTAGGGAGGAGTTACCCCAGATGCCTAGTGACGAGGAGCCCCGAGACATCCAGGTTATCTGGAAGCAGTTAGTTCAGAGAGAGCCATCTCCATTAATCACCATAGCTAGTCAAGAGCATGGGCCAGTATCAGACCAAGATGACAAGGATGAGTCAGAGGAGGAGGAGGGTTCTGAAGATGAATTTCCACCTCACTCGACTAGCGCTGAGATGTACGAGGAGATCTACGACTGCAACGTGGAGCTACAAGGTCGAGTCGAAAAGCTTGAGGAACTGGTAGATGAGAGTTAGACTACCATACAATAGAGAGATGAGACGATTCAAGAGCTGGACGATGAGCTTAGAAATATGAAGTGGGATCTAGTCCACATGGAGAGAGAAAAAGATGATGCACTGGCCGAGCTAGCAAAGCTGAAGAATGACATCCAAGAGGAATCAGCGAAGCGTACCAAAGCAGAGGAAACGAGCTTGAGGGATACTCAACGTGTAGATCGAGCTGAAGACTGACGTTCAAGTGAAGAAGGCCAAGTTGAGGGAGACAAATTATGCTTTCCATACGGCTATAGATAGGGCCCAGGATCGTGTCTTCTATTACCAAGCTCAGTTCAAGGATTTACCGTGGTACATGGTGGATCGCAGAACGGTGTTCCGGGTGATGGAAGAAGAACGTAGAGAGGCTGTGCGACGTCTTAACATGCCTAGATAGTAGAGTCATTAATTATGTATTTTTTTTAAAAAATAAATAAATATAAATCCCGAATTTGAGATAATAATGGGATAAGATAATGGTGTAATCTTGTAACATATTTAGTTCATGAAAGATGATGTAAATAGCAGAGATACTATCTACTTCTATGTTTTAAAACTATGAATGAATAAAATAACGAAGTTTATTGACGTGCTATGTGTTCAAGTGTGAATGGATTTACTTTAAATGTTTAAGTATGAACTTAAATAATTAAGTGATGAGTAAAGAATCTAATAAGAGTATGTTTTAACAAAAAGATGCCTCCTAGAAGAAGACCTACACGTCAAAACCCAGAGGGATCTAATAACAACAACAACGATAACAACAATGACGGGACGAATCCCAATTTGGTTCAACAACTGGTGAACCTGTTGACGGGAGCGCTTGCGAATTAGCCACAAGTTCAAAACACTACGTTTAAGGAGTTCAAGGCAGTAGGACCGCCAGAATTTTAGGGAACGGTGAACCCGATAGAGGCCCAGACGTGGGTGATAGAGATGGAGAAGGTCTTCGATGTGGCCAGAGTAAACGATAACCAGAAGACGGCTTTTGCTACATTCATGCTGAAGTTGGAAGCTAGTTTCTGGTGGCAAGCCAACAAGACTAGAGAAGGAGAGGGTGTTATAGCGTGGGACCATTTTAAAGAGATGTTCTTTGAAATGTATTTCCCCATAAGCTCGTAGAACCAGATGGAGGTTCAGTTTCTAGAGCTGAAACAGGAAGCGATGACGGTGCCAAAATTCACTACAAAGTTTAACGAGCTGGCCAGGTTTACGACGTACCAGGCTAGTACCGAAGAGAGGAAGGCGAGAAGGTTCAAGCAGGGGTTGAAGCCCTGGCTCTACAGCAAGGTCATCATGTTTTAGCTAAATACGTTTGTAGCTGTACTAGAAAAAGCCATCCTCGTTGAAGGTGGAAGCGATGCGGTGACCAAATACAACCAGGATCAAAAGAAAAAGAAGAATGAGAAAGAGATTAAGGCTAGTGGTAGCGGTGCTATAAACCAGAAGAGAAAATGGAATGACAACACTTCTGCTGGGAGTCAGCAGGGAAGCCAGCAGAAGAGAAGGATTGAAGCATGTGTGACATGCGGTAAGAATCACATTGGAGTGTGTCTGAAGGGGAGGCGGGTATGCTTCAACTGTGGTCAGGAAGGCGACATTGCGCCGAATTGCCCTAACCCGAAGAAAAGAGCTTGCTACACATGTGGATCTAAGAATCACATAGCTCGAAGTTGTCCGAGGAAGCCAGAAGGAGGGACAACAGAAAATGGAGGAAATAGCAGCGGCAGTACTTTGACTATCGCTGGACCACTGCAGGCGGTTCGACCCACTGCCAGAACATTCAACATGACGGTGCAGGATGCTGTGCAGTCAAAGGATGTGGTGTCAGGTATTATTCTAGACAATAGTATAAATACTTACATATTATTTGATTTGAGTGCTACTTGTTCGTTCATAACTGATGAATTTGCTAAGACTTTAGACTTACCTAAAGAGGAATTAGTTTACTCCTTGAACATAGAAATTGCGAATAGGGAGGTTATTCCTGTTAAGTTTGTTTTCAAGAACTATAGAATGAACATTAAGGGTTATGATTTGAGGGTAGATTTGATTCCGATCAAACTTGGGGAGTTTGATGTTATATTGGGTATGGATTGGTTGTTCAACCTTGGGGCGGTAATCGATTACCAGAAGAAGTTTGTAAGCCTTACGACTCCATCGAAGGTAGTGTTTTATGGCAGCAAGTCGCCTAGACAAGCGAGTAGTCTGACGATTATACAAGCCAAGAAGCTATTGAAAGAAGGTTGTGTAGGGTATTTAGCCTACATAGTGGATACTCGTAAGGAAAGTCCAAAGATAGAAGAGATATCAGTGGTTAGGGAGTTTGTGGACGTATTTCCAAGCGAATTGCCAGGACTTCTACCAGATAGAGAGATAGAGTTCGTGATCGATTTAGCACCAGGGACTGCTCTGATATCAAAAGCCCCATACAGAATGGCTCCAGTCGAGATGAAGGAATTGATGGTTCCACTGCAGGAATTACTAGACAAGAAGTATATTCAACCGAGCATTTCACCATGCGGAGCGCCAGTTTTATTCGTTAAGAAGAAGGATGGATCGATGCGGCTATGCATTGATTATAGGGAGTTGAACAAAGTTACGATTAAGAATAGGTATCATTTACCTAGGATCGATGACTTGTTCGATTAACTGAAGGGTGCTAGATACTTCTCGAAAATAGATTTGAAAAATGGGTATCATCAGTTAAAAATGCGAAGAGAAGATATACCGAAGACGGCGTTTAGAACTCGATATGGACATTACGAGTTCTTGGTGATGTCATTTGGTCTAACGAATGCACTACTGGCATTTATGAACGTAATGAATAGGATGTTTAAGCCATTCCTAGATAAGTTCATAGTGGTGTTCATAGATGACATTTTGGTTTATTCTAAAATTGAGGAGGAACACACTGAACATTTGAGGCTGACATTAAATCACTGAGACGGAAGAAGCAATACGCAAAATTCTCAAAGTGCGAATTCTGGTTAAAACGTGTGCAATTTCTTGGCCACGTGATTGACAAAGATGGAATTTCAGTGGATCCATCGAAGGTTGAAGTTGTGATGAATTAAGATCAGCCGAAGACACAGTCTGAAGTTAGGAGTTTCTTGGGATTAGCAAGTTACTATCGAAGATTTATTCAAGACTTTTTCAAAATCACAACTTCATTGACGAATTTTACTCGTAAAACAGTTAAATTTGTTTGGACAAAAAAGTGTGAGGAGTGTTTTCAAGAACTGAAGAAGAGGTTGAGTACTGTGCTTGTGTTGTCATTGCCAGATAGTACAGGAAATTTCGTAGTATACAATGATGCCTCACATAAGGGATTAGGCTGTGTGCTGATGCAGAGCGACAAAGTCATTGCCTATGCATCACGTCAACTGAAGGACTACGAGAAAGGGTATCCGACCCATGACTTGGAATTGGCGGCAGTAGTGTTCTTTGAATATTTGGAGACACTACCTTTATGGAGAAAAGTGTGAGATATACACAGATCATAAGAGCCTGAAGTATATCTTTACACAGAAAGATTTGAACATGAGCCAAAGGAGATGGTTGGAACTTATCAAGGACTACGACTGCGAGATTCTTTACCATCTAGGTAAAGCTAATGTAGTTGTCGACGCTTTAAGCAGGAAGGTTCGGGAGAAGTTAAATATATTAACTGATCAGGACCAGTTAATAGAAGAGATGGCTAAGTTGAAACTGGAAGTTAAGTATCCAAAGGAATTGGATGAGAGGTTATTTTAAGTAACTACCGGTTCAACCTTGGTGGACAAGGTGAAAGAGGCATAACTTCGTGATTTGAAATGTGAGAAGATCCGGAAGAGAATAGTCGATGGTGAAGAAATAAAGTTCAAGATTGATAATGAAGGGCTGCTACAATTTAGAGGAAGAATTTGGGTACCACCAGTACCAAACGTCAAAGAGGAAATTTTGGGCGAGGCTCACAGTTCTAGATATTCGATTCACCCTGGAGTACGAAGATGCACCAGGATCTCAGACAGCATTTCTGGTGGCCAAATATGAAGAGAGACGTTACTGAATGCGTTGTAAAATGTCTAACGTGCCAGAAAGTCAAAGCAGAACACCAGAGACCAAGTGGATTGCTACAACTGCTAGAGATTCCAGAATGGAAGTGGGAACATATCAAGATGGATTTCGTGGTTGATCTACCAACGACTTAGAAGGGCTATAATGCAGTATGGGTTATTGTGGATCGACTGACAAAGTCAACGCATATCTTACCGATCAAGATTAGATACAACTTGGATCGGTTAGCGAAGCTGTACGTTAAGGAAATTATCTCTAGACACGGTGTTCCAGTATCGATTGTGTCCAATAGGGATCCGCATTTCACGTCAAATTTTTGAAAACGATTACAGGAATGTTTGGGAACGCAATTGCAAATGAGTACGGCGTACCATCCTCAGACTGATGGCTAGAGTAAAAGAACGATTCAGGCTCTAGAGGATATGCTGAGAGCTTACGTTATGGATTTCAAAGGAAGCTGGGATGATCATCTACCATTGGTGGAGTTTTCCTACAACAACAGTTACCATGCAAGTTTTGGCATGCCGCCTTACGAAGCATTGTACGATAAAAAATGCAGGACTCCATTGTGCTGGGATGAGGTTGGTGAACGACAACTGTTAGGACCAGAAATGGTGCAATAAACTGCTGAGATCGTCAAGGTAATCAGAACGAGATTGGTTGCTTCTCAAGACAGACAGAAGAAATATGCAGATCATCATCGACAAAATCGAGAATTTGCAGTAGTAAGCTTCGTTTTCTTGAAGGTATCTCCCTGAAAAGGGAAAATTTGATTTGGCAAGAAGGGGAAGCTGAGTCCCCGATTTATTGGACCTTTTGAGATACTGCAAAGGGTTGGCGAGGTAGCTTATGAGGTTGCGTTACCTCCGGAACTAGATAATATCCATAATGTTTTTCATATTTCGGTATTGCGACCGTACAAACACGACTACAAGCATGTGATAGAGTATGAACCTTTACAGTTTGATAAAGACCTAACTTATGAAGAGGTTCCTGTTCAGATAGTTGATAGGAAAGAACAAGTACTTAGAAATAAAGTAATACCTTCTGTTAAGGTAATCTGGAGGAACCACAGTGTTGAAGAAGCTACGTGGAAACTCAAATATGTAATGATGAAAATCTATCCCCAATTATTTGTGTAATTTATTGTATATCAATTCTGGGGATAGAATCTTTTTAAGGGGGGAAGAATGTGACGAATGAGTTTTTTTATTTATTTATTGTGATTCTGGAGACAGAATCCTTTTAATGAGGGAATATTGTAACGAATGAGATTTTGTATAATTAATTATAAATATTTATTAAATTAAATAAATATTTTAATTAATTTATTTATTCAGTTGAATAAATAATTTATGTGATTATGTTACGGAGTAATTTAATTAAGTGCAACATGTTAATTAAAAAAAATATTTAGTATTAACTTGTTGTGGAAGCAATTTTGTGGTGTAGTTTATGTTAATTAAATGAATATTTAATATTAAATTA
This sequence comes from Panax stipuleanatus, assembly GCA_020205555.1. NCBI lineage: Eukaryota > Viridiplantae > Streptophyta > Magnoliopsida > Apiales > Araliaceae > Panax > Panax stipuleanatus. The sequence continues at coordinate 35,897,555 of CM035118.1, forward strand.
TTGTGTAAGCAATTTTGTGGTGTAGTTCTAATTTAATTGAGATAATTAAATTAGATGAATATTTTGTGATAATTGTTACATGTGATTATGATTAGTGAGTAATTATAATTATGTAGCAATTTATTATTATGTTAAAATTTTAATTAATTAATGAATGTTAGCTTGTATTTAATTAAATTAGAAGGTTGAGATTTAATTAAATAGAGTGTAACATTTAAACTATGTGTTAAAATAATTTATCAAAATAAATTAAAAGAGTTTTAAAGATTTTTACCAAACAAGGATCTTACATCTGTTTTAATCCTGTTTTACCAAACAAGGCATTAACTACTAAAAAGCTATTTTTAAAGTTAATGGGTTTTGCCAAACAAGCCCCAGTAGCTTTTAATTTTCAAAAAACTAAGTAACTGATAAATAATTAATCTAGACATTATGTTTGTCAGTTATTATATATATATATATATATATATATATATATTATATCTATAACAGTTATATTATATCTATTATACGTTAGATATATCAGAGTTAGAAAATAAGAAGAACAAAGCAAGAGAGAGCAGATAAAGAAAAGAGAGAAAAGAGAAAGAAGAAAGAGGAAGAAGAAGAAGAAGTTGAGAGAATCAAACACACCATCTTCATCTTCTTCTACTAAATCAACAAGGTATAATTTAAATTTAAGTTTGTTCTTCCTTGTGTTCATAGTTTAAGTTCTCTATAATTTGATTTTTATGAGAATTTGTGTAATATGGTTCATATATGTTTAATATGTGTTATAACATGCTTGTGTATGATTTATATGGTTGTTTAAGTGATTAATTTCATGTAAATATGATGAACATGAAAAAATCATGTTCATAGCAATTTACAGTGAACTAGTTTTGAGAAATAGTCCTTAAATTATCAAAATTTGTGGTTGATTGGGCTATGTTATGTAAATTGATAATAGATTATGATAATATATTAAGAAACAAAATCAACATGCTTTGAATTGTTTGATTTGGTTTACAAACAAAGTCATTGTGATTAATTTTCTTCAAGAACGCTTAACAATAGTGTTTTTTTCAAAAATCATGAAATTAAGTGTTTTGTGTAATGCCCGAGAAAATCGAGCGTTTATGTAAATGAATTTTTATTTGATTTATTGAATAAAATTTGGATTATTTATTTATTAAACTGAGTAAGCTAATTGTAGGTCATTTTATTCCTAGAGAATGCAGATATGAGTAGGATTCTGGCTATGTGCTTGGAATAAATGATATGAATTTATAAGACAAAAATAAAAGGTTTTCGAGAATAAAAATATTTTGGGAAAAGACGAAATAGACACTATTCAACCCTAAGGGTTAGGGTTTGACCTTATGGCTTTCAGAGAGTTCGGAATGTCAGAATGACGTTCTGTCTAAAGATTTGACGGTAATATACCGTGAAAAGTTAAGTTAGCCGAGAAAAGTTTTTTCGGGAGGAAAAGTACGAGAATCACTATTCATTCGTTTCTGCTCGGGAATTTATTTTGAAATTCTGAGAAACGCGTAATGATAGGATTTCGATACGAGATGGAATATGTAATAATATTTCATTTATGACTCACGAAGTTTTCGCGTAGGAACTTAAAATCCTAACGGTTAGGGAAAGTGATCTAATGAAATAATTGTTTACGTATAATAATAAATGATTATTGTACGAAAGAATACGTGTATAATACGAGGTATTATACAAGAATAATTTGGAGAGAATACGAGAATTAACATGACGTATAATATGAATTTTATACGGAGTAAATAAGTTAAAATAAAGTGAATTAGAATTAATTGGAATTAAAAGTTGATAAGTTTGACCCATGGGTCGAACCATTGGGTAAACGGGTGGTTTTAACCCATGGTTCAACCCACAACCCATGTTGGACATGGGAGAACAAGGCTACATGGGAGCATGTGGGAGCACAAGGGGGGACATGGTTGTCCATGTGCTAGCACATGGGCCTTAACTTGGTGGGAAAGAAAGAAAAGGAGGTGGGAATAGTAGAGGATGTTGAGCCTAAATTACCATCCTACCCTAAGCCTTGCCAACTCTATAAATATAGAGCTTGCTCTTCATTATTTGGTTGTTTGAGAAATCTTAACATCTAGAGAGAGAGAGAGATAAGAAGAGAAGCTAGCTTGTGTTTGTGAAGACATTTCATCAACCAAGGGGATTAAGAAAGCTTTAAGTATCCATACTCACTCCACAAAGAACACAAAAGGTATAACCAAAAGAAAGTATATAATATCATCTTTTCTTTCAATAACAATTTTGATAGAGAAGTGTTAGAGAAAGCATGAACCCTAAAAAGTTATAAGGATGTCTTAATGAGTAACTAAGAACCTTAACAAGCCAATGCATGATGGAAGACTAAGAATTGATTAGGTACTAATAATGGACTTAATGAATTCATAGAAAATAGAATAATGAACATGTGAAACCATGAAAAACTTAAATGTTTTGAATGATTAGAATTAGTAATAATCAACCATGGGATTGATTCCAAGTGGTTTGGAGTAATAATAATGAAGAACGAAGATTCGGCGAAAGTTACGCGATTAGACGATAATCGTCGAAAACGTAAATTTCTCGGATTAGAAGTCAAAAGTCGCCGTGAGAATCAAAAATGATGGTTTTTGATTGCAACACGTGAATTTAGGTAAATAAGACTTGCGAGGGAAAGAACGGATTGATTCCGACTTAAAACGAAGATTTAAGCGTCGAACGTTCACGAACGTTTAACGAAAATGTAAAAATGGACTAATTGGAGAATTTCTCACCGATGGATTCAAAAATGAATTCCAACTTGATAGGATGGTAGAGCATGTCGTTTATGAACTTTTGGCTTTGGAACGAACCAATTCTGAGTTTTAATGATCAAGTTACGGACTCCGGAATTTCAGAATTTTCAAAGACTTAGAATTTTTTTCTAAGTTGCAGAGCTAGCGCCGCAGCACCAGCCAATAGACTTAAATCCGGCGCCGCAGCACCACTCCCGGGAGAAAACTCTAGAGAGTAGCGCTGCAGCGCCACTCCAAGGGCAATATCTGGCGCCAGCATATGAGAAAAGTTGACATTGTTAATAATTACTTAACCTTTTGCATATCATTAAGGGGCTAGTAAATGAGGTAATGTAAACCTTAAACAAGATGTTTAAGTAAGAGTTTATGAAAATTAAATGTTAAATAAATCGTAATGAACATTAAATAACCTAAATGAGTGTTATTAATTTAACATTTCGATTAAGTTATACAAGAAGGAGAAGTTAGGCTATACTTGGTATATCGATGATGAATTCTCATAGGTATGCTTTGTGTTATGCTTTGTAGACATTGTAAAGACTGAATAGACTACGTGTAAAGGTTTAGAAGACGCAAAGGAAAGTTTTCTAACTTCGTTCATACTTTACTATGAATGCAAGTTTTCTAAACTCTTGTCTATACCTTATGGTTGGACAAGAGGTCATTGTACATAATTGCTTATGCATAAACTGTTATTGAATAGTCGATGCCATTTGATTCAGCTAGACTGAGATTTAGCATATTTTGGTGGGTTTTTCAACAAATCTTTCCAAAATATATATAATGTTGTGATCTTATGCGATTGCTTGGTACGGATTCTCAAGTAAACCTGAGTATGAATAAAACAAAGGTTTTAAACGTCGTTAATTCGACAGGCACGTGAGGTTGCCATCAATTAAACGTAAACACGTTTAATGTATGAGTGTTGATTAACATAGAGTACTATAGGCTGATCACCTGGATGTCGTCGTAAGCTATATCGAACTTACGGCCTCCGTACCAGGTTGTTCCTTTCATGAATGAGAACTAAAATATGGTTCATGGTCGTTGACCAAGATGGATTCCAAAGAGGCTATAAAGTCCTTGGGAATGGTTTTAAAGGAATCAAAATGATATTTTGATTATTCTTAAGTACTTCATAACTATTGTACAGTTATTGAAGACCAAGGAATATGATTCTTGATTTTGTGGTTTCAAGATATACTGTTTAACTTGCTAAGCTGTTTATGCTCATTCTTGCTTAAAACTAAATGATTTCAGCTAAGAACGAACGGACTGAAGGATCTGGTAAAGACAAAGGCAAGTCCAAGCTGGACCAGTAGTGACCTTTGTAATAGTATAGTATTAGTATAGTATTTACTGATATTATAACACAGAACAATGTATTGGTTACGAATACATGGGAAGGAATTTAATAGAATGTAATAACTAGTAAACTTATGCATTGATATTGATGTCCTCAATTGAATTTATGAGTAGATTGTAGCACCGTGTAGCACCATGTCTTGTGTTTGAAGGTACCCGGATTTGGGGGCGTCACAGGTTGGTATCAAAGCTATAGGTTATAAAACTTAAGGGGTAAAAACCTTAGGCTATAACTTGGAGAAGTGAAGTAGAAGTTAGAAGTCAACAAACTCGGGTAAAGTTTTAAAAGAAGAAAGTAACCTTAAACATATTAAATGTGATATAAACTGTTCATATTTGATTGTATACTAATCCAGTTATTTATATTTTATGTAGATAACAGGAATAATGAACATGTATAATGAAATACATGAGGTTAGCGAGGATTCAGTCAACTTGGCAGAAGTTGTACCAATGCCGGTGGCGGAGGTACCATTAGTGATTCTAGAGGGGACTGATATAGAGGAAGAGGACCCATCCGAGTACTCTGATAACTTTGACTACGCGTCATTGTTTGAGGGTATGTCGGAGGAGGAGGTTGAGTCGGTGCTGATTAATACGGTACTGCCTACTGACGAGGAGGAGACAATACCGATTAATACGGTATTGCCTACGGAGGTAGATATGGAGGATTTTACACCGGGAGAGTCCATGAAACTAATGTTCATGGAAATATTGGACAGAAATATCCAACTAAGTAAAGAGGTCCATGACCTCAAGAAAGTGGTGGATGATGTGGTAGAAGATAGAGAATATGGAGATCTTCTGGGAGGCCGAGCACGATGAGAAAGTGCTGGCTAAAGATAAAGTCCGGGACTTGAAGCTAGAAGTCCATGAATTGAAGGCTGAACTTCTGAACATGAAGTAGAAGATAGGTAGAATGTGCTATATTCATAGGTGCTCGCACGAGGATTACCAGCAGCAGATGGCTGAGTATCCTGTGGAGGAAGGACAGACTCGGCATACTATTAGCCGGGACATTGTGGCCAGTATGGCCGATGCGGATTACATGAATGCCGTGTTCCAGATGTAGTTCTGTAATATGTATAGAAAAGATAGCGATGTAAATAGCTATGTAAATGTGTGTATTAGTAGTGATGACGTAAAACCCTCTTTTGTATAGATAAGGGTAGTCTTTTGTAAATCCCAACTTTTGGAAAGTAATTACGGGATAGTAATGTAAATGGCTGAAGCCATGTAATGTAAAGTGTAGTGTTATACTACAAGAAAGTATTTTAATATAAAGGTTTTATTTAAAATACTTGGCAATGTGATTGAGTTATTATTTGATTGTTAATAATAACCAAATGAAGAAATAAAGAATAACGAAATGTTTTCGTATTAACAGAAAATGCCGCCAAGAAGACGTGCCAGAAATCATGAAGAAGAACCTCGTAATGAAGAGGAGCAAGGGAATAATAACCCGATGCAGGAATTTATGAATCTTCTAGATACGGCTCTCAATCGAACGAGAGGTACCGTTCGCACTAATCCTGGGGTAGGTCGGGGAACTACCTTGAAGGAGTTGAAGATAATAGGTCCGCCTGAGTTCTATGGAACTACGGACCCAATAGCTGCCCAAGTTTGGGTGAAAGAAATATAGAAGGCATTTGTTATAGCAAATGTCGGTGAACCGCAGAAGACTTCTTTTGCGACTTACATGATGAAGGGGGAGGCCAACTACTGGTGGGAAGCCAACCAAGGTAGGGCTGGAACAGAAGTGGTTACGTGGGAGCGGTTCAAGGAGATATTCTTTGAGAACTACTTCCCCACGAACATGCAGGGGAGAATGGAGATTCAATTCCTAGAACTGAAGCAGGGGGACATGATGGTACCCTAATATACAGCCAGTGTGACACCCCCAAATCTGGGTACTTCGTTTTCACATAATTTGGTGTTGACTTTATAATATAACATATATCTACCCAATGAATAATGCAAAATAAACTACAACATAAATTAAAATAAATAAATCTCCCTTACAACAAGGGTTACAACCTTTTTAAAAAATCCCAGGTTACTCTAACCCTGATATGAAAATAATAAAGTGCAAAAATAAAAACATAATATTCAAGTCTTATTACAATCATTCTCAATTAAATAAAAACAAGTCTTCACTTTGTTTGCTTTCCCTTGCCCTTACTCGTAGACGGAGCATCAGCGTTATCAACCTTAACTGAAATTGTTATTTAATGCAAGAGTGAGCAAACAACAGCTCACTTGAGTTTAACAATAATATATACACGAAAGGATATCTTTAAAAGAATCTGAATAATATGATTCGCTTCAACAATAAAGAATTGAATAATAATTCTTTCATCACAATTACAATTCGAAAATAGAATTTATCTGAGGGTTATAAGACCTTTGAACTTTCGTCCTAGGTTATAAACATTTCTATTTAAACCTTTAACAGTCAATAAGACTATGGACCTTAATCCGTACTTAGGGGGATCAACCCTTCGTACCATGTATTGTGCACAAACATCTTAACGCTATGCGTAGTAACTTCCCTAATAAAAGTGTTGTTCAACTCAGTAATTTGAATTCAAGTCCGTCCCAAAGAAAGTTTGGTTCGGATAACTAAAAGGGTAATTTATAATTCTCATTTATCAGCTAAGGGATTAGTTGATAAGCTTACAAGGAAATTTAGAGTTCACGTTCATCAACTAAGGATTAGTTGAATCGACTTTCAATAATTCATAACTAACAGAATTATGAATTAACATATGCTTTAGAATCAACTTAAAGCATTTAAAATAATAACTGGATCTTACTTGAATAATAAGTTAAGATCATTTCCATTCAATAAATAACTTGTCCAATATAAAAATGAAAAGACATTCTCAACCATAAATAAATGAATTTAAATAAACGAGTTTAGGGCTTAGAAAAAACTTGCCTTACGCGCAAGCTACTTAACTCAACCACGTACTTAAACACTTCCTATACAAATTCAGTTATAATAATCTAAATCAGTTAACACATAACTAATTCACATAAGTGGTTAACCCTCATGGTTAACTCACTCTAATTAAATAAATAATAATAATCAACTATCATAGAGTTAATTGCATCACACACATCCTCACATAATTAAATTAATTATGTATTTAGCTAAATTATAATTAAATAATTATAATTTAAATACTTAATCTAATTATAATTACTCAATATACATTATAATTTAACCATATTATACTTTAAATTAAACACTTACTCTTAATTATAATTAATCAAATTATAATTAAGTAACTCATTTACAATAAAACATTTATAATCTAATTAAAGTTTTCAAAATTTCTTTTATTTTCCAAATATGAATTTGTCACAATCATATAACAACATGTTATATCATTTAAATATATGTCCATTAACAAGGAATAATTAAACTAAGGCTTTAAAATAAACTGCACAAGAAACTAAAGTCACTGCCTAAGCACTGTGCACGGCGCAGCTGCGCAGCCTGGGCACCGGCGCAGCTGCGCAGGGGTCGGATCAGAGAAGAGCAAGCGGCATAGCTGCGCTGCTCCTGGCCTTGCTGCAGGCGCAGCTGCGCAGCAACGCAGCCAGACGCAGACAGTTTCGACCCTCTGCTTTACCGAACAACCCATTCAAGCCAACAAACGGAAAATTATAGTAACGTAGCCACTGCAACTCATACATATGCAATAATACATAACATAACATGTTTCTACAACATAACAACCATTTAAATAATGATAATCACAAGTTTTAAAAATCCTATTTGGCCATTTTCATGAAAACTCATATGAACATCATATATACACATAACTCATAATTACAACTTCTATGAAATCTTAATATTTTACAGAGATTGAACACTAAGAACATGAAGAACATGATATATATTCAAATATAAGGAATTAAAGAAATACCTTAATGCTTAATAAAGTGAAGAAGATGATTTTCCTTATGATTACTCAAACTTCTCTTCTTCTTCTATGTATTCTTCTTCTTTGCTTCTCTTTTCTTTCTTTGTTTTTCTTAGTTTAGACTTAGGAAAACTAACGTAGTTTTAAACTTAGGTAGTATATAGAAAATATATAACTGACATATAATAATATACGTACTAACTTTAATTAAATTAATAGTTACAAAATTCAAAAGCCATCTTGACTTGTTTGGCTACAAGAAAATTAGAAACTAGCTTTATTAAATCCAAACATAGTTTAGGTAATTTAGGGTTAGGCTAGTGTAAGCGCCCTATTTGGCAACAGTCCTTTAAAACAAAACCAAGGGCCTTGCTTGGTATAAATCATTTTAAAAATTCTTTTCCTTTTATTTTAATAAATCATTTTAACACATACTTTAATGTCACACTTTAATTAATTAAATCATTTAACAACTAATTTAATCAATTAAAATTCAACATTAATTAATCACATAAAATTGTCACATTTTGTAATTACTCGCTAATTATAATTCATGTAACACTAACACATAAATCATCTAATTTAATTCTCTCAATTAAATTAGAACTATAATATAAAATTAATATACATCAATTAAATTAAATATTACACATTCATTTAATTAATATATAACACTTAATTAAATCACTTCCATAAATCACATAATTTATTTATTTCTGGGAGCTGTCGTTTACACTCCTAAATTAACCTCACTTTCACTTCACGAATTTAAATAATTAGCACAGTAGTAAGCAAGGATCGATCCCACAGAGAGTGAGTTTGTTTTAGATTTATTCAACTATTTTAACAGAAAATAAAAATGGGGGATTTTTGAAATTGTTTTAAACTAAGAAAAACAGAATTTAAATAAAGAGATTAACCAAATATGTAAAAACTTCAGTTCTGTAGTTCAGTTTCACCAAGCACAGCAATCAATTAATCAAGTTATTATTCTTTACCCTTCAATGAAACTATTAACCCTAGATAACAATAAGCTCTGTTATCCGAAATTCTCCTTAGATATTCACTGTATGAAACAAGCTCTTCACCAGATTCAACTAGCATATAACCTAGAACAAGCTCTCTAGATTTAATATGATAGAAGCATTAAGAAATAGAGAATTAGGCTAATCCAAGCAACAAACACATAAGCTCGATTTGTTTAACTTGTTTTCTGATAATCTTAGCAATACACAAAAGCTTGTCCACAATTAGTATCACTAACTTACTACTTGTGATGAAGACAGATATCAATTACACGTAATACCAATCTTAATCTAGCATATGATAATGATTAAATTAACTCAATTGGCCATATCAAATTAATTAGATCAATTAGCATGCAATCAATGAAAACAGATTATCAGAAGAAATTTCATACAAGAAGGAATAAATAATAATACTCAATTAATTAATTACTTGTAACAAGGTTCCACCTCCCTTTAGAACTGAATAAAGAAACTAGCCTGACATGCTCCAAGTCTGCACTTCAATGAGGTATGATAGTTGGTAGAAGATTGAATGAATAAAACCTTGACTATCATCCTCTATTTATAGTGCTAGACAAGGACTTAAATCCTATAAGAACTAGGAATCCAAATCCTAAAAGGAATTGCAATTATAACTAGTTTCCATAAAGAAATAGAATCTAATAAGGAAATAAAATCTCAGTCCAAAGAAGTCCTAATTCTAATAGTAATATCAATCCAATTCCATGTAGGAATCTCCAAATATTGAGAAAGTCAACTGCTGGTCAAACTCCTCTTCAATTCAACTCCAAATCAACTTGTTTTCATCCTTTTAGCTTTAATTCACCTGAAAATAATAAACAACTTATTAAGCTCATATACACATGAAACATGTAATAAAACCAAATGTAAAAGAGTAAAAAATTATGAATATTGTGTACTTATCAAATTCCCCCACACTTAGTCTTTTACACGTCCTCGTGTAAACCAAAATTTTGATTTCCAAAAACAATTCTATTCAACCATTATGTCAAAAGATTTTAAAATCAAATCATGATTATCAACACTAAACCCACAAAAACATAATCAACGCTTCATCAATCAACTCAAGATAAACACCTCGCCATTTCACCAATGAATTTCCTTTAATTAAATTGTAATCACATAAGCCCTTGTCTATGATCCACACACTTACTCAACTTAATTATCATGGAGCAAAAACCGTGCACACCACTCAAAAACTCAAAACATAATTTTTTTCTGCTTTAATTTTTTTCTGTAGGACCCTTTCATTTTTCTAATTTGTTTCCGGTGAATGCATTTTATGCTCCGTTTCACCTTCCTCAATTTTTTCTTTTGTAAGTGAGTGCATTTTATGCTCCATCTCACTTATTCGCACGTGTTTATGGGAGAGTGCGTTTTACGCTCCATCTTATCCCACCACATGACTTCTCTTGTGTTTCTTTTTCAACAATTTCACTGGTTTCCAATTTTTCTTATTTTTTTTTTCACATGGTCCTGCAAAAAACTTAAGCAGTTCAATAGTTCTAGAGCATGAGATTAGTGCACATAGACAACTCCACAGATAACTTAGCCAACTAAGCATATATCACATGTTCAAGTACTCATGAGACACAAATTCAACTCAAATCAATTACTTTGGATCATAACTTAGTTTTTCTCAATCATTAACCAATTAAGCATCAAACAGATTTTGAATTTTTAGCATTGATTTTCAAATTTTTTTTTGACTTTAATCTTCGAACACATAGGCAAATAGAATTATGGAAGTCAAAATTTTTTTTTAAAAATTTCATGGGCAATTTTCAAGTTTCCTATCAAAATCGGATCAATATCTTTAAATAAAATAAAAACCTAAATCTTTCCCCCCACACTCAAACCTTACATTGTCCCCAATGTAAGAAAATCGTGCAAAGAAGAAAGAACTAGATGCAAATAAAAAAACTAAATAATAAAGGGATAGAAAAATCAAATCTGATTTCTTGGGTTGCCTCCCAAGTAGCTGCCCTTGTTTATTGTCATTGGCTTGACATCATGTCTCCCTTCTCATTCTGCATAGACCGGATCATCAAGCTCCACCATCTCAATATTTTCCACCTGATGTCCCTCATAGAACGGTTTCAATCTATGTCCATTCACTTTAAAAACCTTTCCTGTACTTGGACTCTGAATCTCGACTGCACCATGAGAAAACACATTAGTGATAACAAAAGGACCAACCCATCTAGATCTCAATTTACCTGGAAATAACTTAAACCGAGAATGATATAACAAAACTTTCTGTCCTACAACAAAGGTTTTCCGCACAATTTGCTTATCATGAAAGGTCTTGGTCTTTTCCTTGTAAATCTTTGAACTTTCATAGGCTTCATTCCTTAATTCTTCCAATTCTTGTAACTGCAACTTCCTGTGTACTCCAGCTACTTCCAAACTCATGTTGCACTGCTTGATTGCCCAAAAAGCCCTATGCTCTAACTCAACTGGTAAGTGGCAGGGTTTCCCAAACACAATCCGATATGGTGACATCCCAATAGGAGTTTTGAATGCCGTTCGATAGGCCCAAAGTGCATCATCTAGTCTCAAACTCCAATCCTTCCTGCTTGGGTTGACTACCTTCTCTAAAATGGATTTGATCTCCCGGTTGGACACCTCAGCTTGGCCATTACTTTGCGGATGGTAGGATGTAGAAACCTTGTGCAAAACATTGTACTTCTTGAACAAAGCCGCTAATACCCTATTACAAAAGTGAGTTCCACGATCGCTAATGATGGCCCGTGGTGCTCCAAACCTGACAAATATGTTAGTCCTGACAAAATCTGCAACAACTTTAGAATCGTCAGTCCTAGTGGCTTTAGCTTCCACCCATTTTGAGACATAATCAACAGCTAAAAGAATATATACATTCCCAAAGGATGAAGGAAAAGGTCCCATAAAATCTATACCCCAAACATCAAAAATCTCAACAACTAAAATAGGAGTTTGGGGCATTTGATTTCTTTGAGAGATATTCCCCGTCCTTTGGCAATTATCACATGTTTTACAAAACAGATAGGAATCTTTAAAAAGTGACGGCCAATAAAAACCACTTTCCAAAACTTTGTTAGCAGTTCTTTTTGGACCAAAATGTCCTCCACATGCCTGAGAATGGCAAAAAACTAGAATAGATTGGAATTCATTATTTGGCACACATCTTCTAATTATCTGGTCAGCACAAAATTTCCATAAGTATGGATCATCCCAAACATAGTGTCTAGCATCACTCTTTAGCTTTTCTTTCTGGGATTTGGAAAATTCCTTAGGAAAATATGCACTTACCAAATAGTTTACCAGATTTGCATACCATGAAGTTTCAGCATGGATGGAAAGTAACTGCTCATCGGGGAAGGCATCACGCAAGGGTAGTTCATCCTCTTCTCTCAACAATCTACTCAGGTGATCCGCTACCAAGTTGTCCGCACCCTTCTTATCTTTGATCTCCAAGTCAAATTCTTGTAAAAGGAGAATCCATCTAATAATCCTAGGTTTAGAGTCTTTCTTAGTTAGCAAATACCTAAGAGCAGCATGGTCAGAATAAACTATAACTTTAGTGCCAAGCAAATATGATCGAAATTTATCTAAAGCAAAAACCACAGATAAAAGTTCCTTTTCAGTTGTGGAATAGTTTATCTGAGCTCCATTCAAAGTTCTAGAAGCATAGTAGATGGCATGAACAACTTTGTCAATCCTTTGTCCCAAAACAGCCCCCACTGCATAGTTGCTTGCGTCACACATGATTTCAAATGGAAACTTCCAATTCGGTGGTTGGATCACAGGGGCAGAGGTCAGCAATTTCTTTAAAATATCAAAAGCCTCCTTGCACTCATCATTAAACTGAAAGTCCACATCCTTTTGTAGCAACTTACACAAGGGCAATGCAGTCTTCGAAAACTCCTTGATAAACCTTCGATAGAATCCTGCATGACCAAGAAAAGAACGAATCTCCCGCACACTGACGGGGTAAGGCAAAGCAGAAATAATATCTATCTTAGCTTTATCAACTTCGAGACCCTTAGATGATACAACATGACCAAGTACTATTCCTTGTTCTACCATAAAATGACATTTTTCCCAATTTAGAACAAGATTAGTTTCCATGCATCTATCCAAAACACGACTCAAATTATCTAAGCATGCATCCAAAGAATCACCATGTATTGTGAAGTCATCCATAAAGACCTCAATGCAGTTTTCTAAAAGATCTGAAAAAATGCTTACCATGCATCTCTGAAAAGTACCAGGAGCATTACAGAGTCCAAATGACATACGTCGGTATGCAAATGTGCCGAAGGGACATGTGAATGTGGTCTTTTCTTGGTCCTCGGGTGCAATCACAATCTGGTTATATCCTGAAAAACCATCTAGAAAACAGTAATAAGTGTGCCCAGCTAATCTTTCCAACATTTGATCAATAAAAGGAAGAGGAAAGTGATCTTTTCTTGTTACAAGCATTTAATTTCCTGTAGTCAATACACACTCTCCATCCTGTTTGTATCCGTGTGGGCACCAACTCATTATCATCGTTCTTGACAACGGTGATTCCGGATTTCTTTGGGACTACCTGCACTGGACTCACCCATTGACTATCGGAAATGGGATAGATTATGCCGGCATCAAGCAGTTTGAGCACCTCTTTTTTCACCACCTCCATCATGGGTGGATTCAATCTTCTTTGTGCGTCCCTCGTGGGCTTAGCTCCATCCTCTAACAATATCCGATGCATGCACATCGCAGGACTAATACCTTTGATATCCGCTATCGTCCAACCAAAAACTGTGACATGGTCCCTTAGGACTCTCAGCAATTTATCTTCCTGCATTTTAGTTAGATTGCTAGCAATAATAACAGGCAAAGTATCATTAGTCCCCAAATATGCATATTTCAAATGTACAGGTAATTGTTTCAATTCTAGGGTTGGAGCTTGCACAACAGATGGTAGTAACTTTTGATGAGAAATAGGTAATTGAATAGAATGTACTGCTGACTTATCTGAGAATTTCGGCAATGAGTGTAGTGCAGCCACAATTTCATTCAATTCATGAGTTCGCTCAACTTCATCTTCCTTGTCCATATCCATACTGTTGGTGATGACCACCTCCAAACTATCCCTGTGTATTCTTTCCAAAGTTCTATGTACTATGGAATCTCTCACATCAATAGCAAAAACTTGCCCTATATCACTAGGGTACCTCATGGCATCATAGATGTTAAATTGAATCTTTTCTCCATCGAATTCCATTGTCAAGGTCCCATTATGCACATCAATCATGGTTTTTGCTGTTTTTAGGAATGGCCTTCCTAACAAGATATGGGAAGGGTTTGGTGATATATCATCTTCCATGTCCACAATGTAAAAATCTGCAGGAAAGATTAGTTCGTTCACCTGCACTAAGACGTCTTCAATTACCCCTCGGGGGTAAGTGTTAGTACGATCTGCCAATTGAATAATCACACCAGTATTTTTCAAAGGACCTAGATTTAACGAGGCATAAATAGATAAAGGCATAACATTAATTGACGCTCCTAAATCTAGCATGGCCTTTTCAAATCTGGTGTTTCCTATTTTGCATGGGATTGTGAACATTCCTGGATCTTTACATTTAGGAGGCATTTTTCTTTGAAGGACAGCAGATACATTTTCTCCAACAGTAACTCTTTCATCATTTTGCAATTTTCTTTTATTAGTGCATAATTCTTTTAAAAATTTTGCATATCTTGGCACTTGTTTGATTGCATCAAGGAGAGGGATGTTTACTTCTACTTTTCTAAAAGTTTCCAGAATTTCTTTTTCTTTTTCATCTTTCTTTGTGGTTTTAGAATTTCTGGGAGGAAATGGAAGAGGAATGTTTTTAAGCTGAGTAGGAGGGTTAGGTTGTACCTTGGATTTTTCTGTTTCCTCCTTAGCTGCTTCCTCCTCAAACTCTACGGGGGTAGGTGGTGTATGTGACTGTGTTCCACTCCGCAAAGTTATGGCACTTGCATTCTCCCTTGGGTTGACTACTGTTTGAGATGGTAATTTTCCCGAGTCTTTGGATTCCAATATCCCCACAGTTGTAGCCAGCTGTCCTACTTGGTTTCTCAAGTCTTGAACCGAAGCTTTTGTCTCCAGCTGGAACTGCTGTGTCTGATTCATGAATGCTTTGAACATATCCTCCAATGTGGTTCCAGTAGGTGCAGGTGCTGCTTGCTTAGGTTGATATTGAGGTTGGGCTGATTGGAAGCCTTGCTGCCTCGGTGGGAACACTCCTTGTGTTTGTGACCTGTTCCCTCCATAACTGAGGTTTGGATGATCTTTCCAGCCTGGATTGTAAGTGTTTGAGTAGGGATCATACTTCTTTGGTTGTGTCTGGTAGTTACTTACTACATTGGCTTGCTGTGCATTCTCATCCTCTTGCAATGTTGGGCATGCATCAGTAGCATGCCCTGCCATTAGGCATAATCCGCAAGCCCTCGCAACCGGCACGTTTCCTGTTGTTAATTGTTGCACCACAGCAGTTAAATTAGAAATCTGTTGTACCAATTCACTTGTGCTTACCTCATTTACCTTTTTCGGAGTATGATCATTCCTTGTTCCGTATTGTTGTGAGTTAGCAGCCATATTTGCAATCAGATTTCTTGCAGCCTCTGGTGTCTTGTCCACTAATGCTCCTCCGCTAGCCGCATCGATCATACTTCTTTCCATTGGTATCAATCCCTCGTAGAAGTACTGAATCAAGTGTTGCTCGTCGATTTGGTGGGGAGGGCAGCTGGAGCACAATTTCTTGAATCTCTCCCAGTACTCGTACAGTGTCTCTCCACTAAATTGTCGGATCCCGCAAATCCCCTTCCTTATGTTGGCCACTCTTGAAGCAGGAAAATATTTCTCTAAGAATAGCCCTTTCATGTCGCTCCATGAATTTATTGATCCGGATGGGAGATAGTACAGCCAATCCTTCGCTAAATCTGCTAGGGAGAATGGGAAGGCTCTTAATTTGATTTGTTCCTCTGAAATTCCGTGTGGTTTCATGGTCGAGCACACCACATGGAACTCCTTCAAATGCTTGTATGGATCTTCACCTGTAAGACCACGGAAAGTAGGCAAAAGATGAATTAGTCCGGATTTAAGTTCAAATGCAGCATTTAAAGCAGGATATTCAATGCACAAAGGTTGATGAGTAAGATTAGGAGTAGCCAATTGTTTCAATGTCCGATTGTTGTTGGGCTCCGCCATCTTTTCTTCTTCGTCTGATTCGGTGAATGATTTATCAGAAAGTAATTCCAAAGCTAAGTTGAGGCCCGGTGATGATGCAGAAGCCTCGTCTAAATCTGCAGTAGACTGTTGAACTTTTTGCTTTCTTAGCCTCCTTGCAGTTTTCTCAATCTCTGGATCAAAATCTAATATAGTAGTCTGAGAAGATCGAGTCATAAAACAAAAATAAAAGAAATAATAGAATAAAAACAAAACGCACAATTACTCCCCGGCAACGGCGCCAAAATTTGGGAGCTGTCGTTTACACTCCTAAATTAACCTCACTTTCACTTCACGAATTTAAATAATTAGCACAGTAGTAAGCAAGGATCGATCCCACAGAGAGTGAGTTTGTTTTAGATTTATTCAACTATTTTAACAGAAAATAAAAATGGGGGATTTTTGAAATTGTTTTAAACTAAGAAAAACAGAATTTAAATAAAGAGATTAACCAAATATGTAAAAACTTCAGTTCTGTAGTTCAGTTTCACCAAGCACAGCAATCAATTAATCAAGTTATTATTCTTTACCCTTCAATGAAACTATTAACCCTAGATAACAATAAGCTCTGTTATCCGAAATTCTCCTTAGATATTCACTGTATGAAACAAGCTCTTCACCAGATTCAACTAGCATATAACCTAGAACAAGCTCTCTAGATTTAATATGATAGAAGCATTAAGAAATAGAGAATTAGGCTAATCCAAGCAACAAACACATAAGCTCGATTTGTTTAACTTGTTTTCTGATAATCTTAGCAATACACAAAAGCTTGTCCACAATTAGTATCACTAACTTACTACTTGTGATGAAGACAGATATCAATTACACGTAATACCAATCTTAATCTAGCATATGATAATGATTAAATTAACTCAATTGGCCATATCAAATTAATTAGATCAATTAGCATGCAATCAATGAAAACAGATTATCAGAAGAAATTTCATACAAGAAGGAATAAATAATAATACTCAATTAATTAATTACTTGTAACAAGGTTCCACCTCCCTTTAGAACTGAATAAAGAAACTAGCCTGACATGCTCCAAGTCTGCACTTCAATGAGGTATGATAGTTGGTAGAAGATTGAATGAATAAAACCTTGACTATCATCCTCTATTTATAGTGCTAGACAAGGACTTAAATCCTATAAGAACTAGGAATCCAAATCCTAAAAGGAATTGCAATTATAACTAGTTTCCATAAAGAAATAGAATCTAATAAGGAAATAAAATCTCAGTCCAAAGAAGTCCTAATTCTAATAGTAATATCAATCCAATTCCATGTAGGAATCTCCAAATATTGAGAAAGTCAACTGCTGGTCAAACTCCTCTTCAATTCAACTCCAAATCAACTTGTTTTCATCCTTTTAGCTTTAATTCACCTGAAAATAATAAACAACTTATTAAGCTCATATACACATGAAACATGTAATAAAACCAAATGTAAAAGAGTAAAAAATTATGAATATTGTGTACTTATCAATTTCACTCAATAAATAAATCACATAAAATATTTATTTAACTCAATAAATATTTAAAATTAAATATAAAATCTCAATCGTTACAATCTTCCTTCCTTAAAAGGATTCTGTCCCCAGAATCACACATAAAAAAAAATTCTCGTCTATTACATTATTCCCTCCTTAAAAGGATTCTGTCTCAAGAATCAGTATATAAGGGGTTACACAAAACTAAGCAAATAAATGCGGATAAGATTTCATCATAACATCTTCGAGTTCCCACGTAGCTTCTTCAGCACTGTGGTTCCTCCAGATTACCTTAACAAAAGGTATCACTTTATTCTTCAGTACTTGTTCCTTTCTATCAACTATTTAAACATGCATTTCTTCATATGTTAAGTCTTTATCAAACTGTAAAGGTTCATATTCTATTACATGTTTATAATCATGCTTGTAAGGTCTTAACACATAAATATGGAAGACATTATGTATATTCTCGAGCTCCGGAGGTAATGCAATCTCGTAAGCAACCTCGCCCACCTTTCATAGTACCACAAAAGGTCCAATAAATCGGGGGCTCAGCTTCCCCTTCTTACCTGAATCGAATTTTCCCTTTCCAAGGAGGTACCTTTAGGAAAACGAAACTTCCTGGTAAGAATTCTCGGTTCTGTCGATGTAAATCGGCATACTTCTTCTGTCTGTCTCGAGCAGTAACTAATCTCATTCTAATCAGCTTCACAATTTCGGTGGTTTGTTGTACCAATTCTGGTCCCAACAATTGACGTTCACCGACTTCATCCCAACACAAAGGAGTTCTGCATTTTCTGCCGTATAATGCTTCGTAAGGCGGCATGCCTATACTCGCATGGTGACTATTGTTGTTGGCGAACTCCACCAATGGTAGATGATCCTCCCAGCTTCCCTTAAAATCCATCACACAATCTCTCAGCATATCCTCAAGCGTTTGAATCGCTCTTTCGCTCTGGCCATCGGTCTGAGGATGTTATGCTTTACTCATTCGCAATTGCGTTCCCAGACATTCTTGCAAACGCTTCCAAAAATTAGACGTGAAACGCGGATCTCTATCGGACACAATCGACACTGGAACACCGTGTCTAGAAATAATTTCCTTAACGTATAGCTTCGCTAGCTTATCTAGGTTGTACGTAACCCTGATCGGCAGAAAGTGGGCTGACTTAGTCAATCGATCCACTATAACCCATATCACATCAAATCCCCTCTGAGTCGCTGGAAGACGTACCACGAAATCCATCGTGATGTGCTCCCACTTCCACTCTAGAATTTCTAACGGTTTTAGCAATCCACTTGGTCTCTGGTGTTCTGCTTTGACTTTCTGGCACGTTAAGCACTTCACAACACATTAAGCAACGTCCCTCTTCATATTTGGCCACTAAAAATGATGCCTGAGATCCTGGTACATCTTCGTACTCCCGGGATGAATAGAATATCTAGAACTATGAGCTTCGCTCAGAATCTCCTCTTTGACCTCAGGTACTGGTGGTACCCAGATTCTACCTTCAAATCGTAACAGACCTTCATTATCGATCTTGAACTTGAACTCTTCGCCATCGGTTATCCTCCTTTGAATCTTTTCACATTCTTCATTATGGAGTTGTGCTTCTTTCACCTTGTCTACTAGAGTAGAACCAGTGGTTACTTGAAACAACATCTCATCCGATTCTTTTACAAGCTTCACCTCCAACTCCAATCTAGCCATCTGTTCTATTAACCGATCCTGATCAGTTAATACGTTCAGCTTCTCTCGACCTTTCCTGCTCAAAGCGTTGGCGATAATGTTAGCTTTACCCGGATGATAAAGTATCTCGCAATCGTAGTCTTTAATCAGCTCCAACCATATTCTTAGGCGCATGTTCAAATCCTTCTGGGTAAATATATACTTTAGACTCTTGTGATCTGTGTATATTTCACACTTCTCTCCATATAAGTAGTGCGTCCAAATCTTTAGGGCAAACACTACTGCCGGCAATTCTAGATCATAGGTCGGATACCCCTTCTCGTAATCCTTCAGCTGACATGACGTATAGGCAATGATTTTGCCGCTCTGCATCAACACACAGCCTAATCCTTTATGTGAGGCATCGCTATATACCATGAAATTCCCCGAACTATCCGGTAAAGACAATACAGGCGCAGTACTCAACCTCTTCTTCAGCTCTTGAAAACTTTCCTCACACTTCTTCGTCCAAACAAACTTAACTATTTTACGAGTCAAATTCGTCAATGGAGTTGTGATTCTAGAAAAGTCTTGGATAAATCTATGGTAATAACCTGCCAATCCCAAGAAACTCCTCACTTCAGACGGCGTGTTCGGCTGATCCCAACTCATTACGGCCTCATCCTTCGACGGATCCACTGAAATAACCTCCTTGTCGATCATGTGGCCAAGAAATTATACACGTTCTAACTAAAATTCGCATTTCGAGAATTTAGCATAAAGCTTCCCTCGTCTCATCACTTCTAAGGTTAGTCGTAAGTGTTCAGCATGTTCCTCCTCGGACTTGGAATAAACCAGGATGTCATCTATGAACACTACCATGAACTTGTCTAGAAATGGCTTGAACACCTGTTCATTAGGTCCATAAATTCAGCTGGGGCATTCGTGAGACCAAATGACATTACCAAGAACTCGTAATGACCATATCGAGTTCTAAAAACCGTTTTTGGTATATCTTCCTTCCTCACCTTCAACTGATAATACCCGCTTCTCAAATTAATTTTTGAGAAGTACTTCGCACCCTTCAACTGATCAAACAAGTCATCGATCCTAGGTAAAGGATACCTATTCTTGATCGTAACTTTATTTAACTCCCTATAATCAATGCAAAGACGCATCGACCCATCCTTCTTCTTCACGAATAAAACAGACGCTCCCCATGGCAAAACGCTCGGTTGGATATACTTCTTGTCTAACAGTTCTTGTAGTTGAACCATCAGTTCCTTCATCTCAACTGGAGCCATTCGGTACGGAGCCTTCGAAATTAGAGCAGTTCCCAGCGCTAGATCGATCACGAACTTTGTCTCCCTATCTGGAGGAAGTCCTGGCAAATCGCTCGGAAAAACGTCCATAAACTCCTTAACTACCGATATCTCCTCCACCTTCGGACATTCCTTACGCGTATCTACTATATAGGCTAGATATCCCACACAGCCTTGCGTCAGAAGTTTCTTGGCTTGCATAACCGTCAGATAACTCGCTTGTCTAGGCGATTTGCTACCATAGAACACCAACTTCGACTGAGTCGTAAGGTTTACCGACTTCTTCTGACAGTTGATTATCGCCCCATGGTTGAAAAACCAATCCATACCCAGTATGACGTCTAATTCCCCAAGTTTAATCGGAATCAAATCTACTCTAAGCTCCTAACCCTTAATGTCCAATCTGCAGTTCTTATAAACGCTCCTAACAGGAATAACCTCCCTATTCGCAATATCTATGTTCAAAGGGTAAACTAACTCCTCTACAGGTAAGTCTAGGGTCTTAGCAAAATCATCAGATATGAATGAGAAAGTAGCACCCAAATCAAATAATACATATGCATTTATACTATTGATCGAAATAATACCTGACACCACGTCTTTTGATTGCACAGCATCCTGCACCGTCATATTGAATGTCCGTGCAGTGGGTCGAACAGCTTGCAATGGTGCAGCGATAGTAACGGTACTGCCGCTTCCATTCCTTCCGCTCCCTGTTGACCCTGCCGTCAACTTCTTCGGGCAGTTGCGAGCCATGTGGTCCTTGGATCCACATATGAAACAAGCGCCCTTCTTCAGGTTTGGGCAATTAGGCACGATGTGGCCTTCCTGACCACAGTTAAAGCACACCCGCTTCCCCTTCATTCACAAGCCAGTGTGATTCTTACCACATGTAGCACATGCTTTGAACTTCCTCTTCTGCTGGCCTCCCTGTTGAATCACAGCAAAGGTATTGTCAGTCCACTTCCTCTTCTGATTCACAGCGCTGCTACCCCCAGCTTTGGTTTTTGCCTCATTCTTCTTCTTTTTGTCTTGGTTGAACTTCGTCACCGCGGCGCTTCCTCCTTCAGTGAGTATGGCTTTCTCCAGCACAGCTGTAAATGTGCTTAGCTGGAACATGGAAACCTTACTGTAGAGCCAGGGCTTCAGTCCTCGCTCAAACCTCCTCGCTTTCCTAGCGTCAGTGCTGACCTGGTATGTAGCGAACCTGGCTAACTCGTTGAACATAGCGACATACTCGGACACCGTCATCCCTCCTTGCTTAAGTTCTAGGAACTGGACCTCCATTTGGTCCTGCGAACTCACTAGAAAGTACATCTCGTAGAACATTTCCTTGAAATGCTCCCACGTGATGACTCCCTCTCCCTCTCGGGTCTTGTTAGCCTGCCACCAAAATCTAGCATCCGACTTCAACATGAAAGCCGCGAATGCTGTCTTCTGGTCTTCACCTACTCTGGCTATGTCGAATACCTTCTCCATTTCCATAACCCACGTCTGAGCCTCGATAGGGTTGGTCGATCCTTTGAATTTAGGCCACCCTACAGCCTTGAATTCCTTGAACGTAGTACCCTGCACCTACGGCTGATTCGCAAGAGCTCCTGTCAACAGGTTCACCAACTGCTGAATCGAGTTGGGATTCGTCCCATCATTATTGTTGTTGTTGTTCATCGAACCCTCGGGGTTTTGACGCGTTGGTCTTCTTCTAGGAGGCATTTTTTGTTAAGAAAATATTATTATTAGACCCTTTATTTAACTATTAAGTATCCAAGTTCATACTTAAATGTTTAAATGGCTCAATTCACATAGAACACATAGCACATCTATAAACTTCTTTTATTAATTACTCGTAGTTTAAAAAAAATCAAATAGATAGCATCTCTGCTATTTACATCATTCTTCCTGAACTGGAAAGTTACAGGATTACATTATTAACTCATCCCATTTTTATCTCAAATTATGGGATTTACATTATTTAATACAAAAAGCAATACATAAACAAAACTCTACTACTGCCTAGGCATATTAATACGTCACACAGCCTCTCTGCGTTCCTCTTCCATTACCCGAAACGCCGTCCTTCGGTCCACCACATACCATGGTAAACCTTGGAACTGAGCTGGGTAGTAGAAAACATGGTCCTAAGCTCTTTCTATCACTGTATGGAAGGCATACTCGGTTTCCCTCAGCTTGGCCCTCTTGGCTACGGCTTCATCTTCAGCTCGATCGGCTCGTTGAGTAGCCCTCAAGCTTATCTCTTCAGCTCTGACTAGCTTCCTCGACTCCTCCTGGATGTCTTGCTTCAGCTTTGTCAGTTCAGCTCGAGCAGCATCTCTATCATTCTCCGCATGTATCAGATTCCACTGTGCATCTCCTAGGTCACTTGTAATTTCTTCGATCGTCTCGTCTCGTTGCTGGATAGTTTCCTCGAGATCTTTGACTCGCCCATGAAGCTCCACGTTGCTGTCGTAGACTGCTTTGTACATCTCAGCACCAGTAGAGTGAGGTGGGAATTCCTCTTCGGGATCCTCTTCCTCCTCTTTCTCCTCTTTAGACTCGTCCTCGTCCTCTTCCTCTGGAATAGGTGTCAACTCACGCTCTCGACCAGCTACGGTGATCACTGGAGATGGCTCTCTCCTAACCAGCTGCTCCCAGACAACATGTATGTCACGGGGCTCCTCTTCTCTAGGCACCTGAGGTACATCCTCTCTAGCCTGACTAGGTTCTCCAACGTTCGTCATCCTGACAAAAGAATTTTAAAGTTCATTATTACGTGATAACGAATCGTCACTCTTCGAATACAAAAATATAAACATATAGCACATAAGGTAGTTTATTATTTTTACCTATCACACCTATCTTTTCGATCTTACCATAAGACTACTACCTAAGGTTTTTCCCCACCTAAGGTAACGATTGAGATTTTATATTTAATTTTAAATATTTATTGAGTTAAATAAATATTTTATGTGATTTATTTATTGAGTGAAATAAATAAATTATGTGATTTATGGAAGTGATTTAATTAAGTGTTATATATTAATTAAATGAATGTGTAATATTTAATTTAATTGATGTATATTAATTTTATATTATAATTCTAATTTAATTGAGAGAACTAAATTAGATGATTTATGTGTTAGTGTTACATTAATTATAATTAGCGAGTAATTATAAAATGTGACAATTTTATGTGATTAATTAATGTTGAATTTTAATTGATTAAATTAGTTGTTAAATGATTTAATTAATTAAAGTATGACATTAAAGTATGTGTTAAAATGATTTATTAAAATAAAAGAAAAAGAATTTTTTAAATAATTTATATCAAACAAGGCCCTTGTTTTTGTTTTAAAGGACTGTTGCCAAACAGGGCCCTTACACTAGCCTAACCCTAAATTACCTAAACTATGTTTGGATTTAATAAAACTAGTTTCTAATTTTCTTGTAGCCAAACAAGTCAAGATGGCTTTTGAATTTTGTAACTGTTAATTTAATTAGAGTTAGTACGTATATTATTATATGTCAGTTATATATTTTCTATATACTACCTATGTTTAAAAATACGTTAGTTTTCCTAAGTCTAAACTAAGAAAAAGAAAGAAAGAAAAGAGAAGCAGAGAAGAAGAATACAGAGAAGAAGAGAAGTTTGAGTAATCAGGAGAAACATCATCTTCTTCACTTTATTAAGCATTAAGGTATTTCTTTAATTCCTTATATTTGATATATATATATATATATATATCATGTTCTTCGTGTTTAATTTCTATAAAATATTAAGATTTTATGAAAGTTGTAATTATGAGTTATGTGTATATATGATGTTCATATGTTTTCATAATTGCATGCCATGGAGAGTTTTCAAGAATATAATTGTTGGAAAAAACAAGTTTTTATGTTCTTCATGTTTTCATTCTCTGTAAAAGTAAATTTTCATGAAAGTGGTATAATCATGAATTGAATATATGTATTGTGTTCATGTTATACTAATAGTGATTGTATGCCATAATAATTTTCAGAAATCAAATTAGTGTAGAAAGATATTTTAACAAAAAAATTCATGTTGATATGAGTTCATATGAGTTTTAGTTTTGTTGTCAATTTTGGTTTGAGAAATTGATGAATTGGAATATGCTAGCATGCTTATTGGGAAATCGTTTGATGATTACATGCAATTACGTATATAATGTATATATATAGAGTGGAATTGATGGAGAAAATTTCTTACAGTGAATTATTTTGGAAAAATATGAGTTTTCATGAAAATGGCCAAATTGGATTTTTAAAACTTGTGATTATCATTATTTAGATGGTTGTTATGTTGTAGAAACATGTTATGTTATGTATTATTGCATATGTATGAGTTACAGTGGCTACGTTACTGTAATTTTTCGTTTGTTGGCTTGAATGGGTTGTTTGGTAAAGTAGAAGGTCGAAACTGTCTGCGTCTGGCCGCGTTGCTGCGCAGCTGCGCCGGCAGCAAGGCCAGGAGTAGCGCCGCTTGCTCTTCTCTGATCCGACCCCTGCGTAGCTGCGCCGGTGCCCAGGCTGCTAGCTGCGCAGCTGCGCCGTGCACAGTGCTTGGGCAGTGACTTTAATTTCTTATGTAGTTTATTTTAAAGCCATAGTTTAATTATTCCTTGTTAGTGGACATATATTTAAATGATATAACATGTTGTTATATGATTGTGACAAATTCATATTTGGAAAATAAAAGAAATTTTGAAAACTTTAATTAGATTATAAATGTTTTATTATAAATGAGTTACTTAATTATAATTTGATTAATTATAATTAAGAGTAAGTGTTTAATTTAAAGTATAATATGGTTAAATTATAATGTATATTGAGTAATTATAATTAGATTAAGTGTTTAAATTATAATTGTTTAATTATAATTTAGCTAAATACATAGTTAATTAAATTATGTGAGTATGTGTGTGATGTAATTAACTATGTGATAGTTGATTATTATTATTTATTTAATTAGAGTGAGTTAACCATGAGGGTTAACCACTTATGTGAATTAGTTATGTGTTAACTGATTCAGATTATTATAATTGAATGTGTATAGGAAATATTTAAGTACGTGGTTGAGTTAAGTAGCTTGCGCATAAGGCAAGTTTTTCTAAACCCTAAACTCGTTTATTTAAATTCATATATTCATGGTTGAGAATGTCTTTTCATTTCTATATTGGACAAGTTATTTATTGAATGGAAATGATCTTAACTTCAAGTAAGATCCAGTTATTATTTTAAATGCTTTAAGTTGATTCTAAAGCATATGTTAATTCATAATTCTGTTATTTATGAATTATTGAAAGTCGATTCAACTAATCCTTAGTTGATGAACGTAAACTCTAAATTTCCTTATAAGCTTATCAACTAATCCCTTAGCTGATAAATGAGAATTCTAAATTACCCTTTTAGTTATCCAAACCAAACTTTCTTTGGGGCGGACTTGAATTTAAATTACTGAGTTGAACAACCCTTTTATTAGGGGAAGTTACTACGCATAGCATTAAGATGTTTGTGCACAATACATGGTACGAAGGGTTGATCCCCCTAAGTACGGATTAAGGTCCACAGTCTTATTGACTGTTAAAGGTTTAAATAAAAATGTTTATAACCTAGGACGAAAGTTCAAAGGTCTTATGACCCTCAGATAAATTCTATTTTTGAATTGTAATTGTCATGAAAGAATTATTATTTAATTCTTTATTGTTGAAGCGAATCATATTATTCAAATTCTTTTAAAGATATCCTTTCATGTATATATTATTGCTAAACTCCAGTGAGCTGTTATTTGCTCACTCTTGCATTAAATAACAATTTCAGTTAAGGTTGATAACGATGATGCTCCGTCTACGAGTAAGGGCAAGGGAAAGCAAAGCAAGTGAAGACTTGTTTTTATTTAATTGAGAATGATTATAATAAGACTTGAATATTATATTTTTATTTCCGCACTTTATTATTTTCATGTCAGGGTTAGAGTAACCCGGGATTTTTTAAAAAGGTTGTAACCCTTGTTGTAAGGGAGATTTATTTATTTTAATTTAGGTTGTAGTTTATTTTGCATTATTCATTGGGTAGATGTATGTTATATTAGAAAGTGAACACCAAATTATGTGGAAACGAAGTACCCAAATTTGGGGGTGTCACAGGTTGGTATCAAAGCCGACTCTAGAAAGCTCGGGTCGGGTCATCAAATCGGGTTGCCGGAGGTGGGGACAGGAAGGTTGGTGGTATTATCCCACAATGGAGAGATGAAGGTCTGGAGGTGGGGACACGATGCCAGCCGGTATTATCCCACAATGGCTAGAGAGGTAAAGATCTTTGGACCGTGTGTGTGATCAGTTCTGACGAGGAAGTCAGAAATTTAAGTGGGGGAGTTTGTAACACCCCTGTCCCACATTGAAAGATAGGGGGAAAATTTGTCTGCATATAAGGAAATAAGTTACTACCAATAGTACCTTCAGTTATGACTTTTGGGTGAGCCTGTGGTGGGCTAAGATGACCCAAGAAGATACTATTGGGCCAGTTGTTTAAGGCCTTATTTTGGATGGATTTGATTCGATTCGGACTTGGGATTTGACCCGAGATTTATTCCGGACTCGGGATTTAACCCGGGTTGTTTCAACCAAGTTCAATGAACTGGCAAGGTTTGCTCCACACCAAGTGGACACAGAGTTGCGGAAGGCACGACGGTTCGAGCAGGGATTGAAACCCTGGCTCTACAACCGGATATCGGTTTTCCAAAGTGTTACCTTTGGAGCGGTGTTAGAAAAGGCGATTATCGCCGAGGGTGGTAGTGAAGCGTTGACCTTATACCACAAAGAGAAGAAGAATAAAACCAAGACTGAGGTATCAGTCAAGATCGAGGGAGCCAGTGGAAGTGGCCAGAAGAGGAAAGATTTTAGCTCCGGGAATACCGGAGTAAAACAGGAGTTTTCCAAGAGGAAGATGGAAGCGTGCAAGAATTGCGGTAAGACTCATCTGGCAGTCTGCCTCAAGGATAAGGCGGTCTGTTATAACTGTGGACATGAGGGGCATATTTTGCCTAACTGTCCCAGTCCCAAGAAGAGTCGCGGTTGTTTTGTATGTGGATTTACGGACCACATGGCGCATAACTGTCCGAAGAAGGGTTCAGATGGTGGGAAGGGAGCTAGCGGTAATAAGCTGGCGATTGGTGGTGCAGTACCACAGGGTAGACCGACTGCTCGTACTTTTAATATGACTGTCCAAGATGCGATAGCATCAAGCGACGTCGTAGCAGGTATCATTCCGGTCAACGACGTTAATGCATATGTACTGTTTGATTCAGGTGCAACGTGTTCGTTCATAGTATGTGAGTTTGCTAAACGATTAGGATTACTCCCCGAAAAACATGTAATACCTTTAAACATTAGGGTAGTTAACGATGAAGTAATTCCTGTGGACTCGGTTCATAAGAGTTGTTGTGTGGATATTAGAGGTAACAAATTGTCAGTAGATCTTATACCGATAAAGTTGGGAGAATTCGATGTAATTCTCGGGATGGACTAGTTAATTAACCTTGGGGCGATGATAGATTGCCAAAATAAGAGTGTGAATCTTCGAATTTCTAAGAAACCCAAGGTAGTGTTCTACGGTAGTAAATCACCAACACGCTCTTGTTGTCTAACCATGACACAAGCTAGAAAAGTGTTAATGAAGGGATGCGAAGGTTACCTGTGCCATGTTGTTGATACCCAACGGGGGAGCAATGTTGGAACAGATTCCTATAGTTAACGAGTACGCGGATGTATTTTCGAGTAACTTGCCAGGTCTTCCACCTGATAGGGAGACCGAATTTGTTATAGACCTTGCGCCAGGGACGACACCAGTTTCGAAGGCACCATATCGTATGGCGCCAGTGGTGTTGAAGGAGTTGATGAATCAGTTACAAGAACTGTTGGACAAGAAGTATATTCAACTGAGTGTTTCTCCATGGGGAGCGCCAGTATTGTTTGTAAAGAAGAAGGATGGATCGTTGAGGCTTTAAATCTACTACCGAGAGTTGAACAAACTAACGATAAAGAATAAGTACCCATTGCCCAGGATCGATGATCTCTTTGATCAGTTGAGAGGGGAAAAATATTTTTCGAAGATAGATTTACGTACGGGGTATCACCAGTTGAAGGTGAGGGCGGAGGATGTACCTAAGACAGCATTTAGGACTCGTTACGGCCATTACGAGTTCTTAGTGATGTCTTTTGGTTTGACGAATGTGCCAGCCGTATTCATGGACATGATGAACCGAGTGTTCAAACAATATTTGGACAAGTTCGTCGTGGTGTTCATTGATGATATCCTAGTCTATTCCAAGACGAAGGATGTAAGAACCCGAATTATCAGAAATTGTTAAATAAGGATTTAATAAATAAAATTCTTAAGTGTGAAATGGATTCGAATAAAAACATTTATGTGATACAAGTTATGTAATATTGTGTTACATAGGGTAATATGAACTACGTAATATATGATTGTTGTGATTAATAAATATATTATTAATATATATATATTATTATTTATCACAGAGACGATTCAGTTGAGATAAAGGGAGTGGATAAAATTATCTATAGATATTAAATAATCTATAGAATTATTTTATCATAGTAAGTTGGTGACATTAAATATCTTTAATGTATAATCACCATTTTCTTGTGTATGTATACTAATAACTAGTATGTTTATAATATAGGTTATTGATAGTATTTAAACTATCCGTGAATGGGTTTGGATAGTGAAGCATGAGTTAGTTAAGGGAATTAACTAATAAGAATAAATATTGGTTAATTGATAGTTGGGAATTATATTATGGAATAATATAATTAACTAAGGTGATATAGTACCGGGTTTAATTTACTTAAGTAAAGGAGTGAATTAATATATGTGTTGAATATGTGATACTTTAAATATATTACTTAGAATGGTAATATGTGAGAAAGCCTAATGTACGAATAACGTTAATATATATATATATATACGTTATTAAAGGGAGATGAAAATCATTATATCTTTAAACGAATATTTAATATATGAGATAGGATTAAATGTATAGATTAAAGAAGTTGTGTTGGAGCAATTTATAGAAAGGAAAGAGAAATAGTTATTATATATTTCTGATAAATGATATTAAAATAATTTCTAATATTGAATTATTTTAATAAAAAGAGGAAATATTATTTTTGAATAATAATATTACCTTATATATTTTTGTATGAGATAATAGGTATGATTAATTAATATGGTAAATATATTAAAAACATATTTGCTATACATAAATAAATTGATAGAAATAATTTATTATAAAAGAAAATAAACTTATTATCTATGTACATGTGCCGTACATGTGCCGTACATGTAATTATTTGTAATAGATATTATATTAAGAATAATATCTTGAGATAAAAAGTAAATTATTTTCTAATAATGAATGTCTTTATTCGGAGAAAACATAATATTTTATGTTATGGCAAAATACATAATTTCTAATGTATTTTCAAAAGAGTTAATTAAGTTATTTTAATATATTAAATAACTTAAATTATTATTTTATCATGGATGTTATCATTAAATAATTAATAGAGTATATATTAATTATTATAAGCGTAAATGATATACTTATTATAAGTATAATTAATTGAGGTAGTTTTGCATTTTAATAGATTGAGTTATTATATTACCGTAAAGGTTATATAGAATATTTGAATATTTCCATTCACGATATATTTATATATGTGAACCTTGTGACTTAATAGTCCTAAGTAAATTGAACATGTGGTGGGTGAGTAATGTGGTGAAAATAAATAAGTGTCGAGAACGAGAATAAGCTTAATGTAAGCTTGTGAGATATGCCTTGTGTGGCACGATAATAGATTCGTTGATAAATTAATTAATTCAAGGATGGAGGAATTATTAATTAAACAAATTAGTCTATATTAATTGTTAACTGGTATGTGAAATTATTATTATTGCAAGTGATAGGATGATAATAAGTATATTGGTTATAAATATAATAAGATTTATATTTATTTAATGAGAAAATTACTTATATAAATGCTAATCAATTGTTATAGAGATTAATAATTGATTTACGAGGAAGGGATTAATTAATATTGTTATTAACTAATTGATAAGATAAGTAATTAATTAATTCCTATATGCAAGCATGCGATATTATAAGTATATTGTATAGAAGTGTAAAGTGCGACGTGACTATATTATATATATAAACTATATAGTAAGGTGTGAGAGTTACATGAAATGTGTATATAATGCAGTGTGACGCTTTAATATAGCTATATTATATGTATATATTATATAGTATGATTGGTTACATTAAGAGAGTTACATAATAATATTGCTTATGTGACTGAATAGTGGTGGGTAGACTTTGAGATATACCCTATTACCATATACCAATATCAATAAATAATTGTTATTTGATAATAATTTTAATAGTTATTATAATTAAAATAATAACCATTTTATAATAAGTAATACCCAATTGAATTACATTCGGTGATAATATACATGGATTATATATGTGCAAGTTAAAATTTACTTCATGGTAGTATTATCTATTTATTGGGATTACATTATAACTCTATTTTTGAACCTAAGTGTATAAAATGTTCATGTATATAGTCTAAGTATACATGATGTGTAATGTGTATATATTATAACATAACTGTTAAATGTATGTCTTGTTGCTCATTTGCTGAGATTTAGTAGCATTGCCAACAAAGAGTGTCCTCTTTTTCTCCTTCACGTGAGCTCATAAAGCCTATACTAGCTACACTTCTTCTCAATTTCCTCACAAAGGTAGCTAATGAGTGGATGGGGAGTGGTTCTCATGATTAGTTTCAACTACTCCAACTACTCCCTATGAACTAATGTGTTCTTCTCATTTCTGTTGGTTTGATTTGGTGGAGAATGACAATATCTGTGTCTTGGTTTGGCTATATATATGGCCCTTCTCCTTCACATTTCAATTTGCTAAAAATTGCTTAAGTGTGAGATTGAGAGCATATATATATATACATTAGTAATATCATTCTAGTAGTAGGAGATTTCAGTAGCAGCAAGTTCATTTTCACAACAAAGGTATAATCACATCCTCATGTCCTTCATGATTATTCTCTGAGATTTCTTAAATTCTGGATAATAGTTGAAATTCATGATTTTTATTGGATAGTGCTAATTAGTTGTTATATAAGCATATAAGCATGTTTAAACTAGAATGTGGTTGATTAGAACCGAATTCGTGAAGTAATTTGGTGATATGGGCTGGATCATGCCGAAGCAGGAAGACTTCAGAGAGGAACTGCACAAGGCGCAGCTGTGCCGGGTTTATACCCAGGCACTGCGCAGCTGCGCCAGCAGCCTGTTCAAGTTTTGTTTTCCTGCTGCAGAATTTTTATAAGCTATCGTGCAATATCTTTTTTTGGAAAGTATACTAGCATGAATAAATTGTATATATGGATATGTAGACATAATACGAGCATGTTCTACTATGATTATATGCATGATTAACGGACGGTTGTAATTTTCAAAAGTAAACGTAAAGTTTTATAAACGAAATTGACTTATACGAACCATATTGACATTCTGATTTTTCAAGCATGACTATATGATTTAGGAATGCATAAGAAGCGTACTAACTTACGAATATATGTTTCATAGTATAACATGAGCATGTCGGGCCTCATTAGTGAACATTTCTAACAAAAACGTAAGTTTTGAAGGTGGCTATTGATATGTAAATACCATATATACATTCTGATTTGTGCAAGCATATCTATGTGACTTAGAAATAAGTGTCGAACATGTTAACATATGAATCTAGATAGCTTGAACGTGTTAGGCCCTATTAGTGAGATTTACTAGTGAAAGTATACGTTTCGCACGTGAGTCTTGACATGTATATTGCGAATTGAATTCTGATATTTGTAAACATGTGTGATAGTATTCGTAGACTCGATCATGTATCCTACATGTATATATACTATGATTAGGTGTGGTGATTCAAGTGAAGCATAAACGAAACATATTTTCAAAATAAAACGATGTTAGAATGTGATATAATTATTCATGAGTATGCCTAATACAAAGTATATGAATACCTCATGTGATTAAAAGGCGAGCATGTTAGAATGTGTGACTTTATAACCTTGAATGGACTTAAGTTATTAAGGGTATTAACTTAGAACCTATATCATATAAATTGAACATGAAAAGGTTGAACGAGCATGCAAGTATCCTTTAATATGTATACATGCTATGCAAGATCATATGTTAATACTTGAATTCGATTTTGACGGTTAATAGAGTATGTTTGCTAATTGTTATGGTCTTATGTGTTAGTAATGATATATGATTAACTCAAAGGATGGACTACACTAGCTATATGTAAATAGATTAGTGGTAGGTGAGCATGTGTATATGAAGAATGGTAGTAAGTACGTATGGTTATAGTATACTTATACGTATATAGTTATTCTAAGAATACGATAAGTAAGACGAAGGTTCTAAGAACCAAGTTAGAAAATAATGTAATACTAATTATTATATTGAGAATGTATAGAAGTGTATAACTGATAAGTGTGATCTTTATGATTAATATAACTGTGTAGGATTACACGAAATGCAGATATTCTTAAGCAGTTAAGTCGTAGTTGTTAAACTACAAGCCAGGCAAGTCTTTCAGTTCCTATTTGATATATGAATTCAATAACTGTTAGTTGAATTATATTATGCTGCGATGATGTGAACTTATATATAAACTGCATATGAGATATGTATGAGATTGAAAGTTGATCTTTGATGAAATGTTTGTTATGTGAGAAGTAGCATGTTTAGTAAATATAAATTGATTATAAATGCATGAACTGAGTATGATGTTATATGCTATGTGATGCATGAAAACTGTTAGAATTGCTGAGCTGTCGAGCTCACTCTTGCAAATAACCACTTTTGCAGGTTAAGGACTTACGATAAAGACTTCGTGCTTCTTGATTGATAAAGATAGATAGTATCGCAATGAAGAATACTGTTTAGATTATTACTCGAACCACATTTAGGTTCTAGGGGTGTGCTTGATATATACTTACGATGTTTAATACTTATTGCATTGTAAAGATGTATTAGTTAATACATAGAGGATATCGCGTTGAGTTGTAAACCTTTATACAATAATTCGAATATAGTGAATCATATTATATAGTTGATTCAATAATTGTAATTGATTCAAAGTTATGGAATAAATAAGAAGAATTTATTCAAAGGATATTGAAAAGTTTAAATTATTCTTCATTTTAGTAACATCGAATATGATGTAAAGACGAGATCTTGGATATGAATAGAATTTATATTCTAAATTGTAATAAGCAAAGTTATATTCTTTTTACTAATGATTAAAATATATACTAGTTCCGCGTTAGTATTTGGTTAGCAGTATCGTGACTGCATTGAATCTGAGGTTTCGAAGGAACGTGTATTTTGGGGCGTCACAAAGGAGGATCATGCTAAACATTTGAGATTAGTGTTGGAGGCACTAAGAAAAGAGAGGTTGTATGCGAAATTCACAAAGTGTGAATTTTGGTTAGAGAGGGTGCAGTTTTTGGGGCACGTCATTGACAAGGAAGGAGTTTCAATGGATCCAGTGAAGGTGGAATCAGTGATGAACTGTGAACAACCAAAAATGCCGACTGAGGTGCAGAGTTTCCTAGGGTTAGCAGGTTACTATCGGAGGTTTATTCAGGACTTCTTGAAGATAGCTACTCCGTTAACCAACTTAACCAGAAAGACGGTAAAATACGTATAGACGGAAAAGTGTGAAGACAGCTTTCAAGAGCCGAAGAAGAGGTTGAGTTAAGCCCCTGTATTATCGTTACCAGATGAGACGGGGAATTTCGTAGTGTATAGCGATGCTTCATATAAAGGATTGGGTTGCGTGCTTATGCAGCATGGCAAGGTCATTGCGTATGCATTGAGGCAATTGAAGGAGTATGGGGGGAATTATCCTATTCATGACCTTGAACTTGCCGCAATGGTTTTCGCCTTAAAGATTTGAAGGCATTACCTATATGGGGGGAAGTGTGAGATCTACACAGACCATAAAAGTCTGAAGTATATCTTCACTCAGAAGGAGTTGAATATGAGACAGCGGAGATGGTTGGAGTTGATAAAGGATTACGATTGTGAAATCCTGTATCACCTAGTGAAGGCGAATGTGGTGGCCGACGCCTTAAGTAGGAAAGGTCGGGAGAAGCTATCGATGTTAACATCTCAAGATGAGTTAATTACAGAGATGGAAAGAATGGAATTAGAAGTACGATGTCCAATCAAAGAAGGGGAGAAACTGTTTGCAATTGAAGTTCAACCCACAATAGTGGAAAAGGTGAAGGAAGTGCAACTCAGAGCTGATGAGTGCGAGCGGATAAGGAAGAAGATTTCAGACAATATCGAAATAGCGTACAGTCTTGATAACGAAAGGTTATTAAGATTTAAAGGAAGAATTTGGTTTCCGTGTGAGCCAGAGTAAAAAGAGGAGATAATGGATGAAGCTCATCACTCGAGGTACTCGATTCATCCTGGTAGTACCAAGATGTATCAAGACCTTCGAACCAATTTTTGGTGGTCAAATATGAAGAGGGAGATAGCAGAGTACGTCAGTAGGTGCTTAACTTGTCAAAAAGTTAAGGTCGAACATTAACGACCCAGTGGTTTGTTACAATCATTGGAGATTTCAGAGTGGAAATGGGAGCATATCACGATGGACTTTGTGGTGGGACTTCCAACGACGCAGAAAAGATACGACGCTATTTGGGTAATAGTGGATCGTTTGACGAAGTCGGCTCATTTCTTGCCAATAAGAGTCAGATACAATTTAGACCAGTTAGCTAAGCTTTATGTTAAAGAGATTGTCTCGAGACATGGAGTGCCAGTTTCGATATTGTCAAATGGCGACCCGCGATTCACTTCGAATTTTTGAAAGAGTTTGCAAGAGCAGATGGGAACACAATTGAGGTTGAGTACGGCGTACCATCCACAGACAAATGGACAAAGCGAAAGAACAATTCAGACGCTAGAAGACATGCTAAGGTCTTGTGTTATGGATTTCAAGGGGAGTTGGGACGATCATCTACTGTAACGATTAAGATTTTATATTTAATTTTAAATATTTATTGAATTAAATAAATATTTTATGTGATTTATTTATTGAGTTAAATAAATAAATTATATGATTTATGGAGTTATTTAATTAAGGGTATATATTAGTTAAATGAATGTGCAATATTTAATTTAATTAATGTATATTAATTTTTATTTTTAGTTCTAATTTAATTGAGAGAATTAAATTAGATGTGATGAAGTGTTACATGAATTATAATTAGCGAGTAATTATAATTATGTGGCAAATTTTATGTGATTAATTGATGTTAGATTTTAATTGATTAAATTAGTTGATTAATATTTAATTGATTAAAATATGACATTAAAGTATGTGTTAAATGATTTGTTAAAATAAAAAGGAAAAGAATTTTAAATGATTTTTACCAAACAAGGCCCTTGCTTTTGTTTTAAAAATTATTGCCAAACAGGGCCCTTACACTAGCTTAAACCTAATTTACATAAACCATGCCTAAGTAAGTAAAACTAGTTTCTAATTTTCTTGTAGCCAAACAAGCCAAGTTGGCTTTTGAATTTTGTAACTTACATAATAAATGTATTTATTATATATATTAAGTAATTATCAGTTACATATATATCATTAGTATACGTATATTATATCAGTTATAATATATCTAAACTACGTTAGTTTTTCCTAAGTCTAAACTAAGAAGAAAAGAGAGCAGAGAAAAGGAAGAGCAGAGAAGAGAAAAGAGGAAGAAGAATTGTTAGAATTGAACTCACATCGCTTTCTCTTTCAATCTATTAACAAAAGGTATTATCTATAATCTCTAATTATTATAGAACTCAATTCATATGTTTCATGTATTTTATTCTCTGTCAAAAGTTGAGTTTTCATGAAGTTGTATAATTGTGTTCATATCATGTCTATATGTGATGATATGCTTAATTAGTTGTTTAATTCATGAATATATATATATGATATAATGGAGAATTTATATTTTTCAAAAGTCACAGTGAAGTGTCTGGAAAAAATAAAGTTTCTCATAGAAATCAAAATATATGTTGATTGTTGATTTTTTGTATAAATTAATTATGGAATATGTTATTATGTTTAGAAATTAGTTGATTGGGATTGGAATTGTGAGAATTGGTTTTAAAACAAATTCGTAGTGTTCAATTTCATCTAGAACACTGACATTGGTATTTTTTAAATTTTTATAAAAATTAAGCGTTGTAATTTTGCTAATTGATGTATTAGTGTGTTCAAAACATGTTAGAAGATTTACACTTTGTTTCTGTAAAGTTTTGTATGAAAATTGTTGGCTGCATTGAGAATTCATTGTAGAGAATTAAGCCAAATTAGCTTTTCTCTGCACTATTCGCGAAGCTGCTCTGTTTCTGTCCGCTGCCGGCGCAGCTGCGCAGGCAGTAAGGGTAGAAGCGGCGCAACTGCGCCGCTGGGTTTTCGCAGGTTTGGCCCCTGCGCAGCTGCGCCGGTGTCAAGGCTAAAGGTGGCGCAGCTGCGCCGTGTCCCGGGCAGTGGCAGTGACTTTAGTTTTTGTGCAGTGTTAATTCTAAGCTTAGTTTAATTATTCTATGACAAGGAGCATGTATCTAGCTGCTATAACATGTGTTATAATTTGAGAAAAAGGAAGTTTTGAAAAACTAATATGGTATTTAAATTATAAACTATAATTGTTTAATTGTACAATAAGTTACTTAATTATAAATTTATTAATTATAATTAAGAGTAAATGTTTAATTTAAATTATAATTTTTGTGAAATTATAATGTATAGAAGTTGATTTATTTTAATCAATTATATGTTAAATTAAATTATAATTTATGCATGTTTAATTATGGATTATAAATTGATAATTTCATGATTAATTATAATTTGTGTAATTAAATGCATGATGTGGTTTAATTGATTATAATTATTTATAATTTAAATGGAAATTATAATTTAAGTAATTATAATTTGATTAAGTGTTTGAATTATAATTGTTTAATTATAATCTAGTTAAATACATAATTGATTTAATTAACTATGTGATAGTTGATTATTATTATTAGAGTGAGTTAACCATGAGGGTTAACCACTTATGTGAATTAGTTACGTGTTAACTAATTTAGGTTATTGTGATTGAATATATATGTGTAGGAAGTATTAAAGTACGTGAATTATGTTAAGTAGCTTGCGCTTGAGGCAAGTCTTCTAAACCCTAAACTCGTTAATTTTATGCAAGTCTTCTAAACCTTAAACTCGTTAATTTTATGCAAGTTTTCTAAACCCTAATCTTGTATAATTTCTTGAGTTCATATATTCTTGTTAAGAATGTCCTTTTCATTTCTATATTGGGCAATTGTTTATTTAATTGAAATGATCTTAGCTTATTGTTCAAGTAAGATCCAGTTATTATTTTAATTGCTTTAAATTTACTTCTAAAGCATATGTTAATTCATAATTCTTTTATTTATGAATTATTGAAAGTCGATTCAACTAATCCTTAGTTGATGAACGTGAATTCTAAATTACCCTTGTAAGCTTATCCAAACCAAACTTTCTTTGGTGCGGACTCGAATTCAAATTACTGAGTTGAACAACCCTATTTACTAGGGGAGGCTACTATGCATAGCGTTAAGATGTTTGTGCAAAATACATGGTACAAAGGGCTGATCCCCCTAAGTACGAGTTAAGGTCCATAGTCTTATTGACTGTTAAAGGTTTAAATAGAAATATTTATAATCTAGGATAAGAGTTTAAAGGTCTTATGACCCTCAGATAAATTCTATATTCGAATTTTAATGTTGATAGAGAATTATTATTCAATTCTTTATTATTGAAGCAAGCTAAGTTGTTCAGATTCTTTTAAATATATCCTTTCATGTCTATGTTATTGTTAAACTCCAGTGAGCTGTGGTTTGCTCACTCTTGCATTAAATAACAATTTCAGTTAAGGTTGCTAACGCTGATGCTCCGTCTACAAGTAAGGGCAAGGAAAAGCAAAGTAAGTGAAGATTTGTTTTTATTTTATTGAGAATGATTGTAATAAGACTTGAATGTTATGTTTTTATTTCCGCACTTTATTATATTCAGGTCAGGTTAGAGTAAACCGGGATTATCTTGAAAAGGATGTAACCCTTGTTTTAAGGGAGATTTATCTATTCTAATTTAAGTTGTAGTTTATTTTACAATATTCATTGGGTAGATGTATGTTATATTAGAAAGTGAACACCAAATCATGCGGAAACGAAGTACCCGGATTTGGGGGTGTCACATCTACCATTAGTAGAGTTCGCCTACAACAACAGTTATCACGCTAGTATAGGCATGCCACCTTACAAAGCGTTATATGGACGGAAGTGTCGAACGCCACTTTGTTGGGATGAAGTGGGAGAGCATCGAATGTTAGGACCTGAGATGGTACAACAAACGACAGAAGTAGTTAGGTTAATAAGAACGTGGCCAGTAGCAGCTCAAGACAGACAGAAAAAGTATGCCGATCCATATCAAAAGAACAGGGAGTTTGAAGTCGGTTCATATGCATTCCTGAAGGTGTCACCTTGGAAGGGGAAGATGCGTTTTGGGAAAGAGGGGAAGTTAAGCCCTAGATTCATAGGACCGTTTGAAATTTTGCGAAGGGTAGGAGAGGTAGCATATGAGATAGCATTACCTCCAGAGTTGGGGCATATCCATAACGTGTTTCACGTTTCGGTATTGCGTCCCTATAAGCCGGATTACAAGCACGTAATCAAGTATGAACCAATTCAAGTCGAGAAAGACTTAACCTATGAGGAGTTTCCTACGCAAATTGTTGATAGGAAGGAACAAGTGTTAAGAAACAAAACTAAACCTTCGGTGAAGGTGATATGGAAGAACCACAATGCCGAAGAAGCAACGTGGGAACTCGAGGACAAGATGAGGAAGGCTTATCCTCATTTATTTGATTAACTTGTATGGTAATTCTGGGGACATAATTCTTATAAGAAGGGGATAATGTAACGCCCGAGAAAATCGAGCGTTTATGTAAATGAATTTTTATTTAATTTATTGAATAAAATTTGAATTATTTGTTTGTTAAAGTGAGTAAGCTAATTGTACGTCATTTTATGACCTAGAGAATGCAGAAATGAGTAGGATTCTGGCTACGTGCTTGGAATAAATGATATGAATTTATAAGACGAAAATAAAAGGTTTTCAAGAATAAAAATATTTTGGAAAAAGACGAAATAGACATTATTCAACCCTAAGGGTTAGGCTTTGACCCTATGCCATTTCGAGAGTTCGGAATGTCAGAATGACGTTCTGTCGAAAGATTTGACGGTAATATACCGTGAAAAGTTAAGTTAGCCGAGAAAAGTTTTCTCGAGAGGAAAAGTACGGGAATCACTATTCATCCGTTTCTGCTCGGGAATTTATTTTTAAATTCCGAGAAACGTGTAATGATAGGATTTCGATACGAGATGAAATATGTAATAATATTTTATTTATGACTCACAAAGTTTTCGCGTAGGAACTTAAAATCCTAACGGTTAGGGAAAGTGATCTAATGAAATAATTATTTACGTATAATAATAAATGATTATTGTACGGAAAGAATACGTGTATAATATGAGGTATTATACAAGAATAATACTGAGAGAATACGAGAATTAATACGACATATAATATAAATTTTTGACGGAATAAATAAGTTAAAATAAAGTGAATTAGAAATAATTGGAATTAAAAGTTGATAAGTTTGACCCGTGGGTTGAACCATTGGGTAAATGGGTGGTTTTAACCCATGGTTCAACCCACAACCCATGTTGGACATGGGGGAACAAGGCCACATGGGAGCATGTGGGAGCACAAGGGGGGGACATGGTTGGCCATGTGCTAGCACATGGGCCTTAACTTGGTGGGAAAGAAAGAAGAGGAGGTAGGAAATAGTAGAGGAGGTTGGGCCTAAATTACCATCCTACCCTAAGCCTTGCCAACTCTATAAATATAGAGCTTGCTCTTCATTATTTGGATGTTTGAGAAATCCTAACATCTAGAGAGAGAGAGATAAGAAGAGAAGCTAGCTTGTGTTTGTGAAGACATTTCATCAACCAAGGGGATTAAGAAAGCTTTGAGTATCCATACTCACTCCACAAAGAACACAAAAGGTATAACCATAAGAAAGTATATAAACATCATCTTTTCTTTCAATAATAATTTTGATAGAGAAGTGGTAGAGAAAGCATGAACCCTAAAAAGTTATAAGAATGGCTTAATGAGTAACTAAGAACCTTAACAAGCCATGCATGATGGAAGACTAAGAATTGATTAGGTACTAATAATGGACTTAATGAATTCATAGGAAATGGACTAATGAACATGTGAAACCATGAAAAACATAAATGTTTTGAATGATTAGAATTAGTAATAATCAACCATGGGATTGATTCCAAGTGATTTGGAGTAATAATAATGAAGAACGAAGATTCAGTGAAAGTTACGCGATTAGACGATAATCGTCGAAAACGTAAATTTCTCGGATTAGTAGTCAAAAGTCGCCGTGAGCATCAAAAATGATGGTTTTTGATTGCAACACATGAATTTAGGTAAATAAGACTTGCAAGGAAAAGAACGGATTGATTCCGACTTAAAACGAAGATTTGAGCGTCGAACGTTCACGAACGTTTAACGAAAATGTAAAAATGGACTAATCGGAGAATTTCTTACCAACAGATTTGAAAACAAATTCTGACTTGATAGGATGGTAGAGCATGTCGTTTATGAACTTTTGGCTTTGGAATGAACCAATTCCGAGTTATAACGATCAAGTTACGGACTCTAAAATTTCAGAATTTTCAAAAACTTAGAAAAATTTTCTAAGTTGCAGAGCTAGCACCGCAGCGCCAGCCAATAGACTTAAATCCGGCGCCGCAGCGCCACTCCCGGGAGAAAACTCTGGAGAGTAGCTCTGTAGCGCCACTTTAAGGGCAATATCTAGCGCCGCAGCGCCAGCATGTGAGAAAAGTTGACATTGTTAATAATTACTTAATCTTTTGCATATCATTAAGGGGCTAGTAAACGAGGTAATGTAAACCTTAAAAAACATGTTTAAGTAAGAGTTTATGAAAATTAAATGTTAAATAAATCGTAATGAACATTAAATAACCTAAATGAATGTTATTAATTTAACATTTTGATTATGTTATACAAGAAGGAGAAGTTAGGCTATACTTGGTATATCGATGATGAATTCTCATAGGTATGCTTTGTGTTATGCTTTGTAGACATTGTAAAGACTGAATAGACTACGTGTAAAGGTTTAGAAGATGCAAAGGCAAGTTTTCTAACTTCGTTCATACTTTACAATGAATGCAAGTTTTTTAAACTCTTGTCTATACCTTATGGTTGGACAAGAGATCATTGTGCATAATTGCTTATGCATAAACTGTTATTAAATAGTTGATTCCATTTAATTCAGCTAGACTGAGATTTAGCATATTTTGGTAGGTTTTTCAACAAATCTTTCCAAAATATATATAATGTTGTGATCCTATACCGATTGCTTGGTACTGATTCTCAAGTAAACCTGAGTATGAATAAAACAAAGGTTTTAAACGTCGTTAATTCGACAGGCACGTGAGGTTGCCACCAATTAAACGTAAACACGTTTAATGTATGAATGTTGATCAACATAGAGTACTACAGGCTGATCACCTGGATGTGCTTGTAAGCTATATCGAACTTACGGCCTCCGTGCCGGGTTGTTCCTTTCATGAATGAGAACTAAAATATGGTTCATGGTCGTTGACCAAGATGGATTCCAAAGAGGCTATAAAGTCCTTGGGAATGGTTTTAAAGGAATCAAAATGATATTTTGATTATTCTTAAGTACTTCATAACTATTGTA
Source organism: Panax stipuleanatus (assembly GCA_020205555.1). NCBI lineage: Eukaryota > Viridiplantae > Streptophyta > Magnoliopsida > Apiales > Araliaceae > Panax > Panax stipuleanatus. The sequence continues at coordinate 35,940,503 of CM035118.1, forward strand.
CAGTTATTGAAGACCAAGGAATATGATTCTTGATTTTGTGATTTCAAGATATACTGTTTAACTTGCTAAGATGTTTATGCTCATTCTTGCTTAAAACTAAATGATTTCAGCTAAGAACGAACGGACTGAAGGATCCGGTAAAGACAAAGGCAAGTCCAAGCTGGACCAGTAGTGACCTTTGTAATAGTATAGTATTAGTATTGTATTTACTGATATTATGACACAGAACAATGTATTGGTTATGAATACTTGGGTTGGAATTTAATAGAATGTAATAATTAGTAAACTTATGCATTGATATTGATGTCTTCAATTGAATGTATGAGTAGATTGTAGCACCGTGTAGCACCGTGTAGCACCATGTCTTGGGTTTGAAGGTACCCGGATTTGGGGTCATCACATTTTGATTATGTGTTGTGGTGTTTATGTATATTAAAAACATGTTAGAAGATTAAGATTTTGTTTTAATAAAGTTTTATATGCATTGTGTTAGTTAAAATTAGAATTTTGTGCGAAGAAATAAGTCAAATTGGTTTTTTCTCTACACAGTTTGCGAGCTGGGAATCCCACCAGCAGGGAGACCCGCCCCAGTGGGTCTATCAAGGGCAAAACACCCGCCCCAGCGGGTGTATAGGATCTTCGAAAATTTTGTTTGAGTTTTGTGTAGTTTTTATGCATTACATGATTAGCTAACTTAATGTGATGACATGTTAAGTGTATAAAACAATAAGATAACATATTTTTGACATATATAAGATAATTTGAAGTCTTATATTAGCATGTTATGTGTAAACTTAGATATTGTTATCATAGGGTATGCTTATGATAGTTTAAAGTGTTATACACGTGTGATATGCATGTTGTGAGTTTAGACTCACGTATGTGGTTAGTTAGCGAGTGAAGTTTACAAACCACGTTGTTAAGTTGAACTCAAGTAAGAAGTTCAACGGTTAAACGTAGTGGTTATGAAACTAATTGATATTGTAAACATAATGTAATATGTAGGATAATTGTGGAACGTGAGTGTAATTTTAGCTTGCGCTTGGGGCAAGTTTTCTAAACTCAAATTTTACTTGAGCAAGTTTTCTATTTCTAACTTGTTATTTATATGCGAGTTATTGTATTCTCTATAAATTATATATTGAATAAATATCTTATCAAAGTTCATTATTGAGTTAATTGTTCAAGCAAGGTCTATCTTATCTTTCAATTGCTTTAAGTTTAATTCTAAAGAATAAGTTATTTCGTAATCCTTTATTGTTGAATTATTATTGTAAGTCGATTCAACTACTCCTTAGTTGATGATAGTTGAACTCTAAATTTCCTTTGAAGATTATCCAAACCAAACTTTCTTTGGTGCGGACTTGTTATTAAATACTGAGATGAACAACCCTTATTTAATAGGGGATTACCATGCGAAAGCGTTAAGATGTTTGTGCACAATACATGGTGCGAATGGTTGATCCCCCTAAGTACGAGTTCAGAGTCCATATAGTCTAATGGCTGTTAAAGGTTCTAAATAGAAATGTTTATAACCTATGACATAGTTCAAGGTCTTATGACCCTCAGATAATTTCGATATTCGAAATTCTAAATTTGATGAAAGAATTATTATTCAATTCTTTATTATTGACAAAATAAATGTTATTCAATTCATTTGAAGCTATTTAGTATATGTCATCATTGTTATTGTTGTTATTCGTAATGAGCTTTTATTTACTCACTCTTGCAATTAAATAACTGTGACGCCCCCAAATTCGGACCGCCACTGGTCTCTCGAATTCGGTTCGTCACGTTCTATAATCTAACACCATGATAATAATATGATGACTAAATGTCGCATCGCACAACGGAATAATATACATCACTACTACTGAATAGATTACATTTAATTAATATAATTTATTCACGTCCCAAGGTTTCGTAACTAAAACATTGATTACATAGCTTAGACATAACTTAAGCATACATAACCTTAACTAGTACATAATAGAATAAGTTCTTATTACAATCATAAGTTCTACATAAATAAAAGCTACTCTGTAGCCTTTCCCTTGCCCTTGTCGGCGCCCGAAGGTCCGCCCTGCTCTGCATTAACTGAAATATTTTAGGGAAACTAAGAATGAGCAACAAGTTTGCTCAGCAAGTAATATAACAACAAGGATGAGTAATATAGTCCTCGAATCCAAAAGGGTATAGCAAGATATGAAAGTTCAAGGATAGCAAGAAATATCCACAGTTCTCAATAACAGTCGCTAAGGACAGCAGAATATCAATAAGATTCAATACAAAATCAATTCAAGATTTCAAGATAATTGAATACTGAGCAGTCACTAAGGACTACGAACTCTTACTAGAATTAACGGTAATATACTGATAATCCAACAAATACAAGTACAACAGGTGATTAGCCTAAAGTACCCTACGTTATGCATAACATTTAATCATACTCATGTGCGCACGTCGGTCTCCTGATAAATTATATTTTCCCTTCAAAGAAGGTTGTTCATCTTAGTCAATATAAGACTCTGCACTAATTAATTGGTTTGGATAGCTTTCTAATCATGATATGAGTCTAGCCATATCAAATGGCATAGACCACTCTTTATAAGTTCAATACTTGACATTAAAGTTTGAAGAATATAATCGACTTTATCTTATCCATGAAGTATACATGAATTGCAATTCAATAATAGCACAAGCTTAATGAACACTCAATAAAGAGTAAGGTTAGGAACTTGCTTACAATGTTCCTTGAATAAAGTAAATACAAGGATAAGATACTTGCACATTATATATTACGAACTTGCACAATAAAAGAGTGTAAGTTAGGGAACTTGCCTTAAGCGTAGTCTATCCACGTTAAATAAATCAACACTTTCGAATCCTATTTATAGTATATAATATGTATAGGATGTGCATTAGCTAAACACATTCGGTACACAAGCTTGTTACCCAAGTTAGATATACACACATGTTACTACCTTAGTCACATGCTATTACATTCTTATACACACATGGTATGAAATCAAATTATAAGTTACCACAAAATCAAATAACATTCGTATAGCATTATGTCATTTTTAGTCGATTAGGTTTTCATTAGCTATGGAATTCTTTTTCTCAATTGAAACATCTTCATGGTATGCTACTATCATATATCAGTAACAATTAGACTTATTTAGCAACTATAGCATTGATATGAGTTAACTGTCAAAAATCAGATTAACAAAACTGTCCAGATTTCATTTTGGAATAGCGCAGCTGCGCCCTAGTTAGGCCTAGGGACGGCGCAGCTGCACAGTCCCCTGGCCTGACCAGAGTTGATCTTTTGCTCTTCCTGGATCCGTCTCATGATAACAACACATAGCATATTAGCATGTATAGGGTCTCGCATGCTTTTACAGTGATCTTACACTTATTCTTGGTATGTTTTGGTTTTAACTTAGGATTTCAAACGAGCTAAGGCAAATCAATATCATAAAATTACAAAGGCTACAATGTCCGCCATGCGTACATGTGAGGTAGTCATGAAATCAGTTTGTATGTATGCTTACATAGGTTCTCATCTTATACGCATAACTAGTATCAATTATTTCCTCAAAATATCTCTAATTCATGCTTGAGTAACTTTTAATATGTTTAACCAAAATAAGCATTCGTATGTAATATGTGTGGTCACATAAGAAATATAAATCACATATGTTCTAATTTCAGAATATACACCACATCATGTTTATTAGATTATAACACATCCAAGTTTGTTTTGAAAAGTTATTTTAAACCAAATGGAATTACATCTTAGTATAGGTATATAATCTTGAATCACATCTTATACGTAGCTAGATCATATATTTATGTTCACAACATCAGAACTTATGGTTCATTAGTTTCACCAAAGTCCATTTTCAAAACTATCATTTAGTTCATGCATACTAACACCAACCAACTCATTCATGCTATGCCAAGGAACCTAAATCCTTATGTTAAACTTATTTTCATGCATGTTCAAGTCATATCAGTATGCTAGAATTAACCAGATTGAAAACAGAAGTCAAAAACTGGTGCAGGGGACTGGCGCAGCTGCGTTGTTGCCTTAACCGAACTGAAAGCTTCTGCTTCTGCAGAAACTTAAGCTAATTTCCAAATTTCTTCATGAATTCTGTTCTAAGCAACTACATTGCCTTACTAACTTACTTATAAGTCCGTATAACAACTAAGCAAGTATTCTACAATCCAATTACAATCTAATTTGGCATAATCAAGAATTAAAGAAATTTTAAAAAATAGAATGAAGAACATGAGGTGTTATACCTCTGCTAATGTGTATCGAGCTTGCTGAAATCTTCAACTCACAATGCTGCTATATCACTAATGCAATCTTACTCACAATATGCTCTCACTCAACACTTAAGCAAAATCTCAGCAAATGAATTTGAAGGAGGAGAAGCTATATATATAGAGTTTCAAATATACGGATAATTCCTCTGCACTTCAAATTAAACTAATGAGAGAATGCATTTCATGGTGGTTATAAAGAAGTTGGTGAGTAGTTGGTGATGAACACTATTGAGGCCACTCCCCATGCCATGATTTCAATGAAATGCTGAGTTTGAGAAAGAAATAGGCTTAGGCTAGCCTTTGCAATACACGTGAGGGAGGAAATGACTCACTTTGTGGGACAAGGAAATAAGAACTCAGCAATATAGCAACATGAATATATACAATACTTATGTATACACATGTTATATATATATACTTAGGCATACATGTACACTTAGGTTATAATTTTAATGTCACAATATAATTCAAATAAATACTATTTTAATGTGGTAATTGTAATTTGTATATATATAATTCATGTACATTTTGTTAATACCAGATATAATTCAAATGGGTATTATATCATTATCTTATCTCTACTATTCAATAAATTCATTACAATCATTATCAATCAACAATTGTTCACTACATATTCATGAGGCACTAATTTAAAGTTCACACATTCACATTGTCACATAACCTCATGATATATTCATACAACTTAATTAATTAGTCATAACATATAATTTCTATATATTGTATAGTCACATTGCACTTTACACTTCATATAATATATAGGTAGCTTCCATACATTATACATTTAATTATCGTATGCTTGCACATAGCAATTAATTGAGCAAATATTATATTAATTAAGTAATCACTATATTAACAATTCATTCCCATAACAACAATTATTAACAATTATGTGATTAATTATCGCATTCCTTGGTAATAAATATAATCTTATTATATTTATAAACAAGTTACTTATTATTATTCTATTATTTACAATAATAATAATCAACATATTATTAATTAATCACCATTAATATTCTATTTCTCATAATAACAATTAACAATTAATATAAATTAATTGTTCACTTAATAATTCCTTCGCCCATGAATTAATTAACTCATCATCTTTTCTATTCCCGTGCCACACAAGGCATTTCAACGAGCTTATCATAAACTTCATATTTTCCTCAATTATTATATATTCAATTTGAATTCATTTGAATTTACTCATCTCATATCACATAAATATTTATATTCAAATAAATATTCATTTTCATTAATATATTCATTTAATAATATTCAGAAATTCTCGGGTATTACATCCTCCTCCCCTTATAAAAATTCCTTCCTTGGAATTGTTACAAAGTTAAACAATTAGATGGGGATAGTCCCTCATCATCTTATCTTCTAATTCCCACGTAGCTTCCTCGACATCGTGGTTACACCAAAGTACCTTTAGAGATGAAATAACTTTATTTCTTAAAGTTTGCTCTTTCTTATCTAATATTTGGACAGAAATTTCTTCATACGCTAGGTTTTTCTCCACTTGAATGGGCTCGTAAGAAATCACGTGCTTGTAGTCGGCCTTGTATGGTCGTAACATGAAGATGTGGAACACATTGTGGATGTGCTCCAACTCGAGTGGTAATGCAACTTTGTACGCCACTTTGCCCACTCTCTTCAGTAACGGTCTTATTAATCTTGGACTGAATTTTCCTTTCTTGCCAAAACGGATTTTTCCTTTCCTTGGAGATACCTTCAAGAATACAAAACTACCGACTTTAAAGTCCCGGCCCTGTTGATGTAAATCTGCGTACTTTTTCTAGCGATCTTGAGCTGCTACTAATCTGGCTCTTATCATTGTCACCATGTCTGCGGTTTGTTGAACTAACTCTGGTCCGAGTATTTGTCGTTCTCCGACTTTGTCCCAACATAATGGCGTTCTGCACTTTCTTTCGTAAAGAGCTTCGTATGGTGGCATGCCGATACTCGCATGGTAACTACTGTTATACGCGAATTCTACTAAGGGTAGGTGGTCGTCCCAATTTCCCTTAAAATCCATCACGCAAGTCCTAAACATATCCTCCAGCGTTTGTATTGTTCGCTCACTCTGTCCGCCTGTCTGAGGATGATAGGCGGTACTCAACCTCAATTGTGTTCCCATTCTCTCTTGCAAGCTTTTCTAAAAATTTGACGTGAAGCGCGGATCTCGATCAGAGACAATTAACACCGGCACTCTATGTCGTGAAACAATCTCCTTTACGTATAGGCTTGCTAACTGATTCAAGCTGTAGTGGATCTTGATTGGTAGAAAGTGTGCTGTCTTCGTTAGTCGATCCACGATAACCCAAATCGCATCATAACTTTTCTGCGTGACTGGAAGTCCCACCACGAAGTCCGTCGTAATGTGCTCCCATTTCCACTCAGTTACTTTCAATGGTTGTAGTAAACCACTCGGCCGCTGGTGCAATGCTTTAATGCGCTGGCAAGTCAGACATCTACTAACGCACCTTGCGACTTCCCGTTTTAGATTGAGCCACCAAAAATATTGCCTCAAATCTCGGTACATCTTTGTGCCTCCCAGATGAACAGAATACGTCGTATTGTGTGCCTCATGTAAAATCTCTTCTCTCAATTCGGTTACCGCTAGCACCCACACTCTCCCTTCAAATCTCAAGATACCATCTTTATCCATTCTGAATCTTTCCTCTCCATTTTATGCGATTCTCTTTCTAATTTTCTCGCACTCTTCATCTGTTTCTTGTGATTCCTTCACTCTATCCAATAATGTCGGACGAGCTTCCATTACGAACAACTTTTCTTCTGACCTCTTCGGTCCCTTCACCTCTATTTCTAATTTCTCCATCTCTCTTATCAACTCCTCTTGAGTCGTCAAGTGAAACAGTTTCTCCCTTCCTTTTCTGCTCAGAGCTTCGGCAACCACGTTTGCCTTACCCGGGTGATAAAGAATATCATAGTCATAGTCTTTGATCAATTTTAACCACCTTCTCTGACGCATATTAAACTCCTTCTGTGTGAAGATATATTTCAGACTTTTGTGGTCTGTGTATATCTCACATTTCTCTCCGTATAAATAATGCCTCTAAATCTTCAATGCAAAAACTACTGTCGCTAACTCTAAGTCGTGAGCAGCGTATCGTTTTTTGTAGTCCTTTAATTATCGTGATGCATACGCAATGACTTTTCCATGCTGTATTAGCACACAACCTATTCCCTTGTGCGATGCGTCACTATACACCATAAAATTTCCCGCATCGTCTGGTAGTGATAACACAGGTGCTTCGCTTAATCTCCTCTTCAGTTCTTGAAAACTCTCTTCGCATTTGTCGGTCCATACAAATTTCACCGTCTCCCTCGTTAGATTTGTCAACGGGGTTGCTATCTTAGAAAAATCCTGGATGAATCTTCGATAGTACCCAGCTAACCTTAAGAAACTTCTCACCTTCGTTGGTGCTCTTGGCTGCTCCTAATTACTCACTGCTTCGACCTTTGCAAGGTCTACTGAGATTTCATTCTTATCCACCACGTGTCCTAAGAATTGAACCTTCTCCATCCAAAATTCACACTTTGAAAATTTTGCATACATGTTCTCCTTTCTTAGTGCTTCCAGAACTATCTTCAGATGTTCGACGTGCTCTTCCTTAGTCTTTGAGTAGATCAAGATGTCGTCGATGAAAACTACCACAAACTTATCCAAGTAAGGCTTGAAAACTCAGTTCATCAAGTCCATAAATGCTGCCGGAGCATTAGTCAATCTGACAACATTACCAAAAACTCGTAATGTCCATAACAGGTTCGAAACGCAGTCTTTGGTATATCCTCATCCCGTACTTTCAGTTGGTGATAACCTGTTCGTAGGTCTATCTTCGAAAAACACTTCGCTCCTTTCAGTTGGTCAAATAGGTCGTCTATCTTGGGTAGCGGATATCTGTTCTTGATCGTTACTCTGTTCAATTCTCGATAATCGATACAGAGCCTCATTGATCCGTCCTTTTTCTTAACAAATAACAGTGGTGCTCCCCAAGGAGACACACTTGGTCGAATATAACCCTTATCTAATAACTCTTGCAGTTGTATCATCAATTCCTTCATTTCTACTGGCACCATACGGTATGGGGATTTCAAAATCGATGCTGTTCCCGGTGCTAAGTCTATTACGAATTCGATTTCTCTGTCTGGTGGAAGACCAGGCATATCGTCCTAAAATACATCTTGAAATTCATTCACTACGAATATATCCTTAATGTCTACTCCCTTTTTTCGAGTATCTATGATGTAAGCTAAATAACCTACACATCCTTTCCTTAACAATTTCTTGCCCTGCATCATTGTAAGACAACACGATTGCTTAAGCGATAAGTTACCATAAAAAACTATCTTAGACTTACTCGGAGTCTGAAGGTTCACACTTTTATTCTGACAGTCAATTATTGCTGCATGGTTATACAACCAATCCATTCCCAGTATTACGTCAAATTCTCCCAATCTAATTGGAATCTAGTCTACGCTCAGTTCATGATTTCTAATGTTTGCTCCACAATTTTGGTAAACGAATTCTACAGGGATTACTTCCTTATTAGCAACTTCTATGTTCAAGGAATCTTTTAATCGTTCTCGGGGTGTATTAAGTCTACTAGCAAATTCTTCAGACACAAAAGAACAGGTGGCACCCGAATCAAATAATATATATGCATTTATATCATTAATTGGGATTATACCTGACACCACGTTCTTCGCAGCTACTGCGTCCTGGATGGTCATGTTAAAGTTCCTAGCGGTTGGGCGGTTAGATTGTACCAGTCCGCTGATTATCAGTTTGTTTCCCCCTTATTGGCTACCTCTGCTACTTCCCTTCTTTGGGCAGTCCTTAATCCGGTGCTCAGTTGAGCCTCATGCAAAGCATCCTTGTATCTTTTTCGGTTTCAGGCAGTTAGGCGAAATGTGTCCCTCCTAACCGCAGTTGTAGCAAGTGTCGCGTCCCTTCCAGCACTAGCCCTGATGATTTTTTCCACATTTTGGGCATCCCTCTGCCCTCTTCTTGAAACCTCCACGAAAATTCCCTAATTGATTGTTGTTGTTTTTGTTGTTGTTGTTATTCTCCCATTTTTTCTTCCCCAAGTTACTTCCTCCACTGTTACTTCCTTCTTCACGATTTTCTCCACTGGTATTCTTTCCTTTATTCTCCTTGTTGTACAGACTTAAGGCCTCACTGCCACCTTCCGCAATGATCGCCTTTTCCAGCAATGTCGCAAAGGAATCAATTTGAAGAACTGATACCTTGTTAAACAGCCAAGGCTTTAGTCCTTGCTCGAAACGTCTCACCTTTCTTTCCTCGTCTCTAACTTGGTGTTCTATAAATCGCGCTAGTTCATTAAACTTAGCTGGGTACTGCGCCACCGTCATATCACCTTGCTTTAGTTCTAGGAACTTAACCTCCTTCCTATTCTTCATGCTTTTCGGGAAGTAGTTCTCAAAAAACAGAGTCTTGAATCTATCCCACGCTATTATCCATTCTCCAGCTCTCTGCTGATTCGCCTCCCACCAGTAGTTCGCTTCTTCTCTCATCATATATGTAGAAAATACCGTCTTCTGGTCTTCACCCACACGAGCTATGGTGAAAGCCTTCTCAATATCCTTAACCCATGTCTGAGCTATGATCGGATCGATAGTACCTTCAAACTTTGGAGGTCCTACACTCCTAAAATCATTGAAGTTTGTCACTGGGACAGCTTGAGGGTTAGGGCGTATGGGTTCGTTGTTTCTTCCCCTTAGAGATTCTCCTAGCAAGTCTACTAACTTCTGAATCAGGTCTACTTGTTCCCTCTCATTGTTAACTGATTCCTCAGGTGCAGTTAATCTACGTCTGGGCGACATTTTCTACATCACAAAATTTTCACTTTATTAATACTCAATTTATATTACTTAAGTATTTCTTTAATACTAAAGGTATAAAATCTTAAAACACGTTTCTGAAATAAGCTTCATTTATATTCATATGCCAAATTGTTTCATTACATGATTTTTCCTAGCATATTTCTATAAATGTTATCACATATCCCCTAATATCACAAGAGACGGGGAACGCTAACATACTACCTCTCTAATATAAGCTTACTTGGGGTTTACATCACCATCCCATATCTTACACAAAAGACTGGGATTACATCACAGTATCTACATCACATAAAGTAAATACTACTAATACTACGGCTAGACTGACTAAGGGTCTCATTCCATCATCCCACGCTCCACAGCGCTCTTGTACTCGATCTGTGCTATATACGCCATCAACTCTCGGCTCAAAGTATGTAGGGTCTGTCACTGCTCCGCTGGGTAGTGGTATACACCATCGATCACCCTCTCGAAAGCCGAACGAAACACATACCCCATCTTGTTCATCTTCCTCTTCTTGCATCTAACCTCATCCTCTAGGTCGTCAGCTCTCTTGTTAGCCGTTTCCCACTTCTCCTCAAAGTGTATCCTATCCATAACCTCTAACTCTAACTGAGTACGGAGTGCTTCCTTCTCGGTCTTCTCACTCAACTCCCTCTGTTCGACTTCTTCTAACTTTCCTGCCAGATCCACACTCCTAGCTACCGACCTGTGAAACAAGGTTCCCATCTGGATCCCTGCCTCCCTACGGTATACAATCTCCACCTCTAACTCTTGCATCTCTAGCTTCCTCTGATGGTCCTCATCCCTCAGCTTCTGGAACTCGGACTCTCTCTCCTGAGCCTTGGCCTCCAGCTCCTGCACTCTGCAGTCCAACTCCAGAATACACTCCTCGTACTCTCCCAGCATATGCTCCTCTAGGTTAGGCTCGTAAGAGTCATCCATGGGCTCCCCCTCTGTAGGCTCGTCCTCAACAGGATCGTCCTCCTCTGGATCAAACTCCACCTCTATCTCATCCTCATCGTCAGACTCGGATGGTGCAACTGCCTGCACTGGCACAACCTCTAAAGGTGCCTTGTATACTACATGTATATCTCTGGGCTCCTCCTCGGCCACTCTACTAGATACCCCTGTGTCTGCCATCCTACAATCACAAACACAAGACAAACAAACAGCAACTCCATTAGAATGTTAAATAAAACATAAGTTCATTGTATAGATTGAAGTTACATTTCATAACATACTAAGTCTCTTCAGGAAAACTCTACATGAGTTTTATCTCCTTTCTAACTTTTAAGTTCTCCTAAAGTTATAATCTAAGGACACTCGCTCCTAAGGTTTATAACTACAGCTTTGATACCAACCTGTGACTCCCCCAAATTTGGAAGGCCACTAGTCTCTCGAATTCGGTTTGTCACGTTCTATAATCTAACACAATGATAATAATATAACGACTAAATGTCGCATCGCACAGCGAAATAATATACATCACTACTACCGAATAGATTACATTTAATTAATATCATTTATTCACGTCCCAAGGTTTCATAACTAAAACATTGATTACATAGCTTAGACATAACTTAAGCATACATAACCTTAACTAGTACATAATAGAATAAGTTCTTATTACAATCATAAGTTCTACATAAATAAAAGCTACTCTGTAGCCTTTCCCTTGCCCTTGTCGGCGCCCGAAGGTCCGCCCTGCTCTGCATTAACTGAAATATTTTAGGGAAACTAAGAATGAGCAACAAGTTTGCTCAGCAAGTAATATAACAACAAGGATGAGTAATATAGTCCTCGAATCCAAAAGGGTATAGCAAGATATGAAAGTTCAAGGATAGCAAGAAATATCCACAGTTCTCAATAACAGTCGCTAAGGACAGCAGAATATCAATAAGATTCAATACAAAATCAATTCAAGATTTCAAGATAATTGAATACTAAGCAGTCACTAAGGACTATGAACTCTTACTAGAATTAACAGTAATATACTGATAATCTAACAAAAACAAGTAAAACAGTTGATCAGCCTAAAGTACCCTACGTTATGCATAACATTTAATCATACTCATGTGCGCACATCGGTATCCCGATAAATTATATTTTTTCTTCAAAGAAGGTTGTTAATCTTAGTCAATATAAGACTCCGCACCAATCAATTGGTTTGGATAGCTTTCTAATCATGATATGAGTCTAGCCGAATCAAATGGCATAGACCACTCTTTATAAGTTCAATACTTGACATTAAAGTTTGAAGAATATAATCGACTTTATCTTATCCATGAAGTACACATGAATTGCAATTCAATAATAGCACAAACATAATGAACACTTAATAAAGAGTAGGGTTAGGAACTTGCTAACAATGTTCCTTGAATAAAGTAAACACAAAGATAGGATACTTGCACATTATATATTATGAACTTGCACAATAAACGAGTGTAAGTCAAGGAACTTGCCTTAAGCATAGTCTATCCACGTTAAATAAATCAACACTTTCGAATCCTATTTATAGTATATAATATTTATAGGATGTGCATTATCTAAACACATTCGGTACACAAGCTTGATACCCAAGTTAAATATACACACATGTTACTACCTTAGTCACATGTCATTACATTCTTATATGCACATGGTATGAAATCAAATTATAAGTTACCACGGAATCAAATAACATTCGTATAGCATTATGTCATTTTTAGTCGATTAGGTTTTCATTAGCTATGGAATTCTTTTTCTCAATTGAAACATCTTCATGGTATGCTACTATCATATATCAGTAACAATTAGACTTGTTTAGCAGCTATAGCATTGATATGAATTAACTGTCAAAAATCAGATTAACAAAACTGTCCAGATTTCATTTTGGCCTGGCGCAGCTGCGCCCTAGTTAGGCCTAGGGACGGCGCAGTTGCGCAGTCCCCTGGCCTGACCAGAGTTGATCTTTTGCTCTTCCTGGATCCGTCTCATGATAACAACCCATAGCATATTAGCATGTAAAGGGTCTCGCATGCTTTTACAGTGATCTTACTCTTATTCTTGGTATGTTATGGTTTTAACTTAGGATTTCAAATGAGCTATAGCAAATCAAGATCATGAAATTACAAAAGCTACATTGTCCGCCATGCGTACATGTGAGGTAGTCATGAAATCAGTTTGTATGTATACTTACATAGGTTCTCATCTTATACGCATAACTAGTATCAATTATTTTCTCAAAATATCTCTAACTCATGCTTGAGTAACTTTCAATATGTTTAACCAAAATGAGCATTCGTATGTAATATGTGTGGTCACATAAGAAATATAAATCGCATATGTTCTAATTCCGAAAAATACACCACATCATGTTTATTAGATTATAACACATCCAAGTTTGTTTTGAAAAGTTATTTTAAACCAAATGGAATTACATCTTAGTATAGGTATATAATCTTGAATCACATCTCATATGTAGCTAGATCATATATTCATGTTCACAACATCAGAACTGAAGGTTCATTAGTTTCACCAAAGTCCATTTTCAAATCTATCATTTAGTTCATGCATACTAACACCAACCAACTCATTCATGTTATGCCAAGGAACCTAAATCCTTATGTTAAACTTATTTCCATGTATGTTCAAGTAATATCAGTATGCTAGAATTAACCAGATTGAAAACATAAATCAGAAACTGGTGCAGGTGACTGGCGCAGCTGCGCTGCGCCCCAGGTCACAACTAGTGCAGCTGCGTCGTTGCCTAAACCGAACTAAAAGCTTCTGCTTCGGCAGAAACTTAAGCCAATTTCCAAATTTCTTCATGAATTCGATTCTAAGCAACTACATTGCCTTACTAACTTACTTATAAGTCCATATAACAACTAAGCAAGTATTCTACAATCCAATTACAATCTAATTTGGCATAATCAAAAATTGAAGAAATTTCAGAAAATAGAATGAAGAACATGAGGTGTTATATCTCTGCTAATATGTATCTGTGACACCCCCAAATCTGGGTACTTCGTTTCCACATGATTTGGTGTTCAGTTTATAATATAACATACATCTACTCAATGAATAATGCAAAATAACCTACAATTTAAATTAAAATAAATAAATCTCCCTTATAACAAGGGTTACAACCTTTTTAAAATAATTCTGGGTTACTCTAACCCTGACATGAATATAATAAGTGCGGAAATAAAAACATAACAGTCAAGTCTTAATACAATCAATCTCAGTTAAATAAAAACAAGTCTTCACTTGCTTTGCTTTCTCTTGCCCTTACTTGTAGACGGAGCATCATCATTATCAACCTTAACTGAAATTGTTATTTAATGCAAGAGTGAGCAACCACAGGTCACTGGAGTTTAACAATAATATATACATGAAAGGATATCTTTCAAAGAAGTTGAATAATATGATTTGCTTCAACAATAAAGAATTGAATAATAGTTCTTTCGCCGCAATTACAATTCAAAAATAGAATTTATCTCAGGGTCATAAGACCTTTGAACTCTTCTTGTCCTAGGTTATAAATATTTCTATTTAAACCTTTAACAGTCAATAAGACTATGGACCTTAACTCGTACTTAGGGGGATCAGCCCTTTGTAATATGCATTGTGCACAAACATCTTAACGTTATGCGTAGTAACCTCCCCTAGTACATAGGGTTGTTCAACTCAGCAATTTGAATTCAAGTCCGCACCAAAGAAAGTTTGGTTTGGATAAGCTTACAAGGGTAATTTAGATTTCACGTTCATCAACTAAGGATTAGTTGAATCGACTATCAATTATTCGTAAATAACAGAATTATGAACTAACATATGCTTTAGAATCAACTTAAAGAATATAAAATAATAACTGGATCTTATTTGAACAATAAGTTAAGATCATTTCAATTAAATAAACAATTGTCCAATACAGAAATAGAAAGGACATTCTCAACAATGAATATATGAATTCAAGAATTTGTATATAATTAACAAGTTTAGGGTTAGAAGACTTGCCTTAAGCGCAAGCTACTTAACTCAACCACGTACTTAAACACTTCCTATATACATTCAATTCTAATAATCTAAATCAGTTAACACATAACTAATTTACATAAGTGGTTAACCTTCATGGTTAACTCACTCTAAATAAATAAATAATAATAATCAACTATCACATAGTTAATTACATCACATCCGTAGTCACATAATTAAATTAATTATGTATTTAGTTAAATTATAATTAAACAATTATAATTTAAACACTTAATAAAATTATAATTACTTAAATTATAATTACCTTTTAAATTATAAATAATTTATAATTTATAATCAATTAAACTATATCATGCATTTATCATTACACAATTTAATCATGTATTTATCAATTATAATCAATAATTAAACATTCATTATAATTACACAATTTAAAATCCACAATTAAACATGCATTTATTAAATTATAATTACTTAAATTATAATTTAAATTAACATCTAATTGATTAAAATAATCAATTTCTATACATTACAATTTCACAATATTATACTTTAAATTAAACACTTACTCTTAATTATAATTAATCAAATTATAATTAAGTAACTCATTTACAATAAAATAATTATAGTTTATAATTTATATACTATATTAGGTTTTCAAAACTTTCTTTTTCTCAAATATGAATTTATCACAATTATATAACAACATGTTAAATCATTTAAATATATGTCCACTATAAATGAATAATTAAACTAAGGCTAAAAAAAAATCTGCACAAATAAACTAAACTCACTGCCCAAGCACTGTGCATGGCGCAGCTACGCAGCCAGCTGCCTTAACACCGGCGCAGCTGCACAGGGGTTGAATCTGGGACAGGCCAATGGCGCAGCTGCGCTGCTCCTGGCCTTGCTGTCGGCGCAGCTGCGCAGCAACTCGGCCAGATGCAGACAGCCACGGCTCTCTGCTTTACCGAACAACCCATACAAGCCAACAAACGGAGAATTATAGTAACGTAGCCACTGTAACTCCATACACATGCAATAATACATAATATAACATGTTTCTACAATATAACAACCATCTAAATAATGATAATCACAAGTTTTAAAAATTCAATTTGGCCATTTTCATGAAAACTCATATTTTTCCAAAATAATCCACTATAAGAAATTTTTTCCATCAATTCCACTTTATATACATACATTATATACGTAATTACATGTAATCATGAAACAATTTCCCAATAAGCATGTTAGCATATTCTAATTCACCAATTTTACTTTATCATCAAAACATATAAATTCCATGTGAACACAGTTTTCAATTAAAATTTATTCTGACAAAATTTTATTTTCTGACAATCCTTCTTATGGAATATAATTCATATATAACCCATTATAAGCATACTATATATATATATATATGTACACCAAATTTATACAACTCTCATGCTAAAATCATACACAGAGAATTCATACTCAAGGATAACATAGAAAATATAAAAATAAAAAGGAATTAAGACATACCCTTTAACTTAAGTTTGAAGAAGAAAATAATTCAAATTGCTTTGTTTCTCACGAGTTCTCCCTTTCTTCTTCCTCTTATTCTTCTCTCTTTCTCTCCTCTGTGTTCCTCATTTCTTTCTTAGTTCTTAGACTAACTTAGCATAAACTAATCTAACGTATAATATAATACGTAGTAATAGATATAGGATTAATTATATATAATATAACTGACAATTATATTAAGTATAATGTCAGTTACAAATTTTAAAAGCCACAATGCCTTGTTTGGCAAAACAAGGTTATTTTCAAAAACAGATTATTAATGCTAAGGTATTGTTTGGTAATAGTTTATTTAAAAATAGCTTTTTGATAGTTAGGTCCCTGTTTGGTAGAAATAGGTTTAAAACAAATACAATGGCCTTGTTTGATTAAAATCATTTAAAATTCTTTTTCTTTTATTTTAACAAATCATTAAACACCTATTTTAAATGTCACATTTTAATTAATTAAATATTAATCATCTAATTTAATCAATTAAAATCTAACATCAATAAATCACATAAAATTGCCACATAATTATAATTACTCGCTAATTATAATTCATGTAACACTTCATCACATATCTCATCTAATTTAATTCTCTCAATTAAATTAGAACTATAATATAAAATTAATATACATTAATTAAATTAAATTTTACACATTCATTTAATTAATATGTACACTTAATTAAATCACTTCCATAAATCACATAATTTATTTATTTAACTCAATAAATAAATCACATAAAATATTTATTTAACTCAATAAATATTTAAAATTAAATATAAAAATCTCAATCGTTACAATCTTCCCTCCTTAAAAGGATTCTGTCCCCAGAATCACACAAAAAAAATTCTCGTCTATTACATTATTCCCCCCTTAAAAAGATTCTGTCCTCAGAATCAGTATATAAGGGGATATACAAAACTAATCAAATAAATACGGATAAGATTTCATCATAACATCTTTGAGTTCCAACGTGGCTTCTTCAGCACTGTGGTTCCTCCAGATTACCTTAACAGAAGGTATCACTTTATACCTAAGTACTTGTTCCTTTCTATCAACTATTTGAACAGGCACTTCTTCATATGTTAAGTCTTTATCAAATAGCAAAGGTTCATATTCTATTACATGTTTATAATCGTGCTTCTAAGGTCTTAACACAGAAATATGAAAGACATTATGTATATTCTCGAGCTCCGGAGGTAATGCAATCTCGTAAGCAACCTCGCCCACCTTTCGTAGTACCTCGAAAGGTCCAATAAATCTGGGACTCAGCTTTCCCTTCTTACCAAATCGAATCTTCCCCTTCCAGGGAGATACTTTCAGGAACACGAAACTTCCTGGTAAGAATTCTCGATTTTATCGATGAAGATCGGCATACTTCTTCTGTCTGTCTTGAGCAGCAACTAATCTCGTTCTGATCAGCTTCACAATTTCGGTGGTTTGTTGTACCAATTCTGGTCCCAACAATTGTCGTTCACCGACTTCATCCCAGCACAAAGGAGTTCTGCATTTTCTGCCATATAATGCTTCGTAAGGCGGCATGCGTATACTCGCATGATGACTATTGTTGTAGGCGAACTCTACCAACGGTAGATGATCCTCCCAGCTTCCTTTGAAGTCCATCACACAAGCTCTCAGCATATCCTCAAGCGTCTGAATCGTTCTCTCGCTCTGTCCGTCACTCTGAGGATGATACGCTGTACTCATTCGCAATTGCGTTCCCAGACATTCTTGCAATCACTTCCAGAAGTTAGACGTGAAACGCGGATCTCTGTCGAACACAATTGACACCGGAACACCGTGTCGAGAAATAATTTCCTTCACGTATAGCTTTGCTAGCTTATCCAGGTTGTACTTAACCCTGATCGACAGAAAGTGGGCTGACTTCGTCAGTCGATCCACTATAACCCATATCGCATCAAATCCCTTCTAAGTTGCTGGAAGACCTACCACGAAATCCATCGTGATGTGCTCCCACTTCCACTCTGGAATTTCTAATGGTTACAGCAAACCACTTGGTCTATGGTGTTCTGCTTTAACTTTCTGGCACGTCAAGCATTTCGCAACGCATTCAGCAACGTCCCTCTTCATATTCGGCCACCAGAAATGATGCCTGAGATCCTGGTCATCTTTGTACTCCCAGGGTGAATAGAATATCTAGAACTATGAGCTTCGCTCAGAATCTCCTCTTTGACCTCAGGTACTGGCGGTATCCAGATTCTACCTTCAAATCGTAACAGACCTTCGTTATCGATCTTGAACTTGAACTCTTTGCCATCGGTTATCCTCCTCCAAATCTTCTTACATTCTTCATCGTGTAGTTGTGCTTCTTTCACTTTGTCTACTAGAGTAGAACCAGTAGTTACTGTGACACCCCCAAATCCGGGTACTTCGTTTCCACATGATTTGGTGTTCACTTTCTAACTATAACAAACATCTACCCAATATATCTTAAAATAAATTACAACCTTTATTCAACTATTAATAAAATCTCCCTTAAAACAATGGTTACAACCTTCTCAAAATCAATCCTTACAACCTTCTCAAAATCAATCATAGGGTTACTCTAACCTTGATATGAATATAATAAAGTGCGAAAATAAAACATAACATTCAATAATTACAATCATTCTCAATTAAATAAAAATAAGTTTTCACTTGCTTTGCTTTCCCTTGCCCTTACTTGTAGACGGAGCATCAGCGTTATCAACCTTAACTGAAATTGTTATTTAATGCAAGAGTGAGCAAACCATAGCTCACTGGAGTTTAACAATAATATATACATGAAAGGAATTCTTTAAAAAGAATATGAATAACTTAGCTTACTTCAACAATAAAGAATTGAATAATAATTCTCTATCAACATTAAAATTCGAATATAAAATTTATCTGAGTGTTATAAGACCTTTGAACTCTTGTCCTAGGTTATAAATATTTCTACTTAAACCTTTAACAGTCAATAAGACTATGGACCTTAACTCGTACTTAGGGGGATCAGCCCTTCGTACCATATATTGTGCACAAACATCTTAACGCTATGCGTAGTAACCTCCCCTAGTAAATAGGGTTGTTCAACTCAGTAATTTGAATTCAAGTCCGCACCAAAGAAAGTTTGGTTTGGATAAGCTTACAAGGGTAATTTAGAATTCACGTTCATCAACTAAGGATTAGTTGAATCAACTTCCAGTAATTCATAAATAAAAGAATTATGAATTAACATATGCTTTAGAATCAACTTAAAGTATTTAAAATAATAACTGGATCTTACTTGAACAATAAGCTAAGATCATTTCAATTAAATAAACAATTGTCTAATACAGAAATAGAAAGGACATTCTCAACAATGAATATATGAATTCAAGAATTTGTATATAATCAACAAGTTTAGGGTACAGAAAACTTGCATAAAATTAACGAGTTTAGGGTTTAGAAGACTTGCCTCAAGCGCAAGCTACTTAATTCAATTCACGTACTTTAATACTTCCTATGCACATTCAATTATAATAATCTAAATCAGTTAACACATAACTAATTCTCATAAGTGGTTAACCATCATGGTTAACTCACTCTAATTAAATAAACAATAATAATTAACTATCACATAGTTAATCACATCACACATATACTCACATAATTAAATTAATTATGTATTTAACTAAATTATAATTAAACAATTATAATTCAAACACTTAATCAAATTATAATTATTTAAATTATAATTACCATTTAAATTATAAATAATTATAATTTAAAATCAATTAAACTACATTCATGCATTTATAATTACATAATTTATAATTAATCATGTAATTATCAATTTAATTAATAATTACTTAAAATATAACATGAATTATAATTACACAATTTATAATTAATTATGTAATTATCAATTTAAAATCCAAAATTAAACATGCATTTATTAAATTATAATTACATAAATTATAATTTAAATTAACATCTAATATATCAGCCTTTATTCATCATAATTTAACAAAATTATAATTTAAAATAAACATTTACTTTTGATTATAATTATTTAAATTATAATCATATATCACATTTAAATAATAATTCAAATCATACTTTAAGGTTTTCAAACCTCTTTTCTTTTCTAAATATAAATTTGTCAAATTTATGTTAACAACATGTTGTAGCAACTAGATACATGCTCACTGTCATAGCATAATTAAACTAGGTTCAAAATCAACACTGCACAATTAGCTAACCTTCACTGCCTAAGCACTGTGCTCGGCACAGCTGCGCAGCCAGCTGCCCTATAACCAGCGCAGCTGTGCAGGGAAAGATTCTGGGAAAGGCAGCCGGCGCAGCTGCGCTGCTTCTGGCTGTGTTACCGGCGTAGCTGCGCAGGAACACGGACAGAGGCAGACAGCAACGGCACCCTACTTCACTGATTAACCCATACAAGCCAACAATCGGCAATTCACAGTAACTTAAACATTGTAAATCATACCTATGCAATAATACATATATATAACATGCTTCTAAGACACAAAACCATCTAAACAATGATAATCACAAATTTTAAAATCCAATTTGGCCATTTTCATGAAAACTCATATTTTTCATAAAATAATTCACTGTAACAACATATCTCCTCCAATTAAACTTATAACACGTGCATTATATTCATGATTGAAGATAGCATCATAAACAATTCTAAACATGCATCTTACTACATAAAATTTTCATAAGTTTTCATTCTAAAACTCAACCAAAACATATGAACTCTCAAGAACATCAATTTTCCATTAAGACATATTCTAGCAACCATTTGATTTTCTGAAAATCCTTTATAGCATACAATCACCAATAATAACACATGAGCACAATACATATATTTAAAATTTATGGTTACACACTTTCATGAAAACTCAACTTTTGACAGAGAATAAAATACAAGGAACATGTAGATTGAGTTCTATAATAATTAGAGATTATAGATAATACCTTTTGTTAATAAATTGAAAGAGAAGGTGATGTGAGTTCAATTCTAGCAATTCTTCTTTCTCTTTTCTCTTCTCTGCTCTTCCTTTTCTCTATTCTCTTTTCTTCTTAGTTCTTAGCTTTACAGACTTACTCTAAATCTAACATAGTATAGATATATTATAACTGATATAATATACGTATACTAATGATATATATGTAACTGCTAATTACTTAATATATATAATAAATACATTTACTATATAAGTTACAACATTCAAAAATCACAATGCCTTGTTTGGCAAAACAAGGTTATTTTCAAAAATAGATTATTAATGCTAAGGCCATGTTTGGTAAACAGTTTATTTAAAAACAGCTTTTTGATAGTTAGGGCCCTGTTTGGTAGAAATAGGTTTAAAACAAATACAAGGGCCTTGTTTGGAAAAAATTATTTAAAAATTAATTTTCTTTTATTTTAATAAATCATTTTGACACATACTTTAATGTCATATTTTAATCAATTAAATATTAATCATCTAATTTAATCAATTAAAATCTAACATCCATTAATCACATAAAATTTGCCACATAATTATAAATACTCAGTAATTATAATTCATGTAACACTTCATCACATAATTCATCTAATTCAATTATCTCAATTAAATTAGAACTATAATATAACATTAATATTAATTAAATAAATATTACACATTCATTTAATTAGTATATAACACTTAATTAAATCATATAATTTATTTATTTAACTCAATAAATAAATCACATAAAATATTTATTTATCTCAATAAATATTAAAATTAATTACAAAATCTCAATCATTACAATCTTCCCTCCTTAAAAGGATTCTGTCCCTAGAATCACACACACAAAAAAAAATCTCGTCTATTACATTTTTCCCTCCTTAAAAAGATTCTGTCCCCAGAATCAGTATATAAGGGGTTACACATAACTAAGCAAATAAATGCGGATAAGACTTCCTCATAACATCTTCGAGTTCCCACGTAGCTTCTTCAGCACTGTGGTTCCTCCAGATTACCTTAACAGAAGGTATCACTTTATTCCTAAGTACTTGTTCCTTTCTATCAATTATTTGAACAGGCACTTCTTCATATGTTAAGTATTTATCAAACTGTAAAGGTTCATATTCTATTATATGTTTATAATCGTGCTTGTAAGGTCTTAACACAGAAATATGGAAGACATTATGTATATTCTTGAGCTCTGGAGGTAATGCAATCTCGTAAGCAACCTCGCCCACCTTTCGTAGTACCTCAAAAGGTCCAATGAATCGGGGACTCAGCTTCCCCTTCTTACCGAATCGAATTTTCCCCTTCCAGGGAGATACTTTCAGGAACACGAAACTTCCTAGTAAGAATTCTCGGTTCTATCGATGTAAATCGGCATACTTCTTCTGTCTGTCTTGAGCAGCAACTAATCTCGTTCTGATCAGCTTCACAAATTCGACGGTTTGTTGTACCTATTCTGGTCCCAATAATTGACGTTCACCGACTTCATCCCAGCACAAAGGAGTTCTGCATTTTCTACCGTATAACGCTTCGTAAGGCGGCATGCCAATACTCGCATGATGACTATTGTTGTAGGCGAACTCCACCAATGGTAGATGATCCTCCCAGCTTCCTTTGAAGTCCATCACACAAGCTCTCAGCATATCCTCAAGTGTTTGAATCGTTCGTTCGCTCTGGCCATCGGTCTGAGGATGATACGTTGTACTCATTCGCAATTGCGTTCCCAGACATTCTTGCAATCATTTCCAGAAATTAGACGTAAAACGCGGATCTCTGTCGGACACAATTGACACTGGAACACCATGTCGAGAAATAATTTCCTTGACGTATAGCTTCGCTAGCTTATCCAGGTTGTACTTAACCCTGATCGGCAGAAAGTGGGCTGACTTCGTCAGTCGATCCACTATAACCCATATCGCATCGAATCCCTTCTGAGTCGTTGGAAGTCCTACCACAAAATCCATCGTGATGTGCTCCCACTTCCACTCTGGAATTTCTAACGGTTGCAGCAAACCACTTGGTCTCTGGTGTTCTGCTTTAACTTTCTGGCACGTTAAGCACTTCGCAACACATTCAGCAACGTCCTTCTTCATATTCGGCTGCCAAAAATGATGCCTGAGATCCTGGTACATCTTCGTACTCCCAAGGTGAATAGAATATCTAGAACTATGAGCTTCGCTCAGAATCTTTTCTTTGACCTCTGGTACTGGCGGTACCCATATTCTACCTTCAAATCGTAACAGACCTTCATTATCGATCTTGAACTTGAACTCTTCGCCATCGGTTATCCTCTTCCGAACCTTTTCACTTTCTTCATCGTGAAGTTGTGCTTCTTTCACCTTGTCTACTAGAGTAGAACCAGCGGTTACTTGAAACAACATCTCATCCGATTCCTTCGGAAACTTCACCTCCAACTCCAATCTAGCCATCTGTTCTATTAATCGATCCTGATCAGTTAACACGCTCAGCTTCTCCCGACCATTTCTGCTCAAAGTGTCGGCAACAAAGTTAGCTTTACCCGGATGGTAAAGTATCTCGCAATCGTAGTCTTTAATCAGTTCCAACCATCTTCTTTGGCGCATGTTCAAATCCTTTTGGGTAAATATATACTTCAGACTCTTGTGATCTGTGTATATTTCACACTTCTCTCCATATAAGTAGTGCCTCCAAATCTTTAGGGCAAACTCTACTGCCGCCAATTCTAGATCATGGGTCGGATACCCCTTTTCGTAATCCTTCAGCTGACGTGACGCATAGGCAATGACTTTGCCGCTCTGCATGAACACACAGCCTAATCCTTTATGTGAGGCATCGCTATATACTACAAAATTTCCCAAACTATCCGGTAAAGACAATACAGGCGCAGTACTCAACCACTTCTTTAACCCCTGAAAACTCTCCTCACACTTCTTCGTCCAAACAAACTTAACTATTTTACGAGTCAAATTCGTCAATGGAGTTGCGATTCTAGAAAAGTCTTGGATAAATCTTCGGTAATAACGAGCCAATCCCAAGAAACTCCTCACTTCGGACGGCGTCTTCGGCTGTTCCCAATTCACTACGGCCTCAACCTTCGACTGATCCACCGAAATACCATCCTTGTCGAGCACGTGGCCAAGATATTGCACACGTTCCAACCAGAATTCGCATTTTGAGAATTTAGCGTAAAGCTTCTCTCGTCTCAGGGCTTCTAAGGTTAGTCGTAAGTGTTCAACATGCTCCTCCTTGGTCTTGGAATAAACCAGGATGTTATCTATGAACACTACCACGAACTTGTCCAGAAATGTCTTGAACACCCTGTTCATTAAGTCCATAAATGCAGCTGGGGCATTCGTGAGACCAAATGACATCACCAAGAACTCGTAATGACCATACCGAGTTCTAAAAGCCGTTTTCGGTATATCTTCCTTCCTCACCTTTAATTGATGATACCTGCTTCTCAAATTGATTTTTGAGAAGTACCTCGCACCCTTCAGTTGATCAAACAAGTCATCTATCCTAGGTAAAGGATACATATTCTTGATCGTAACTTTATTCAACTCTCTATAATCAATGCAAAGACGCATCGACCCATCCTTCTTCTTCACGAATAAGACAGGCGCTCCCCACGGTGAAATGCTCGGTTGAATATACTTCTTGTCCAGTAATTCTTGTAGTTGAACCATCAGTTCCTTCATCTCGACTGGAGCCATTCGGTACGGAGCCTTCGAAATTGGAGCAGTTCCCGGCGCTAGATCGATCACAAACTCTGTCTCCCTATCTGGCGGAAGTCCTGGCAAATCGCTCGGAAAAACGTCCATAAACTCCTTAACTACCGAGATTTCCTCCACCTTCGGACTTTCCTTACGCGAATCTACTATGCAGGCTAGATATCCTACACAGCCTTATGTCAGAAGTTTCTTGGCTTGCGTAACCGTCAGACAACTCGCTTGTCTAGGCGATTTGCTACCATAGAACACTAACTTCGACGGAGTCGTAAAGTTCACCGACTTCTTCTGACAGTCGATTACCGCCCCATAGTTGAACAACCAATCCATACCTAGTATGACTTCGAATTCCCCAAGTTTTATCGGAATCAAATCTACTCTAAGCTTCTGACCCTTAATGTCCAATCTACAGTTCTTATAAACGCTCCTAACAGGAATAACCTCCCTATTCGCAATCTCTATGTTCAAGGGATAAACTAACTCTTCTATAGGTAAGTCTAAGTTTTTAGCAAAATCATCAGATATGAATGAACAAGTAGCACCCGAATCAAATAATATATATGCATTTATACTATTGACGGGAATAATACCTGACACCACGTCTTTTGATTGCACAGCATCCTGCACCGTCATATTGAATGTCCGTGCAGTGGGTCGAAAATCTTGCAATGGTGCAGCGATAGTCACGGAACTACCGCTTCCATTCCCTTCGTTCCTTGTTGACCCTTCCGTCAGCTTTTTAGGGCAGTTGCGAGCCATGTGATCCTTGGATCCACATGTAAAGCAAGCTCCCTTCTTTGGGTTTGGGCAATTAGGCGCGATGTGGCCTTCCTGACCACAGTTGAAGCACACCCGCTTCCCCTTTATACACACACTAGTGTGATTCTTACCGCATGTAGCACATGCTTCGAACTTCCTCTTCTGCTGGCTTCCTTGCTGACTCCCAGCAGAGGTATTATCGGACCACTTCCTCTTTTGGTGTACAGCGCTGCTACCCCCAGTCTTGGTTTCTACCTCATTCTTCTTCTTCTTATCTTGGTTGAACTTCGTCACCGCGTCACTTCCTCCTTCAACAAGTATGGCTTTCTCCAACACCGCTGCAAAGGTATTCAGCTAGAACATGGAAACCTTGCTGTAGAGCCAGGGCTTCAGTCCCCGTTCAAACCTTCTCGCCTTCCTAGCGTCAGTGTTGACCTGGTATATAGCGAACCTGGCCAACTCGTTAAACTTAGCGGCATACTCAGACACCGTCATCCCTCCTTGCTTAAGTTCTAGGAACTGGACCTCCATCTGGTCCTGCGAACTCACTGGAAAGTACATCTCGTAGAACATTTCTTTGAAACGTTCCCACGTGATGACTCCCTCTCCCTCTCGGGTCTTGTTAGCCTGCCACCAAAAGCTAGCATCCGACTTCAACATGAAAGCCGCGAACGTTGTCTTTTGGTCTTCTCCTACCCTAGCCACATCAAACACCTTCTCCATTTCCATAACCCACGTTTGAGCCTCGATAGGGTTAGTCGATCCTTTGAACTCAGGCGGTCCTACTGCCTTGAATTCCTTGAACGTTGTTCCTTGTACTTACGGCTGATTCGCAAGAACTCCTGTTAACAGGTTCACTAACTGCTGAATCGAGTTGGGGTTCATCCCATCGTTATTGTTGTTATTCGCCGAACCCTCGGGGTTTTGACGTGTCACTCTTCTTCTAGGAGGCATTTTCTGTTAAGAAAATATTATTATTAGACCTTTTATCCAACTATTAACTATCCAAGTTCATACTTGAACGTTCTAGACAATTCAGTTCACATAGAACACCAAGCACGTTAATAGACTTCTTTTATTCATTAGTCGTAGTTTAAAAACATCAATCAGATAGTATTTCTGCCATTTTTATCATCCTTCCTGAACTGGAAAAGTTACAGGATTACATTATTAGCTTATCGCATTCTTTTCTCAAATTATGGAATTTACTTTACTTATTACAAAAAGTAATACATAAACAAAACTCTACTACTGCCACTGCCTAGGCATATTAATATGTCGCACAGCCTCTCTGCGTTCCTCTTCCATTACCCGAAATGCCGTTCTTCGGTCCACCACATACCACTGTAAACCTTGGAACTGAGCTGGGTAGTAGAAAATACGGCCCTGAGCTCTCTCTATCGCTGTATGAAAAGCATATTTTGTTTCCCTCAGTTTGGCTCTCTTGGCTTCAGCTTTACCTTCAACTCGATCGGCTCGTTGATTAGCCCTCAAGCTTGACTCCTCAGCTCTGGCACGCTTCCTCGACTCCTCCTGGATGTCTTGCTTCAGCTTTGCCAATTTAAAATGAGCAGCATCTCTTTCGACCTCCATATGTATCAGGTTCCACTGTGCATCTCCTAGTGCACTATCCATCTCTTCGATAGTCTCATCACGCTGCTGAATAGTCTCCTCGAGATCTCCTATTCATCCATGAAGCTCCACATTGCTATCGTAGACTGCCTCGTACATCTCAGCACTAGTAGAGTGAGGTGGGTATTCCTCTTCGGGATCCTCTTCCTCCTCCTCAGACTCATCCTCGTTCTCATCCTCTAGAATAGGTGTCAGCTCATGCTCCCGACCAGCTACGGTGATCACTGGAGATGTCTCTCTCCTAACCAGCTGCTCCTAGACAACATGTATGTCACGGGGCTCTTCCTCTCTAGGCACCTGAGGTACATCCTCTCTAGCCTGACTAGGTTCTCCCACGTTCGACATCCTGACAAAAGAATTTTAAAGTTCATTATTACGTGATAACGAATCGTCACTCTTCGAATACTGTAATGTAAACACATAGGCACATAAGGTAGTTTATTATCTTTACCTAGCATCACTATCTTTTCGATCTTACCATATGGCTACTACCTAAGGTTTTTCCCCACCTAAGGTTTCATAACCTACAGCTTTGATACCAACCGTGACACCCCCAAATTCGGGTACTTTGTTTCCACATGATTTGGTGTTAACTTTCTAACTATAACAAACATCTACCCAATATATCTTAAAATAAATTACAACCTTTATTCAACTATTAATAAAATCTCCCTTAAAACAAGGGTTACAACCTTCTCAAAATCAATCCTTACAGCCTTCTCAAAATCAATCCCAGGGTTACTCTAACCTTGATAGGAATATAATAAAGTGCGGAAATAAAACATAACATTCAATTATTACAATCATTCTCAATTAAATAAAAACAAGTCTTCACTTGCTTTGCTTTCCCTTGCCCTTACTTGTAGACGGAGCATCAGCGTTATCAACCTTAACTGAAATTGTTATTTAATGCAAGAGTGAGCAAACCACAGCTCACTGGAGTTTAACAATAATATATACATGAAAGAAATTCTTTAAAAAGAATCTGAATAACTTAGCTTACTTCAACAATAAAGAATTGAATAATAATTCTCTATCAACATTAAAATTCGAATATATAATTTATCTGAGTGTCATAAGACCTTTGAACTCTTGTCCTAGGTTATAAATATTTCTATTTAAACCTTTAACAGTCAATAAGACTATGGACCTTAATGATAGTAGTGTGCATACAAACCAATCATGTATGATGATAAAGCACATACTTTGTAAACAATCTTATTTATTTATTAATAAAATATTCATTTAAGGCATATAATTATCTACATGGTGCTGTTTTTATAATATGTAAATAACCCATAGTTTTAAGCAATGCTTTTAGAATCATGATGAGATCATGATAATGAGATCTAAATTCTTAGAAAGCTTAAAAACTAAAATAGTTCCCAATTGTGGGATTACTAAAATGGGGATTAGTAAATCCGGATATATTGGTACATATGTTGCTTGCTCATTGGATGAGGATGACTGATCTCATGGTCATTTGTGTGGAGACACTAAAGCAAGTATGTAGGTGCTTATTGGAGAATAAGTTCACTGAACGTGACTCGCTATGGAATACCTAATGGAGTTTTACTCGCCTGTCAATAGAAATTTCTAATATGATAGTAGTACAAGTGATCCTTGGACTTGAGATCATCATAGTATCTTGTATGTAACAAATTATACTTTGACTAATTCCTTAAGGCCTTTCAAGGCATATATAGGGTATGCTTGGGTATAATGAGTTACATATAGAGAAAATGAATGATCAATAAAGAATCTACCACCTCCAGTAAAAGAGGAGATATGTCTTATGTGATTCGTTAAATTACAACCCAGGAATCCTTGGCCAAGGTAGAATAAAATTAGAAAGAGGTTTCTAATTTGCATTATTTGGAGTTGTGCATTTTCTAATCGAAATACATATGATTAAATAAATTAAGACTTGACAATAAATCTATGTCTTATATTTAATTGGGACATTGTATGGTGGAAGGATTGAATTGTACGGTAACTATTAACTCACAGGTTCTTTTATGATTAATGTTGAAATCTATATTATCTGGAAAGTCGTTGATCGCTAGGGAGGCTTATCCCTATTATAGAATAAATGTTATTTATTTAAATAGATTATTAGTTTAATTTATTTATTTAAATAAGATTAGAATTGTTCTAATTGATTTATTCATAACCGATTTAATATGGAGAACCTAAAGGGTCACACCATAAAAGGAAGAAGAATTATTTAAGAAGAAAATGAAATGATAGTAATAATGCATTAAGTATAATTAATTTAATCTATGGTGATAGAATAAATTAAATAGCTTAATGTTTATTATTTAATATTTTAGAAATATTAAATATAAATTAATAAGAGGAGTCTTATTAATATTATTATTATTATTATTATTATTTTAATTCTAAAGGAGTTTAGGAATTAATATAATATCAGTACTCTCTCTCAATCCTAATAAAGATTAGGATATAAATTAATTAAAAGTATTTAATTAATTAAATAAAACCCTATTCTAATTGGATTAGGAGGGTTAACCTAATATCTATATAAGAGAGTCTTATATCAGAAATAAGGTACGTGAATTTTTTTCAAGAGTTGGGAGTACACATATTCTATAGAGATAGAAACAAGGGTTAAGCCAATAACCCATCTTCTTGAGTTCTTCATCTTCCTTGGTGGATCACCGTTAGAGGCCAAACATTTGGGTGGCTGACATTGATCAAGGGAAGGAGCCACTACAGAGGAATCAAAGGAATCAAAGGAGTAGAACTTGTACCTGAGGAAGCTTGGATCTTCAAAGGTATACTTTTTTTTTTCCTTCTATATTCACTGATAATTGATGCACAAGAATGATCATGGTTATGGGTTTGTATAAATTTTTAAAAACCTAGTTTTTACGCTTCCGCCCTATTTATGTGATTTGATTGCATGATTGAGTTACGTACAAACCCAACACTTAACTCGTACTTTAGGGGATTAGCCCTTCGTACCATGTATTGTGCACAAACATCTTAACGCTATGCGTAGTAACCTCCCCTAGTAAATAGGGTTGTTCAACTCAGTAATTTGAATTCAAGTCCGCACCAAAGAAAGTTTGGTTTGGATAAGCTTACAAGGGTAATTTAGAATTCACGTTCATCAACTAAGGATTAGTTGAATCAACTTCCAATAATTCATAAATAAAAGAATTATGAATTAACATATGCTTTAGAATCAACTTAAAGTATTCAAAATAATAACTGGATCTTACTTGAACAATAGGTTAAGATCATTTCAATTAAATAAACAATTGTCTAATACAGAAATAGAAAGGACATTCTCAACAATGAATATATGAATTCAAGAATTTGTATATAATCAACAAGTTTAGGGTACAGAAAACTTGCATAAAATTAACGAGTTTAGGGTTTAGAAGACTTGCCTCAAGCGCAAGCTACTTAATTCAATTCACGTACTTTAATACTTCCTATACACATTCAATTATAATAATCTAAATCAGTTAAGACATAACTAATTCTCATAAGTGGTTAACCATCATGGTTAACTCACTCTAATTAAATAAACAATAATAATTAACTATCACATAGTTAATCACATCACACATATACTCACATAATTAAATTAATTATGTATTTAACTAAATTATAATTAAACAATTATAATTCAAACACTTAATCAAATTATAATTATTTAAATTATAATTACCATTTAAATTATAAATAATTATAATTTAAAATCAATTAAACTACATTCATGCATTTATAATTACATAATTTATAATTAATCATGTAATTATCAATTTAATTAATAATTACTTAAGCTATAACATGAATTATAATTACACAATTTATAATTAATTATGTAATTATCAATTTAAAATCCAAAATTAAACATGCATTTATTAAATTATAATTACATAAATTATAATTTAAATTAACATCTAATATATCAACCTTTATTCATTATAATTTAACAAAATTATAATTTAAAATAAACATTTACTTTTGATTATAATTATTTAAATTATAATCATATATCACATTTAAATAATAATTCAAATCATACTTTAAGGTTTTCAAACCTCTTTTCTTTTCTAAATATAAATTTGTCAAATTTATGTTAACAACATGTTGTAGCAACTAGATACATGCTCACTGTCTTAGCATAATTAAACTAGGTTCAAAATCAACACTGCACAATTAGCTAACCTTCACTGCCTAAGCACTGTGCCCGGCGCAGCTGCGCAGCCAGCTGCCCTATAACCGGCGCAGCTGCGCAGGGAAAGATTCTGGGAAAGGCAGCCGGCGCAGCTGCGCTGCTTCTGGCTGTGTTACCGGCGTAGCTGCGCAGGAACACGGACAGAGGCAGACAGCAACGGCACCCTACTTCACTGATTAACCCATACAAGCCAACAATCGGCAATTCACAGTAACTTAAACATTGTAAATCATACCTATGCAATAATACATATATATAACATGCTTCTAAAACACAAAACCATCTAAACAATGATAATCACAAATTTTAAAATCCAATTTGGCCATTTTCATGAAAACTCATATTTTTCATAAAATAATTCACTGTAACAACATATCTCCTCCAATTAAACTTATAACACGTGCATTATATTCATGATTGAAGATAGCATCATAAACAATTCTAAACATGCATCTTACTACATAAAATTTTCATAAGTTTTCATTCTAAAACTCAACCAAAACATATGAACTCTCAAGAACATCAATTTTCCATTAAGACATATTCTAGCAACCATTTGATATTCTGAAAATCCTTTATAGCATACAATCACCAATAATAACACATGAACACAATACAGATATATAAAATTTATGGTTACACACTTTCATGAAAACTCAACTTTTGACAGAGAATAAAATACAAGGAACATGTAGATTGAGTTCTATAATAATTAGAGATTATAGATAATACCTTTTGTTAATAGATTGAAAGAGAAGGTGATGTGAGTTCAATTCTAGCAATTCTTCTTCCTCTTTTCTCTTCTCTGCTCTTCCTTTTCTCTGTTCTCTTTTCTTCTTAGTTCTTAGCTTACAGACTTACTCTAATCTAACATAGTATAGATATATTATAACTGATATAATATACGTATACTAATGATATATATGTAACTGCTAATTACTTAATATATAATAAATACATTTATTATATAAGTTACAAAATTTAAAAACCACAATGCCTTGTTTGGCAAAACAAGGTTATTTTCAAAAACAGATTATTAATGCTAAGGCCATGTTTGGTAAACAGTTTATTTAAAAACAGCTTTTTGATAGTTAGGGCCCTGTTTGGTAGAAATAGGTTTAAAACAAATACAAGGGCCTTGTTTGGAAAAAATTATTTAAAAATTATTTTCCTTTTATTTTAATAAATCATTTTGACACATACTTTAATGTCATATTTTAATCAATTAAATATTAATCATCTAATTTAATCAATTAAAATCTAACATCCATTAATCACATAAAATTTGCCACATAATTATAATTACTCACTAATTATAATTCATGTAACACTTCATCACATAATTCATCTAATTCAATTATCTCAATTAAATTAGAACTATAATATAACATTAATATTAATTAAATAAATATTACACATTCATTTAATTAGTATATAACACTTAATTAAATCACTCCATAAATCACATAATTTATTTATTTAACTCAATAAATAAATCACATAAAATATTTATTTATCTCAATAAATATTAAAATTAATTACAAAATCTCAATCATTACAGTTACTTGAAATAACATCTCATCCGATTCCTTCGGAAGCTTCACCTCCAACTCCAATCTAGCCATTTGTTCTATTAACCGATTCTGATCAGTTAACACGTTTAGCTTCTCCCTACCTTTTCTGCTCAAAGCGTCGGCAACAACGTTAGCTTTACCCGGATGGTAAAGTATCTCGCAATCGTAGTCTTTAATCAGTTCCAACCATCTTCTTTGTCGCATGTTCAAATCCTTCTGGGTAAATATATACTTCAGACTCTTGTGATCTGTGTATAGTTCACACTTTTCTCCATATAAGTAGTGCCTCCAAATCTTTAGGGAAAACACTACTGCCGCCAATTCTAGATCATGGGTCGGATACCCCTTCTCATAATCTTTTAGCTGACGTGACGCATAGGCAATGACTTTACCACTCTGCATCAACACACAGCCTAATCCTTTATGTGAGGCATCGCTATATACTACGAAATTCCTCGAACTATCCGGTAAAGACAATACAGGCACAGTACTCAACCTCTTCTTCAGCTCTTGAAAACTCTCCTCACACTTCTCCGTCCAAACAAACTTAACTATTTTACGAGTCAAATTCATCAAAGGAGTCGCGATTCTAGAAAAGTCTTGGATAAATCTACTGTAATAACCTGCCAATCCCAAGAAACTCCTCACTTCAAATGGCGTCTTCGGCTGTTCCCAATTCATAACAGCTTCAACCTTCGACGGATCTACCGAAATACCATCCTTGTCGATCATGTGGCCAAGAAATTGGACACGTTCCAACCAGAATTCGCACTTCGAGAATTTAGCATAAAGCTTCTCTTATCTCAGTGCTTCTAAGGTTAGTCGTAAGTGTTCAGCATGCTCCTCCTCGGTCTTGGAATAAACCAGGATGTCATCTATGAACACTACCACGAACTTGTCTAGAAATGGCTTGAACACCCTGTTCATTAAGTCCATAAATACAGCTGGGGCATTCGTGAGACCAAATGACATCACCAAGGACTCGTAATGACCATATCGAGTCCTAAAAGCCGTTTTAGGTATATCTTCCTTCCTCAGCTTCAATTGATGATACCCGCTTCTCAAATCGATTTTCGAGAAGTACCTTGCACCCTTCAATTGATCAAACAAGTCATCGATCCTAGGTAAAGGATACCTATTCTTGATCGTAACTTTATTCAACTCCCTATAATCAATGCAAAGACGCATCGATCCATCTTTCTTCTTAACAAACAAAACAGGCGCTCCCCATGGCGAAACGCTGGGTTAGATATACTTCTTGTCTAGTAATTCTTGCAGTTGAACCATTAGTTCCTGTTGGGTTTGTACGAAATCGTGACGCAATCAAATTGCAAAAATTAGCGGAAGCATGGTATATCAGAGTTTAAAAAATTTCTACAAAACCATTACCCAGGATCATCCTTTATGCAAATTATTAATTTAAAACGATAAATAAGAAGTTATGGAATCATACCCTTGTAGAACGAAGCTTCCACAGGTACTAGTTCAACTCCTTGTTCTTCGTGATCTCCTTGAATTTCCGGGTTAGATTCCTTTCTTTGATCAACGTTAGCCACCCAAGTGTTTGGCCTCTAGAGGTGATCCACCAAGGAAGATGAATTATCAAGAAGGAGGGTGTTTGGCTTAACCTTAGTTTTCTATCCTCTATAGAAAAGGAGTACTCTCCAACAATTGGAATTGCATCAAATTAATATCTATTATAAGACTTCTCTTATATAGACATTGGTCAACCCTTCTAATCCTATTAGACATGGGATTTCTTTTAATTAATTAAACTCCTTTAATTAATTTAGGCTTCCCACCACATGGGAATAATTAATTAAATTCATTTAATTAATTTGTCTCCTAATCTTATTAGGAATAAATGAGAGTACTAAATATTAAATTAATTACTAAACTCCTTTAGAAATTAAAATAATAATAATTGTAATAATATTAATAAGACTCCTCTTATTAATTTATATTTAATATTACCAAAATATTAAATAATAAACATTAAGCTATTTAATTTATTCTATCACCATAGATTAAATTAATTATACTTAATGCATTATTACGATTATGCCATTACCTTCTTAAATATTTATTCTTCCTTTTATGGTGTGACCCTTTAGGTTCTCCATATTAAACCGGTTGTGAATAAATCAATTAAAACAATTTTAATCTTATTTAAATAAATAAATTAAACTAATAATCTATTTAAATAAATAATATTTATTCTACAATAGGGATAAGCCTCCCTAGCGATCAACGACTTTCCAGATAATATAGATTTCAACATTAATCATAAAAGAACTTGTGAGTTAATAGTTACCATACAATTCAATCCTTCCACCATACAATGTCCCAATTAAATATAAGACATGGATTTACTGTCAAGTCTTATTTTATTTAATTATATGTATTTCGATTAGAAAATGCACAACTCCAAATAATGCAAATTAAAAATTCCTTTCTAATTTCATTTCACCTTGGCCAAGGATTCCTGGGTTGTCATTTAATGAATCACATGAGACATATCTCCTCTTTTACTAGAGGTGGTAGATTCTTTATTGATCATTCATTATCTCCATATGTAACTCATTATACCCAAGCATACCCTATATATGCCTTAAAAGGTCTTAAGGAATAAGTCAAAGTATAATTTGTTACATACAAGATACTATGATGATCTCAAGTCCAAGGATCACTTGTACTACTATCACATTAGGAATTCCTATTGACATGCGAGTAAAACTCCATTAGGTATTCCATAGCGAATCACGTTCAGTGAACTTATTCTCCAATAAGCACCTACATACTTGCTTTAGTGTCTCCACACAAATGATCATGAGATCAATCATCCTCATCCAATGAGCAAGTAACATATGTACCAATCTATCCGGATTTACTAATCCCCTTTTTAGTAATCCCACGATTGGGAACTATTTAAGTTTTAAAACTTTCTAAGAATTTAGATCTCATTAGCATGATCATCATCATGATTCTAAAAGCATTGCTTAAAATTATGGGTTATTTACATATTATAAAAACAGCAACATGTAGATAATTAAATGCCTGTAATAAATGAATATTTCATTAATAAATAAATAAGATTGTTTACAAAGTACGTGCTTTATCATCATACATGATTGGCTTGTATGCACACTACTATCAATCTCCCACTTGCACTAAAGCCAATCGCCATGGTATCTCATACCCATCTTCCCTAAGTGACGATCAAACTGCTGTTATGTTAAAGCTTTAGTTAATGGATCTGCAATGTTGTCTTGAGAGTCTACACTCTCCTCTTTCAATGATTTCTTTAATCAAAGTGCCGCAACACATGTTTAGATTCAAGATGAGACTTAGGAACTATTCCTAGTTCTGTAATGAACTTTTCATCTAAAACATCAACTTGCAGCTTCACTTACAGTTATATACTCTGCCTCTGTCACTGAATCAGCAACTGTTTGCTGCTTGGAACTCTTCCAACTCACTACGCCTCCGTTCAAGGTAAAAACATACCCCGAAACAGATTTACTGTCATCTTGGTCCGTTTGAAAACTTGAGTCTGTGAAGCCCTCGAGTTTTAATTCAGACCCACCGTAGACAAGAAAAATATCTTTAGTCCTTCTCAAGTACTTTAGGATATTCTTCACTGCCTTCCAGTGCTCTTCTCCAGGATTCGACTGGTATCTGCTCGTTACACTAAGTGCATGAACAACATCCGGTCTAGTACATATCATACCGTACATGATAGATCCTATTGCAGAAGCATAAGGGATCTTACTCATACGGTCTCTCTCCTCAGGTGTCTTTGGGGCCTGTTTCTTGGAGAGATGTATTCCATGGCTCATCAGCATGAGACCTCTTTTGGAATCTTCCATGCTAAATCTCTTTAGCATTGCATCAATGTACGTTCCTTGGGATAAACCAAGCATCCTTTTAGATCTATCTCTATAGATCTTTATCCCCAAAATATAGGATGCTTCTCCCAAGTCCTTCATGGAGAAGTGTTTAGATAACCAGATTTTAATCGATTGTAGCATAGGAATGTCATTCCCTATCAGTAATATATCATCAACATATAATACAAGGAATGAAACTGCGCTCCCACTAACCTTCTTGTACACACATGGTTCATCGTCATTTTTGATAAAATCAAACTCTTTGATTGTCTCATCAAAACGAATGTTCCATCTACGAGAAGCTTGCTTCAATCCATAAATGGATCGTTGCAGCTTACAGACTTGATTTATTCCAACCTTTGAAACAAATCCCTCTAGCTGTGTCATATACACATCCTCCTCAAGTTTCCCATTGAGGAAGGCCGTTTTCACGTCCATCTGCCAGATCTCATAGTCGTTATAAGATGCAATCGCAAGCAAAATCCGAATGGACTTGAGCATAGCTACTGGTGAAAAGGTTTCATCATAATCAACTCCTTGTCTTTGTTTGAAACCTTTTGCAACCAGTCGGGCCTTATAGGTCTCCACCTTGCCGTCCGCTCCAGTCTTTCTTTTAAAGACCCATTTACACCCAATAGGCTTAATGCTTTCAGGTGGTGAAACCAAAGTCCATACTTTGTTTTCATACATGGAGTCCATTTCGGATTTCATGGCTTCAAGCCATTTCCCTGAGTCTTTATTACTCATGGCCTGTTCGTAATTCAATGGATCATCATCATTCATGATGCGTACCTCATCGTCATCCTCTACAACGAATCCATACCTCTCAGGTATCTTCGGTACTCTTCCAGATTTACGAACAGGGTGTGGTATAGTAGGTTCTTCTACTTGGTCAGGTACCTGACTTTGATCCGTGGTAATTTGTGGTTCTTGAGCTTCTTCAAGATATATCTTACTCCCACTGACCCCTTCATGGATAAACTCCTTTTCCAAGAAGGCAGCATGTTTCGCAACAAACACCTTTTGATCAGTTGGATGATAGAAATAATACCCTACAGTTTCTTTAGGGTATCCCACAAATCTACACTTTTCGGATTTAGTTTGTAGCTTATCATGTTCAAACTTTTTGACATAAGCTGGACAACCCCAAGTCTTAACATGCTTAAGATTTGGTTTCCTCCCCTTCCACATCTCATATGGAGTCTTTGGGGCGGATTTGGTAGGTACCTTGTTAAGTAGGTATGCAGCCGTTTCTAGGGCATATCCCCAGAAGGAAATTGGAAGGTCGGTAAAACTCATCATGGATCGAACCATGTCTAACAGTGTTCGATTTCTCCTTTCAGATACTCCATTTAACTGTGGTGTACCTGGAGGAGTCCATTGTGAGATTATACCATTTTCTTTGAGACAATTGAGAAACTCACCGCTTAAGTATTCTCCGCCTCGATCTGATCGAAGTATCTTTATACTCTTGCCCGTTTGTTTCTCTACTTCACTTCTGAACTCTTTGAACTTTTCAAATGATTCTGACTTGTATTTCATTAAATACACATATCCAAATCTTGAGTGATCATCAGTGAAAGTAATAAAATAAGAATACCCACCCCGTGCACTTGTTGTCATAGGCCCACAAACGTCTGTGTGAATCAATGTCAACAACTCTGTAACTCTTTCTCCTCTTCCACTAAAAGGAGATTTAGTCATTTTACCCATGAGACAAGATTCACAAGTTGGATATGATTCATAATCGGATAGCTCGAGGAGCCCATCTTTATGCAACTTGGATAATCTTGTTTCATTGATATGACCGAGTCTACAGTGCCACATGTAGGTATAATTAATATCATCTCTTTTCCTTTTCTTAGTTTGTTCAATTTGAAATATATTTTCTTGTAAGTCAAGTGTATAAAGTCCATTTCGCAAATTTCCAATACCATATAAAACATCGTCTTTATAAATAGAATAACTATTGTTCTTTATAACAACGTTAAATCCTTCCATATCCAATACAGAAATTGAAATAATATTTTTAATAATATTCGGAACATAATAACAATTATTAAGATAAATGGACTTGCCCGAAGGCATTGCTAAATAATAAGTTCCTACAGCTAATGCAGCAACCTTTGCTCCATTCCCTACTCGTAGGATCACCTCATCATTGTTCAGCTTTCTACTTCTGACCAGTCCCTTCACATTATTACATATGTGAGAACCACAGCTGGTATCCAATACCCAAGTAGAATTTTGACTTTCTGAAAAATTAATTTCAATCATGAACAAACCTTGATTGGAAGTCGAAGCTTCTCCAAGCTTCTTGTCTGCCAGAAACTTCTTGCAGTTCCTCTTCCAATGACCCGGCTCGTTGCAATGGAAGCACATTCCTTTGCTAGCTGGATCAGATTTCTTTTGTTCCTTTATGTTCACTTTGCCCTTGGTCATCCGAGATCGGAAGAGCTCCTTAGATATCTCATATCTAGCAGTCCTACTTTGTTCACCATACAACTCCTTGAGGTGAATCAACATAGTAGGAGCATCCATGTTTTCTTGCTGACGCTGAAGCTCGTTATTCATGGATGCGAGCATGATGCATTGAGCCACAGATGCATCATCTTGCCACTTATTGAAAGTGACAATCTCTTCCTCAGAGGCTGTTTCTGAAACAAATTCAGGGACAGTTGAATTTAGGACATAAGAAATCTTTTCAGCAGTGAGAACAATTCTCAGATTTCTTAGCCAGTCCTCATAATTCGGCCCGGTAAGCTTATTAGCATCAAGTATGCTTCGCAGTGAAATTAGTGATTTTGACATTTTTAAAATTCTGCATGTGAAAAACAACATTTTAGCAAACATTCATTTTATTAATTTTGCATACCAAAATAAATTTAGGTCTTTATTTTAAATTGGTATCTCCCACTATTTTTATCAAACTATATTACCCTCACTTATATAGTTCGGCAACATCTAATTAAAAATTTGCTAGTGAGAATAAGGATCCCATTTCAAATGTATATAACCTTGTGGATAGCACAACAAGCGATATACAAATAAATAGGTAGACAACTCTTGTCAATTACATCACCATGTAATTCCTTTTATTTTGCCTCTTAAATCATAATGGTCAAGTGTGTGCACATCCGAACTAAAATAATTTAAGTTAAGTCCAGCCTGGCACTTTCATAAATTCAAAAAAGAAAAATGTTCGTCCTTGTGGATAGCACAACAAGACTAGATCGTTCAATTTTCTTGATAAGCATCAAATGTGATTAATTAACATCTTAAATACGCAATACTCGCCTTGTGGATAGCACAACAAGCTCATATTAAATATCTAATACTCTATTAATTTATCATGCTAGAAGGCGACGTTCGATATTCCAAATATCATTTGAACACTTCGGACTTAATATTATTTCTTTGAGGGGTTTGTTATTATTAGTCTCATCTTTGTTTAGCGCGCATGCACATATATATATAAAATACGCGTTATTTTATTAAACATGCGAAGCATGTTTGCATAAAATATAATATATATAATATTTAGCATGCAATATATAATACTATATTCTACCCGGATTGATTATGGACTTTTATTCTAGTTTGGTTCACTAGAGCCACCAAGTGAACCAAAAGGTCAAACCTAGGGGTGCAAGAATTTAAATTTAAACGTAACTATTACATTTAAACCCGGGCTCCATACAAACGGGTCTTCACGCGCTCCTTGCTCCTTGGTCTCTAATTTTTAAAGATAATTCTAACTATTTCTATTACATTAAACTATTTAATTTAAATAGAAACCTTGATCAACAGTCAAGGGGAAGTACATAGGAGGGAGATAGAATTTTACATCAAGAAAAAAAAAATTAGAGAAGACGAGGTACGCAGACCCCATTTAATAAAACCCATTCATTCAAGCATTCAACTAAAATAAAATCTAATCACATTGGTCAAATAGTCCATAATCACCCATTTATTTTCATACATATCACCATATATATCAATAAATAAATATTCATCTCATGAATTAAAACATTCCATATATATATGAGTATCATTTAATGGGCAATTTTAAATTGCATGAAATCCAATTTCAAGATTAAAATAAACTCTTTATTTTAATTATAAAATTATTTAGAATATAATATATAAATATATCATATTTATTTATTTAAAAAAAAAAAAAAATCACCTTCTTTTATTAAAAGAGTACTGCAGGTTTATTAAAAAAGTCCTTTCCTGATGGGTCACCTTCTTTTTGGAGTAAGAAAGAGACAACACCTTTTCTTTGCAGAATTCAAGATTAGCAAAAAAAAAAAAAAAAAATTGTGATTCTTCCAAAAAAAAGTCTTTTTTTTTTTTTTTTCTTAAAAAATATAATTTTATACAATAAAATTATGCCCAATAAATTATTTTAAATACATACCCATATGTATATGAAATCAAAAATAAATTAATA
This sequence comes from Panax stipuleanatus, assembly GCA_020205555.1. NCBI lineage: Eukaryota > Viridiplantae > Streptophyta > Magnoliopsida > Apiales > Araliaceae > Panax > Panax stipuleanatus. The sequence continues at coordinate 35,982,516 of CM035118.1, forward strand.
ATTGCATAAAGATTTGGCTCTGATGCCACTGTTGGGTTTGTACGAAATCGTGACGCAATCAAATTGCAAAAATTAGCGGAAGCATGGTATATCAGAGTTTAAAAAATTTCTACAAAACCATTACCCGGATCATCCTTTATGCAAATTATTAATTTAAAACGATAAATAAGAAGTTATGGAATCATACCCTTGTAGAACGAAGCTTCCACAGGTACTAGTTCAACTCCTTGTTCTTCGTGATCTCCTTGAATTTCCGGGTTAGATTCCTTCCTTTGATCAACGTTAGCCACCCAAGTGTTTGGCCTCTAGAGGTGATCCACCAAGGAAGATGAATTATCAAGAAGGAGGGTGTTTGGCTTAACCTTAGTTTTCTATCCTCTATAGAAAAGGAGTACTCTCCAACAATTGGAATTGCATCAAATTAATATCTATTATAAGACTTCTCTTATATAGACATTAGTCAACCCTTCTAATCGTATTAGACATGGGATTTCTTTTAATTAATTAAACTCCTTTAATTAATTTAGGCTTCCCACCACATGGGAATAATTAATTAAATTCATTTAATTAATTTGTCTCCTAATCTTATTAGGAATAAATGAGAGTACTAAATATTAAATTAATTACTAAACTCCTTTAGAAATTAAAATAATAATAATTGTAATAATATTAATAAGACTCCTCTTATTAATTTATATTTAATATTTCCAAAATATTAAATAATAAACATTAAGCTATTTAATTTATTCTATCACCATAGATTAAATTAATTATACTTAATGCATTATTACGATTATGCCATTACCTTCTTAAATATTTATTCTTCCTTTTATGGTGTGACCCTTTAGGTTCTCCATATTAAACCGGTTGTGAATAAATCAATTAAAACAATTTTAATCTTATTTAAATAAATAAATTAAACTAATAATCTATTTAAATAAATAATATTTATTCTACAATAGGGATAAGCCTCCCTAGCGATCAACGACTTTCCAGATAATATAGATTTCAACATTAATCATAAAAGAACCTGTGAGTTAATAGTTACCATACAATTCAATCCTTCCACCATACAATGTCCCAATTAAATATAAGACATGGATTTACTGTCAAGTCTTATTTTATTTAATTATATGTATTTCGATTAGAAAATGCACAACTCCAAATAATGCAAATTAAAAACTCCTTTCTAATTTCATTTCACCTTGGCCAAGGATTCCTGGGTTGTCATTTAACGAATCACATGAGACATATCTCCTCTTTTACTAGAGGTGGTAGATTCTTTATTGATCATTCATTATCTCCATATGTAACTCATTATACCCAAGCATACCCTATATATGCCTTAAAAGGTCTTAAGGAATAAGTCAAAGTATAATTTGTTACATACAAGATACTATGATGATCTCAAGTCCAAGGATCACTTGTACTACTATCACATTAGGAATTCCTATTGACATGCGAGTAAAACTCCATTAGGTATTCCATAGCGAATCACGTTCAGTGAACTTATTCTCCAATAAGCACCTACATACTTGCTTTAGTGTCTCCACACAAATGATCATGAGATCAATCATCCTCATCCAATGAGCAAGTAACATATGTACCAATCTATCCGGATTTACTAATCCCCTTTTTAGTAATCCCACGATTGGGAACTATTTAAGTTTTAAAACTTTCTAAGAATTTAGATCTCATTAGCATGATCATCATCATGATTCTAAAAGCATTGCTTAAAATTATGGGTTATTTACATATTATAAAAACAGCAACATGTAGATAATTAAATGCCTGTAATAAATGAATATTTCATTAATAAATAAATAAGATTGTTTACAAAGTACGTGCTTTATCATCATACATGATTGGCTTGTATGCACACTACTATCAGTTCCTTCATCTCGACAGGAGCCATTCTGTACGGAGCCTTCGAAATCGGAGCAGTTCCCGGCACTAGATCGATCACGAACTCTATCTCCCTATCTGGCGAAAGTCCTGGCAAATCGCTTGGAAAAATGTCCACAAACTCTTTAACTACCGATATCTCCTCCACCTTCGGGCTTTTCTTACGCGTATCTACTATATAGGCTAGGTATCCCACACAGCCTTGCGTCAGCAGTTTCTTGGCTTGCATAATCGTCAGACAACTCGCTTGTCTAGGCGATTTGCTACCATAGAACACTAACTTCGACGGAGTCGTAAGGTTTACCGACTTCTTCTGACAGTCGATTACTGCCCCATGGTTGAACAACCAATCCATACCTAGTATGACGTCGAATTCCCCAAGTTTTATCGGAATCAAATCTACTCTAAGCTCCTGACCCTTAATGTCCAGTCTACAGTTCTTATAAACACACCTAACAGGAATAACTTCCCTATTCGCAATCTCTATATTCAAGGGGTAAACTAACTCTTCTACAGGTAAGTCTAGGGTTTTAGCAAAATCATCAGATATGAATGAACAAGTAGCACCCGAATCAAATAATACATATGCATTTATACTATTGATCGGAATAATACCTGACACCACGTCTTTTGATTGCACAGCATCCTGCACCGTCATATTGAATGTCCGTGCAGTGGGTCGAACAGCTTGCAATGGTGCAGCAATAGTAACGGTACTGCCGCTTCCATTCCCTCCGCTCCCTGTTGACCCTGCCGACAGCTTCTTCAGGCAGTTGCGAGCCATGTGATCTTTGGATTCACATGTAAAGGAAGCTCCCTTCTTCGGGTTTGGGCAATTAGGCGCGATGTGGCCTTCTTGACCACAGTTGAAGCACACCCGCTTCCCCTTCATGCACACGCCAGTGTGATTCTTACCGCATGTAGCATATGCTTCGAACTTCCTCTTCTACTGGCTTCCTTGCTGACTCCCAGCAGAGGTGTTGTCATTCCATTTCCTCTTCTGGTTCATAGTGCTGCTACCCCCAGACTTGGTTTCTACCTCATTCTTTTTCTTCTTTTCGTGGTTGAACTTCGTCACTGCTTCGCTTCCTCCCTCAGCAAGTATGGCCTTTTCTAGCACAGCCGCAAAGGTGTTCAGCTAGAACATAGAAACCTTGCTGTAGAGCTAGGGCTTTAGTCCCCGCTCAAACCTTTTCGCCTTTCTAGCGTCAGTACTGACCTGGTGAGTAGAGAACCTGGCCAACTCGTTAAACTTAGCGGCATACTCAGACACCGTCATCCCTCCTTGCTTAAGTTCTAGGAACTGGACCTCCATCTGGTCCTGCGAATTCACTGGAAAGTACATCTCGTAGAACATTTCTTTAAAACGTTCCCACATGATGACTCCCTCTCCCTCTCGGGTCTTGTTAGCCTGCCACCAAAAACTAGCATCCGACTTCAACATGAAAGCCGCGAATGCTGTCTTCTGGTCCTCCCCTACCCTAGCCACATCAAACACCTTCTCCATTTCCATAACCCATGTCTGAGCCTCAATAGGGTTGGTCGATCCTTTGAATTCAGGCAGTCCTACAGCCTTAAATTCCTTGAACGTTGTACCCTGTACCTGCGACTGATTCGCAAGAGCTCCGGTCAACAAGTTCACCAACTGCTGAACCGAGTTGGGATTCGTCCCATCGTTATTGTTGTTGTTCGTCGAACCCTCGGGGTTTTGACGCGTTACTCTTCTTCTAGGAGGCATTTTCTGTTAAGAAAATATTATTATTAGATCCTTTATTCAACTATTAAGTATTCAAGTTCATACTTAAATGTTTAAATGGCTCAGTTCACATAGAACACATAACATGTCAAATAACTTCTTTTATTAATTACTCGTAGTTTAAAAACATCAAACAGATAGCATTTTGCCTTTTACATCTTCCTTCCTGAACTGAAAAAGTTACAGGATCACATTATTAACTTATCCCCTTCTTATCTCAAATTATGAGATTTACATTACTTATTACAAAAAGCAATATATAAACAAAACTCTACTACTGCTACTGCTGCTACTACTGCTACTGCCTAGGCATATTAATACGTCACACAGCCTCTCTGCGTTCCTCTTCCATTACCCGAAATGTCATTCTTCGGTCCACCACATACCACGGTAAACCTTGGAACTGAGCTGGGTAGTAGAAAATATGATCTTGAGCTCTCTCTATCGCTGTATGAAAAGCATACTCCGTTTCCCTTAGCTTGGCTCTCTTGGCTTCAGCTTCACCTTCAGCTCGATCGGCTCGTTGATTAGCCCTCAAGCTTGACTCTTCATCTCTGGCACGCTTCCTCGACTCCTCCTGATGTCTTGCTTTAGCTTCACCAGTTCAAATCGAGCAGCATCTCTATTAACCTCCATATGTATCAGGTTCCACTGTGCATTTCCTAAGTCACTTGCCATTTCCTCGATCGTCTCGTCTCGCTGCTGAATAGTCTCCTCGAGATCTCTTACGCATCCATGAAGCTCCACATTGCTATCATAGACTGTCTCGTACATCTCAGCACTAGTAGAGTGAGGTGGGAATTCCTCTTCGGGATCCTCTTCCTCCTCTTCAGACTCGTCCTCGTCCTCATCTTCTAGAATAGGTTTCAGCTCACACTCCCGACCAGCTACGGTGATCACTGGAGATGGCTCTCTCCTAACCAGCTGCTCCCAGACAACATGTATGTCACGGGGCTCCTCCTCTCTAGGCACCTGAGGTACATCCTCTCTAGCCTGACTAGGTTCTCCAACGTTCGACATCCTGACAAAAGAATTTTAAAGTTCATTATTACGTGATATCGAGTCGTCACTCTTCGAATACTATAATGTAAACACATAGCACATAAGGTAGTTTATTATCTTTTTACCTATCACATCTATCTTTCCGATCTTACCATAAGGCTACTACCTAAGGTTTTTCCCCACCTAAGGTTTCATAACCTATAGCTTTGATACCAACCTGTGACACCCCCAAATCCGGGTACTTCTTTTCCACATGATTTAGTGTTCACTTTCTAATATAACATACATCTACCCAATGAATAATGGAAAATAACCTACAATTTAAATTAAAATAAATAAATCTCCCTTACAACAAGGGTACAACCTTTTTAAAATAATCTCGGGTTACTCTAACCCTGACATGAATATAATAAATGCGGAAATAAAAACATAACAGTCAAGTCTTAATAAAATCATTCTAACTTAAATAAAAACAAGTCTTCACTTGCTTTGCTTTCCCTTGCCCTTACTTGTAGACGGAGCATCATCGTTATCAACCTTAACTGAAATTGTTATTTAATGCAAGAGAGAGCAACCACAGCTCACTAGAGTTTAACAATAATATATACATGAAAGGATATCTTTCAAAGAAGCTGAATAATATGATTTGCTTCAACAATAGAGAATTGAATAATAGTTCTTTCATCGCAATTACAATTCAAAAATAGAATTTATCTGAGGGTCATAAGACCTTTGAACTCTTCTTGTCCTAGGTTATAAATATTTCTATTTAAACCTTTAACAGTCAATAAGACTATGGACCTTAACTCGTACTTAGGGAGATCAGCCCTTTGTAACATGTATTGTGTACAAATATCTTAACGCTATGCGTAGTAACCTCCCCTAGTACATAGGGTTGTTCAACTCAATAATTTGAATTCAAGTCCGCACCAAAGAAAGTTTGGTTTGGATAAGCTTACAAGGGTAATTTAGATTTCACGTTCATCAACTAAGGATTAGTTGAATCGACTATCAATAATTCGTAAATAACAGAATTATGAACTAACATATGCTTTAGAATCAACTTAAAGCATTTAAAATAATAACTGGATCTTACTTGAACCATAAGTTAAGATCATTTCAATTAAATAAATAATTGTCCAATACATAAATGGAAAGGACATTCTCAACAATGAATATATGAATTCAAGAATTTATATATAATTAACAAGTTTAGGGTTAGAAGACTTGCCTTAAGCGCAAGCTACTTAACTCAATCACGTACTTAAACACTTCCTATATACATTCAATTATAATAATCTAAATCAGTTAACACATAACTAATTTACATAAGTGGTTAACCTTCATGGTTAACTCACTCTAAATAAATAAATAATAATAATCAACTATCACATAGTTAATTACATCACATCCGTAGTCACATAATTAAATTAATTATGTATTTAGTTAAATTATAATTAAACAATTATAATTTAAACACTTAATCAAATTATAATTACTTAAATTATAATTACCTTTTAAATTATAAATAATTTATAATTTATAATCAATTAAACTATATCATGCATTTATCATTACACAATTTAATCATGTATTTATCAATTATAATCAATAATTAAACATTCATTATAATTACACAATTTAAAATCCACAATTAAACATGCATTTATTAAATTATAATTACTTAAATTATAATTTAAATTAACATCTAATTGATTAAAATAATTAATTTCTATACATTACAATTTTACAATATTATACTTTAAATTAAACACTTACTCTTAATTATAATTAATCAAATTATAATTAAGTAACTCATTTACAATAAAACAATTATAGTTTATAATTTATATACTATATTAGGTTTTCAAAACTTTCTTTTTCTCAAATATGAATTTATCACAATTATATAACAACATGTTATATCATTTAAATATATGTCCACTATAAATGAATAATTAAACTAAGGCTCAAAAAAAATCTGCACAAATAAACTAAACTCACTGCCCAAGCACTGTGCATGGCGCAGCTACGCAGCCAGCTGCCTTAACACCGGCGCAGCTGCGCAGGGGTTGAATCTGGGACAGGCCAGTGGCGCAGCTGCGCTGCTCCTGGCCTTGCTGCCGGCGCAGCTGCGCTGCAACTAGGCCTGACGCAAACAGCCACGGCTCTCTGCTTTACCGAACAACCCATACAAGCCAACAAACAGAGAATTACAGTAACGTAGCCACTGTAACTCCATACACATGTAATAATACATAACATAACATGTTTCTAAAATATAACAACCATCTAAATAATGATAATCACAAGTTTTAAAAATCAAATTTGGCCATTTTCATGAAAACTCATATTTTTCCAAAATAATCCACTATAAGAAATTTTTTCCATCAATTCCACTTTATATACATACATTATATACGTAATTACATGTAATCATCAAATAATTTCCCAATAAGCATGTTAGCATATTCTAATTCACCAATTTTACTTTATCATCAAAACATATAAATTCCATGTGAACACAGTTTTCAATTAAAACTTATTCTGACAAAATTTTATTTTCTGACAATCCTTCTTATGGAATATAATTCATATATAACCCATTATAAGCATACTATATATATATATATATATGTACACCAAATTTATACAACTCTCATGCTAAAATCATACACAGAGAATTCATACTCAAGGATAACATAGAAAACATAAAAATAAAAAGGGAATTAAGACATACCCTTTAACTTATGTTTGAAGAAGAAAATAATTCAAATTGCTTTGTTTCTCACGAGTTCTCCCTTTCTTCTTCCTCTTATTCTTCTCTCTTTCTCTCCTCTGTGTTCCTCATTTCTTTCTTAGTTCTTAGACTAACTTAGCATAAACTAATCTAACGTTAATATAATACGTAGTAATAGATATAGGATTAATTATATATAATATAACTGACAATTATATTAAGTATAATGTCAGTTACAAATTTCAAAAGCCACAATGTCTTGTTTGGTAAAACAATGTTATTTTCAAAAATAGATTATTAATGCTAAGGTATTGTTTGGTAATAATTTATTTAAAAATAGCTTTTTGATAGTTAGGGCCCTGTTTGGTAGAAATAGGTTTAAAACAAATACAAAGGCCTTGTTTGATTAAAATCATTTAAAATTCTTTTTCTTTTATTTTAACAAATCATTAAACACCTATTTTAAATGTCACATTTTAATTAATTAAATATTAATCATCTAATTTAATCAATTAAAATCTAACATCAATAAATCATATAAAATTGCCACATAATTATAATTACTCGCTAATTATAATTCATGTGACACTTCATCACATATCTCATCTAATTTAATTCTCTCAATTAAATTAGAACTATAATATAAAATTAATATACATCAATTAAATTAAATTTTACACATTCATTTAATTAATATGTACACTTAATTAAACCACTTCCATAAATCACATAATTTATTTATTTAACTCTATAAATAAATCACATAAAATATTTATTTAACTCAATAAATATTTAAAATTAAATATAAAAATCTCAATCGTTACAGTATCGAGCTTGCTGAAATCTTTAACTCACAATGCTGCTATATCACTAATGCAATCTTACTCTCAATATGCTCTCACTAACACTTAAGCAAAATCTCAGCAAATGAATTTGAAGGAGGAGAAGCTATATATATAGAGTTTCAAATACACGGATAATTCCTTTGCACTTCAAATTAAACCAATGAGAGAATGCATTTCATGGTGGTTATAGAGAAGTTGGTGAGTAGTTGGTGATGAACACTATTGAGGCCACTCCCCATGCCATGATTGCTATGAAATGCTGAGTTTGAGAAAGAAATAGGCTTAGGCTAGCCTTTGCAATACACGTGAGGGAGGGAATGACTCACTTTGTGGGACAAGGAAATAAGAACTCAGCAATATAACAACATGAATATATACAATACTTATGTATACACATGTTATATATATACTTAGGCATACATGTACACTTTGGGTTATAATTTCAATGTCACAATGTAATTCAAATAAATACTATTTCAATGTGGTAATTGTAATTTGCACATATATAATTCATGTACATTTTGTTAATACCGGATATAATTCAAATGGGTATTATATCATTATCTTATCTCTACTATTCAATAAATTCATTACAATCATTATCAATCAATAATTGTTCACTACATATTCATGAGGCACTAATTTAAAGTTCACACATTCACATTGTCACATAACCTCATGATATATTCATACAACTTAATTAATTAGTCATAACATATAGTTTCTATATATTGTATAGTCACATTGCACTTTACACTTCATATAATATATAAGTAGCTACCATACATTATACATTTAATTATCGCATGCTTGCACATAGCAATTAATTTAGCAAATATTATATTAATTAAGTAATCACTATATTAACAATTCATTCCCATAACAACAATTATTAACAATTATGTGATTAATTATCGCATTCCTTGGTAATAAATATAATATTATTATATTTATAAACAAGTTACTTATTATTATTCTATTATTTGCAATAATAATAATCAACATATTATTAATTAATCACCATTAATATTCTATTTCTCATAATAACAATAAACAATTAATATAGATTAATTGTTAAATTAATAATTCCTTCGCCCATGAATTAATTAACTCATCATCTTTTCTATTCCCGTGCCACACAAGGCATTTCAACAAGCTTATTATAAACTCCATATTTTTCTCAATTATTATATATTCAATTTGAATTCATTTGAATTTACTCATCCCATATCACATAAATATTTATATTCAAATAAATATTCATTTCTATTAATATATTCATTTAATAATGATCAGAAATTCTCGGGTATTACAATAACCATTGCAGCTAAAGTCGAAAGCGTTGATGCACCATCGAATAGTAAGGGCAAGAGCAAGATGAACACGTGAAAACTTGTTTATATTTTGATTATAATGTGTAATCAAACTTTGATTTTTTTATGTGATGTTTATTTTCCATAAATTGTTTATGTTACGGTTAGATAACCCTGGGATATTTTGAACAAGGTAGTAATCCTTTTGATAAGGAAGATTTTATTGTTTATTTCAGGTTGTAATTTATTTTGCATTCCTTATTATGGGCAGTAGTTGTATTTTATTTAGATAGTGAGCACCAAATCCCATGGAATTGAAGCACCCGGATTTGGGGGTGTCTCAGGTTGGTATCAGAGCAATGTTTTAGGTTATGAACCTTAGGTGGAGGAAACCTTAGGTAGTAGTCTTGTAGGAGATCGAAAAGATAATGTTGATAGATAAAGATAATAAACTACCTTATGTGCTATGTGTTTTATTTATGTACGCGAAGAGTACCGATCGATATCACGTAATAATTAAACTTTAAAACTTTGCTGTCAGGATGACAAATGTTGGAGAGTCCAGTCAGGCTAGGGAGGAGTTATCCCAGATGCCTAGTAACGAAGAGCCCCGAGCCATCCAGGTTATCTGGGAGCAGTTGGTTCAGAGAGAACCATCTCCATTGATCACCGTAGCTGGTCAGGAGCATGAGCCAGTATTAGACCAAGATGACAAGGATGAGTCAGAGGAGGAGGAGGAGGATTCTGAAGAGGAATTTCCACCTCACTTGACTAGCGCTGAGATGTACGAGGAGATCTACGACCGTAACGTGGAGCTACATGGTCGAGTCGGAGAGCTTGATAAACTGGTAGACGAGAGTCGGACTACCATACAACAAAGAGATGAGACGATTCAAGAGCTGGACGATGAGCTTGGAAACACGAAGTGGGATCTAGTCCACGTGTAGAGTGAAAGAGATGATGCACTGACCGAGCTAGCGAAGCTGAAGAAAGACATCCAAGAGAAGTCAGCGAAGCGTGCCAGAGCAGAGGAAACGAGCTTGAGGGCTACTCAACATCCAGATCGAGCTGAAGACGAGGTTCAAGTGAAGAAGGCTAAGCTGAGGGAGACAGAATATGATTTTCATACGGCTATAGATAGGGCCCAGGATAGTGTTTTCTATTACCAAGCTCAGTTCAAGGATTTACAGTGGTACATAGTGGATCACAAAATGGTGTTCTGGGTGATAGAAGAAGAACGTAGAGAGGTTGTGCGACGTCTTAACATACCTAGATAGTAGGGTCATTAATTATATATATATTTTTAAAATAAAAAAATGTAAATCCCAGAATTTGAGATAATAATGGGATAAGATAATGGTGTAATCCTATAACTTATTCAGTTCAGGAAAGATGATGTAAATAAAAGAGATGCTATCTATTCTATGTTTTAAAACTATAAATGAATAAAATAACGAAGTTTATTGACGTGCTATGTGTTCAAGTGTGAATGGATTTACTTTAAATATTTAAGTATGAACTTGAATAATTAAGTGATGAGTAAAGGATCTAATAAGAGTATATTTTAACAAAAAGATGCCTCCTAGAAGAAGACCTACACGTCAAAACCCTGAGGGATCTAATAACAACAACAACGACAACAACATTGACGGGACGAATCCCAATTCGGTTCAACAACTGGTGAACCTATTGACGGGAGCGTTTGCGAATCAGTCTCAAGTTTAGAACACTATGTTTAAGGAGTTCAAGGCAGTAGGACAGCTGGAATTTCAGGGATCGATGAATCCGATAGAGGCCCAGACGTGGGTGATGGAGATGGAGAAGGTCTTCATGTGGCCATAGTAAATGATAGCCAGAAGATAGCTTTTGCTACATTAATTCTGAAGTCGGAATCTAGTTTCTGGTGGTAAGCCAACAGGACTAGAGAAGGAGAGGGTGTTATAGCGTGGGACCATTTCAAAGAGATGTTCTTTGAAATGTACTTCCCCATAAGCTCGGAGAACCAGATGGAGGTTCAGTTTCTAGAGCTGAAATAGGGAGCGATGACGGTGCCGAAATACTAATAGTAGTGTGCATACAAGCCAATCATGTATGATGACAAAGCACATACTTTGTAAACAATCTTATTTATTTAAAAATAAAATATTCATTTAAGGCATATAATTATCTACATGGTGCTGTTTTTATAATATGTAAATAACCCATAGTTTTAAGCAATGCTTTTAGAATCATGATGAGATCATGATAATGAGATCTAAATTCTTAGAAAGCTTAAAAACTAAAATAGTTTCCAATTGTGGGATTACTAAAATGGGGATTAGTAAATCCGGATAGATTGGTACATATGTTGCTTGCTCATTGGATGAGGATGACTGATCTCAAGGTCATTTGTGTGGATACACTAAAGCAAGTATGTAGGTGCTTATTGGAGAATAAGTTCACTGAACGTGACTCGCTATGGAATACCTAATGGAGTTTTACTCGCCTGTCAATAGAAATTCTTAATGTGATAGTAGTACATGTGATCCTTGGACTTGAGATCATCATAGTATCTTGTATGTAACAAATTATATTTTGACTAATTCTTTAAGGCCTTTTAAGGCATATATAGGGTATGCTTGGGTGTAATGAGTTACATATAGAGATAATGAATGATCAATAAAGAATCTACCACCTCTAGTAAAAGAGGAGATATGTCCTATGTGATTCGTTAAATGACAACCCAGGAATCCTTGGCCAAGGTAGAATGAAATTAGAAAGAGGTTTCTAATTTGCATTATTTGGAGTTGTGCATTTTCGAATCGAAATATATATGATTAAATAAATTAAGACTTGACAGTAAATCCATGTCTTATATTTAATTGGGACATTGTATGGTGGAAGGATTGAATTGTACGGTAACTATTAACTCACAGGTTCTTTTATGATTAATGTTGAAATCTATATTATCTAGAAAGTCGTTGATCGCTAGGAAGGCTTATCCCTATTGTAGAATAAATGTTATTTATTTAAATAGATTATTAGTTTAATTTGTTTATTTAAATAAGATTAGAATTGTTCTAATTGATTTATTCACAACCGGTTTAATATGGAGAACCTAAAGGGTCACACCATAAAAGGAAGAAGAATTATTTAAGAAGAAAATGGCATGATAGTAATAATGCATTAAGTATAATTAATTTAATCTATGATGATAGAATAAATTAAATAGCTTAATGTTTATTATTTAATATTTTAGAAATATTAAATATAAATTAATAAGAGGAGTCTTATTAATATTATTATTATTATTATTATTTTAATTCTAAAGGAGTTTAGGAATTAATATAATATCAGTACTCTCTCTCAATCCTAATAAAGATTAGGATATAAATTAATTAAAAGTATTTAATTAATTAATTAAATAAAACCCTATTCTAATTGGATTAGGAGGGTTAACCTAATATCTATATAAGAGAGTCTTATATCAGAAATAAGGTACGTGAATTTTTCAAGAGTTGGGAGTACACATATTCTATAGAGACAGAAACAAGGGTTAAGCCAATAACCCATCTTACTGAGTTCTTCATCTTCCTTGGTGGATCACCGTTAGAGGCCAAACATTTGGGTGGCTGACATTGATCAAGGGAAGGAGCCACTACAGAGGAATCAAAGGAGTAGAACTTGTACCTGAGGAAGCTTGGATCTTCAAAGGTATAATTCTGTTTTTCTCCTTCTTCATTCACTGATAATTGATGCATAAGAATGATCATGGTAATGGGTTTGTATAAATTTTTGAAAACCTAGTTTTTACGCTTTCGCCCTATTTATGTGATTTGATTGCATGATTGCGTTACGTACAAACCCAACAGTGGTATCAGAGCCAATCTTATGCTAATTATCAGTCTATGTGATTCCATACATGTATGATATGCGATTGGATCGAGTTCTGGGCAACAAAATTTTTTTCAGATTTTGCGAAGCTGCGCAGCTGCGCCGGTACAAGGCAATATTGCTGCGCAGCTGCGCCGGGTGCTGTTCCTGGTTTTCATGTTGCGCCGCTGCGCCGGTTCGCTTTACATTCTTGGCGCCGCTGCGCCATTGGACAGGAACTGAATTTTTTTTTGTTTTATTTAATTAAATGAATGGTTTATTTAATTAATAAAGGTTTAAAATAAAGATGTTTATTTTATATGAAATGAGATTTCAGAATTGCTAAAATTAAAGAGTTTAATTTGGAATTATTTTTGAATGAAATAAAGGAGTTTATTTTTGCAAAAACAAAGTTTAGCAAACTTTTGCCCATTAACTGATATTAATACATATATGGAATGAATTTATTTTCATGAGATGAATAAGTTTTATTGATACGTATGATGATATGTATGGTAATAAAAGGGATTGATTATGGACTCTGACCAATGTGATTGGATTTTATTTTGGTTGAATGCTTGAATGAATGGGTTTTTTAAAATGGGGTCTGCGTACCTCGACTTCTCTAGTTTTATTCTCGATGTAAATTCTATCTCCTTTCTATGCAATTCCCCTTGACTGCTGATCAAGGTTTCTATTTAATTTTAAATAGTTAATGTAATAGAGATAGTTAGAATTATTTTGAAGAAATTGGAGACCAAGGAGCAAGGAACGCGTGAAGACTCATTTGTATGGAGCCAGGGTTTAAATGTAATAGTTATATTTAAATTTAAATTCTTGCACTCCTAGATTTGACCTTTTGGTTCACTTGGTGGCTCTAGTGAACCAAACTAGAATAAAAGTCCATAATCAATCCGGGTAGAATATAGTATTCTATATTGCATGCTAAATATTATATATATTATATTTTATACAAACATGCTTCGCATGTTTAATAAAATGACGCGTATTTTATATATATATGTGCATGCGCACTTAAAAAGATGAGACAAATAATAACAAACCCCTCAAAGAAATAATATCAAGTCTGAAGCGTTCAAATGATATTTGGAATATCGAACGTCGCCTTCTAGCATGATTAGTTAATAGAGTATTAAATATTTAATATGAGTTTGTTGTGCTATCCACAAGGCGAGTATTGAATATTTAAGATGTTAATTAATCACATTTGATGCTTATCAAGAAAATTGAACGATCTAGTGTTGTTGTGCTATCCACAAGGACGAAAATTTTTCTTTTTTGAATTTATGGAAGTGCTAGGCTGGACTTAACTTAAATTATTTTAGTTCGGATGTGCACACACATGACTATTATGATTTAAGAGGCAAAATAAAAGGAGTTACATGGTGATGTAATTGACAAGAGTTGTCTACCTATTTATTTGTATATCGCTTGTTGTGCTATCCACAAGGTTATATACATTTGAAATGGGATCCTTAATCTCACTAGCAAATCTTTAATTAGATGTTGCCGAACTATATGAGTGAGGGTAATATAGTTTGATGAAAATAGTGGGAGATACCAATTTAAAATAAAGACCTAAATTTATTTTGGTATGCAAAGTTAATAAAATGAATGTTTGCTAAAATATTGTCTTTTCACATGCAGAATTTTAAAAATGTCAAAATCACTAATCTCACTACGAAGCATACTTGATGCAAATAAGCTTACCGGCCCGAATTATGAGGACTGGCTAAGAAATCTGAGAATTGTTCTCACTGCTGAAAAGATTTCTTATGTCCTAAATTCCACTATCCCTGAATCTGTTTCAGAAACAGCCTCTGAGGAAGAGATTGCCACTTTCAATAAGTGGCAAGATGATGCATCTGTGGCTCAATGCATCATGCTCGCATCCATGAATAACGAGCTTCAGCGTCAGCACGAAAAAATGGATGCTCCTGCTATGCTGCTTCACCTCAAGGAGTTGTATGGTGAACAGAGTAGGACTGCTAGATATGAGATATCTAAGGAGCTCTTTCGATCTCGGATGACCGAGGGCACTACCGTCGAGACTCATGTTCTGAAGGTAATCAATTTGATTGAACGCCTTGGACAGCTTGGGTTCGTCATGGATGGGGAGTTGAGTCAAGACTTGGTTTTGCAGTCACTCCCTGAGACCTTCTCGCAGTTTGTGGTTAATTTTCACATGAATAAGCTAGATGTCAGCTTACCTGAGCTGCTTAACATGCTGAAAACTGCAGAAGGTCACTTCTCATCCAAGAAGAACCATGTCTTGATGGTGGATTCTTCCAATAAAAGGAAGAGGCCCAAGGTGTCTTCTGAAAAGAAGAAATCTAAGAAGGCTAAGGGAAAAGGGAAAGAAAAGGAGCAAAAGAAACCTGAACCAGCTAAAGGAATGTGCTTTCATTGCAATGAGCCGGGACATTGGAAGAGGAACTGCAAGAAGTTTCTAGTAGAGAAGAAGCTTGGAGAAGCTTCGACTTCCAATCAAGGTTTGTTTATGATTGAAATTAATTTTTCTGAAAGTCCTAATTCTACTTGGGTATTGGATACCGGCTGTGGTTCTCACATATGTAATACTGTGCAGGGACTGGTCAGAAGTAGAAAGCTGAACAAAGATGAGGTGATCCTACGAGTGGAAAATGGAGCAAAAGTTGCTGCATTAGCTGTAGGAACTTATTGTTTAGCAATGCCTTCGGGCAAATCCATTTATCTTAATAATTGTTATTATGTTCCGAATATTATTAAAAACATTATTTCAATTTCTATATTGGATATGGAAGGTTTTGACGTTATTATAAAGAACAATGGTTGTTCTATTTATAAAGACGATGTTTTATATGGTATTGGAAATTTGCGAAATGGACTTTATACACTTGACTTATAAGAAAATATATTTCAAATTGAACAAATTAAGAAAAGGAAAAGAGATGATATTAATTATACCTATATGTGGCACTGTAGACTCGGTCATATCAATGAAACAAGATTATCCAAGTTGCATAAAGATGGGCTCCTCGAGCTATCTGATTATGAATCATATCCAACTTGTGAATCTTGTCTCATGGGTAAAATGACTAAATCTCCTTTTAGTGGAAAAGGAGAGAGAGTTACAGAGTTGTTGGCATTGATTCACACAGACGTTTGTGGACCTATGACAACAAGTGCACGGGGTGGGTATTCTTATTTTATTACTTTCACTGATGATCACTCAAGATTTGGATATGTGTATTTAATGAAATACAAATCAGAATCATTTGAAAAGTTCAAAGAGTTCAGAAGTGAAGTAGAGAAACAAACGGGCAAGAGTATTAAGATACTTCGATCAGATCGAGGTGGAGAATACTTAAGCAGTAAGTTTCTCAATTGTCTCAGAGAAAATGGTATAATCTCACAATGGACTCCTCCAGGTACACCACAGTTAAATGGAGTATCTGAAAGGAGAAATCGTACACTGTTGGACATGGTTCGATCCATGATGAGTTTTACCGACCTTCCAATTTCCTTCTGGGGATATGCCCTAGAAACGGCTGCATACCTACTTAACAAGGTACCTACCAAATCCGCCCCAAAGACTCCATATGAGATGTGGAAAGGGAGGAAACCAAATCTTAAGCATGTTAAGACTTGGGATTGTCCAGCTTATATCAAAAAGTTTGAAAATGATAAGCTACAGACTAAATCCGATAAGTGTAGATTTGTGGGATACCCTAAAGAAACCGTAGGGTATTATTTCTATCATCCAACTGATCAAAAGGTGTTTGTTGCGAAACATGCTACCTTCTTGGAGAAAGAGTTTATCCATGAAGGGGTCAGTGGGAGCAAGATATATCTTGAAGAAGTTCAAGAACCACAAGTTACCACGGACCAAAGTCAGGTACCTAACCAAGTAGAAGAACCTACTGTACCACACCCTGTTCATAAATCTGGAAGAGTACCAAAGATACCTGAGAGGTATGGATTCGTTATAGAGGATGACGATGAGGTACACATCATGAATGATGATGATCCATTAAATTACGAACAGGCTATGAGTAATAAAGACTCAGGGAAATGGCTTGATGCTATGAAATCTGAAATGGACTCCATGTATGAAAACAAAGTATGGTCTTTGGTTTCACCACCTGAAGGTATTAAACCTATTGGGTGTAAATGGGTTTTTAAGAAAAAGACTGGAGCAGACGGAAAGGTAGAGACCTATAAGGCCCGACTGGTTGCAAAAGGTTTCAAACAAAGACAAGGAGTTGACTATGATGAAACCTTCTCACCAGTAGCCATGCTCAAGTCCATTCGGATTTTGCTTGCGATTGCAGCTTACAACGACTATGAGATCTGGCAGATGGACGTGAAAACGGCCTTCCTCAATGGGAAACTTGAGGAGGATGTGTATATGACACAGCCAGAGGGATTTATTTCAAAAGTTGGAACATATCAAGTCTGTAAGCTACAACGATCCATTTATGGGTTGAAGCAAGCTTCTCGTAGATGGAACATTCATTTTGATGAGACAATCAAAGAGTTTGATTTTATCAAAAATGAGGATGAACCATGTGTATACAAGAAGTTAGTGGGAGCGCAGTATCATTCCTTGTATTATATGTTGATGATATATTACTGATAGGGAATGACATTCCTATGTTACAATCCATTAAAATTTGGTTATCTAAAAACTTCTCCATGAAGGACTTGGGTAAAGCATCCTATATTTTGGGGATAAAGATCTATAGAGATAGATCTAAAAGGATGCTCGGCTTATCCCAAGGAACGTACATTGATACGATGCTAAAGAGGTTTAGCATGGAAGATTCCAAAAGAGGTCTCATGCCGATGAGCCATGGAATAAATCTCTCCAAGAAACAGGCCCCAAAGACACCTGAGGAGAGAGACCGTATGAGTAAGATCCCTTATGCTTCTGCAATAGGATTTATCATATACGGTATGATATGTACTAGACCAGATGTTGCTCACGCACTTAGTGTAACAAGCAGACACCAGTCGAATCCAGGAGAAGAGCACTGGAAGGCAGTGAAAAATATCCTAAAGTACTTGAGAAGGACTAAAGATATTTTTCTTGTCTACGGTGGGTCTGAATTAAAACTCGAGGGATTCACGGACTCAAGTTTTCAAACAGACCAAGATGACAGTAAATCTGTTTCAGGGTATGTGTTTACCTTGAACGGAGGTGCAGTGAGTTGGAAGAGTTCCAAGCAGCAAACGGTTGCTGATTCAGTGACAGAGGCAGAGTATATAGCTGCAAGTGAAGCTGCAAAGGAAGCTGTTTGGATGAAGAAGTTCATAACTGAACTTGGTGTGGTTCCTAGCATTGGAGAAGCAGTTCCCGTATACTGTGACAACACCGGAGCGGTTGCACAGGCTAAGGAACCCAGGTCTCATCAGAAATCTAAACACGTGTTGCGGCGATTTCACTTGATCAGGGAGATCATTGAAAGAGGAGACGTCACCTTGGAGCGTGTAGACTCTCAAGACAACATTGCAGATCCATTTACTAAAGTTTTAACACAACAGCAGTTTGATCGTCACTTAGAGAAGATGGGTATGAGATACCATGGCGATTGGCTTTAGTGCAAGTGGGAGATTGATAGTAGTGTGCATATAAGCCAATCATGTATGATGACAAAGCACATACTTTGTAAACAATCTTATTTATTTATTAATAAAATATTCATTTAAGGCATATAATTATCTACATGGTGCTGTTTTTATAATATGTAAATAACCCATAGTTTTAAGCAATGCTTTTAGAATCATGATGGGATCATGATAATGAGATCTAAATTCTTAGAAAGCTTAAAAACTAAAATAGTTCCCAATTATGGGATTACTAAAATGGGGATTAGTAAATCCGGATAGATTGGTACATATGTTGCTTGCTCATTGGATGAGGATGACTGATCTCATGGTCATTTGTGTGGATACACTAAAGCAAGTATGTAGGTGCTTATTGGAGAATAAGTTCACTGAACGTGACTCGCTATGGAATACCTAATGGAGTTTTACTCGCCTGTCAATAGAAATTCTTAATGTGATAGTAGTACATGTGATCCTTGGACTTGAGATCATCATAGTATCTTGTATGTAACAAATTATACTTTGACTAATTCCTTAAGGCCTTTTAAGGCATATATAGGGTATGCTTGGGTGTAATGAGTTACATATAGAGATAATGAATGATCAATAAAGAATCTACCACCTCTAGTAAAAGAGGAGATATGTCCTATGTGATTCGTTAAATGACAACCCAGGAATCCTTGGCCAAGGTAGAATGAAATTAGAAAGAGGTTTCTAATTTGCATTATTTGGAGTTGTGCATTTTCTAATCGAAATACATATGATTAAATAAATTAAGACTTGACATTAAATCCATGTCTTATATTTAATTGGGACATTGTATGGTGGAAGGATTGAATTGTACGGTAACTATTAACTCACAGGTTCTTTTATGATTAATGTTGAAATCTATATTATCTAGAAAGTCGTTGATCGCTAGGGAGGCTTATCCCTATTGTAGAATAAATGTTATTTATTTAAATAGATTATTAGTTTAATTTGTTTATTTAAATAAGATTAGAATTGTTCTAATTGATTTATTCACAACCGGTTTAATATGGAGAACCTAAAGGGTCACACCATAAAAGGAAGAAGAATTATTTAAGAAGAAAATGGCATGATAGTAATAATGCATTAAGTATAATTAATTTAATCTATGATGATAGAATAAATTAAATAGCTTAATGTTTATTATTTAATATTTTAGAAATATTAAATATAAATTAATAAGAGGAGTCTTATTAATATTATTATTATTATTATTATTTTAATTCTAAAGGAGTTTAGGAATTAATATAATATCAGTACTCTCTCTCAATCCTAATAAAGATTAGGATATAAATTAATTAAAAGTATTTAATTAATTAATTAAATAAAACCCTATTCTAATTGGATTAGGAGGGTTAACCTAATATCTATATAAGAGAGTCTTACATCAGAAATAAGGTACGTGAATTTTTCAAGAGTTGGGAATACACATATTCTATAGAGATAGAAACAAGGGTTAAGCCAATAACCCATCTTACTGAGTTCTTCATCTTCCTTGGTGGATCACCGTTAGAGGCCAAACATTTGGGTGGCTGACATTGATCAAGGGAATGAGCCACTACAGAGGAATCAAAGGAATCAAAGGAGTAGAACTTGTACCTGAGGAAGCTTGGATCTTCAAAGGTATAATTCTGTTTTTCTCCTTCTTCATTCACTGATAATTGATGCATAAGAATGATCATGGTAATGGGTTTGTATAAATTTTTGAAAACCTAGTTTTTACTCTTCCGCCCTATTTATGTGATTTGATTGCATGGTTGCGTTACGTACAAACCCAACAAATACGCTGCGAAGTTTAACGAGCTGGCCAGGTTTGCGACGTACCAGGTCAGTACCGACGAGAGGAAGGCGAGAAGTTTCAAGTAGGGATTGAAGCCCTGGCTCTACAACAAGGTCTCCATGTTCCAGCTAAATACATTTACAGCTATACAGGAAAAAGCCATCCTCACTAAAGGTGGAAGCAATGCGGTGACCAAATACAACTAGGATCAAAAGAAGAAGAAGAAGAATGAGAAAGAGAACAAGGCTGGTGGTAGCGGTGCTATAAACTAGAAGAGGAAATGGAATGACAACACGTCTGCTGGGAGTCAACAGGGAAGCCAGTAGAAGAGAAGGATTGAAGCATATGTGACATTCGGGAAGAATCACACTGGAGTGTGTTTGAAGGGGAGGCGGGGAGGCTTCAACTGTGGTCAGGAAGGCCACATTGCGCCGAATTGCCCGAACCCGAAGAAAGGAGCTTGCTACACATTTGGATCTAAGGATCACATGGCTCAAAGTTTTTCGAGGAAGCTAGCAGGAGGGACAACAGGAAACGAAGGAAATGGCAGCGACAGTACTTTGACTATCGCTAGATTACTGCAGGCGGTTCGACCCACTGCCAGAACATTCAACATAACGGTGCAGGATGCTGTGCAGTCAAAGGATGTGGTGTCAGGTATTATTCCGATTAATAGTATAAATGCTTACGTATTATTTGATCCGAGTGCTACTTGTTTGTTCATATCTGATGAATTTGCTAATACTTTAGACTTACCTAAAGAGAAATTAGTTTACCCCTTGAACATAGAAATTGCGAATAGGGAGGTTATTCTTGTTACGTTTGTTTTCAAGAAATGTAGAATGAACATTAAGGGTCATGAGTTGAGGGTAGATTTGATTCCGATCAAACTTGGGGAGTTTGATGTTATACTGGGTATGGATTGGATGTTCAACCATGAAGCGGTAATCGATTGCCAGAAGAAGTTTATAAGCCTTACGACTCCGTCGAATGTAGTGTTTTATGACAGCAAGTCGCTTAGACAAGCGAGTTGTCTGACGATTATGCAAGCCAAGAAGCTATTGAAAAAAGGTTGTGTAGGGCATTTAGCCTAGATAGTGGATACTTGTAAGGAAAGTCCGAAGATAGAAGAGATATCAGTGGTTAGGGAGTTTGTGGACGTATTTTCGAGCGAATTTCCAGGACTTCCATCAGATAGAGAGATAGAGTTCGTGATCGACTTAGCACCGGGGACTGCTCCGATATCGAAAGCCCTGTACAGAATTGCTCCAATCTAGATGAAGGAATTGATGGTTCAACTGCAGGAATTACTAGACAAGAAGTATATTCAACCGAGCGTTTCACCATGGGGAGCGCCAGTTTTATTCGTTAAGAAGAAGGATGGATCGATGCGGCTATGCATTGATTATAGGGAGTTGAATAAAGTTATAATCAAGAATAGGTATCCTTTACCTAGGATCGATGACTTGTTCGATTAACTGAAGGGTGATAGATACTTCTTGAAAATAGATTTGAGAAGTGGGTATCATCAGTTGAAGGTGCAAATAGAAGATATACCGAAGACGACTTTTAGAACTCGATATGGACATTACGTGTTCTTGGTGATGTCATTTGGTCTAACGAATGCACCAGCGGCATTTATGGACTTAATGAATAAGGTGTTTAAGCCATTCCTAGATAAGTTCGTAGTGGTGTTCATAGATGACATTTTGGTTTATTCCAAAACTGAGGAGGAACACACTGAACATTTGAAACTGACATTAGAATCGTTGAGACGGGAGAAGCTATATGTAAAATTCTCGAAGTGTGAATTTTGGTTAAAACGTGTGCAATTTCTTGGCCACGTGATTGACAAAGATGGAATTTTAGTGGATCCATCGAAGGTTGAAGCTATAATGAATTAGGATCAGGCGAAGACACCATCTGAAGTTAGGAGTTTCTTGGGATTGGCAGGTTACTATCGAAGATTTATTCAAGACTTTTCCAAAATCACAACTCCATTGAGGAATTTTACTCGTAAAACTGTTAAATTTGTTTGGATGGAAAAGTGTGAGGAGAGTTTTCAAGAACTTAAGAAGAGGTTGAGTACTGCGCCTGTGTTATCATTGCCAGATAGTACAGGAAATTTCGTAGTATACATTGATGCCTCACATAAGGGATTAGGCTGTGTCCTAATGAAGAGCGGCAAAGTCATTGCCTATGTGTTGGCTTGTTTCGGTGTTAACAAAACAGGTACAAACACGTGCAAGTATACACGATCAACAAGTAATATATGATAAGTAAAGATCATTCCCACGGAGAAAAGCAATTATATTTAAACTATCATGCAACAACTTTGTAGCTATTTCTGGCTGCTCAAACGAGTAAACAGGGTGTGAATTAATAACCAGAATGATTATAAACTAAAATTAACTAATTAACAAACAATTGATTTAAATTGGGAAGATATGGGATCCTAATGTCACTTAATGTGTCATCCAGATTATACACCTCTTGTTAAGCTTAATTCATTATTTCGGATTGCTAGTCGAGAGCACGAAGGTGAGAAATGGCTATCTTTCAATAAACCAAGTCCATATCACATAAAATCCATAAAAGAGATAGAATTCATATGAACATCAATATTACCTAAATCACTATATGTCTATGTGACTTACAAGCAATATCAATTTAAGTGCAAGCTCTCAATTGACTACATATGGTAAGCCGGTATATGTCTATCCGGATTACGAATCATAAAATCTATCACATGCAAATTTCATGAACATATGCTAGCATGGTCAAATCTGAGTTTATACATCTTCTTTTAATTCCACACAAACTATTAAGGTAGATGGTGATCAGGCATCTAAACACTAAACACAACCATATTAGGCAATCCATACATAATCAATCAAACATCACAAAGAGGCATATAGATCTGAATTAAACAATAAGCTTCATTAGAATCCCATAATGGTGATTAGTTCATCTCTGAATCAATAACCATTATGGAATTTGAGCTAAGCATTGAAATCAAATAATGAAAGTAAAGGGAATAAGAGAAAAGGAGATTGCAAATCTGATAATCCTCCTTCCAAAATAAGCCTTCAAGCTGAGTTCAAGATCATAATCAGACCCAATTCAAAACCCAAAATAAATAAATCTACTAAGAGCAAAGGAGAGAGGCCAAAAATGATAGACTATAGCTCGGAACTCTCTTTAGCTCTCAAAAACCCTAAAATTGGAAAATAAAACGACTGAATCCCCTTTTTGTAACTAGCAAATACACCCTTATATGGAAATTACACTTCAGCCATTGTTTAAGTGAAAAGTTAATAATTTATCAGAAGTTGACTGGAGCGGTCTCGCCAGTACGTATGCCTTTTTGGGCATGGGCGCGTTGTTCTTCAGTTCGGCTGCTTCCTGGCGCGGGCGCGCCAGGTTTACTTTTCAAGGCCGCGTAGCTGCGCCATGCTGTATTTCCTGCAGAATTTGCTGGTGCAATGCTGATCTTTGTTGCTGCTTTAGCTCTTCTTTTGCCTTCACTTCTACCTGCTCAGATGCCATTTCAACATGCCATAAGCTATGCCCCATCTTCAGCTCCCCACATGATCACCATCTTGCCAAGTTCATGCCCTTTCCATGCCATTGCTTGCCATTCGAGTTTCCTTCATGCAACCTACAAAACAAAGATAAAAAAACATAAAAAGACAGTAAAACACTTGAGTTTAAGCCATAATTCTAGCAAGTTGATAGCCAATAAGTAGGTATAAAATCTACTTATCAAATACCCCCAAACTTGAACTATTGCTTGCCCTCAAGCCACAACACAGATGCAACTACATGCTATGCAAACTATACTACTATGAAAATGAATCCCATAATTTCAGCCATGATATGAATTCCAATAAGATATGCCTCAGAGAAATAACAAGATCCATGAACAAGGTATCAAGTCAAGCTAAAGTCATAAAGATATACAATCCAGAAATCATAACTTATTGCTAAGATGTAGTGTGTGTGCTATATCACAAATAAGCTTGATAGAGGTGAAGATTCCATATACTATACTTCTAAGGAAGAAAACTGAGGTTTTAAGCCAAGAATTTTGCACATATATAAACTAGCAACCAGTCCAACACATCAATACAAGCTAAGGTTCAATAAAGGGCTTATTATGCTTTTATTCACACACGAGGGCGATATTTGCACTTTCCCGTGGATACACCCGACTGTGCAATACTAAGCCCTCTTAGGCTTTTCAATGATATCTATTTAACGAGCTTTCGACCAACGACTCCCAAAACATAAGGCGTTAGGGCGCTGGGTGTAGAGACAATCCCCTTGGGCGTACTTGCTCGAATATCAAAGGCCACAAGGCTTACCTAGCCAAGGCGTTTATTCTATTTTTTTCTTTTTCTCATATTCTTTTCTTTTCTTTTTCTATTTCTTTTTCTTTTTAGCATGCATACCTAATGTTTTCCCCCAAACTTGCATTTCTGTGTTATTATGGTCATTAATCATTTTCTACACAATTCTATCATTAAAAATAAATTTTTTTCCTCAAAAGATAAGCATGTACTAATCTAACCAACAAGCAAATAATAACACTGTCGTGCTATCCGGTAACATCAAAGCAACAAGCATTGACTACATTATGTATAAAATTATAACTAAGCTTAAGTTACCAACTGAGTTCAAAAATCTTAAAACATTTCAATATCATCATCGGCTAGACTGGAATTCAACAGGCTAAAAACGTGGGATTATGCTATGCAAATGCAACTAAACACATAACTAACTAAAGAAAACTGAAAAAACATTTACTCAAAATTTTACAAATATTTAACTAATAAATACTACTATGCAAACTATACATACTATGCAAACAGAACATAAACTAAACATGCAATTAAACTACATGCAACTAGCTATATGCACTACTACTAACTATAACCCAATACCCCCAAACTTAAAAACTACAATGTCCTTATTGCAGATAAAGGGTAAGGAAACTCCCCTATGTATTGGCATGGCCACCCTCCTCGGGTGGTGAATCAGGCAACGGGTATGGCATGGCAGAACTGAAGACTGGCCACTCCACCATCGATCCCTGCTGCGCAAAGGCCTCAGCTAAGGAACGAGATAGCCCATCGGCAAACGCTACGAAGTTGCCATGCAACGCGTCCATCCTCCTCTCCAATCGCCTCATGCTGCAATGCTGATTCACTTCACTGGGTGGAGGAGGAGCGGCTGCCTCTGTTGGCTGTGGTGGAGGCACTAGTGGAGGAGTTGGCAGAATGAATCCTTTTCCCAGCGGGTGTGCCTTGCAACTAGCCTAATCTTCAAACTTCTTAATGGTGGCGTGCATGATGTCCAGGCTCGACATCTGAACCTGCTCATCATCCCAGTCAAGCCCAGCCTAGGCGAACAGATGCGTCACGACTGACGCATGTGGAATACTGCTAGTGGTGCTGCCCCACATGTAGCATAGCATATTCTGATAAAGTAAATGGACAATATCTATATGCTTCCCAGTAATGATTCCCCACAAAATAATTTCCCTCTAGACCGGAATGTCATGCTGGTGAGTAGACGGCATCAGATTGGCGCAGATAAACAGGTTCCACGCCTTTGCATATCGGTTCAGGGCTGAGCTTGGGAAATTGGTGGGTGTATCGTTGCCCGCCTTATAGTTCCACTTCGTGCCCGGCACTCATAAATCTGTGATCACCCTGTCCAAGTTAGTCTCAAAATGCTCCGCCTTAACCCAATTTACTCGACCAACCGGGATTGAAGGCAAATTGAAAACCTCACGGATCGCCAGCGGACGATAGTCAACTTGAAAGCCCAGGACGAACGAGAAGCTGCTATGTGCCTCCTTGGTGATCGTATAAAATTCACGAACTATGGCCATCGGAGCAGGCACAGGCATTGTCACAACTTCAAACCAGGCCCTATCTCGGATCATGGTAAGCATTTCGCCATCTTCTTTTCCCGGTTTCAATCCTCGCTCCTTCATAAATGTCTTAGCAGCAATTCGATAATATTCAGTCTGTGCCACAAGACTGATGAACCTGGTCAAGTCCACAGTATCCTTAGCCTGACTGCTTTGCGAAGGTGACTTAGGCGTGGCGGATCTAGCTCTCTTAGGACCCATAATCTCTTGCAGGCAATTCTCTTTCAAACCCTAACTTATGAACTTAAAGAATAATACCCAAACTTGTGCCTCTAAATTCTGTAGAGCAAACCCTAGTTTGTGATGCAGAAGAACACCCCCAAACTTGTGCCTTCAAACCCTCTAAAATTTGAATGCACAAACCCTAATACTGCTATAAAACTCCCTAAATTTCCTCTAAAAATCCTTACTGCAAACCCTATTATGTGAATAGAATGATGAGATGGTAGTGGTTGGACTAGGGTTTGGGATTTATATGTGGAGAGATAGAGTTTGTATAGGGATAAGAGTTTGTAGATGGTTTTGAATTTGAAGGAGGTGTTTGTATGTTGTAATGTGATTAGGGCTAGGTTTGTGAGAAGAAGACAAAATTCGAATAGGAGAGGTGTTTAATAGAAAGGGAGTTCGTATGTGAGAGGGTTGGTTATATTCTGATAATGCCTTGACCAAATAGGAATAGGTTTTAAATGAAGGAACAAATGTTTTAAGAATTTAAGTCGATAGTTTGCTGGGGTATGGCGCAGGCGCGCGGAGGTGTGCCTTGAGGTTGGTGCTGGCGCGTCGATTATAGTATCTCTCTGGTCTACATATAGGCGCGATCGCCTGACTTTTTGCCTTGAAGTTGGCGCGACCACATTGCCCCGAGCCCAGCTTTGAATTTGTTATCTGCAATAGTGAAGTTTTCTGCAGCAAGCAACATGCAAACCAACATCAGACCAACATAGCAAACCAATATAGCATACTAACAAGCAATATTAAACACAACATAACCAATATGCAATATATTCAACAGCAATATAAACCAACATACAATCTAAACCAACATGCAATTTATTTCCTGCACACATAGCACTAAAAAATGAGATGTAAATGTTTCCAACATCAAAATTGGACTATGTAAGATGTATGTATGTTTGAATCCTCAAAAAATGCTATATAAGTGAATCATAGATATGTGAATCCTCAAAAACGTTATATATGTGTATATGCAATATGTTTATAACTCCAAAAATATATGCAATAAGCATCCTAACTCCAAGAATATATGCAATAAGCTCCTAAACTCCAAATTGTTCAAAATTTTCATAATTTTCAAAATTAAACAAGGGGTGGGAAATAATAGAGAAATGTAACAAAAATTATATGAAAGGTAGAAGAGAGATGATGGGGTGCCTCCCATCGAGCGCTTGTTTATAGTCAATTAGTTCGACTCTGTCTGAAATGGTTAAGTAGTAGAAAGGATCGAGGTAACTTTTAGCCAATCGACTTGCCTCCATAGTAGTGCTTCAACCTTTGTCTATTCACTTTAAACGGTTTGTCTAGGTATTGATCGAAAATCTCCACTGCACCATGTGGAAACATAGTTTTCACCGTGAAAGGGCCTGACCACCGTGATTTGAGCTTTCCAAGAAAGAGTCTAAGATGAGATTTATATAACATAACTGCTTGCCCCAACTCGAATTTCCTTTCCATGATCTTGCGGTCGTGCCACCTTTTCAGTTTTTCCTTATACAGATTCGAGTTTTCGTAAGGTTGCAGTCTGAATTCATCTAACTCAATTAATTGGAGAAGGCGCTTCTCCCCTGCAGCTTTCAAGTTAAATTTCATCTTTTTTATGGCCTAATAGGCCTTGTGCTCGAGTTCCATGGGTAGGTGGCAGGCCTTCCCATAAACTAGCTGATACGGTGACATACCCAATGGTGTCTTATACGCAGTCCTGTATGCCCAAACTGCATCATCGAGCTTAAGGGACCAATCCTTCCTTGTGGGATTTATAATTTTCTCTAATATCCTTTTCACCTCACGATTGGACACCTCAACTCGGCCGTTCGTTTGGGGATGGTACGCCGTGGCGATACGGTGATTCATCGAGCTTAAGTGACCAATCCTTCCTTGTGGGATTCGTGATCAAACTGATCAGAATATATTTCCCACGATGGACAAACTCAACATTACAAATGTACTCTACTAATTTTTTTGTAAAAAATGTACATCCGAAAGACCTTAAAATAATTATCCGGGTTTAAGGTCTTAACATAGTGAAATAATAGTTTGTCGTGCTAGAGTCACTCTGATGGCTGTCATGCCCATGAGAAGATCAACACTTGTATATATTCTGTGGTCGAGGATGCTTTGCATCCCGATAATCACCATTCAAATTGAGCCAAAAGGCTAAAAAGATAAATTAGAAGTATCAACAGGCTTATATTCCTATGAGAGTGTATGGGTTTGAAAACTACCTTTCAAAACATCATTTTCATATCTTACCTAAAAAAGGACTTTTGCAAATCAAATCAAACCCTTCGTATATAGGTTCAACAAAGCAAAACATTACTTTCCATCAACAAACGTAGGCCCAATTTCTTTCAGCATTCACACACACATTGCAAATAAAAAGGGAAATATTTAAAAGATGCGGTACCATGTTTTCACGGGAGTTGTGGGGTGCCTAACACCTTCCCCACACTTAACCAAGCCCCCGAACTTAGAACTTCAATTTTAAAGATTCAGTTTCGACATTGTCCAGCAATTGGGCCTACTTTAAAATAAAACTCAGTTGGGTTGGTACAACGATTTCAAATCTACCAACTGGCGACTCTGTAAAATGTTCAAATCGTCGACATGATACATGTTGGCCTTTTCCTAAAAAACGCTTCGCCTTTTCAAAACAGATAAAATAAGGGTAGAAACAAAACTTAGGAAAAGTGAAAGATTCATATCCAACTCGACCCGCATTTTTTCCCGACGTCGACAATCATCATAGTATCTTGTATGTAATGAATTATACTTTGACTTATTCCGTAAGACCCTTAGGGTATATCAAAGGGTATGCTTGGGTATAATGAGTTATATATGGAGATAATAAATGATCAATAAAGAATCTACCACTTCTAGTAAAAGAAGAGATATGTCCTATGTGATTCGTTAAATGACAACCCAGTAGTCCTTGGCTAAGGCAGGATGAAATTAGAAATGAGTTTCTAATTTGCATTATTTAGAGTTGTGCATTTTCTGATCGAAATACATAATTAAATAAAATAAGACTTGACAGTAATTCCATATCTTATATTTAATTGGGACATTATATGGTGGAAGGATTGAATTGTACGGTAATTATTTACTCACAGGTTCTTTTATGATTAATGTTGAAATATATATTATCTGGAAAGTCGTTGATCGCTAGAGAGGCTTATCCCTAATATAGAATAAATATTATTTATTTAAATAGATTATTAATTTAATTTATTTATTTAAATAAGATTAGAATTGTTCTAATTGATTTATTCACAACCGGTTTAATATGAAAAACCTAAAAGGTCATACCATAAAAGGAAGAATAATTATTTAAAAAGGTAATGGCTTAATCATAATAATGCATTAAGTGTAATTAATTTAATCTATGGTGATAGAATAAATTAAATAGCTTAATGTTTATTATTTAATATTTAAAAAATTTTACATATAAATTAATAAGAGGAGTCTTATTAATATTATTACAATTATTATTATTTAATTTCTAAAGGAGTTTAGGAATTAATTTAATATTAGTACTCTCATATATTCCTAATAAGATTAAGAGGTAAATTAATTAAAGGAGTTTAATTAATTAAATGAAACCATATGTCTAATAGGATTAGAAGGGTTGACCAATACCTATATAAGAGGAGTCTTATAATAGATATCAAGTGATGCAATTCCAATGGTTGGAGAGTACTCCTTTTCTATAGTAGATAAAAACCTAGGGTTTAGCCAACCACTCTCCTTCTTGATAATTCCTCTTCCTTGGTGGATCACCTCTAGAGGCCAAACACTTGGGTGACTAACGTTGATCAAAGGAAGGAATCTAACCCAAAAATTTAAGAAGATTACGAAGAACAAGGAGTTAAACTTGTACATGTGGAAGCTTCGTTCTACAAGGGTATAATTCCATAACTTCTTATTTATCATTTTAAATTAATAATTTGAATAAAAGATGATCCGGGTAATGGTTTTGTAGAAATTTTAAACTCTGATATACCATGCTTCTGCTATTTTGTGCAATTTGATTGCGCCACGATTTCGTACAAACCCAACAGCGTTCGCTAGTCTTATAAGGTTCAACAATAACTGATAATCAAGTTGAATAATAAATCTCGAGAGGTATACAATCGAATAAGTATTGTATACTGATGTAATGCTTTAAAAAGAATTATAATATCTCATATGAAATCTTTAACTTGAATAAATAAAAATAAGAACTTGCTCAATATAGAAACATAAGTCTAGGACTTGTTCAATAAATAACTTAGAGTTAAGGAACTTCTATGACGATAATAATTTGAGTTTAGAACACTTGCTCAATTAAAAGAGTATAATTAGAAAACTTCCTTAACAATAGTAAATTAGGGATAAAACACTTGCTCAATTTAAAGGTTTGAGTTTAGAAACATACCTCGTGCACAAGCTGCAAATAAAATTCTCGTTCCTCAATTAATCCTACATATCATTACATTCACAATACAAATTACTTTTAAGTTTGATATATACGTCGAATCACAAACATCAGTCTTGAACGCGTTATTAAACTTTACGAATAATGGGTTTATATAACGTATTCAATTAGTCACATAAACAAGTTATTAATTCTATTTTAATATCTCCATATATGCTTAACATGTCATCATGTTTATTACATTAGGTTTTAAAATACATTTCTGGACTTGAACGCTTAAGTAATATTTTCTGGGCAACTGCACACCGGCGCGGGCGCGCCCATTTTGGCCTTACTCACGGCGCGACAGCGCCACATGGCGCGAGCGCGCTCCAATTATGCCTTAGGGCAGCGCAGCCGCGCTACTGCGCAGACAGAGTTGCTGCAGTTCGCGAAGATTATAGAGAAAAGCCAAATAAATACAAAATTAAACTAACACGCCGATTGTTCATGTTACTCATGAACTAATAACTTAGCAGAAACATGTAGCAACATACATAGCATGTTTTTAACACTTTAGATTACATAATCATTGAAATTAGAACACATAAATTCACTGTTTTTGGTATTTTTGCAAAGTTTTGTCAAAATTATGAAATTCATTATTACAGATTCGTTATAACACCGAATCTGTCCGTTTGAATTTTGTTTTCTTCGTTTAAACATGCATAATCATAATAAACTATCAATTTAAAATTAAATAAAAAATCAAAGCAAGCAAATTTGTACATAAGGGCCATATTCATATGTTCATACTCTATAACTTTTGAAATTCTAGTTAAAACATGATTTCATGGTTTTTGATTACTCTAAAACAGGTTATAAATGCTGTAAATCATGTTATACACATTTATTTACATGTAAACAAACATACATCCAATAATCATCAACAAAATTAGTTATAGAAAGCTTAAAATTGGGTTTGTTGGAGAAAATAAACTAACGTAATTATAAAACTCGAGATGAAGAATCATACCCTTGCTAATTCTGTTTGATGATAATATGAACTTTTCTTTTAAATCTTCAAGTTTTCTCAAATTCTCTCTAACTCTCTCTAACTTTTTCTCTGTTAACTTTTCTTTCTGATATGTATATGGTATAATGAATACTAACTGATATATTATATAAGGTCTGATAGTATACGTATATAATAGATATCATATATAACTGTTAGGGATAGTGGAGCAGTTAAATCAAATTAACTGACACCCACTCCCTTAAGGGATTGTTTGTTTGTCCTCCTTTATTCTTCCTTTCTCATTATTTTAATTAAAGTGTTTATTATATAGTTTATTTGTCACACTTTAATTAATCAAATACTATCATTTAAATTCAATTAAATAAAAGATAATATTACACATTAAATCACATCATCACATAATTAAAATTTTTATTTATTAATTATGTCAAATCATTAAATATCTAATTAATTATTAAATTAATTAAAATAACATTATGCTTATTAAATAATTCCTTTAATTCAATAAACTTAATAAAATGCATACATTGAACTATAAAAATTCTCCCCATTAGTTTAATCAATGTAACACATATAAGTAAATTATTCTACCACAATTCCATCAAATAAATTATTTAACTCAATAAATAAATCATCAAAAATATTTATTTAATGCAATAAATATTTAAATTAAATTAAAAAAATTCTCATTTGTCACATTACCTTTACTGATTATAGCACTAGTATGTCATTCCTTATCAGTAGTATATCAACATATAATACTAGGAATGTCACATTGCTCCCACTGACACTTTTGCACGCACTAGGTTCATTCTCATTTTTGATAAGATCAAACTATTTTGATTTTTCTCATCAAAATGAATGTTCTATCTTTGAGAAGTTTGCTTCAATCCATAAATGGATTGTTGTAGCTCATATACATGATTTGCTTCAACCATTAAAACAAATTCATCTAGTTGTATCATACATACATTCTCATCTAATAATTTATATTTGAGAAAAGGCGTCTCCACGTCCATTTGCCAAATTTAGTAATAATAAGTTGCAATCGTAAGTAAAATCCAAATGGACTTTAGCATTACTACTGGTAATAAGGTTTTATCGCATTCAACTCCTTGACTTTATTTGAAAACATTTCAAACCAGTCTGGCCTTATAAGTCTCCACCTTGCCATTTGTGCCAAAGATCCATTTCGAATTTTATGACCATCTGTCATTTCTCTGAGTGTCTACAACTCTTAGCCTTATCGTGTATTATGGGATCGTCATCCTCTATGATGCTTACCTCATCATCATAATCTATGATGAATCCATACCTCACAGGTATCTTCAGTACTCTTCTAGATTCACAATTTAGTTGTGGTACAATAGGTCTATCTACAGGTTCCTCCTTTTGACTAATATTGATTTATGGTTCTTGAACTCCTTCAAGATCTATTATCCTCCCATTAGCCCTTCAATGATAAACACTTTTATCTTAGAAGGCAGCGTGTTTCACAACAAACACCTTTTGCTAAGTAGGATTATAGAACATATACCCTAAACTTACTTTAGGATGTCTCCCAAATCTGTACCTGTCAAATCTTGTCCCAAGCTTATCCTTTTGAAACCTTTTCACATAAGTTAAACAACCCTTTATCTTAACATACTTAAGATTAGGAATTCTCCCTGTTCATAACTCTTATGAAGTGTTGCGGACGGATTTTGAGGTTACCTTATGTTGTAGATATGCAGTCATTTTTAGGGTATTACCCTAGAAGGATACTAGAATGACGATAAAATCATTATTGACCACATAATGTCCAACAAGGTACGATTTTTCCTTTTAGATACACCAATCAATTATTATGTATCAAGAAGCGTCCATTGTAAGAAAACCATTTAAGATGATCTTAAAACTTATTGCACAAGTATTTATTCCTCGATCAAACCGAAGAATCATAATACCTTGCCAATTAGTTTTACTTCTGAATTCTTTGAACCTTTCAAATGATTCAGACTTGTATTTCACCAAATACTAATATTCAACTCTTTAAATGATCATCTCCTTTTCTGTTAATAGTTTGTTCAATTTAAAATTATTTTTCGTGTAAGTCAAGTATGTAAAATCCATTCAGTAAATTGCTAATTACTTAAACTAATGGACTTGCCCGTAGGCGGTGCTAAACAATAAGTTTCTGCATTTAATGGACCAATTTTGCTCCATTCCCACACCCAGGAAGACTTCCCCTTTTTTAGCTTTCTACTTCTGCTTAGTCCCTTTATAAATCTGTATTTATGAGAACCATAGTCGATATCCTATACCCAAGTAGAAACTTTACTTACTGAAAGATTTATTTCAATTATTGACAAACCTGTATATATAACTGAAGCTTCACTAATTTTCTTCTGGTTAGCCGCTGGAAGATACTTCTCACAGTTTCTATTCTAGTGTCCACGCTTATTGAAGTGGAAGCAAACTCCTTTGCTATTCGTATCAGTTTTTGTTCTTATTATCCTTTGTATTTGTCTTTCTATTTACCTTCTTTAAATCGTTCTTCTTTTCAGAAGATCCTTTGGCCCCTACTACCAGTAAGACTTGGTCTTTCTTGGTTGGAAAGTGACTCTCAACTGTTTTTCAACAAGTTTAAGCAAATCAGCGAGGCTGACATCTGACTTGTTCATCTGAAAATTCACAACAATTATGAGAAGGAGTCCGGGAGTGAGTGCAAGATCAAATCTTGGCTCAATTTTCCATTCATGAAAAAACCCAGTTGTCCTATTTGTTCAATCAGATTGATCATCTTAAGGACATGTGTCTGTACTGAAAGTAGTATGCATACAAGCCAATCATGTATGATGATAAAGCATCTACTTTGGAGACGATTTTATTTATTTATTAATAAAAGTATTAACTTATTAAAGGCATTTAGTTATCTACATGGTGCTGTTTTTATAATATGTAAATAACCCATACTTTTAAGCAATGCTTTTAGAATCATGATGATGATCATGCTAAAGAGATCTAAATTCTTAGAAAACTTTAAAACTAAAATAGTTTCCAATCATGGGATTACTAAAAATAAGATTAGTAAATCCGGATAGATTGATTCATATGTTGCTTGCTCATTGGATGAGGATGATTGATCTCATGATCATTTGTGTGTAGACACTAAAGCAAGTATGTAGGTGCTTATTGGGGAATAAGTTCACTGAACGTGACTCGTATGGAATACCTAATGGAGTTTTACTCGCCTGTCAATAGGAATTCCTAATGTGATAGTAGTACAAGTGATCCTTGGACTTGAGATCATCATAGTATCTTGTATGTAATGAATTATACTTTGACTTATTCCTTAAAACCTTTTAGGATATATAAAAAGGTACGCTTGGGTATAATGAGTTACATATGAAGATAATGAATGATCAATAAAGAATCTACCACCTCTAGTAAAAGAGAAGATATGTCCTATGTGATTCGTTAAAAGACAACCTAGGAATGTTTGGCCAATGTGGAATGAAATTAGCAAGGAGTTTCTAATTTGCATTATTTGGAGTTGTGCATTTTCTAATCGAAATACATATAATTAAATAAAATAAGACTTGACAATAAATTCATGTCTTATATTTAATTGAGACATTGTATGGTGGAAGGATTGAATTGTATGGTAACTATTTACTCACAGGTTCTTTTATGATTAATGTTAAAATCTATATTATCTATAAAGTCGTTGATCGCTAGGGAGGCTTATCCCTATTGTAGAATAAATATTATTTATTTAAATAGATTATTAGTTTAATTTATTTATTTAAATAAGAGTAGAATTGTTCTAATTGATTTATTCACAACCGATTTAATATGGAGAACTTAAAAGGTCACACCATAAAAAGAAGAACAATTATTTAAGAAGGTAATGGCATAATCGTAATAATGCATTAAGTATAATTAATTTAATCTATGGTGATAGAATAAATTAAATAGCTTAATGTTTATTGTCTAATATTTTAGAAATATTAAATATAAATTAATAAGAGGAGACTATTAATATTATTATAATTATAATTATTTTAATTTCTAAAGGAGTTTAGTAATTAACTTAATATTAGTACTCTCATTTATTCCTAATAAGATTAGGAGGCAAATTAATTAAATAAATTAAATTAATTATTCCCAATGTGGTGGGTAGCCTAAATTAATTAAAAGAGTTTCATTAATTAAATAAAATTCCATGTCTAATAGGATTAGAAGGACCAATATCTATATAAGAGGAGTTTAATAATAGATATTAGTTGATGAAATTTCAATTGTTGGGGAGTACTCCTTTTCTATAGAGGATAGAAAATTAGGTTTAGCCAATCACCCTCCTTCTTGATAATTCCTCTTCCTTGGTGGATCACCTCTAGAGGCCAAACACTTGAGTGGCTAACGTTAATCAAAAGAAGGAATCTAACCCGAAAATTAAGGAGATCACGAAGAACAAGGAGTTGAACTCGTACCTGTGGAAGCTTCGTTCTACAAGGGTATGATTCCATAACTTCTTTTTTATCGTTTTAAATTAATAATTTGCATAAAGGATGATCCGAGTAATGATTTTGTAAAAAAAAATTAAACTCTGATACACCATGCTTCCGCTATTTTTTGCAATTTGATTGCGTCACGATTTCGTACAAACCCAACAGTGGCATTAGAGCCAAACCTTTATGCAATTATTAATTGTTTTGATTTCATATACATATGGGTATGTATTTAGAATAATTTATTGGGCATAATTAGTTGTATAAAATTATTTATTTATGGGAGAAAGAAAAAAAAATTAATGAAAATAATTTTTTTTTCTTCCTGGTTCGCTGTGTCCGCGAATTGATCACAAAATGGTGACTGCTGATTTTTTTTTAAAAGGGAACCTGCCGAATTTTTTTTAAAAAAAACTGACTCACGTTGTCTTAGAAAATGAAATTAATTGTTTTAAATGAAAAGTTATTCAATTCAAAACAAAAAGGTTTCTGCAAGCTTTTTGAAACGTGTAGGAAGTTTTAAAAGAAAGGCAACCCATGATTACCTTAATATATATATATATATATATATATATATATATATATATATATATATATATATATAATATTCTTAATAATTTTATAATTAAAATAAAGAGTTTATTTTAATCTTTGAATTGGATTTCTTGCAAATTAAAATTGCCCATTAAATGATACTCATATATATATGGAATGGTTTTAATTCATGAGATGAATATTTATTTATTGATATATATATATAGTGATATGTATGATAATAAATATGGATTGATTATGGGACTATTGACCAATGTGATTGGATTTTATTTTAGTTGAATGCTTGAATGAATGAGTTTTATTAAATGGGCTATGCATACCTTGTCTTATCTGATTTTTTTCTCGATGTAAATTCTATCTCCCTTTTATGTACTTCCCCTTGACTGCTGATCAAGGTTTCTATTTAAATTAAATAGTTTAATGTAATATAAATAGTTAGAATTATCTTGAAGAAATTGGAGAGCAAGGAGCGCGTGAAGACCCATTTGTATGGAGCCTGGAATTTAAATGTAATAGTTATATTTAAATTTAATTCTTGCACTCCTAGGTTTGACCTTTTGGTCAATCCGGGTAGAATATAGTGTTCTATATTGCATGCTAAATATTATATATATTATAATTTATGCAAACATGCTTCGCATGTTTAATAAAATGACGCGTATTTTATATATATATATATATATATTTGTGTGTGTGTGTGCATGCGCGCTAAACAAGATAATGCAAATAATAACAAACCCTTCAAAGAAATAAGATTAAATTTGAAGCGTTCAAAGATATTTGGAATATCGAACATCGCCTTCTAGCATGATAAATTAATTGAGTATTAAATATTTAATATGAGCTTGTTGTGCTATCCACAAGGCGAGTATTGAGTATTTAAGATGTTAATTAATCACATTTGATGCTTATCAAGAAAATTGAACGATCTAGTCTTGTTGTGCTATCCACAAGGACGAACATTTTTCTTTTTTGAATTTATGGAAGTGCTATGCTGGACTTAACTTAAATCATTTTAGTTTGGATGTGCACACACTTGACCATTATGATTTAAGAGGCAAAATAAAAGGAGTTACATGGTGATGTAATTGACAAGAGTTGTCTACCTATTTATTTATATATCGTTTGTTGTGCTATCCACAAGGCTATACACATTTGAAATGGGATCCTTAATCTCACTAGCAAATCTTTAATTAGATTTTGCCGAACTATATAAGTGAGGGTAATATAGTTTGATAAAAATAGTAGGAGATACCAATTTAAAATAAAGACCTAAATTTATTTTGGTATGCAAAATTAATTAAATGAATGTTTGCTAAAATATTATCTTTTCACATACAGAAATTTTAAAAATGTCAAAATCATTAATTTCACTACGTAGTATACTTGATGCTAATAAACTAACCGGACCAAATTATACGGATTAGTTAAGGAATCTGAGAATAGTTCTCACTACTGAAAAGATTTCTTATGTCCTAAATTCACCTGTCTCTGGAACTGTTCTAGAATCAGCATCTGAGGAAGAAATTTCCACCATTGTAAAGTGGCAAAATGACGCTTATGTGGCTCAATGCATCATGCTCGCATCCATGAATAACGAGCTTCAACGTCAGCATGAAAACATGGATGCTCCTACTATGTTGCTTCACCTCAATGAGTTGTATAGTGAACAAAGTAGGACTGCTAGATATGAGATATCTAAAGAGCTCTTCCAATCTCAGATGACCAAGGGTAAGGTGAACGTAAAGGAATAAAAAAACCTAATCCAGCAAGCAAAGGAATGTGCTTCCATTGCAACGAGCTGGGTCATTGGAAGAGAAACTGTAAGAAGTTCATGGCAGAGAAGAAGCTTGGAGAAGTTTCGACTTCCAATCAAGGTTTGTTCATGATTAAAATTAATTTTTCAGAAAATCAAAATTCTACTTGGGTATTGGATACCGGCTGTGGTTCTCACATATGTAATAATGTGAAGGGACTGGTCAGAAGTAGAAAGTTGAACAAGGATGAGGTTGTCATACGAGTGGAAAATGGAGCAAAGGTTGCTGCATTAGCTGTAGGCTCTTATTGTTTAGCACAGCCTACGGGCAAGTACATTTATTTAAATAATTGTTATTTTGTTCCGAATATCATTAGAAACATTATTTCTATTTTCGTATTAGATATGGATGGATTTGACATTATAATAAAGAACAACAGTTGTTCTATTTATAAAAGCAATGTTTTATATGGTGTTGGTAATTTGCAAAATGAACTTTATATACTTGACTTGCATGAAAATATACTTCAAATAGAACAAACTAAGAAAAGGAAAAGAGATGATATTAATTATACCTATATGTGGCACTGTAGACTCGGTCATATTAATGAAACAAAATTATCCAAGTTATATAAGGATGGGCTCTTAGAGCTATCCGATTATGAATCATATCCAACTTGTGAATCTTGTGTCATGGGTAAAATGACTAAATCTCCTTTTAGTGGAAAAGGAGAAAAAGTTACAGAGTTGTTAGCGTTGGTTCACACAGATGTTTGTGGACCTTTGACAACGAATGCACAGGGTGGGTATTCTTATTTTATTACTTTCATTGATGATCACTCAAGATTTGGATATATGTATTTAATGAAATACAAATCAGAATCATTTGAAAAGTTCAAAGAGTTCAGAAGTGAAGTAGAGAAACAAACGGGCAAGAATATTAAGATTCTTCAATCAGATCGAGGTGGTGAATACTTAAGCGATGAGTTTCTCGATTGTTTCAAAAAAAATGGTATAATCTCACAATGGACTCCACCAAGTACACCACAGTTAAATGGAGTATCTAAAAGGAGAAATCGAACATTATTGGACATGGTTCGTTCCATGATGAGTTTTACTGATGTTCCAATTTTATTCTAGGGTCATGCCCTAGAAATAGCTACATATCTACTGAATAAGGTCTCCACCAAATTCGTCCCCAAGACTCCATATGAGATGTGGACAGGAAGAAAACCTAGTCTTAAGCATGTTAAGATTTGGGGATATCCAGCCTATGTGAAAAGTTTTCAAAATGATAAGCTTGGGACAAGATCTGATAAGTGCACGTTTATGGATATCCTAAAGAATATTTGGGATACTATTTCTACAATCCTATTGAACAAAAGGTGTTTGTTGCGAAACACGTTGCCTTCTTAGAAAATGAGTTTATCCTTGAAGGGGCTAGTGGGAGAAAAATAAATCTTGAAGAAATTCAAGAACCATAAACCACTACAGATCAAGTGGATGAACTTGTCCAAGTAGAGACACCTACTCTACAACACCCTATTCGTAAATCTGGAAAGGTACCGAAGATACCTGAAAGGTATGGATTCATCATCGAAGATGACGATGAGGTACACATCATGGATGATGATGATCCATTGAATTACGAACAGACTATGAGTAATAAAGACTCAGAGAAATGGTAGATGACCATAAAATTTAAAATGGATTTTGAAGCTATGCTCAAGTCCATTTGGATTTTACTTGCGATTGCAGCTAATTATTGCTTAATCTGGCAAAATGAACGTGGAGACATCCTTCCTCAAATATACATTATTAGAGGAGAATGTATGTATGATACAACCAGATAGTTTTTGTTTCAATGGTTGAAGTAAATCATGTATATAAGCTACAACAATCCATTCATGGATTGAAGCAAGATTCTCGTAGATGGAACATTCGCTTTGATGAGACAATCAAAGAGTTTGATTTTGTCAAAAACGAGGATGAACCATGTATGTACAAGAAGGTTAGTGGGAGCGCTATTTCATTTCTTGTATTATATGTTGATGATATATTACTGATAGAGAATAAAATTTCGAAGCTAAAATCGATCAAAACAAAGTTGTCTAAATATTCCTCCATGAATGATTTGGGTAGAACATCCCACATTGGGGATATAAATCTTTATTGATATATTTAAAAGGATGTTTGGCTAAACCCAAGGAAACGTATATTCATTAGATGCTAAAGGCGTTTAGCATGGCAAACTCCAAAAGGTGTCTCATGATGATGAGCCATGGAGTGAATCTCTCTAAAATTATCCTCAATAAAAGAGAGATCGCATGAGCTACTATCATGTATGCAATAAAATATACGAGACTTGATGTTGATCAGTTATATATTCTGGAGAAGATCACTATGAGACAGTGATATACATCTTAAAGTACTTAACTGACGCTAAGGATGTCATCATATCACATGATGAGTCTGAATTACACTAGAGGGCTAAACAGACTCAAGTTTTCAGACTGACCAAGACGACAGCAAAATCCACTTTAGGGTAAATTGTTACCTTGAAAGATGGTGCAGTGAATTGAAAAGGTTCCAAACAATAAAAGGTTGCTGGTTTAGTGACAAAGACAAAGTATATAACTGTAAGTGAAGATGCAAGTTGATATTTCGGATGAAAAGTTCATTACAGAACTAGAAATAGTTCATAAGTCTCATCTTGAATCTAAATATGTGTTACGGCACTTTGATTAAAGAAATCATTGAAAGAGGAGACGTCACCTTAGAGCGTGTAGTCTCTCAAGATAACATTGCAGATCCATTTACTCAAGCTATAACACAACAGCAGTTTGATCGTAACTTAGAGAAGTTGGTATGAGATACCATGGCGATTGGCTTTAGTGCAAGTGGGAGATTGAAAGTAGTATGCATACAAGCCAATCATGTATGATGATAAAGCATCTACTTTAGAGACGATCTTATTTATTTATTAATAAAAGTATTAACTTATTAAAGGCATTTAGTTATCTACATGATGCTATTTTTATAATATGTAAATAACTCATAGTTTTAAGCAATGCTTTTAGAATCATGATGATGATCATGCTAATCAGATATAAATTCTTAAAAAGCTTTAAAACTAAAATAGTTCGCAATCGTGGGATTACTAAAAAGGGGATTAGTAAATTCGGATAGATCGGTACATATGTTGCTTGATCATTGGATGAGGATGATTGATCTCATGATCATTTGTGTGGAGACACTAAAGCAAGTATGTAGGTGCTTATTGGAGAATAAGTTCACTGAACGTGACTCGCTATGGAATACCTAATGGAGTTTTACTCGCGTGTCAATAGCATTCCTAATGTGATAGTTGTACAAGTGATCCTTGGACTTAAGATCATCATAGTATCTTGTATGTAATGAATTATACTTTGAATTATTCCTTAAAGCCCTTCAGGGTATATAAAAGGGTATGCTTGGATATAATGAGTTATATATGAAGATAATGAATGATCAATAAAGAATCTTCCACCTATAGTAAAAGAGGAGATATGTCCTATGTGATTCGTTAAATAACAACCCAGAATCCTTGGCCAAGGTGGAATGAAATTAGAAAGAAGTTTCTAATTTGCATTATTTGGAGTTGTGCATTTTCTAATCGAAATACATATAATTGAATAAAATAAGACTTGACAGTAAATCCATGTTTTATATTTAATTGGGACATTGTATGGTGGAAGGATTGAATTGTACGGTAACTATTTACTCACAGGTTCTTATATGATTAATGTTAAAATCTATATTATCTAGAAAGTCGTTGATTGCTAAGGAGGCTTATCCCTATTGTAGAATAAATATTATTTATTTAAATAGATTATTAGTTTAATTTATTTATTTAAATAAGATTAGAATTGTTCTAATTGATTTATTCACAACCGATTTAATATGGAGAACCTAAAGAGTCACACCATAAAAGAAAGAATAATTATTTAAGAAGGTAATGGCATAATCGTAATAATGCATTAAGTATAATTAATTTAATCTATGATAATAGAATAAATTAAATAGCTTAATGTTTATT
Source organism: Panax stipuleanatus (assembly GCA_020205555.1). Lineage (NCBI taxonomy): Eukaryota > Viridiplantae > Streptophyta > Magnoliopsida > Apiales > Araliaceae > Panax > Panax stipuleanatus. Next base: position 36,025,838 of record CM035118.1, read on the forward strand.
ATCTAATATTTTGGAAATATTAAATATAAATTAATAAGAGGAGACTATTAATATTATTATAATTATTATTATTTTAATTTCTAAAGGAGTTTAGTAATTAATTTAATATTAGTACTCTCATTTATTCCTAATAAGATTAGGAGGCAAATTAATTAAATAAATTAAATTAATTATTCCCAATGTGGTGGGAAGCCTAAATTAATTAAAAGAGTTTCATTAATTAAATAAAATTCTATGTCTAATAGGATTAGAAGGACCAATATCTATATAAGAGGAGTTTTATAATAGATATCAGTTGATGAAATTCCAATTGTTGGAGAGTACTCCTTTTCCATAGAGGATAGAAAACTAGGTTTAGTCAATCACCCTCCTTCTTGATAATTCCTCTTCCTTGGTGGATCACCTCTAGTGGCCAAACACTTGAGTGGCTAACGTTAATCAAAAGAAGGAATCTAACACCGAAAATGTAAGGAGATCACGAAGAACAAGGAGTGAACTCGTACCTGTGGAAGCTTCGTTCTATAAGGGTATGATTCCATAACTTCTTTTTTATCGTTTTAAATTAATAATTTGCATAAAGGATGATCCGGGTAATGATTTTGTAAAAAAATTTAAACTCTGATACACCATGCTTCTGCTATTTTTTGCAATTTGATTGCGTCACGATTTCGTATTAACCCAACAGTGGCATTAGAACCAAACCTTTACGCAATTATTAATTGTTTTGATTTCATATACATATGGGTATGTATTTAGAATAATTTATTGGGCATAATTTGTTGTATAAAATTATTTATTTATGGGAGAAAGAAAAAAAAATTAATGAAAATATTTTTTTTTTCTTCCTGGTTCGCTGTGTTCGCGAATTGATCTCAAAATGGTGACTGCCGATTTTTTTTAAAAAGGGAACCTGCCGATTTTTTTAAAAAAAAAACTGACTCAAGTTGCCTTAGAAAAGGATATTAATTGTTTTAAATGAAAAGTTATTCAATTCAAAACAAAAAGGTTTCTGCAAGCTTTTTGAAACGTGTAGGAAGTTTTAAAAGAAAGGTAACCCATGATTACCTTAATATATTATATAATATATATATATATATATATATATATATATACATATATATATATATATATAATATTCTTAATAATTTTATAATTAAAATAAAGAGTTTATTTTAATCTTGAAATTGGATTTCATGCAAATTAAAATTGCCCATTAAATGATACTCATATATATATGGAATGGTTTTAATTCATGAGATGAATATTTATTTATTGATATATATGGTGATATGTATGATAATAAATATGGATTGGTTATGGGACTATTGACCAATGTGATCGGATTTTATTTTAGTTGAATGCTTGAATGAATGAATTTTATTAAATGGGGTCTGCGTACCTTGTCTTCTCTGATTTTTTTCTCGATATAAATTCTATCTCCCTCCTATATACTTCCCCTTGACTGCTGATCAACGTTTCTATTTAAATTAAATAGTTTAATGTAATAGAAATAGTAAGAATTATCTTGAAGAAATTGGAGACCAATGAGCAAGGAGCGCGTGAAGACCCATTTGTATGGAGCCTGAAATTTAAATGTAATAGTTATATTTAAATTTAATTCTTGCACTCCTAGGTTTGACCTTTTGGTTCACTTGGTGGCTCTAGTGAACCAAACTAGAATAAAAGTCCATAATCAATCCGGGTAGAATATAGTATTCTATATTGCATGCTAAATATTATATATATTATATTTTATGCAAACATGCTTCGCATGTTTAATAAAATGACGCGTATTTTATATATATGTGTGTGTGTGTGCATGCGCGCTAAACAAGATGAGACAAATAATAACAAACCCTTAAAGAAATAAGATTAAGTCTGAAGCGTTCAAAGATATTTGGAATATCGAACGTCGCCTTCTAGCATGATAAATTAATAGAGTATTAAATATTTAATATGAGTTCGTTGTGCTATCCCCAAGGCGAGTATTTAGTATTTAAGATGTTAATTAATCACATTTGATGCTTATCAAGAAAATTGAACGATCTAGTCTTGTTGTGCTATCCACAAGGACGAACATTTTTCTTTTTTAAATTTATGGAAATGCTAGGCTGGACTTAACTTAAATTATTTTAGTTCGGATGTGCACACATATGGAAGTGCTAGGCTGGACTTAACTTAAATTATTTTAGTTCGGATGTGCACACACTTGACCATTATGATTTAAGAGGCAAAATAAAAGCAGTTATATGGTGATGTAATTGACAAGAGTTGTCTACCTATTTATTTGTATATCGCTTGTTGTGCTATCCACAAGGTTATATACATTTGAAATGGGATCCTTAATCTCATTAGCAAATTTTTAATTAGATTTTGCCGAACTATATAAGTGAGGGTAATATAGTTTGATGAAAATAGTGGGAGATACCAATTTAAAATAAAGACCTAAATTTATTTTGGTATGCAAAATTAATTAAATGAATGTTTGCTAAAATATTGTCTTTTCATATATAGAAATTTTAAAAATGTCAAAATCACTAATTTCACTGCGTAGCATACTTGATGCTAATAAACTAACTGGACCAAATTATACGGACTAGTTAAGGAATCTGAGAATAGTTCTCACTACTGAAAAAATTTCTTATGTCCTAAATTCACCTATCTCTGGAACTGTTCTAGAATCAGCATCTGAGGAAGAAATTGGCACCATTGTAAAGTGGCAAAATGACGTATCTGTGGCTCAATAAATCATGTTCGCATACATGAATAATGAGCTTCAGCGTCAGTATGAAAACATGGATGCTCCTACTATGTTGCTTCACCTCAAGGAGTTGTATGGTGAACAAAGTAAGACAGCTAGATATGAGATATTTAAAGAGCTCTTCCAATCTCGGATGACCAAGGGTAAGGTGAACATAAAGGAACAAAAGAAACCTGATCCAGCTAGCAAAGGAATGTTCTTCCATTGCAACAAGCTGGGACATTAGAAGAGGAACTGTAAGAAGTTCCTGGCAGAGAAGAAGCTTCGACTTCCATTCAAGGTTTGTTCATGATTAAAATTAATTTTTCAGAAAGTCAAAATTCTACTTGGGTATTGGATACCGGTTGTGGTTCTCACATATGTAATAATGTGAAGGGACTGGTCAGAAGTAGAAAGTTGAACAAGGATGAGGTTGTCCTACGAGTGGAAAATGGAGCAAAGGTTGATGCATTAGTTGTAGGCACTTATTGTTTAGCACAGCCTACGGGCAAGTCCATTTATTTAAATAATTGTTATTTTGTTCCGAATATCATTAGAAACATTATTTCTATTTCCGTATTAGATATGGATGGATTTGACATTATAATAAAGAACAACAGTTGTTCTATTTATAAAAGCAATATTTTATATGGTGTTGGTAATTTGGAAAATGGACTTTATATACTTGACTTGCATGAGAATATACTTCAAATAGAACAAACTAAGAAAAGAAAAAGAGATGATATTAATTATACCTATATGTTGCACTGTAGACTCGGTCATATTAATGAAACAAAATTATCCAAGTTACATAAGGATGGGCTCTTAGAGCTATCTGATTATGAATCATATCTAACTTGTGAATCTTGTCTCATGGATAAAATGACTAAATCTCCTTTTAGTGAAAAAGGAGAAAAAGTTACAAAGTTGTTAGCGTTAGTTCACACAGACGTTTGTGGACCTATGACAACGAATGCACAGGGTGGGTATTCTTATTTTATTACTTTCACTGATGATCACTCAAGATTTGGATATGTGTATTTAATGAAATACAAATCAGAATCATTTGAAAAGTTTAAAGAGTTCAGAAGTGAAGTAGAGAAACAAACGGGCAAGAGTCTTAAGATTCTTCGATCAGATCGAGGTGGTGAATACTTAAGTGGTGAGTTTCTCGATTGTCTCAAAGAAAATGGTATAATCTCACAATGGACTTCCACCAGGTACACCACAGTTAAATGGAGAATCTAAAAGGAGAAATCGAACATTGTTGGACATGGTTCGTTCTATGATGAGTTTTACCGATCTTCTAATTTTATTCTAGGGTCATGCCCTAGAAACGGCTACGTATCTACTAAATAAGGTCTCCACCAAATTCGTCCCCAAGACTCCATATGAGATGTGGACAGGGAGGAAACCTAGTCTTAAGCATGTTAAGATTTGGGGATGTCCAGCTTATGTGAAAAGGTTTCAAAATGATAAGCTTGGGACAAGATCTGATAAGTGCACGTTTGTGGATATCCTAAAGAATGTTTGGGATACTATTTCTACAATCCTATTGAACAAAAGGTGTTTGTTACGAAACACGTTGCCTTCTTGGAAAATGAGTTTATCCTTGAAGGGGCTAGTGGGAGAAAAATAGATCTTGAAGAAATTCAAGAACTGCAAACCACTACAGATCAAGTGGATGAACCTGTCCAAGTAGAGACACCTACTGTACAACACCCTATTCGTAAATCTGGAAAGGTACCGAAGATACCTGAAAGGTATGGATTCGTCATAGAAGATGACGATGAGGTACACATCATGGATGATAATGATCCATTGAATTACAAACAGACTATGAGTAATAAAGACTCGGAGAAATGGTAGATGACCATAAAATTTAAAATAGATTTTGAAGCTATACTCAAGTCCATTTGGATTTTACTAGTGATTGCAGGTTATTATTGCTTAATCTGGCAAAATGGACGTGGAGATGTCCTTCCTCAAATATACATTATTAGAGGAGAATGTATGTATGATGCAACCAGATAGTTTTTGTTTTAATGGTTGAAGCAAATCATGTATATGAGCTACAACAACCCATTCATGGATTGAAGAAAGATTCTCGTAGATGGAACATTCGTTTTGATGAGACAATCAAAGAGTTTTATTTTATCAAAAACGAGGATGAACCATGTGTGTACAAGTGGTTAGTGGGAGCGCTATTTCATTTCTTGTATTATATGTTGATGATATATTACTGATAGAGAATGAAATTTCGAAGCTAAAATCGATCAAAACAAAGTTGTCTAAACATTCCTCCATGAATGATTTGGGTAGAACATCCCACATTGGGGATATAAATCTTTATTGATATATTTAAAAGGATGTTTGGCTAAACCCAAGGAAACGTATATTCATTAGATGCTAAAGGCGTTTAGCATGGCAAACTCCAAAAGGTGTCTCATGATGATGAGCCATGGAGTGAATCTCTCTAAAATTATCCTCAATAAAAGAGAGATCGCATGAGCTACTATCATGTATGTAATAAAATATACGAGACTTAATGTTGATCAGTCATATTCTGGAGAAGATAACTATGAGACAGTGATATACATCTTAAAGTACTTAACTAACACTAAGGATGTCATCATATCACATGATAAGTCTAAATTACACTAGAGGGCTAAACAGACTCAAGTTTTCAGACTGACCAAGACGACAACAAAATCCATTTTAGGGTAAATTGTTACCTTGCAAGATGGTGCAATGAATTGAAAAGGTTTCAAACAACAAAAGGTTGTTGGTTTAGTGACAAAGACAAAGTATATAACTGTAAGTGAAGCTGCAAGTTGATGTTTCGGATGAAAAGTTCATTACAGAACTAGTAATAGTTCCTAAGTCTCATCTTGAATCTAAACATGTGTTGCGTCACTTTGATTAAAGAAATCATTGAAAGAGGAGACGTCACCTTAGAGCTTGTAGTCTCTCAAGATAACATTGCAGATCCATTTACTAAAGCTATAACACAACAGCAGTTTGATCGTCACTTAGAGAAGTTGGTATGAGATACCATGGTGATTGGCTGTAGTGCAAGTGGGAGATTGAAAGTAGTATGCATACAAGCCAATCATGTATGATTATAAAGCATCTACTTTGGAGACGATCTTATTTATTTATTAATAAAAGTATTAACTTATTAAAGCCATTTAGTTATCTACATGGTGCTGTTTTTATAATATATAAATAATCCATAGTTTTAAGCAATGCTTTTAGAATCATGATGATAATCATGCTAATGAGATCTAAATTCTTAGAAAGCTTTAAAACTAAAATAGTTCCTAATCATGGGATTACTAAAAAGGGAATTAGTAAATCCTGATAGATTGGTACATATGTTGCTTGCTTATTGGATGAGGATGATTGATCTCATGATCATTTGTGTTGAGACACTAAATCAAGTATGTAGGTGCTTATTGGAGAATAAGTTTATTGAACGTGACTCACTATGGAATACCTAATGGAGTTTAACTCACCTGTCAATAGGAATTCCTAATGTGATAGTAGTATAAGTGATCCTTGGACTTGAGATCATCATAGTATCTTGTATGTAATGAATTATACTTTGACTTATTCCTTAAAGCCCTTCAGGGTATATAAAAGGGTATGCTTTGGTATAATGAGTTACATATGGAGATAATGAATGATCAATAAAGAATCTACCACCTCTAATAAAAGTGGAGATATGTCCTATGTGATTCGTTAAATGATAACCCAGGAATCCTTGGCCAAGGTGGAATAAAATTAGAAAGGAGTTTCTAATTTGCATTATTTGGAGTTGTGCATTTTCTAATCGAAATACATATAATTGAATAAAATAAGATTTGACAGTAAATCCATGTCTTATATTTAATTGGGATATTGTATGGTGGAAGGATTGAATTGTACGGTAACTATTTACTCACAGGTTCTTTTATGATTAATGTTGAAATCTATATTATCTAGAAAGTCGTTGATTGCTAGGGAGGCTTATCCCTATTGTAGATTAAATATTATTTATTTAAATAGATTATTAGTTTAATTTATTTATTTAAATAAGATTAGAATTGTTCTAATTGATTTATTCATAACCGATTTAATATGGAGAACCTAAAGGGTCACACCGTAAAAGAAAGAATAATTATTTAAGAAGGTAATGGCATAATCATAATAATGCATTAAGTATAATTAATTTAATTTATGGTGATAGAATAAATTAAATAGCTTAATGTTTATTATTTAATATTTTGGAAATATTAAATATAAATTAATAAGAGGAGACTTATTAATATTATTACAATTATTATTATTTTAATTTCTAAAGGAGTTTAGTAATTAATTTAATAGTAGTACTCTCATTTATTCCTAATAAGATTAGGAGGCAAATTAATTAAATAAATTTAATTAATTATTCCCAATGTGGTGGGAAGCCTAAATTAATTAAAGGAGTTTAATTAATTAATTGAAATCCCATGTCTAATAGGATTAGAAGGGTTGACCAATATATATATATATAAGAGAAGTTTTATAATAGATATCAGTTGATGAAATTCTAATTATTGGAGAGTACTCCTTTTCTATAGAGGATAGAAAACTAGGTTTAGTCAATCACCCTCCATCTTGATAATTCCTCTTCCTTGGTGGATCACCTCTAGAGGCCAAACACTTGGGTGGCTAACGTTGATCAAAAGAAGGAATCTAACCTAGAAATTTAAGGAGTTCACGAAGAATAAGGAGTTGAACTCGTACCTGTGGAAGCTTCGTTCTACAAGGGTATGATTCCATAACTTCTTATTTATCGTTTTAAATTAATAATTTGCACAAAAGATGATTCGGGTAATGGTTTTGTAGAAATTTTTAAAACTCTGATATACTATGTTTCCGCTATTTTTTGCAATTTGATTGCGTCACAATTTCGTACAAATCCAACATGTACAGTATTACCATTGGTCATTCTAGATTGGAAGAACTCCTTAGATATCTGATATCTATTAGTCCTACTTTTCTCACCATTCAACTCTTTGAAGTGTAGGAATATAGTAGGAGCATCCATAGTTTTATGTTGACGCTGAAGCTCGTTACTCATGGATGTGAGCATGATGCATTGAGACAACTATGCTTCATCTTATTACTTTCTAAAAGTAGCAATCTCTTCCTCAGAAGCATTGTCTGCAACCATTGCAGGAATAGGCGTATTAAGATATAAGATAGCTTTTCAGCCTTGATAACTATTCTCAAATTCCTTAACCAATCCATTTAATTCGGTTCGTTAATTAGCATCTAATATGCTACGTAGTGATAGTAATTTTAGACATTATAAAAATTTTTAATAAATTTTTAATTAACAACATTATAGCATACATTCTTTTATTAATTATCAAAATAAATTATGTCTTATTTTAAATTGGTATCTCCCACTATTTTCATCAAAGTATATTACCCTCATAACATATATTTTGAAAAATCTAATTAAAGATTTGCTAGTGAGAATAAGGATCTCATTTTAAATGTATATAGCCTTGTGTGACATAACAAACGATATATAAATAATTAGGTAGACAACTATTGTCAATTACATCAACATGTAACTTCTTGTATTCTGCCTCTTAGATTATTTTGATCAAGTGTGACACATCCGAATCAAAACTTATCCAAGTTAAGTCTAACCTAGCACTTCTATATATTCAAAAGAAAAATATCGCCCTTGTGTGACACAATAAAACAACATCGTTTAGTCTATTTATAAGCATTAAATGTGATAAATCAATATCTTAAAAGTTTAATACTTTCCTTGTGTGACACAACAAACTCATATTAAATATTTAATACTCTATTAATTTACCATGCTAGAAGGCAATGTTCGATATTCCAAATATCTGTGAACGCTTAGAACTTAATATAAAATCTTTGAGGGGTTTGTTATTAATTGTCTCATCTTGTTTAGCGCATGCACACACACACACACACACACACACACACACACACACACACACACACACACACACACATATATATATATATATATATATATATATATATATATATAAAACATGTGTCATATTAATTGACATGTGAAGCATGTTGCATAATATATAATATATATAGTATACACATGCATATAGAATACTATATTCTACCCGGATTGATTATGGACTTTTATTCTAGTTTGGTTCACTAGAGCCACCAAATGAACCAAAAGATCAAACCTAGGGGTGCAAGACTTAAATTTAAATATAACTATTATATTTAAATCCCGAGCTTCATTACAAACGGGTCTGCATGCGCTCATTGATCTTTGGTCTCCAACTCTTCAAAATTTAATTATAACTATTCCTTTTACAAAACTATTTACAATAAATAGAAATCTTGATCAGCAGTCAAGAGGAAGTATATAGGAGAGAGATAGAATTTACATTAAGAAAAATTAGAGAAAACGAGGTACGCAGACCCCATTTATAAAATCCATACATTCAATCATCCAACTAAAATAAAATCCAATCGCATTGGTCAATAGTCCATAAGCAACTTCATTTATTATCATACACATCAACATATGCATCAATAAATAAAAATTTCATCACATGAATAATAAGCATTCAATATATACATTGATATAAATTTAATGGGCAATTTTAGTTACCATAAAATTCAATTCTGAATTAAAATAAACTCTTTTATTTTAATTCAAATTTAAATCAAAATAAACCTTTTATTTTAATTTATCCATTTTTGAATAAAAATAAACTCCTTTATTTTTAATCAAATTATTTAATCAAAATAAACTCCTTTCTTTTAATTAATATAGAATCCAATTCCAAGTCAAAATAAACTACTTTATTTTAACTTTTAAAAATATTATCGAGAAAACAAAATATATAGAATCCAATTCCTTATCAAAATAAACTTCTTTATTTTTATTAATATGAAATCATATTTCATATCTAAATAAACTTCTTTATTTAAAGAAGCATGTAATCACTTTTTCTAATCACAAATAAACTCATTTATTTTTAGGAAATATGGAATTCAATTTTAATTCCAATTAGTTAACATAAAATCCAATTCCAACTCTAAGTAGTTAGCATGAAATTAAATTCTAATTAAAATAAATTTCTTTATTTTAATCCAATTTTAAATAAAAATAAACTATTTTATTTAAATTTAGAATGATTGAAAAATATGGAATTCAATTTTTAATTTAAAATAAACTTTTTATTTTAATTAGAAATCAAATAAATAAATAAAATAAAATATTATTTATTTTCGGCGATGCGGTGCCAAGAATGTACTCAGTTCAGGCGCTGCGGCGCCGGGTTACCCAACCAAAATCTTACCCGGCGCTGCAGTGCCCTAATTACTTTGTAATCTGGCGCCACGGCACCTAGTCTACAATCAAGACCCGGATCCGGCGTTATAGTGCCCAGATTACACTTTAATCTGACGCTGCGGCGCTAGGCTCCAGAATCAATTTTTTCAGTTCGCGAATTATGCAATTTTTCTCCAAAAAACATGATTCTATGCCAATAATTATGTCAAAAAAAATTGTTCTAAACACATATCAAATCTGAACAATTAATAACTTGCATAAAGGTTTGGTTCTGATGCCACTGTTAGGTTTGTAGGATTCATAGACGCAATCAAATTGCATAAAATAAGCAGAAGCATGGTAAATCATAGTTTTAAAATTTTACAAACCATATACCCGGATCATCCTTTATGCACAGTTATTAATTAAACAAAAAGATTAAGAATAATATTCATACCCTTGAAGATTCTAGCTTCCTCAGGTACGAGTTCAACTCCAAATCTTTTTTATGTTTTACTTGAATCCACCAGATTAATTCCTTCCTTTGATCAACGTTAGCCACCTAAGTGTTTGGCATCTAGAGGTGATCCACCAAGGAAGAAGAAGAATTTAAGAAGGTGAGTGTTTGGCTAAACCCTAATTTTTATCTCTATAAAAATTGCATACTCTCCTAACTCTTGGAAAGATTATTCACTTTAAATTCACAATAAGACTTTCTTATTTATAGATGTAGGCAACCCTCCTAAATAATTTAGGAATAATATTTTGTTTTAATTAATTAAACTCTTTTAATTAATTAGGCTCCTAATCATTTTAGGAATAATTAATTAAACTCCTGTAATTAATTAGCCTCCCAATATTATTGGGATTATGAGAGAGAGTACTTTTATTAATTAATTCCCAAACTACTTTAGGAATTAAACTAATAATAATAGTAGTAATAATAATAGTAGTAGTAATAATAATAAGACTTCTCTTATTAATTTATATTTAATATTTCTAAAATATTAAATAATAAATATTAAAATATTTAATTTATTCTATTACCATAGATTAAATTAAATATACTTAACTTATTATTACGATTACGCCATTTGATTCTTTAATAAATATTATTCTTTTTATGTTGTGACCCTTTAAGTTCTCCATATTAAACCGTTTGTGAATAAATCAATTAGAACAATTTTAATATTATTTAAATAAATAAATTAAACTATTAATTCATTTAAATAAATAACATTTATTCTAAAATAAGGATAAGCCTCCTTAGCGATCAACGACTTTTCAGATAATATATATTTCAAATTTAATCATAAAAGAACATTTGAGTTAATAGTTATCGTATAATTTAATCCTTCCACCATACAATGTCCCAATTAAATATAAAACATTGAATTACCATCAAGTTTTATTGTATTTAATTATATATATTTAGATTCTAAATGCACAACACCAAATAATGCAAATTAGAAACTCCTTTCTAATTTCATTCCACCTTGGCCAAGGATTCCTGGGTTGTCATTTATTGAATCACGTAGGACATTCTCTTCTTTTACTAGAAGCGGTAGATTCTTTATTGATCATTCATTATCTCCATATATAACTTATTACACCCAAGCATATCCTTTGATATACCCTAGGGGTCTTAAGGGACATGTCAAAGTATAACTTATCACAAAAAGATACTATGATGATCTCAAGTCAAAGGATCACTTTTACTACTATCACCTGATGAATTCTTATTGATACGCAAGTAAAACTCTATTAGGTATTCCTCAGCGAGCCACGTTCAGTGAAATTATTCAGTGAACTTATTCTCCAATAAGCACCTACATACTTGCTTTAATGTCTCCACACAAATGATCATGAGATCAATCATCCTCATCCAATGAGCGAGCAACGTATGTAAAAATCTATCCGGATTCACTAATCCCCTTTTTAGTAATCCAACAATTGGGAACTATTTTAGTTTTAAGCAATCTAAGAATTTAGATCTTATTAGCATGATCATCATCATGATTTTAAAAGTATTACTTAAAACTATGGGTTTATCACATTTTATTATAACAGCATCATGTAGATAATTAAATACCTTTAATTAAATAAGTCTTTTATTAATAAATAATTAAGATTGTTACAAAGTATATACTTTATCATCAAACATGATTGACTTGTGTGCATACTACTTTCACAATACTCCCAATTGAACAAATGATTCCCCAACCTCGGGATTCACCTCCTCTTCCTCAGAATCATCGGAATCCTCCTCGGACTCCACTGCTACAGTCGTTAGTCCATGAATTTTTGGTCCTCCCAACATCACCGTTGCTGCCACTCCAGCTAACCCACTGAATATACCAGGTGGCAGTCCAGAATTATCCCCAGTCTCCACCTTAGTAGGTAAAGGCTTCTGCGATATGCTACCCGTGATACCAGCTGGCAGACCTACGTCCTCCTCATCCTTCGAAGGATCCTCCTCAGACTCACTATCGACCAGCACTACCGGCACGGGCTCGGGTGCTAGTATAGGCGGAGCAAACAACTCCTCAGCTATGATATGCATGTCTTGGAATATATCCTTTTTGACATCTACAATCAAATAATTTATCTTGATTAGTATATTTCATCAAATCACATTTGATATTACAAATAATAGTTAAATTTATGTTACTTTTACTTCTTTAGACTTTTACTCATGAATTTCCTTAATTCATCTTTTAACAAACTCTATATGAGTTTCTTTTACTTTCTGACTTCTCTAGGTAATAACCTAAGGTGCCCCACCTAAGGTTTCTAAACCTACACTTTGATATCAACCTTAGTCCCCTAAATTCAAGTACCTTTAAACTCTGGATATGGTGCTCCACGGTATTAAACATTCACATGCATAAATATACACTACCCTGCTAATATGAAAGTAATTACTAACTATTACGAACATATTATTACATTCACACGTTTTACGACCTTTAAATATTTATAACATGATAATTAAGATCTTAATTATTACAATACATCTATCTATTATAGAAAATTTCTATATCTTCTACATGTTCATCTTGCCCTTTCCCTTGTCCTTACCGAAACCTTCTACACGCTCAATTTTCACTGAAAACAATTAATTCAAAGCAAGAATGAACATTTACATGCCCAACAAGTATAAAAGTTGCATATTAAACAACAAAATCAAGAATCATGGTTTCATACTTCTAAACCTTTAACAACTAAAAAAATGTTGTGAAGAGATCTTGAATAATAGGAAATTACTTCCTTTTAAGTTCAAAACATATTTTTAAAATGACATACTAACTTTTTCTGAGCAGTCATAAGGCCACGAACTTTTATTTTTATTTAAAAAGGTTTGAACAACTATTCCGCTGTAAATCGTTATGGCTTACGGGCACGTTAGGTGATCAACCTTTTGTACTATGTATTGATCAATACTACCTAGTGAACGACTGACTTTGCATTCATACCGTCACCCAATAAAACATGCCTACAATATTAAATTATTTCCCAAAAATTAGGGTTGTTCATTCTCAGACTGAATCCGCACCAAGTACAATTGGTTTGGAAGCTCTACTTAAACCAATAACATTTTAGAGGAATATATTGAAATCTATAAAATATTTTAACACGCGTCTAGCCTAGTGGTGCACAAACAGGCTGCCTGGCCTGGCCTGATCAAGGCCTGCCAGGCTTTGACCTTTAACCAGACCGAGTCGGCCCAGGCTCAAATAGTAAAAGGCCGGGCCAGGCCAGATATTTAACTAAAAAACATGGCCTGAGAAGGCTTGATTGGTAAGGCCAGGCCAGGCCAAGGCCGGGCCGAGTTAGACCAGGCTTTGTTTTAAGGCTTCAATGCCAATTACTCCTTATGCCAAAACTCCCCATTATTTATAGAAAGGAGGTAGCATATGAGAGGTTATTTTAGATGATGTGGGACTTTCTCAAGTAAAGAATAGAATACATGCTCTTTCATGGTTGTTTCAGTAATGTATTAGATATTTTTAGATGATGTGAGACTTTCTGAAGTAAATAATAGAATACATACATCAACTTAATATTACAACAAAAATCGTCAAAATATATATTCTAGTTGGGTTGCATTAGCTTCCATGAGAACTTTAGCAACAGATTAGTGGGCAGAATTGACCAGATTTTGGATTTTGAATAAGAATTCACTTTGTAGTTTGAATAGGGACCTAGCAAGGAAATGCAGTTGCATTTGGGGAGAGGGAGGCTGTAAGACCCCGAATTTTATGAAATAGAAGTATTCAATTTTCTTATAATTATTATTCTATTCAGTAAATGGTTAAATAGATAAAAGGTTAAAGTTAAGGGTGATATGTGCAAATTTTACAAAGTAAGCAAGTTGGCATAAAATATTCGTTGTGTCGGAGAATATTCGTTTGGTCGAGGAATATTCTTTTTGTCGGAGAATATTCGTACGACGGCGCAGTCATTGGTGGACCCCACAACGAAATGAATGTCGTATATAGAAAGCGACAGAAGTAATTTTTTTTATAAAAATAACGGCAAAACTTTTACCGTTAAACTGTTGAAATATCCGGTGATAAAAATATAGTAATACGCGTTGTTGCACAGTAGCACACGGTATTGCACAATATTTTGAATTATTGGTTCTTACGTAAGAAGTCATTCATTTAATAATTGTTATAGTAATTACTGTTCAATATTTTATATTATTGATCCAATAATTTCTACATTGCTATTTTATATTATAGATTCAATAATTGTCACAATAACTGCTGCACAGTATTTCACATTATTAAATCAATAATTCATATTATTTAAATGATATTATTAGAATACATTATTGACAATGTCGAGAAAGTTCTGTCGAGGCAAAGGGTTATGTTATATAATTGCAAGCAAATGAGAAAAAACTCTTATTGGAAAAATCCCTCTTTCCTAGGAACGACCTGGTTGTCATTATTGTGGTTCTGTAATATTATTTGTGAATAATAATTATTGATAAAAATAATAAGAAAATATTTATTCAATGTGGATATAAACAGATGAATTTTAGCAAAAGAGATAATTATTGAGAATGGATATTTTATCAGTTCTGATAAAATAATTCATTCAATTATATTATTATAAAATTATATTATAAGTGTATAATGTGATAATATAATAATATAATAGTGATAATATTATTTTACAATAAATTCACGATATATGAATAAAATGAGACGGAAGATAGAAAATGAAATTTAGAATTCTTTTAATAATTATAAAAGTCTTAATATATATATATATATATATATATAAACATGTGGTGGAATTCATTATTTCAAAAGTGGAGGCTTTGAAATTTTGAGTGTGCTGGAGATTTTCAAGAGTGATGAGTGTGAAAAAATCATCCGTATGTAAATTTGGGTCATTTTTTTCGTTCGGAATTTGAAAAAACTTTTATTTACAAAGTTGCAGAGAATTAAATTTCATATGAAAAGGATATAAGATTCGTATTTTTCTGATAAAAGGCCTATTTATTATGAATTATTGAAGTTTCGAAAATAAATATTTTAATATATATATATATATATATATATATATATATAACATGTGGGTGGCTTAAATGTTCAAGTGTGGTGTGCTGCCAATTTTCTGAGAATGGGTGCTTTAAATCATCCGTTGGTATTAAAAGTCAACATTGGTGTTCTGACATTTTCTTATAAATAGGGTGCTTAGTTTAGAAATGAAAATCACACCAGAATCAGAAAATTTTCTATCTATAATATCGAGCGTATTTCTTGTGAGTATAAGGATAGTTTGAGTGTGGATTACGGTGTAAGATTTTTCACAACATAATATCCGATATTCTAGTCAGATCTAGTATTTTACTAAGGTAAGGGATGTTATTATGTTTCGTAAATGATGTTAATTTTCGTAAATGATATTATTTTTGTAAATGATATTATTTTTGTAAAAGATATTTTGATAAAAGATATTTTGGTAAAGGATGTGATTTTATACTCGTAAGGGGTTTTATTGTTTTCGTATTCGTAAGGGATATTATTTTTCTTGTAAAGGATATTATTTTTCTCGTAAAGGATGTTGTTTTCATTCAATATTCGGAAGGAATATTATTTTCTTTCATACTCTATACTATGTAAGTAATAATATTTTATTTTAGATTTCTAAATTTAAACTTACTGTGGTAAATATTGTTTCTCTAATTCTTGAAATGATTAGAAATTCTTTGAGTTTTGCGCTTCATCAAATATTATTTCACCGGAATATTGGTCTGAACTTTATTATAAAAATTTCACCTTTTTATGTCAGAGTTACTATTCACGAGTAACTATTCACGAGTTACTATTCATGAGTTACTATTCATGGGTTACTATTTATGGGTTACTATTTATGAGTTACTATTTATGAGTTACTATTCACGGGTTACTATTTACGGTAAAAAAAATATAATATATATTTTTCTTCTGCCCAAATTATTTTTTATTTATGAATCTTACTTTTGAAATTAGATCCATGTTTTATTATATTGTTCGTATTGTCATATATAACATATTTATAATCATGGTAATGGAAGTTCTCTTTGACTTGAGTGTAAAGATGGGTAGATTATTGGTATGACCATGACTGTGGGTTCTCTTTGGCTAGTAGTGCAAAGATGAATTGTTGACTGGTATGATCATGACCATTAAGTTTACAACTGAATATCTTTAGCTTAAGTGCAAAGGTGAATTGATCAACATGGTTATAAATGTTGTTTCTATAAATTCTAAAATGATTAGATATTTCTTTGGGATTTGAATATCTTTGGCCTATAGTGCAAAGATGAACTGTTGATTTATGAATATCTTTGGCCTGTAGTGCAAAGATGAACTATTGATGAATATCTTTGGCCTGTAGTGTAAAGATGAGCGGTTGATTTGTGAATATCTTTGGCCTGTAGTGCAAAGATGAACTATTGATGAATATCTTTGGACTGTAGTGCAAAGATGAAAGATTAATTATTGAATATCTTTGGCCCGTACTGCAAAGATGAATTGATTAGCATGATTATGAACAGGAACTGTGATTTGGTATAACTATGATCTTTGGTGTTTCAAGTAAAGACAGGTGATGAAAGTTATCTTCGTCCTGGGTGCGAAGAGGAATTTAGCAACATGATTATGATTATGAATTATTCACATGATTGTAGACATGAACTGTTGATTGATGTTACAGGGATAAAACATTATTGGTGGACTTTTAACATGGAGAAGATAATAGACATTATGGTCTATTTAACTCTTTTAATGGACTGTTCAATTCGCTGCAACTATGGTTGAAAAGTTTTATCATCTACCATATGTTCTAAATCTCTGAGTTATTACTGGCGAATGTTATTGATAATTTGATTATCTTTAGTCATAATATTATTTACTGGGCTATTTGTGCTCACCCTTTTGCTTCACAATTCCTTTTAGGTAATAAGAGTGTAGCTGGGTCGAGCGGGAATAACAGGGGAATAGAACGATGGTCTATAACTGTTGAAGTCCCCCATAAAACAGTATGAAAATAATTGTCTTGAGAACTTTAATTGTGTCGTATTTTATACGTCATTTAACAGTTGATTTTGGTGACCCGACTTAGGTGAGGTGAATCCATCTTTGTAAGAGTGTGTTGCCACTATCATACAAGATGTCTAACCACATACAACTTCATGTTATTATAAGAAATGGTTGTACGCATCCACTTGCTGATTATATGTATGAGCACTACATATATAATCTTGGAGTATGGTTGGAATATAATCCTCAGTTTTTGAAAATTGAGATTATTATATTGCAAGAGAATACCGACCATTGGAAAGAACATGATAGTAATCTTCTCGTTCTTCTTTGGGGTCTATTGGGTCAACCAAGGTTAATTCTCAAGTCCTATGATATCTATTATAACTTAGAAGCATGGCCACCATGTACGAAGGTTTCCTTGAGTATTTTCCAAAGATTTTAATTCCTAAAACAGTTATTAACTGTACCTTTATGTAACGTATCATTGATAAGGAGTGTGGGTACTGTATTCGTATTAAAACTCACACTTTATGTGTGGTCGTATTGTGTACGACAATTGGATATAAAAGATTTGTATTTGAATTCTGTACTATGTATGTCTTGGCGACCCAGAATGGGTTAGGTTGTGGATTGAACCTATTTTGGGGGCGTCACAAATGGTATCAAAGCTTAGAGATATAGTCGTTGGAGGATATCTGAAATTAGAACTAGGAGGGGAGAGACAAGTAATATACTTCGCTAGTATGTGACTTACCTAAGCTGAATTTTCTTTAATTGACAAATTGTGATATGTCAATTAACCTTTGTTTTGAAGCTGTATTCTAGAATGAGCAATGGAGAAATCATGATATAGAAGAAATGACTGGGAAGATAGAATATGGAATGAAAGTAAGGTATCCTCACCTCTACGAACTACCAGGTACGTAAATTTCTGGAATGAAATTTCATAAGGAGGGGAGATTGTAAGACCCCGAATTTTATGAAATAGAAGTGTTCAATTTTCTTATAATTATTATTTTATTTAGTAAATGGTTAAATTGATAAAAGGTTAAAGTTAAGGGTGATATGTGCAAAATTTACAAAGTAAGCATGTTGGCATAAAATATTCGTTGTGTCGGGGAATATTTGTTTGGTCGAGGAATATTTTTTTTGTCGGAGAATATTCGTACGACGGCGCAGTCACTGGTGGACCCCACAACATAATGAATGTCGGATATAGAAAGCGACATAAGTAATTTTTTATATAAAAATAACGGCAAAACTTTTACCATAAACTGTTGATATATCCGGGGATAAAAACACAGTAATACGCGTTGTTGCACAGTAGCACACGGTATTGCACAGTATTTTGAATTATTGGTTCTTACGTAAAAAGTCAGTCATTCAATAATTGTTACAGTAATTATTGTTTAATATTTTATATTATTGATCCAATAATTTCTACATTGATATTTTATATTATTGTTTTAATAATTGTCACAATAACTGCTGCACAGTATTTCACATTATTGAATCAATAATTCATATTATTTAAATGATATTATTATATAACATTATTGACAATGTCTAGAAAGTTTTGTCGAGGAAAAGGGTTAGGTTATATAATTGCGCGCCAATGAGAATAAATTCTTATTGGAATGCCCCCTCTTTTCTAGGAACGACCTGGTTGTCATTATTGTGGTTCTGCAATATTATTTGTGAATAATAATTATTGATAAAAAGATAAAAAAATATTTATTCATTGTGAATATAAACGGATGAATTTTTAGCAAAAGAGACAATTATTGAGAATGGATATTTTATCTGTTCTGATAAAATAATTCATTCAAATATATTATTATAAAATTACATTATAAGTGTATAATGTGATAATATAATAATATAATAGTGATGATATTTTTTTTACATTAAATTCACGATATATGAATAAAATGAGACGGAAGATAGAAAATGAAATTTAGAATTCTTTTAATAATTATAAAAGTCTTAATATATATATATATATATATATATATATATATATATATATAAACATGTGGTGGAATTCATTATTTCAAAAGTGGAGGCTTTAAATTTTGAGTGTTCCGGAGATTTTCAAGAGTGGTGAGTGTGAAAAAATCATCCGTATGTAAATTTGAGTCATTTTTTTCGTTCGGAATTTGGAAAAACTTTCTTTTACAAAGTTGTAGAGAATTAAATTTCATACGGAAAGGATATAAGATTCATATTTTTCTGATAAAAGAGCTATTTATTATGAATTATTGAAGTTTTCAGAAATAAATGTTTTAATATATATATATATATATATATATATATATATATATATATTATATAACATGTGGGTGGCTTAAATGTTCAAGTGTGGTGTGCTACCAATTTTCTAAGAATGGGTGCTTGAAATCATCCGTTGGTATTAAAAGTCAACATTGGTGTTCTGACATTTTTCTATAAATAAAGTGCTTAGTTTAAAAATAAAAATCACAATAGAATCAGAAAATTTTCTCTCTATAATATCGAGTGTATTTCTTGTGAGTAAAAGGATAGTTTGAGTATGGATTAACGTGCAAGATTTTTAGCAACAAATATCCGATATTCTAGTCAGATCTAGTATTTTACTAAGGTAAGGAATGTTATTATGTTTCGTAAAGGAAGTTATTTTTCGTAAATGATATTATTTTTGTAAATGATATTATTTTCGTAAAAAATATTTTGATGAAAGATATTTTGATAAAGGATGTGATTTTATACTCGTAAGGGGTATTATTGCTTTCATATTCGTAAGTGATATTATTTTTCTTGTAAAGGATATTATTTTTCTCGAAAAGGATGTTGTTTTTATTCAATATTCGTAAGGAATATTATTTTCTTTCATACTCTATAGTATGTAAGTAATAATATTTCATTTCAGATTCCTAAATTTAAACTTACTGTGGTAAGTATTGCTTCTATAATTCTTAAAATGATTAAAAATTCCTTGAGTTTTGCGCTTCATCAAATATCATTTCACCAGAATATTGGTCTGAACTTTATTATAAAAATTTCACTTTTTAATGTCGTTATTATTATTCACGAGTTACTATTTATGAGTTACTATTCATAAATTACTATTTAGGAGTTACTATTCACGAGTTATTATTCATGAGTTACTATTCATAGGGTACTATTTACGATAAAAAAATATAATATATATATTTTTTTGTCCAAATTATATTTGATTTATGAATCTTACTCTTGAAATTAGATCCATATTTTGATTATATTGTTCTTATTGTCATATATAACATTTTTATAATCATGGTGATGAAAGTTCTCTTTGAATTGAGTGTAAAGATAGGTAGATTATTGGTATGACCATGACTATGAGTTCTCTTTGGCCAGGAGTGCAAAGATGAATTGTTGACTGGTATAATCATGACAATTGAATTTACAATTGAATATCTTTAGCTTAAGTGCAAAGGTGAATTGATCAACATGTTATAAATGTTGTTTCTATAAATTCTGAAATGATTAGATATTTTTTTGGGGTTTGAATATCTTTGGCCTGTAGTGCAAAGATGAGCTGTTGATTTATGAATATCTTTGGCCTGTAGTGCAAAGATGAACTATTGATGAATATCTTTGGCCTGTAGTGTAAAGATGAGCGGTTAATTTGTGAATATCTTTGCCCTATAGTGCAAAGATGAACTATTGATGAATATCTTTGGCCTGTAGTGCAAAGATGAATGATTAATTGTTGAATATCTTTGGCCCGTAGTGCAAAGATGAATTGATTAGCATGATTATGAACAGGAACTGTGATTTGGTATAACCATGATCTTTGGTATTTCAGGTAAAGACAGGTGATAAAAGTTATCTTCGTCCTGGGTGCGAAGAGGAATTTAGCAACACAATTATGATTATGAATTATTCACATGTTGTGGACATGAACTGTTGATTGATGTTACAAGGATAAAATATTGTTGGTGGACTTTTAACATGGAGAAGATAATAGACATTATGGTCTATTTGACTCTTCTAATGGACTGTTCATTCTGCTGCAACTATGGTTGAAAAGTTTTATCATCTACCATATGTTTTAAATCTCTGAGTTATTACTGACGAATGTTATTGATAATTTGATTATCTTTAGTCATAATATTATTTACTGGGCTATTTGTGCTCACCCTTTTGCTTCACAATTCCTTTTAGGTAATAAGAGTGTAGCTGGGTCGAGCGGGGATAACAGGGGAATAGAACGATGGTCTATAACTGTTGAAGTCCCCTATAAAACAGTATGAAAATAATTGTATTGAGAACTTTAAATGTGTCATATTTTATACGTCAATTAATAGTTGATTTTGGTGACCTGACTTAGGTGAGGTGAACCCGTCTTTGGAAGGGTGTATTGCCACTATCATACAAGATGTCTAACCACATACAACTTCATGTTATTATAAGAAATGGTTGTACGCATCCACTTACTGATTATATTTATGAGCACTACCTATAAAATGTTGGATTATGGTTGGAATATAATCCTCAGTTTGAGATAATTATATGGCAAGAGAATACCCACCATTGGAAAGAACATGATAATAATCTTCTCAGTTCTTCTTTGGGGTCTATTGGGTCAACTAAGGTTAATTCTCAAGTCCTATGATATCTATTATAACTTAGAAGCATGGCCTCCTATGTACGAAGATTTCCTTGAGTATTTTCCAAAGATTTTAATTACTAAAACAGTTATTGACTGTACCTTTATGTAACTTATCATTGATAAGGAGTGTGGGTACTGTATTCGTATTAAAACTCACACTTTATATGTGGTCGTATTGTGTACGATAATTGGATATAAAAGATTTGTATTTGGATTCTGTACCATGTATTTCTTGGCTACCCAGAATGGGTTGGGTTGTGGATTGGACCTATTTTGGGGGTGGTAGCCGTCGTCTAGCATTACAAAATTTACCTTACTAAGGTTCCACTAATCCTATGAATTAGTATAGTAATAAGCAAGGATCGATCCCACAGAGAGTGATTTATATTTTTAACTATCTAATAAATTCAATAAGTTGGGAGTTTTTGTTTAAAAGCAATTTAAGTAACACAAGTAAATTTAAGAAAATATCAATAAGTAAAAGAGTTCAATTCTTCATTTTAGTATTCACTTTTCACAATTATAAATTAATTAAGTTATTATACTATTTACCCTTTCAATGAGATTAATAACCCTAGATAATTACAATCGCAAATTACCCGAAATTCTCCTTAAGTGTAGATCTAATGCGACGATCTCCAACAAGAGATTCTAACCAACATACAACCTAGAATTATCAGTCTAGATTTAATATGATAGAAGCATGAAGAATGAGAATTAGATTATTCCAAGCAATAATTACACAATTAGGAATTATTTAACTTGTCTTCTGAAAATCTTAATAATATTTTAAAGCTTGACCATAATAAAATATTATTAATTGCTACTTAGATTAGACACACTTCGTTTGCTTAAAATCTGTCTTGATCTAGCAGATGATATCAATTTCTTAATTTAATCCTACAGAAACCAAATTAATCAATTGGATAACATGTATGAAAATTCACATACATAATAAGAATAAATCTCAATGATTGAATAAATAATAAATAAACTTAATCAAACCAGTAATTGTTAATCAGGTTTAACATCCCTTTAGAATTGAATAAGAGAATTAGCCTGACATGCCTTGAAGAAAATAAGATGAGAATACCAAAAATCCAGATCCCCTCAACACAAGAAAACAACTCCTATTTAAAGCCTAGACAAACCCTCAGTCATTAAGGTAAGTCCTAAACCTATTCTAATTCAACTTTGTAATTTAAAAACCTAAAAACACTGTCAGACGTCAGAACTGCGCTGCCCGCGCTTTAATTCCTTTGTAAACTGTGCGGTCAGCGCACTACCTCCAGTAGCTCCATCCCGTAGCTGTGCGGTCAGCGCTTCCACACATACTAGCAACAGCGCGGTCCGCGCTCCTTTACCAGTTTTGTCCAAACTTTGATCTTTTTAGCTTTAATTCCATTCCAACCTTTATATCTGCAAAAAACATAAAACACTACAAAGTAATACGAACAATACCCAAAAACTCACAATAAACAAGCTAATAAGAGAGCAATTCATAGGTCTTCAACCTACTCATCAGGGGGCGTCACAAATGGTATCAGAGCTTAGGGATATGGTCGTTGGCGGAGATCTGAGATTAGAACTAGGAGGGGAGAGACGAGTAATATACTTCGCTAGTATATGACTTACCTAAGCTGAATTTTCTTAAATTGACAAATTGTGATATGTCAATTAACCTTTGTTTTGAAGCTGTATTCTAGAATGAGAAATGGAGAAATCATGATACAGAAGAAATGACTGGAAAGATAGAATATGGAATGAAAGTAAGGTATCCTCACCTCTACGAACTACCAGGTACGTAAATTTCGGGAATGAAATTTCATAAGGAGGGAAGATTGTAAGATCCCGAATTTTATGAAATAGAAGTATTCATTTTTTTGATAATTATTGTTTTATTCAGTAAATGGTTAAATTGATAAAAGGTTAAAGTTAAGGGTGATATGTGCAAATTTTACAAAGTAAGCAAGTAGGCATAAAATATTCGTTGTGTCGGGAAATATTCATTTGGTCGAGGAATATTCTTTTTGTCGGAGAATATTCGTATGACGGCGCAGTCATTGGTGGACCCCACAACGGAATGAATGTCGTATATAGAAAGCGACAGAAGTAATTTTTTTTATAACGGCAAAACTTTTACCGTTAAACTGTTGAAATACCCGGTGATAAAAATATAGTAATACGCGTTGTTGCACAGTAGCACACGGTATTGCACAGTATTTTGAATTATTAGTTCTTACGTAAGAAGTCACTCATTCAATAATTGTTACAGTAATTACTGTTCAATATTTTATATTATTGATCCAATAATTTTTACATTAATATTTTATATTATTGAATCAATAATTATCACAATAACTGCTGCACAGTATTTTACATTATTAAATTAATAATTCATATAATTTAAATGATATTATTAGATAACATTATTGACAATGTCTAGAAAGTTCTGTCGAGAAAAGGGGTTAGGTTATATAATTGCGCGCCAATGAGAAAAAATTCTTATTGGAAAGCCCCATCTTTCCTGGGAACGACCTGGTTGTCGTTATTGTGGTTCTGCAATATTATTTGTGAATAATAATTATTGATAAAAATGATAACGAAATATTTATTCAATGTGGATATAAACAGAGGAATTTTTAGCAAAAGAGACAATTATTGAGAATGGATATTTTATCTGTTCTGATAAAATAATTCATTCAAATATATTATTATAAAATTATATTATAAGTGTATAATGTGATAATATAATAGTGATGATATTGTTTTACAACAAATTCACGATATATGAATAAAATGAGACGGGAGAGAGAAAATAAAATTTGAAATTCTTTTAATAATTATAATCTTATATATATATATATATATATATATATATATATATATATATATATATATATATATATATATATAAACATGTGGTGGAATTCATTATTTCAAAAGTGGAGGCTTTGAAATTTTGAGTGTGTTGGAGATTTTCATGAGTGGTGAGTGTGGAAAAATAATCCGTATGTAAATTTGGGTTATTTTTTTTTCAGAATTTGTAAAAACTTTCTGTTACTAAGTTGTAGAGAATTAAATTTCATATGAAAAGGACATAAGGTTCATAATTTTCTGATAAAAGGGCTATTTATTATGAATTATTAAAATTTCAGAAATAAATGTTCTAATATATATATATATATATATTATATAACATGTGGATGGCTTAAATGTTCAAGTGTGGTGTGCTGCCATTTTTCTAAGAATGGGTGCTTGAAATCATCGGTTGTTATTAAAAGTCAACATTGGTATTCTGACATTTTTCTATAAATAGAGTGCTTAGTTTAGAAATAAAAATCACACCAGAATCAGAAAATTTTCTCTCTATAATATCGAGCGTATTTCTTGTGAGTATAAGGATAGTTTGAGTGTGGATTACGGTGCAAGATTTTTCGCAACATAATATCCGATATTCCAGTCAGATCTAGTATTTTACTAAGGTAAGGGATGTTATTATGTTTCGTAAAGGAAGTTATTTTTCGTAAATGATATTATTTTTGTAAATGATATTATTTTCGTAAAAGATATTTTGGTAAAGGATGTGATTTTATACTCGTAAGGGGTATTATTGCTTTCATATTCGTAAGAGATATTATTTTTCTTGTAAAGGATATTATTTTTCTCGTAAAGGATGTTGTTTTCATTCAATATTTCATAAGAAATATTATTTTCTTCCATACTCTATAGTATGTAAGTAATAATATTTCATTTCAGATTCTTAAATTTAAACTTACTGTGGTAAGTATTGCTTTTATAATTCCTGAAATGATTATAATTTTTTTGAGTTTTGCGCTTTATCAAATATCATTTCTCCGGAATATTGGTCTGAACTTTATTTTGAAAATTTCACCTTTTCATGTCGGAGTTACTATTCACGAGTTACTATTCATGAGTTGCTATTCATGAGTTACTATTCACGCATTACTATTTATGAATTACTATTCACGAGTTACTATTCACGAGTTACTATTTATGAGTTACTATTCACGAGTTACTATTTACGGGGTACTATTCACGGTAAAAAAATATAATATATATATTTTTTTCTGTCAAATTATTTTTGATTTATGAATCTTACTCTTGAAATTAGATCCATATTTTCATTATATTGTTCTTATTGTCATATATAAGATTTTTATAATCATGGTGATGGAAGTTCTCGTTGACTTTAGTGTAAAGATGGATAGATTTTTGGTATGACTAGGACTATGGGTTTTATTTGGCCAGTAGTGCAAAGATGAATTATTGACTGGTATGATCATGACCATTGAGTTTACAATTGAATATCTTTAGCTTAAGTGCAAAGGTGAATTGATCAACATGATTATAAATGTTGTTTCTATAAATTCTGAAATGATTAGATATTTCTTTGGAATTTGAATATATTTGGCATGTAGTGCAAAGATGAGCTGTTGATTTATGAATATCTTTGGCCTGTAGTGCAAAGATGAACTTTTGATGAATATGTTAGTTCCCAAAAGCACGTTAGTTATCTAGAAGGGGGGGGGGGGATTGAATAGATATTTTAAAATTTCTTTGTTTAAAATACTTAGTCAGTATTGGTGATACTGACTGCAGCGGAATATATGTTTTGTTCCCCTTCAAGATAATACAGTTAAGGTTAGATAAGCAATTATAGCAATTATAATAGATATAGCAGTTATAGCAGTTAATGAGAGACAATGAGACACAGGGTTTTAAGTGGTTCAGAGCCACCGCGACTCCTAATCCACTCTTCTACTCTACGAGTAGGAAATCCACTAAAGATGACTTCTTATAACTGGATCACTTAGATCCCTTCAAGGCCAGCAGCCCTGGAACTTCACATAGTTCACTTTTGAACTCTTCAAGTCCTTTGACTTGGATCTGCTCTTAGTTCACTTCTGAACTCTTCAAGTCCTTTGACTTGGATCTTCACTTAGTTCACTTTTGAAATTCTTCAAGCCCTCTGACTTGGTACCTCACTTGGATAG
Source organism: Panax stipuleanatus (assembly GCA_020205555.1). Taxonomy (NCBI): domain Eukaryota; kingdom Viridiplantae; phylum Streptophyta; class Magnoliopsida; order Apiales; family Araliaceae; genus Panax; species Panax stipuleanatus. The sequence goes on from CM035118.1 coordinate 36,053,106, forward strand.
GCAGTTGATAGTTTGAGGTGTGCTACTCAGTTGCAATTCAGCTTCTGTCTTTCAAAGGACTGAGTAGCGAAGAAAGCTTTCTTCAGTATCGTAGTGTTGCTCGTTGAGTGTTCTTGAGCTTTTTCAATGTATTCTTTCTTTTTACGTCTTGCTTGCTAAGTCTGAATCCTTGTCTGATTTCTTTATAAAAGAGCCATTCAAAAATAACCATTTGAATGCTCCCGTTGCTTCATTTAATGCTTCAGACGTTTTCTATGTAGTGATGTTGACGTCCTGCTTTTCTGCTGCTCTGCCGCCTGGCCTACTGACACAGCAGACTGTATCTTTCACCTAACACCTGAAAAGGTGTTTTTTGCAGGCTGCTTTAGTCCTTTCCTTAGCTTCTTCAATACGCTTCTTCAATTTGGACTAAGGATGAATATGGAAGTATTGGGACTATCACTTTGTCAACGGCTATAAGCCTTTCTTCATTTGTTGCTCTTCCTTCCTTCATCAGATCTTCAATCTTTGATGTTGACTGGAGGAACACTACGATTATGATCATTATGACATAATTGTTGTGTGTTGGCTTTGCACACCTTGATTCACGCTTGATCGTAGAGAACACTACGATTTCTCTTAAGTTCTTGGTAGACTACGATTCCTTGCTTACTTGTCTTGCAGACTTCACACTTCTGATAGCACTCTGCGATTCCCAACTTGGCTCGGCAGATGCCTTTCAACTTTATGACTCTTAGTGTGGCTTCCGAGGCAAACTATGATTCTTTGATGCTTTCACTTGAGCTCGACGGTTCTTGTCGTGGCCTCTGTAGACTTGATTCTTCAGCAGACTTCTAGTTTGGATATCTTCAATTAAGCTCCACGTTTTCTGCCTTAACTACTGTAGGCTTGAATCTGTTGGCAAACTACGATTTCGATATCTTCGCTTAAGTTCCACGATTCTGCCCTGTTTTTCGAATGCTGTCTTTGGCAGACTACGATTCTGTCAAGACTTTAACTTTTACAGCTCAAATAAATCAACCTAACAACTTTAATCTTTTCTTCTTTACATTCATTTACATAAATGATAAACATTAAGGCTTAGATCAACCTAACATGTTTGATCTATCATCTAAGTCCTTGTACAATGATTCTCTTAAGGGTTGTACACTTAAGCATTTATATTTACTTTCAATATCAAATCTGAATATGCAATTCCCAATAATCTCCCCCTATTTGATGTTGATATAATCAAGGAGATTTAGATCATAACATCATTTTCTAAATGCATAATGTTAGAAAGTAAATATGGCTTAGTGTTTAAGTGAGCAACTAAAATTTCTAGAGAATAAGTATGAATTTATTGATGTTTGAAGAGATATTACATTCAAGCATAAAAACATCAATACAAAATTAAGTTTAGGCTTATCTCTATTTTCTTTGCCTCTTGCTCCTCGAAGACTCAGCAGCTCTCATCCTTCTAGTTTGCTCATCTCTTCATTCAATGTCTTCTAGCTCATATCTGGATTGTGCAGAAGTCATGCCTTATGAGCCAGAAGCTTGACCTTGATGTCTTTGAAGAGGTATTCCCATTGGAGGCTACTGCAGATACTGATCAGATCGTGGAGTTTGAACAATTGGACTCTTGGAGTTGCCACCCGACGATTGACCAGTACGAGTTTGCCTTTGCCTTTCCTGCTGTAGAGGTGGTGGTTGAATGTGCGTCTGCCTCGGTCTTCCACCTCTGCCTTTATCTCCTTGCCCAATCTTCTCCCCCTTTATGTCATCATCAAGGGTTCGAATATCGTCTGAGAGCCGTCTGACTCCGTCTACCAAGGCATGCATTTGAGTTCTTTGTTGAGAAATGTCACTGGTTTGTTTAGCAACTAAAGCCTCAATGACCCTTCTTTGTTGCTGAAGCATTTTCACGGCATCGTTGTTTTGGGAGATTTGAGCAGCACTGCATTCTTAGAATTGGTTCAAAGCGATACGCAGTGCTGAAATCTGTTCTGCTATCAGCTTATTTTGAGTTTGCTGATTCTTCTGCATTAGTAACATGGCTTCTTTCTGCTTCTTTGCTTCGACAAAATGAATAGCATCCCTTGCCATGAGACTTGTAGCCATTTCTCTGAAAATCTCCCTCAACGATTTGGACAGTTCAGTTCCCAATTGTCCTGGAAGAGTTTGGACCGAGTCGAGGATGTTGTCGAATCTGTAGTGAAGTGCAAGGGAGTGTTCTTCAAGGATCTTTTCAGACTCTGACCCTATTTAATTCAATGTTGCAGATAGCTCCTCCTTGGTTGGCATGCGAGCCAATTGATCTAGAATTTTTGTGTTTCTGGAGGAGGAGTAGCTGTAGAGTGTTCATCTCTCCTTGACAAACTTGCAAGAGCAAGAGTCATGTCAAAGTATTCATTGTTGGATGATGATGGAATGTCTGCTTGGGTTAGAGGGTTAGGAGTTTGTTGGATAGGCGTAGTGTTTGGCTCAGATGTATATGTTTGTGTCTCTTTGAGCTGTTCTGGACACTCTATGATTTCTTCTTCTTTGAATTGATCAGCATGCCCGAATCGTAGTGTGTCATATAGGGTTGGTGTTTCACTGATTGAGTTTGAAAGCATTTCTTTGACAACTCGTGTGATGTGCTCAATCATCATTGGATCATTAATGGGTCGCTCGACGAAGATGAGTTGGTTATTTGGTTCATCAGTCACAGAGTTTTGGGACTCAGTGACTGGAAACTGATTTAGCATTACTTCATCTAGATTCTCCACCACATCACTTTCAACATCCTTCATTATAGCATCAGCAGATATTACAGTTTCTTCATGATTGGGGATACTACATTTTTTTTGATAACTGGTAGCTCCCCCTCAATTTCTGCATTCTCTGGCTCCCCCTCAGCTGTAGCATTCTCTTGATTCTGACCTTTCAGAGTTTCTTCTTCCTGCGGCTCAGTAATCTATTTATCCTTCTCATCAGCTCTTATTCTATCCTATTCCCTCAATACTTCCTCATTGATAAGAATGTATTTCTTGACCAATGTCCTCTTCCTCTTGGGCTTGACTGCATCTTCAGAACCTTCTTCAGCTTCAGCCTTGTTTATCTGTTCGGGCTGAGAGGCTGTTGCAGCATCTTCTTCCATATTAGCAGCCCGCATTGATTCTACGATTAGTGAAGACTCCTCAATCGTGGTAAGTGTAGGCTTCCTTGGTCTGTGACTGCGTTTCTTCTTTTTTTGAGCCTCATCACTTCTTTCAGTCATGTCCTCACTTGTTTCCCTCTTTTTCTTCTTCTCCTTCTCTTTCAGAGTCTCCTCTGATGCTTGAGGTGCCTTAGGAGTAATGGCTCTTTCAGTCATTGAGCCACTAAACTCCATTTCAGCATCAGGGCATGCTTGAAGTGCATCAGTAGTTGGGTCTTGGGGTTCCTCAGCCATTGATACATCTTTATTCATCTTCTTCTTTCCTTTCCTCCTTCTGATCAAGGCTTCAGCATTTTCTTCAGTTACTCCTTCTTCCTCTACCTCCCAGGCTTCCTCCCTTACAGCAGATAGAATTGCAGATTTTATCTTTACATTTTCTGCAGGGTTTTTCTTCCAGTTTTGAAATAATTGTTGGGTTATATTCTGGTTGGGGACAATGGAGACACCTTCTTCATCTTTAATCTTGTCGCCTAGTGTAACTTCTATTATTATGTTGATAAATCTCTCATAAGGCATTTTTGCAGTACTCTTGGTCTTATTGGAACTGTTCATCCATGTCCCAAACCATTCCATTAGTAGAGCTCCATAGTTGAGTTAAACTCTATATCTGATAGTTGTCATAAGCTTCAGTTATTTTTCATTGACAGTATCGTGGCCAGAGCCCTTGCAACATATACATTTTCCAACAATTTCAGCAAGAAACTCATATTCTTGGGGAAACTCTTTCTTCCTGTAGCCACTCTTTCCTTCAGTTTTGTTGTGTTTCATCTTCTTTAGGCCTTCATGAAAATCGATTCGGTCCAGTGATGGAAGACCTTCATTGATAAACCCTAGGGCAAGGTTTATGCTTTCTAAGTTGAGTCGAATCTGCTCGCCCTTGACTTTGGTGAGGATGGAGTTTCCTTCAATAATTCCATTTGTGTAGAACTCTTTCGCCAGCTTTGTGAAGACAAGTGTGTCGGTACTTAGGGCATCCTTGAGTCCAGTTTTATTTAGCAGGGAAAGAACTTTGTGCATTTCTGGACCAACATCTTCAAATTCGTCAAAGCATAGCTGAAAACCCGAGATAATTCTGGAAGCAGCCATTGATTTAGATTGATTTTTCTGAAATGAATGAACTTGGCTTAGCTTTTTGAAACTTAGGGTTTCGTTTGAGAGAGATAGAGAGAAAGACAGTCTTTTAAAATTCAAAGATGAACTGACATATGACAGTTTAAAATAGTCTTAACACTTCCCTCCATATGTTCAGCGTCGTGGGACACATGTCGAATTCTGCAGAACTCCATGATTTTAATCCATGTGGAAGTCTCTGTTCTGCCCTTAGCTCCCCCTGAGCTGGTGTGCCCTTGTGAGAAGACTACGAGTGTCTAGATTCACTCCACGATTGTTGAGTTCAATCCTTTGCTCGCTTCTTGATCATCAACTCTACGGTTTTCTGTGATGCCTTCTGAAATGGCAAGCCTTCTAGGTTAAGGTTGCTCAGGAAGGGCCAACCTCTTAGCTTGACACTAAGGATCAGGTTTGTCCTTGAGATGCATATCAAAAGGGTTGCTTGGCTTGTTGTTGCTATCACAGTGAGCCTTTATGTCTTAACTGGATCACTCCACGATCGTGGTTCCTCTTAGTCATCTCTACGATTTTGACTTAGCCTTTACATCTGCAAGGTTAGCACCATCTAGAGCATAGAATTTATGGTTGCAAATTTAACATACTTAACTCACTTATTAGTTTATTAAATCTGGATTCATCTAAGGGTTTTATAAACACATCAGCAAGTTAATTTTCAGTAGGAATGTGTTGCAAGGATATTGTCCCATTTTAAACATGATCCCTAATAAAATGGTATCTTATTTCTATATGTTTGGTCCTAGAATGCATGACAGGATTATTTGTTATTGCTATAGCACTTATATTATCACAATGTATGGGTATAGATTTGAAATTAAACCCATAATCTGCTAGCTGATTCTTCATCCATAGGATTTGAGCACAACAGCTACCAGCAGCTATATATTCAGCTTCTGCTGTTGAAGTTGATACTGAGTTTTGCTTCTTGCTGAACCAGGACACTAGTCTATTGCCTAATAGTTGACAAGTGCCACTGGTACTTTTTCTATCTATTTTGCATCCTGCAAAGTCAGCATCTGAATATCCTGTCAGTTCAAATGAGAACTCTTTGTGATACCATAGACCTAAATAGGGTGTACCTTTAAGATACCTGAAATTTTTTTTTACAGCAGTTAAGTGTGATTCCTTAGGATTAGCTTGAAATCTAGCATATATACATGTTGCAAACATTATATCTAGTCTACTGGGAGTTAAGTAGAGAAGGGAGCCTATTATACCCCTGTATTGAGTAATATCAATACCTTTACCTTTCTCATCTTTGTAAGCTTAGTTGCTGGAGCAATTGGTGTTTTCATGGGAGTAGCTGATTCCATGCCATATCTCTTTAGTAAGTCTTTAATGTACTTGGCTTGGCTTATGAAAATTCCTTCATCAGTTTGTTTTACTTGTAGTCTAAGGAAGAAGTTCAGCTCACCCATCATGCTCATTTCAAACTTGCTCTGCATAAGCTTGGCAAATCTCTTGCACATATTTTTATCAGTAGAACCAAAGATAATATCATCTACATATATTTGAACTAGTAAGACTTTATCTTTGTGTTTCCTAAGGAATAATGTAGTGTCTACTCTACCTTTAGTGAATACTTTTTCAATAAGAAAGTTTGTTAGTGTTTCATACCATGCTCTAGGTGCTTGTTTAAGTCCATATAAGGCTTTATCTAATCTATAGACATAATTAGAGAGGGTTGGATTGACAAAACCTGGGGGTTTCTCCACGTAGACTTTTCTTGAAGTTCACCATTTAGGAATGCACTCTTGACATCCATCTGGAATACTTTGAACTTCATGTGTGCAGCAAATGCAAGGAACATTCCAATAGCTTCAAGTCTGGCCACTGGTGCAAAGGTCTCATTGTAATCTATGCCTTCTTCTTGAGAATAACCTTTGGCCACCAGTCTTGCTTTGTTTCTAGTGATCACCCCATCTTCATCCATTTTATTGCTGAAGACCCATTTGGTACCGATGACTGGGTGACTCTTTGGTCTTTGAACTAATCTCCAGACTTTGCTTCTTTCAAATTGATTAAGTTCCTCTTGTATGGCTTCAATCCAGCCTGCGTCTAGCATGGCATCTTCAATCTTCTTGGGTTCTATTTGAGATAGAAAACTCAAATAGAAGCATTCATTCTGAGTTACAGATCTTGTTCTTATTCTGGCAGTTGGATCACCGATAATTAAATCTTGAGTGTGATCCCTTGCCCACCTGTTCCCTGTTGGAACATCAGTTCTAGTGCCTTCTTATCTGAACTCCTCAAGATTGACTTCTGGTTCTTGTTGTTCAGAATCGTTACTTGGCTCAATTCTCTCTACGATTTCTTCTTCGAACACTACGATTCTTTCTTCAGGAACTACTGTCGTAGTGTTGGGCTCGACCACTTCATTCGTAGTGTTAGTATCGTCAATCATAGTGTCTGGTGGTGCAGACTTATTCTAGTCTGTTTCATCAAAGATGATGTGGATTGAGACTTCAACACTTAATGTCTTCTTGTTGAACACTCTATAGGCTTTGCTATCTGTGGCATAACTAAGGAAGATTTCTTCATCTGAATTAGGTTGAAACTTAGTCAGATATTGCTTTCCATTGTTGAGAATGTAGCATGAACAACCAAACATATGGAAGTAACTGACATTTGGCTTTCTTCCTTTCCACAGCTCATAGGGAGTCTTCTTTAGCGTAGAGTGTACAAGAGATCTGTTCTGTGTGTAGCACGCAGTGTTGATGGCATCTGTCCAAAAGTATTCAGGCAGATGAGCTGCTACAAGTAGAGTTCTTCTGGCTTCTATAAGTGTTATGTTCTTCCTTTCAGCTACTCCATTTTGCTGAGGAGTTCTTGGTGCTAAGAAGTTGTGACTGATGCCATTGTCTGCACAGAATTGGTCCATTTCTGAGAAGTCAAACTCTTTGCCATGATCACTCTTTATTGCCTTGATAGTCTCTCCTTTTTCATTCATCACTAGCTTCAACATCTTTATCAGTTGGGAGCTTATCTCATCTTTTGAGTTAAAAAAGAACACCCATGTGTATCTCTGGTGTAGTTATCCACCACGACCAGTGAGTATCTCTTCCCTCATAAGCTCACAGTCAGAATTGGCCCAAAGAGATCCATGTGAAGTAACTGTAGGGGCCTGTCAATTGAGTTGACTACTTTGTCTTTGAATGAGCGCCTTGTTTGCTTTCCAAGCTAACATGCATTGCATGGTCTTTTTTTGATGAAGTTGAACTTGGGTAATCCTGCTACCAGATCTTTGGAGGCCAGTTTAGACATACTCTTGAAATTGAGATGAGATAATCTTCTATGCCAAAGCCAACTTATTTCTTTAGTGGCTTTAGTAAGGAAGCATACTGTCTCATCAGAACTGAGCTGAGCAAGATTGACAATGTATACATTTCCTTCTCTTGTTCCTGTCAGCTTGATAGAGGATGTCTCCAGATCTCTGACTTGACATTGATTGTTGAGGAAGGTAACTAGATGGCCTTTATCGCAGAGTTGGCTGATGCTAAGAAGATTGTGCTTTAGACCATCAACATAAGCCACTTTGCTGAAGGACACTGCACCATTTCCAACTGAACCATAGCCTCTTGTCTTGCCAGAGCTGTTATCTCCAAAGATAACTATTGGTTCCTCATTCTTTGTGTAATTTGACAGGAGGGCTTTATTTCTGGTTATATGCCTTGAGCAACCACTGTCCAGATACCATGTGGTAGTCGTGGTGCTCATTTCCTGCAAACATATTCAGCTTTCATTTTGGTACCCAGACTAGCATGGGTCCTGCAACGTTCGTACCCTTAGGAACCCAAATCTGCTTGACTTTGGGTCTTCCATGCACAGTATTATGAAAGCATGATGCAATTTTATGACCAAATCTTCCACATGCAAAACATCCAACATAATTTATATTTGTGTGTGTGTGTGGATACTTTTTATAATTGGATTTGTGTGGATATTTGTTGCCTTTACCCTTAAATTGCATCTTCCTCTTCCATGCAGCCCTGGAGTTCATGTTCTGTGCTGAGTGAGTCTCAACACCACGATTCCTTCCAAGTTGATCGGTGGAGTCAGTTTTACTCGACTCTACGATTCGTCAAGGTCAGACAGTGGTGACTGAATTACTCTTCACTTTTTTGAACCCTAAGCCAGCATGAGATCCGTAGTGTTTAGGAACACGTCTTGGTTCAGAAGAGCAAGGTAGCACTGGTTCATCCTTTTGTATGGACTTAACGAATGTAATACTTCTATTTAAGTTAGAAGCATTACTTACATTAATCTCTTTAGTCTTTTTCACACAGGGTTCTGAGGTTGATTCCCCAAACTCTAAGCCTGTTCTATCAGAGACACTTCTCTGATTGGATATCAGGGAGTCCATGGATGAAGAAGATCTATTCCATGTAGATATAGTCTTTTCTAGCTCCTCAATCTTAGAGGTTAGATCTGACTCTCTCTGTATAATCAGTTCATTTGTCTCTCTTAAGATTTTATTCTCATCTTCAAGTTTAGAGAGAGAGAGTTAGAATTTAGTAGAGCTACTTCCAGCTCTTTCTGAACCTTTTCTTTCTCCTTTTGAAGATCAGTATAATTTTTAGATAGAACTTTTAGCCACTTCATATGTTGATATAGATTAGTTGACATATCACGAATGCCAGTTCTTAAATCATCAATGTCTATATCAGGAGAGTTAAAGTCAAATACCTTGTCTATGACTGCTTCAGCATCTTTCCTGCTTAGTGCATTTTTGTCCATCAGACATAAGTTGGCTTTCTGAGGTGCTTCATTATCTTCAGACTCAGTGTTAGTGTCATTGTCTGAATCACTCCATGAACTTCCAGCTACAAGCCCTTTGTCTTTCTTCTTATTCTTTCTGTAGCCTTTGAGTTCCTTCTTTTGATTTGACTTTCTTTTCAGTTCTTCCCTGATAGGCTTGTTGTAGTTGGCAATGAAATGCCCAGGCTTTTTGCAGTTATAGCATAGGTCATTGATCTGCTCCTGACTGATGCTGTTGTTGAACTTTTTAGGTTTGCTGCTTCTGCCTTTGAGCATAAGTCTTTTGAATCTTCTAGCCAGCATTGCAACTTCATCATCATCAATGTCATCCTCTTCATCAGAGTCAGACTCATCTTCCACCTGTGCCTTGGAGATCTCTTCCTTTGCTTTGAGAGCAATTCCTTTGTCCTTCCTTCTTCCTTATGATAGAGTTTCTGCTCGTTGAGTCAGTTCAAGCTTGTATGTGAGAAGGTTTTTGTAGAGCTGTTGAACTGTCATTTCATGCAGATTCTTTGACTCTCTGATTGCAGTGGTCTTAGCATCCCATCTTCTTGGCAAAGACCTTATGAACTTGATGACTAGATCTTTGTTTGGATAGGTCTTTCCATAGGCTCTAAGAGAGTTGAGCAGTGTAGTGAATCTTTCATAAGTGGAAGTGACATTCTCTCCTGAGACATGAACAAACATCTCATACTGTTGAGTCAGTAGAGATTGCTTGTTTTCTCTGACTTCTTCAGTTCCTTCATGCATGATGAGTAATGCTTCCCAGACTTCCTTTGCAGTTTTGCAGTTAACCACGTTCTCGAACAACCTATCTTCTAAGGACTGGAACAAGATGCTCTTAGCCTTCTTGTCAAGCTGAACATCTTTCTTTTCATTTTTAGTCCATTCAGATTTGACCTTGACCACCATGTTGTCTGGATTTTCTGGAGTCAGTGCAAGCCTTCTTGGAATATAGGGCCCGTTTAGAACAGTTTCAAATAGATCATCATCTATTGAGTCCATGTCCGCCTGCATCTGAATTTTCCAGTTTGCGAATTTATCTTTGTTGCACATGGGTGGTTTGCTTCCTCCACCTGTCTTGGTTTCGCTTATCAGTTGTGCCATAGGATCTTCTCAAGCTTGTATGCTTAGATATGAGAACCTGCTCTGATACCAATTGTTAGTTCCCAAAAGCACGTTAGTTATCTAGAAGGGGGGTTGAATAGATATTTTAAAATTTCTTTGTTTAAAATACTTAGTCAGTATTGGTGATACTGACTACAGCAGAATATATATTTTGTTCCGCTTCAAGATAATGCAGTTAAGGTTAGATAAGCAATTATAGCAGTTATAACAGATATAGCAGTTATAGCAGTTAATGAGAGACAATGAGACACATGGTTTTAAGTGGTTCAGAGCCAACGCGACTCCTAATCTACTCTTCTACTCCACGAGTAGGAAATCCACTAAGGATGTCTTCTTACAACTGGATCACTTAGATCCCTTCAAGGCTAGCAGCCCTGGAACTTCACTTAGTTCACTTTTGAACTCTTCAAGTCCTTTGACTTAGATCTGCTCTTAGTTCACTTCTGAACTCTTCAAGTCCTTTGACTTGGATATTCACTTAGTTCACTTCTGAACTTCTTCAAGTCCTCTGACTCGGTACCTCACTTGGATAGGCATTTGATAGTTTAAGGTGTGCTACTCAGTTGCAGTTCAGCTTCTGTCTTTCAAAGGACTGAGTAACAAAGCAAGCTTTCTTCAGTATCGTAGTGTTGCTCGTTGAGTGTTCTTGAGCTTTTTCAATGTATTCTTTCTTTTTGCGTCTTGCTTGCTAAGTCTAAATCCTTGTCTGATTTCCTTATAAAAGAACCATTCAAAAATAACCGTTTGAATGCTCCCGTTGCTTCATTTAATGCTTCAGACGTTTTCTGTGTAGTGATGTTGACGTCCTGCTTTTCTGCTGCTCTGCCGTCTGGCCTACTAACACAGCAGACTGTATCTTTCACCTAACACCTGAAAAGGTGTTTTCTGCAGGCTACTTTAGTCCTTTCCTTAGCTTCTTCAATACGCTTCTTCTATTTGGACTTAAGGATGAATATGGAAGTATTGGGACTATAACTTTGTCAACAGCTATAAGCCATTCTTCATTTGTTGCTCTTCCTTCCTTCATCAGATCTTCAATCTTTGATGTTGACTGGAGGAACACTACGATTATGATCATTGTGACATAATCATTGTGTGTTGGCTTTATACACCTTGATTCAGACTTGATCGTAGAGAACACTATGATTTCTCTTAAGCTCTCGGTAGACTACGATTCCTTGCTTACGTGTCTTGCAGACTTCATACTTCCGATAGCACTCTGCGATTCCCAACTTGGCTCGGCAGATGCCTTTCAACTTTATGACTCTTAGTGTGGCTTCCGAGGAAAACTATGATTCTTTGATGCTTTCACTTGAGCTCGACGGTTCTTGCCTTGGTCTCTGCAGACTTGATTCTTCGGCAGACTTCGAGTTTGTATAACTTCACTTAAGCTCCACGTTTTCTGCCTTAACTTCTGTAGGCTTGAATCTCTTGGTAGACTACGATTCCGATATCTTCGCTTAAGCTCCATGATTCTGCCCTGTCTTCTGAATGCTGTCTTTGACAGACTACGATTATGTCAAGACTTTAACTTTTACAGCTCAAATAGATCAACCTAACAACTTTGATCTTTTCTTCTATACATTTATTTACATAAATGATAAACATTAAGGCTCAAATCAATCATGTTTGATCTATCATCTAAGTCCTTGTACAATGATTCTCTTAAGGGTTGTACACTTAAGCATTTATATTTTCTTTCAATATCAAATCTAAATTTGCAATTCCCAAAAGAATATCTTTGGCCTGTAGTGTAAAGATGAGCGATTGATTTGTGAATATCTTTGGCCTATAGTGCAAAGATGAACTATTATGAATATCTTTGGCTTGTAGTGCAAAGATGAATGATTAATTATTGACTTTCTTTGGCCCGTAGTGCAAAGATGAATTGATTAGCATGGTTATGAACAGGAACTGTGATTTGGTATAACCATAATCTTTGGTGTTTCAGGTAAAGATAGGTGATGAAAGTTATCTTCGTCCTGGGTCCGAAGAGGAATTTAGCAACACGATTATGATTATGAATTATTCACATGATTGTGGACAGGAACTGTTGATTGGTGTTACAAGGATAAAACATTGTTCGTGAACTTTTAAAGTGGAGAAGATAATAGACATTATGGTCTATTTGACTCTTCTAATGGATTGTTCGTTCCGCTGCAACTATGGTTGAAAATTTTTATGATCTACCATATGTTCTAAATCTCTGAGTTATTACTGACGAATGCTATTGATAATTTGATTATCTTTAGTCATAATATTATTTACTGGGCTATTTGTGCTCACCCTTTTGCTTCACAATTATTTTTAGGTAATAAGAGTGTAGCTGGGTCGAGCGGGGATAACAGGGGAATAGAACGATGGTCTATAACTGTTAAAGTCCCCCATAAAACAGTATGAAAATAATTGTATTGAGAACTTTAAATGTGTCATATTTTATACGTTATTTAACAGTTGATTTTGGTGACCCGACTTAGGTGAGGTGAACCCGTCTTTGGAAGGGTGTGTTGCTACTATCATACAAGATGTCTAACCACATACAACTTCATGTTATTATAAGACATGGTTGTACGCATCCACTTGCTGATTAAATCTATGAGCACTACCTATATAATCTTGGAGTATGGTTGGAATATAATCCTCAGTTTGAGAAAATTGAGATAATTATATAGCAAGAGAATACCCACCACTGGAAAGAACATGATAGTAATATTCTCGTTCTTCTTTGGGGTCTATTGGGTTAACCAAGGTTAATTCTCAAGTCCTATGATATCTATTATAACTTAGAAGCATGACCTCCCATGTACGAAGGTTTTCTTGAGTATTTTCCAAAGATTTTAATTCCTAAAACAGTTATTGACTGTACTTTTATATAACGTATCATTGATAAGGAGTGTGGGTACTGTATTCGTATTAAAACTCACAATTTATGTGTGGTCGTATTGTGTACGACAATTGGATATAAAAGATTTGTATTTGGATTCTGTACCATGTATTTCTTGACGACCCAGAATGGGTTGGGTTGTGGATTAGACCTATTTTGGGGGCGTCATAGAGGCTACTTGTCTCCTCCTCCAAACATTCCCATCATGTCTTTAGCAGAACCCATTTGCTTCATCAAATTCTGTAAGCCACCCATTCCACCAATCTGCTTCAGCATCTGTGGAGGAAGGACCTTGCTCATGTGTTGTGCATTCATGTTTCGAGACAAGGCACTCATCTCTCCCTTCTTTGGAATCTTGAGCACCTTCAGAATCATGCTTTCAATTTACACATCTCCAACCTTATTAACACAATAATCGAAGCCTAAATTTGAATAGGAATTTTAATAGCTCTGTAAATGCTTGTGCATAGAATGAAATTCTTTTGAAGAATTTCTCATTGATAATGGTCATTTCCCTAAAAAAATCACATATATGATTGAATATAAATGTTCTTTAAGGTATAACATGACATCTTAATTGATTAATCATTGACTTTTATAAAGCTTAATTTTAAGAAGCCTATAAAATGTAATACCTTACTGATTTGAGTCGTACTAAACATGGGATACCGTTCCAACTTCCAATAGAACAAATTTATAGATGCAGAACATTTTCTTCTCATAATTTATCTTGATAAATTGAATAGCATGTTTATAGCATATGGCAATCTAATAGCTATTTACACTGTTTTTTAAAGAACCATAGAACTTGAAAGACTAAATTGTAACTCACTAAACTCTTTTCTAAAGCATGAATATATAACTAATTTAGTGTCCATTAGCTTCTCATGAGGTTTTGAAATACTTTATAATGCTACCCAACAAATTTTGTATAAATCACATTACTAAACAATAATATTTAGAATCCGCATTATATCTTATCTATGACTAATCCACCTAAGACCCTATTCTGTTCAATCAATCAATCAATCAAATGCTACAGATTAAAGAGTTCAACTTGATAATTTCTATTGATGTGATAACCCCCAGGGTTTGCTTGCAAGTTTTCCTCTGTCTTAGGCCTTTGTTTTTCCACATATGGCAAATTTAGATTGCTGACGGAATGGAATGGATATTGCTGAGTGTATTTATAGGTTCTAATTAGTTGCAGTTGATAATGAGAAGTATGAGATAAAATTTGGTATACATTACACAATACTTCACTCAAAATACTCTTCTATCTGTCTGATAGTATTATATAAGTTGCTTCAGTATTCTTCTCCAAATATTTTTTAATTTTTTCCAATTAAAGAGACCCTCTTTGTATGTGCTTATGATAGCATTTTCTTCCTTTCTGCGTATGATGATGACTCTAAAAGTATAATCTCAAAGTCCCACATGGAATTGAAATTGAATTGAACATTTGATAATTGAAAACATTTGAAATTAAAGGAACTAGCAAGTTGGCAAATTCTTACAGAAGCATTGTATAGGAGAGGGTATAGGAGAGGGACCAAGTCCCACATGGTTTAAAACAGAAAAGTCTCAAGTAACCTTTCTTTATAAAAGCCTTTGGTTTTCCCTACCACTTTCTTTACAAGTCCCACATCGTTTAAAGTCTCAAGTGTTGAGAGAAGTTTCCTTATAAATTGACTTCTTAAGTGTGTTAACTAATGCACTAGCACTTGAGGCCTTTCAAAGTAGTTAACTATTATTGGCCATAAGTGCAAGAAGTCCTAAGGCTTTAGGCCAGTTCTAAGGTTAAGCCCCAAAGGCTTTGGACTTGGGTCCAGGCTGTGCTAAGGCTGCTGGCCGAACAAGGTCGGGCTTTTAGCTAGGCTAGTTCGGGCTTTTAGCCAGGCCAGCCATGCCAGTCCAGGCTTTTATCCAGCCCAGTCCAGGCCAGATTGTCCTTCTCAAAAGGTGGCCTTTTCTCAGCCTTCAGGCTGGGCTTGGACCAGACCAGGCTATGACCAGGCCGGGTTTGACTAGGCCAGGCTCAGGCCAGATCAAGGCTGGGTTGCGGGCCACGGGCTATTTGTGCAACTCTAGTCTAGCCGATACAATTGGCATTGACATACATCTTAAATAGTTAATGCGTATCAAAACTTGAAAACTTGAATAATTCATACGTTATAGCAAAGCTTGAACAATTTATGCATTATAACATAGTTGAACACTTATATAACTAATAGAAAGTTTGTATAAGTTTGGAGTTTGCACAATCGATAAACATTGTGTAAACCGAAGCATACATATGGATTATTCATAAGAATATACATCCACGTTCTTAAAACTAAGATTCAAAATGAAAGTTGAATGGAGTTAGAATACTTGCCTTAGCGATCTTTAAAACTTTTACGTTATTCGCCCTTTGAAAGTCCTACACATTTAGTGCACATAGACATACCAATTAGCCACGTATAGACGTCACTCACGGTTTACATTAACTCTATTCTATGTTTTATAGTGTCTGTTTCATTAAAATTAAAACACATTTTAAGTTCATTAACATTTGACCTGGCGTTTCGACGTTCGTACGTTACACGTCCAACTCGAACGCCCAACTGACACACCATTGTGGATGATTGATACGTCCAATTCAACTACCATTCCTTGGTTTATATTCCTCTAGACCACATTTCCAAATTCCACTACTTAAAACTCGGAAATACTTAACAAACATGGCTTGGCGTCAAGGCATTTCGAAAGAATCCCCATGCCTTGTGCCTGATTACGCAATAGCCCTAAAGAGGCTTAATTTCAAAACTGATCCCGACTTTATCTCTCAATTTTTATTGAATGAAAATTGTAGGTTTACTTCTTAGCTTTCCAGATCATCTTGAATCACCTCAAACGGAGTTCATATGAAAGAGTTATGCTCAAATTACTAAAGAATATTCTAGCCTCAAGGTCTGATGTGGGGCACGCCCTATAGTTGGCCCCGGGCGCCCCAACCCTGCAGAAGCTTTCTAGGCTTGTTAAAATTTTTGACTTCGAATAATTTCAACACGTCTACTTCGAAACATCATAACTTGCTCGTTCGATATTAGAATGAGTTCGTTCTTACGTCATTTTCTTCCTTGTAACCACCCCTTCAGATGAAATAATTTTTGGGGTTCTCTATCTTATCGGAAAGTTGGCTCAAAAGTCCCCTGAGAACAATTTTTCACCAAAAGACGTCTTCACGCCGAATTTTCTAAATGCTACAACTAACCCATCCGAAGTCGGATTGAGCTCGTTCTTGAGCATACGGCTCACGTTTTCACCCAAATACACAACCCCCAAAAAGAAAGATTTCTCCGGAAGCATTAAATACCTATAAACTTGGCCTGAAAAGGGTACCAAGCTAGGGTTTTTCACGCTTGACACCTTTTATAGAAAATTTTGCCATAACTTCGCTATGACGTATTTTTTCTCCGTTCCACTTGGAATATCTTAACAAATTGCATAACTATGATTCCATCTTTTTGAAATTAAACAACAACACACAGACAAACATATTAACGAGTTCGTTTACAGTCAACTAAATTAGTCTTTTCATCTTAACACATAGGCTTAGGTTTTATTCTTTGGTTCACTTAACATGCATATATAAGGTGATTTAACAAGGTTTACTCCTTCATATCCACCTTATAACTTCAAGATCCACCACAATCTTTAATTATCAACAACCACTAATAACTACCAATCTCAAAGAAAGAAAAATTCAAAAAGATGAAGGTTTAGGGTTTTTAGGCTTACCTTTTTTGTTGTTCTTCTTCTTAGCTTTGATCCAAACTAGAACTTTCTCTTCTTCTCCTCCTTCTAGGTCCGACCCTCTCTCTCTTTCTCTTTAGGCTCTCAAGATTTCTCTTGCTCTCTCTTTAATTCTTTAACACTTAGCCAAATTTTAGCAAAGTGAAATGAGATGAGACTTGGTTTTGCTTATATAAAACCTAGTTTCCATTTCTTATAAGTTGGTCACCCAACTAAATTCACACAAGGTATTCGCCCTCATGTTTAAAAGCTTACTAATCATCCCCTTGAGTTAGCCTAATCAAACCAATTTTAAACTAACTCAAGGAACTTATGCATCACTTATTAGTTAAGATCACTTAATGGGGGGACCAATCACTTAATGCTTAGTTTGGATAAGGCGAGTCTTGTAACTCACCTTATGTCCCCTCCACCTTGCATAGGGCTGACCATTATGGCCTATTTTTCCCCTTATCTTGCTTCTAGATTAGCCTTGTCATACTCTTTTTTATCCCACATGAGTAAACACCAATACTTATGTTTTGGCTCCAAGTCTTTAGGATATAACCCTAAGGCTTGAGCCATGGCTCAACCCTAGCTAAGCTCTCCAAACCCTAGGCTAACCCTCAACCAAGCACTCCAAACCCTAGGATCAACCCTAGGATTAACCATTGGCTCAAACCTAGCCAATTCTTGAATTTTTAGCCAAGCCTTAAAATTTTTAGGCTTAGTTAGTCCAACTAATTCTAGTTAGACATTTTCTTATTCAGTTAGGTTTTCTAACTTTTTCGGTTACGTTTTCGTAATTCGCTCGGTTAGCCGAAAAACTGACTTTCGATTTTGGAAAATTCGATTTCGTCACCGATCCCCCTATTTCAAAGAAATGCTATGTAGTAATTCGAAAAAGTAAAAAAAAATGAAGTTAAGTTTTTAGCGTGAATAGTGTTTTTACATCTTTTCTCAAAAAAAAATAATTTATTTTCCACGTTTACCCTTGAAACACTCAAAAATTCTCACATAACATGTAGCGTGGCCATATAACGACCATAAGTCATATAAAACACAAATTATCAATAAAATCTCATTTTATTAAATAATTTTCATACAAATCTTATTTACAAAGTTTATTCGATCATCGTGATCATTACATTTAGCCTCTGAGCGAAGGACTTATTTTTAGATTGGATTTTGATAAAAAGCATTTTTTTGAGGTGATAATTTGGAAAACTCAGTGTTCTTATCCTATTATTTGTCGTTTTGATTTTTTGCCTTAAGTTTGTGTAACCTGAAGCGATTTGTATTTTTATAAGATCTTTGTTGTTTTGTTTGAAAAATCGTTTTAGTGATAATATGCAAAGCAAAACATCAAAAAGGGTCAGGCCACTTGAGGGCATGAAAGTCGTCTCGACCGACTCGAGCACCCACAACCACAATTTTTCACTATCATGGGGCCTTAGATCCTATCTCTCGGGACGAGGCCCTCGAAGTCATTTTAAGGCCTGAAATTACATGTACAATGGTTTGGATATCTATTCTTATAATTGAAATTATGTCAATCATGGTAATCTAGCCAAGATCCGATTCGTGGATCTCGACTCCAGGATTCCTAGGCTCACATGATACATTCAAATTTATGCGAAAGAGATCTAAGAGCAAGCTCCCGTAACCCCAAATTTTAGATTATCTTATCGAAGTTGACGTTCCGAGGGACTATGTGTATTTACAAGATCTATTAAGGGATCTCAGAATCTAGGACACAAATCCATAGATCTAGGATATCCCAAGATCCATACAATGACATAATCGGGATTTAAATGTAAATGAATATAAAAAATAAAGCCTAAACCCGTTATCAAGTGATTAAATCATTAGAATCCCTATCGTGAGTAGTTAGGACCTCTTCCCCACTAGATATAAATCTAGGGTTTTACGGAGTGCTCAAACTCGATTTAAAACATTGAAAATGACTAGATCTAACCTAGATCCAAGCCAATCTAGCATAAAGATTCAAGCTATAAAGCTTTAAAATTGATTAAGTGCTAGGTCTAGGGTAGATCAAGTAAAAGATTTAATTTTTAACTATCTACAAGCAAAATAATCGGTAAAACAAGTAGATCTATAGATAAACAACAATTTTATGTATAAAGATTATAACTTTAACTAGATCTAAGCACAATAATTAACAAGATCTAATAGATCTACAATGACTGTAAAAAAAGATTGGATTTTTCACCCTGGGAAATGAAGAAACAAGCTCCTTGGCCTTGAATTTATACTATATCACTCAAATATACAAGAGATCTAACTATCTAATGCTAGAATTGTATTGAATCTAATGATTTTTTATGCTTGAATTTGAGCTCCTTCTCTCTCTAGAAATTTATTTCTCTCTAAAAATGAGCACTCCTTTTCACAAATGAGCTGTTGATACCCATTTATAGGGCCCCGGGACCAGCCATAGGTACACTTGTAGCTAGCCGGGTACCCCTGCCTCTGGCCCTTGTGGGTCCTATAGCCTCAATTCTCGTGTCGTCAATCATTACGCAATTTGTTAAAACGTTCGTATCTTTCAATTTGGGAAGAGTTGGGAGACGTGTCATACCATTTCAGAAAGCTCTTTCCTAGGGCTACGTAATAACATTGATTTTGAACAATTCTGGATAAGGGAAGATGAAGCAAAAAGCAGAAGACTATCTTCTTGAATCTTCGAAATAGTTAACTAGCTTGCCTTAGGTAAGTTACGGTTTGGGGATCGCTGTGGTGGCTTTTTATGACCTTTTCCTTAGCTTCTTGATCCTTAATTGGATATGTTGTCATCGGGGTAAAATTACATTTTTGACCTCCTGCATGGGCTATGTAGACACTCAAAATTTAGTTTTCCTGTTACTAATTATGCAAGAGAGTAAAAGCGTCTTTTTTCATACTCCAGAGATAACCCTGGAGGACCCCGAAGCATCAAATCAATCCCCAGAGACAACCCCGGGATATCAAATAAATCCTTGGAGATGACCCTAAAGAAGAAATGATCGTATATATAAAAGCAGTAAAAAGGCCACAAAATGATCCAGGCTGAACTAGAATGTAAATATATATATATATATATATATATATATATATATATAAACAGTAGTAAAAAGGCCACAGAATGATCCAGACAGAACTAAAATGTAAATATATATATATATAGACAGAAAAGTAGTCTACCAAGACTGGGAAGATAACCCAGTGTGGTGAATGTTGCTTATATATATATATATATAAGCAGTAAAAAGGTCACAGAATAAACCAGGCCGAACTTGAATGTAAATATATATATAAACAGAAAAGTAGTCAACCAAGACTGGAAAGATAACCCAGTGTGGTGAATGTTGCTTATATATGCATATATATATATATATATATATATAAAAGTAGTAAACTACCGTGGATTTGACATTCGGGCTTGACAGGATTGAAAAGTTAGTATATATACAGTTAAATATATCCAAAAAAGCCAAGCCCAGACTGGGAAGATAACCCAATCCGGAGAAGTTGCTTAATACGAAGATGCAAGTATATAAAAGTTGCTGGAAGAGACAGATCGTTAATTCGAGATGTAGAAATGCCAGAAAATGTGCTTAGGTACTAAAATGTACCAAAAGTTAACAAAAACGGCCATGGAACAGAGTTTCGGGTATATTTAGAAAACGAAACTTGATATGCAAGTGTATAAATGCGAAGAAGTAATAATAACTTTTTGATCATAAAAATACTCACAATGGACTGCTACACTGGCTTTTTGCCAAATCGTAGGCTTTAAACGTCCAAATTTACCAGTTATGTTTTTATATATGGTAGCATGTGGGTATATCTACGTGTTAGAGTTAAAAAAATTTGGTTTAGAAGATAAAAAAATGGCTGGGAAACCAAAAGGGCAGGGGTTCAGAGCGTTTTTCTTTTTTTCAAATGAGCTGGGGGTGAGCTCATATAAATAGACCCAGGAGCCTCCACTCTACCTACTGTTGCCACAAGTAGAGGTGCTGATCCACTTGGCTGGGACCACGTGGTAGGTCCCATTGCATCAAAGTGCGTGCACTCCGAGCAATGCGATGTCAGGTTCAAAACTTTCTAACTTTTGATCGGAGCGTCCGTTTGAGGCGTGCTGTACCTTTCCGAAAAGCCCTCGTCGAGATTGTCACAATGTTATGGGATAAAACATTTTTTGGGTCCAAGAAGATGGGTTCATAACCAGGTCTTTGATTCCCCGCAATTTATTCGTTGAGCTATCTTGCGCTGTTTGCACTCGGGATCATTATTATGGTTTGTTCTGACCTTGGTGACATCAATTCAGCTTGAGTTTGACTAAATTAGCTTAGAGTAGGTAAAATGACCATTTTATCTGTCCCGGGGTTGCCTTCAGTGTTGGCATGGCCTTCGGTTGACTTGTTGGGGTTATTTCCAAGGTTTGGATCCCATTCGAGTCTATTTGTCCTCAGTGTTGTTTCTGAGGCTGACTTGGTCGCTCTAGGTTTTTCCCTAGAGATGTAGTGATGCTTCAGGATTGTTTCTAGAGTTAACCTGACCTCTCGGGTAGAGACCGGGGCTGACCTGTACCTCCCGATTGAGATCGGGGCTGACTTGTACCTCCAGGGGTAAGACCGGGGCTGACCTGTATATCCCAAGGTGAGACCGGGGCTGACCTGTACCTCCTGGGTTGAGACCAGGGCTTACCTGTACCTCCTGAGTTGAGACCAGGGCTGACCTGTACCTCCCGGGTTGAGACCGGGGCTGACCTGTACCTTTTGGGTTTAGACTGGGGCTGACCTGTACCTCCTGGGTTGAGATTGGGGCTAACCTATACCTCCTAGGGTGAGACCGGGGCTGACCTGTACCTCTCGATTTGAAACTGAGGCTGACCTGTACCTCCCGGGTTGAGATCGGGGCTGACCTGTACCTCCCGAGTTGAGACCGGGGCTGACCTGTACCTCCCGGGTTAAGACCTGGGCTTATCTGTACCTCCCAGGTTGAGACTGGGGCTGACCTGTATCTCTCGGGTTAAAACCAGAGCTGACTTGATGGCCCAGTATTGAGACCGGGGTTGAGTTGACGGCCCGGTATTGAGATAGGGGTTAAGTTAACGGCCCTGTTATGAGACCGGGGTTGAGTTGATGGCCCGATATTGCGACTGGGGTTGAGTTGATGGTTCGGTATTGAGACCGGGGTTGATATGATGACAATTTTGCTCTCCTACAGTGTTAGTAACAGGGAAAGAAAATTTCGAGTGTCTACAGATGCTCCTCTTTATTATGTTCATGCAATGTAGTGGAATGAATAGGATAAAGATTGGTAGACTCGGAAAATTCACATGCAAAGGGGAGGCAATGCATGGCATGATATGCGATGAATGTTAGATACCTTCAAGGGGGTAGGGTTATCACTGATTGATTACGTTAGTTTTGTTGGGGATAACGTTACCCGTGATAACCCTTGTGGCGGCACTGTCAGACGATTACTGGTAGGATAACCACTAACAGGTTATTAGAGTTAGGTTGTCACAGATTGTTCTCGTCTCGTTCTGCTGGGGATGACGTTATCCGTGATGAACCTGCCAACTCTAATGAAGATGATATTATTGATGCTACCTTGGTTTGAGACCAATGGTTTTCCATGTCTGTCAAGACCCTTCACAAGGCATATTTTCCTTCTCAACTGATGTTATCGTATCTTTCTGCTGGTTTTTCTCCCTGGGATATATCTCGGTTACCGAGTACCTCTGTGCTTTCGATGCCTATCCTAATGATAACTTACTCTGGTAATTTGAAACAGGTCCTTCTCGGTGCTCCCTTTGAGGATGTGTATAACAGATTCCATCATTGGGGATGGATGATTATATTGCTTCCGTCACCGGATCACTTCCAATGCTTCGCAGGGTTTGCTCCAACGGCTGAGATGTCGCTAGCGTAGAGCCATCGGCTGATACTTCGTTGGGGTTGAGCCAATGGCTGATACTTCGTTGGGGTTGAGCCAACGACTGAACTGTTCTCTATCTATACCCAACTTTTCGCTGGGGTTGTGCCAATGGCTGAAATGTCCTTGGTCTATACCTGACGCTTCGCTAGGGTTGTGCCAAAGGCTGAACTGTTACCAGTCTGTACCCAACGCTTTGCTAGGGTTGAGCCAACGCCTGAACTGTCATCAGTCTGTACCCGATGCTTCGCTGTGGTTGAGCCAACGGCTGAATTGTCATCAGTCTGTACCCGATGCTTTGCTGGGGTTGAGCCAACGGCTGAACTGTCATCAGTCTAAACCCGATGTTTAGCTGGGGTTGAGCCAACGGCTGAACTGTCATTAGTCTGTACCCGATGCTTCGCTGGGGTTGAGCCAATAGCTGAATTGTCATTAGTCTGTACCCGATTCTTCGCTGGGGTTGAGCCAACTGCTAAACTGTCATCAGTCTATACTCGATGTTTCGTTGGGGTTGAGCCAACGGCTAAACTGTCACCGGTCTGTACCCGATGCTTTGCTGGGGTTTAGCCAACGGCTGAACTATCATCGGTCTGTACCCGACGCTTCCCTGGGGTTGACCCAATGGCTGAACTGTCATCGATCTGTACTCTATGCTTGCTAGGGTTGTGCCAACGGCTAAACTGTCACCGGTCTGTACCCGATGCTTCAAAAGTGGCAGTTTTTAGTGATTTTGCGCAGTTTTTCAGTATTCTTCATCATTGGTCCCCGGACATTGCTTTGGGATGAATACCAATGGCTTTCAGGAAGTTCCCTTTTCTGTCAGGATTCAGCTGCTTAAATGCAGAATTTTAGGATAAACCGCTCAATCGCGTAGCTATTTTTCTCCAAATTTAACTTAGCAGCTCATATGAGCTCCGTTTCAACTCGAATCGAACCAAGCCGGAGGGAGCGGGGCCCACCTTGGGGAGCCGCAGGTAATGGTGCAGCAGCCGCACGTGGGCCCACTTTTTCCTGTGGCTTTATATTGGATGCAGGAGTTCATTTGAAATTAATTTCATTTCGAGTTTCAAACGGAATCTGATTTTCTTTTTCAGATCTAAGGAGTTCAGGCAGCCTTTTTCAGATTCAGTCGGTTCCCACTCGTTCAGCGTATCGCAGGTAACGTTTTACATCCTTTTTATGCAAGTTTTGACCGTTAAAAGTATGTAAACCATGTAAGGTGCTTTTAGACGCAATGTATGAAAAATGTATAACTATATGACCTGCTAAAATTTGCTGACTTCATATGTATGCATATTTTACTATAATGCACGTTTTGATGTAAAAAAATACAGATTCTGAGATAGTCATATTTTGCTTTTTTGATTAGTTTACTCATCCTTTTTGAGGCCTAATGAGCCTGGATTTTCAACTAAAAATGTCCATGGTAATTTGGCTACCATGCGAAGTTTACTTTTGATTTTATTTCATAAATATGAACTGTTCCTGTTTTTGGGAAGGTGTGCTACTGAATGGCCACCTAGACATGCCTGTGTATATACGGACAGTCGATTTTACAAAGGAGACTCTGGCAAAAAAATTTCAAAAGCCCGACCATTTAATAAACATGCAATTTTGACTATACTGGGGATTTTTGGCTGACTCGTGCATGTTTTTATGGTTTAGCTTATGAAAAACATGCAGTTTTGACTATACAGGGAATTTTTAACTGACCCATGCATGTTTTAGGACTTAAAAATGCATAAAATACTGATTTAAATTAATAAGCCATAGGTTTTAGGCTTACCACACCATTTCTGAGGTGATTTGAAGACTTTGTCCAGGTGATGGACCGAGACAGACCCGACAGTGCTAGCAGTGTAGTTTCAGGCATTAGACGGAGGCGAGCTTTTGATGTTCCTCAGCCACGTCCAGCTCAACTGCCTCGCAGATTAGCAGAATCGGTGATCCGTCCTTCCTATAACGAACAGTCGATTGATATTAATGATGAGTAGGCTCCTTTTGTTGCTCCTGCCCCAGCTCAGGCCCCACGTGCGGAGCTTTCGGGCATTGCTGTGCCGACCCAGGAGTTGTTGGGAGACTTGAGTCGTCATCCATCGAGGTTTCTCCATGCCAACAAGGTGACTTAAAGTTTTCTTCTCTCTGGATTCTCTTTTTTTCTTTTGCCATTCTTAGGGCAGAGGTTTTTGATATGGGTTGGCTTTTAATGTAGGTTCCCGGCTTTACGCAGCCCAGAGGGAACTGGTTCAATGTGCACTCCCTTTACCATACTTTGCACCAGGAGTACATGGATATCATTAACGGTTGGGGGTTTCAGGCCTTCTTCTCTATTTTTTCTCGTCGTTGCCCCTAGGGTTATATGAGGGCTTTGTCTAAGCACTGGTTCCACCAGAGTCAGTCTCTTCATTTGTTGGACTGTGAGGTGATGATGACCCCTATTGATTGGAGGTTCATCACCGGCATTGAGTTCAAGGGTGAGCCAGTGCCTGTCGTGGCTGACATCATACCCACTGTCGTTTCGGTCCCTACTGGGAGTTCCTGCGATAGCGATCAAGGGTCCGACAATCCGATCGGGTCCCTTGAGCATAGATGCCCAGAGTGGGGCTTTACTTGAGCCTCTGCCTGATGATCAAAGGTTTAGGGATTGCATTTTGAGGCGATTATTTTTGGTGATCATCAGGGGTTGTTTTGTAGCGGATAACTCATCAACTGTGTCCTTCACTCTAGTCAAGGCGACCCAATATGTAGAGCTCCTTAGAGATTTGATTGGGGTTCCTACACCTTTGCTTATTTTCTTTGGGGCATGCGCATACTTTCAGAGGGTTTGACAGAGGCTTGGTTAAGGTTCTACCCGTTTCTGCTGGTGAGTACATCTTTCTTGTACCTTTTTGATTTCTGCATTTACATTTGTCAGTCTTGGTCACTAAGTACTTTAGATATTTATATGGCCAGTTTTCGGCCTATGAGAGGCTTCCTTGCTTACGGCCCGCCACTACTTTAGGTCTGAAGACCTATCCTTGGGGATGGCGTTGGCATCACTCCACTCTGACAGAGGTCCCTGTTGCTGAGGGCTTTACTCACTCCCGCCTGTAGTTAGAGCTTTTGACGGCCAGAGCTATCTCGTGGATACCATATACCTCCGAGTTTTTGACTGTTAGATTTGAGGGAGGATTTCCCACTGGTCGGGAGTTTGCATTGTCAACTCGCAGAGTCCCGCTTTTGACAGAAGGAGGTTGGGAGCTCTATCTAGGAGAGCGTGCTATCAGGAGTATTACAGGGCAGATCCGTATTCCCATTGTTCCTCCTGCTTGGCATCATTGGCCATTGATCCAGCCACTGACAGATATCCTTATGGAGAGCGTAGACGGCTTTGCCCTATCAGCTGGCTTTTACAACCAGGAGGCATTTAGTAGTTGGTGGAGCACTCGCACGATTGGAGATCAGACTCGTGCTACCTAGTTTATGGCAGACATGGTGCCTAGGTCTGTGATGATGACAGACCGGATAGCTTGCCCTAGGGAGCCGGCTCATTTGGACCAGATCACAGGGCTGACCCAGCAGTTGGAGAGAGCTCATTTGTTCATCAGGCATCTTGGCCGAGATCAGTCAGAGGCATCTTCTCTTGACCATTCCAGCTCAGGAGCGGGAACCTCTTTTGGTCAATTTTCCAGCAGTTTTGCAGGGGCTGATCCTCCCTTGTACCGCCTAGACATGCTTGATGACCGTGACTTTGTGTCCACGGAGGAGATGGAGCAGGTTAACCACCTGAGCATAGATGTTTTGGATCTTGTTGGATAGCTATTGTAGCTATATCTTTAGGTCGACCACTGTTTTGGCTATTTGGGCCGCTGTACCCCATTTTGATAGACCATTGTTAGTAGTTGGGTGGTGGTGCCCCATATTTTCTTACTTTTTATTTTGTTTTAAATTTATCAGACAGGGATGATGCTTGCAATAGATACTCACAATGGACTGATACACTGGCTTTTTCCTGTTGACAGCCCGGTATTGAGACTGGGGTTGAGTTGATGGCCCGGTATTGAGACTGGGTTGAGTTGATGGCCCGGAATTAAGACCGGGGTTGATATGTTGATAATTTTGCCCTCCTACAGTTTTAGTAACAGGAAAAGAAAATTTTGAGTGTCTACAATGATCATACTTTGTGTTTAATTATTAATCATAAGAAAGTGATGGAGATCAGATTCATACCCTTGTAGAAACAAGCTTCCTGAGGTACGAGTTCAACTCCAAGTCCTTCGTGTTCTCCTTGAATTCACCAGATTTGATTCCTTTCTCTGATCAACGTTAGCCACCTAAGCGTTTGGTTTCTAGAGGTGATCCACCAAGGAAGAACACGTATTCAAGGACATGAGTGTTTGGCAAAACCCTAATTTCTATCTCTATAGAAAATACGTACTTTCCCAACTCTTGGGATTCATTTTTAAAAGTGTAACCCTAATTCATAATAAGACTTTCTTATTTCTAGATGCAGAAGATTAAACTATTTAGGAATATGGTTTTGATTTAATTAATTAAACTCCTTTAATTAATTGTATTCTTAATATAATTAGAAATTAATGAGAGTACTTTTATTAATTAATTCCCAAATAACTTTAGAAATTTAATAATAATAATAATAATAATAATAATAATAATAATAATAATAATAATAATAATAATAATAATAATAATAATAATAATAATAATAATAATAATAATAATAATAATAAGACTCCTCTTATTAATTTATATTTAATATTTTCAAAATATTAAATAATAAATATTAAGCTATTTAGTTTATTATATCTCCATTGTAAATTAAATACTCTTAACTTATTATTACGATTATGCCATTTGCTTCTTAAATAAATATTTTTCTTTTATGGGGTGACCCTTTAGGTTCTCCATATTAAACCGATTGTGAATAAATCAATTAGAACAATTATAATCTTATTTAAATAAATAAATTAACTATTTAGTTCATTTAATTAAATAACATTTATTCTATAATAAAGGTAAGCCCCCTTAGCGATCAACGACTTTCTAGATAATATAGATTTCAATATTATTCATAAAAGAACCTTTGAGTAAAAAGTTACCATACAATTCAATCCTTCTACGATACAATGTTCTAATTAAATATAAGACATTGAATTACTGTCAAGTCTTATTTTATTTAATTATATGTATTTCGATTCTTAAACGCACAACTTCAAATAATGCAAATTAGAAACTCTTTTTTAATTTCATTCTGCCTTGGCCAACGACTACTGGGTTGTCATTTATTGAACCACATATAGGGCATTCCCTTCTTTTACTAGAAGCGGTAGATTCTTTGTTGATCATTCATTATCTCCATGTACAACTTATTATATCCAAACATACCCTTTGATAAACCCAAAGGGTCTTAAAGGATATACTTACTAGAGGAATTCATGTTGACATGCAAGTAAAACTCCATTAGGTATTCCTTAGCGAGCCATGTTCAGTAAACTTATTCTCTAATAAGCATCTATATACTTACTTTACTGTCTCCACATAATGATTATGAGATCAATCATCCTCTTCCTAAGAGCAAACAACATATGTACCAATCTATCCGGATTCACTAATCCTATTTTTAGTAATCCAACGATTGGGAACAATTTTAGTTTTAAGCTATCTAAGAATTTAGATCTCATTACCATGATCATCATCATAATTCTAAAAGCATTGCTCAAAACTATGAGTTTATCACAATTAATATAACAGCACCTTGTAGATAAAGTAAAAGCCTTTGATAAATCAACTTTTATTATTAAATATGATTGGTTTGTGTGCATACTACTTTCATTTGTATATATAAAACCTACTTTCCTCTTCTTACAAGTTGGTCACCCAACTAAAGTCTTCTAAGGTCTTTATCCTAACCTTTCAAAGCTTACTAATCACCCCTTGAGTTAGCTTATCAAACCTCAATTAAACTAACTCTAGCTAAATATAATCATCACTTTTCTCACTTATTGGATAAGTGGTCTTAATGGGGGGAGACATTTAATTAATGCCTTGTCTAGATAAGGTGAGTCATACCTTGTGACTCACCATTGTTCCCATCCTCATCCCTTTTGGCCGGCTGTCGACGTCGAAAAAAATCTTTGGCGATCCCCCTTTCCCTAATGTGTACCTACCGTTTTTTTTCATTTGTTTGATCTGAAGGGTGAATTTTTAGGAAAAGGCCGACGTACAATGTTGACGATTTGAAAAGTTTGATTTTATAGAGTCGCCAGTTGGTAAGTTTGAAATGGTTGTACCAACTCAACCGAGTTTTGTTTGAAAAGTTTGCAAGTAGGCCCAATTACTGGACTCTGTTTGACTTGACCTTGGAAACCTAGATTCATATAGTTTGGGGGATTGATTAAGCAGGGGGGGAGGTGTTAGGCACCCCCCGACTTCCGTGAAACACGGTTACCACATTATTTTAATTTCCCTATTTTATTTACAGTATGTATATGTGTGCTTGTAGTAATTGGGCCTACGTGCTTTATTTGAAAGTAGTGTTGTGCTTCGTTGGACCTATATACAAAGGGTTTGATTTAATGAAAAGTCCAGTTTTAGACAAGATATGAAAGTGATGTTTTAGAAGACGGTTTTTAAACCCTTTTGCTCTCATAGGAATTGAAGCCTTTTGATACTTCTATTTTATTCTACATTCGATTGATTTTAATTTTATTGTCGAGATGCGAAGCATCCTCGACCAAATAATATATATGAAAGCGTCGGGCTCCTTATGGGCATGAAAGCCATCGAAGTGACCCGAGCACTACAAACCACAATTTACTATACTGAGACCTTAAATCTGGATAACCGTTTTAAGGTCCCTCTGATTTACATTTAAAAGAAGACAGCCAGACGATATTTACAGTGCAAAGTTGTCCATCGTGGGAACCAGATCTAGATCCATGTGATTAATCATAGATCCCGTGATTCCTAGGTTCACAGAATATTATCAAAAAGCCTGCACAGCAGCGATATTGAAATAATATGCAAATTGAAATTTAGACGTCGCAAGACAAATGATTCATCAGTTAAATCCTTGCATGCGCATAGCCAAAGCTTTCCGTTCCATCTAGATACGTATCTACGGTTGCGTAGTCGCTTTAGTATTAACAAAACTAGAAAGAAAACTAAATTTAAATAAATCTTAGTCATTCTAGCTTAACGATTCCAGTTTGACATCTTTTGAACAGGTTGAAAGTTAGAAATGGCTAGATTTAGATGAATCTAGTGCACAAACTTCACTTTAGAACATCTTCATATCAAATGAACGGTTAAAACATATATTTAATCACATTGAATAAATAATATATATATATATATATATATATATATATATATATATATTAACGCTGAAAAGAGTCGCGGATTTCCAATCCAAGCTTGATTGTAAATATATATATATATATATATATATATATATATATATTGAAGTTGAAAAAGCCACGAATTAACAATCCAGGCCAAACGAGTTAGTATAAATATATATATATATATATATATATATATATATATATATATTAAAGCAAGAAAAAGCCATGGATTAACAATCAAGGCTAACGAAGTTAGTATAAATATATATATAGTTATATATATATGAAAGCAGAAAAAGCCACAGATTTATAATTTAGGCATGACT
Source organism: Panax stipuleanatus (assembly GCA_020205555.1). NCBI lineage: Eukaryota > Viridiplantae > Streptophyta > Magnoliopsida > Apiales > Araliaceae > Panax > Panax stipuleanatus. The sequence continues at coordinate 36,083,583 of CM035118.1, forward strand.
GAATTAAATATAAATATATATATATATATATATATATAGTTATATATATTGATGCTGAAAAGTCCATAGATTTGAAATCCAGGCCAAACAAGTTAGTATATATATTAAAGCGATAAAAGTCATAGATTTGAAATTCAGGTTGCAAAAGTAATTAAAAATGTATATATATACTTATATATACACAAAAGTAAGCCAAAAAGGCCACGGATTTGAAATTCAGGCAAAACCAGAAGCTATAAATATATATATATATATATATATATATATATATATGATAGACCAGTAAAAAGCTTCAGATCACAAGAAATCTTACAGTGTGTAGCGCTAAAGGCTTTAAACCACTTGGAGGGCTTCAAAACTCCATTTCCACATGTTAAAATTTGATATGTTAGTATATATACGTATGCAAACATATTGGAAGAATAAAATTGAAGTTTGGAGCATTGTAGGTATGGTTAAGAGCCGAAATTGGTAGAATTTCCTCTCATTTCTCCTTTTTTCTCTTTTTTTTTGGCTGGTGGGGGTCTCTATTTATAGACCAAAATAGTTGCGGGTCTCTTTGCGGTAGTCGCGAGTCTATCTGCGGCTCCCCAAATGGGCCCCTGTCCTGTGGGTCCCGTTGTCTCAAAGTACGTGCACTCCGACCAATGCGCTGTTTGCTTCGAACCTTCATAACTTTCAATCCGGGAGTCCGATTGAGGCGTGCTATACCTTTCTAGAAAGCCCTTTTCGAGAGATACACAATGACATAGGATTTGACCTTTTCTAAATCTGGAAAGATGGGTCCATGACAAGATCTTTAAGTCTTCATAGTATGTCCGTTGAGTTATCTTGTACTGTTTTCACTCGGGATTGATGTTATGGTTCTGCATAATCTTTATGGCATTGATTTGGCTTGATTTTGACTTGATTTGATGTTAAGTCTATAAAATGACCATTTTTCCCTTCCAGGGGTTGTCTCTAGGATTGACAGGGTTTTCGACAGTTTCTCGGGGTTGTCTTAGAGGTTTGATCTTAGCCGACTTTTTTCTTTCCTCAAGGTCATCTTCGAGGATGACTTGATATCCCAGGGTTGTCTCTGGGGATGATTTAATGCTTCAGGGCTATCTCTGAAGGTTGATTTGATCTCCCGGGGTTGTCGTCGGGGTTGACTATATCTCTCGATTTTATCGCTGGGGTTTGATTTGATCTCCCGGTGTTATCATCGGGGTTGACTTGATCTCCCAGTGTTGTCATCGGGGTTAGATTGTATCTTCTGGTGTGTCATCGGGTTTTACTTGATCTCTCGCTATTGTCGATGGGGTTCACTTGATCTCCCGGGGTTGTCGCCGGGGTTGTCGCCGGGGTTAGCTTGATCTCCCGGGGTTGTCGCAGGGGTTTAATTTGATCTTTCGGTGTTGTCGCCAAGGTTTGACTTGATATCTCTAGGTTATCGCCTGGGTTTAACTTGTTCTCCCGGTGTTATCATCGGGGTTGGCTTGATCTCTCGGTGTTGTCACCGGGGTTTGATTTGATCTCCCGGTTTTGTAGTCGGGGTTGACTTGATCTCTCGGTGTTGTCGTCGAGGTTGGATTGTATCTCCCGATGTTGTTGCCGGGTTTTACTTGATCTTTTGGTGTTGTTGTCGGGGTTGGCTTGATCTCCCGGGGTTGTCACCGGGGTTGACTTGATGCTGGACTTCCAAGGTTGTCTCTAGAAGGTAAAAGACATTTTTGCCCTCCTGCAGGGTTAGTAACAGGAATACAAAATTTTAAATGTCTACAGATGCCCTTCTCTATCATGTTTATGCAATGCAATGGAATGAACAGGATAAACACTGTTATACACTGGAAATATGACACCTGCAAATGTAATGTAATGCATGATATAATATGTCATGAATGCTATATACTCTTACGGTGTTGGCTGCCACGGTATTCTATCACTTAATTCTCCTGCCATTTCTACTGGGAATGTAGTTGTTTATGGTAGTTTTCACTTAACTCTCTTGATGCATACTCAAACGGTAGTTTGCAAAGCTTTCATCACCAGATCTTTCTCGATGCTACATTGGGTTGAAGCGAATGGTTTACCACATCCGTCGGTGCTACCAAGATTGATTATATGACATGTTGTAGAGATATTTTCAAGATCTCTGTAGGGAAGATTCTTCCTTGGTTGATGCCATTGAACATTTCTGACATCGACATTGGGGTTGTCACCAACGTTCCTTGTCATTAAATATTCTTCTCGACCTTTCCTCCGCTGGGGATGTTCCTTTTATGACGACTGACCTCATTGGGGATTCCGGATGCCTAACTTGATGATAACTTACACCAGTTTACATCATCGACTTTTCACACGCTACATTGGGGTTGTCGCTAATGGTTTCAATTGTTGTTCGGTTGATGCCGACGTTTCTGTCGGGAATAGAATTCTCAATATCTACTCTAACAATGGTTGACAACGATTTGACCATCATTGAACCTCCTCGATGCCTACCCAAATGGTATTATACAATGGTAAACTGAACTGATTTGATGCCTACTCGAACGGTAGTTTACAACGGTTAGTGGAACTGATTTAATTTCTACTCGAACGGTAGTTTATAGAATTTGACCATCACCGTACCTCCTTGGTGCCTACTCGAATGATAGTTTACAACAGTCGGTTGAACTGACTTGAAGCCTCGGCTGGGGATTTGTATAACAGATTCCATCATCGGTTCTCCCCACGAAGGATAGTTCTCCATGATTTTCATCATCTAATTTTTCTCGATGCTATGCTGGAGTTTTTGCCAACGGTTTACAATATTAGATAATCTGACCCTCGTTGAAGCAGTTCTTAACTGCTTTCATCATCGGATCTTTCCCGATGCTACACTGGATTTGTCGCTAACGGTTTGCACAATATCTGATGCCCTGATCTTCGTTGAAGCAGTTCTCAACGGCTTTCATCATCGGCTCTCTCCCGATGCTACACTGGAGTTGTCACCAATGATTTGCAATATCAGATCTACCTGATCTTGATGTTGGTGGAATCTTTCTGATAAGTTATACCCTCGGACAAAGCTGGATACTTTAACGTATTCAAAACCCACTGTTCACAACGCCGGACCTTCCTGATGCTTTGACAGAGGCGATTTTAAGCAATTTTCATCAACGGCATTACGAATACCACATCAGGGTTCATACCAATGGCTTACATGAAGATTTTTTTCATCAGGAGTTTGACACTCGGGTTCAGGGTTTTGGGCCTGTTCTGCTCAATCGCGTAGCACTTTTTTCTCTGATTTGACTTTTCAGCTTCTGAGAACTCTACTTTAACCTCATTCGAATAGAATCGGTGGGAGTGGGACCCACCCTAGGGTGCCATAGGTCTACCTGCGGCTGCTGCAGGTAGAGGTGCGGCTCCATACGGGTATATTTTGGTCCCCTAATGGCTTTCATAAGTCATTTTCAAGTTGAACTATATAGAAAATCTAAAAATTTCTCTTCAGATCTACTGAGTTCGGGCTCTTTTTTGAAAATCTGTCACCGTACAATCGTTCTGCACAACTCTGGTAACGTTTACATTCTTTCTTTTTAAGTTTTGACCGTTAGAACGTTTGATTTCGTATAGAATACTTCTAAACACAATATAGTGAATATGCATGCTTATATGACTTGATAAAAAATTTTAGACTTAGTAAATGTGCATGTTTTACCATGTTGAACGTATTGATGTGAAAAAACTGATTTCTGAGACAGTCATTTAACGCTCTTTTTGGCTAGTTTACTCATCCTTTTTGAGGACAAATGAACCTGGATTTTTAACTAAAAATACACATGGTAGTTTAGCTTCTATAGGGAGTTTGATTTTGATATTTTTTCATATATATGAATTGTTCATGATTTTGGGTAGGTGTGCTACTGAATGGCCACCTAGTCATGCCTATGTGCATGCGAATAGTTCATTTTACAAACGAGACTCTGGTGAAATTTTTTCAAAATCCTGAACAATTAATGAACATGAAATTTTAACTCTACTGGAGATGTATGTTAACTAATGCATGCTTTAGGACTTAGAATATGCATAAAAAATGATTTAGTTTTAATAGGTAGTAAGTTTGAAGCTTACCTCGCCCTTTCTGTTGTGATTTGGAGATTTTGTTTAGGTTATGGATTTAGATAGACCAGAAATTTCTAGCAGGGTCTCTGTAGGTGTGAGGCAGAGGAGAGCTTCTGATGTCCCCCAGCCTTGTCTAGCCCGGCAGCCTCACCGGTTGGCTGAGTCAGTGATTCGTCTAATCTAGGCTGAGAGGTCTGATAATGTGGATGACGAGGAGGATTTTCCCTTTGTGGATCCTGCTCCAGCTCCTGCTCCACGTAGGGAGCTTCTAGCCATCGTTGTGCCGATTCATGAGCTTTTGGATAATTTGAGACACCATCCTTCGATTTATCTTCATGCCAATGATGTTACTGAAGTTTTTATTTCGGATTTTTCTTTCTTTAGCCATTTCAGGACAAAGGTTTAATCTGGATTTACAATTTGATGCAGGTTCCAGGCTTTACTCAGCTCAGGGGAACTGGTTTAGCGTCCATTCTTTATATCATACTCTTCATTCGGAGTATCAGGCCATCGTCAACACTTGGGGATTCAAGGCCTTCTTCTCTATTACTCCCTGTCGTTGCCCTTGGGGTTATCTACGGGCTTTATCTAAGCGCTGGTTCCACCAGACCCAGTCTTTCCATTTGTTAGACTGCGAGATTATGATGACCCTGATGGATTGGCGGTTCATCATAGGGATAGAGTTTACAGGTGATCCAGTGCCTTTGGTGGATAACATTTCACCTGCTGCCGTTTGATCTCTTCTAGGAGTTCCTGTAACGGCCATCAAGGGTCGGACTATCCGTTCAGGGCCCTTGAGTGTTGATGCCCAGAGCGGGGCTTTGACTAAACCTCTTCCTGATGATCATTGGGTTAGAGATTGCATTCTTAGGCGACTGTTCTTGGTCATCATCAGGGGTTTTTTCATAGCAGACAACTCCTCGACAGTTTTTTTTACTCTAGTGAGTGTTACTCGAGATGTGGAGCGCATCCGGGATTTTGACTGGGGCACCTTCACCACGCCAATTTTCTTCATTGGTTGCGCCTACACTCTAAGGGCCTGATGGAGGCTTGGCTGGGTTTTTATCCCTTCCTGCTGGTGAGTAATTTTTCTTTCACCTTTCAATCTCCCTCATTTGTGTTTGTCAATCTTTACCACTGAGGACATTTGAGTTTTTGCACTTCCAGTTTTAGGCATATGAAAGGCTCTACGCCCTACCACTACTTTGGGCTTGGAGACATATCCACGGGGATGATGTTGGCATCATTCTACTATGACGGAGATCCCTATAGCAGAGAGGTTCACCCATTCCAGTTTGTAGTTAGAGCTATTGACCGCCGACTCCATCAAATGGGTTCCTTACACCCCAGATTATCTAACAGTTGGATTCGAGGATGGATTCCTGACCGAATTAGAGTTTATATTGTCCACTCGTTGGATTCCACTTTTGACCGATGGAGGCTGGGAGCTCCATTTGGGAGAGCGAGCTATCAAGAGCGTCACAGAAGAGATCCGCATTCCATTCCCTCCTCCTGTTAGGCATCATTGGCTCTTATCTCAACTAGTCACAGACATTCCCTTGGTGGGCTTAGATGGCTTCACCCTATCAGAGGGTCCTCACAGTCAGGAGGCCTTTTATTGCTGATGGAGTCCTCGCACTATTGGGGCTCAAACTTGTTCCACTCAGTTCATGGCAGACATGGTGCCTGGGTCTGTTATGATGACAAACTGAATAGCTTGCCTACGAGAGCCTACTTATTTGGAGCGATTTCCAGTTTAACCCAGAAGTTGGATCGGGTATAATTTTTCATCAGGCATCTTGGCAGGGATCCATCCGAGGCAGATTCTTTTAATCCTTCCAGCTTCGGAGCTGGCCCCTCAGGAAGTCCATATTCTGGCAGTTATACTAGTGTAGATCCTCCTCTCTATCGACCAAACATTCCTTCTGGCAGAGATTCAGTGACTCGGGAGGAGTTGCATCAGGTTGATAGTCTAGATGTAGATATCATAGACTTCTTTTGATAGATTTCTCGTTATATCTTTTGATAGGCCTATGTTAGATATTGGGCAGCTGTGCCCCATTTCTCGTTATCTCTTTTGATAGGCCTCTATTAGTCATTAGGCGGTTGTGCCCCATTTCCTTGTACTTTTTATTTTGCATTTTAGTGGTAGACAAAGATGATGCTTTCAGTAGACAGTGTATTTAAAAATACATGCTATTTTCTATCTATTGCATCCTATTGTCATTTATCATTATCATTTATCATAATGTATGTATTATGTTATGGATTGTATTCTGATAGGTGAGTTTATCTTTGACCCCTAGATAGTCTTATGATACGGTTCTACAGATGTCTTTTTTAACCATTAGCCGTATTGAGCACCTTCCACCTTCATTGATAGCATCTTCTTTGAGATCTTGGTATAACAGTTTGCCTCCCACAGACAGGGCTACAGTTGATCAGATGCTGGGGCATTCTATGGATATCTTGATTTTCCAGGTTCCATGGGCTTTGTGGATAGCATGATATCTTGCTGGATACCCGAGAGACAGTTTTTCAGCTTCGGTATCCATGAGATGACTCCTACGTTGGAGGAGTATAAGAGTAACACCGGTTTGGCATTGGATCGACCGTGCTCTAGGATGGCCCTTTAGTGATATGAGACGATAGTTTATGACCTTGACTGGCTTGAGGTGCAGAGTCGTCACAAATGAGATTACTTCAGGGCATGTGGTGTCCCTAAACTTCCTGATTGATCGACTTGGCTGGTTGGACAACTATGCACGATACTCAGGAGATTTTATTATCACTGCAGGGGATTGGCAGATTGTACGTGTAAATATTTTGTTGATGTGCGTCACAGCCTACCTATATATACTATTGTATATGGATCACTTGAATATCGGCCTGATCACAGCGGTCCGCGCTCTTAGATATGTTTGTACCATACTGCCCATGACATTGGGAGAGACCTTGAGGTCGGCTAGATTCTTCTATACCCATCCTGTGGGGTTCGTTAGGGGTAGTGCCACTTTATTGTATGTGTGCTTTATGACACACTTGAGACCCATTAGAACTTTTAGATATTATGGGTATTATTTTACTCATGAGATAGCAATTTCCTACTCCTTTCAGCCGACGGAGTGTACAGATGCGGCATCATGGTTAGCCTTCCTGACGGTAATCGAGCATCCATTTGTGATCTTTCCCTATTCAGGGCTCAGCTCTCCTTATAGCTTCATTACTCATGCAAGTAGCATGGTTTATCTACCCTTGGCGGGTTTGGGAGGGGTGACCACATATCATCCACTGGCCGTCCTTGGATAGTTTGATCAGTTTCAGTATATTCACCACTTTGAGGGGGCTTTGGATCAGCGACTATCAGCTTCTTCTTTGTCATCAACTGACTTGATCATGATTTATGATAATTGGACTAGTCGTGAGAAGGTTGATTTTTCGACTAGTCATCCTGATCGTTCTCTAGAGCATTCTGCATAGCTAGAGGCAGAAATTGCATCAGCTGCGGTTGTTCACTCAAAGCCAAATATTGATTCTGATGAGGAGGAGCCTATGGAGGAACCTGATTCTCCCACTAAGGATGAGTTATTTGCTGCTTTGACAACATCTTTAGTCAGTGACCCCCCTAGAATTCCTACTGCAGCGGATCCATCTCTTATCGATTTGTTAGCTAAGATGACCTTTGTGAGGGATCAGGCCAGAGCACTGTTGTTGACAGCCCTTTCTGGCAAGGATATAACTTTTATCGATAGGGACGATGCTCGAGCTACTAGAGACGCAGCTTTTGTTGAGATAGAGGATGCTCTAGTTGCTCGGGATGCTGCTTTTATTGAGTGGGATAAGGCTCTAGCTACCCGGGATGTTTACATCACTGATAGTACTGCACTCAAGTAATATACCCATAGCATTATTATAGATATAAGTGCCTTCATAGAGGATTATAGTAGCACTATTTAGATGGTTGTTGATCTTCTAGCTCGCATGAAGACCTTAGGACAGAAGCTTACAGATGCACCTACATCTTCTGAGAAGGATGCCATATTGGACTTGCTATCCCGTTTATCAGCGGGTTTATAGACTAGCTTTCATTTTCCTATACAGACTAGGTCAGCCATTTTTGTCATGTACAGGATACATTGTATATATTAAACAGTATTATATGGCAGAGAAATATATTTTGATTCACTTCTTTTTTGGATATGTATTATCATTGCTGAGTGATTACCACTTTTTTCATGACTTGTTGTCTTTATATATTATGAGCTTTTCCTTGATGGATTGACATTGAGATGTCAGAACGTAACTCAGAAGGGCCTGTTGATCAGGGAGGCTTGATAGTATTTGGGTTTTATATGGGTTTTGGTGTCTTGGGACTGGTTTTCAATAGGTTTTGTGTTTTTTTTCTTGAAGGTTAGACCGCACCATAAATGGCTGTCTACGTACTCCCGGGTTAAGAGAGACCAGGTCATTTGTAGTTCAGGCTTCTAGTGAAAACCTAAATTGATTTGATTTTTTTAGAGGACCAGGAATGATGGTTTGCGGGTGCTTCTGACATAGTATCGCTTCACGGTGTCTGAATTGATGAGCCGGGGTAATTCTTTCTTATCCATTTCTTGCAATCTGATGGCTCCTCCAGTCAACACTTCTTTGACTATGAAAGGGCCTTCTCAATTTGGGGCAAACTTTCCTTTGGCTTCATCTTTATTGGCAAGGACTTTCTTCAGTACTAAGTCATTTTCTTTAAATTACCAGAGTCGCACTTTCTTGTTGTATGACCGAGCAATCCATTGCTGATATAGTTGCCCTTAAAATATGGTTGTAGCCCTTTTTTCATCTATCAGGGATAACTGGTGGTATCGCTCTTGCAACCACTAGTCTTCTTCCATCTGAGCATCTATTAACACTCTCAATGACTTCATTTCTACTTCTATGGGGAGTACTGCTTCCATACCATAGACTAATGAGTAAGGGGTAGCCCTAGTAGAAGTACGCATTGACGTTCTGTAGGCTAGCAAAGTCAAAGGAAATAGGTCAGGCCATCCTTTTTGATTTGCGGACATTTTTTGCATGATCTTCTTGATATTTTTGTTGGCCGCTTCGACAGCACCATTTATCTTAGGACGATAGATGACAAAATTGAGATTCTTGATCTGAAACTTGCCGCATAATTCTTTCATCATCTGGTTGTTTAGATTCTTGGCATTGTCTGATACGATCACCCCCGGTTGTCCATATTGACAGATTACATCGTTTTAGATAAAATAAATGATTACCTCTTTGGTGACTTTGGGAAAAAAGGCAGCCTCAACCCATTTGGTGAAGTAATTGATCATGGTGAAGATGAATTGATGACCATTATTGGCTTTGGGTTTTATTGGCCCAATCACGTCCATTTCCCACATGGAAAAGGGCTATGACGAACTCATATTGTGCAGTTCGTTTAGAGGAGCGTGGATGGCATTTCCATAGACTTGGCATTGGTAGCATCTTCTGACGTGATCATCACAGTCAGCTTTAAGAGAGATCCAGTAATGCCCTGTTCTCAATATTTTCCTGGCAAGTAAAGGACAGCTCATGTATGGGCCACAGACTCCACCGTGGAATTCATCCATCAGTCTTTAGGCTTGATCCTTATCCAAGCATCTTAAAAGGCCTATTCCAGCATCCCTTTTATAGAGTGCGTCTCCGCTCAAATAGAAATATGAATCCCCTTTCTTTCATCTTTACTTGCCCCGATAAGAGTAGATCCATCTTGCGTATATTCTCTTATATCTTTGTACCAAGGCTGTTTGATAGGAGGTAGTTCATCTGATATTTCTCCAATGTAATTCCCATATGTCGAGGCCTTTAGGCTTGTAAATTTGATGTCGGGAATTCCCATCCTATCAGATACGTGGATCAAGGAAGCCAATGTTGCCAATGCAATATTCCTACCTCGAGGGATGTGGATGAAGGCTATTTCTTCAAACTCCATGGATATCTTGATAACCTGCTGATGATATGACAACAAATGTAATTATTTGGTATGATATGCCTCGGTGGTTTGTTTGATAACCAGCTCAGAATCCCCAAAGACTAGTAAATTTTTAATACCTATGGACTGGGCCAGTTTCAACCCCATTATACAGCCTTCATACTCAATTGTGTTGTTGGTGTTGACAAACTGTAACTTGATGGCCACAAGATATTGTTCTCCAGTAAAAGAAACATGAACAACCCCAGCTCCGGCACCATTCATGTTCACGGCTCCATCAAAATATATTTTCCAATATTGGGCTGTATTTTCTTGGGGATTTGTTGAATTGTCATTATCCCATCATCCGGGAAATAAGTTTCCAAGGGTTCAAAATCCCCTGATGGTGCTTCGGCCAATTGATCCGCAATCCTTGACCTTTGAAAGATTTTTGAGTTACGTAGATAATGTCGAACTGTTGTAGTATCAACTGCCAATTGGAAAATTGACAATTCAACATGGGTTTGCTGAATACGTACTTCAGTGGATCTATGCGGGATATGAGATAGGTCGTGTGCCCATGCAGATAATGTTGTAATCTCATGGCGGCCCACACTAATGCACAACAGGTCTTTTCAATCAAAATGTACTTCTGCTCGCTGCTACTGAATCTTTTACTGAGGTAATAGATAGCTCTTTCCTTGCTTCTATCATCCTTCTGCCCTAGCATACAACCCATTGCATCGGCATTGACTGACAGGTACATAAACAGGGGAACCTCATCCCTTGAGGGTACCAAGACAGGTGCTTCGATCAATTGCTTCTTGATGGAAAGGAAGGCTTTTTGACAATCTTCATTCCACTTCATGGAGGAGTTTTTCCTTAATAGTTTGAAGATGGATTCACAAGTTGCCGTGAGTTGAGAGATAAATCTGCTTATAAAATTGATTCTCCCCAAACATTATCGTATTTCCTTTTTTATTCAGGGCACAGGCATCTCGGTGATTGCTTTAATCTTAGCGGGATCAAGCTCAATGCCTCTGTTGCTTACTAAAAATCCCAATAGTTTGCCTAATTTAAATCCAAAAGCGCATTTGTCCGGATTCAACTTTAGGTTGTACTTGCGCAACCTATTAAAAAGCATTTTCAGATGGCTAATGTGGTCATCATCCCTCCTGGATTTGATGATGATATCATCCATATATACCTCTATCTCTTTGTGCATCATGTCATGAAAAAGGGCCATTATGGCTCGCTAATATGTGGCACCGGCATTGATAAGGTCGAAAGACAAACATCTATAACAAAAGGTTCCCCAGGGAGTGACGAAGGCTGTTTTCTCCCTGTCCTCTTCAGCAACCATGATTTGATGGTATCCGACAAAACTAGTCAACAAAAGAATACATGCCATAATGCGCCGTGTTTTCTATCAGTATGTGGATAAAAGGTACTGGGAAGTTGTCCTTGAGACAAGCATTGTTCAAATCCTGATAATCCACGCATATTCGTACCTTCCCTCCGGGCTTAGGCACGGGAACTATGTTGGATAACCACTCAGGGTAAGTTGACACCATGATGATGCCGGCTTTGAATTGCTTGACAATTTCTTCTTTGACTTTTAGAATCCACTCAAGTTTTAATCGCCTGAGCTTCTGCTTGACTGGCCTGAATCCATCTATAATGGGCAGCCAATGAATGACAATGTCAGTAGACAAACCAATCATGTCTTTATGTGACCATGCAAACACATCCTAGAACTAAGTTAAGATTTCAATAAGGTATGCTCTTTGATTTTGGGTAAGTTCAATGCCTATTTGGATTTCTTTAGGGTTTTTTGAGGTTTCGATATTGATAGTGATGGTTTGGTCGAGGTTTTGTTTGGGTTTGTCTTTGACCCATTCTTTGATCTCCTCGGGCATCTCAGAGTCATCCATCTCCTCTTAATCAATCTCCATCAAGTCGAAGTCCAGTTCTACATCAAAGTTGTAGTCACTGTGAAAATTTGTCGTCTCATCAGCAGAGCCAAACAAATCCTACTTTAGAGTCCTGAAAATAAAATTCTTTCACTTTAATATATGAAACTATTTGATCATACAAATCATTTAGCAAAAAGTATGAAAAAAGTAATTGCTATCACTGTGCAACAAAATTAAGCAGTAAATAAAACCATGTTTTAGGGTAGATTGACTTTCTGCCCTTTTACCCTTTTTGACTGATGCATGGAGTGCTGCTTCAATTGTCTAGAGTCAAATCCTCATGAACAGGGAGGATAAAGGAGTTGTTGTCGTCTGTCTCCTCTTTGATGATGACTAAGACAACATTCATATCCGGGCCAGTGCTTTTCTTGGAACTGTTCTCCTTATCCCTGTTGATGCGAGTGATTTGGACTTAATCTTTTGAATAGTCATCATCTGGGATATTGTTGTTCATACCCTCAATGTGCACCAGAAAATACATTTTTGCAAACGGGTCTCGTCCTCTCCGCAGGAACTTTTCATTCCCCTTCTTGCCTTACTTATCAGGCTTCGGGACTTCTTTTTCACTATCCGATTTGACCTGAGGAATCAGTATACCTGACACAGCAACATAAATTTTCCTCATCAATTTCATAAATCCTGCATCAGTGAGGTTTGGTAGCAGGATGGTGGAGGCAAGAACTGGTGGATGCTTGTGCGGATTCTAGTGGTTTGATCTAGAGGAATAGCCTAATTCAGTCTTCCCTATCTGACTAAGGATTTTCACCAGACTTCTGATTCATTGCTGACTTTTCCCTAACCCTTTTCCATGGCAGTAACCCAAGGATATCATTTCTTGACCGGCCGTCATTACTTCAGTAGAAACTCTTGGCTTTAAGGCTGGTGCCCCAACAGGTAGGTATTGAGTGTTGCTCACTTCCAGAGCTTGAAAACTGACAGGCTCAACTCCTTCATCGAGATTGATTACCGGTATATCACTTTATATGTAGACAGGATACTCTGTCTTGGCATTTATAGTTATCAAATTGCCATCAATGATGTATTTGAGTTGTTGATGAAGGGTGGACAGAATTTCTCCTGCCATATGTATCCACGGTCTTCCCAACAGCAAATTATATCCTATGGTAATGTTTAGAACCTTGAAGGATACGTAGAACGTATAGGGTCCAATCTCCAATGGAAGTTCAATTTCTCCCACAGCCTCTAGGAAAGATCCATCAAAAGCCTGAATGACTACATGTCTAGTCCAGATTCGGTTCAGATTAATCTTCATTCTCTCCAATGTGTCGTAGGGACAGATGTTCAGGGATGATCCTCCATCAATCAGCACACCCCCGACCATATATCTTGAGGACATCACTGCTATGTGTAATGACTTGTAATGACCAGTCCCTTCCACTAGTATATCATCGTCAGTAAAAGATATCACATTACTGTTGAAAGTGTGCTCTATCACGTGATGAAATTTCTCAGTATCTACCGTCTTCGGCAGATGTGCTTCTTTTAGTACTTTCACTAAAATCTTGCAATGATCCTCTAGAGATAAGACCAAATCCAAAATGAATATCTGTCGCGGTGCCTCCTTTAAGCTTTGAACCACTTTGACTTCATTATGCCCCATCTTGCTGAGGAATTCTTCAACTTTCTCCTTATACACTCTTCCCTTGGCTTTAATGACTAAGTTGATTATTCGCTGAGGCAGGTAAAATGGGCTTTCCTTTGATATAATAGCAATGTGGTTTGATGTTGATCCTTCATCTTTCCCATAGTTCCATGGGACATTATTCAAGCTGACTACAGGATATTGCGGTCTGAATGACAATATTAGAGGTTCGGGCGCAGCCACTTTCATAGGATTCTTTCCTTCTTGGGCCCCTTTTCCATGAAGTATCAGGGGCGTGATGGCTAGATCCTTCTCATAGGAAATGACAACCATTACTTCTTTCAGATTCCATGCCATGGGAAGAAAGATTGCTTCCTCACCAGGAGAGCTATAATCTTGGTTTGCCTTCAGCAGTTCACCACTTTCAATTAGATTTTGAATCAAGTGCCGAAGTCCCCAACAATCCTCTGTGTCATGACCAGGAGTGTTGGAATGATATTGGCAGATCCTATCAGGCTTGAACTTCTTGAATCGAGGGTCACTGAGGGTAACAATTCTGTGACTTTCCCCTCGTTGATCAACATTTGGAGAATTTCTTTCATGGGCTTATTCAAGTGAGTGAAATTCCTTTTAAAGGCGAACTCCCTATTAGCTTGGAACTTCTCTTCCTTAGCAACCTTGTCGGCCCAGGGTTCATGCTCGTAAAACTGATAATGATCCCTGCTGGCAATGGGACTAATTTCAGGAGTCAAAAGATTTATTTCTTGCTGATTGGTCTAATTTATCAATTGTCACGTTATCTGATGTTGATAAACTACCAGTTATGACAATTGACCAACCTACTCTTTGATATATTTAATTTCTTGTTCTAACATGAACTGCCTTTCTGAATATTCCCACTTATCCAGGTTGTCTTTATTTTCTTGGGATGACTCTCCGACATACTGAAGGTATTTGGATCCTTCTTCATTTCCCATGTTGATCATGTTGACGCTCTCCTCCTTGTGTTGAGGTAGAGGATTGTCTTGAACATGTAGTTGTTCTTGTGTTGTCACCATAATCTCCCCATTATCTATTAGGTCTTGGATTTTATGTTTGAGAGACCAACAATCTTGGGTATCGTGGCCCGGTGCTCCAGAATGATAAGCACACTTCTTACTCGGGTCAAAATTTTGCCAACTTGAATTGGCCGGCGGAAGGAGCTGGACAATCTTCTTTTGTGCTGTCAGAAGTTTCAACACATTTTTCAGTGAGTCCCCTAAGGGTGTGAATGTTCTTCGACGTTTATTTTCTCTGATTTTTTGAAAGGGAGAATTCAAAGATTGTGCAGCAGCTTAAAAAGGGGAATAATTTCTCCTTTGAATGGGCAAGCATGGATTACCTCTTTGATTCTATCCCTGAAGTATCAAGGACACATCATCCTCCTTCTTTTTATGGACTCTCTGAGGATTACTCCCATAGCTTCCAGCTTGAATATGCTCTGCCACTACCTTCAAAGCTATAAGGTCTTTGATTTTTCCAGACTTCAGTCTCATTTCGGCCATTTCTCCATGTTTAATCATTTCCAAGAATAGTTTTCCTATACCTGCTAGGACCCTCTCATAATATGGAGCTTCCTGGATGTCTATGAAAGTCATTACTATCTTAGCCTTTGTCATAGGTGGGGTGACTTGGGCAACCATTCGTCTCCATCTTTGGGCATATTCACGAAAAGACTCATTGCTTTGCTTTTTGACCTTGGTCACTTGATATCGATTCGGAGCCATCTAAGACTGGAAGCTATATTGATTTAGGAAGGCATGTGCTAGCTTTTCCCAGCTGTGGATTTTGGAATTGTCGAGTCGGGCATACCAAGCTCTGAGCTTCCCCAGTCAGACTCTTTTGGAATAACTACATTCTGAGTTTTTCATCCTCAGCATATAATTTGAGTTCTCCAATGAACACTTTTAAATTAGTGTAAGGATCTCCTAATCCGTCATCCTTTTTAAAATCCAGGACTTGAAATTTGT
Organism: Panax stipuleanatus; assembly: GCA_020205555.1. Lineage (NCBI taxonomy): Eukaryota > Viridiplantae > Streptophyta > Magnoliopsida > Apiales > Araliaceae > Panax > Panax stipuleanatus. The sequence goes on from CM035118.1 coordinate 36,099,213, forward strand.
CTGGATATCGAGCCCCTGGAAATATACAAAGATCTGAGTAGTTTACACTTCCAGATGCCCTAGTTCCTTTGATGGACCGGATTATTTCTTCCATTTGCTAGACCTTTTTCCTAATATCACCAGTTTCCTGATCATTTTTGAGATTGGTGATTTCAGGGGTTTTGTTTGTCAGATCCTTGTTTTGAGGCTCAGGTATCTGAGTATCTTTCATCTTGTCGGTATCCTGACTGCCACCTTGTGTGGACGATTCTGTTTGAATGGGTATTTGTTTACCCTACATACTTTTTCTTTTCTCTTTAAGGAAAATAGCCAATTAAGCTATCTGGTTTTTAGTCCTTCGAACTCTTCCCGAGAGACCGGGGAGGATTCAGGTTGGGCACTTGAAGCCATGCCTAGAGATGGTTTTAGTGCCTTTTTAGCCTTTGATCTGGTAACGGGACCAATTTTTTCCTACAATAAAAGTAGGTATGTTAATTTTGATGTATATATTAAAAGGATGCATGTCGAAGTCGGGAAAAAATCTTCTCTTTGGACAGATCTTCCTCTCCCTAAATTGTTTTGTTTTCTACCTTTATTTGTCTTATCTGTTTTATGAAGGGTGAAATTTTTAGGAAAAGGCCAACATGTATCATGTCGATGATTTTGAAAGGTTTATAGAGTCGCTAATTGGTATATTTTGAAATGGTTGTACCAACTCAACCGAGTTTTGTTTGCAAGTAGGCCCATTTACTGGACACTGTCAAAACTTGGCCTTGAAACTGAGATTTTTAAAGTTCTAGGGCTTGGTTAAGCGAGGGGGGGGGGGGGGAAGGTGTTAGGCACCCCCTAACTTCCGTGAAACACGGTTACCGCATCTTTTTAATATTTTCCTTTTTAATTGCAATGTGTGTGTGTGATGGAAGTAATTGAGCCTACGTTTGATTGATTTAAAAGTAGTGCCTTGCTTCATTGGACCTATATACGAAGGGTTTGATTTGTTTGAAAAGTCCATTTTTAGACGAGATATGAAAATGACGTTTTGAAAGGTGGTTTTCAAACCCTTATGCTCGCATAAGAATAGAAGCCTGTTGATACTTATATTTTATTCTGTTTAGCCTTTGGCTCGATTTGGATGTTTTATTACCGGGATGCGAAGCATTCTCGACCACAAAATGTATATACAAGTGCTAGTCTTCTTCTGGGCATGATAGCCATCGAAGTGACTCTGGCACTACAAACCATATTTTACTATGTTTGAGACCTTAAATCCGGATAACCGTTTTAAGGTCCCTCAGATATATATTTTACAGAAAAACAGGCAGGATACATTCGTAATGTGGAGTTGTCCATCGTGGGAATGAGATTTAAATCTGTTTGATCATTAATCACACGATTCCTAGGCTCACAAAAAATGATCAAGAAAACCTGCACAACACAGATATTCACAAAGAATGCAAATTGTACTCTAGACATGGCAAAAACAAAGGATTTATCAGTCAAATCCTTGTATGCGCATCGCCAAAGCTTTTCGTTTCCACTAGATATGGATCTAGGGTCGTGAGGTCGCTTTAGTATTTATAAAACTAGAAAAAACTAGATTTAAATAAATCTTAGCCATTCTAGCTTCCCGGTTCCGGTTGAACCTATTTTGAACCGTTTAAAAGTTAGAAAGGGTTAGATTTAGATAAATCTAATTCACCAAATTTACATTAAAGTTGTAAAGGGCCACAGATTTCCAATCCAAGCCTGACTGAAATGTAAATATATATATATATATATATATATATAAAAGCTGTAAAGAGTCACGAATTTCTAATCTAGGTTCGACAGAAATATATATATATATATATATATATATATATATATAAGCTATAAAGAGCCACGAATTTCTAATCCAGGCTCGACAGAAAAGTATACATATATATATATATATATATATATATATATATATTTATAAAAGCTGTAAAGAGCCACAAATTGTTAATCCAGACTCGACAAAAAAGTATATATATATATATGTATATATATTTGTAAAAGCTGTAAAGAGCCATGAATTAATCCATGCTCGACTGAAATGTAAATATATATATAAGCAATAAAAGGCCCAAGATTTCCAATCCAGGCCAATCAAAGTCAGAAAAATTATATATATATATATATATATATATATATATATATATATATATAAAAGCAGTAAATGCCACCAATTTGCAATCCAAGCTTGATAGAATTGAAAGTTAGTATATATATAATCAGTTATATATATAATAAAGTTGAAAAGGCTACTAATCAACGATCCAGGCCGAACAAGTTAGTATATATATATATATATATATATATCAAAGCCAGTAAAAGCCACGGATTAACAATCCAGGCTGTGCAAACGAAGAAATATATATATATATATACTTATATATACTAAAAAGTAAGCTAAAATTGCCATGGAACTGAGTTCCGTGCAAAAACCAGAAGATGAAACTTTATATGCACGTTCACATATACGTAATAAAGTAACAAATGACTTCTGATCATAAAAAAAAACTTACAATAGACTGCTCCAGGGGATTTTTGACACTCGGTGGGCTTAAAATCTCCGTTTTCACTAGTTAATTTTTGTTATGTTGTAGAATATACGTATGCAAACATATTGGAAGAATAAAATTGAAGTTTGAGTACTAAAAGTAGGGCTAAGAGTCGAAATGGGCGGAGTTTCAGAGCGTTTTTCTACTTTTTTATCTCTTTTTTTGCAAGGGTAGGGGTCTTATTTATAGACTAAAATGGTAGCTAGTGCACTTGCGGCAGCCACGACTCTACCTGTGGCTCCTCGAGTGGGGCCCACTTCGGTGGGTCTCGTCATCTCGAAGTACGTGCTCTCCGAGCAACACGATGTATGGTTCGAACCTTCATAACTTTTGATTCGGGCGTCCGTTTGAGGCGTGCTATACCTTTCTGGAAAGCCCTTTCTGAGAAAGACACAATGACATGGGACTTGACCTTTTATTAATCTAGAAAGATAGGTTTATAACCAGGTCTTTATGTTTTTGCAGTTTGTCCGTTGAGCTATCTTGTGCTATTTTCACTCAAGATCGATGTTATGGCTCTTTCTGACCTTCTTTGCATCAATTTGTCTTGATTTTGACTGGATTTGGTTTCAAGTCAATAAAATGACCATTTTGCCTTTCCAAGGGTTGCTCCCTTATTGGCACGATTTTTGACTATTTTCTCAGGGTTGTGTCCAAGGTTTGATCCTAGCCGACTCTGCTATTCCTTAGGGTTGTCTTCGAGGTTAATTTGGTCTCCCAGGGTTGTCTTTGGGGATGATTTGATGCTTTGGGGTTGTCTCCTAAGGTGGATCTGATCTCCCGGGTTGTTGTCGGTGCTTGACTTGATATCCCGGTGTTGTTGCCGAGGCTGAGTTTGATCTCCCAGTTGTGGTCGAGGCTCTGTACCTCCCGAGTTGTAGTCGAGGCTTCACTTGACATCCCGGTGTTGTTGTCGGGGATGAGTTTGATCTCCCGGTATTTTCATCGGGGCTTCGACTTTGGTTAGTACTTCCAGGGTTGTCTCTGGAATGTAAAAGACGGTTTTTCCCTCTTGCAGGGTTAGTACCAGGAATGCAAAATTTCGAGTGTCTACAGATGCCCCTCTTTATCATGTTTATATAATGTAATGGAATGAACAAGATAAAACTGCTAGACACTGAATATATGACATATGCAAATATAATGTAATGCATGATGTGTCATATTACGAATGTTATACGCCCTCGTGGTGTTAGTTGCCACGGGTAGGCTATCACTTATTGTTCTCATCATTTTTTACTGTGGGTGGAGTTGTTTATGATAGTTTTTACCTGAACTCAACGTTGGGCTTGTCACCAACATCTTCTGTCTCTAGATAAGCTTTTTGACTTTTTCTCCGCTAGGTATGTTCCTCGTTTAATGAGTGATCTCATTGGGGATTCCTGATGCCTATCCTGATGATAGCTTACACCAGTTTAGATCATCGAATCTTTCCCGATGCTACATTGGAGTTGTCGCCAATGGTTTGGATTATGGTTCGGTTGATGCCAACGTTCTTTATCTGTGGTAGGAGTCTCACGATCTACTCGAACAATAATGGACAATGATTTGACCATTATCGAACCTCATCGATGCCTACTCAAAATGGTAGTTCACAATAGTCGATTGAACTGATTTAATTCCTACTCGAATGGTAGTTGACAGAACTTGACCATCACCGATCCTCCTTGGTGCCTACTCGAACGGTAGTTTACAACGGTCGATTGAACCACCGATCTTTCTCGATTCTCCAGCTGGGGATTTGTATAACAGATTCCATCATCTGTCCCCTGTGGGGAAAATTTGTATATGGTTCTCGTCACCGGCTCATTCCAGATGCTATGTTGGAGTTGTCGCCAACGATTTGTCATGTCAGATGCCCTGACCCTCGCTGAAATAGTTCTCAACAACTTTTATCACTGGCTCGTTCCTGATGTTTTGTTGGAGTTGTCGCCAATGACTTACAATGTCAGATATTTCGACCCTCGATGAAGTGGTTTTCAACGACTTTTATCACCGGCTCATTCCCAATGCTTCGCTGGAGTTGTTGCGAACGGTTTGCAATGTCAGATATTCTGACTCTCGCTGAAGTGGTTTTCAACGACTTTCATCACCAACCCGTTCCCGATGCTTCGCTGGAGTTGTTGCGAATGGCTTATAATGTCAGACCTGATCGATCTCGACGTGGTCATATCTTTCTAATAAGTCACACCCTCGGACTAATCTGGACACTTTGACGCATTCAAAACCTGCTATCCACATCGTTAGACCTTCCCGATGCTCAGACAGAGACAGTTTTCAACAGTTTCTCAGCAGTTTTTCGTCATCGGCACTCAGAATACCCCATCAGGGCTTCTACCAATGGCTTACAAGAAATTCCTTTCTTTGTCAGAACTTGACGCTTAAAACTAGGGTTTCAAGCCATTCCACTCAATCGCGTAGCAATTTTTTTTTCAAGATTTAACTTTTCAGCTTCTATAAACTCCGCTTTGCCTTCAATCGGACCAAACTGGAGGGGGTGGGTGTGATAACCCGAAAATGTAAAATCTTGAATGATTAGAATAAAGGTTAAAGAATGAAACCTAGATGAGAATTTGAGGATTTATTTAAAATTTTTAAATAAAATCTATATGGTTTCTTATTTGAATTAGAATAGAGAAAATATGGGTTACAAAATTTTAAAACCCTAGAAATGGTGTGAAGAAATGTTAAGACTAAGGTATTACGATACCTAGAAAGTTGATGTAAACTTAATAGTGTAAGAAATGTTATAATGATGCATGTGAAAATTTTATTAATTAAATATCACATGAAAAGATGCTATGAGATTAAACGAAGATGAGTATATGTATATATATAGTTAGAAAGGTACTATATATTCTAGCAGGAGGAATGATGAGTTATGTTAAGGATATGAGAATCAAGTTAAAACTATGTTAGTAATTAGCATAGCTTGAATGTTGGCCTTGATTGGCAAATAAGAATATGAATGAGTATAAAATCATTAGCTAATATGATTAGCAATAAAAAATGGAGTAAGTTAAAAATTAAAATTTGAGTTAGAGATAGAATTTTGAAGCACAGACTGCTCGGTTGGGTCCAAAACGTCAAGTTTAGTTAGAAAGGACAATAAACACAAAATGTGTAAGGGTTGACTTTTTGGTTACAGTCAACAGTTGATTTTTATAGAGAAAAGTCAAAATTAGACTTAGAAGTGGAATATGTTATGATTTATGTGAACTATGTATATGATTAAAAAAATATATGTTATATAATGTGTATACATTTATTATGTATATAAATAGAATTAAGAATTAAATTATGTAACTTAAAATATATATTAGGTATGATAATTAAATAACCTAAAGGATTATAATATGGGAGAATGTTAGTATATAAAATATATACTATCCCTAAGAGATTTATTTTATATATCTCAAATAATTAATTTTAAAGCCTAATTAAACCAAGTCTAGTTGGGTTATGAAATTAAAAAGGCATGAGTAAGGAATTTATTTTCAAATATGGAAAAATAAAAATCCTAATTTAATGATTAGGGTAGGTTTTAATTAAGAGTGTTGGACCGTGATAATATTCATAGCCCAAGGAAGTAATTAGAGAGCCCAACATATCAGATAAGGTGGCCCAACTAAGCCATCAAGTGTAGGGTATTATTGAACCCTAATGACATATTCAATTAATTTGAATATGGTAAGTGTAATTGGGTTATGTAAATGAATTAATATTATTAAGGAATAATAATATGGAAATATCAATAATAATGAGCATTAGTTCAAGAAATAATAAATTTAGTGGGCTAAGGAGGGTAATTGATTTAAACAAGCCCACTTATTTTAATTAAGTATGGGACTTGTAGATAAATTGATTTAAGGGTAATTAAATTATTAAACTAGCCCAATATTATGTATGGAGCAATATAGTGATGGCCCAATTTAATTATGGGAGGAATCCCAAGGTTATTTTAACTAGTAAGCAAAATAAGTATTATTGCAAGTCCAATAGAAATTAATTTGAAAGCCCAAAAGGTTAAATGAGTAACCCAAACTAAGCCCAACAAGTGTTGGACTTTTTGGGACATTTGATTAAGTAAAATGGAGCATTAAGAATTAAATCAAATGGGGAGGAAAGGCCCAAAATTTCGGCCAAGAAGGAGAATGGAAGAATGCATGTGTGTTAAATTGTTTTACTTCACAAGTTGGTTTAACTCACCTTCCACTCAACTTAGGTGTCCAATTATTATTTAACCAACAACTTTAGCCAATTGTGCAAGCAAGAGGTAGAGTGTAAGCAACACTTGTAATGATTAAGCAAGAGAGAGATGAGTGTTGGGAGATATAATAGATATATACAATGTATTTCTACTTACATAATAAACATACACGAACCAAGTTCATTTCATTCTCTTTCATATTTTATTCCTTTCACTTCCAAGCTATTTAACAAAAGAAAAAGAAAATATAGAGAGAGAGAGGGAGAGAGACCCATTTCAGCAGCTCAAGGAGGGAAAAGAGATCTTAGATCTTCATGCATGCTAAGCATCTAAGCTACTTTGGAAGGATAAGAAGAGTAGCTAGAAGAATTAGGTAATGATTCTAAATATTTTCAAGTTTAGATTATTTATTTTGTTAGATTTTGATGAAACAAGGAGCCTTATGTTTGATCTTTAAAAACTCTTCATCTATATGAGTATAAGTATTTTATATGAGGATCAAAACATTTTTTAAAGTTGAAAGTTAGATCAAAATAGAGAAAAGAGAGATTTGAACAAAATAGGTAAAGAAAAAGCTTATGCATGCATGCTCTATGTATTCTATGTTAGATTCTTGGGGACGCATGTTGTATATGGTTAATATCATGTTAAAATGCTATATCTTGAGTTTAATAAGTTAAACTTGTGGATTTGTATGAGTTCATATGAAAAAGTATGGGAAAAGGAAGTTAGATGGATTTTTAGAAAATATTTATTTAACTAGTGTGCTATAACATGTGCATGTTGAAATATACAAGTTATATTTGAGATTTTCTTTCTTGGTATGCTAGATACATGAGTTAAGGGCAAAACCCCTTTAGAATCACTCAAATATTTTTAAAAATGAGCAAGTTATGAATTTAATCCCAAACTACCCAACTGTTGTAATTATGCTACTGATCAGTCACTTCTGGACTATTTTTGGTAACCAAAATAGACTCAAATTTGGTGTTTGATATATGGAAAATGTAGTTCTGGAAACTACAAATCTAATGATACCAATTGGATCTAAATCTGAGATGTAGATCTCGAGTTACAAGTGTTTCCGTAAAGGACCCCAAATCTGAAAAATGAACCAACTATTGTAAACATCCTTGCTGATCAATCACTTTAACCCTAATTTCCGGGTCCTAAACAGATCAGAATTTGATTTTTGATAAATGAAAACTGTAATTTAGGAAGATACGAATTCAACGCCCCCGACAGAACCTAAATCTGAGTTGTAGATCTCGTTCTACAAGCGTTTCAGTGAAGCACCCCAAATCTAAAATTTTGGGCTAAAAGTATAATAATAGTAGAAATTGAATGAAAAATGAATAATTATAATAAATAACTTTTAAAGCCACTAATGGGCTAGTAAGCTAATTACATATAAATTTAAATATAATTAACTATTTAATTATTATTTAAATAATATTAAGTAATAATTAACTAGAGTTAGTGTTAATAAAATAACTATTTATTATTTAATTAAGAGTAAATAATAATTAGAGTTAAATAATTAAATATTTAATATTTAATTAATATTAAATAATAATTAAAGAATATTTAATTAAGATTAAATAATAATATAGTAATTACTTACTTACATTGACATAAAAGTTATATAAATGATTATTTATTATTTAACTAACATTAAATAATAAATAAGAACAAGTAATAATTAATTATTCTTATATTAATAAGAAAAAATAATTACAGATTTACTAAGTGAATTAATTATTTATTATTTAATAATAAATAAGGACGAATGTTAATTAATTATTCTTTAAATAATAATAAGGAATAATTAAAGACTAATGAAGTAAATAAATCAATTATTTATTATTCAAGGATAAAGAATTAATTAATTATTATTAAAGACAAATAATAATTTAATTATCTATTATTTAATTAACATTAAATAATGAGGAGTTATAATTGGTTATTATTTATTATTAAATAATAACTAAAGGTAATTAATTAATTACTATTTAATTAATATTAAATAGTAATCAAATGAAGAATGAGTTAACAATTAAAGGAAATAACTCCTTAATTAAAAAATTATAATAAATTATTTAAAAATCTAATAAGTGTTTATCACCTAAGAAAAGCCTTATTAATTATTAAATCATTAACCTAAGATCAATTAAATATCTTATAGGATTAATGGTAGTGCATTAAATATGTACTTTGTGATCGAATTATTTGTTAGATGATAGCACCAGTAAGTGTATAGATGAACAACTATACGCAATACTAATTGATAGATCTACATTATCAATGTTAGGTCATTCAAAGAGTTTTAATTAAAGCTAGCTAGCCGTAGCTCGTTAAACAGGCAAGTTCTCTAACTCAAACTCGAGTTATTATTGTTCAAGCATGATAGTGGATAATTATTGTTGATTATTCCACATGTAAGATTATTATTGAATATTCACATTTATTGTAAGTTTTCTAACTCAAACTCGAGTTATTATGTTTCAAGCATGCTAGTGGTTTAATTATTTACAATTATTCCACATATCTGATTATTGATTCGTACTTAATGCAAATTGCATATGTTCTTCGGGTATGAAAGGCTGATCACCTTCATTACAATAAGGTTCAGTTAAATTTGTTAATGGTCATTGTTGACCACCCAACATTATTGATTCAGTCATTTAATTATTGAAATTTAATTCTCAATCGTTCACAATTGTTATATATTATTGAAAATTCAGAAAGCTATACTCTTTTCTTCAATCATGATATATCTTTATTGTATTTAAATTTGCTGAGCAAAGTAGTTGCTCACTCTTGCTATATCATGATAACACATTTCAGATTAAGACCAATGTTCCAGGATTAAAGACAGAGACACAAGCAAATGACAAGATTAGAGTGTTATGCAAAATAACTTTTTAGTTATCTTATGTAAACCTTTTGTAATGTTGAAGGTATGTATTCAGTTAAGGTTAATAAACTTGGGGAAATGTTATAGAATCATGTGAAATAAACAATATATGTTTATTAGTTCCGCATTAGATGATAGAATAAGTATGACAATGGAGTACCGTAACGTACCAGATCCGAGGTTCTAGGGACCAGATTTGGGGGCGTCACATGGGACCCACCTTAGGGACCCGCAGGTCCACTTGCGACTGCCGCAGCTGGAGTTTCTACACCCTACGAGTATAACTTAGGCTCCCGTGGCTTTCAAAATTCATTTTCAACTTTGAACTATAAAGAAAATCCAAAATTTCTTCTACAAAATTATTGAGTTCGGGCTGGTTTTTTCGAATTCCATCACCGTACAAATGTTCTGCACATCTCTAGTAACATTTTCATTCTTTCTTTTCAAGTTTTGACCGTTAGAATGTTAGATATCATATAGTATGCTTCTAAACACAATATAGCGAATAGGCGTGCCTATATGACTTGATAAAAATTTTCAGACTTAGTAAATATGCGTGTTTTACTATGCTGAACGTTTTGATGTAAAAATATTTAATTTCTAAGATAGTCATTTGACGCACTTTTTGGCCAGTTTACTCGTCCTATTTGAGGGCAAATGAGATTGGATTTTTGACTAAAAATACACATTATAATTTAGCTGTCATGGGGAGTTTGAATTTTTAGTTTTTTTATAAATATTAATTGTTCATATTTTTGGGTAGGTGTGCTACTGCATGGCCAGCTAGTCATGCCTATGTGCATACGGACAGCTCAATTTACACAGGAAACTCTGATGAAATTTTTTCAAAAGCCTGAGTATTTAATGAACATGTAATTTTGACTTTACTAGGAATTTTTGTTAACTAATGCATGCTTTAGGATTTAAAAGATGCATAAAGCAATGTTTTATTTCAATAAGCCACAGGTTTAAGGATTACCTCACCCTTTCTGAGGTGATTTGGAGACTTTGTCCAGGTTATGGAGCTAGATAGACCGGGCAGTGCCATCAGGATCAGTTCATGTGTGAGGTGTAGGCGAGCTTCAGATGTTCCTCAGCCTCATCCCGCTCGACCGCCTAGCCGGTTGGCTGAGTTTGTGATTCGTCTGATCTGGGCTGAGATGCCGAATAATGTGGACAACGAGGATGTTCTATTTATAGATCCTGCCCCAGCTCAAGCTTCACATAGAGAGCTGCCATCCATCACTGTACCGATTCCAGAGCTGCTGGGAGATTTGAGCCACCATCCATCGATATACCTTTACGCCAATGAGGTGACTAAAGTTTTCATTCCTAATTTTTCTTTTTTTTACCATTTCAAGGAACATATTTAATCTGGACTGGCTATTTGATGCAGGTTCCCAGCTTCACTCAGTCCAGAGGGAACTGGTTCAGTGTCCACTCTTTATACCATACTCTACTTCCGGAGTATCAGGCTATCATCAACACTTGGGGTTTCGAGGCCTTCTTTTTTATTCCTCTCCGCTGTTGCCCATGGGGTTAACTGAGGGCTTTGTCTAAACGCTGGTTCCACCAGACCCAGTCTCTCAATTTGTTGGACTATGAGGTGATGATGACACCGATGGACTGGCAGTTTATCACCGGGATATAGTTTGCAGGCGAGCCAGTGCTGTTGGTGGCTGACATTTCACCTGCTGCTGTTCGCTCCCTTTTGGGGGTTCCTGCGACGGCCATCAGGGGTCGGACTATCCGTTCTGGTCCCTTGAGTGTAGATGCCCAGAGCGGGGCTTTGACTGAGCCTTTGCCTGATGACCAGAGGGTTAGAGATCGCTATCTTCTACAACTATTCTTGGTGATCATCAGAGGTTGTTTCATTATAGACAACTCTTCGACGACCACTTTCGCTCTAGTCAGTGCTACTCGATACGTGGAGCACCTCAGTAATTTTGATTGGGGTACATACACCTTCGCCTACTTACTTCGAGGGATGCGCCTATGCTCTGAGGGCATGACGGAGGCTTGGTTAGGTTTTTATCCCTTTTTGTGGGTGAGTAATTTCTCTTTCACCTTTTAATTTCCCTCACTTGTGTTTAACAATTTTGTCACTGAGTTCATTTGATCTTTGCATTGCAAGTTCTGGGCATATGAGAGGCTCCCTTGCCTACATCCTGCCACTACTTTGGGCCTAGAGACTTATCCGAGGGGACGACGTTGGCATCACTCCACTTTGACAGAGGTCCCTGTAGCAAAGGGATTCACCCACTCCCACTTGTAGCTAGAGTTGTTGACTACCGATTCTATCGCGTGGGTCTCTTACACCCCAGATTAGCTGACAGTCGAGTTCGAGGATGGATTTTCGACTGGTATGGAGTTTCCATTGTCCACTCTTCGGGTTCCCTTTTTGCCCGAGGGAGGCTGGGAGCTCTACTTAGGAGAGCGCTCTATCCAGAGTGTCACGTGAGATATCCGCATTCCCATTGTTCCTCCAGCTTGGCATCATTGGCCATTAGCTCAGCCACTCACAGACATTCCCTTGGCGGGCGTAGACGGCTTCACCCTGTCAGAGGGTCCTTACAGCCAGGAGACATTTCATAGCTGGTGGAGTCCTCGCACTATCGGGGCTCAGACTCGTGCTTCCCAGTTAATAGTAGACATGGTGCCGGGGTCTGTGATGATGACAGAGTAGATAGCTTACCTCTGAGAGCCAATTCATCTGGATAAGATTTAAGGATTGACCCAGCGGTTGGAGAGGGCTCACTTTTTCATCAGGCACCTTGGCCGAGATCCTTTTAAGGCAGATTCATTTGATCCTTCCAGCTCCGGAGCTGGCCCCTCAGCAGATCCATTTTCTAGCAGTTATACAGATGCTGAACCTCCTCTGTATCGACCGGACATTCCCACTGGCCGAGATTCTGTAACTCAGGACGAGCTGGAGCAGGTCGATCGCCTGGATGCAGATATTATAGATTTCTTCTGGAAGCTTTCTCGCTATATCTTTTTATAGGACTCTGTTAGATATTGGGCGGCTGTGCCCCATTTCTCATTATATCTTTTGATAAACCTCTGTTAGTTGTTGGGCGGCTGTGCCCCATTTCCCTACACTTTTTACTTTTTGTATTTTATGAGCAGACAGAGATGATGGTTTCAGTAGATAATGTATTTTAGAAATGTATGATGTTTTTCTATCTATTGCTTCCTATTGTCATCATACAAACATTATGTCATGGATATGCATTTAGACTGGTGAGTTTAGATTTGAGCCCTGGATGGTCTCATGTTACAGTTATACAGATGTCTTCATCCACAGTCAGCCGTATTGAGCACTTGCGACATTCTTTGGTAGCATTTTAACTGAGATCTTGGTATGACAGTCTGCCCCCATAGCCAGAGGGAAAGTTGATCAGATGCTGGGGCATTCTCTGGCCCTTTTAGCTTTTCAGGTTCCACAGGGGTTTATGGACGGCATATTATCCTACTGGATACCCGAGCGCTAGGTTTTTAGGTTTGGCCTTCATGAGTTGACTCCTACTCTAGAGGAGTACGAGCGCCTCACGGGTTTGGCATTAGATCTGCCTTGTGCCAGGACAGCCATTAGTGTAATGAGGCGACTATTTATGACCATTACTGGTCTGAGACGCAGAGTCTTCCCTGAGGATATTATCACGGGGCATGTGGTGTCCCTGGACTTTTTGATCTATCGATTTGGCCGGCTAAACAACTACAAGTGATATTTAGAAGACTTTATCGTCCCTACAGATGAGTGGAAGTTTGAACGTGTGGACGTTCTACTGATGTGTGTCACAGTTTATTTGTACATGCCACTATACATTAACCACTTGGATACTGGCCTAGTGGTAGTGGTTCGTGCCCTCAGATAGGGTTGTCCTATCCTGCTGATGATATTAGCCGAGGCCTTGGTATCGGCTACATTCTGCAGTACCCATCCAGAGGGGTTTATCAGGGGTAGCGTCGTTGTGCTGTATTGTGGTTCATGTCATATTTGAGTCCTATCGGCACTTTCAGGCATCATGGGTATTGCTTTACCCATGAGATAGCGATGTCCTACTCTTTTTGGCCGGCTGAATGTACAGACGTGACATCATGGTTGGCCTTTTTATTGTCGATTAAGCATCCCTTTTTGATTTTACCCTGCTCAGGGCTTAGCTCCCCTTACAGCTTCATCACTCATGCAGTTGGCATGGATTACCTGCCCCTGGCGGGTTTGAGAGGGGTGACCACATATCATCCGCTGGCAATCATGGGCCAGTTTGATCAGTTTTAGAGCATCCACCATTTTGAAGGGGCCATGGATCAGCGGACATTAGCTTCATCTTTGTCATCAACTGACCTGATCAGGACTTATGAGTGTTGGACTCATAAGGAGAGGGCTGACTTTTCTACTAGCCATCCAGATTGTTCTCCAGAGTATTCGGCATGGTTGGAGGCCGACATTGCACTGGCTGCAGTTATCCAGTCAGCTCTGAGCATTGATTCAGATGAGGAGGAGCCTATAGAGGATCCTAATTCTCCCACGGAGGATGATTTGTTAATTAGTTTGACAGCAGCTTTAGTTAGTGACCCTCTGAGCATTCTAACTGGGATAGATCCAGCTCTTATTGATTCACTCGCTGGGATGACCTTTGAGAGGGATCAGGCTAGAGCGGTGATGTTGATAACCCTTTCTAGCAGGGATACAACTTTTACTGATGGAGACGAGGCTCGAGCTACTAGTGATGCAGTATTTGTTGAGAGAGACGAGGCTCGATCGACCCAAGATGCAGCTTTTATTGAGATCGAGGAGGCTTTGGTCCCCCGGGATGCAGCTTATATTGAGAAGGATGATGTCATAGCAACCCGAGATGTTTATATTGCGGACAACACTGCACTTAGATTATATACACACAGCCTGGTTACAGATATGAGTGCTTTCATAGATGGTCATAACAGCACTATACAGATGGCTGTGGATATTTTTGCTCGTATGTAGATCGTGGGACATGAGCTTACAGCTGCTTCTCCATCTTCTGAGAGGGATGCCATGTTGGCACTGGTATCCCATTTGTCCACGGGTTCATAGACAAGCTTATTTTTCCTGCACATACTAGATCTGCCATTTTTGTCATGTACAGGACACATTGTATGTATCAAACAGTATTATATAGCAGAGAAATATATTTTAATTCACTTCCCTGTTGGATATGTATTGTCCTTGCTGAGTGATTACCACTTCTTTCATGACTTTTTGTCTTGATATATTATGAGCTTTTCCTTGATGGATTGACATTGAGATGTCAGAGAATACCTCAGCAGGGCCTGTTGATAAGGGAAGCTTAATAATATTTGGGCTTTATAGGGTTTCGGTGTCTTGGGACTGGTTTTTATTGGTTTTATTTTTTCTTGAAGGTCAGACTGCACCATGAATGGCTGCATCTTGATTAGCCAAAACTTTTTTCAGTACCAGGTCGCTTTCTTTGAATTACCGGAGTCGAACCTTCTTGTTGTATGACCGAGTAATCCTTTGCTGATATAACTGTCAGTGGAAGATCGTTGTAGCCCTTTTTTCATCTATCAGGGGAAACTGGTGGTACCGCTTTTGCAACCACTGACCTTCTTCCATTTGAGTGTCTATTAACATTCTCAGGGATTCCATCTCCACTTCTATGGGAATTACCTGTAGACACTCGAAATTTTGCTTTCGTTGTACTAACCCTGCAGGAGGGTAAAAGAGTTATTTTACTTCAGAGACAACCTCAAAGTAGGGCAAAAGAACTCGGTCATCTCGGAGGCAACCCTGGGAGTGATGAAGAGGACCAATGAAGTCTGAACATACTGCGAACTGATCGAGGTTCGAAGAGCTGAGATAGAGATCACTGGAAACCACCTCAGCAAACCTCGAACGACGCTCCATCAGAGATAAGCCAGCTAACTGATATCTGGACCTGGTGGATATATCTCGGCTACGAGTATCAACTTCCTGAACCCTACTCCAGTCAGATCAATCTGTTCCCTCTACGTGTATCAAAGACAGTCCGAAAGGTTGAGCGGTGGACGTCAACATCTGTCGAACCGGGACCGAAGGACCAATAACCGAGTATATGGGGACCACTTGGGCCAGCCTTGACCATATCTACGGTTAGCCGCACGTATGGTTGCGACTGCCTCCGGCAGCATATAACACCCATATTAGTTCATTTTAAAGAGAGAGATATACATTTTTAGAGAGGGAACAAGCATTCTAGAGAGAGAAAGGCTTGGGTGGAACTTGTTTACACCTCTTTGAAGCTTAATTATCCCATCTAGCACATACTTGAAGCCATACTAGTGTTCTAAGTTCATCCCGGGAGTCAAAACGCTTGTTTACGCATCCCCCAAGGTGAAATAACGCACTTTCGAACTTCGGTTCTTTGTAAATATTTTTCAAATGATAGATTAATGAGATATCTTGTTTAAATATAGCTAAAATTGTTGTATTTTAAGCATATTGTGTAATAGTTGATAGATTTTACATTTTTATCGGTTATATTGTGCTTATTACGTTGTAAATCGACCGCAAAGGCTAGATATACCTAAGTTTAAGCCTAATCTAGCCCCTGAGAGGTTATTAAGCATGAATCTTTAACCCGTGGGCTATAACGGCTTAGATTTATGGTATATCTATGGATTTATTGTTTTGAACGGTTCCGGTTAACCCGTATAACCCTAAATCTATATTTAGAGGTGAAAGGGGGGCCGAAACGGCTTAAACGATGATTTCAATCGATGAAATCATCTAATATCGAAGCCGTGGACGTTATATATATGTAATATTGTACAAATCATGTAAGCCTAGGAATCCTGATGTTGAGATCCCCGACTGGATCCAACTTGATTCCCACGACGGACCGGTTTTTATGATGTAAATGCTTTAAATAACGTAAATATCATTGTACAAGTAATATTTGGATCTTGAAAACGAACTCGCGGGGTTAGTCTCGAGAGGTTGGATTCAAGATCCCGTGATAGTGAAAACCTTGATTACAGGAGCTCGATTCATCGAGATGGCTAACATGCCTGATGATGATCCGTCCTCTTTTTAA
Organism: Panax stipuleanatus; assembly: GCA_020205555.1. Taxonomy (NCBI): domain Eukaryota; kingdom Viridiplantae; phylum Streptophyta; class Magnoliopsida; order Apiales; family Araliaceae; genus Panax; species Panax stipuleanatus. Next base: position 36,115,977 of record CM035118.1, read on the forward strand.
CGCTTTTGCATGCTTATCATCAAAATGATTTCTAATAAAACCACAAAGAGCTTTTGATGAACAGTAAAGCGATTCGGGGTAGATCACGTAATGAACGTAAAGAATAAAAAGAAGTATCAAAGTCCTTGGATTCCTAGTCACGCAAAGGATTTGAAAATCTTACTTTCCAAAACCTCATTTCAATTTATATATCTTGTTAAAAATGAACCTTTCATTAATTCAAATCCTTCGTACCTAGGTGCAAAAGAGGTATAGCACTACTTTCAAGTCACCCAAAATAAAGACTTAGAAAAAGAGACTAATAAAGCTTTCAAAATAAAACTCACACACATACACACTTTATGCATAGAAAATCAATAAGATGCGGTACCGTACTTGCACGAGAGTCGGGGGTTCCTAACACCTTCCCCCCGCTTAACCTAGCCCCCGGATTCCACGAATCTGGGGTTTCAAGACCAATCTTTAGAGTCACGCATTGGACCACTTTGCGAAAAAACTATTAAAACTCGGATGAGTTGGTACATCCATTTCCAAAATACCAACTGGCGACTCTGTCTCATTCGGTCCAATCATCAAAATAAAATCAATCTTTTCAAATCGTCGACACATATATCGGTACCAGTTTCCTACAAAATTCACCCTTTAAACGGAACCCCAAAGACAAAGTGAAAGCGAAAGGGTTGGATAATATCAAATTAGGGAATATGGGCAATCCTCTTATTTTCCCCCGGATAGGAGAGGATGGGAAACCAACCCAATGAGAAAAAGACCTCCTCCTTCAACAAAAAGGAGTATAGAGAGGACTTGAATTCTTCCCGGCGTCGACAGGTGGCGACTCTGCTGGGGATCAAAGAGGGCTTAAGCCGCGATTAAACTTTTTAATTTTCATTCTGCATGTGCATTTGTGTGAATGATCTATATGTGTATCAATCTTTTAGCATTTTGTATTAGTGCCTCGCACAATATATTAGTGCTTCGCACAATGTCATCATATTACATGCGGTGAGGACGTGAATGTATGTGAATGTATGTTGTGTGGTACCTCCATTAGGAGGCAATCCCGTCAGTTATTTATTACTGGACTCCTCTGGGTGTTTTCATTGTGAGGCTCAGGAAAGGCACCACTCAGATCCGTTCCAATTGAAAAATGGATGTTTTCATCAAGTAAATTGCGAAGATCTGGGAACCAATTTCAAACAGCCCATGAGAATAACCCTAAGATAGGTCAGCCTTTGATAAACCAAATGCGCGGTGTGCTTCTTCATGCCCTATTTAAATCTTTCGTGTATATAAATGACCGACATCTTGAACTGTCATTTATACGTCTTTCATATCCTGTCACCAATTCGACTAACCCGTTGTGTTGCAAGAAAAGATTAAAAACCCATTAAACTGATGCATAGCATATCATGTATCCCTGTCCACCAATATCCAGCCTAAACTAGATATCGATTTTGTTCAGATTGGTCCTAGAGCCGGATCTCGAGCCAAGAAGGCCCGTTCATCACCATTCAAGATGGCTAATGGAAGTTCATCTGAACATATCTCTGTATCTCAAAATGAATTCGAGGAGTTTAAGAAACAGATGACCGAGATGACGACCCTGTTAAAAGAACAGTGCAAAGTATCTCAGGAATCTAAGCAAAAGAGTCCGACTGAATCCTCTATGCAAGGAGACATGAAAGTACCCAAGAAGGTGGGTGATACGCATACGTCCACACCTATATCTCCCCTCGATGTTGAAGTACCCAAGGAGGCCCCGATCCAGAAGACGACACGGGAAATCATAGACCTCCGGGAGGATAGAGACACTGGAGACATTAGGAAGAAAGTTAGACAGATGGAAGACGATATCCGGTTTATGAAAGGGACAGGATCCCACGGGAGCTTGAATTATTCGGATTTATGTATTTTCCCAAAGGCGAGATACCCGGATAAGTTTCAAGTCCCCGAGTTCGAGAAATATAACGGACTGGGAGACCCATACACTCACTTGAAAGTCTACATAGGTGAACTTGGAACTTACATCGAGGATGAGAACCTCCAGATGCAACTGTTTCAAAAGAGCCTTATCGGTGAAGCCTGAACGTGGTACGCACGGATAGACAATTCCAAAGTAAGAGGTTGCGAAGATTTGGCCCATGCTTTCCTCAACCAATACAGTTTCCAATCCCAGATGGCACCTGATCGCTACCAGGTTACCAAAATCAAGAAACTGGGCAGTGAATCATTTAGAGAATACGCGTAGCAGTGGAGGTGAATGGCGGCCCAAGTCAACCCACCAATGGATGAGGGTGAGATGGTGACAACCTTCATTGATATACAAGAAGCCCCTTTCTATAAGAGAGTTCTCGCCGGGTTAGGAAAATCCTTCTCCGAAATGATCAAACATGGGGAAATGGCGGAAATGGGTTTAAAGTCTGGAAAAATCAAAGACCTCACTACTTTGGAAGCCTTCGCCAAGCACATACAGTAGGGAAATTATTCCAGCGCTCCCAAAAGAGGATCGAAGAGGAAGGAATAAGATGTCTCTTTAATATTGCAGGGACAATCTGCCAGCAAGAGCCCTAACTCGCCTATCCAGAGGCAGAACTTACATCCAGCGAATTTTTTAAATCCTACAGCAGTGAAAGTTGGGGAAAATAAGAGAAGAAGGATATTCACTCCTTTGGAAGACTCCTTGGAGAATATATTAGCACTACAGATCGCCCAGAAGAAGATTATTGAGCTCGCTCCACCTTCTGATCCAAACGGAAGGCAATTCGATTCTAACAAGAAATGCGCCTACCATTCTAACTCACCTGGGCATGATACCCAAGAGTGTTGGACTCTGAAGCACAAAAATTTAAAACTTGATTGACAACGGGGAGATTATAATCAAAGCGCCTGAGCAGCCGAATGTCAACAACAACCCTCTGCCTCAGCATACGGAGGAAGGAATCAACATGATCAATGCCGGAAGCAGGGAAAACCGTAAATACCTGAGGAAGATGGGAGAGTTACCCTCTGCATATGACCCTACAATGTGGGGATACCCTGAAGAAAAGTATGGGGTAGAACAAGACTTGGATTCAATCAAGGCTCAAGTTGATCAGTTGGCGGAATTGGCTGTATACCAACACTAGTTGACCCAACAGCTAATAGATCAGGTCCTACCAAGGTCAACCGACCCCGTATCTATCCAAGATGTTTTAACCTCTAGAAGGGATCAGATTCGCTTCCAGGAGCAGAATAAATGGACCAAAAAGATGGCCTGAGAAGCTAGACTGTAGAACCTGCGAGATTTTGCCGCCAAACAAAAATTCACCCCGTTAAGGCAGTCTAGGGAGAAGATTCTCTGCAACTTGATCAAGGAGGGGAAGATTACAAAATTTTTTCCACCCCCAGATACGAGATTGAAGGGTTTTGATCCTTCCAGATACTGCCTTTACCACTCGAATGCTCCTGGACATGCCACGTAGGAATGTTGGGCCCTGCGACATCTAATCCAGAACTTGATTAAATCAGGGGAACTGGAATTGATAAACAAAGCTGAGATCTTCTGCGAGGAAGAGATAAACTACCCTCAAGGATCAAGGAATTTAGAGGGTATGATTGTCGTTATCCTTTGCATGGAAGGAACATCCGGCGGACCCATAACCATCAAAGGAATATCTGAGCGGAGAACAAGGCCACTCTAGAGATACCAGCGCCGAAACCCCTGATGTTGGCTTCGTGGCCGTAACTCCCTATTCTTAGCCTGAAGAAGGTACCGTGGAGTTACGGAGAAGGTATAAAATTGGCACTTGACTGTACCGCCATCATACCTAGGGAGAATCCATCTTACTTCACGGAGCATTTGGCGAAACCGGCAACCAAGGTATTAAGGAAAGTATCTACTGGAAAGATCATAGATTTCCTCCATAAGATAGGGCATGGCGAATCAAGGATGGTGAGGCAGTTGGAAGCCGAACCACATCAAATTTCCATCCTGGATTTGGTATTAGATTCTAACGACCATCATCAAATCCTGATCCAAGTATTGGAGGAAGCACACTTACCCAAGACTAAAGATATTGAGAGATTCCAGCACCTGATCAGCCATGTACTGGACAGTAATGTGATATCCTTCATTGACGATGATATACCAGCCGAAAGAACTGGGCATCACAAACCATTGCATATCACTGTCATTTCATCAGGATATGTGGTAGGTGGCGTGCTAATCGACAGAGGATCGTCATTAAACATCTGTCCGCAGGATACTCTGGAGAAGATGAAGATCAACCCAAACCGGATTTGGGAAAGCCATGTGGTGGTACGATCTTTCGAAGGATCAAGAAGGGATACCGTGGGGGGGATTGAACTTCTTGTGGAAATTGGCCCTTTCACTTTCAACATACCTTTTCAGATCCTGAAGATCACTACCGGGTATAATCTGTTGTTAGGATGACCATGGATCCATATGGCTAGCTCCGTTCCTTCAACTCTTCATCAATAACTAAAATATATCGTCAACGGCAATCTGGTAACTGTCAGTGCTGAACCTGATTATCCTATTCATGATCTGGGAGATATGCCTCTGATCGGCTTAAATGAAGGTATCGAGCCCGCAAGTTTTCAAGCCTTCGAGATAAGTAATCCGTGATATAACCCTGTGGGGGCACCGGTCTTAATTCCCCAGATATCTCCTGAAGTGATGGCAGTTGGCCAAGAGATGCTGTCCTGAGGACATCGACTAGGCAGAGGATTGCGGAAAAATGGCCAAGGAATCAGGAACCCAATTCGTATACCCACGCAGTTGGGAAAGGCTGGGTTCAAATATTCTGGTGGATCCAGACATCAGAATCCTCACAAGCACAAGCCAGCTAATCATCTGATTCACCTCAAGCCAAACCTTAGTGAAGCAGGATTTAAAGAACCTATTAAAGAAGATCCCCGTCGTTATCTTGAACCTTCTGATTCCTAAAGTCAATCAGAGCGAACCTCGGCAAGATGAGAATGAAAATCCTCTCAAGGATGCGGCCCAGAAGGCCAAAGATCAGAAGTTTTTGGAAGAAATTCAGTTGCAATTCCTGAGCAGTTTTTGCCTTTCTGAAGAGGACCTGAAGAAGTCCAACGGGATAGATCTGTCAAGTGATCAACCTATCCTGCCAGTCCTTAACTGGGGAAATGTAAACATCCCAAACGAGGATCCAAGGACTAGGTTCAAACCTGTTATGGCCATCTTGGAAGACGACGACTCCAGTAACGCGTCTATCCGCGACTCCCCAGGATTTTATGACCAGCAATTGGACGATCACCCCACAGATCGTCCGGAAATGGTAAAAATCAGGAAGTGACCGCTGACAGGGAGCTCTACCTTTATCTATATTTATGTCTATTTCATTTCATCTGTAGCTTGTTATTGCTAGTTGTCATATTAGCTGATGAATCTTTTTGTAATTGACGACTACTTGTATATATTTAGTAATCAAGTTTTTGTATCAGGTTTCCAAATTTGCATAGTCCTAGCCACGTCCATGACTTGCCAAATTTGAGTAATGGTTACGATTTCGACATAGAATTGGACTTTGACTTGATGGGAATCAAGCAAGAGAAAGAGGATGATGACGAGGTGCCCGAGGAAATCAAAGTATGGGTCGAAGATAAACCTAAACCCAACCTCGATCAAACCACCACCATAAATATCGGAACCCCCGATGATCCTAAAGAGATCCAGATAGGGATCAACCTTCCCTCTAACCAAGAAAAAGAACTAATCCAACTCTGAACCTAATTCAAGGACGTGTTTGCCTAGTCTCATGAAGACATGATAGGTTTATCCACCGATATAGTTGTCCACTGACTACTAATTAAAGAAGGGTTCAAACCAGTCAAGCAGAAACTGAGACGGTTAAAACCAGAATGGAGCCTGAAGGTCAAAAAAGAAATTATCAAACAGTTCAAAGCGGGAATCATTATGGTGTCAACGTACCCTGAATGGTTGTCCAATCTAGTCCCAGTGCCAAAATCTGGGGGAAAGGTGCGAGTATGCGTAGATTATCGAGATCTCAACAAAGCCAGCCTTAAAGATGACTTCCCAGTGCCGTTCATCCACGTATTAATCTACAACACTCCACAGTTCGAGATGTATTCTTTCGCTGATTGCTTTGCTGGATATCACCAGATCATGGTTGCTAAAATAGGGAAAAGATAGCCTTCATTACCCCTTGGGGAACCTTTTGTTATCGAAGACTAGCTTTTAGCCATACCAATGCTGGTGCAACTTATCAGAGAGCCATGATGACCTTATTCCATGACATGATGCACAAAGTGATCAAAGTGTATGTGGATGATATCATTGTAAAGTCCCGACAGGCTGATGACCATTGCAGCCATCTTCGGAGATTATTTGAACGACTTCGCAAATTTAATCTGAAGTTAAACCCAGTGAAGCGTGCTTTTGGTGTGAAATCCATAAAACTGCTGGGGTTTCTCGTGAGCAACCGGGGCATTGAATTGGATCCTACTAAAATCAAAGTCGTCACGGAAATGCTTGAGCCAAAGACCGAGAAGGAAATCCAAGGTTTCCTGGGAAGAATAAACTTCATCAGCCGGTTCATATCGCAGTTGATAGCAACATGCGAACCCATTTTCAAACTGTTAAGGAAGAACTCCTCGGGAAAATGGAATGAAGACTGCCGAAAAGCTTTCCACATCATCCAAAAGAGGTTGATTGAAGTACCTATTTTGGTACCCCCAAAGGATGGGATTCCGTTGTTCATGTATATCTCAGTCAACTCCAATGCTATGGGTTGCCTACTGGGGCAGAAGGATGACATAGGGAAAGAAAGAGCAATCTATTATCTCAATAAACTTTTTAGAAGCGGAGAACAGAAATATATTCTGATCGAAAGAACCTGTTGTGCATTAGCTTGGGCAGCGACGAGGTTATAGCATTACCTACATGGCTATACCACTTATCTCATATCAAGGATGGATCTTTTAAAATATATCTTCAGCAAGCCAATTTTGAACTGCCGTTTATCCAAGTGGCAGTTAATCCTTCAACAATTCGACATCATCTATGTGACCCAAAAGTCCATTAAAGGGCAAGGGATAACGGATCACCTGTCGGCTGCACCAACAGGCAGTTTTGAGCCTCTGCAAACGTATTTCCCGGAGGAGGAAGTGTTGACTGTTCAACTGATCGATAAGGAGGATCAAGGTAAATTCTGGAAAATGTATTTTGACGGTGTATTAAACGCTGAAGGTGCCAAAGCCGGGGCAGTCCTAGTATCCATCACTGGAGATCAATACCCCGTGGCCACCAAGTTGCATTTCAACAACTCCAACAATACCGCAGAGTATAAAGGGTGCATTGTGGGGTTGAAGCTGACTCAGCCTATGGGACTAAAATGGTTAGCGTTGTTTGGAGATTCGGAGCTAGTCATCAGACAATCTACTGGGGCATACACCACCAAAGAACTGCATCTACTGCCATATCATCGACATGTCCTCAGATTGGCAAGGGAATTTGAAGACATTGCCTTCATGCATATCCCCCGGAATTGAAATGATTTTGCTGAAGCATTTGCCACATTAGCTTCGCTAGTAAACCTGTCAGCAAGAAGGGGAATGCCGGTCATCACCTTCACTGTGCAGAATACACCGTCATATGGAAACAGCGTAGGGGAGATATCAAAAAAGATAGCACCTGCGGGACCACCTTGGTACCACCATATTAAAGAATATCTGCGAGATCAGTCAACCCCGGAAGGGATGTGTCAAGCCGCGAAGAAGCGAATACAGAAAATGGCCATGAATTTCTACCTAAGTGGAGATGCTTTCTATAAGAGAGACCCAGGTGTAGGACTTCTGAGATGTCTCAACAAAGATCAAGCCCAGCGACTTATGAATGAAGTACATGGTGGAGTGTGCGGAGCGCATATGAGTGGACCTCTGCTTGCCAAAGAGATTCTGAGAACAGGACATTACTGGATATCCCTCAAAGCGGATTGCGATGATCATGTCAAGCGTTGCTCTCAGTGCTAGATCCATGCCAACATTATTTATACGCCTCCAAATCAACTGCATTGCATGACATCACCATGGCCTTTTTCCATGTGGGGAATGGATGCGATAGGTCCAGTTGAGCCTAAAGCCAGTAACGGTCATAGATTTATCTTCACTATGATTGACTACTTTACCAAGTGGGTGGAAGTAGCTTTTTTCCCCAGGGTCACCAAGGAGGTCATCGTTGGTTTCATTAGAAACAACGTCATCTGTCGCTATAGACAACCCGAGGTTATCATATCAGACAACGCGAAGAATCTGAATAATGAGATGTTGAGGGAACTGTGCAGCAAGTTCAATATCAAACACCTCAATTCGGTAATTTATCGTCCGAAGATGAACGGCGCGGTGGAAGCGGCTAATAAGAACATCAAGAAGATAATGATGAAGATGTCAGCAAATCACCGGGGATGGCCTGATCTATTGTCGTTAACCCTACTCTCATACCGGACGTCGACTCGAACCTCGACTGGGGCAACACCCTACTCATTGGTATATGGTATGGAGGTTGTACTTCCTGTCAAGGTGGAGATGGAATCACTGAGAGTGATCCTAGATGCCCAGATAGAGGAGAGCCAATGGATACAAGATCTTTACGATCAGTTATCCTTGATAGATGAGAGGAGAGCTGCTGTTATCTTTCACGGTCAACTCTATCAGCAACGAATGTCCCGATCTTATAACAAGAAGGTGCGACCTCGAGAATTTCTAAGAGCATGATTCGGTGCTAGAGAAGATCATTCCGAGCCAGGATGCAGCTAAAGGAAAATTTGCCCCAAATTGGGAAAGACCCTTTCTTGTCAAAACAATCCTATCAGGTGGAGCTTTGAAATTGGAAGAGATGGACGGTGAGGAATTCCCGCAACTGATCAATTCTGACTCGGTGAAACGGTATTATGTTTGAGACCCCTTTCGCTTTCAAACTAGTCTACTATGTCTTAATAAAAAAAGAAGAAAAAAAGAAAAAAAAAAGAAAAAGAAAAAATATATTAAGTCTAGTTTTTCAGGTCTGAGCCTGAACTACGAAAGACCTGATCTCCCTTCTGTGGGAGTACGTAGGCAGCCATTTATGGTGTGGTCTAACCCTTGAAAAACATCAAAATCCTATCAAATCTAACCCTTGAAAAACATCAAAATCCTATCAAATCAAACCAAAAATCAAATCAAGATCCTATCAAATCAAATTCAAACCCAAAGAAACCCCTTTTCAAACTTTTCAGGTCTGAGCCTGAACTACGAAAGATCTGATCTCCTATCTGTGGGAGTACATAGACAACCATTTATGGTGCGGTCTAACCTTCAAAAAAAATCCAAACCCTTTCATCTTATTTAAGATCCTAACCTATAAAGAAAACTATCCATAAGCCCACCCAATCGACGGCTCATGCGGAGAAGACCTAGCGACATATCAGCATCACTCTCGCTGAATCTGATGCCACATGACGAGACTAGTGCTATGTCGACATAATAAATTATGAAGCAAAAATGGCAACCGTGTGCAAAGCTAGACATGCGCAAATAAGGGAAGTGAGCTGAACTTGCTTCTTTTTATATATACAACTGTTTAGAATACAAAAGTTGATTCTAACCTATGACAAGTGATAATAACAAAGTCTCTACAGGAAAATAAAATAGAGCTATAAAAAAGTGGTGAGACGAGCCAACATCGCCAAATATCCAGCAGTCTCTATAGTCGGGGGAGCAGCTCTGAACTCGTGCTCCAACATATCAACCCTCCTCAGCAGCTCTGCTGCCATACGAAAAATCTCCTCTCGACTCTACACTACACCCTGTACTTGACCAATGAGTCCATCTGATAAAGTCTGGGCCTCATCTCTGTCAACGAGGGCCTGGTCTCTAGAAGCACGGGTTGTGTCTCTCTCAGTGATAGCAGCATCCTGACCAACTACGGTGGTCAACAACAGAGCCCGAGCCTGATCCTTTTCAAAGTTCACCAGGTGAAGCTGCCTATCCATCGCCTGCATGGAAACTGGGGCCGAATGGGGGACAGTGCTCACTAGAGAAGCTGTCAAATGCAAATAAAGCATCCTCAGTCGGAGATATAGGATCCTCCATCGGTTCCGCAGCATCTGTGGACTAACCATCATCATCAGATAAAGATCATGTCTTAACCTGATTTGCGGTCTCTGGGGCTAAATCTGACACAAGCCAAGCTGAATACTTTGCTGAATACTCTACAGATCGATCGGGATGGCAGTCTCTGAACTTCGCTGTCTGTCGATGAGACTAGAATCCATAAACCCAAGCTAAATCAGCATCGGTAACTGAGCAGACGGGGAAGCGATAATCCTCAGTCCCCTCAAAAGCATGGACCTCCTGGTACTGATCAAACTGACCCATCACTGCCAGAGGATGATATGTCGTCACACACCTCAAACTCGCCGAGGGGAGGAAATCCAGGTCGGCTGCATGGGTGATGAAACTCAAAAAGGAACAATACCCAGAATATATGACTATAGCAAAAGGCTCCTCCATAGCACCTAGAAATGAAATCCATGACGCCTCATCGACGCAAGAAGTCGAGAAATATGAGTAGACCTGAGACAAGCCATGTCCAAAATAAAACCCGTGATGACGAAGCCGCCCGATCGGTCTGAGGTGCGTCATCAACCAGATGTATAGAAATACTGGGCTACCTCTGAACTCCTGATCCCCGACATCATGGCAGATAGAGGCTGATATCAATGTCTCTGCCAGGATAAGGGGAAGTATAGTAAAGTCCTCTCGAAGAGCTCTAACAGCCATTGACATCGCCATATCCAGATGGTCAGTATAAAATGGTATGTATAGATAGGCTATGAGGCACATAACCAAGGCATCCACTCGGGTAACGTCCCATCGCTCCTCTTGAATGGCAAAGTCTCTGTGATAAATGGCAAAACTATCCGCAAAAGCGAAGTGAGTGATCATAAAGTCCATGGAGATAACGTGGCTACCACCCACCTCAGCCAACACAACTGCCCTCCTAAGTCCAGTCATCATCATGAACTGGCGGCGCATATGGCCGAAGGCTATCCGAGAACACGGCCCCTCCATCGATAATCCCAAGATGCGACCATACTCCTCTAAAGTAGGAGTTAACTTGGTCTAGCCAAACTAGAAGACATGACGCTCAGGAATCCAATACCTGAGTATCCCGACAATAAATCCCGCTAGAACCTGAAAAGACACCAGAGACAGGGAGTGGCCTACCATGCGGCTGACAACGACATGGTCGGTATATGACAACTGATCATACCAAATCCTCAAACTAGTAGCTACATGGCTAGGAGGAAAGTGGTCCAAACGCACCACAGCAGAGGACGACATCTATAAAAACTTGTGTCAATAAGACCATACAAGGGTCAATCTCTATCCAATCATTTAAATATATATCAAGCATGCATCATAACGAGTGATAAAATAACATGTGTGATGAATAAATAGAAAGCATCATACATACATATTTACCAAGTACATTAGTTTTATAAGCATCATTGTCATACCTATGATACATGTGAAAACTAAAAATAAAAAGTACAGAATACTGGGGCACAAACGCCCAATGACTAACAGATGACCTATGGGCTCGCTGCGTCATCAAAATCACCCAAGAAAGTGATGGTATCATCAAACTTGTCAACCTGGGGTCGTCTGCCTGGAGTGGGCACATGCTGCTGATCAGGGTGATAAAGCGTCTCCTTCATATCCGGGTGACAATGGAAAAGATCATCTCTATCATCAGCGCCGCCAAAACCTAAGGGCCCAGAACCATGAGAGCCACCACAGCCTGACGGTCCAGCCGCATGACCCTAAGAAGTAAAAGTACTAGCCAAGGATGGGTTCAACCCATTATAGCGACAGTAGGCCGACAGCTGCTCCAACTGAAGTCTCAAATCAGCAATCTGAACCTGATGGGAAGGCTCCTGAAAACATGATATCCATTCCTTCATCATAAGTGATACTGGAACCATATCTCCCAAAAATTGGGTATCCCGGGTCTGAGCTCCTTTCGTGCGTGGCCCCCACCAGATGATAAAGTCCTCAGAAGTGATTGGACCATCGGACAAGTGAAAACCATCATACCCTATGGTGGGAATCGATGCAGCCGATGAAGATAAAGGCCAGAAGCGTTGAGTTGGAGGAAGAAAAGGAAGGAAAATCTCCCCAGTGATGCATCGAAAAGCACGCTCCCCGAGATAGAGCTCCTAACCTCCATCAATAAGGAATGGAATCCGGTGAGTGGATAAATGAAACTCTGGCCCTGTCGGCAAGCCATCCTCAAATCCCTCTAATAAGTCCTCTCCAGAATATGGAAGCCACACTATGTCCCGAGCTACCAGTGTCTCCAACTGAAGACGGACATGGGTAAAGCCCTCTGCGACCGGGACCTCCGACAAAGTAGACTGATGCCATCTACGTCCCCTTGGATAAGTGTCCAAGCCTAAGACAGATATGGGGTGAAGGCATGGAAGCCTCTCAGTCTAGAACTGTAAATTCAAAAGAGCCCTCCATTAGTCGTGGGCAAAGATAAAATAATCAAAAGTCAAATAAATAAAATTTGGTCAAAAAGGACTTACCAGAAGAAAAGGGTAGAATCTGACCCAGGCGTCGGTAGCTCTCTCAAATCGCAGTCGCATCCCGTGCAGGAAAAGAGCAAATGTAAACGATCCCTAATCGTAGTCCCCAATGAGGCCTACATCTCAAACGGCCCCTACCAAGCTGAAGCAAATAGTGGAGGAGTTGTTCGCAATGAAACAACCCCTCATAATGGTCAGGAGCAGACGCCGTAAGATGCGATCCCTCTCCGCCAAATTGGCAGGCAACGGCTGCTGCAAGGTGCCTCAAGAAAAATTGACGCCCAAGCATCCCGACCGAATACTACGAGCCTTGAAGGCTCGCTCCTAAGAAGAAAACCCTAGGAGGGTGCGCACCGTAGTCGGAGTGATAGTCGGCTTCAAGGGCACCCTATCCCCGGTAAACTCTAAACCAGTGATGTACCTCCAGTCCATGGGAGTCATCACGACCTCGCAGTCTAGTAGATGGAGAGACTGACTCTGATGAAACCATTTCTCGAACAAAGCTAGCAAGTAGCCCCAAGGGCAACGACGGAGAGCAATGGTGAAGACAGCCTCAAATCTATAAGAATCCACGATCGCCATGTACTCGGGATGTAACAAGTGATACAGAGCATATATACTAAACCAGTTACCTCTAGGCTGGGTAAACTCCGAAACCTGCACGACCTCAAGGTTAAGAAAACCTGTCTGTGACAGAAAGGAAAAATAAAAACAAATTAATCACGTACCTCGTTCGCCTGCATGTGAATGGAGGGATGGCGGCTCAGATCCATACCCAGCAAATTCGGGACAGCTACCTCGATGCCAGGAAGAAATCTAGGCTCAGTAGGAGGCTGAGGCAGAACCTCAGGCTCAGGAATATCCTCCTCATCCACGGGAGGATAGTCCTCCCCACCATGTCGATGAGCTGGCTCCGTCAATCTCTGTACTCGTTTACTAACACGGGGAACAGAAACCTCATAAGGAGCTCTACGTTGGCGAACTCCAGATGAAACCCGCTGAGATGTAGAACGACTGGGTCCCGTCGAATCCATATTTGAACAATGAGTCCACAGGAATCAAAGCCAAGTTAGGTATATTCCTACTTTATTTTAAATTACAAATTAAATCCATGAAGTATAATTTAGGTCATCTCATCATGCATGTCCTACATGTGCCATTGTATGTGTATGATATTTTAATCGCATCCTAGTATATCTATGAATGTATCTAGGACCCTGACGTCTGGCTCACAAATTTTTTTTGCCAGAGTCTCCTCTATAAAATGGACTATCCATATGCCCGAAGCATGTATTAAATCACCCTATGAGGGTATACCATCACAACTAAGCATGTAAACATCAATTTAAACTGTTATTCTAACACATATGTGTAATGTATGTCTAGATTAACTGATAAATGATAACATATCGCATCTATACAATCCATAAGATGATTTGTAGGCATGCATTGCATCATAAACATGTTTATCTAGCTGTCTATACATATATGTTAGATATAATGCCTTTAAGAAAGGAAATACACGTTTTCACCAATGAAAACACGAAAGAACGGAGTCCAGACGTTACCCGTAGTCCAAAGAAGGAATGTACGGTGGCGGATCGCTCCAAATCAAGCTGGAATCAAGTAGAATTGAAAAAGAGCTTGGGTTTGTAGAGAGAAAAGTAAAGAAATTCGAATGAAATGGGTGAAAATAAAGCCTCCTGAGGGTATAAGGGGCAGCCTTGACTATGGTTGCTCCAGCCGCAACCATATATGCGGCTACCATAAGTGGGCCCTGTGGCTTCCAGTTTGGTAACACAATGTCAGAAACGTGTTCGTTTGGGTTCAGAATGGTCACATTATGCAAGAAGCTACCTTTTCGGGACAGTTTGAAACCCCAAAAACCCTAAAAAATACTCCAAAGTAGCATAAGTTCGACGAAGATTAGAAACCCTGACGTTGAACGTCAGAAGACTAGAAAATCAGTATACATCAACCTTACATGATGTAATCCACCGACAACGAATCAGTGAAGGTGTCGGATCAACCCCTGACGATGTAATACACCGACAACGAATCAGTGAAGGCCTCAGATCGACCCCCGACGATGTAATCCACCGACAACGAATCAGTGAAGGCGTCTACTCGACCCCCGACGATGTAATCCATCGACAACGAATAAGTGAAGGCGTCAGATCAACCCCCGACGGTGGCGTCGGCTCGACCCCCGATGATGTAATCCACCGACAACGAATCAGTGAAGGCGTCGGACCCGACGATGTAATCCATCGATAATGAATCAGTGAAGCTGTCAGATCAATCTCCGATTATGTAATTCGTTGACTACAACCCAGTGAAGGTATCAGCTCAACCCTAATGATGCAATCCGTTGGCAACAACCGTATGCAGGTCGGCAAATCCCATATGATGTAATCCATTGGCAACAACCCTACGCAGGTCGGCAAATCCCCGATAATGTGATTCGTTGGAAACAACCCTACGCAGGTCAGCAAATCCCCAATGATGTAATCTATTGGCAACAACCCTACGCAGGTCAGCAAATCCCCGATGATGTAATCCGTTGGCAACAACCCTACGCAGGTCGAAAAAATCCCCGAAGATGTAATCCATTGGCAACAACCCTACGCAGGTCAGCAAATCCCCGACGATGTAATCCATTGGCAACAACCCTACGCAGGTCGGCAAATCCCCGATGATGTAATCCGTTAGCTACAACCTAGTGAAGGCATCAGCTCAATCTTGATGATGCAATCTATTGGCTACAACCCTACGCAGGTTAGCAAATCCCCGATGGTGTAATTTGTTGGCTACAAACCAGTGAAGGTATCAGCTCAACCCTGATGATGTAATTCGTTGGCTACAACCCTACGCAGGTCGACAAATCCTCGATGATGTCAATCCGTTGGCTACAAACCAGTGAAGGCACCGGTATAACCCCGATGATGTAATCCGTTGGCTATAAACCAGTGAAGGCGTCGGCACAACCTCGATGGTGTAATCTATTGGCAACAAACCAGTGAAGACATCGGCATAACCCCGATGGTGCAATCCGTTGACTACAATTCAATGCAAGTCGGATTGATACTGACAACGTAATCCTTAACTTCCCCAGCCGGGGAAGTAACCCTTCTCTAAATCTCACATATCATTACATCAGTTATACGTGATATTGCATCATCAAATATACCTTATCATGCATTTTCTGTGTCTATTAATCTTTATCGTGTTCATTCTATTTCATTGTACAAACTTGACAAGTAGGGGCATCTATAGACACTCAAAATTTTGCTTTCGTTGTACTAACCCTGCAGGAGGGTAAAAGCGTTATTTTACTTTAGAGACAACCCCAAAGTAGGGAAAAAGAACCCGGTCATCTCAGAGACAACCTCGGGAGTGATTAAAAGGACCAATGAAGTCCAAACATACTGCGAACCGATTGAGGATCGAAGAGCTGAGACAGAGATCACAGGAAACCACCTCAGCAAACCTCGAACGACGTGCCATCAGAGATAAGCCAGCTAACTGATATCTGGACCTGGTGGATATATCTCGGCTACGAGTATCAACTTTCCAAACCCTACTAAAGTCAGAATCAATTTGTTCCCTCTACGTATATCAAAGACTGTCTGAAAGGTCGAGCGGTGGACGTCAACTTCTGCCGAATCGGGACCGAAGGACCAACAGCCGAGCATATGGGGCCCACTTGGGTCAGCCTTGACCATATCTGTGGCTAGCTGCGTGTATGGTTGCGGCTGCCTCTGGCAGCTTATAACACGCACATTAGTTCATTTTAAAGAGAGACATATACATTTTTAGAGAGGGAACAAGCATTTTAGAGAGAGAAAAGCTCGGGTGGAACTTGTCTACACCTCTTTGAAGCTTAATCATCCCATCTAGCACATACTTGAAGCCATACTAGTGTTCTAAGTTCATCCCGGGAGTCAAAACGCTTGTTCACGCGTCCCCTAAGGTGAAATAACGCACTTTTGAGCTTCGATTCTTTGTAAATGTTATTCAAATAATAGATTAATAAGATATCTTGTTTGAATATAGCTAAACTTGTTGTATTTTAAGCATATTGTGTAATAGTTAATTAATTTTACATTTCTATCGGTTATATTCTGCTTATTACGTTGTAAATCGACTGCGAAGGCTAGATATATCTAAGTCTAAGCCTAATCTAGCCCCTGAGAGGTTATGAAGCATGAAGCTTTAACCCGTGGGCTATAACGGTTTAGATTTATGGTATATCTATGGATTTATTGTTTTGAACGGTCCCGGTTAACCCGTATAACCCTAAATCTATATTTAGAGGTGAAAGGGGGGCCGAAACGGCTTAAACCGTGATTTCAATCGATGAAATCATCTAATATCGAAGCCGTGGATGTTATATATATGTAATATTGTACAAATCATGTGAGCCTAGGAATCCCGATGTTTAGATCCCCGAATGGATCCGACTTGATTCCCACGACAGACTGGTTTTTGTGATGTAAAAGCTTTAAATAACGTAAATATCGTTGTACATGTAATATTTGGATCTTGAAAATGAACTCGCGGGGTTAGTCTCGAGAGGTCAGATACAAGATCCCGTGATAGTGAAAACCTTGATTGCTTCCCGATGATGATCCGTCCTTATTTCAATGCTTTTGCATGCATATCATCAAAATGATTTCTAATAAAACCACAAAGAGCTTTTGATGAACAATAAAGCGATTCGGGGTATATCACGTAATGAACGTAAAGAATAAAAGGAAGTATCGAAGTCCTTGGATTCCTAGTCGGGCAAAGGATTTAAAAATTTTACTTTCCAAAACCTCACTTCAAGTCATATATCTTATTAAAAATGAACTTTTCATTAAATCAAATCCTTCGTACCTAGGTGCGAAAGAGGTACAACACTACTTTCAAGTCACCCAAAATAAAGACATAGAAAAAGAGACTAATAAAGCTTTCAAAATAAAACACACACACACATACACTTTATGCATAGAAAATCAATAAGATGTGGTACCGTGCTTACACAGGAGTCGGGGGTGCTTAACACCTTCCCCCTGCTTAACCTAGCCCCTGGATTCCATGAATCTCGGGTTTCAAGACCAATCTTTAGAGTCATGCATTGGACCACTTTGTGAAAAAACTATTAAAACTCGGATGAGTTGGTACATCCATTTCCAAAATACCAAGTGACGACTCTGTCTCATTCTATCCAATCATCAAAATAAAATCAATCTTTTTAAATCGTCGACAAATATGTTGGTACCAGTTTCCTACAAAATCCACCCTTTAAACGGAATACCAAAGACAAAGCAAAAGTGAAAGGGTTGGATAATATCAAATTAGGTAATATGGGCAATCCTCTCTTTTTCCCCCCCGGATAGGAGAGGATGAGAAACCAACCCAAAGAGAAAAATACCTCCTCCTTCAACAAAAAGGAGTACAGAGAGGACTTGAATTCTTCTCGGCGTCGACATTACCGCTTCCATGCCATAAACCAATGAGTAGGGGTTAGCCCAGTTGAAGTACTCATTGACGTCATGTAAGCGAGGAGAGTTAGAGGCAACAGGTCAGGCAATCCTTTATGATTGGCGAACATTTTCTACATGATCTTCTTGATATTTTTATTGGCCACTTCAACAGCACCATTCATCTTGGGCCGATAGATAATGAAATTGAGATGCTTGATATGGAACTTGCTGCATAACTCCCTCATCATCTGGTTGTTTAGATTTTTTGCATTGGCTGATACGATCACATCCGGTTGTCTATATCGACAGACGAAATTACTTCTGATGAAACCAATGATTACCTCTTTGGTGACTTTGGAAAAAGAGGCAGCTTCAATCCATTTGGTGAAGTAATCGATTATGGTGAAGATGAATTGATGACCATTGCTGGCTTTAGGTTCTATTGGCCCAATCACGTCCATTCCCCACATGGAAAAAGGCCATGGCCAACTCATGTTGTGCAGTACGTTTTGAGGAGCATGAATGACATTTCCATGGACTTGGCATTGGTAGCATTTGTTGGGTTTGTACGAAATCATGGAGCAATCAAATTGCAAAATTTAGCGGAAGCATGATATATCAGAGTTTAAAAAATTTCTACAAAACTATTACCCGGATCATCCTTTATGCATATTATTAATTTAAAATGATAAATAAGAAGTTATAGAATTCATACCCTTGTAAAACGTAGCTTCCACAGGTACGAGTTCAACTCCTTGTTCTTCGTGGTCTCCTTGAATTTTTGGGATTAGATTCCTTTCTTTGATCAACGTTAGCCACCCAAGTGTTTGGCCTCTAGAGGTGATCCACCAAGGAATAGGAATTATTCAAGAAGGAGGGTGGTTGGCTAAACCCTAGTTTTATATCCTATATATAAAAGGAGTACTCTCTAACATTTGAATTTGTATCAACTGATATCTAACATAAAACTCCTCTTATATAGATATTGGTCAACCCTTATAATCCTATTAGACATAGGTTTTCATTTAATTAATTAAACTCCTTTAATTAATTAGGCTTTCCAACATATTGGGATTTAATTAATTAAACTCCTTTAATTAATTTGTCTCCTAATCTTATTAGGAATAAATGAGAGTACTAATATTAAATTAATTCCTAAACTCCTTTAAAAATTAAAATAATAATTGTAATAATATTAATAAGACTCCTCTTATTAATTAATATTTAATATTTTCAAAATATTAAATAATAAATATTAAGCTATTTAATTTATTCTATCACCATAGATTAAATTAATTACACTTAATGCATTATTACGATTATGCCACTACCTTCTTAAATAATTATTCTTCCTTTTATGGTGTGACCCTTTAAGTTCTCCATATTAAATCGGTTGTGAATAAATCAATTAGAACAATTCTAATCTTATTTAAATAAATAAATTAAACTAATAATCTATTTAAATAAATAATATTTATTCTACAATAGGGATAAGCCTCCCTAGCGATCAACAACTTTCAAGATAATATAGATTTCAACATTAATCATAAAAGAACCTGTGAGTAAATAGTTACCGTACAATTCAATCATTTCACCATACAATGTCCCAATTAAATATAAGACATGAAATTACTGTTAAGTCTTATTTTATTTAATTATATGTATTTCGATCAGAAAATGCACATCTCCAAATAATGCAAATTAGAAACTCCTTTCTAATTTTATTCTGCCTTGGCGAAGGACTACTGGGTTGTCATTTAACGAATCACATAGGGCATATCTCTTTTTTTACTAGAAGTGGTAGATTCTTTATTGATCATTCATTATCTCCATATGTAACTCATTATACCCAAGCATACCCTTTGATATACCCTGAGGGTCTTAAGAAATAAGTCAAAGTATAATTCATTACACACACGATACTATTATAATCTTAAGTCCAAGGATCACTTTTACTACTATCACATTAGAAATTCCTATTGACATTCAAGTAAAACTCCATTAGGTATTCCATAACGAGTCACGTTCAGTGAACTTACATACTTGCTTTAGTGTCTCCACACAAATGATCATGAGATCAATCATCCTCATCCAATGAGCAAGCAACATATGTACCAATCTATCCGGACATACTAATCCCCTTTTTAGTAATCCAACGATTGGGAACTATTTTAGTTTTAAGCTTTTTAAGAATTTAGATCTCATTAGCATGATCAACATCATGATTCTAAAAGCATTGCTTAAAACTATGGGTTATTTACATATTATAAAAATAGCATCATGTAGATAATTAAATGTCTTTAATAAATGAATACTTTTATTAGTAAATGAATAAGATTGTTTACAAAGTATGTGCTTTATCATCATACATTATTGGCTTGTATGCACACTACTATCAATCTCCTACTTGCACTAAAGCCAATCGCCATAGTAACTCATACCCATCTTCTCTAAGTGACGATCAGACTGTTATTATGTTAAAGCTTTAGTAAATGAATCTACAATGTTGTCTTGAGAGTCTACACGCTCCAAGGTGACATCTCTTCTTTCAATGATTTCTTTAATCAAAGTGCCGCAACACATGTTTGGATTCAAGATGAGACTTCAGAACTATTCCTAGTTCTGTAATGAACTTTGTAATCCAAAACATCAATTTGCAGCTTCACTTACAATTATATACTTTGCATTTGTCACTAAACTAGCAACCTTTTGCTGTTTGGAACCTTTTCAATTCACTGCACCACCATTCAAGGTAACGACTTACCCTAAAGTGGATTTGCTATCGTCTTGGTCAGTTTGAAAACTTGAGTCTGTTTAGTCCTCTAATTTAATTCAGACTCATCATGTGTCATGATGACATCCTTAGTGTCAGTTAAGTACTTTAGGATGTTTATCACTGTCCTACAGTGATCTTCTCCAGAATATGACTGATTAACATCAAGTCTCGTATATTTCATTGCATACATGATCGTAACTCATGCGATCTCTCTTTTATTGAGGATAATTTTAAAGAGATACACTCCATGGCTCATCATCATGAGACACATTTTGGAGTTTTCCATGCTAAACGCCTTTAGCATATAATGAATATACGTTCTTTGGGTTAAGCAGAACATTCTTTTAAATCTACTTATACAGATTTATATCCCCAATGTAAGATATTCTACCCAAATCATTCATGGAGGAATGCTTAGACAACTTTATTTTGATCGATTGTAGCATAGGAATGTCATTCCCTATAAGTATTATATCATCAACATATAATACAAGGAATGAAACAGCGCTCCCACTAATCTTCTTGTACACACATGGTTCATCCTCGTTTTTGATAAAATCAAACTCTTTGATTGTTTCAACAAAACGAATGTTCCATCTACGAGAAGCTTGCTTCAATCCATAATAGGATTGTTGTAGCTCATAAACATGAATTGCTTTAACCATTGAAACAAATTCATCTGACTGTATCATACATACATTCTCCTCTAATAATACATATTTGAGGAAGGGCGTCTCCACGCCCATTTACCAAATTTAGTAATAATAAGCTACGATTGCAAGTAAAATCCAAATGGACTTGAGCATTGATTCAAAGATCCATTTTATATTTTATGGTCATCTTCCATTTCCCTGAGTCTTAATTACTCATAGCCTGTTCGTAATTCAATGGATCATCATCATCCATGATGTGTACCTCATCGTCATCCTATGTGACGAATCCATAACTCTCAGGTATCTTTGGTACTTTTCCAGATTTACGAATAGGGTGTTGTACAGAAGGTGTCTTTACTTTGACAAGTTCATCCAATTGATCTGTAGTGGTTTGTGGTTCTTGAATTTCTTCAAGATCTATTTTCCTCCCACTAGCCCCTTCAAGGATAAAATCCTTTTCCAAGAAGGCAGCATGTTTCGCAACAAACACCTTTTGCTCAGTAGGATTGTAAAAATAGTATCCCAAACTTTCTTTAGGATATCCCACAAACGTGGACTCATCAAATCTTATCCCAAGATTATCATTTTGAAACCTTTTCACATAAGCTGGACTTCCCAAAATCTTAACATGCTTAAGACTAGGTTTCCTCCCTGTCCACATCTCATATGAAGTCTTGGGGTCGGATTTTGAGGGGACCATATTTAGTAGATATGTAGTCGTTTCTAGGGCATGACCCCGAAATGAAATT
Organism: Panax stipuleanatus; assembly: GCA_020205555.1. NCBI lineage: Eukaryota > Viridiplantae > Streptophyta > Magnoliopsida > Apiales > Araliaceae > Panax > Panax stipuleanatus. The sequence goes on from CM035118.1 coordinate 36,138,243, forward strand.
GGAAGACCGGTAAAACTCATCATGGAACGAACCATATCCAACAATGTTCGATTTCTCCTTTCAGATACTCCATTTAACTGTTGTGTACCTGGTGGAGTCCATTATGAGATTATACTATTATCTTTGAGACAATTGAGAAACTCACCGCTTAAGTATTCTCAACCTCGATCTGATCGAAGAATCTTAATACTCTTGCCCGTTTGTTTCTCTACTTCACTTCTGAACTCTTTAAACTTTTTAAATGATTCAGATTTGTATTTCATTAAATACACATATCCAAATCTTGAGTGATCATTAGTGGAAGTAATAAAATAAGAATACCCTCCTCGTGCATTCGTTGTCATAGGTCCACAAATGTCTGTGTGAACTAATGAGTAGGTTTTTAACCTACTTAATAGGTATTTCTTAGCTTATTATATTGCATTTACTTAAGTATGCATGTTACTTTTCATGTGTTTTGTGTTAATGTGCAGGAATGGAGAGTGATTGGGCAGAAGAGGTTAAAAGCAGCAAATTTGGGCTTGATGACTAACTGGCGCGGGGCACGCTGCAATTGCAAAGGAACTAGCGCGGGCCATGCCGCTTCAAAGACTAGAGATTTCTGCATACCTAGCGCGGGGCGCGCCAGGAGAATAAGGAGTTGGGCGCGGGGCGCACCAGACGGACGAGCTGACCTGATTTAAATGTTTTTAATTTCAAAGTTGAGTAGAATTAGAACTGTAGACTTGCCTTATTTGACTAGGGCTTTGTTAGACAATATATATCAGTTGTTTTACAAGGTTGAGACTATCTTGGATCATATATTTCATCTTTCATCTTAGAGGCTATTCATCAAGGCATGTCAGACAAATTCATTTATTCAATTCTGAAGGGATGTTGAACCTGATTAACAATTTAAGGTTTGATTAAAGTTTATAATATTTATTCTTTCATATTGAGATTTATTCTGATTATCTACATGAACTTTCATATATGTTATTCAATTGAATGATTTGATTTCTACAGGATTAAATTAATAAATTGATATCATCTGCTAGATTAAGACATATTTTAAGCAAACGAAGTGTGGCTAAGTGAAGTAGCAAGTAATAGTAATTTATTATGGACAACCTTTGAAATATTGTTAAAATATTCAGAAGACAAGTTAAATAATTCCTGATTGTGTAATTATTAATAATCTAATTCTCATGCTTAATGCTCATATCATATTAAATCTAGGCTGATAGTTCTAGGTTGTATGTTAGTTAGAATCTTTTGTTGGCGATCGTCGCATTAGATCTACACTTAAGGAGAATTTTGGGTAATTTGTGATTGCGGTTATCTAGGGTTATTAATCTGAGTAGAAGATAAATAGTATATTAACTTGATTAATTCATAATTGTGAAAAGGGGATACTGAACTGAAGAATTGAACTCTTTTACTTATTGATATTTTCTTATTAATTCACTTGAGTTAAATTAAACTGTTTTCAACAAAATCCCCCAATTCATTGGAAATCATTGGATAGATAAAATACAATTCACTCTCTGTGGGATCGATCCTTGCTTATTGCTATACTAATTCTTGAGTTAGTAGAACATGAGTAAGGTAAATTTTGTAGTGCTAGACAATAGCTACCAAATATTTTGGCGCCGTTGCCGGGGAGTGTAATTTTGTTTTTAGTTATTCGATTGTTTTCAAAAAAAAATTCTGCCTCGATCCTCTCATTCTTTTAATTTGAAATTTGATCCAGAAATAGAGAGAACCACATGAAGGCATAGAACGGAAGCTCGAAAAAACCAAGGTTCACTTGTAGATTCCGAAGAAGCTCCATTACCGGGCCTCAACATCGCACTAACACTACTTTCGGACTAATCTTCTTCAAGCGAATCAGAAGAGGAGATGGCAGTGCCAAATAACAGGACTTTGAAGGAGTTGTCAACTCCTAATCTTACTCAACAAATTCTTTGTATTGAATATCCTGCTTTAAATGTTTTATTTGAACTAAAATATGGACTTTTGCCTACTTTTTGTGGTCTTACAAGTGACGATCCATACAAACATTTGCAGGAATTCCATATTGTGTGTTCCACCATGAAGCCACACAATGACACGGAGGATCAGATTAAGATGAGAGCTTTCCCTTTCTCATTGGGAGACTTAGCAAAAGATTAGTTATTTTATCTCTCTGCGGGATCAATTCAATCATGGAACGACATGAAAAGGCTATTTTTGGAGAAGTATTTTCCTGCTTCCAGAGTAGCCAACATCAGGAAGGACATTTGTGGAGTCTAATAGTTCAATGGTGAAACACTGTATGAGTACTAGGAGAGATTCAAGAAGCTTTGCTCCAGCTGTCCACCCCACTAGATCGACGATCAACACCTTATCATCTACTTTTATGAAGGACTCTTACCAATGGATAGGAGTGTGATCGACGCTGCTAGTGGAGGCGCATTAGTGGGCAAAACACCGGAGGCGGCTAAGAACTTGATTGCCAACATGGCCACCAATGCACAACAGTAAGGAACAAGGAATTCTAATCTAGCCCAAAGAGTAAGTGAGGTAAGCACAACTAATGTAGAGCAACAAATTTTTAACTTAACTGCTTTGATGAAACAATTAGCTACAGGTAACGCACCGGTTACACAAGCTTGCCAAATCTGTTTAATGGTGGGGCACCCTACAGATGCATGCTCGACATTGCAAGAGGAGGATACTACACAACAAGCTAATGCAGGGGGGGAATTACCAAGCACAACCACAGAGGAAATATGATCCTTTCTCCAACACATACAATCCAGGATGGAGGGATCATCCTAACTTTAGTTATGGGGGTGCTAGGCCGCAGGTGTAAGGTTTTTACCCAGTTAAGCCGCAGTTTCATCCAAATCAGCCACAGTACCAACCCAGACCATCAGCACCGGCCAATCCTGGAAGATCCTTAGAGGACATGTTCAAGGCGTTCATGCAATAGACACAACAATTCCAACAAGAGACGAAGTCTTCCAACCATAGCTTGGAGAGTCAAATGAGCCAATTAGCCACTACTGTAGGTCGATTGGACTCTCAAGGTTAAGGGAAGCTTCCATCACAGACTGTTGTGAACCCAAAGGAGAATGCCAGTTCTATAACACTACGGAGCTGAAAACAGATGGACACACCAACAGCAACAGTTGAGTATGAGAAAGAGGTAGCAAAGGAAGAATCGAAGAAAACTAAGGTACACCCTAACCCTCCTTGTCAGATTAAGGATATACCACTTCCCTTTCCTCATAGAAATTCTAGAAAATCAAAGAAGGATGAACAAGATAAATAAATTCTAGAAACCTTTAGAAAAGTAGAAGTGAATATTCCACTACTTGACGCAATTAAACAAGTGCCACGGTATGCTAAATTTTTGAAAGAATTATGCACTAATAAATGAAAATTGGAAAACGATGAGAAAGTAACAGTAGGGAAAAATGGATCGGTTGTTTTACAAAGAAAAATGCCACCTAAATGTAAAGATCGAGGCATGTTTACGATCCCATGTAAGATACGAAACACTAGATTTGAAAAGGCCATACTAGACTTAGGTGCTTCAATAAACGTGATGCCATTATCTGTTAATAAGTCTCTAAATCTTCGACCTTTGAAAAATACCAGTGTTATTATTCAATTGGCTGATCGTACTAACACCTACCCCCGAGGGGTAGTCGAAGATGTTTTGGTGCAGGTGAACGAACTAATCTTTCCTGCAGATTTTTACATCGTGGATATGGAAGATGATACTTCCCCGAACCAATCACACATCTTGCTAGGAAGACCATTCCTAAAGACAGGAAGGACTATAATCGATGTTCACAACTGGACCTTGACAATGGAATTTGATGGCGAAAAGATCTAATTCAATATCTATGATGCCATGAGGTACCCTAGTGATATCTGTCAGGTTTATGCTATTGATGTGTGTGATTTGTTAGTGCAGGAAACTTTTCAACAGATTCAAAGAGATAGTTTGGAGGTTGCTATTTCCAGCAATTTAAACATGTATGGGACATATGAATTTGAGCACAGTCAGGACTTAAAGGAAACTGTGGTTGCATTACAATCATTACCTAAACTCTCAAAGAAGCATGCAGTCCATTTAATTCAACTACCTGTAACTCATCAAAAGCTATTACCATCTATGGAGCAAGCTCCAATACTTGAATTAAAACAATTACCGGGACATTTAAATTATGCATATTTAGGGGCTAATGAAACTTTACCTGTGATAATTGCTAGTAATCTAACCAAAGTGCAGGAGAAAAAGTTTTTGAGAGTCCTTAGGGACCACATCACAGTATTTGGTTGGACAATAGCAGACATCAAGGGTATTAGTCCCGCTATGTGCATGCATCGAATTTTGTTAGAGGAATGAGCTAAATCAACTAGAGATGCACAAAGACGGTTGAACCCACCGATGATGGAGGTAGTGAAGAAAGAGGTGATCAAATTACTTAATGCAGGAATCATCTACCCTATTTCTGACAGTCAATGGGTAAGTCCAGTGTTGATAGTTCCAAAGAAATCAGGTATCACGGTTGTCAAGAATGACAATAATGAATTAGTGCCCACAAGGATGCAAATAGGTTGGAGAGTGTGTATAAATTATAGAAGATTAAATGCTGTAACTCGAAAAGACCACTTTCCCTTGCCTTTCATTGATCAAATGTTAGAACGTTTAGCGGGGCATTCTCATTATTGCTTTCTAGATGGTTTTTCAAGATATAACCAGATTGTGATCTCCTCAGAAGACCAAGAAAAGACCATATTCATATGTCTTTTCGGTACCTTTGCTTATCGACGAATGTCCTTTAGACTATGCAATACCCCAGGTACTTTTCAATGATGCATGGTAAGTATCTTTTTAGATCTTCTAGAAGAATGTATTAAAGTCTTTATGGATGATTTCACAGTTCATGGTGACTTGTTAGATGCCTGTTTAGATAATTTGACACGTGTACTGGACAGATGCTTAGAAATAAACCTTGTGTTAAACTAGGAGAAATGTCACTTTATGGTAGAACAAGGGATAATACTTGGACATGTAGTGTCAGTCAATGGTTTAGAAGTTGATAAAGCTAATATTGATATTATATCTGCATTGCCTTACCCCATCAGCGTGCGGGAGATACGCTCTTTTCTTGGACATGCAGGATTTTATCGTAGGTTTATCAAGGATTTCACCCAGATAGCATTGCCCTTATGCAAGTTGCTATAGAAAGATGAGGAATTCCAGTTCAATGATGAATGCAAGGTGGCCTTTGATAAATTAAAGAAACTGTTTACGTCAGCCCCCATCATTCAACCACCGAATTGGAGGTTACCTTTTGAGATAATGTGTGATGCGAGCAACTATGCTATCGACGCCGTCTTGGGCCAAAAGATTGATAAAACTGTCCATGCGGTCTACTACGCTTCTCGAACTTTTAACGCGGCTCAGATAAACTATTCAACAACAGAGAAAGAACTCTTATCTATTGTATTTGCTTTAGATAAATTCAGATCCTATTTACTTGGTACTAAAGTAATAGTTTATTCTGACCATGCTGCTCTCAGGTACTTACTGACCAAGAAGGAATCCAAACCTCGAATCATAAGGTGGATCCTGCTGCTGCAAGAATTCGACTTGGAGATCAAAGATAAAAAAGGTGCGGATAACTTGGTGGTGGATCACTTGAGCAGGATCATTAAGGAAGAAAAAGCACTACCATTACACGACATATTTCCAGACATGCATCTATTGTCCATTGGAAATACAACCCCTTGGTATGCCGACATCGTGAATTTTTTGGTAAGTGCTTATGTACCAAGTGAGTTTTCTAAAGCCCAGAAAGAAGAGCTTAGGAGTGATGCTAAACATTATGTATGGGACGACCCATACTTGTGGAAATTTTGTGATGATCAAATAGTTAGATGATGTGTACCTGATAATGAAATCCAGTCTATTCTAACTTTTTGTCATTCCAATGCTTGTGGAGGTCATTTTGGTCCTAAGAGAATTGTCATGTAAGGTGTTAGAGAGTGGTTTCTTTTGGCCCTCTATTTTTAAATACTCTTATTTATTTTGTAAATCATGTGCAAATTATTAAAGAACTGGTAGTATATCTCATAGAAATCAGATGCCACAAGACCCTATCCTAATTGTGGAAATTTTTGATGTTTGGGGCATTGATTTTATGGAATCTTTTCCTGTTTCTTTTGGAAATATTTACATCTTATTGGCAGTTGATTATGTATCCAAATGGGTGGAAGCTAAAGCCACCAAGACTGACGATTCTAAAGTTGTTGCAAAATTTGTCAAGTCTACTATTTGTATCAGGTTAAGAGCACCACAGGCCATCATCAGTGATCGCGAAACTCATTTCTGCAATAGGGTTGCAGCTTTGTTAAACAAGTACAACATTCTTCACAGGGTATCTGCATCCTACCATCCGCAAAGCAATGGTCAGGTAGAGGTCTCAAACCGAGAAATCAAATCCATTCTGGAGAAAGTAGTCAACCCCAACCAAAAAGATTGGAGTCTAAGATTAGAAGACTCATTATGGGTCTATAGAACGGCATACAAAACCCCGATAGGTATGTTACCTTACAGGCTAGTGTACGAGAAACCATGCCACTTACCTGTAGAGCTCGAACATAAAGCTTTATGGGCGATCAAGCAATGCAATATAAACATGGATCAAGCTGGCGTCAATAGGAAGCTAAGGTTACAAGAACTCAAGGAGTTACGGACCGAAGCATACGAGAGTTCTAAGCTGTACAAAACTAGGACAAAAGTTTTTCATGATAAGCAACTCTTGTAGAAAAATTTCACTATGGGACAGATAGTCCTACTGTACAATTAAAGATTGAAGCTCTTTCCAGGAAAGTTGCACCCTCGCTAGGAGGGACCATTTGTTATATCTAATGTTTTTCCTCATGGTGCAGTTGATATCCAGAATCCAAAAACTAAAAATGTATTCAAAGTGAACGGCCATAGGTTGAAGCCGTTCCTGGATAGCATTCAAATAGAGGAAATTGAGGTCGTGATGCTGAAGGATCCAACCTCTGGATAATTGATAGAGCATCAAGTAAAGCCAACGACGTTAAACAAGGGCAGCTAATTGGGAGGCAACCTAAATTTCTTAAACCTTAGTAGCTTATATTTTAGTTTTGATATATATATTTTAGTATCATATGCCTAGTATAATCAACTCCTAAGGCACATCATGATTCAATGCAGAAGGTGGTAGGGAAACTGATCAAGCAAAGCAAAATCTGCAATGCCAAAAGGCTGGCACGGGCCGTGCCCAAAGAACGAAGGATACGGCACGAGGCACGCTGCACCACCAGCATTTGAGACTCACCAATTTCCCATATGGCGCAGGGCGCTCCACTCTAGGCACGGGGCACACTACACATCCAGTAAAAATCAGGCGTTTCAAGCAATTTAAGTGCGGGACACACTGCACTAGGCGCGGGGCGTGCTAGTGTTGCAGGGAAATTGCCTTGAGACAACACGCCAGCGCGAACCGCGCTGCAAGGAGTAATAACCGGGCGCGGGGCACTCCTGTCGGCGATTTCAAATTTCAAAAAGGTTTTAAATCATGTTTTATCCTTCCCAAAATCTAATCTAATTCTAATTCCTCTAATCCTAAGCTAACACGAAGCCATCTCTTCTACTTCTACCCTATACAAATCTCCTAAGCCTAACCCAAGTACAAAATCCTCTTTCCCAAATCCAATCCTACCTCTACTCTCTCTCATAACATAACAATCCCAATCCACCCATACACTATCATCCTGAAATCCGTCCACCACCACCCACTCCAGAATTTCCTCTGCAACTAACAAATAAATCATCTCAGATTAGAGGAAAGGTACAGAAAGAAACTTGAATTCACACATAAATCTAATCAAAGCAATAATTCAAAGGTATAACAAGTAATTTTTATTCACTGTTAATTGGGTTTTATTGTCTAAGGTATCATCAATTTCAGTGTATTGCTTAAACAATTGTTTTGGGAATCCTTGGGTTACTGAAGACCCAAGGTTGGATTCAAATTCTTATATTTGGGGGAGTTTGCGATATAAATTGTACTAAGTTTGGGGGAGAGACATTGTCGCCCACCAAGTGTTCGACGAATTGTTTTAACAGGTTTTCACAGGTTATCCTCACTTTTTGAACACCAATTTGAAGAGCAAGCTTCATCATAACATCCAAATGATCCAAGACTTCATCCTCTAGTGCTCTGCCATGCTTTGATGCTACTCGGTTTGTGAGCGAAGGCACGACAACACGCTATGACAAAATTATCAACAAAAAGTCTTTGGTACTGGAAAGAGGGCTGAAGCCAGATGCAAACCTTGATGGCGACATGTCACAGATGATAGCGGAGCGTGAGTGGTTTCAACTGGTCGCGCAACCTAAGTCAGCGGTGATCAACATCGTGAAAGAATTCTACGCCAACGCTATAGAGCATGTTGATCACGTGGTTTTGGTTAGGGGCACGCCGATGTCCTTCGACGCAGAGGTGATCAATGACTATTTTGGGGTTGACACACCACAAACAGACCGCTACGAGGATCATCTTCCAAATCTCAATGAGATCATAGAGCGGCACTACAAGCAAGGTACTCAGTGGGTCACCAGTGTAATGATTAAGATTTTTATATTTAATTTTAAATATTTATTGAGTTAAATAAATATTTTATGTGATTTATTTATTGAGTTAAATAAAAAAATTATGTGATTTATGGAAGTGATTTAATTAAGTGTACAGATTAATTAAATGAATGTGTAAAATTTAATTTAATTGATGTATATTAATTTTATATTATAGTTCTAATTTAATTGAGAGAATTAAATTAGATGAGATATGTGATGAAGTGTTACATGAATTATAATTAGCGAATAATTATAATTATGTGGCAATTTTATGTGATTTATTGATGTTAGATTTTAATTGATTAAATTATATGATTAATATTTAATTAATTAAAATGTGACATTTAAATTAGGTGTTTAATGATTTGTTAAAATAAAAGAAAAAGGATTTTAAATAATTTTAATCAAACAAGGCCCTTGTATTTGTTTTAAACCTATTTCTACCAAACAGGGCCCCAACTATCAAAAAGCTATTTTTAAATAAACTGTTACCAAACAATACCTTAGCATTAATAATCTATTTTTGAAAATAACCTTGTTTTGCCAAACAAGGCATTGTGGCTTTTGAAATTTGTAACTGACATTATACTTAATATAATTGTCAGTTATAATATATATAATTAATCCTATATCTATTACTACGTATTATATTATACGTTAGATTAGTTATGCTAAGTTAGTCTAAGAACTAAGAAAGAAAGGAGGAACACAGAGGAGAGAAAGAGAGAAGAAGAAGAGGAAGAAGAAAGGGAGAACTCGTGAGAATCAAAGCAATTGGCATTATTTTCTTCTTCAAACATAAGTTAAAGGGTATGTCTTAATTCCCTTTTTATCTTTATGTTTCTATGTTATCCTTGAGTATGAATTCTTTGTGTATGATTTTAGCATGAGAGTTGTATAAATTTGGTGTACATATATATATAGTGTGCTTATAATGGGTTATATATGAATTATATTCCATAAGAAGGCTTGTCAGAAAATAAAATTTTGTCAGAATAAGTTTTAATTGAAAACTGTGTTCACATGGAATTTATATGTTTTGATGATGAAGTAAAATTGATGAATTAGAATATGCTAACATGCTTATTGGGAAATTGTTTGATGATTACATGTAATTACGTATATAATGTATGTATATAAAGTGGAATTGATGGAAATAAATTCTTACAGTGGATTATTTTGGAAAAATATGAGTTTTCATGAAAATGGCCAAATTGGATTTTTAAAACTTGTGATTATCATTATTTAGATGGTTGTTATATTGTAGAAACATGTTATGTTATGTATTATTGCATGTGTATGGAGTTACAGTGGCTACGTTACTGTAATTCTCCGTTTGTTGGCTTGTATGGATTGTTCGGTAAAGCAGAGAGCCGTGGCTGTCTGCGTCTGGCCGAGTTGATGTGCAGCTGCGCCGGCAGCAAGGCCAGGAGCAGCGCAGCTGCGCCACTGGCCTGTCCCCGGTTCAACCCCTGCGCAGCTGCGCCGGTGTTAAGGCAGCTGGCTGTGCAGCTGCGCTATGCACAGTGCTTGGGCAGTGAGTTTAGTTTATTTGTGCAGATTTTTTTTGAGCATTAGTTTGATTATTCATTTATAGTGGACATATATTTAAATTATATAACATGTTGTTATATAATTATGATAAATTCATATTTGAGAAAAAGGAAGTTTTGAAAACCTAATATAGTATATAAATTATAAACTATAATTGTTTTATTGTAAATGAGTTACTTAATTATAGTTTGATTAATTATAATTAAGAGTAAGTGTTTAATTTAAAGTATAATATTGTGAAATTGTAATGTATAGAAATTGATTATTTTAATCAATTAGATGTTAATTTAAATTATAATTTAAGTAATTATAATTTAATAAATGCATGTTTAATTGTGGATTTTAAATTGTGTAATTATAATGAATGTCTAATTATTGATTATAATTGATAAATACATGATTAAATTGTGTAATGATAAATGCATGATATAGTTTAATTGATTATAAATTATAAATTATTTATAATTTAAAAGGTAATTATAATTTGATTAAGTGTTTAAATTATAATTGTTTAATTATAATTTAACTAAATACATAATTAATTTAATTATGTGACTACGGATGTGATGTAATTAACTATGTGATAGTTGATTATTATTGTTTATTTATTTAGAGTGAGTTAACCATGAAGGTTAACCACTTATGTAAATTAGTTATGTGTTAACTGATTTAGATTATTATAATTGAATGTATATAGGAAGTGTTTAAGTACGTGGTTGAGTTAAGTAGCTTGCGCTTAAGGCAAGTCTTCTAACCCTAAACTTGTTAATTATATACAAATTCTTGAATTCATATATTCATTGTTGAGAATGTCCTTTCCATTTCTGTATTGAACAATTGTTTATTTAATTGAAATGATCTTAACTTATTGTTCAAGTAAAATCCAGTTATTATTTTAAATACTTTAAGTTGATTCTAAAGCATATGTTAGTTCATAATTCTGTTATTTGCGAATTATTGATAGTCGATTCAACTAATCCTTAGTTGATGAACGTGAAATCTAAATTACCCTTGTAAGCTTATCCAAACCAAACTTTCTTTGGTGCGGACTTGAATTCAAATTGCTGAGTTGAACAACCCTATGTACTAGGGGAGGTTACTACGCATAGCGTTAAGATGTTTGTGCACAATACTTGGTACAAATGGTTGATCCCCCTAAATACGAGTTAAGGTCCATAGTCTTATTGACTGTTAAAGGTTTAAATAGAAATATTTATAACCTAGGACAATAAGAGTTCAAAGGTCTTATGACCCTCAGATAAATTTTATTTTTCAATTGTAATTGCGATGAAAGAACTATTATTCAAGTCTCTATTGTTGAAGCAAATCATATTATTCAGCTTCTTTGAAAGATATCTTTTCATGTATATATTATTGTTAAACTTCAGTGAGCTGTGGTTCCTCATTCTTGCATTAAGTAACAATTTCAGTTAAGGTTGATAACGATGATGCTCCGTCTACAAGTAAGGGCAAGGGAAAGCAAAGCAAGTGAAGACTTATTTTTATTTAACTGAGAATGATTGTATTAAGACTTGACTGTTATGTTTTTATTTCCGCACTTATTATATTCATGTCAGGTTAGAGTAACCCGTGATTATTTTAAAAAGGTTGTAACCTTTGTTGTAAGGGAGATTTATTTATTTTAATTTTAATTGTAGGTTATTTTGCATTATTCATTGGGTAGATGTATGTTATATTAGAAAGTGAACACCAAATCATGTGGAAACGAAGTACCCGGATTTGGGGGTGTCACAGGTTGGTATCAAAGCTATAGGTTATGAAATCTTAGGTGGGGAAAAACCTTAGGTAGTAGCCTTATGGTAAGATCGAAAAGATAGTGTGATAGGTAAAGATAATAAACTACCTTATGTGCTATGTGTTTACATTATAGTATTCGAAGAGTGTCGATTCGATATCACGTAATAATGAACTTTAAAATTCTTTTGTCATGATGTCGAACGTTGGAGAACCTAGTCAGGCTAGAGAGGATGTACCTCAGATACCTAGAGATGAGGAGCCCCGTGACATACATATTGTCTGGGAGAAGCTGGTTAGGAGAGAGCCATCTCCAGTGATCACCGTAGCTGGTCGGGAGCGTGAGCTGACACCTATTCCCGAGGATGAGGACGAGGACGAGTCTGAAGAGGAGGAAGAGGAGGAAGAGGATCCCAAAGAGGAATTCCCACCTCACTCTACTAGTGCTGAGATGTACGACACAGTCTACGATAGCAATGTGGAGCTTCATGGACGCGTAGGAGATCTCGAGGAGACTATTCAGCAGCGAGACGAGACGATCGAGGAAATGGCAAGTGACCTAAGAGATGCAGAGTGGAACCTGATACATATGGAGGTTGATAGAGATGCTGCTCAATTTGAACTGGCGAAGCTAAAGCAAGACATCCAGGAGGAGTCGAGGAAGCATGCCAGAGCTGAAGAGTCAAGGTTGAGGGCTAATCAACGAGCCAATCGAGCTGAAGGTGAAGCTGAAGCCAAGAGAGCCAAGCTAAGGGAAACAGAGTATGCTTTTCATACAGCGATAGAGAGGGCTCAGGACCGTATTTTCTACTACCCAGCTCAGTTCCAAGGTTTACCGTGGTATGTGGTGGACCGAAGAACGGTGTTTCGGGTAATTGAAGAGGAACGCAGAGAGGCTGTGCGACGTATTAATATTGATAGTAGTGTGCATACAAGCCAATCATGTATGATGATAAAGCACGTACTTTGTAAACAATCTTATTTATTTATTAATAAAATATTCATTTATTAAAGGCATTTAATTATCTACATGTTGTTGTTTTTATAATATGTAAATAACCCATAGTTTTAAGCAATGCTTTTAGAATCATGATGATGATCATGCTAATGAGATCTAAATTCTTAGAAAGTTTTAAAACTAAAATAGTTCCCAATCGTGGGATTACTAAAAAGGGGATTAGTAAATCTGGATAGATTGGTACATATGTTGCTTGCTCATTGGATGAGGATGATTGATCTCATGATCATTTGTGTGGAGACACTAAAGCAAGTATGTAGGTGCTTATTGGAGAATAAGTTCACTGAACGTGATTCGCTATGGAATACCTTATGGAGATTTACTCGCCTGTCAATAGGAATTCCTAATGTGATAGTAGTACAAGTAATCCTTGGACTTGAGATCATCATAGTATCTTGTATGTAACAAATTATACTTTGACTTATTTCTTAAGACCTTTTAAGGCATATATAGGGTATGCTTGGGTATAATGAGTTACATATGGAGATAATGAATGATCAATAAAGAATCTACCACCTCTAGTAAAAGAGGAGATATGTCCTATGTGATTCGTTAAATGACAACCCAGGAATCCTTGGCCAAGGTGAAATAAAATTAGAAAGGAGTTTCTAATTTGCATTATTTGGAGTTGTGCATTTTCTAATCGAAATACATATAATTAAATAAAAAAAGACTTGACAGTAAATCCATGTCTTATATTTAATTGGGACATTGTATGGTGGAAGGATTGAATTGTATGGTAACTATTTACTCACAGGTTCTTTTTGATTAATGTTGAAATCTATATTATCTGGAAAGTCGTTGATCGCTAGGGAGGCTTATCCCTATTGTAGAATAAATATTATTTATTTAAATAGATTATTAGTTTAATTTATTTATTTAAATAAGATTAAAATTATTTTAATTGATTTATTCACAACCGATTTAATATGGAGAACCTAAAGGGTCACACCTTAAAAGGAAGAATAATTATTTAAGAAGGTAATGGCATAATCGTAATAATGCATTAAGTGTAATTAATTTAATCTATGGTGATAGAATAAATTAAATAGCTTAATGTTTATTATTTAATATTTTGGAAATATTAAATATAAATTAATAAGAGGAGTCTTATTAATATTATTATAATTATTATTATTTTAATTTCTAAAGGAGTTTAGTAATTAATTTATTATTAGTACTCTCATTTATTCCTAATAAGATTAGGAGACAAATTAATTAAATGAATTTAATTAATCATTCCCCATGTGGTGGGAAGCCTAAATTAATTAAAGGAGTTTAATTAATTAAAAGAAATCCCATGTCTAATAGGATTAGAAGGGTTGACCAATATCTATATAAGAGGAGTCTTATAATAGATATCAGTTGATGCAATTCCAATTGTTAGAGAGTACTCCTTTTCTATAGAGGATAGAAAACTAAGCCAACAACCCTCCTTCTTGATAATTCACCTTCCTTGGTGGATCACCTCTAGAGGCCAAACACTTGGGTGGCTAACGTTAATCAAAGGAAGGAATCTAACCCAGAAATTCAAGGAGATCTCGAAGAACAAGGAGTTGAACTCGTACCTGTGGAAGCTTCGTTCTACAAGGGTATGATTTTATAACTTCTTATTTATCATTTTAAATTAATAATTTGCATAAAGGATGATCCGGGTAATGGTTTTGTAGAAATTTTTTAAACTCTGATATACCATGCTTCCGCTAATTTTTGCAATTTGATTGCGTCACGATTTCGTACAAAACCAACAAATATGCCTAGGCAGTAGCAGTAGTAGCAGCAGTAGCAGTAGTAGAGTTTTGTTTATGTATTGCTTTTTGTAGTAAGTAAGTAAATCTCATTATTTGAGATAAGAAGGGGATGAGTTAATAATGTGATCATGTAACTTTTTCAGTTCAGGAAGGAAGATGTAAAAGGCAGAAATGCTATCTGTTTGATGTTTTTAAACTACGAGTAATTAATAAAAGAAGTTATTTGACGTGCTATGTGTTCTATGTGAACTGAGCCATTTAAACATTTAAGTATGAACTTGAATACTTAATAGTTGAATAAAGGATCTAATAATAATATTTTCTTAATAGAAAATGCCTCCTAGAAGAAGAGTAACGTGTCAAAACCCCGAGGGTTCGACGAACAACAACAATAACGATGAGACGAATCCCAATTCGGTTCAGTAGTTGGTGAACCTGTTGACCGGAGCTCTTGCAAATCAGCCGCAAGTGCAGGGTACTACGTTCAAGGAATTCAAGGCAGTAGGTCCCCCTGAGTTCACAGGATCGACCAACCCTATTGAGGCTCAAACATGGGTTATGAAATGGAGAAGGTGTTTGATGTGGCTATGGTAGGGGAGGACCAGAAGACAGCATTCGCGGCTTTCATGTTGAAGTCGGATGCTAGTTTTTGGTGGCAGGCTAACAAGACCCGAGAGGGAGAGGGAGTCATCACGTGGGAACGTTGAAAGGAAATGTTCTACGAGATGTACTTTCCAGTGAGTTTGCAGGACCAGATGGAGGTCCAGTTCCTAGAACTTAAGCAAGGAGGGATGACGGTGTCCGAGTATGCCGCTAAGTTTAACAAGTTGGCCAGGTTCGCTACTCACCAGGTCAGCACTGACGCTAGAAAGGCGAAAAGGTTTGAGCGGGGACTAAAGCCCTGGCTCTACAGCAAGATTTCCATGTTCCAGCTGAACACCTTTGCGGCTGTGCTAGAGAAGGCCATACTTACTGAGGGAGGAAGCGAAGCGGTGACAAAGTTCAACCAAGATAAGAAGAAGAAGAATGAGGCAGAAACCAAGTTTGGGGGGAGCAGCACTGTGAACCAGAAGAGGAAATGGAATGACAACACCTCTGCTGGGAGTCAGCAAGGAAGCCAGCAGAAGAGGAAGTTCGAAGCATGTGCTACATGCTGTAAGAATCACACTGGCGTGTGCATGAAGGGAAAGCGGGTGTGCTTCAACTGTGGTCAGGAAGGCCACATCGCGCCTAATTGCCCAAACTCGAAGAAGGGAGTTTGCTTTACATGTGGATCCAATTATCACATGGCTCGCAACTGCCCGAAGAAGCTGACCACAGGGTCAACAGGGAGCGGAGGGAATGGAAGCGGCAGTTCCGTTACTATTGTTGCACCATTGCAAGCTATTCGACCCACTGCACAGACATTCAATATGACGGTGCAGGATGCTGTGCAATCAAAAGATGTGGTGTCAGATATTATTTCGGTTAATAGTATAAATGCATATGTATTATTTGATTCGGGTGCTACTTGTTCATTCATATCTGATGATTTTGCTAAAACCCTAGACTTACCTGTAGAAGAGTTAGTTTACCCCTTGAACATAGAGATTGCGAATAGGGAAGTTATTCCTGTTAGGTGTGTTTATAAGAACTGTAGACTGGACATTTAGGGTCAGGAGTTTAGAGTAGATTTGATTCCGATAAAACTTGGGGAATTTGACGTCATACTAGGTATGGATTGGTTGTTCAACTATGGGGCGGTAATCGACTGTCAGAAGAAGTCGGTAAACCTTATGACTCCGTCGAAGTTAGTGTTCTATGGTAGCAAATCGCCTAGACGAGCTAGTTGTCTGACGATTATGCAAGCCAAAAAACTGCTGACGCAAGGCTGTGTGGGATACCTAGCCTACATAGTAGATACGCGTAAGGAAAGCCCGAAAGTGGAGATATCGATTGTTAAGGAGTTTGTGGACGTTTTTCCGAGCGAATTGCCAGGACTTTCGCCAGATGTGGAGATAGAGTTCGTGATCGATCTAGCGCCGGGAACTGCTCCTATTTCGAAGGCTCCGTACAGAATGGCTCCTGTCGAGATAAAGGAACTGATGGTTCAACTGCAAGAATTACTAGACAAGAAGTATATCCAACCCAGCGTTTCGCCGTGGGGAGTGCCTGTTTTGTTTGTTAAGAAGAAAGATGGATCGATGCGTCTTTGCATTGATTATAGGGAGTTGAATAAAGTTACGATCAAGAATAGGTATCCTTTACCTAGGATCAATGACTTGTTTGATCAACTGAAGGGTGCAAGGTACTTCTTGAAAATTGATTTGAGAAGCGGGTATCATCAATTGAAGGTGAGGAAGGAAGATATACCTAAAACGGCTTTTAGGACTCGATATGGTCATTACGAGTTCTTGGTGATGTTATTTGGTCTCACGAATGCCCCAGCTGCATTTATGGACTTAATGAATATGGTGTTCAAGCCATTTCTGGACAAGTTCGTGGTAGTGTTCATAGATGACATCCTGGTTTATTCCAAGATCGAGGAGGAGCATGCTGAACACTTACGATTAACCTTAGAAGCACTGAGACAAGAGAAGCTTTACGCTAAATTCTCAAAGTGCGAATTTTGGTTGGAACGTGTCTAATTTCTTGGCCACGTGATGGACAAAGATGGTATTTCGGTAGATCCGTCGACGGTTGAAGCTGTTATGAATTGGGTACAGCCGAAGACGCCATCTGAAGTGAGAAGTTTCTTGGGATTGGCAGGTTATTACCGTAGATTTATCCAAGACTTTTCTAGAATCGCAACTCCGTTGACGAATTTGACTCGTAAAATAGTTAAGTTTGTTTGGACGGAGAAGTGTGAGGAGAGTTTTCAAGAGCAGAAGAAGAGGTTGAGTACTGCGCCTGTATTGTTTTTACCGGATAGTTCGGGAAATTTCTTAGTATATAGCGATGCCTCACATAAAGGATTAGGCTGTGTGTTGATGCAGAGCGGCAAAGTCATTGCCTATGCGTTACGTCAGCTAAAAGATTATGAGAAGGGGTATCCGACCCATGATCTAGAATTGGCGGCAGTAATGTTTGCCCTAAAGATTTGGAGGCACTACTTATATGGAGAAAAGTGTGAAATATACACAGATCACAAGAGTCTGAAGTATATATTTACCCAGAAGGATTTGAACATGCGCCAAAGAAGATGGTTGGAACTGATTAAAGACTACGATTGCAAGATACTTTATGTGACGAACAAGATTTTTGTAATTTAAATTGAATATTTATTGAATTAAATAAATATTTTTTTTATGATTTAATTATTGATTTAAATAATTAATTGATGAAATTGTGGTAGATTAATTTAATTATATGTGTCACGTTAGTTAAATTAATGTGGTGAATTTTTATATTCAAAGTATGTATTTAATTGAGCTTATTTGATTAATATATTAATTAATAAACATAATGTTATTCTAATTAATTTAAATAATTAATTAGAGATTTAATGATTTGGCATAATTAATGAATGAGAATTTTAATTATGTGACTGTGATTTAATATGAATTTATGCTATTTTATTTAAGTGATTTAAATAACATTATTTGATTTAATTGGGTGTGACATTAAAACTATATTATAAAGTTTTAATTAAATTAATGGGAAAGGAGATTATAAGGGGCAAACAAACAAGGCCCTAAGGGGAGTTGCACCAGTTAACCCATTACGGATTAACTGACGCCATTCACCCATTACTCGTCCACTATACATATTATACGTATTACTCTATACATATATCCCATACACCAGTTTTATATTTTATATATTACAAACGTCAGAGAACTTAGAGAGATTAAGAGAGAAAATTGAGAGAAGAATCGATTTGGAGAAGAGATTGAAGAATTAAAGTTCATATCATCATCAAACAGAGTTAACAAGGGTATAATCCTTCATCTCAAGTTTTATTACATTAGTTTATTTTTCAAACCCAACTCCAAACTCTCTGTATATGATTTTGGTGACGAATACTTAAGATGTAATCATATATATGTTATTGTATGATTATAACATGTTTTGTATTTGGTATGAATGAATTAAAATAATTGAATTCATATAATTAGGCCTTAATTGGGTTTTCAAAATTTTATAGAGTTTTTTCCATTTACATGCTTTAAAAATTCTCCGTGAATGAAAAAAATTGATATTTGTTCATTATATGGCTATATGTGTGTTCATATGTGTTTATAACATATTATATGCCATATATGCATAACTTTCAGTGATCACACCATGAAATTTTGTTGATAATTGGATTTTCAAAAGTTACAGAGTGTAAAAATTGTACATATAGCCCATATGGCCCTTACGTACAAAATTTACACGCCTTATACGTTTATTTAACTTAAATTGATACTTGCATGTAATTATGTACGTTTAAACGAACAAAATGGAAGTTAAACGAACGGATTCGGTGTTATAATGAATCCGTAACATTGAATTTCTTGTTTTCCTTCAAAACATTACAAAATATTGAAAACAGTGAAAATAGATGCCTTGGATTGTGTAAATACGTGATTTAAAATGCTAAGATAATGCTAGAAATGTTATATAATGTTTCTGTGGAGTTTTTACATTATGGATAGCCTTATAATTCATTACGTTAGTTTAATTTGGATTTATTTGGGCTACTCTGTGTGTTCATCGCGAACCAGGGAGTGCACCAGCAGGGGGACCCACCCCAGTGGGTGTTCATGGGCATTAGGACCCGCCCCAGCGGGTATAAGGGCTGTCCGGGAGCCTTTTTTTTGTTTCCGAGACTGTTTTGACCTCCTGTAGTAAAATAAGCATAACGTTTTCATACGAACTCCGATTAAGGCGATTCAAGATGATTCGGAAAGATAACGAGTAGACCTACAACTTTCATTCTTTAAATGTTTCAATTTGAAATCGCTAAAATGGGTAAAAATGGCCATCTTTGTGACTAATGCGTATTAAGAGGCAATCGGAGGGCTTCGGACATGCACGCACACAAGTGTAGTGTTCTCGATAATAAAAGATGTTTAAAGTTACATACATGAATATTATATGATTTGAAGTTCATGATTAATAAATTAAGTTATTGACATGTATAAGATAATGTGAAGGTTCAAGTTAACAAACTAAGTGCGAACTTGAATATCGTAATTGTAAAACTTGATTATGATTGTTTAAAGGGCTATACATGTGTGATATGCATGTTGTGAGTTTACATTCATGTTATGTGGTTAGCCATTGAGTAATATTATAAACCAAATTGTAAGTCGAACTTAAGTGAATAGTTCAACAGTTAAACATGGTAGTTATGAAAACTAATCGATGTCGTATACATAATGTAATGTGTAGGACGTTGAGGAAGTGAATTGTAATTATATTTATAGCTTGTGCAAGAGGCAAGTATCCTATCCCTAACTTATTGATTTAGCAAGTTCCCTAAATTCTAATTTATTCATTTATTAAATCTTAGACTTGTGTTTCTATATCGAGTAAGCTCGTGTTCTTAATTGTTCCAGTTCGAAATTCATATTACATATTGTAACTCTTTTAAAAGCATGATTCAGTTATACAATATTTATTCGATTGTATACTCTTGAGATTTATTATTCAAGTTGAATATCGATGTTATTACTGAACCTTATAGGACTAGTGAACCCTTATTGATTCGACTAGTCCATAGTTGATGAACGTTCTAAATTCTAGAATACTTATTGAGCTTATCCAAACTAAACTTCCTTTGGTGCGGACTCTGATGTCAAAACTGAGATGAACAACTCTGTAAAAGGGGATTATTTACGCTTTAGCGTTGAGATATTGTGCACAGTATGGTACTAATGGCTGATCCCCCTAAGTACGAGAAGTAGAGTCCATAGTCTTATGACTGTTAAAGGTTTAAAGCATAAAAACTTTACAACCTAGGATATAGTTCAAGGTCTTATGACCCTCAGACGTTCTTTTGATTCCTGTTATTCATTCCTGAGTCAAAAGTTGAGTTTCTTTATTCATATGTCTTTGATTCACTCGCATGTTATTATATTGTTGTCATATATGGGCAATCGTGCTCACTCTTGCGTAATAATAACATTGCAGCTAAGAATGAAAGGTCTGACGAGCCTTCTACTAGCAAAGGCAAGGGCAAGGTCAACAAGTGATGAAGACTTATTATTTATTTTATGTGTTTATGTTTCAGACTTATATTAGAGTTGTGTAAGACTTATTTATTTGTTTATGTTCCGCACAGATGTTTAAGGTTAGTATGACCTGGGATTGTATTTATTATTCAGATGTTGTAACCCCATAAGGGGATGATTTATTTCTATCTATTGCATGATTTGCATTTATTATGGGTAAATAGATAGATGATATTTGTACAGTGAACACCAAGTCCCGTGGAAATTGAAGTACCCGGATTTGGGGGTGTCACACTTTACCATCCGGGTAAAGCTAACGTTGTTGCCGACGCTTTGAGCAAAAAAGGTCGGGAGAAGCTGAACGTGTTAACTGATCAGAATCGGTTAATAGAACAAATGGCTAGATTGGAGTTGGAGGTGAAGCTTCCAAAGGAATCGGATGAGATGTTGTTTCAAGTAACTACTGATTCTACTCTAGTAGACAAAGTGAAAGAAGCACAACTGCACATTGAAGAATGTAAGAAGATTTGGAAGAGGATAACCGATGGCGAAAAGTTCAAGTTCAAGATCGATAACGAAGGTCTGTTACGATTTGAAGGTAGAATCTGGGTACCGCCAGTACCTGAGGTCAAAGAGGAGATTCTGAGCGAAGCGCATAGTTCTAGATATTCTATTCACCCTAGGAGTACGAAGATGTACCAGGATCTCAGGCATCATTTCTGGTGGCCGAATATGAAGAGGGACGTTGCTGAATGCGTTGCGAAATGCTTGACGTGCCAGAAAGTTAAAGCAGAACACCAGAGACCAAGTGGTTTGCTGCAACTGTTAGAAATTCCAGAGTGGAAGTGGGAACACATCACGATGGATTTCGTAGTAGGTCTTCCAGCAACTCAGAAGGGATTTGATGCGATATGGGTTATAGTGGATCGACTGACGAAGTCAGCCCACTTTCTGCCGATCAGGGTTAAGTACAACCTGGATAAGCTAGCGAAGCTATACGTGAAGGAAATTATTTCTCGACACGGTGTTCCGATGTCGATTGTGTCCGACAAAGATCCGCATTTCACGTCTAACTTCTGGAAGTGATTGCAAGAATATCTGAGAACGCAATTGCGAATGAGTACAGCGTATCATCCTCAGACTGATGGACAGAGCGAGAGAACGATTCAGACGCTTGAGGATATGCTGAGAGCTTGTGTGATGGACTTCAAAGGTAGCTGGGAGGATCATCTACCGTTAGGTGGAGTTCGCCTACAACAATAGTCATCATGCGAGTATAGGCATGCCGCCTTACGAAGCATTATACGACAGAAAATGCAGAACTCCTTTGTGCTGGGATGAAGTCGGTGAACGACAATTGTTGGGACCAGAATTAGTACAACAAACCGCAGAAATTGTGAAGCTGATCAGAACAAAATTAGTTGCTGCTCAAGACAGACAGAAGAAGTATGCCGATCTTCATCGATAAAACCGAGAATTCTTACCAGGAAGTTTCGTGTTCCTAAAATTATCTCCCTAAAAGGGGAAGATTCAATTTGGTAAGAAGGGAAAGCTGAGTCCCAGATTTATTGGACCTTTCGAGGTACTACGAAAGGTGGGCGAGGTTGCTTACGAGATTGTATTACCTCCGGAGCTCGAGAATATACATAATGTCTTTCATATTTCTATGTTAAGACCTTACAAGCACGATTATAAACATGTAATAGAATATGAACCTTTGTTATTTGATAAAGACTTATCATATGAAGAAGTGCCTGTTCAAATAGTTGATAGAAAGGAACAAGTACTTAGGTATAAAGTGATACCTTCTGTTAAGGTAATCTGGAGGAACCATAGTGCTGAAGAAGCCACGTGGGAACTCAAAGATGTTATGATGAAATATTATCCCCATTTATTTGATTAGTTTTGTCTAACCCCTTATATACTGATTCTAGAGACAGAATCTTTTTAAGGGGGGAAGAATGTAATAGACGAGAATTTTTTTTTAATGTGTGATTCTGGGGACAGAATCCTTTTAAGGAGGGAAGATTGTAACGATTGAGATTTTTATATTTAATTTTAAATATTTATTGAGTTAAATAAATATTTTATGTGATTTATTTATTGAGTTAAATAAATAAATTATGTGATTTATGGAAGTGATTTAATTAAGTGTACATATTAATTAAATGAATGTGTAAAATTTAATTTAATTAATGTATATTAATTTTATATTATAGTTCTATTTCAATTGAGAGAATTAAATTAGATGAGATATGTGATGAAGTGTTACATGAATTATAATTAGCGAGTAATTATAATTATGTGTCAATTTTATGTGATTTATTGATGTTAGATTTTAATTGATTAAATTAGATGATTAATATTTAATTAATTAAAATATGACATTTAAATTAGGTTTTTAATGATTTGTTAAAATAAAAGAAAAAGGATTTTAAATGATTTTAATCAAACAAGGCCCTTGTATTTGTTTTAAACCTATTTCTACCAAACAGGGCCCTAACTATCAAAAAGCTGTTTTTAAATAAACTGCTACCAAACAATACCTTAGCATTAATAATCTGTTTTTGAAACTAACCTTGTTTTGCCAAACAAGGCATTGTGATTTTTAAAATTTGTAACTGACATTATACTTAATATAATTGTCAGTTATAATATATATAATTAATCCTATATCTATTACTACGTATTATATTATACGTTAGATTAGTTTATGCTAAGTTAGTCTAAGAACTAAGAAAGAAAGGAGGAACACAGAGGAGAGAAATAGAGAAGAAGAAGAGGAAGAAAAAAGGGAGAACTCGTAAGAATCAAAGTAATTGGAATTATTTTCTTCTTCAAACATAAGTTAAAGGGTATGTCTTAATTCCCTTTTTATCTTTATGTTTCTATGTTATCCTTGAGTATGAATTCTTTGTGTATGATTTTAGCATGAGAGTTGTATAAATTTGGTGTACATATATATATAGTGTGCTTATAATGGGTTATATATGAATTATATTCCATAAGAAGGATTGTCAGAAAATAAAATTTTGTCAGAATAAGTTTTAATTGAAAACTGTGTTCACATGGAATTTATATGTTTTGATGATGAAGTAAAATTGATGAATTAGAATATGCTAACATGCTTATTGGGAAATTGTTTGATGATTACATGTAATTACGTATATAATGTATGTATATAAAGTGGAATTGATGGAAATAAATTCTTACAGTGGATTATTTTGGAAAAATATGAGTTTTCATGAAAATGGCCAAATTGGATTTTTAAAACTTGTGATTATCATTATTTAGATGGTTGTTATATTGTAGAAACATGTTATGTTATGTATTATTGCATGTGTATGGAGTTACAGTGGCTACGTTACTGTAATTCTCCGTTTGTTGGCTTGTATGGATTGTTCGGTAAAGCAGAGAGCCGTGGCTGTCTGCGTCTGGCCGATTTGCTGCGCTGCTGCGCCGGCAGCAAGGCCAGGAGCAGCGCAGCTGCGCCACTGGCCTGTCCCTGGTTCAACCCCTGCGCAGCTGCGCCAGTGTTAAGGCAGCTGGCTGTGCAGCTGCGCTATGCACAGTGCTTGGGCAGTGAGTTTAGTTTATTTGTGCAGATTTTTTTTGAGCATTAGTTTGACTATTCATTTATAGTGGACATATATTTAAATGATATAACATGTTGTTATATAATTATGATAAATTCATATTTGAGAAAAAGGAAGTTTTGAAAACCTAATATAGTATATAAATTATAAACTATAATTGTTTTATTGTAAATGAGTTACTTAATTATAATTTGATTAATTATAATTAAGAGTAAGTGTTTAATTTAAAGTATAATATTGTGAAATTGTAATGTATAGAAATTGATTATTTTAATCAATTAGATGTTAATTTAAATTATAATTTAAGTAATTATAATTTAATAAATGCATGTTTAATTGTGGATTTTAAATTGTGTAATTATAATGAATGTCTAATTATTGATTATAATTGATAAATACATGATTAAATTGTGTAATGATAAATGCATGATATAGTTTAATTGATTATAAATTATAAATTATTTATAATTTAAAAGGTAATTATAATTTGATTAAGTGTTTAAATTATAATTGTTTAATTATAATTTAACTAAATACATAATTAATTTAATTATGTGACTACGGATGTGATGTAATTAACTATGTGATAGTTGATTATTATTATTTATTTATTTAGAGTGAGTTAACCATGAAGGTTAACCACTTATGTAAATTAGTTATGTGTTAACTGATTTAGATTATTATAATTGAATGTATATAGGAAGTGTTTAAGTACGTGGTTGAGTTAAGTAGCTTGCGCTTAAGGCAAGTCTTCTAACCCTAAACTTGTTAATTATATACAAATTCTTGAATTCATATATTCATTGTTGAGAATGTCCTTTCCATTTCTGTATTGGACAATTGTTTATTTAATTGAAATGATCTTAACTTATTGTTCAAGTAAGATCCAGTTATTATTTTAAATACTTTAAGTTGATTCTAAAGCATATGTTAGTTCATAATTCTATTATTTGCGAATTATTGATAGTCGATTCAAGTAATCCTTAGTTGATGAACGTGAAATCTAAATTACCCTTGTAAGCTTATCCAAACCAAACTTTCTTTGGTGCGGACTTGAATTCAAATTGCTGAGTTGAACAACCCTATGTACTAGGGGAGGTTACTACGCATAGCGTTAAGATGTTTGTGCACAATACTTGGTACAAAGGGTTGATCCCCCTAAATACGAGTTAAGGTCCATAGTCTTATTGACTGTTAAAGGTTTAAATAGAAATATTTATAACCTAGGACAATAAGAGTTCAAAGGTCTTATGACCCTCAGATAAATTTTATTTTTCAATTGTAATTGCAATGAAAGAACTATTATTCAATTCTCTATTGTTGAAGCAAATCATATTATTCAGCTTCTTTGAAAGATATCCTTTCATGTATATATTATTATTAAACTTCAGTGAGCTGTGGTCCCTCACTCTTGCATTAAGTAACAATTTCAGTTAAGGTTGATAACGATGATGCTCCGTCTACAAGTAAGGGCAAGGGAAAGCAAAGCAAGTGAAGACTTGTTTTTATTTAACTGAGAATGATTGTATTAAGACTTGACTGTTATGTTTTTATTTCCGCACTTATTATATTCATGTCAGGGTTAGAGTAACCCGGGATTATTTTAAAAAGGTTGTAACCCTTGTTGTAAGGGAGATTTATTTATTTTAATTTTAATTGTAGGTTATTTTGCATTATTCATTGGGTAGATGTATGTTATATTAGAAAGTGAACACCAAATCATGTGGAAACGAAGTACCCGAATTTGGGGGTGTCTCAACTAGAGTAGGCACCGACTAAAATATTTCTTTGCCACACGCCACCTTAAGCAGATACGGCAAAGCCTGGTATGCCTTCATATGTGCCCGACTCATACTAACGTGTCATCAAAATGACGTCACCAAAGAACGGGCACAACTATTTTTTGGCATTGTAACTCACGAGGAAGGGTCCAATAATGAGGTTGAGATTCTGAACGTCGACATCGGCCGGTGCATTCAAGAGTCCATTGCACGATCGCTGAGAGGAGGAACCACAGGTGGGTTGCTGCACGATTTCCTCATCACAGACCTATGCAGAAAGGCGGGAGTTCAATGGCACGCCTCTGAGCCGATCATCCAGCCTATGGCCATCATTGACCATCCTACTATAGAGTCCTACAGACCATGGACAATGGCACGATCACATCCGCGAGGGGAGGGGTTTATCATGATACTGACATCCTCACCACCACCTAAACCGGATGAGCCGATATCTGATGCGGATGAAGCAGAGTCGCCATCCACTTTTCAGTGATGCAGTCGACAACGAAGTATGTGACTTGCCCAACGTCAAGCTTCTATGCATATGTACAATGTTAGGGCATTCACTACATTAGCCGACGCCTTCTCGCGTTTCTCTCCGAATAATCCAGTTCAGATGCCCACTCTTCCAGTTTTGCCTACTTACCCTCCACAAGAGGATAACGATTCCAACGAGTTTTAGCTCGTCGCTCATGGAAGTCCTCATTTTTCAATTTACATATGCCAAGTAATGAGGGCATTCCTTGATTTAAGTGTGGGGGAAGTAAAAAAAATCAATTTTTTTTGTGTTTTCACAAGTAGGGTAGATTTTATTTGTTTAATTCATATGCATCTTATATAAAAAATATATATATTGCATTCATTTAGAAATTTTGTCAGTAGAAGCATGCATATAGTATTATACATAGAGATTGAGCAGTACTTTAAAGTAATGAAATACATGGTTGATGATATTTGCACTGAATCTTGCATAAAATTGAGCTTTATGATTTGATTTGTTTTGAACATAGTAACGTCATTGCATGATTGTAGTTTTCTCTTAACTTTCAAGCACACCAAATAACTATCAGTAGTGATTAGGGATTCATGTGTATTAGGACCATGAACACTTACTTGATCATAGATTAGAGATAGAGAATTGGCTGAAACATAAGTTTGGGGGAATTAAGGCTTAGAAAAGAAAAAAATAAAGAAAGAAAAAAAATTGAGAAAAAAAAGTACTTATGAAATAAAAACTGATTTAGTTTGACCTCGTGGCCTTTGTTACTCGGACAAGTAAACCCTAGGGGATATCTTAACACCTAGCGCCCTAAAGCCTTCGGGTTTGGGAGTCGTTGGCCGAAAGTCCGTTACATGGGTAACATTGAATAGCCTAAGGGGGTTGAACATTGCATAAGTCAGAACTATGAAATAATTGGTGGGATGGAGCATTAAAACGCACCCACAAAGCATGAGCTTTGATGTTTATTCTGTTATTGCTTATTTAGCCTGATTTCTGATATACTTATGTGGATGCCATGATTGAGTAGATAGCTGTGTTTGAGTAGGTTGTTTGTTAGGAATAATCTTATGAACTACTTTGAATTACTGATATACAATTGGACACACATGCACGAGAGAGAATTAGAGTCATGTATGTGATGTGATGATGTGAGAGTCTATGATTGGTCATGAGTGAAGATGGTTGTGAGCTTAAGTGTTCATTCGTAAGAAGTATACAACATGTGTTTGCTTACTGAGATTTCTGCTCGATTTCGTTAGGTTGCATTCATTTTGTTAAGTAGTTTTCATTGTGTTTGTTTGCTTGAGGACAAGCAATTGTTCAAGTTTGAGGGCATTTGATAAGTAGGTTTTAACCTACTTAATAGGTATTTCTTAACTTGTTATATTGCATTTACTTAAGTATGCATGTTGCATTTCATGTGTTTTGTGTTAATGTGCAGGAATGGAGAGTGATTGGGCAGAAGAGGATAAAAGCAACAAATTTGGGCTTGATGACTAACTGGCGCGGGGCGCGCTGCAATTGCAAAGGAACTGGCACGGGCCACGTTGCTTCAAAGACTAGAGATTCCTGCATAGCTAACGCGGGGCGCACCAGGAGAAGAAGGAGAAGGGCGCGGGGCGCGCCAGACGGACGGACTAACCTGATTTAAATGTTTTTAATTGCAAAGTTGAGTAGGATTAGGACTACAGACTTGCCTTAGTAGACTAGGGTTTTGTTAGACTATATATATCAGTTGTTTTACTAGGTTGAGACAATATTGGATCATATATTTCATCTTTCATCTTGGAGGCTATTCGTCAAGGCATGTCAGGCTAATTCATTTATTCAATTCTGAAGGGATGTTAAACCGGATTAGCAATTTATGGTTTGATTAAAGTTTATAATATTTATTCTTTCATATTGATATTTATTCTGATTATCTACAAGAACTTTCATATATGTTATTCAATTGATTAATTTGGTTTCAACAGGATTAAATTAATAAATTGATATCATCTGCTAGATTAAGACAGATTTTAAGCAAGCGAAGTGTGTCTAATCTAAGTAGCAATTAATAGTATTTTATTGTGGACAAGCTTTGAAATATTGTTAAGATATTCAGAAGACAAGTTAAATAATTCTTGATTGTGTAATTATTGCTTGGTATAATCTACTTCTCATGCTTAATGCTCATATCATATTAAATCTAGGCTGATAGTTCTAGGTTGTATGCTAGTTAGAATCTCTTGTTGGCGATCGACAAGTTAGATCTACACTTAAGGAGAATTTCGGGTAATTTACGATCGCGGTTATCTAGGGTTATTAATCTTAGTAGAAGATAAATAGTATATTAACTTGATTAATTCATAATTGTGAAAAAGGGATACTGAACTGAATAATTAAACTCTTTTACTTATTGATATTTTCTTATTAATTCACTTTAGTTAAATTAAATTATTTTCAACAAAATCCCCCATTTCATTGGAAATCATTGGATAGTTAAAATAAAATTCACTCTTTGTGGGATCGATCTTTGCTTATTGCTATACAGATTCTTGAGTTAGTAGAACCTGAGTAAGGTAAAATTTGTAGTTCTAGACGATAGCTTCTATGAACCAACGCTAACAACTCTGTAACTCTTTCTCCTTTTTTACTAAAAGGAGATTTTGAGACAAGATTCACAAGTTGGATATGATTCATAATCAGATAGCTCGAAGAGCCCATCCTTATGCAACTTGGATAATCTTGTTTCATTCATATGACCGAGTCTACAGTGCCACATATAGGTATAATTAACATCATCTCTTTTCCTTTTCTTAGTTTGTTATATTTTCATGCAAGTCAAGTATGTAAAATCCATTTCGCAAATTACCAACACCATATACGACATTATTTTTTATAAATACAACAACTGTTGTACTTTATTATAATTTCAAATCCATTCATATCTAATGCAGAATTTGAAATAATGTTTCTAATGATATTCGAAACAAAATAATAATTATTTAAATAAATGGACTTGCCCGTAGGCAGTGCTAAACAATAAGTGCCTACAGCTAATGCAGTAATATTTGCTCCATTTCCCACCCGTAGGACAACCTCATCCTTGTTCAGCTTTCTACTTCTGACCAGTCCCTACACAGCATTACATATGTGAGAACCACAGCCGATATCTAATACCCAAGTAGAATTTTGACTTTCTAAAAAATTAATTTTAATCATTTACAAGCCTTGATTGAAAGTCGAAGCTTCTCCAAGCTTCTTCTCTGCCAGAAACTTCTTGCAGTTCCTCTTCCAATGACCCGGTTCATTGCAATGGAAGCACATTCCTTTGCTAGCTGGATCAGGTTTCTTTTATTTCCTTTATGATCACCTTGCCCTTAACCTTCTTAGATTTCTTCTTTTCAGAAGATACCTTAGGCCTCTTCCTTTTCTTGGAAGAATCCACCATTAAGACATGGTTCTTCTTGGATGGGAAGTGACCTTCTGTAGTTTTCAACATATTAAGTAATTCAGGCAAGCTGACATCTAACTTATACATGTGGAAATTAACAATGAACTACGAGAAGGTCTCAGGGAGTGACTACAAGACCAAGTCTTGACTCAACTCCTCATCCATGACGAACCCAAGTTGTCCAAGGCGTTCAATCAGATTAATCACCCTTAGGACGTGAGTCTCTACGGCAGTGCCCTCGGTCATCCGAGATCGGAAGAGCTCCTTAGATATCTCATATCTACCAGTCCTACTTTGTTCACCATACAACTCCTTGAGGTGAAGTAACATAGTATGAGCATCTATATTTTCATGCTGACGCTGAAACTCGTTATTCATGGATGCGAGCATGATGCATTGAACCACAGATGCATCATCTTGCCACTTTATAATGGTGGAAATCTCTTCCTCGGAGGCTAATTTTGGAACAATTTCAGGGATAGGTGAATTTAGGACATAAGAAATCTTTTCAGCAGTGAGAACTATTCTCAGATTTCTTAACCAGTCCATGTAATTCAGCCCGGTTAGTTTGTTAGCATCAAGTATGCTACGCAGTGAAATTAGTGATTTTGATATTTTTAATTTTCTGCATGTGAAAAGACAACATTTTAGTAAACAGTCATTTAATTAATTTTATATACTAAAATAAATTAGGTCTTATTTTAGATTGGTATCTCCCACTATTTCCTTCAAACTTTATTACCCTCACTTATATAGTTCGACAACATCTAATTAAAGATTTACTAGTGAGAATAAGGATCTCATTTCAAATATATATAGCCTTGTGGATAGCACAACAAATGATATATAAATAAATAGGTAGACAACTTTTTGTCAATTACATCAACATGTAACTCCTTTTTATTTTGCCTCTTAAATCATAATAGTCAAGTGTGTGCACATCCAAACTAAAATGATCTAAGTTAAGTCCAACCTAGCACTTTCATAAATTCAAAAAAGAAAAATATTGTTCTTGTGAATAGCACAACAAAATAATATTGTTCAATTTTCTTGATAAGCATCAAATGTGATTAAATTAATATCTTAAATATGCAATACTTGCCTTGTGGATAGCACAACAAACTCGTATTAAATATTTAATACTCTATCAATTTATCATGCTAGAAGGAGACTTCAATATTCTAAATATCTCTGAACGCTTTAGACTTAATTTAATTTATTTGAGGAGTATGTTATTATTTGTCTCATCTTGTTTAGCGCGCATGCACACACACACACACACACACACACACACACACATATATATATATATATATATATATATATAATACGCATCATTTTATTAAAACATGCGAAGCATGTTTGCATAAAATATAATATATATATATATATATATATATATATAATACTTAGCATTGCACGTATAGAATACTATATTCTACCCGGATTGATTATGGACTTTTATTCTAGTTTGGTTCACTAGAGCCACCAAGTGAACCAAAAGGTCAAACCTAGGAGTGCAAGAATTTAAATTTAAACGTAACTATTACATTTAAACCCGGGCTCCATTACAAACGGGTCTTCACGCGCTCTTTACTCCTTGGTCTCCAATTTTTTCAAGATAATTCTAACTATTTCTATTACATTAAACTATTTAATTTAAATAGAAACCTTGATCAGCAGTCAAGGGAAAGTACAAAGGAGGTAGATACAATTTTACATCAAAAAAAAAAATCAAAGAAGACGAGGTACGCAGACCCCATTTAAAAAAACACATTCATTCAAGCATTCAATTAAAATAAAATCCAATCACATTGGTCAATAGTCCCATAATCAATCCCATTTATTATCATACATATCACCATATGCATCAATAAATAAACATTCATCTCATGAATTAAAACATTCCATATATATGAGTATCATTTAATGGGACATTGTATGGTGGAATTATTGAATTGTACGGTAACAATTTACTCACAGGTTCTTTTATGATTAATGTTGAAATCTATATTATCTAGAAAGTCATTGATCGCTAGGGAGGCTTATCCCTATTGTAGAATAAATATTATTTATAGGTTCTTTTATGATTAATGTTGAAATCTATATTATCTGGAAAGTCATTGATCGCTAGGGAGGTTTATTCCTATTTATTCTACTATAGATAAGCCTCCCTAGCGATCAACGACTTTTCAGATAATATAGATTTCAACATTTATCATAAAAGAACCTGTAAATAAAAAATTACCGTACAATTCAATCCTTCCACCATACAATGTTCCAATTAAATATAAGATATAGAATTATTGTCAAGTCTTATTTTATCTAATTATATGTATTTCGATCAGAGATTGCGCAACTCTAAATAATGCAAATTAGAAACTCCTTTCTAATTTCATTCTGCCTTGGCCAAGGACTACTAGGTTGTCATTTAAGAATCATATAGGACATATCTCTTCTTTTACTAAAAGTGATAGATTCTTTATTGATCATTCATTATCTCCATATGTAACTCAGTATACCCAAGCATACCCTTTGATATACTCTGAGGGTCTTAAGGAATAAGTAAAAGTATAATTCATTACACATAAGACACTATGATGATCTCAAGTCCAATGATCACTTGTACTACTATCACATTAGGAATTCTTATTGACATGCAAGTAAAACTCCATTCGGTATTTCATAGCGAGTCACGTTCAATGAACTTATTCTCCACCAATTGGGAACTATTTTAGTTTTAAGCTTTCTAAGAATTTACATCTCATTAGCATAATCAACATCATGTGTAACGCCCGAGAAAATCGAGCGTTTATGTAAATGAATTTTTATTTGATTTATTAAATAAAATTTGGATTATTTGTTTATTAAACTGAGTAAGCTAATTGTAGGTCATTTTATGACCTAGAGAATGCAGAAATAAGTAGGATTCTGGCTACGTGCTTGGAATAAATGATATGAATTTATAAGACGAAAATAAAAGGTTTTTGAGAATAAAAATATTTTGGAAAAAGACGAAATAGACACTATTTAACCCTAAGGGTTAGGGTTGGAGACCCTAGGCCATTTTGAGAGTTCGGGATGTCAGAATGACATTCTGTCGGAAGATTTGACGGTAATATACCGTGAAAAGTTAAGTTAGCCGAGAAAAGTTTTCTCAAGAGGAAAAGTACGAAAATCACTATTCATCTATTTCTGCTCGGGAATTTATTTTGAAATTTCGAGAAACGCGTAATGATAGGATTTCGATACGAGATGGAATATGTAATAATATTTCATTTATGACTCACGAAGTTTTTCGCGTAAGGACTTAAAATCCTAACGGTTAGGGAAAGTTATCTAATGAAATAATTGTTTACGTATAATAATAAATGATTATTGTATGGAAAGAATACGTGTATAATACGAGGTATTATACAAGAATAATACGGAGAGAATACGAGAATTAATACGACGTATAATATGAATTTTATACGGAATAAATAAGTTAAAATAAAGTGAATTAGAATTAATTGGAATTAAAAGTTGGCAAGTTTGACCCGTGGGTCGAACCATTGGGTAAACGGGTGGTTTTAACCGATGGTTCAACCCACAACCCATGTTGGACATGGGGCAACAAGGCCACATGGGAGCATATTGGAGCACAAGGGGGGACATGGTTGGCCATGTGCTAGCACATGGGCGTTACTGACTCTTCTACCCTAAGCCTTGCCAACTCTATAAATAGAGAGCCTTGTCTTCATATTTTGGTTGTTTGAGAAATCCTAACATCTAGAGAGAGAGATAAGAAGAGAAGCTAGCTTGTGTTTGTGAAGACATTTCATCAACCAAGGGGATTAAGAAAGCTTTAAGTATTCCTACTCACTGCACCAAGAACCTTAAAGGTATTCCCATAAGGAACAATATGTAAAACTTTCTTTTTTTTCAATATTAGTGTTGATAGAGAAGTGTTAAAGAAAGCTTGAACCCTAAGAAGTTATAAGGATGGCTTAATAGTGAACTAAGAACCTTAACAAGCCATGCATGATGGAAGACTAAGAATTGATTAGGTACTAATAATGGACTTAATGAATTCATAGGAAATGGACTAATGAACATGTGAAACTATGAAAAACTTAAATGTTTTGAATGATTAGAATTAGTAATAATTAACCATGGGATTAATTCCAAGTGGTTTGGAGTAATAATAATGAAGAACGAAGATTCGGCGAAAGTTAGGCAAATAGATGATAATCGTCGAAAATGTAAATTTCTCGGATTAGAAGTCAAAAGTCCTCGTGAGCATCGAAAATGATAGTTTTTGATTGCAACATGTGAATTTAGGTAAATAAGACTTGCGAGGGAAAGAACGGATTGATTCCGACTTAAAACGAAGATTTGAGCGTCGAACGTTCACGAACGTTTAATGAAAATGTAAAAAAATGGACTAATCGGCAAATTTCTCACCAACGGATTCGGAAATGAATTCTGACTTAATAGGATGGTAGAGCATATCGTTTATGAACTTTTGGCTTTGGAACGAACTAATTCTGACTTATAACAATCAAGTTACGGACTCCGAAATTTCAGAATTTTCAAAGACTTAGAAAATATTTCTAAGTTGCAGAGCTAGCGCCGCAGCGCCAACCAATATGCTTAAGCAGGTGCCGCAGCGCCACACCCGGGAGAAAGCTCTGGAGAGTAGCGCTGTAGTGCCACTCCAAGGGAAATATCTGGCGCCGCAGCTCCAGCATGGGAAAAAAATTAACATTGTTAAATAATTACTTAACCTATTGCATATCATTAAGGGGCTAGTAAATGATGTAATATAAACCTTAAACAACATGTTTAAGTAAGAGTTTATGAAAATTAAATGTTAAATAAATGTAATTAAACTTAAGTTGTGGACGTTAACCAAAACTAAGTTAAGGAACAAGTTAAATACTCGTTTAATCATCATGCCTAGTGATGATTAAGAAGAGTTGGTTTATAATATAGGATGTTAATAAACCGTAATGGACATTAAATAACTTAAATGAATGTTATTAATTTAACATTTCGATTAAGTTATACAAGAAGGAGAAGTTAGGCTATACTTGGTATATCGATGATGAATTCTCATAGGTATGCTTTGTGTTATGCTTTGTAGACGTTGTAAAGACTAAATAGACTACGTGTAAAGGTTTAGAAGATGCAAAGTCAAGTTTTCTAACTTCGTTCATACTTTACTATGAATGCAAGTTTTCTAAACTCTTGTCTATATATTATGGTTGGACAAGAGGTCATTCTGCATAATTGCTTATGCATGAACTGTTATTGAATAGTCGATGCCATTTGATTCGGCTAGACTGAGATTTAGCATATTTTGGTAGATTTTCCATAAATCTTTCCAAAATATATATATTGTTGTGATCCTATGCCAATTGCTTGGTACAGATTCTCAGGTAAACCTGAGTATGAATAAAACAAAGGTTTTAAACGTCGTTAATTCGATAGGCACGTGAGGTTGCCACCAATTAAACGTAAACACGTTTAATGTATGAGTGTTGATTAACATAGAGTACTACAGGATGATCACCTGGATGTGCTCGTAAGCTATATCGAACTTACGGCCTTCGTGCCGGGTTGTTCCTTTCATGAATGACAACTAAAATATATGGTTCATGGTCGTTGACCAAGATGGTTTCCGAAGAGGCTATAAAGTCCTTGGGAATGGTTTTAAAGGAATCAAAATGATATTTTGATTATTCTTAAGTACTTCATAACTATTGTACAGCTATTGAAGACCAAGGAATATGATTCTTGATTTTGTGGTTTTAAGATACACTGTTTAACATGCTGAGCTGTTTATGCTCATTCTTGCTTAAAACTAAATGATTTTAGCTAAGAACGAAGGGACTGAAGGATCCAGTAAAGACAAAGGCAAGTCCAAGCTGGACAAGTAGTGACCTTTGTAATAGTATAGTATTGGTATTGTATTTACTAATATTATGACACAGAACAATGTATTGGTTACGAATACTTGGGAAGGAATTTAATTAAATGTAATAATTAGTAAACTTATGCATTGATATTGATGTCCTCAATTGAATGTATGAGTAGATTGTAGCACCGTGTAGCACCATGTCTTGGGTATGAAGGTACCCAGATTTGGGGGCGTCACATCATGATTCTAAAAGCATTTTTTAAAACTATAGGTTATTTACATATTATAAAAATAGCATCATGTAGATAATTAAATGCCTTTAATAAATGAATAGTTTTATTAATAAATGAATAATATTGTTTACAAAGTATGTGTTTTTATCATCAAGCATGATTGGCTTGTATGCGCACTACTATCAGCATCTCCTGACGTGATCACCACAGTCAGCTTTGAGATAGATCCAATAATGCCCTGTTCATAATATCTTATTGGCCAAAAAATAACCGCTCATATGTGGACCACAAACTCCACCATGTACTTTATCCATCAGTCTTTGGGCTTGATCTTTATTGAGGCATCTTAAAAGGCATATTCCAATATCCCTTTTATAAAGTGCATCTCTGCTCAGATAAGACTTCGTAGCTATCTTGCGAATCCTCTTTTGTTCGGCTTGGCTTGCTCCAGCGGGTGTAGATCCATCTTGGAGATATTCTTTTATATCTTGATACCAAGGCTATTTGATAGGAGGTATCTCATCTGATATTTCTCCAATGTAATTCCCATATGTCGGGGCCATTTGGCTTGCAAATTTGATGTCAGGAATTCCCCTCCTATCAGATATGTGTATCAGGGAAGCCAACGTTGCTAATGCATCAGTGAAGTCATTCCTTCCTCGATGGATGTGGACGAAGGCTATCTCTTCAAAATCCATGGATATCTTAATAACCTGCCGGTGATAAGGCAGCAGATGCAATTCTTTGGTGTGATACGCCCCGGTGGTTTGTCTAATGTCCAATTCAGAATCCCCAAAGACTAGTAAACGCTTAATACCCATGGACTGGGCTAGTTTCAACCCCATTATGCTACCTTCATACTCAATCGTGTTGTTGGTGTTGTCAAACTGCAGCTTGGTAGCCACAGGATACTGTTCTCTTGTACAAGAGACAAGGACTGCCCCAGCTCCGACACCTTCCATGTTCACTGCTCCATCGAAATACATTTTCCAAGGTTGGATTGTATTCTCTTGAGGGATTTGTTGAATTGTCATGATCCCGTCATCCGGGAAATAATTTTTAAGGGTTCAAAATCCCCTAACGGTGCTTTGGCCAATTGATTTGCAATCCCTTGACCTTTGATGGACTCCTGAGTCACGTAGATAATGTCGAACTGTTGGAGGATCAATTGCCATTTGGACAATCGACAATTTAACATTGGTTTGCTGAATATGTACTTCAATGGATCCATGCGGAATATGAGATAGGTCGTGTGCCCATGAAAATAGTGTTATCATCTCATGGCGACCCACGCTAACGCACAACATGTCTTCTCAATCAGAGTGTAATTCTATTCGCCGCTGCTGAATCTTTTACAGATCTAATAGATAGCTCTTTCCCTACTTCTATCATTTTTCTGGCCTAGCATACAGCCCATTGCATTGGCATTGACTGACATGTACATAAACAGGGGAACCTCATCCCTTGGGGGTACCAAGATAGGTGCTTCGATCAAGTACTTCTTGATGGAAAGGCAGGCTTTTTGACAATCATTATTCCATTTTATGGATGAATTCTTCCTTAGCAGCTTAAAGATGGGTTCACGCGTCGCTATGAGTTGAGAGATAAACCTGCTTATAAAATTGATTATCCCTAAGAACCCCCGTATCTCTTTTTTTGTTCGGGGCACCGGCATCTCGGTGATGGCTTTAATCTTGGTGGGATCCAGCACCATGCCTCTGTTGCTTACTAGAAATCCCAACAACTTGCCTGACTTAACACTAAAAGCGCATTTAGCTAGATTCAGCTTTAGGTTGTACTTACGAAACCCATTGAAAAGCTTTTTAAGATGGCTGATGTGCTCATCCTCCTTCCGGGATTTGACAATGATGTCATCCACATAGACTTCTATCTCTTTGTGCATCATGTCGTGAAAAAGGGTCATCATGGCTCGCTGATACGTAGCACCGGCATTGATGAGGCCGAAAGACAAATGCCTATAACAGAAGGTTCCCCAAGGAGTGATAAAGGTTGTCTTCTCCCTATCCTCCTCAGCGACCATGATTTGACGGTATCCAGCAAAGTAATCCATAAAAGAATATATGCCATATTGTGTTGTATTTTCTATCAGGATGTGGATAAAAGTTATTGGGAAGTTGTCCTTAAGACAAGCTTTGTTCAAATC
The DNA here is from genome assembly GCA_020205555.1 of Panax stipuleanatus. Taxonomy (NCBI): domain Eukaryota; kingdom Viridiplantae; phylum Streptophyta; class Magnoliopsida; order Apiales; family Araliaceae; genus Panax; species Panax stipuleanatus. Next base: position 36,176,734 of record CM035118.1, read on the forward strand.
CCGGTAATCCATGCATACTCGTACCTTTCCTCTAGGCTTAGGCACGGGAACTATGTTTGACAGCCACTCTGGATATGTCGATACCATGATGATAATGGCTTTGAATTGCTGGACAACCTCTTCTTTGACTTTCAGACTCCATTAAGGTTTCAATTTCCTGAGCTTTTGTTTGACTGGCTTGAATCCATCTTTAATAGGCAGTCGATGGATGACAATGTCAGTGGACAGGCCAATCATGTCTTCATGTGACCATGCAAACACATCCTAGAACTGAGTTAAGAGTTCAATCAGGTCGAATTTTTAATCTTGGGTGAGGTCTATGCCTATCTGGATTTCTTTAAGGTTTTCTAAGGTTCTGGTATTGACAGTTGTGGTTTGATTGAGGTTTGGTTTGGGTTTGTCTTTGACCCATTCTTTGATTTCCTCGGGCACCTCATAGTCATCTATCTCCTCTTGATCAATCTCCATCAAGTCGAAGTCCAGTTCTACATCAAAGTTGTAGTCACTGTGAAAGTTTGGCATCTCATCAGCAGGGACAAACAAATCCATTTCTGGAGTCCTAAAAATAAAATTCTTTCACTTTAATATATGAGACTTTTTAAACATACATATCATTTAGCAAAAGCATGACAAAAGTAACTGCTATAATTGTGCAACAAAATAAGCAGTAAATGAAACCATGCTTTAGGGAAGATGTACTTTTTGCCCTTTTACCATTTTTGAATGAGGCATGGAGTGCTGCTCCAATTGTCCAATGTCAAGTCCTCATGAATAAGGAGGATAAGAGAGTTGTGCTCGTCTGCCTCATCTTTGATAACGACTGAGACATCCTTCAGATCATGGTCGGGGTTTTTCTTCGAGTTGTTACCCTTATCCCTTTTGATGCTAGGGATTTGGATCTGATCTTCTTCATAACTGTCTGTGATATCATCTTTCATACCTTTGTAATGCATCAAAAAATACATATTGGCAAATGGGTCTCGTCCATTATACAGGAACTTTTCTTTTCCCTTTTTACTCTCACCATAAAGCTTTGGGGCTTTTCTCTAACTCATTGGTTTGACTGGAGGAAATCATATACCTGACACAACAGCAGGATCTTCCTCATTGGTTTCACAAACCCGACATCAGTGAGGTTTGGCAGCAATATAGTGGAAGTAGGAACCTTTGGATGCTTGTATGGGTTCTGATGGTTTGACCCGGATGAATAGCCCAATCCGGCTTTCCTTGACTGGCTTGGGATTTATACTGGACTCTTGATTCCTTGCTGATTTTTCCCTAACCCTTTTCCAGGGAGAAAACCCAAGGATACTGATTCTTGACCAACTGTCATTACTTCAGGGAAACTTTTGGTTTTAAGGCTGGTGCCCCAATATGTAAGTATTGAGTATTGCTCACCCCCAAAGCTTGAGAACTAGCAAGTTCAACCCTTCATCTAGATTGATTACCGGCATGTCTCCCTGTATGCAGACAGGGTATTCTGGTTCAGCATTTATCGTGATTATGTTGCTATCAATAATGTACTTGAGTTGTTGATGAAGGGTGGATGGAACTGCTCCTGCCATGTGGATCCATGGCCTTCCCAACAATAAATTATATTCGGTGGTAATGTTGAGTACTTGGAAGGATACATAGAAAGTATGGGGACCAATCTCCAGTGGAAGCTTAATCTCTCCCACAGTCTTTCGGCGAGATCCATCAGAAGCCCAGATAACTACACGACTGGTACGAATTTGGTTTGGTTTGATCTTCATTCTTTCCAAGGTGTCGTAGGGGCAGATGTTCAGAGACGATCCTCCATCTATCAGTACACCTCCGATCACATACCCTGATGACATCACTGCTATGTGCAGTGACTTGCAATGACTCGTCCCTTCTGTGGGTATATCATCATCAGTGAAAGATATCACGTTGCTGTTGAAAATGTGCTCTATCACGTGGCGAAATTTCTCAATACCTACCGTCTTTAACAGATGGGCTTCCTCTAGTACTTTCAGCAGAATGTTGCGATGATCCACCGAGGATAAGACCATATCCAGGATGGATATTTGTTTGGGTGCCTCTTTCAAGCTTTGCACCACTTTAATATAATGATGCCGCATTTTACTGAGGAATTCTTCAATTTTCTCTTCAGCCACTCTCACTTTAGCTTTAATGACTGAATTGATCACCAGTTGAGGCAGGTACAGTGGGTTTTCCTTTGATACACTGGCAATGTTGTTAAAAGTTGAGCCTTCATCCTTCCCATAGTTCTATTGGACTTTTTCAGGCAATATCAGAGGTTCGAGCGTAGCCACCTTTATGGGATTCTTCCCTTCTTGGACCCCTTTTCCTTGCAGTATTAGGGGTGTTACGGCTGGGTATTTCTCACAGGAAATAACAGCCACTATTTCCTAATTCCATGCCATGGGAATAAAGGGTGATTCCCCGTCGGGATAACCACAATCCTGATTTCCTTTTATTAGTTCACCACTTTCAATCAGATTCTGAATCAGGTGACGAAGTCCCCAACAATCCTCGGTGTCATAACCGGGTGCATTGGAATGATACTGACAAATCTGATCAGGCTTGAACTTTTTGGATCGAGGGTTAATTGGGGGTAACAAATCCGCAACCATCCCCTTATGGATCAGCATTTGTAGGATTTTTTTCATATGTTGATTCAAATTAGTGAAATTTCTCTAGAAGGCAAATTCCTCTGGAAGCAAAATTCCCTATCAGCTTGAAACTTCTCTTCCTTGGCCACCTTGTCGGCCCAGGGCTCACGCTTATAAAATTGGTAATGAACCATCATAGCAATGGGACTAATTTCCAGTGTTTAAGGACTTACTTCATACTGGTTGGTCTGATTTAACGGATGTCTGGTTATCTTATTTTGATACACGACCAACTCTGCAAACTGTCCAATCTATTTTTTAATGGACTTGATTTCTTGCTCCATTAGGAACTGCCTTTCTGAGAAATCCCAACTGTCTAGGCTATTGGTACTTGATTGAGTTGACTCTTCAACATAACAGAGGTATTTGGATCCTTCTCCACTCTTTGTGCTAATCATATTGACACTCTCCTCATTGTGTTGAGGAAGGGATTATCTTGCACATGTGGTTGCTCTGGTTTGGTCACCACAATCTCTCTGTTGTCTATCAAGTCTTGTATTTTGTGCTTGAGAGACCAACAGTCTTTTGTGTCGTGGCCCGGTGCTCCGGAATGATATGCTGGGAGCTGTCATTTACACTCCTAAATTTACCTCACTTTCACTTTACAAATTCAAACAATTAGCAAAGTAGTAAGCAAGGATCAATCCCACAAAGATCGATTTGTTTTATATTTATCCTATCATTTCTGATTAAAAGGGATTTTGAATTGATTAACTAAATTAACAAGAATAAACTAATAAGAATTAACAATGAATAAAAAGCTTCAGTTCTTCAGTTCAGTGTCACCTTTTTACAACAATAGATTAATCAAGTGTAACATTATTTACCCTTCAATGAAACTAATAGCCCTAGGTAACAACAAGCTCTGCTACCCGAAACTCCCCTTAAATTGTCACTCAATGAAACAAGTTCTTTATAATATTCAAACCATTATATAACCTAGAACAATCTCTCTAAATTTAATATAATAGCAACATTAAGAACTAGGGAATTAGACTATTCCAAGCAACAAACACATAAGCTCGGATTGTTTAACTTGTCTTCTGATAATCATAGTAATACTCAAAAGCTTGTCCACAATCAGGTATTACTAATTACTACTTGTGAGTGATTAGGAACAATATCAATTACATGTAATACTATTCCTTGATCTAGCATATGATATCTGTTAACCAACTTAATCCTGCAGAAATCAAATCTGTTAAGCCAAATAACATTCAGAAATTCAATCAGACTATCAAGAATGAATTTCGTGTGAGAATGAATAAATATTGAATACTCAATTAACCATTAATTATAAATAAGGTTCAACATCCCTTAGAACTGAATAAAGAAAACTAACCTGACATGCTCCAAGTCTGCACTTCAATGAGGTGTGATAGTTGGTAGAAGATTGAATGAGTGAATAAAATTCTTAATATCATCCTCTATTTATAATGCTAGACAAAGACCTAAATCCTATAAGAACTAGAAATCCAAATCCTAAAAGGAATTACAAATCACAACTAGTTTCCATAAAGAAATAGAATCCAATTTGGAAATAAATCTCAGTCTAAAGATATCCTAAATCTAATAAAAATATCAATCCCATTCCATGTAGAAAGATTCCAAACTCTGCTTTTAGAAACTTTCCAAAAATCTAAGATTTCTAAATTTTATTTTTCTCTTCAATTCAGCTCCAAATAAACTTGTTTCCATCCTTTTAGCTTTAATTCACCTGAAAATAATAAACAACTTATTAAGCTCATATACCCATGAAACATGCAATAAAACCAAACGTAAAGGAATAAACAATCATGAATATTGTGTCCTTAACACTTAGTCTTTTACACGTCCTCGTATAAACCAAAAGTTTGATTTCTAAAAAAAAACTCTACTCAACCATAATATCAAAAGATTTCAAGATCAAATCATGATTATCAACACTAAACCCACAAAAACATAATCAATGCTTCATCAATTAACTCAAAACAACAACCATGCCTTTTCACCATTGAATTTCATTAAGTCAAATTGTATCCACATAAGCACTCTTCTATGATTCACTGGAAGCTGTCGTTTACACTCCTAAATTAACCTCACTTTCACTTTACGAATTCAAACAATTAGCACAGTAATAAGCAAGGATCAATCCCACAGAGAGTGATTTATTTTATATTTATCTTATGATTTCTAATTAAAAGGGGTTTTTGAATTGATTAAACTAAATTATCAAGAATAAAGTAATAAGAATTAACAATTAATAAAAAGCTTCAGTTCTTCAGTTCAGTATCACCTTCTCACAATTATGGAGTAATCAAGTTTTACATTATTTACCCTTCAATGAAACTATTAGCCCTAGATAGCAACAAGCTTTGCTACCCGAAATTCTCCTTAGACCGTCACTGTATGAAACAAGCTCTTCACCAGATTCTAACTGCAATATAACCTAGAACAAGCTCTCTAGATTTAATATAACAGAAGCATTAAGAAATAGAGAATTAGACTAATCCAAGTAACAAACACATAAGCTCGATTTGTTTAACTTGTCTTCTGATAATCATAGCAATACTCAAAAGTTTGTCCACAATCAGGTATTACTAATTGCTACTTGTGATTAGGAACAATATCAATTACACGTAATACTATTCCTTGATCTAGCATATGACACCAATTAACTAATTTAATCCTGCAGAATCATGTTAGTAAATTGAATAACATACAAGAAGTTAAAGTAGATTATCAGAATAAATCTCATGCAAGAAGGAATAAATAAAATAAACTTGATCAAACCGTTAATTATGAATAAGGTTCAACATCCCTTCCGAACTGAACTGAAAGAATTAGTTCATGTCTCCAAATAAACCTAGATCTAATATAAAAGAAATAATAAGAAGATGAAAATACAAGGGATTGGATCCCTAAATATGTCACTACCCTGTTCCTTTTATATATAAAATTGCAGCCCTAATATCCCTTATCTTGCATCCAAGTCCGTTTCACAAAAGGAATCCAGCAACTGACCCGCATCCCCGCCCAAGCGGGGGTTCATACTTCCCGGCTTATTTTCATGTTGCCTCTTTTCTAGTCTCCTCGTTCCAAGCTGCAAATGTGGCACCATATGACATCCCTTTTCCAGTTGCTAAATCCGTGAGTTAGCATGAATAGGAATTCGCGAGCTTCTTTAATTGACATGAATGTGAGTGGTCCGCATATTATTAAGTGGATATGTTGCTTTAGAAATCCGAGAGCTGCTAGGATTAAGAATTGAACATGTAATTAAATTACTTGCTATACTCTCCTTTGCATGTAACCGTGGCCCATGTAGCATCCAGCAATTCGTGACTTACTAAGAATTGCTAGCTGGTTATTTCCTTCATGGCCCATGTATTTGGTGGCTCACTACTTTGTTGATATATATAATATACTCTCCTTTTTAATCTACTAAGCACGTGAGTCGCATGTGATTTAAATCCCATTCCTTTTCCTTTGCTAATTTGTGACGTGAGCTACTCCAATATGTCAAAAGCCGTGGCCCACTTTGATTATTTGAAATCCTTCACCAGCTTGGACTTTTGAGGTGCTTGCTTTAATAATCCTACATACTTGGATGCGTGGCTGCCCATTATTCCAAACTCCAATTGGACAAGGCTGCTCCTTCAATTTGTAATGCATGAAAGCCTTCTCTAATTCTGAACTAGCCAATCCGTTAGCTGCTAGGATGACCCACTTTGCATGTACTTAATCCGTGGCCACCATTTTATAAGCTTGATAGGAACCGTGAATGAATTAAAACTACATTATATGCAATTTCTAGAATGGGTTTAAAAGTCCACAAGCTTATTTCTTTTCATCCTTTATGCCTTAATTTACCTGAAACAATTAAACACCTTATTAAGTCCAAATATACAGGAAACATGCAATAAAACAAAGTATAAAGGAATAATAATCATCGAATACTATGTACTTATCATTCACACACTTACTCAACTTAGTTACCATGGAGAAAAAATCGTGCACACCACTCAAGACTCAATACATACTTTTCCTTCTTTATTTTTTTTACCAGAACCCTTTCATTTTCCTCTTTGTTTCTAGTGAATGCATTTAGGCTCTGTTTCACCTTCCTCAAACTTTATTTTGTAAGTGAGTACATTATACGCTCCATCTCACTTATTCGCACGTGTTTATGGGAGAATGCATTTTACGCTCCATCTTATCCCACCACATAGTTTCTCTTTTGCTTCTTTTTCTCTTTTTCAACAATTTTTTTTTGATTTTCAACTTTTCTGATTTTTTTTTCCACATGGTCTTGCAAAAAGCATAAGTAGTTCAATAGTTCTAAAGCATGAGATTAGTGCACATAGACAACTCCACAGATAACTAAGCCAAATGAGCATATATAACATGTTCAAGTACTCATGTGACACAAATTCAATTCAAATTAATTACTATGGATCATGGCTTAGTTTTTCTCAATCATTAACCAATTAAGCATCAAACATATTTTGAAATTTAGCATTGATTTTCAATTTTTGACTTTCACCTTCGAACACATAAGCAAATAGAATTATGGAAATTAAATTTTTCAAAAATTTTCAAAAGACATCAAATTTTCAAATTTCCTATTAAAATCGGATCAATATCCATAAATAAAATAAAAACTAAAAAAAATATAAACCTCCTCCCCCACACTCAAACCTTGCATTGTTCACATTGTAAGAAAATCATGCAAATAAGAAAATACTACAACTAACAAATTAAAAAGAAGAGGGATAGAAAGATCAAATCTGAATTCTTGGGTTACCTCCCAAGAAGCTGCCCTTGTTTATTGTCATTGGCTTGAAATCTTCCCTCTCATTCTATGTAATTAGACTTGTGAACTTCAAGTGGACTGGTAACAGTTTCATCTCTAAATAAGGAATATTATGTACTTCATGATCCTGCTCCTTTCCAACCATCAAATCCTCCTTGTATAATTGTATTTGATTAAAAGATTCCTGTACTATAGAGTGAACAACATCAGTAGAAAAAATATTATCAACAATATCAAGATACCTTTTAGTCTCATATGCGCTGGACTAGACATTTGCATCATCCAATTCCATGGTTAAGGTTCCATGGTGTTTATCATTTAGTGTCTTCGCTGTTTGCACCGATGAAGTTGTACCATCCATATCCTCCTTGTGAAAATCTACAGAAATTATCAACTCGTCCTCCTGTTCCTCCTCATCAAACTCCATGTTCACTTCATTGTCACACATAGCACTACTGCCCGTTTCTGAAGCAAGCGTTGTCTCCTCTTACTCCTCATCTTCACATCCCAGGGTAATTGCACTTACGTTCTCAATAGTTTGAGAGAGTGACCTCCCTAAGCCTTGAGATTCCAACCTCCCTACCGTAGCTGCAAGCTGACCCACTTGGTTCCTCAATTCTTGAACAGAAGTCTTTGTATCCTGCTGGAACTGCTGTATCTGACTCATGAATGCTTTGAACATATCCTCAAGAGATGGTCCAGAATTGGTAAGTACTTCTTTGATATATGTGTGGTACTGAGGTTGAGTCTGCTGAAAATCTTGCTGCATACTTGAAAAGACAGGTTGCATTTGTGGCCTAGTACCTTCATAGCTCAAGTCGGAATGATCTCTCCATCCGGGAATGTGAGTGTCTGCCCAAGGATCACATTGATGTGAATTTTGTCCGGAGAATGTCCCCACCGCATTAACTTGATGAACAATTACATCCTCTTACACTATGGGACAATTATTTTTTCATGCCCTGATTTTGAGCAAATTCCACATACTTTTGCAACTTATATATTCCCTGCAGCCATTTGTCGAACCATAGCAGTTAATTCAAAAATCTTTTCTCAAGATTATAAGTGCTTACCTTTTTTACCCTTTGAGATGCATAAGTCATCCTAGTAGCATACTGATGTGAGTTGGCTGCCATGGTTGTAATTAAGTTCTTTGAAGCGTTTGGAGTTTTGTCTACCAGTGCTCCTCCACTTGCTGCATCAATCATGCTTCTATAAATTGGTAACAACCCCTCATAGAAGTACTATATCAAGTAATGATCATCAATTCCGTGAAGTGGATATCTGGAACACAACTTCTTGAACCTTTCCCAATACTCATAGAGATTTTCTCCATTGAACTGCCTGATTCAACATATCTCCTTCCTTATATCGGCAACTTTTGATGCAGGAAAATACCTCTCTAAGAATAACCTTTGCATGTCAGTCCATGATCGTATTGATCCTGAAGGCAGAACCAGTCTTTATCCAAATCTGCTAAGCAGAATGGAAAAAGTCTAAGCTTTATCTGCTCCTCTGTCACTCCTTGTGATTTTATCATGGAACACACCACATGAAACTCCTTCAGATGCTTATATGGATTTTCACCTGTAAGACCACGAAAAGTAGGCAAAAGATGAATTAGTCCAGAGTTAAGTTCAAAAGTAACGTCTAAAGTAGGATATTCAATACACAAATATGGTTGATCAGTATCAGGAATAGCCAGTTCTTTTAAAGTATTGTTAGTGTTTGGCACCGCTATCTTTCCTTCTTTAAGTGATGGAACAAGAGATTCTACTGTACCTGTAGTTTTCTCTATCTCTTGATCAAAATTTAGGTCAATAGAGTGAAAGGATTGAATCATTGAAATAAAAAGAGAAAGAAAAAGATAATACAAAAAATAAACAAAAATAAAGAATAAACAAAAACAAATAACACTCCCTTCCAACGGCGCCAAAATTTGGTAGCTGTCATTTACACTCCTAAATTTACCTCACTTTCACTTTACAAATTCAAACAATTAGCACATTAGTAAGCAAGGATAAATCCCACAGAGAATGATTTGCTTTATATTTATCCTATGATTTCTAATTAAAGGGGATTTTGAATTGATTAACTAAATTAATAAGAATTAACAATGAATAAAAAGCTTTAGTTCTTCAGTTCAGTATCACTTTTTTACAACAATAGATTAATCAAGTGTAACATTATTTACCCTTCAATGAAACTAATAGCCCTAAGTTGTTGGGTTTGCTAGGAACATAAGCATGCAATCAAATTACATAAACACAGCGGAAGGGATGAAAAATTAGATTTTAAAATTTTCTTACAAACCCTTAACCATGATCTTTCTTGTGCATCAATTATCAGTCAATACATAGAAGGAGAGGATGGAATTATACCTTTGAAGATCCAAGATTCCTCAGGTACAAGTTCTACTCATTTGATTCCTTTGATTCCTCTATAGTGGCTCCTTCTCATGATTAATGTCAGCCACCCAAATGTTTGGCCTCTAACGGTGATCCACCAAGGAAGATGAAGAACTCAGGAAGATGGGTTATTGGCTTAACCCTTGTTTCTATCTCTATAGAATATGTGTACTCCCAACCTTTGGAAAAATTCACGTACCTTATTTCTGATATAAGACTCTCTTATATAGATATTAGGTTAACCCTCCTAATCCAATTAGAATAGGGTTTTATTTAATTAATTAATTAAACACTTTTAATTAATTTATATCCTAATCTTATTAGGATTGAGAGAGAGTACTGATATTATATTAATTCCTAAACTCCTTTAGAATTAAAATAATAATAGTAATATTAATATTAATAAGATTCCTCTTATTAATTTATATTTAATATTTCTAAAATATTAAATAATAAATATTAAGCTATTTAATTTATTCTATCACCATAGATTAAATTAATTATACTTAATGCATTATTACTATCATGCCATTTTCTTCTTAAATAATTCTTATTTCTTTTATGGTGTGACCCTTTAAGTTCTCCATATTAAACCGGTTGTGAATAAATCAATTAGAACAATTCTAATCTTATTTAAATAAATAAATTAAACTAATAATCTATTTAAATAAATAACATTTATTCTACAATAGGGATAAGCCTCCCTAGCGATCAACGACTTTCCAGATAATATAGATTTCAACATTAATCATAAAAGAACCTGTGAGTTAATAGTTATCGTACAATTCAATCCTTCCACCATACAATGTCCCAATTAAGTATAAGACATGGATTTACAGTCAAGTCTTAATTTATTTAATCATATGTATTTCGATTAGAAAACGCACAACTCTAAATAATGCAAATTAGAAACCTCTTTCTAATTTCATTCTACCTTGGCCAAGGATTCCTGGGTTGTCATTTAACGAATCACATAGGACATATCTCCTCTTTTACTAGAGGTGGTAGATTCTTTATTGATCATACATTATCTCCATATGTAACTCATTATACCCAAGCATACCCTATATATGCCTTAAAAGGCCTTAAGGAATAAGTCAAAGTATAATTTGTTACATACAAGATACTATGATGATCTCAAGTCCAAGGATCACTTGTACTACTATCACATTAGGAATTCTTATTGACAGGCGAGTAAAACTCCATTAGGTATTTCATAGCGAGTCACGTTCAGTGAACTTATTCTCGAACAAGCACCTACATACTTGCTTTAGTGTCTCCACACAAATGACCATGAGATCAGTCATCCTCATCCAATGAGCAAGCAACATATGTACCAATCTATCTAGATTTACTAATCACCATTTTAGTAATCCCACAATTGGGAACTATTTTAGTTTTTAAGCTTTCTAAGAATTTAGATCTCATTAGCATGATCTCATCATGATTCTAAAATCATTGCTTAAAACTATGGGTTATTTACATATTATTAAAAACAGCACCATGTAGATAATTAAATGCCTTAAATAAATATTTTATTAATAAATAAATAAGATTGTTTACAAAGTATGTGCTTTATCATCATACATGATTGGATTGTATGCACACTACTATCAATCTCCCACTTGCACTAAAGACAATCGTCATGGTATCTCATACCCATCTTCTCTAAATGACGATCAAACTGTTGTTGTGTTAGAGCTCTAGTAAATGGAACTGCAATGTTGTCTTGAGAGTCCACAAGCTCCAAGGTGACGTCTCTTTTTTCAATGATCTCCCTGATCAAATGAAATCGCCGTAACACGTGTTTAGATTTTTGATGAGACCTGGGTTACTTAGCCTGTGCAACTGTTCCTGTGTTGTCACAGTAAACGGGAACTGCCTCTCCAAAGCTAAGAACCACACCAAGTTCAGTTATGAACTTCTTCATCCAAACAGCTTCCTTTGCAGCTTCACTTTCAGCTATATACTCTGCCTCTGTCATTGAATCAGCAACTGTTTGCTGCTTGGAACTCTTCCAACTCACTGCGCCTCCGTTCAAGGTAAACACATACCCTGAAACAGATTTACTGTCATCTTAGTCTGTTTGAAAACTTGTGTCCGTGAATCCCTCAAATTTTAATCCAGACCCACCGTAGACAAGAAAATATCTTTAGTCCTTCTCAAGTACTTTAGGATATTCTTCACTGCCTTCCAGTGCTCTTCTCCTGGATTCGACTGGTATCTGCTCGTTACACTAAGTGCGTGAGCAACATCAGGTCTAGTACATATCATACCGTACATGATAGATTTTATTGCAGAAGAATAAGGGATCTTACTCATACGGTCTCTCTCCTCAGGTGTCTTTGGGGCCTGTTTCTTGCAGAGATGTATTCCATGGCTCATCGGCATGAGACCTCTTTTGGAATCTTCCATGCTAAACAACTTTAGCATCGTATCAATGTACGTTCCTTGGGATAAGCCGAGCATCCTTTTAGATCTATCTCTATAGATCTTTATCCCCAAAATATAGGATGTTTCACCCAAGTCCTTCATGGAGAAGTTTTTAGATAACCAGATTTTAATTGATTGTAACATAGGAATGTCATTCCCTATCAGTAATATATCATCAACATATAACACAAGGAATGATACTGCGCTCCCACTAACATTCTTGTATACACATGGTTCATCCTCGTTTTTGATAAAATCAAACTCTTTGATTGTCTCATCAAAACGAATGTTCTATCTACTAGAAGCTTGCTTCAATCCATAAATGGATCGTTGCAGCTTACAGAATTGATTTGTTCCAACCTTTGAAACAAATCCCTTTGGCTATGTCATATACACATCCTCCTCAAGTTTTCCATTGAGGAAGGTCGTTTTCACGTCCATCTGCCTGATCTCATAGTCGTTATAAGCTGCAATCGCAAGCAAAATCCGAATGGACTTGAGCATGGCTACTGGTGAGAAGGTTTTATCATAGTCAACTCCTTGTCTTTGTTTGAAACCTTTTGCAACTAGTTGGGCCTTATAGGTCTCTACCTTCCCGTCTGCTCCAGTCTTTCTCTTAAAAACCCATTTACACCCAATAGGCTTAATGCCTTCAGGTGGTGAAACCAAAGTCCATACTTTGTTCTCATACATGGAGTTCATTTCGGATTTCATGGCTTCAAGCCATTTTCTTGAGTCTTTATTACTCATAGCCTGTTCGTAATTCAATGGATCATCATCATTCATGATGTGTACCTCATCGTCATCCTTTATAACGAATCCATACCTCTCAGGTATCTTCGGTACTCTTCCAGATTTACGAACAGGGTGTGGTACAATAGGTTCTTCTACTTGGTCAGGTACCTGACTTTGATCCGTGATAATTTATGGTTCTTGAACTTCTTCAAGATATATCTTACTCCCACTGACCCCTTCATGGATAAACTTTTTTTCCAAGAAGGCAGCATGTTTCGCAACAAACACCTTTTGATCAGTTAGATGATAGAAATAATACCCTAAAGTTTCTTTAAGGTATCCCACAAATTTACACTTATCGGATTTAGTCTGTAGCTTATCATTTTCAAACTTTTTGACATAAGCTAGGCAACCCCAAGTCTTAACATGCTTAAGATTTGGTTTCCTCCCTTTCCACATCACATATGGAGTCTTTGGGGCGGATTTGGTAGGTACTTTATTAAGTAGGTATTCAGCCATTTCTAGGGCATATCCCCAGAAGGAAATTGGAAGGTCGGTAAAACTCATCATGGATCGAACCATGTCCAACAGTGTTCGATTTCTCCTTTCAGATACTCCATTTAACTGTGGTGTACCTAGAGGAGTCCATTGTGAGATTATACCATTTTCTTTGAGACAATTGAGAAACTCACTGCTTAAGTATTCTCCACCTCGATCTGATCGAAGTATCTATATTCTCTTGCCCGTTTATTTCTCTACTTCACTTCTGAACTCTTTGAACTTTTCAAATGATTCTGACTTGTATTTCATTAAATACACATATCCAAATCTTGAGTGATCATCAGTGAAAGTAATAAAATAAGAATACCCACCCCATGCACTTGTTGTCATAGGTCCACAAACGTCTGTGTGAATCAATGCCAATAACTCTGTAACTCTTTCTCCTTTTCCACTAAAAGGAGATTTAGTCATTTTACCCATGAGACAAGATTCACAAGTTGGATATGATTCATAATCGGATAGCTCGAGGAGCCCATCTTTATGCAACTTGGATAATCTTGTTTCATTAATATGACCGAGTCTACAGTGCCACATGTAGGTATAATTAATATCATCTCTTTTCCTTTTCTTAGTTTGTTCAATTTGAAATATATTTTCTTGTAAGTCAAGTGTATAAAGTCCATTTCGCAAATTTCCAATACCATATAAAACATCGTCTTTATAAATAGAACAACTATTGTTCTTTTTAACAACGTTAAATACTTCCATATCCAATACAAAAATTGAAATAATGTTTTTAATAATATTCAGAACATAATAACAATTATTAAGATAAACGGACTTACCCGAAGGCATTGCTAAATAATAATTTCCTACAGCTAATGCAGCAACCTTTGCTCCATTCCCTACTCGTAGGATCACCTCATCATTGTTCAGCTTTCTACTTCTGACCAGTCCCTGCACAGTATTACATATGTGAGAACCACAGCCGGTATCCAATACCTAAGTAGAATTATGACTTTCAGAAAAATTAATTTCAATCATAAATAAACCTTGATTGGAAGTCGAAGCTTCGCCAAGCTTCTTCTCTGCTAGAAACTTCTTGCAGTTCCTCTTCCAATGTCCCGGCTCGTTGCAATGAAAGCACATTCCTTTAGCTGGTTCAGGTTTTTTTTGTTCCTTTTCTTTCCCCTTTCCCTTAGCCTTCTTAGATTTCTTCTTTTCAGAAGACACCTTGGGCCTCTTCCTTTTATTGGAAGAATCCACCATCAAGACATGGTTCTTCTTGGATGAGAAGTGACCTTCTGCAGTTTTCAGCATGTTAAGCAGCTCAAGCAAGCTGACATCTAGCTTATTCATGTGAAAATTAACCACAAACTACGAGAAGGTCTTAGGGAGTGACTGCAAGACCAAGTCTTGACTCAACTCCCCATCCATGACGAACCCAAGCTGTCCAAGGCGTTCAATCAAATTGATTACCTTCAGCACATGAGTCTCGACGGCAGTGCCCTCGGTCATCCGAGATCAGAAGAGCTCCTTAGATATCTCATATCTAGCAGTCCTACTTTGTTCACAATACAACTCCTTGAGGTGAAGCAGCAGAGCAGGAGCAACCATATTTACGTGCTGACGCTGAAACTCGTTATTCATGGATGCAAGCATGATGCATTGAGCGACAGATGCATCATCTTGCCATTTATTGAAAGTGGCAATCTCTTCCTCATAGGCTATTTTCGAAACAGATTCAGGGATTGTTGAATTTAGGACATAAAAAATCTTTTCAACAGTGAGAACAATTCTTAGATTTCTTAGTCAGTCCTCATAATTTGGCCCGGTAAGCTTATTTGCATCAAGTATGCTTCGTAGTGAGATTAGTGATTTTGACATTTTTAAAATTCTGTATGTGAAAAGATAATATTTTTAGCAAACATTCATTTTATTAACTTTGCATACCAAAATAAATTTAGGTCTTTATTTTAAATTTGTATCTCCCACTATTTTCATCAAACTATATTACCCTCACTTATATAGTTCGGCAACATCTAATTAAAGATTTGCTAGTGAGATTAAGGATCCCATTTCAAATGTACATAACCTTATGGATAGCACAACAAGCGATATACAAATAAATTGGTAGACAACTCTTGTCAATTACATCACCATGTAACTCCTTTTATTTTACCTCTTAAATTATAATGGTAATGTGTGTGCACATCCGAACTAAAATGATTTAAGTTAAGTCCAGCCTAGCACTTCCATAAATTCAAAAAAGAAAAATGTTTGTCCTTGTGGATAGCACAACAAGACTAGATCGTTTAATTTTCTTGATAAGAATCAAATGTGATTAATTAACATCTTAAATACTCAATACTCGCCTTGTGGATAGCACAACAAACTCATATTAAATATTTAATACTCTATTAATTAATCATGCTAGAAGACGACGTTCGATTTTCCAAATATCACTTCAACGCTTCGGACTTAATATTATTTCTTTGTAGGGTTTGTTATTATTTGTCTCATCTTGTTTAGCGCGCATACACACACACATATATATATAAAATACGCGTTATTTTATTAAACATGCGTAGCATGTTTGCATAAAATATAATATATATATATATATATATAATATTTAGCATGTAATATAGAATACTATATTCTACCCGGATTGATTATGCACTTTTATTCTAGTTTGGTTCACTAGAGCCACCAAGTGAACTAAAAGGTCAAACCTAGGAGTGCAAGAATTTACATTTAAATGTAACTATTACATTTAAACCCGGGCTCCATACAAACGGGTCTTCACACGCTTCTTGCTCCTTGGTCTCCAGTTTCTTCAAGATAATTCGAATTATCTCTATTACATAAACTATTTATAATTAAATAGAAACCTTGATCAACAGTCAAGGGTAAGTACATAGGAGGGAGATAGAATTTACACCAAGAAGAAAACCAGAAAAGACGAGGTACGCAGACCCCATTTTATAAAACTCATACATTCAAGCATTCATCCAAAATAAAATCCAATCACATTAGTCATAGTCCATAATCAATCCCTTTTAATAGCATACATATCATCATACTTATCAATAAAACTTATTCATCTCATAAAAGTAAATTCATTCCATATATGTATTAATATCAATTAATGGGCAAAAGTTTGCTAAACTTTATTTTTGGAAAAATAAACTCCTTTATTTCATTCAAAAACAATTTCAAATTAAACTCTTTAATTTTAGCAATTCAAAAATCTCATTTCATATAAAATAAACATCTTTATTTTAAACCTTTATTAATTAAATAAACTATTCATTTAATTAAATAAAACAAAAAAAATACAGATTCTGCTAGTGGCGCAGCTGCACCAGTAATGTATAGGGAACCGGCGCAGCTGCGCAGAGTGAAAACCAGGTATAGACACCGGTGCAGCTGCGCAGCAAGAAAGGCTTGCACCAGCGCAGCTTCGCAGAATCAGAAAAAAAAAATTGTTGCCTAAGAACTCGATCCAATCGCATATCATACATGTATGGAATAACATAAACTGATAATTAGCATAAGATTGGCTCTGATACCACTGTTGGTGTAAGAATCGTGAATTTCATGAATAATTTTTTTTTATTTATTATTATATTATTTATTTTGATATAATAAGAAAACGAATACGTATTGGAACATAAATGTGTACGAGTTATGAGATAAGTAATTCGGTTATATTAAATTAAATTTATAAATATGGAGAATTGTGACGAACTCGTAGAATGCCTTGTGTGGCATGAGAATGGAAATAATGATGATTTAATTAATTAAATGATGAAGGAATTAATAAGTGAAGGATTAATTAATATTACATTATTAATTAATCGTCGTAATTAGTAATAGCATATTAATAAGTAATTATTTATAATGTGTTATTATGAGTAACAAAACATTTACGAGTAAGTAATTGATGAATATGATAAGAGTTATATTTAATTGATTATTTATTGAGTGCAATACATGTGATAGTTAATCGTACAATAATGTTATTAAGTGTTATTATGAATAATAATCAGTTATAGAGTAAATGAATTATTAAGTGAACAGATAATCTATATTAATTATTAATTATTATTACGAGAAATATAATAATAATCTATTGATTTAGTATTTTTGCAAGTAATGATTGGATACTAAGAAAATGGTTATAAATATAATAGGATTTATATTGTTGAGGAATGTAATTATTTATCGTATAATAATAATTGATAGATGTAAATTAATAAAGGAATTACTACGTGAACAATTAATCGATATTAATTGTTATTTACTTTCTATTATGAGAAAATAGAATATTAATAATAATTAATTGATAATGTGTTGATTATTATTATTGCGAATAATATAATGATAATAAGCAACTTGTTTATAAATATAATAAGATTTATATTTATTTTACGTGATAATTAATCATATAAATGTTAGTTAATTACTATAGAAATTAATAACTTCATTAATTTATGAGGAATGAATTGATTAATATTTTATTAATTAATTAATTGCCATTATAAAATAAATAAGTAAGTCATTAATATAATGAGATTATATTAATTGTTATCTGCATGTATGCGAAATTAAATATATAGAATATATGGGATACAAATATATTATATAGTGTAGTGCGACATTCATGTGACTATGCTATATATAGAAACCACATATTAAGAATTATTAAACTATATTATATGATGCAATGTGATTGTACATATTGAAACCAGATGTTGTGATTAAATAAATTATATGAGTTACATAATAAAGCTTATGTGACAAATGTGGTATGTGGCTAAATTAAAAGATGTACTTCATATAGTATTATCATAAATAAACAAATGTTATGTGATGAATATTTTAATAGATTAATATAATTGAAAATAATAAGAGTTGTAATAAATGTTATGTGACAATATGTATATATGGATACATTAAAGGTGTACTTATGGATTATCAAATTGAACTAAGTATGAGGGGAAACAAATAAATGGATTACCTATTTTAATATTGATGAGGAATTAAAATAATGATTATTTCAATGATTATAAATAATTAAAATAATGTGGATTATGGTAATGTGGAAAGATAATACCCAATTAGATTATATTCGGTATTATAACTGAACATGGATTATATGTGTGCAAGTCACACTTACTACATTATGTGAATTATATTGTGGCATGGATAAAATGTATACAAGATATAACCTAAAAGTATATATAATATATAACATAAGTATATGGTATGTGTATTGTAATACAAGTGTAGCATGTAGTTCATTTGCAAATGCTAAGATTGATATTGCTTGTCCCATAATATAAGGCACTTCTTCTCCTTCACGTGCATAGCCATAAGGCCTAAGCCTACTCTCTACTCAAACTCAGTAAAATCATAGCAATGATGAACAAGGCTGTGAATTTTATGATTGCCTTCAACAACTAATTACCTACCCTCTAACAACCTTCATGCAATCCTTCAATCAATGGGTTTGATTTAGTGGAAAATGACAATGCCTGTATAATCTTTCTTCTATAAATATGAACATTTTTCTTCATTTTCAATTTGTTAAGAGTTTGCATAAGTGGTGTGTGAAAGAAATATATATATATATATCAGTAGAAGAAGATTGGATTAGCAGCAAGTTATATTTGAATTCTAGCAGAGGTATAATCCCTCTTTCATTGTTCTTCATTTATGTTCACTGCCAAATTTTTGATTCTTGAATTAAGCATGAACTTCATGATTTTGCAATTTGATAATGTTAATTAGTAGCTATATTAGCATTTAAACATATTGGTAATGCAATGCTGTTGGTTATAATCAAATTTGTAGGAAATTTTGTGAGTTGGGCTGGAACCTGCCGAAGCAGGGAACTCACTGGTGCTGGCCGAAGCACGGAGCAGCTGCGCCGGTTTATAACTGAGGCGCAGCGCAGCTGCGCCGGCCTCTGGAGACATTTCCTTATTCTGTTTGCAATCTAATCAATTCTAGTATACCAATATGACTTGAACATGCATGGAAATAAGTTTAACATGACTATTTAGGTTCCTTGGCATAACATGAATATGTTGGTTGGTGATTAGTATGCATGTAATAAGGGAAAAGATAGTTTTGAAAATAGGCTTTAATGAAAATAATGAACCTTAAGATCTGATTTTGGTAAATATGCATACATGAGATAGCATACACATGATTGATTTCTGAACATGAATAAGCATGAGTTATGACTTATAGTCCTTTGTTTATAATCAAATTGATAGGTATTGAGCTAGCAAAACTTTTCCAAAGAAAAACTTGATATATTCAGACTAATATGCATGAACATTACATGATATATGTTCTGACCTTGTGAGGAGGTTAACGTGATTTAACTACACATGAAAAGAGCGTTAAGGACATTTTGTATATGCAAAAGTGGGTTGTTCAAGTTTAAATAAACTTTCACAACAAGCTTGGATGTGTTATAATCTAATAAACATGATGTAGTGTATATTCGAGAGTAGAACATGTGTGATTTATATTTCTTATGTGACCAAACACACTACATACGCATGCTCATTTTTGGATAAACACATTAAAAGTTACTCAAGCATGAATTAGAGATATTTTGAGGAAATAATTAATACTAATTATGCATATAAAAGGAGGACCTATGTAAGTATACATACAAACTGATATCATGACTACCTCACATGTATGCATGGCAAACATTATATCCTTTGTGATTTCATGATCTTGATTAGTTTTAGCTCATTTGAAATCATAAGTTAAAAACCATAGCGTATCAAGAATAAGTGTAAGATCGCAATAAAAGTATGCAAGACCCTTTAATATGTTATTATATTATATGTGAATGTTGCGTTCATGACCGAATAGAAGCCACAAGGCAACAACTTAGCCTTGGCTTGGCTAGAGGGCTGCGCAGCTGCGCCGGCCTTAGGCTTAGCCATGGCGCAGCTGCTCCAGATTGGAATCAGGATTGAGTCAGTTTATTGATCTGATTTTGGCAGTTAGCTTATATGATTACTTTAACTTGTAGTATATGACCAGTATGCTAAGTAATGTGTTAAGAGGCATGCTAAGTGATAGAATTGAACGTTTGATTATAAGCTTCCCAATGATAAGTCTAAAAGGTGTTTGTGAACTATAAAGCAACGATTAGAAACTATGTTGATGACTTCATGATGTCTTATAATCTGATGTCGTGCTACGTGTGTACAAGTACGTAATGACATACTATGAAGATGTTTAAACTTAAGAGAGGAAATTCCATAGAGAATAATAACATAATTGGTTAAGCGTTATGATTTAATACAATGCTATATTTGGTATACCTATGTAGCAAGGATAAGACTTATGTAAGCATTGCTTATATGAGGTAGTATATGTTGATTAACTGTGTAACTAATGGATATAATTATAAATTATGTTACTTGATTCTGTAATGTCTTATAAACTATTTATGTGTTGAGTGTATGTGTAACTTACATATCGAGCTTGCGTACCGAATAGATTTAGCTAATGAATATTCTATACATGTAAATATGTTATAATAGGATTCAAAAAGTGTTGATAAGCTTTACGTTGGTAAACTATGCATAAGGCAAGTTTTCTAACTTACACTCTTTTAAAGTGCAAGTTTCCTGACTTACACTCATTTATAGTGCAAGTTCCTTAAAACCGTTCTTGTATATTAATTACAAGTATCTAACTACTCTTTTATTGAGCAAGTATTTGATTCATACTCTTTATTGAACACATATTCAAGCTTGTACTAACTTTGGTCGTACGAGTAAATAGGTGCTAGAATAATTCTTGCCTTACAAACTTATGTTTCATAGTTTGATTTAAATCACGATTATATTCTTCGAATTATTGTTGCGAGTATTGAACTCAGAAATTGTTCTTATATACATTGTTGAAATTGTCTACGCCATTTAATTCGGCTAGACCAATATCATGAATTAGAAAACAATCCACACCAATTGCCTTGGTGCGGACTCTTAGAAATTGACTGAGTTGAACAACCCTTGTAAAAAGGGGAACTATATAGTCGGGGTGCCGACAGTGGTGTGGTAGGTTATGCATAACACTAGGTACGATAGGCTGATCCCCTAATTGTTCTTGTTTGGGTTACCAGAAAATTTTTTGGTGATTCTAGTAGAAGTTCGTGGTTCTTAGCGACCACTCAGTATCCAGTATTTATTAACTTGAAACTTTGAATTCTTTGGATTCCTTTATTAATCTTTGGTCCACAGCGACACTCAGTGATGTCTATTCATTCACTTGAAATTGTTGAAACTTTCGAAACCTGTAATAACTTCTCGACCCGTAGTGGTCCTTATTCAACTTCACGGAATAGATTTGGAAGTCATTGCTATTTATTTTGTTCACAACATTCTTATTTGAAATCCTGAATGATTAATTACCGTTTCACCCTTGAGATTTAGAACTGCATATATTCTTGTTCACATTTATTGGCATATTACTTGCTGAGCAAATTTGTTGCTCACTCTTGCTTCCCATAAACATTTTCGTTAGGGCAGGGCAAGGTGGAACCCCAGGACAGGACAAGTGCGAAGGCAAGGCTATGGAGTAGCTGTGCTTTTCTATATTAGGATGTTTCCATAATGTTGTATTAAGACTTATTTAAATGTTATATATTAAGAAATGTTTGGTTTAAGTTATGAAGTGTATTAGTAATAGTTTCGAGACTTGGGACAAGAATATGTATGTTATATCAATGTAAATTATTCTGTTATTCCATTGTTTGAGATTTTAGTTGTTATTAGAATTAGTACGTGATGAACCAAATTCGAGATCAGTGACGGTCTGAATTTGGGGGCGTTACAGTTGGGTTTGCTAGAAACATAAGCATGCAATCAAATTACATAAACGCAGTGGAAGGGATGAAAAATTAGATTTTAATATTTTCTTACAAACCCTTAACCATGATCTTTCTTGCGCATCAATTATTAGTCAATACATAGAAGGAGAGGATGGAATTATACCTTTGAAGATCCAAGCTTCCTCAGGTACAAGTTCTACTCCTTTGATTCTCTTGATTCCTCTGTAGTGGTTCCTTCCCTTGATCAATGTCAGCCACCCAAATGTTTGGCCTCTAACGGTGATCCATATAGGAAGATGAAGAACTCAGGAAGATGGGTTATTGGGTTAACCCTTGTTTCTATCTCTATAGAATATGTGTACTCCCAACCTTTGGAAAAATTCACGTACCTTATTTCTAATATAAGACTCTCTTATATAGATATTAGGTTAACCCTCCTAATTCAATTAGAATAGGGTTTTATTTAATTAATTAATTAAATACTTTTAATTAATTTATATCCTAATCTTATTAGGATTAAGAGAGACTACTAATATTATATTAATTCCTAAACTCCTTTAGAATTAAAATAATAATAATAATAATAAGACTCCTCTTATTAATTTATATTTAATATTTCTAAAATATTAAATAATAAACATTAAGCTATTTAATTTATTCTATCACCATAGATTAAATTAATTATACTTAATGCATTATTACTATCATGCCATTTTCTTCTTAAATAATTCTTCTTCCTTTTATGGTGTGACCCTTTAGGTTCTCCATATTAAACCGGTTGTGAATAAATCAATTAGAACAATTCTATTATTTAAATAAATAAATTAAACTAATAATCTATTTAAATAAATAACATTTATTCTACAATAGGGATAAGCCTCCCTAGCGATCAACGACTTTCTAGATAATATAGATTGCAACATTAATTATAAAAGAACCTGTGAGTTAATAGTTACCATACAATTCAATCCTTCCACCATACAATGTCCCAATTAAATATAAAACATGGATTTACTGTCAAGTCTTAATTTATTTAATCATATGTATTTCGATTAGAAAACGCACAACTCCAAATAATGCAAATTAGAAACCTCTTTCTAATTTCATTCTACCTTGGCCAAGGATTCCTGGGTTGTCATTTAACGAATCACATAGGACATATCTCCTCTTTTACTAGAGGTGGTAGATTCTTTATTGATCATACATTATCTCCATATGTAACTCATTATACCCAAGCATACCCTATATATGCCTTAAAAGGCCTTAAGGAATAAGTGAAAGTATAATTTGTTACATACAAGATACTATGATGATCTCAAGTCCAAGGATCACTTGTACTACTATCACATTAGGAATTCTTATTGACAGGCGAGTAAAACTCCATTAGGTATTCCATAGCGAGTCACGTTCAGTGAACTTATTCTCCAATAAGCACCTACATACTTGCTTTAGTGTCTCCACACAAATGACCATGTGATCAGTCATCCTCATCCAATGAGCAAGCAACATATGTACCAATCTATCCAGATTTACTAATCACCATTTTAGTAATCCCACAATTGGAAACTATTTTAGTTTTTAAGCTTTCTAAGAATTTAGATCTCATTAGCATGATCTCATCATGATTCTAAAATCATTGCTTAAAACTATGGGTTGTTTACATATTATTAAAAACAGCACCATGTAGATAATTAAATGCCTTAAATAAATATTTTATTAATAAATAAATAAGATTGTTTACAAAGTATGTGCTTTATCATCATACATGATTGGCTTGTATGCACACTACTATCATAAGTAAGAACAAGCTCTGCTACCCGAAACTCCCCTTAGATTGTCACTCATTGAAACAAGCTCTTTACAAGATTATAACCATTATATAACCTAGAACAAGCTCTCTAGATTTAATATAACAGCAGCATTAAAAACTAGGGAATTAGACTATTCCAAGCAACAAACACATAAGCTCGGATTATTTAACTTGTCTTCTGATAATCATAGCAATACTCAAAAGCTTGTCCACAATCAGGTATTACTAATTACTACTTGTGAGTGATTATGAATAATATCAATTACACGTAATACTATTCATTGATCTAGGATATGATATTTGTTAACCAACTCAATCCTGCATAAATCAAATCACTTAAGCCAAATAGAATTCAAAAATTAAATCAGATTATCAAGAATGAATTTCATGTGAGAAGGAATAAATAATGAATACTCAATTAACCATTAATTATAAATAAGGTTCAACATCCCTTAGAACTTAATAAAGAAAACTAGCCTGACATGCGCCAAGTCTGCACTTCAATGAGGTATAATAGTTGGTAGAAGATTGAATGAATGAATAAAATTCTGACTATCATCCTCTATTTATAATGCTAGACAAAGACCTAAATCCTATGAGGACTAGAAATCCAAATCCTAAAAGGACTTACAAATCACAACTAGTTTCCATAAAGAAATAGAATCCAATTTGGAAAGAAATCTCAGTCTAAAGATATCCTAAATCTAATAGAAATATCAATCTCATTCCATGTAGAAAGATGCCAAAAACTTCTATTAGAAACTTTCCAAAAATCTAAGATTTCTAAAAAAAAATTCTCTTCAATTCAGCTCCAAATCAACTTGTTTCCATCCTTTTAGCTTTAATTCACCTGAAAATAATAAACAACGTATTAAGCTCATATACACATGAAACATGCAAGAAAACCAAAACGTAAAGGAATAAACAATCATGAATATTGTGTACTTATCAAATTCTCCCACACTTAGTCTTTTACACGTCTTTGTGTAAACCAAAAGTTTGATTTTCAAAAAAAACTCTACATAACCATAATATCAAAAGATCTCAAGAACAAATCATGATTATCAACACTAAACCCACAAAAACATAATCCATGCTTCATCAATTAACTCAAAACAACAACCATGCCTTTTCACCATTGAATTTCATTAAGTCAAATTGTATCCACATAAGCACTCTTCTATGTTTCACACATTTACTCAACTTAGTTACCATGGAGCAAAAATCGTGCACACCATTCAAGACTCAATACATACTTTTCCTACTTTATTTTTTTTACCAGAACCCTTTCATTTTCCTCTTTGTTTCTGGTGAATGCATTTTATGCTCCGTTTCACCTTCCTCAATCTTTCTTTTGTAAGTGAGTGCATTTTATGCTCCATCTCACTTATTCGCACGTGTTTTTGGGAGAGTGCGTTTTACGCTCCATCTCATCCCACCATATGATTTCTCTTTTGCTTCTTTTTCTCTTTTTCAACAATTTATTTGATTTTTAACTTTTTTGATTTTTTTTTCCACATGGTCCTGCAAAAAGCATAAGCAGTTCAATAGTTCTAAAGCATGAGATTAGTGCACATATATAACTCCACATATAATATCTCAATTAAATATAAGACATGAAATTACTATCAAGTCTTATTTTATTTAATTATATGTATTTCGATCCTAAAATGCACAACTCCAAATAATATAAATTAGAAAATCTTTTCTAATTTTATTTTGCCTTGGCCAAGGACTACTGGGTTGTCATTTATCGAATCACATATGACATTCTCTTCTTTTACTAGAAGTGGTAGATTCTTTATTGATCATTTATTATCTCCATATATAAATTATTATACCCAAGCATACCTTTTGATGTACCCTTAGGGTCTTAAGGGACATGTCAAAGTATAACTCATCATACATAAGATACTATGATGATCTCAAGTCTAAGGATTATTTGTACTACTATCACTAAAGGAATTCCTATTGATAGGCAAGTAAAACTCCATTAGGTATTCCTTAGCAAGCCACGTTCAGTGAACTTATTCTCCAATAAGCACCTACATACTTTCTTTAGTGACTCCACACAAATGATTATGAGATCGATTATCCTCATCTAATGAGCAAGCAACGTATGTATCAATCTATCCGGATGAACTGATTCCCTTTTTAGTAATCCAACGACTGTGAACTATTTTAGTTTTAAGCTATCTAAGAATTTAGATCTCATTAGCATGATAATCATCATGATTCTAAAAGCATTGCTTAAAACTATAGGTTTATCAATTTTTTAATATAACAACATTATATAGATAAATTAAAATCCTTTAATGAACAATTCTTTTATTAATAAATAAATAAGATTATTACAAAGTATATAATTTATCATATCAAATATGATTGGCTTGTGTGCATACTACTTTTAACCTCCCACTTGCACTAGAGCCAATCGCCATTGTATCTAATACTCGTCTTCTCTAAGTGACGATCAAATTGCTGCTGTGTTAAAGATTTAGTAAACGAATATGCAATGTTGTCTTGAGAGTCCACACGCACCAGGGTGACATCTTCTTTTTCAATGATCTCTCTAAGCAAATGAAACTGCTGCAACACGTGTTTGGATTTCTAATGAGACCTAGGTTCCTTAGCATGCGCAATAGCTCCGGTGTTGTCACAGAATAAAGGTACTGCTCCTCTAATACTAGGAACCACACCAAGTTCAGTTATGAAATTCTTCATCCAAACAGCTTCCTTTGCAGCTTCACTCGCAGCAATGTACTCTGCCTCTGTCACTGAATCAGCAACTGTTTGCTGCTTGGAACACTTCCAACTCACTGCGCCATCGTTTAAGGTAAATATATACCCCGAAACGGATTTATTGTCATCTTGGTCCGTTTGAAAACTTGAGTCTATGTAGCCCTCTAGTTTCAATTCAGACCCACCATAGACAAGAAATACATCCTTAGTTTTTCTTAAATACTTTAGGATATTTTTCGCAGCCTTCCAGTGCTATTCTCCTGGATTCGACTGATATCTGCTTGTTGCACTAAGTGCATGAGCGATATCTGGTCTAGTACATATCATACCATACATGATAGATCCTATTGTTGATGCATAAGGAATCTTACTCATACGGTCTCTCTCCTCAGGTGTCTTTGGGGCCTATTTCTTGGAGAGATGTATTCCATGGCTCATCTGTATGAGACCTCTCTTGGAATCTTTCATGCTAAACTTCTTTAGCATCGAGTTAATGTACATTCCTTGGGACAAGCCAAGCATCCTTTTAGATCTTTCTCTATATATCTTTAACCCCAAAATATAGGATGCTTCACCCAAGTCCTTCATGTAGAAGTGTTTAGAAAACCAAATTTTGATCGACTGTAGCATATGAATATCATTCCCTATCAGTAATATATCTTCAACATATAATACTAGGAATGAAACAGCGCTCCCACTAACCTTCTTGTACACACATGGTTCATCCTCGTTTTTGATAAAATCAAACTCTTTAATTGTCTCATCAAAATGGATGTTCCACCTACGAGAAGCTTGGTTCAATTCATAAATGGATCGTTGTAGCTTACAGACTTGATTTGTTCCAACTGTTTAAATAAATCCTTCTTGTTGTGTTATATACACATCCTCCTTAAGGTTCCCCTTGAGGAAGGTCATTTTCACATCCATCTGCCAGATTTCGTAGTCGTAATAAGCTACAATTGCAATCAAAAGCTTAATAAACTTGAGCATAGCTATTGGTGAGAAGGTTTCATCATAGTCAACTCCTTGTCTTTGTTTAAAACCTTTTGCAACCAGTCGGGCCTTATAGGTCTCTACCTTGCCATCCGCTCCTGTCTTTCTTTTAAAGACCCATTTGCACCTAATAGGCTTAATGCCCTCAGGTGATGAAACCAAAATCCATACTTTGTTCTCATACATGGAGTCCATCTCGAATTTCATGGCTTCTAGCCATTTCTCTGAGTCTTTACTACTCATAGCCTGTTCGTGATTTAATAGATCATCATCATCTATGATGTGTACCTCATCGTCATCCTCTATGACGAATCCATACCATTCAGGTATCTTTGGTACTCTCCCTGATTTACGAATAGGGTGTGTTAGAATAGGTTCTTCAATTTGGTCAGGTACCTGACTTTGATTCGTAGTAATTTGTGGTTCTTGAATTTCTTCAAGATACTTCTTACTCCCACTGACCCCTTCAAGGATAAACTTTTTTTCCAAGAAGGCAGTATATTTCGCAACAAACACATTTTGATCAGTTAGATGATAGAAATAATACCCTGATGTTTCTTTATGGTATCCCACAAATCTATACTTGTCAGATCTAGTCTGCAGCTTATCATTCTCAAATTTTTTAACATAAACTGGATAACCCCAAGTCTTAACATGCTTAAAATTTGGTTTCCTCCCTGTCCATATCTCATATGGAGTCTTTGGGATAGAGGCATGTAGCCGATTCTAGAGCATAACCCTAGAAGGGAACTGGAAGATCGGTAAAATTTATCATAGAACGAACCATGTCCAACAATGTTCAATTTCTCCTTTCAGATACACCATTCAACTGTGGTGTTCCTGGTAGATTCCATTGTGAGATAATACCATTTTCTTTGAGATAACTAAGAAACTCATTGCTCAAGTATTCACCACCTCGATCCAGTTGAAGAATCTTAATACTCTTGGCAGTTTATTTCTCTACTTCACTTTTGAATTTTTTTAACTTTTCAAATGATGAGTAGACTTTTATACCTATGAATTGGATATCTTTAGTTTGATGAATTGTGAGTTTTTGGATATTTTCATTTTCTTTTTATGTGTTTAATTGATCTTGTGTAGGAAAAGGAGAAATATAACAAAAATATAAAAAATGAAGCAACTTGGCTAAAGCGGTGTCAAAGTGGAGCTAAGCGGTTCGAGTTTGGCATGGCTAAGCAACACACGAGTAGTTTATGACACTACATTAGCATGGAGAAGCAAGAAAAAGCAATCCTGACATCTTTTGGAGTACATTATGCAAGCAAAGACAATAAGAGGAGATTGCAAACCTTTTAATGCTAAGTTGGATGCATGTTCTTGGCGTGGAGCTTGGATTTTACAGTAGATCTACTTCTTAGCTTTCCGGAACATCTTGAATCATCTAAATCAGAGTTCGGAGGCAAGAGTTATAACCTTCGTACCAACGGACGTTGAACTTCAATGTTTTGGGGTTGCCATTGTAAAGAAGTCACTTTCAACCCAATTTCGACCTTCTTTCGTCCATTATTTCTCAATTCTCAAAGAATAAAAGTTGTAGATCTCGTCGATATCTTCGATTTGATAGGTAGCAGGCCCCGTAACTCTTCCCGGATTAAAAGTTATGGCTGTTCTACCAGAGAACACTGCTGCAGAAAATGGAAGTGTGCCTCAACGCATTTTTGTGAAGGAAATGTGCGCCCCGGTGCAATACGCGTCAGAAAATCAGTAATTTTGAGTTTTGGGAAGTTTTGGGTAAACTTCTAATAGGATTTAGATTGAGGGATTGTTTTAGACTATATAAAGACATGTGAGACTCAATATAAGGAGAATATATATCTTGTTATCATTATCTCATATCTTCTTCTACATTAGTAAAACCCTAGTTTAGATTATACTTGGAGACTTGAAACAATTGGCTAAAACGAAGGATTCAAGGCAGAAGTTGAGAAGAGAAGAAGGATTTCATCTACAAATTCTATTCTTATCTTTTACCTTGTATTTTGAATGTTTTCTCAATTGTGGATCATGGATTTTACTTTAATTATGAACTAATTTCTATTTAAAATTACAACAGACCTTGTTGTGTAGTTTATTTTAATATGTTTTTTATTAATGATTGTGATCTATTCTGGGAATTGTCTATTAGGATTTGGGCATACTTGTTTAATTGTCTAGCTAGCAATTACTGTGATAATCTATATGAACTCGAGAGATGGAGTATAGATTTAGATCTTATCATAATAGCATGTGATTATGTTTTCTGTATGCCATTTGAATTCATGATTTGTATTTAGGATAGAGATATATCTTTACGCCACATATAATCTGGTAAGAACTTGTGCTTAAACTCTCTTTAATTGTAACTCACATAGATATATTGGGGGTTAGTTAACCCCCAAATCCGAGTACTTCATTTCCACATGATTTGGTGTTCACTTTCTAAATATAACATACATCTACCCAATAATAAATAATAAAATCTTCCTTAAAAAAGAATTACAACCTTTCAAAATAATTCCAAGGTTTAATCTAATCTTGACATAAACATATAATGCGAAAATAAAACATAACTCAAAAGTTTTATTACAATCGTTCAATAATTAAACGATTTGAATAACTTTACTCGTTGACGGGGATATCTTTGAAAAGGTTTGAATAACTTTACTTTCACAACGATAAAGAATTGAATAATAATTCTCTATCAACATTAAAAATTCGAATATAGAATTCATCTGAGGGTCGTAAGACCTTGAACTTTTGTCCTAGGTTATAAACATTTCTATTTAAAACCTTTAACAGTCATTTAGACTATGGACCTTAACTCGTACTTAGGAGGATCAGCCCTATGTACCATGTATTATGCACAAACATCTTAACGCTTTCGCATAGCAACCTCCCCTAGTAAATAGGGTTGTTTATCTCAGTATTTGAATACAAGTCCGCACCAAAGGAAGTTTGGTTTGGATAAGCTTAAAGGGTAATTTAGAACTCACCGTTCATCAACTAAGGAATAATTGAATCGACTTACAACAATCAGGAACAATTCATAATTGAAATATTATGAACCTATTATATGCTTTAGAATCAAACTTAAAGCATTTAAAAGACAATATAGACCTTGCTTGAACAATTAAGTTAAGGTCTTATTAATTCAATAATAAACTTTGATAATATTTGCTCAATATGAAATTATAAGGATTACAAATAATTTGCATCATTATGATCAATAAAATAACTCAAGTAAGGTTTGAGTTTAGAAAACTTGCCTCAAGCGCAAGCTACGGTTATAACTCACGTTCTAACACTTCCTACACATATATAATTTCAATCACAATAACCTAAATTATTTAACACGTAACTAATTCACATAATTAGTTACCCCATCTAGGTTAACTCATTTTTATTTAATTATTAAGTTAATAACTAATAACCACATAATTTAATTACATCACATAGGCATGCTCACATTAATCAAATTATAATTAAATAATTATAATTTAAACATTTAATCTAATTATAATTACTCAAATTATAATCGCATCTTATTTTAATTAAATTATAAATAATTTATAATTTATAATTAATTAACTACATCATGCATTCACTAAATTATAATTACACAATTTATAATCAAGCATGCAAATATTAAATTATAATACAAAATTTATAATTTATAAATAATCATGCATTATAATACACAATTATAATTTAAATCAACATTTACTTGATTAAAAGAAATCAAATAATATTCATTATAATTTAACAAAATTATAATTTAAATTATACCTTTACTCTAATTATAATTATTCAAAATTATAATAACATATTATATTTTACCAATATAATATATTAGAAATTATTTAGCATTTTAATGTATGCTTAATCATGCCATAAAAGTTATTACATAAAATTAGTTTTGCAAAATACAAAAGAAAACAACAAGTTTCCTTTTCTGCCACCCCCCCCCTGCCGGGGCAGGGATTTCTCTCTTGACAGGCCCGCCGGGGCGGGCCCCCTACAGCGAACGTAGACAAGTTCGCAAACTGTGTAGAGAAAAAGCCAATTTGGCTTATTTCTCCACACCAAACTCTAATTCCAATTTATGCAATTCATATCAATTCATAGAAAACATAAACTTAAAGCTTCTAACATGATTCCAACATACATAAACATGCTCCTAGGCACAATCATTTTAAACAACAAGAATCCATGTTTTAAAAACTTCAATTTTTATATTTTCCAAAAACTTATAGTTTTCACAAAACAATTCACTATAAATCCAATTCTAACCCAATTCAACTCATAATTTATGCAATATTTTCTTAATTGAATATATCCTCATGATAAATTCTAAATAGGCATATTAACACATAAGAAATCCTCAATTTTCATTTTAAAACTCAACCAAAACATATGAACTCACAAGAACATCAATTTTCCATTAAAACATGTTTTATAACCAATTGAATTTCTAAAACTTATCTATGGCATACAATTCACTTATAAATAATTTGTAACCAAGATTTCTACTTATCTACATCAATATCACAATTACATGGAGAAGATTTTCATAGAGAACTCAACATAAAGAAAAACAACTATATAAAGGTTTAAAAACATAAGGTAGCGATTATACCTCTTTTTGCTTAGATGATTGAAGAAGAAGATGATGATTTTTGATTCCTCTCAAGCTTTTCCTTTTTCTTTCTCTCTATCTTCTTCTCTGATATTTCTCTACTCTCTCTTCTCTTCTTTGTTCTTAGTTTAGGCTTATAATAAAACTAACGTAAAACTATATACGTATACTAATATAACTGTTACAATAATAATATGTATTAAGGGCAATTACTCCCCCAATTAAAATGTCAGTTATAGAATTTCAAAAGCTTTTGGCTTGTTTGGCAACAGATGAATTTAAAAACTAGTTTTATTAATTTATGCATGGTTTGGGTAAATTAGGTTTAAGCTAGTGCAAAGGCCCTGTTTGGCAAAACCTTTTTAAAACAAAAGTAAAGGCCTTGTTTGGTTAAAACTATTTAAAAACTCTTTTCTTTATTTTAATAAATTATTTTAAAACATATTTTAATGTTACACTTTAATTAATTAAATCTTTAACATTCTTATTTAATCAATTAAAACTAACATCAATTAATCACACAAAAATTGTCACATAATTATAATTACTCGCTAATTATAATTCATGTAACACTCATCACATAATTCATCTAATTTAATTCTCTCAATTAAATTAGAACTATACTATAAAATTAATATACATCAATTAAATAAATTATTAAATATTTATTTAATTAATATATAACACTTAATTATATTACTCCACAACAATCACATAATTTATTTATTCAACTCAATAAATAAATCACATAAAATATTTATTTAACTCAATAAATATTTAAAATTATAATATAAAATCCCAATTGTTACATTCATCTTATTTCTATCATCTGTGGATTTAAGTTGATATTGGTATAATGCATTGAGACATGGTTATATTTACTTTAGTGTTCTTGATTAACAATCTGGAATAGTGAGTATAATTAATAAGAAGTGTATTAATCTAAATGAAGCAATAAGTGAAGTTGTGATCTTAAATTTCCATTATCTGGTTGCAAACTAGTGGTAGTTAGTCTTAGTTTAATTATATATTTTACTTCTTAAACCAGAAATCATTCGTTTAAATAAGATTAAGTTGGTTACGGATTAGTACTTGGTTATAGTTATTAAATAATTCCTCGTGGGAACGATACTCTACTTTCACTTTATTACTTGTTGACCACGTACACTTGCGTGTTGTGCGTATTAGATTTTACCAAACATCAAACGATTCAGATTTATATTTCATCAAATGCACATATCCAAATCTTAAATAATCATCAGTGAAAGTAATAAATAAGAATACCCTACTCGTGCATTCATTGTCATAGGTCCACCAACCTATGTGTATACTAACGCTAACAACTCTTTCTCCTTTTCCACTAAAAGTAGATTTAGTTATCTTACCCATGAGACAAGATTCACAAGTTGGAAATGATTCATAATCAGATAGCTCTAAGTGCCCATCTTTATGCAACTTGGATAATCTTGTTTCATTAATATGACCGAGTCTACAGTGCCACACAAAGGTATAATTAATATCATCTCTTTTCTTTTTCTTAGTATGTTCAATTTAAAGTATATTTTCATAGAAGTCAAGTACGTAAAGTCCATTTAGTAATCTTCTAACACCATATAAAACATTTTTATTATAATTGAAACAACTATTGTTCTCTATTATAATATTAAAACCATCCATATCTAATACAGAAATTGAAATAATATTTTTAGTGAGTGTTGGAACAAAATAGCAATTATTTAACTAATAGACTTGCCTATAGACATTGCTAAAAAATAAGTCCCTACAGCTAATGCAGCAACCTTTGCTCCATTTCTCACTTGTAGGACGACCTAATCCTTGTTCAGCTTTCTACTTCTGACCAGTTCTGCATAGTATTACATATGTGAGAACCACGACCGGTATCCAATACCTAAGTAGAAGATTGATTTTCATAAAAATTAATTTCAATCATGAAAAAACCTTGATTGGAAGTCAAAGCTTCTCTAAGCATCTTCTACTTTTATTCCACAAGGAACTTCTTGCAGTTCCTCTTCTAGTGACCCAGCTTATTGCAATGAAAATATATTCCTTTGTTATTTGGATCAGGTTTCTTATTATCATTGCCTTTCGCCTTGCCCTTAGCCTTCTTGGATTTCTTCTTTTCAGAAGATACCTTGGACCTCTTCCTTTTCTTGGAAGAATCATCCACCAGTAAGACTTGGTTCTTCTTAGATGGGAAGTGACCATCAGCAGTTTTCAATATGTTAAGTAATTTAGGCAAGCTGACATCCAACTTATTCATGTGAAAATTCACAACAAATTGTGAGAAGGTGTCTGGGAGTGACTGCAAGATCCAATCTTAACTTAACTTTTCATCCATGACTAAACCTAGCTGGCCAAAACGTTCAATCAAATTGATTATCTTTAGCACATAAGTCTAAACAGTAGTGCCCTCGGTCATCCGAGATCGGAAGAACTTCTTAGATATCTCATATCTTGCAGTCCTACTTTGCTCACCATACAATTCTTAGAGATGCAACAAAATAGTAGGATCATCCATAGTTTTATGCTAACGCTGAAACTCTGTAGACCCTGCAAGAGGGTATAACCGTCTTTTGCTTCCCGGCGACAACCCCAGGATGTAAACTCAGCCCCGATCTCAATACCGGGATGTCAACTCAGTCCCGTTCTCAGTACCAGGATGTCGACTAAGCCCCAGTCTTAATACCAGGATGTCAACTCAGCCCCGATATCAATACTGGAATGTCAACTCAGCCCCGATATCAATACCGGGATGTCAACTCAGCCCCGGTCTCAATATCGGGATGTCAACTCAGCCCCGGTCTCAATACCGGGATGTCAACTTAGCCCTGGTCTCAATATCGGGATGTCAACTCAACCCCGGTCTCAATACCGGGATGTCAAGTCAGCCCCAGTCACAACACCGGGATGTCAGGTGAAGCCTCGGTAACCATACCGGGATGTCAAACAGCCCCGGTAATAACCCCTGGACGTCAAGGTCAACCCCGGTCACTATATCAGGATGTCAAGTCAAACCCCGATCACAACCCGGGAGGTACAATAACCCCGACAACAACATCGGGAGATCCAGTTCTAGCCCGATCACTACCCGGGAGGATAAATCAACTTTGGAGACAACCCCGAAGCATCACATCATCCCTAGAGACAACCCTAGGAAACCAAGTCAACGTCGAAGACAACCTGGAGGACAAATAGAATCGACTGGGATCCAAACCTCGGAGACAAACTCGGGAAAATAGTCAAAGACCGTGCTAGTATAGGAGATAATCCGGTGAAAATGAATTGATTCCATCAAGGTCAGAAAGAACCATAACATTGATCCCGAGTGAAAACAGCACAATACAACTTAACAGATAAACTGTGAAGAAACAAAGATCTGATTATGAAGCCGTCTTCTTGGACTCGAAAAAGGTTTATTCCTATGTTATTGTGACTCTCTCGACGAGGGCTTTCTGGAAAGGTATAGCACACCTCAAACGGACGCTCTGATCAAAAGTTAGAAAGTTTCCAACCTGACATCGTGTTGCTTAGAGTGCACATACTTCGATACAACGGACCCCACCAGGTGGGCCCTGCCACAAGGAGAGGCAGGTAGACCAGCTGCTGCCGCGGGTAGGACCGCTTCCATCGGGTCTTTAAATACAAGTGCACCCCCAAGCCAAAATAAAAAGAAAAAAAAATATAAAACGCTCTGAAACTCCGCCCATTTCGTTTCCTATCCCGATTACAAACCTCGTTTTTATCACTTTAACACGTAGGTATACTCATATACTACCACATATCAAAAATTGAACTGTGAAAACGTCCGTTTGAAGCCTACCAAGTGGCAAAGTTATATATACGTATATATATATATATATATGTATGTGTATATATATATATGTATATATATATATATATATGTATATGTGTATATATATATACATACATATATATATATATATACATACATACATATATATACATATATACATATATACGTATATATAAACTTTTCGGGACTGAGTCGCTGACTCGTGTTCTTTTTGGCTTTTTTATGTATATATTTAACTATATATATACTAACTTTTTATTCTGTTAAGCCCGGATGGCAAATCCGTAGTAGTTACTTCTTTTATATATATAACTATATATATATATATATATATATATATAAATTTTTCTGACTTCATTTGGCCAGGATTTGGACTTCGTGGCCTTTTTATTGCTTTAATATATATATATACTAACTGTATATATTAACATTTACATTTCTGTTTGGCCTGGATCATTTCGTGGCCTTTTTACCGCTTTTATAAATATATATATATATATATATACATTCTGTCGAGCCTGGATTTTTTCGTGGCTCATTTATAGCTTTTATATATATATATATATATATATATATATATATATATATATATATATTTCCATTATATCAAGCCTGGATTACTCCGTGGCTTTTTACAGTTTTTATAAATATATATATTTCCATTTCAGTCCGGACATAGGATTTGAAATCCGTCGCCCTTTATTGCTTATATATATATATATATATATATATATATATATATATATATATATATATATATATATTTCCATTCCAGTACGGGCCTGAGAGTGAAAACTCATCGATCTTTACAGCTTTCCTATATATAATTATATATATATATATATATATATATATATTCTTTATTCATTGTGATTAAATTTCTGCTTTAAATATTCAATTGATATGAATTAGTACTGATATTCATTTTAGCGAGTTAGATTTCTTTAAATCTAGCCCTTTCTACCTTTTAAACGGTTCAAAATAGGTCTAACCGGAACTGGGAAGCTAGAATGGCTGAGATTTATTTAAATCTGGCTTTCTTTCTAGTTTTATTCATTTAAAAGCAACCACGCGACCCTTAGATCGCTATCTATTGGGAACGAGATGCTTTGGCTACGCGCAGGCCAAGATTTGACTGATGAATCCTTGGTTTTTACAACGTATTGATGTAAATTTATATTTTCTGTGAATATCTGGGTTGTGCATCTTTTCTTGGATTCTCTATGTGAGCCTAGGAATTGTGGGATTCGTGATCAAACTGATCAGAATTTGATTCCCACGATGGACAAACTCCACATTACAAATGTACCCTGCCAGTTTTTCTGTAAAAATATACATCCGAAAGACCTTAAAATGGTTATTCGGGTTTAAGGTCTCGAACATAATGAAATAATGGTTTGTCGTGCTAGAGTCACTCCGATGGGTGTCATGCCCATGAGAAAACCGACACTTGTAAATAGTCTGTGGTTGAGGATGCTTTGCAGCCCGACAATCACCATCCAAATTGAGCCAAAAGGCTGAAAAGATAAAATGAAAGCATTAACATGCTTCAATTCCTACGTGAGCGTAAGGGTTTGAAAACTAACCTGCTTTCAAAACATCATTTTAATATCTTGTTTAAAAAGGACTTTTGCAAATCAAATCAAACCCTTCGTATATAGGTTCAATGAAGCACGTCCATACTTTCAAATTAATCAAA
The DNA here is from genome assembly GCA_020205555.1 of Panax stipuleanatus. NCBI lineage: Eukaryota > Viridiplantae > Streptophyta > Magnoliopsida > Apiales > Araliaceae > Panax > Panax stipuleanatus. The sequence continues at coordinate 36,214,856 of CM035118.1, forward strand.
CGTAGGCCCAATTTTCTCCAGCATTCACACACACATTGCAAATTAAAAGGGAAATATTAAAAAGATGCGATACCGTATTTTAACGGGAGTTGGGGGTGCCTAACACCTTCCCCCCACTTAACCAAGCCCCCGAACTTAGAACTTCGGTTTCAAAGATTCAGTTTCGACAGTGTCCAGCAATTGGGCCTACTTTCAAAACAAAACTCGGTTGAGTTGGTACAACCATTTCAAATCTACCAACTGGTGACTCTATAAACCGTTCAAATCGTCGACATGATACATGTTGACCTTTTCCTAAAAATCTTTTTTCACCCTTTATAAAACAGATAAGGAAATAAGGGTAGAAGAAAGCAAAACTTAGGAAGAGAGAAAGGTTCACGTCCAACTCAACCCGTATGTTTTCCCGACGTCGACAGGTGGTGACTCTGCTGGGGATAATAGAGGGCTTAGGCCGCGTTCAAATCTTTTCAAAATTTCCTTTTATATCTTCGTGTGTGTGGATGCTGCATCTTTACATTGAATGGATGTGAATGAATGCTTTACTGCTTTTATATTAGTGCTTCGCACAAATGCCATCATTTCATACGGAGAGATACAATGTATGTGAATGTATGTTGTGTGATTCCTCCACCAAGAGGAAAACCCGGCCGAAAAGCCGCAAGAGTAACCTAAGATAGGTCAGCCTCTGATTAACTAAATCCAAAGGGAAGCCTCTTCATGCCTTCCTCTTTCAATACAAATGTCTATTTTTAAATTCTAATGTAAATTTCATAAATATACATGTCATATAAATTCTGTCATTTTATCCTGTCATTAAAATAACTAACCTCTGTTTTACATAATATGATTAAAAACCCTCAAAAATAAACACAGTGCATGACATGCATCTGGCCAATACTTCCATTCAAAAAATTAACACACCTACGTTTGTTGTAGGTAAAAATTGGTCATGTCACCAAATCGAAATCTAAGAAAGCACTAAGTCCATCTCCAGGCATGGCTTCAAGTGCTTAACCAGAATCCACCCCCGTGTCTAGGGAAAATTTTGAAGGATTAAAGAACCAGATAGCCGAATTGGCTATTTTCTTGAGAGAACAAAGTAAAGCTCTCAAAGGGAAACAAGCACAGGGTCATACAGAACCAAATACACCCGATGGCAGTCAAGAGACTGGAAAGAAAGACCCTCAGATTCCTAAACCACAGAACTAGGATCCTACCAACAAAACCCCTGAAATCACCATCCTTAACAAAGAGCAGGAAGCTGGTGATATTCTGAAAAAGGTATATCAAAAGGAAAAGACCGTTCGGTCCATCAAAGGGACTGGGGCATTTGGCAGTGTCAATTATTCAGACTTATGTATATTCCCAAGGGCTCATTATCTGAAAAAATTTTAAGTCCCTGATTTTGAGAAATACAATGGATTGGGAGACCCATACCCATTTGAAGGTATTCATTGGAGAGATTGGATCCTATACAGAGGACGAAAAGCTCAGAATGCAATTATTCCATAAAAGTTTAATCGGAGAGGCTAGAGCCTGGTATGCTCATTTGGATAATTCCAAAATTCACAGCTGGGAAGATTTAGTACATGCCTTCCTCAATCAATACAGTTTTCAGTCCCAAATGGCTCCATACAGATATCAAATCACCAAAATCAAAAAGCAAAGCGCTAAGTTATTCAGAGAATATGCCCAACGATGGAGGCGAGTGGCAGCACAAGTCACCCCACCTATGACTAAGTCTGAGATAATCATGACCTTCATCGACATCCAAGAAGCTCCGTATTATGAAAGGGTCCTAGCAGGCATATGAAAACCATTCTCAGAGATGATCAAACACGGAGAAATGGCTAAAATGGGACTGAAATCTGGGAAAATAAAGGATCTGACTGCCTTGGAAGCTGTTGCCAAGCATATTCAATCTGGGAGTTATGGGAGTAATCCCCGGAGAGTACACAAAAAGAAAGATGAAGAAGTGTCCTTAGTACTGCAAGGACAGAATCAAAGAAGTAAGTCGAGCAGTATGCCCATTCAAAGGAGGAACTATTCCCCTTTCCAAGCTCCAGCCCAACCTTCTAACCCTCCATTTCAAAAGAATTTGGAGGCCAAACGTTGGAGAATGTTCACCCCTTTAGGGGATTCACTCGAGAATGTGCTAAAACTGTTGACAGCACAGAAGAAGATTGTTCAACTCCTTCCACCAACCAGCACCAGGGGAAAGAATTTCGACCCAAGTAAGAAGTGCGCATACCATTCCGGATCTCCAGGCCACGATACACAAGACTATTGGTCTCTCAAGCACAAAATTCAAGACTTGATAGACAACGGGGAGATTGTGGTAACCAAACCCGAGAATTCGCATATTCAAGACAATCCCCTCCCTCAGCACAAAGAGGAGAGTGTCAACATGATTAGCACAAAGAATGGAAAAAGATCCAAATACCTCCGTTATAGCAGAGAGGCAACTCAATCCAGTACCAGTAACCCAGACAGTTGGGAGTTATCAGAAAGGAGATTCCTGATAGAACAGGAAATCAAGTCCCTTAAGGAACAGATTGGATAATTAAGCGGATCTGGTCGTATACTAACATCAAATAACCAGGCAGCTGATAAACCAGTCCAACCAGTCCAAAGCAAGTCCTCCTACATCAGAAATTAACCACATAGCTGTGAGGGATCACTATCGGTTTCATGAGCATGAACCCTAGGCCGACAAGGTGGCCAAGGAGGAGAAATTTCAAGCAAATAGGGAGTTTGCCTTTCAGAGGAGCTTCACTAATTTGAACCAGTCGATGAAGGAAATCCTCCAAATATTGATCAATAATGGGATGGTTACAAATTTGTTACCCCCAGTGAACCTTGGATCCAGAAAATTTAAGCCTGACAAGATCTGTCAGTACCATTCCAATGCGCCCGGTCATGACATCGAGGATTGCTGGGGACTTCGTCACCTGATCCAGATTATGATTGAAAATGGTGAGTTGATAAAGGGGAATCAAGATTATGGCCTCCCCGATGAGGAAACAGTCTTTATTCCCACAGCATGGAATCAAAGAATAATGGATGTTATTTCCTGCGAGAAGAAGCTAGCCATCACACCCTTAATACTGCCAGGGAAAGGGGTCCAAGAAGCACAGACTCCTGTGAAATTAGTTGCGCCCTAGCCTTTAATATTGCCAGTATATCCAAGGAGAATTCATTGAACCTGCCTCAGCGGGTGATTAATTCAGTTATCAAGGCCAAAGAAAAGGTGGCTGAAGAGGGGATTAAAGAATTCCTCAGCAAATTGGGGCATAATCAGATCAAGGTAGTGCAAAGCTTGAAGAATACACCCAAGAAGATGTCCATCCTAGACCTGGTTTTATCCTCGGTGGATCATCGCGACATTCTGGTGAAAGTACTGGAAGAAGCCCATCTACCAAAGACAGTGGATACTGAGAATTTTTGTCATATGATAGAACACATCTTCAACAGCAATGTGATATCTTTCACTGATGATGATATACCCGCAGAAGGCACAGGCCATCGAAAGTCACTGCACATAGCAGTGATGTCATCAGGGCATGTGATCGGAGGAGTGCTGATAAATGGAGGATCATCCCTAAATATCTATCCCTACGACACCCTGAAAAGAATGAAGATTAACCCAAACCGGATCAGAAACAGTCATGTGGTTATCCGGGCTTTCGATGGGTCTCGCCTAGAAGCTGTGGGAAAGATTGAGCTTCTACTGGAGATAAGTCCCCACACTTTCTATGTATCCTTCCAGGTCCTCAACATTACCACCGGCTACAACTTGTTGCTGGGAAGATCATGGATCCACATAGCAGGAGCAGTTCCATCCACCCTCCATCAGCAGCTTAAGTACATTATCAATGGCAACCTAATCACGGTAAATGCCAAACCAGAATACCCTATTTGCATACAATGGGATATGCCGGTGATCAGTCTGGATGTAGAGATTGAACCTGCAAGTTTTCAAGCATTGGAGGTAAGCAATACTCAGTACCTACCAGTTAAGGCACCAACCTTGAAACCAAAAGTCTCCCTCGAAGTGATGAAAGTGGGCCAGGAGATGGTATCTTTGGGTTTCCGCCCTGGAGAAGGGTTGGGGAAAAATCATCAAGGTATCAAGAGTCCAGTGCAAATCCCGAGCCAGTTGGGGAAAGCCGGATTAGGTTATTCATCCGGGTCAAACCACCGGAAGCCACACAAGCATCCAAAGGCTCATGCTTCCACTATACTATTGCCAAACCTCACTGATGCAGGGTTTGTGAAGCCAATGAGGAAGATTCCTATTGTTGTGTCAACCATGTTGTTTCCTCCACTCATACCAGTAAGGGAGAGGAAAGCCCAAAAGCCTAAAGGGGATAGCAAAAAGGGAAAAGAAAAGTTCCTATACGAAAGACGAGACCCATTTTCTAACATGCACGTTCTCATACACTACGAGGGTATGAATGATGATATCCCAGACAGTGATGAAGAGGATCAGATCCAAATTCCTCGCATCAAAAAAGCGACAAACGATCATAAATCTTGTATCCTCCTTATTCATGAGGATTTGACTCTGGACAACTGGAGCAGCATCCCTTGCCTCATTCAAAAAGGGTAAAAGGGCAGTGAGTCTGTCTGCCCTGTAACATGGTTTCATTTACTGCTTATTTTGGTTGCACAGCTATAGCAGTAACTTTTGTCATACTTTGTTAAATGTTTTGTATGTTTAAATAGTTTTATATATTAAAGAGAAAGCATTTTGTTTTTAGGACTCCAGGATTGGATTTGTTTGTCCCTACTGATGAGATGCCAACCTGTCACAGTGACTACAACTTTGATGTAGAACTGAGCTTCGACTTGATGGAAGTTGATCAAGAGGAGATAGATGACTATGAGGTGCCCGAGGAGATCAAAGAATAGGTCAAAGACAAACCCAAACCAAACCTTGACCAAACCACCACTGTCAATATTGAAACCTCAGAAAACCTCAAAGAAATCCAGATAGGCCTAGACCTCACCCCAGACTAAAGAACCGACCTGATTGAAATCTTAACACAATTTCAGGAAGTATTTGCATGGTCGCATGATGACATGATCGGCTTGTCCACTGACATTGTCATCCATCGACTCCCCATCAAAGATGGATTCCAAAGTTAAGCAAAAGCTCAGGCGATTAAAACCCGAATGGAGTCTGAAAGTCAAAGAAGAGGTTGTCAAGCAATTCAAAGCCGGCATCATCATGGTATCAACATACCCAGAGTGGCTGTCGAACATATTCCCCGTTCGTAAGCCTGGAGGAAAGGTACGAGTATGTGTGGATTAAATGGATTTGAACAAAGCTTGTCTCAAAGATAATTTCTCGGTACCTTTCATCCACATCCTGATAGATAATACAACACAGTATGGCATGTATTCCTTCGTGGATTGCTTTTCTGGTTACCATCAAATTATAGTTGCTGAAGAAGATAGGGAGAAGACTGCTTTTATTACTCCAAGAGGAACCTTCTGCTATAGACGTCTATCATTTGGCCTCATCAATGCTGGTGCCACATATCAGCGAGCCATGATGACCCTGTTTCATAACATGATGTACAAGGAGATAGAGATTTATGTGGATGACATCATCGTCAAATCCCGGAAGGAGGACGATCACATCAACCATCTTAGTAAGCTATTTAACAGGTTGCGTAAGTACAACCTCAAGCTAAATCCGGCCAAATGTGCTTTTTGGAGTTAAATCAGGCAAGTTATTGGGATTTCTGGTAAGCAATAGAGGCATTGAGCTGGATCCTGCCAAGATTAAAGCCATCACAAAAATGCCCGTACCCCGAACAGAGAATGAGATACTGCGGGTTCCTGGGGAGGATCAATTTCATAAGTCGGTTCATTTCCCAGCTCACAGCAACTTGTGAACCCATCTTCAAGCTACAAAGGAAGAATTTTTCCATGAAATGGAATGAAGATTGCCAAAAAGCCTTCCTTGCCAATAAGAAGCAGTTGATTGAAGCGCCTGTCTTGGTACCTTCGAGGGATGGAGTTCCCCTGTTTATGTATTTGTCCGCCAATGCCAATGCAATGGGCTATATGCTGGGACAGAAAGATGATAGTAGTAAGGAGAGAGCTATCTACTACATCAGCAAAAAATTTAGCAGTGGAGAACAGAAGTACACACTGATTGAAAAGACATGTTGTGCGTTAGTATGGGCCGCCATGAGGCTACAACACTATTTGTATGGGCACACGACCTACCTCATATCCCGTATGGATCCACTGAAGTACATATTCAACAAGCCAATATTGAATTGTTGATTGTCCAACTGGCAGTTGATCCTCCAACAGTTCGACATTGTCTACGTGACTCAGAAGTCCATCAAAGGGCAAGGCATTGCAAATAAACTAGCCGAGGCACCATCAGGAGGGTTTGAACCTTTGGAGACTTATTTCCTGGACTACAAAATCATTGCAATTCAACAAATCTGATAAGAGCATACAGTCCAACCATGGAGATTATATTTCGATGGAGCGGTAAACATGGAAGGTGCCTAAGCCGGGGCAGTCCTCATCTCTGGTACAGGAGAGTAGTATCCTATGGCTACCAAGTTATAGTTTGCTAACACCAACAACATGGCTGAGTATGAGGCTGCATAATGGGGTTGAAACTAGCCCAGTCCATGGGTATCCAGCATCTATTAGTCTTTGGAGATTCTGAGTTGGTTATCAGACAAACCATCGGGGCGTTGTTGGGTTTGTATGTAACGCAATCATGCAATCAAATCACATAAATAGGGCGGAAGCGTAAAAACTAGGTTTTCAAAATTTATACAAACCCATAACCATGATCATGCTTTGTGCTTGTTATCAATAACAGAAAAGAGAGAACATGGAATTATACCTTTGAAGATCTAAGCTTCCTCAGGTACAAGTTCTACTCCTTTAATTCCTTTGATTCCTCTGATAGTGGCTCCTTCCCTTGAATAATGTCAGCCACCCAAATGTTTGGCCTCTAACGGTGATCCACCAAGGAAGATGAAGAACTCAAGAAGATGGGTTATTGGCTTAACCCTTGTTTCTATCTCTATAGAATATGTGTACTCCCAACTCTTGGAAAATTTCACATCATACCTTATTTCTGATAGAAGACTCTTATATAGATATTAGGTTAACCCTCCTAATCCAATTAGAATAGGGTTTTATTTAATTAATTAATTAAATACTTTTAATTAATTTATATCCTAATCTTTATTAGGATTGAGAGAGAGTACTGATATTATATTAATTCCTAAACTCCTTTAGAATTAAAATAATAATAATAATAATAATATTAATAAGACTCCTCTTATTAATTTATATTTAATATTTCTAAAATATTAAATAATAAACATTAAGCTATTTAATTTATTCTATCATCATAGATTAAATTAATTATACTTAATGCATTATTACTATCATGCCATTTTCTTCTTAAATAATTCTTCTTCCTTTTATGGTGTGACCCTTTAGGTTCTCCATATTAAACCGGTTGTAAATAAATCGATTAGAACAATTCTAATCTTATTTAAATAAACAAATTAAACTAATAATCTATTTAAATAAATAACATTTATTCTACAATAGGGATAAGCCTCCCTAGCGATCAACGACTTTCCAGATAATATAGATTTCAACATTAATCATAAAAGAACCTGTGAGTTAATAATTACCGTACAATTCAATCCTTCCACCATACAATGTCTCAATTAAATATAAGACATGGATTTACTGTCAAGTCTTAATTTATTTAATCATATGTATTTCGATTAGAAAATGCACAACTCCAAATAATGCAAATTAGAAACCTCTTTCTAATTTCATTCTACCTTGGCCAAGGATTCCTGGGTTGTCATTTAACGAATCACATAGGACATATCTCCTCTTTTACTAGAGGTGGTAGATTCTTTATTGATCATTCATTATCTCCATATGTAACTCATTACACCCAAGCATACCCTATATATGCCTTAAAAGGCCTTAAGGAATTAGTCAAAGTATAATTTGTTACATCCAAGATACTATGATGATCTCAAGTCCAAGGATCACATGTACTACTATCATATTAGGAATTCCTATTGACAGGCGAGTAAAACTCCATTAGGTATTCCATAGCGAATCACGTTCAGTGAACTTATTCTCCAATAAGCACCTACATACTTGCTTTAGTGTCTCCACACAAATGACCATGAGATCAGTCATCCTCATCCAATGAGCAAGCAACATATGTACCAATCTATCCAGATTTACTAATCCCCTTTTTAGTAATCCCACGATTGGGAACTATTTTAGTTTTAAAGCTTTCTAAGAATTTAAATCTCATTAGCATGATCAACATCATGATTCTAAAAGCATTGCTTAAAACTATGGGTTATTTACATATTATAAAAACAGCACCATGTAGATAATTAAATGCCTTTAATAAATAAATATTTTATTAATAAATAAATAAAATTGTTTACAAAGTATGTGCTTTATCATCATACATGATTGGCTTGTATGCACACTACTATCAATCTCCCACTTGCACTAAAGCCAATCGCCATGGTATCTCATACCCAACTACTCTAAGTGACGATCAAACTGCTGTTGTGTTAAAGCTTTAGTTAATGGATCTGCAATGTTGTCTTGAGAGTCTACACTCTCCTCTTTCAATGATTTCTTTAATCAAAGTGCCGCAACACATGTTTAGATTCAAGATGAGACTTAGGAACTATTCCTAGTTCTGTAATGAACTTTTCATCTAAAACATCAACTTGCAGCTTCACTTACAGTTATATACTCTGCCTCTGTCACTGAATCAGCAACTGTTTGCTGCTTAGAACTCTTCCAACTCACTGCACCTCCGTTCAAGGTAAACACATACCCTGAAATAGATTTACTGTCATCTTGGTCTGTTTGAAAACTTGAGTCCGTGAATCCCTCGAGTTTTAATTCAGACCCACCGTAGACAAGAAAAATATCTTTAGTCCTTCTCAAGTACTTTAGGATATTTTTCACTACATTCCAGTGCTCTTCTCCTGGATTCGACTGGTATCTGCTTGTTACACTAAGTGCGTGAGCAACATCCGGTCTAGTACATATCATACCGTACATGATAGATCCTATTGCAGAAGCATAAGGGATCTTACTCATACGGTCTCTCTCCTCAGGTGTCTTTGGGGCCTGTTTCTTGGAGAGATTTATTCCATGGCTCATCGGCATGAGACCTCTTTTGGAATCTTCCATGCTAAACCTCTTTAGCATCGTATCAATGTACGTTCCTTGGGATAAGCCGAGCATCCTTTTAGATCTATCTCTATAGATCTTTATCCCCAAAATATAGGATGCTTCACCCAAGTCCTTCATGGAGAAGTTTTTAGATAACCAGATTTTAATGGATTGTAACATAGGAATGTCATTCCCTATCAGTAATATATCATCAACATATAATACAAGGAATGATACTGCGCTCCCACTAACCTTCTTGTATACATATGGTTCATCCTCGTTTTTGATAAAATCAAACTCTTTGATTGTCTCATCAAAATGAATGTTCCATCTACGAGAAGCTTGCTTCAACCCATAAATGGATCGTTGTAGCTTACAGACTTGATTTGTTCCAACTTTTGAAATAAATCCCTCTGGCTGTGTCATATACACATCCTCCTCAAGTTTCCCATTGAGGAAGGCCGTTTTCACGTCCATCTGCTAGATCTCATAGTCGTTGTAAGCTGCAATCGCAAGCAAAATCCGAATGGACTTGAGCATGGCTACTGGTGAGAAGGTTTCATCATAGTCAACTCCTTGTCTTTGTTTGAAACCTTTTGCAACCAGTCGAGCCTTATAGGTCTCTACCTTTCCGTCTGCTCCAGTCTTTTTCTTAAAAACCCATTTACACCCAATAGGTTTAATATCTTTAGGTGGTGAAACCAAAGACCATACTTTGTTTTCATACATGGAGTCCATTTCAGATTTCATGGCTTCAAGCCATTTCCCTGAGTCTTTATTACTCATAGCCTGTTCGTAATTCAATGGATCATCATCATTCATGATGTGTACCTCATCGTCATCCTCTATAACGAATCCATACCTCTCAGGTATCTTCGGTACTCTTCCAGATTTACGAACATGGTGTGGTACAGTAGGTTCTTCTACTTGGTTAGGTACCTGACTTTGGTCCGTGGTAACTTGAGGTTCTTGAACTTCTTCAAGATATATCTTACTCCCACTGACCCCTTCATGGATAAACTCTTTCTCCAAGAAGGTAGCATGTTTCGCAACAAACACCTTTTGATCAGTTGGATGATAGAAATAATACCCTACGATTTCTTTAGGGTATCCCACAAATCTACACTTATCGGATTTAGTCTGTAGCTTATCATTTTCAAACTTTTTGACATAAGCTGGACAACCCCAAGTCTTAACATGCTTAAGATTTGGTTTCCTCCCTTTCCACATCTCATATGGAGTTTTTGGGGCGGATTTGGTAGGTACCTTGTTAAGTAGGTATGCAGCCGTTTCTAGGGCATATCCCCAGAAGGAAATTGGAAGGTCGGTAAAACTCATCATGGATCGAACCATGTCCAACAGTGTTCGATTTCTCCTTTCAGATACTCCATTTAACTGTGGTGTACCTGGAGGAGTCCATTGTGAGATTATACCATTTTCTCTTAGACAATTGAGAAACTCACTGCTTAAGTATTCTCCACCTCGATCTGATCGAAGTATCTTAATACTTTTGCCCGTTTGTTTCTCTACTTCACTTCTGAACTCTTTGAACTTTTCAAATGATTCTGATTTGTATTTCATTAAATACACATATCCAAATCTTGAGTGATCATCAGTGAAAGTAATAAAATAAGAATACCCACCCCGTGCACTTGTTGTCATAGGTCCACAAACGTCTGTGTGAATCAATGCCAACAACTCTGTAACTCTCTCCCCTTTTCCACTAAAAGGAGATTTAGTCATTTTACCCATGAGACAAGATTCACAAGTTGGATATGATTCATAATCAGATAGCTCGAGGAGCCCATCTTTATGCAACTTGGATAATCTTGTTTCATTGATATGACCGAGTCTACAGTGCCACATATAGGTATAATTAATATCATCTCTTTTCCTTTTCTTAATTTGTTCAATTTGAAATATATTTTCTTGCAAGTCAAGTGTATAAAGTCCATTTCGCAAATTTCCAATACCATATAAAACATCGTCTTTATAAATAGAACAACCACTGTTCTTTATAATAACGTCAAAACCTTCCATATCCAATACAGAAATTGAAATAATGTTTTTAATAATATTCGGAACATAATAACAATTATTAAGATAAATGGATTTGCCCGAAGGCATTGCTAAACAATAAGTTCCTACAGCTAATGCAGCAACTTTTGCTCCATTTCCCACTCGTAGGATCACCTCATCTTTGTTCAGCTTTCTACTTCTGACCAGTCCCTTCACATTATTACATATGTGAGAACCACAGCCGGTATCCAATACCCAAGTAGAATTTTGACTTTCTGAAAAATTAATTTCAATCATGAACAAACCTTGATTGGAAGTCGAAGCTTCTCCAAGCTTCTTCTTTGCCAGAAACTTCTTGCAGTTCCTCTTCTAATGACCCGGCTCATTGCAATGAAAGCACATTCCTTTAGCTGGTTCCGGTTTCTTTTGCTCCTTTTCTTTCCCTTTTCCCTTAGCCTCCTTAGATTTCTTCTTTTCAGAAGACACCTTGGGCCTCTTCCTTTTATTGGAAGAATCCACTATCAAGACATGGTTCTTCTTGGATGAGAAGTGACCTTCTGCAGTTTTCAGCATGTTAAGCAGCTCAGGTAAGCTGACATCTAGCTTATTCATGTGAAAATTAACCACAAACTGCGAGAAGGTCTCAGGGAGTGACTGCAAGACCAAGTCTTGACTCAACTCCCCATCCATGACGAACCCAAGCTGTCCAAGGCATTCAATCAAATTGATTACCTTCAGAACATGAGTCTCGACGGTAGTGCCCTCGGTCATCCGAGATCGGAAGAGCTCCTTAGATATCTCATATCTAGCAGTCCTACTCTGTTCACCATACAACTCCTTGAGGTGAAGCAGCATAGCAGGAGCATCCATTTTTTCGTGCTGACGCTGAAGCTCGTTATTCATGGATGCGAGCATGATGCATTGAGCCACAGATGCATCATCTTGCCACTTATTGAAAGTGGCAATCTCTTCCTCAGAGGCTGTTTCTGAAACAGATTCAGGGATAGTGGAATTTAGGACATAAGAAATCTTTTCAGCAGTGAGAACAATTCTCAGATTTCTTAGCCAGTCCTCATAATTCGTGCCGGTAAGCTTATTTGCATCAAGTATGCTTCATAGTGAGATTAGTGATTTTGACATTTTTAAAATTCTGCATGTGAAAAGACAACATTTTAGCAAACATTCATTTTATTAACTTTGCATACCAAAATAAATTTAGGTCTTTATTTTAAATTGGTATCTCCCACTATTTTCATCAAACTATATTACCCTCACTCATATAGTTCGGCAACATCTAATTAAAGATTTGCTAGTGAGATTAAGGATCCCATTTCAAATGTATATAACCTTGTGGATAGCACAACAAGCGATATACAAATAAATAGGTAGACAACTCTTGTCAGTTACATCACCATGTAACTCCTTTTATTTTGCCTCTTAAATCATAATGGTCATATGTGTGCACATCCGAACTAAAATGATCTAAGTTAAGTCCAGCCTAGCACTTCCATAAATTCAAAAAAGAAAAATTTTCGTCCTTGTGGATAGCACAACAAGACTAGATCGTTCAATTTTCTTGATAAGCATCAAATGTGATTAATTAACATCTTAAATATTCAATACTCGCCTTGTGGATAGCACAACAAACTCATACTAAATATTTAATACTCTATTAACTAATCATGCTAGAAGGCGACGTTCGATATTCCAAATATCATTTGAACGCTTCAGACTTAATATTATTTCTTTGAGGGGTTTGTTATTATTTGTCTCATCTTTTTAAGCGCGCATGCACATATATATATAAAATACGCGTCATTTTATTAAACATGCGAAGCATGTTTGTATAAAATATAATATATATAATATTTAGCATGCAATATAGAATACTATATTCTACCCGGATTGATTATGGACTTTTATTCTAGTTTGGTTCACTAGAGCCACCAAGTGAACCAAAAGGTCAAACCTAGGAGTGCAAGAATTTAAATTTAAATATAACTATTACATTTAAACCCTGGCTCCATACAAATGAGTCTTCATGCGTTCCTTGCTCCTTGGTCTCCAATTTCTTCAAAATAATTCTAACTATCTCTATTACATTAACTATTTAAAATTAAATAGAAACCTTGATCAGCAGTCAAGGGGAAGTACATAGAAAGGAGATAGAATTTACATCGAGAATAAAACTAGAGAAGACGAGGTACGCAGACCCCATTTTATAAAACCCATACATTCAAGCATTCATCCAAAATAAAATCCAATCACATTGGTCATAGTCCATAGTCAATCCCATTTATTATCATACACATCAACATATGCATCAATAAATATCCATTCATCTCATGAATCACAATGCTATTCCATATATGGATCGATGTTATTTAATGGACAAAAGTTTTGCTAAATTTTATTTTTGAAACAAAATAAACTCTTTTATTTTAATCAAAAATAAATCCAAATTAAACTCCTTTAATTTTAGCATTCTGAAATCATATTTCAGATAAAATAAACTTCTTTATTTTAAAACTTTATCAATTAAATAAACAGTTTACTTAATTAATTAAAATCAATTTTCAGGGTCTGTCCAGGTACCGGCGCAGCTGCGCCAGTAATGAACTGGGCAGCTGCGCAGCTGCGCCGTTCGCTGCAGAAACTTGCAGAAAATGATTTTTGTCCAGAAAAACGATCCAATTCTCACATCAATTCATACATGGAATTATAAAATTGATAATTAGCACAAAGTTAGGCTCTGATACCACTGTTGGGTTTGTATGTAACGCAATCATGCAATCAAATCACATAAATAGGGCGAAAGCGTAAAAACTAGGTTTTCAAAATTTATACAAACCCATAACCATGATCATGCTTTGTGCTTGTTATCAATAACAGAAAAGAGAGAACATGGAATTATACCTTTGAAGATCTAAGCTTCCTCAGGTACAAGTTCTACTCCTTTGATTCCTTTGATTCCTCTGATAGTGGCTCCTTCCCTTGAATAATGTCAGCCACCCAAATGTTTGGCCTCTAACGGTGATCCACCAAGGAAGATGAAGAACTCAAGAAGATGGGTTATTGGCTTAACCCTTGTTTCTATCTCTATAGAATATGTGTACTCCCAACTCTTGGAAAATTTCACATCATACCTTATTTCTGATATAAGACTCTTATATAGATATTAGGTTAACCCTCCTAATCCAATTAGAATAGGGTTTTATTTAATTAATTAATTAATTACTTTTAATTAATTTATATCCTAATCTTTATTAGGATTGAGATAGAGTACTGATATTATATTAATTCCTAAACTCCTTTAGAATTAAAATAATAATAATAATAATATTAATAAGACTCCTCTTATTAATTTATATTTAATATTTCTAAAATATTAAATAATAAACATTAAGCTATTTAATTTATTCTATCATCATAGATTAAATTAATTATACTTAATGCATTATTACTATCATGCCATTTTCTTCTTAAATAATTCTTCTTCCTTTTTTGGTGTGACCCTTTAGGTTCTCCATATTAAACCGGTTGTAAATAAATCGATTAGAACAATTCTAATCTTATTTAAATAAACAAATTAAACTAATAATCTATTTAAATAAATAACATTTATTCTACAATAGGGATAAGCCTCCCTAGCGATCAACGACTTTCCAGATAATATAGATTTCAACATTAATCATAAAAGAACCTGTGAGTTAATAATTACCGTACAATTCAATCCTTCCACCATACAATGTCTCAATTAAATATAAGACATGGATTTACTGTCAAGTCTTAATTTATTTAATCATATGTATTTCGATTAGAAAATGCACAACTCCAAATAATGCAAATTAGAAACCTCTTTCTAATTTCATTCTACCTTGGCCAAGGATTCCTGGGTTGTCATTTAACGAATCACATAGGACATATCTCCTCTTTTACTAGAGGTGGTAGATTCTTTATTGATCATTCATTATCTCCATATGTAACTCATTACACCCAAGCATACCCTATATATGCCTTAAAAGGCCTTAAGGAATTAGTCAAAGTATAATTTGTTACATCCAAGATACTATGATGATCTCAAGTCCAAGGATCACATGTACTACTATCACATTAGGAATTCCTATTGACAGGCGAGTAAAACTCCATTAGGTATTCCATAGCGAGTCACGTTCAGTGAACTTATTCTCCAATAAGCACCTACATACTTGCTTTAGTGTCTCCACACAAATGACCATGAGATCAGTCATCCTCATCCAATGAGCAAGCAACATATGTACCAATCTATCCGGATTTACTAATCCCCTTTTTAGTAATCCCACGATTGGGAACTATTTTAGTTTTAAATCTTTTTAAGAATTTAGATCTCATTAGCATGATCAACATCATGATTCTAAAAGCATTGCTTAAAACTATGGGTTATTTACATATTATAAAAACAGCACCATGTAGATAATTAAATGCCTTTAATAAATAAATATTTTATTAATAAATAAATAAGATTGTTTACAAAGTATGTGCTTTATCATCATACATGATTGGCTTGTATGCACACTACTATCAGGCGTATCATTCCAAAGAATTGCATTTGCTACCCTATCACCAGTAGGTCATCAACATATCCATGGATTTTGAAGAGATAACCTTCATCCACATCCCTTAAGGTAGGAACACCTTTGTAGATGCATTGGCAACTTTGGCTTCCCTGATCAACGTATCGGGTAGGAGAGGAATTCCTAACATCAAATTCATAAACTAAAAGGCCCCAACATATGGGAATTACATTGGAGAAATATCAGGTGAGATACCTCCTACCAAACAGCCTTAGTATCAAGACAATCAAGGAATGCCTCCGAGATGGATCTACACCAGTTGAGGTAAGCCAGGCCGGATGAAAGCTGATTCATAAGATGGCTATGAAGTTCTATCTGAGCGGAGATGCACTTTACAAAAGGGATGATAGAATAGGCCTGTTAAAATGCCTCGACAAAGAGCAAGCCCAGAGACTGATGGATGAAGTCCACGGTGGAGTCTGTGGTCCACACATGAGCGGTCATCTGCTAGCCAAGAAGATATTGAGAATCGGGCATTACTGGATCTCTCTCAAAGCTAACTGTGATGATCACATCAGGAGATGCTACCAATGCCAAGTCCACAGAAATGTTATTCACGCTCCTCTAAGTGAGCTACACAACATGAGTTCACTATGGCCTTTCTCCATGTGGGGAATGGATGTGATTGGGCCAATAGAACCCAAAGCCAGTAATGAAACATCGTTTCATCTTCACCATAATTGATTACTTCACTAAGTGGGTTGAAGCTGCCTCTTTTCCCAAAGTCACCCAGGAGGTAATCATTGGTTTCATCAGAAATAATGTTATCTGTCGATATAGACAACCGGAGGTGATCATATCAGTCAACGCCAAGAACCTAAACAATCAGATGATGAGAGATTTATGCGACAAGTTTCATATCAAGCATCTCAATTCCGTCATCTACCAAACCAAGATGAATGGTGCTGTCAAAGTGACCAATAAGAACAACAAGAAGATCACATAGAAAATATCCGCCAATCATAAAGGATGGCCTGACCTGTTGCCTCTGACTCTGTTAGCATACAGGACGTCAATGCGTACCTCTACTGGTTCTACCCCCTATTCATTGGTCTATGGCATGGAAGCAGTACTTCCCATAGAAGTAGAAATGGAGTCCTTGCGAGTGTTAATAGACGCTCAGAGGGAAGAAGATCAGTGGTTGCAAGAGCAGTACCATCAGCTGTCCTTGATAGATAAAAAGAGGGCTACAACTATTTTCCACGGGCATTTATATCAGCAAAGGATCGCTAGATCATACAACAAGTCCGAATCCGGCAATTCAAAGAAAATGACCTAGTGCTGAAGAAAGTTCTGGCCAATCAAGACGAACCCAAAGGAAAATTCGCCCCAAATTGGGAAGGCCCTTTTATTGTCAAAGAAGTGTTGACAGAGGAGCTATCAGATTGCAAGAGATAGATAGGAGAGAATTTCCCAAACTCATCAACTCAGACAGCATAAAAAGGTACTATGTCTAAAACATATGCCATCCATCATCCTGGTCCTACAAATCAGTCAAATCAGTTTCAATTTTCATTAGAAGATTGAACTATGAATAACCTGATCTCCCTCAGCTCGGGGGTACGTAGGCAGCCATTCATGGTGCGGTCAAACTAAACAAAAACTCATCAAACCAAGCTCGAAAGAGACACTTCTCAAACCTCTCACATAAAACTTGAACTACGAATGACCTAGTCTCCCTCAGACCGGGAGTACGTAGGCAGCCATTCATGGTGCGGTTTGACCATCAAAGAAAAACAAAAAAAACCAATAAAAACCAATCCCAAGACATCGAAACCCTATAAAACCTAAATATTATCAAGTCTCCCTAGCCAACAGGCCCATTTGAGATATTCTCCGACATCTCACTGTCAATCCATCAAGGAAAAGCTCATAATATATCAACAACAACAAGTCATGAAAGAAGTGGTAATCACTCAGCAATGACAATATATATCCAACAGGGAAGTGAATCAAAATATATTTCTTTGATATATAATACGGTTTAATATATACATGGTGTCCTGTGCATGACAAAAATGGCTGATCTAGTCTGTGCAGGGAAAATAATATATATATATATATATATGTATATATATATATGTATATATATATATATATATGAACCCGGGGACAAGCGGGATAGTAATGCCAGCATGGCATCTCTCTCTGAAGATGGAGGAGCAGCTGCAAGCACAATGGCCTCGGTCTCCATACGAGCAAGGACATCCACAGCCATCTGTATAGTGCTGCTATGGTCATCTATGAAAACACTCATATTTCCAACCAGGCTGTCTATATATGATCTGAGGGCTGTGATGTCTGCAATATAGACATCCCGAGTAGCTATGGCCTCATCCCTCTTAACATAAGCGACATCTCGGGCAACTAAGGCCTCCTCAATCTCCTCAAAGGTTGCATCTCTGATAAATCAGACCTCATCTTTCTCCTCAAGAGCTGCATCTCGGGTAGATCGAGCCTCGTCTCTCTCAATCAATGCTATATCCCGAGTAGCTCGAGCCTCGTCTCTCGTAGAAAAAGTTGTGTCTCTGCTAGAAAGGATTGTCAACATCAACGCCCTAGCCTGATCTCTCTCGAAAGTCATCTGAGCTTGATCTGTATCGGCGGGAATGCTTAGAGGGTCACTAACTAAGGCCACTGTCAACCCGGTGAATAACACATCCTCAGTGGGAGAATCAGGATCCTCCATAGGCTCCTCCTGATCTAAATCTATGATCGGAGCTGACTGGATAATCGCAGCTGCTACTATATCACCCTCCAACCATGCCGAATACTCTGAATAGCGATCCGGATGGCTAGTAGAGAAATAAGCCCTCTCCCTATGAGTCTAACACTCATAAATCCAGATCAGGTCGGCTGACAATAAAGATAAAGCTGGTACCCGCTGATCAATAGCCACCTCAAACTGGTGAAGGCTCTGGAACTGATCGAATTGACCTATGACTGCCAATTGATGGTAATTGGTCACCCCTCTCAATCCCGCTAGGGGCAAATAATTCATGTCGACTGCATGAGTGATGAAGTTGTAAGGGGAGACAAGCCCTGAGCATGGCAGGATCGATAAGGGATGCTCAATATCCGACAAAAAAGTAGACCATGTCGCTGCATCTGAACACTCCGCTGGCTGAAAGGAGTAGGACATGGCTATATCATGGGTAAAGCAGTACCCATGGTGTCTAAGGGTGCCAATCGGACGCAAATGTGTTATGAGCCATACATACAACAAGACAGAGCTACCTCTAAAAAACCCCTCCGGATGGGTACTGTAAAAGGTAGCTGACCTCAAGGTCTCGGCCAGTATCATCGGCAGAATAGTACTACCCTGTCTAAGGCATGAACCACGATCATCAAACCAATATCTAAATGGTCCAAATATAGTGGCATGTATGCGTAGGACGTGACGCACATCAACAAGATGAAAGTAGTATGCATACAAGCCAATCATGTGTGATGATAAAGCATATACTTTGGAGACAATCTTATTTATTTATTAATAAAAATATTCATTTATTAAAGGTATTTAATTATCTACATGGTGCTATTTTTATAATATGTAAATAACCCATAGTTTTAAGCAATGCTTTTAGAATCATGATGATGATCATGCTAATGAGATCTAAATTCTTAGAACGCTTTAAAACTAAAATAGTTCCCAATCGTGAGATTACTAAAAAGAGAATTAGTAAATCCGGAGATTGGTACATATGTTGCTTGCTCATTGGATGAGGATGATTGATCTCATGATCATTTGTGTGGAGACACTAAAGCAAGTATGTAGGTGCTTATTGGAGAATAAGTTCGCTGAACGTGACTCGCTATGGAATACCTAATGGAGTTTTACTCGCCTGTCAATAGATTCCTAATGTGATAGTAGTACAAGTGATCCTTGGACTTAAGATCATCATAGTATCTTGTATGTAATGAATTATACTTTGACTTATTCCTTAAAGCCCTTTAGGTTATATAAAAGGGTATGCTTGGGTATAATGAGTTACATATGGAGATAATGAATGATCAATAAAGAATCTACCACCTCTAATAAAAGAAGAGATATGTCCTATGTGATTCGTTAAATGACAACCCAGGAATCCTTGGGCAAGGTGGAATGAAATTAGAAAGGTGTTTCTAATTTGCATTAGTTAGAGTTGTGCATTTTCTAATCGAAATACATATAATTGAATAAAATAAGACTTGATAGTAAATCCATGTCATATATTTAATTCGGACATTGTATGATGGAAGGATTGAATTATACGGTAACTATTTACTCACAGGTTCTTTTATGATTAATATTGAAATCTATATTATCTGGAAAGTCGTTGATCGCTAGGGAGACTTATCCGTATTGTAGAATAAATATTATTTTTTTAAATAGATTATTTGTTTAATTTATTTATTTGAATAAGATTAGAATTGTTCTAATTAATTTATTCACAACCGATTTAATATGGAGAACCTAAAGGGTCACACCATAAAAGGAAGAATAATTATTTAAGAAGGTAATAGCATAATCGTAATAATGCATTAAGTATAATTAATGTAATCTATGGTGATAGAATAAATTAAATAGCTTAATGTTTATTATTTAATATTTTGAAAATATTAAATATAAATTAATAAGAGGAGACTTATTAATATTATTATAATTATTATTATTTTAATTTCTAAAGGAGTTTAGTAATTAATTTAATATAAGTACTCTCATTTATTCCTAATAAGATTAGGAGGCAAATTAATTAAATGAATTTAATTAATTATTCTCAATGTGGTGGGAAGCCTAAATTAATTAAAAGAGTTTAATTAATTAAATAAAATCCCATATCTAATAGGATTAGAAGGTTTGACCAATATCTATATAAGAGGAGTTTTATAATAGATATCAGTTGAAAAAATTCTAATTGTTGGAGAGTACTCCTTTTCTATAGAGGATAGAAAACTAGGTTTAGCCAATCACCCTCCTTCTTGATAATTCCTCTTCCTTGGTGGATCACCTCTAGAGGCCAAACACTTGGGTGGCTAACGTTGATCAAAGGAAGGAATCTAAACCGAAAATTCAAGGAGATCACGAAGAATAAGGAGTTGAACTCGTACCTGTGGAAGCTTCGTTCTACAAGGGTATGATTTCATAACTTCTTATTTATCATTTTAAATTAATAATTTGCATAAAGGATGATCCGGGTAATGGTTTTGTATAAATTTTTAAACTATGATATACCATGCTTCCGCTAAATTTTGCAATTTAATTGCGTCACAATTTCGTACAAACCCAACAGTGGTATCAAAGCCAAACCTTTATGCAATTATTAATTGTTTTGATTTCATATACATATGGATATGTATTTAGAATAATTTATTGGGCATAATTTTATTGTATAAAATTATTTTTTTATGGAAAAAGGGCCAATTTCCAAACTGAATTGCGAAATTTATTTTTTGGATAACCAATTATTAAAAGGACGTTGCCTTTTCTCTTTTTTTGTTTCAGAAGGAATCAATTTTTTTTGGGCTAATCGTGGATCCAATCTTGTATTAGTTTTGAAAAAGGAGATTCGGCGGGAAATTGATTCAAAAGTAAGATTCAAAAGTTACGTTAATATATATATATATATATATATATATATATATATATATATATTATATATATGATTTCTGAATATAAATATATAATATTATATATATATATATATAATTATATATTTTATTCTTAATAATTTTATAATTAAAATAAAGAGTTTATTTTTATCTTAAAATTGGATTTCATGCAATTTAAAATTGTCCATTAAATGATACTCATATATATATGGAATGTTTTAATTCATGAGATGAATATTTATTTATTGATATATATGATGATATGTATGATAATAAATGGGGATTGATTATGGACTATTTAACTAATGTGATTAGATTTTATTTTAGTTGAATGCTTGAATGAATGGGTTTTATTAAATGGGGTCTGCGTACCTTGTCTTCTCTGATTTTTTTCTCGATGTAAATTCTATCTCCCTCCTATGTACTTCTCCTTGACTGCTGATCAAGGTTTCTATTTAAATTAAATAGTTTAATGTAATAGAAATAGTTAGAATTATCTTGAAGAAATTGGAGACCAAGGAACAAGGAGCGCGTGAAGACCCGTTTGTATGGAGCCCAGGTTTAAATATAATATTTACGTTTAAATTTAAATTCTTGCATCCCTAAGTCTGACCTTTTGGTTCACTTGGTGGCTCTAGTGAACCAAACTAGAATAAAAGTCCATAATCTATCCGGGTAGAATATAGTATTCTATATGTGCATGCTTAGTATTATATATATTATATTTTATGCAAACATGCTTCGCATGTTTAATAAAATGACGCATATTATATATATATATATATATATATATATGTGTGTGTGTGTGTGTGTGTGTGTGTGTGTGTGTGTGCGTGTGTGCATGCGTGCTAAACAAGATGAGACAAATAATAACAAACCCCTCAAATAAATTATATTAAGTCCGAAGCGTTCAAATAATATTTGGAATATCGAACGTCGCCTTCTAGCATAATAAATTAATATAGTATTAAATATTTAATATGAGCTTGTTGTGCTATCCACAAGGCGAGTATTGCGTATTTAAGATGTTAATTAATCACATTTGATGCTTATCAAGAAAATTGAACAATATAGTCTTGTTATGCTATCCCCAAGGACGAATATTTTTCTTTTTTGAATTTATGGAAGTGCTAGGCTGGACTTAACTTAAATCATTTTAGTTCGGATGTGCACACACTTGACCATTATGATTTAAGAGGCAAAATAAAAAGGAGTTACATGTTGATGTAATTGACAAGAGTTGTCTACCTATTTATTTATATATCGTTTATTGTGCTATCCACAAGGCTATATACATTTGAAATGGGATCCTTAATCTCAATAGCAAATCTTTAATTAGATGTTGCCGAATTATATAAGTGAGGGTAATATAGTTTGATAGAAATAGTGGGAGATACCAATTTAAAATAAAGACTTAAATTTATTTTGGTATACAAAATTAATAAAATGAATGTTTGCTAAAAATATTATTTTTCACATGCAGAATTTTAAAATTGTCAAAAACACTAATTTCACTGCGAAGCATACTTGATGCTATAAGCTTACCGGGCCGAATTATACGGACTGGCTAAGAAATCTGAGAATAGTTCTCACTGCTGAAAAGATTTCTTATGTCTTAAATTCACCTGTCCCTAGAACCGTTCCAGAAACAGTCCCTGAGGAATAGATTGCCACCATTGTAAAGTGGCAAGATGATGCATATGTGGCTCAATGTATTATGCTCGCATCCATGAATAACGAGCTTCAGCGTCAGCACAAAAACATGGATACTCCTACTATGCTGCTTCACCTCAAGGAGTTGTATAGTGAACAAAGTAGGACTGCTAGATATGAGATATCTAAGGAGCTTTTTCGATCTCGGATGACCAAGGACAAGGTGAACATAAAGGAACAAAATAAACCTGATCCAGCTAGCAAAGGAATGTGCTTCCATTGCAATGAGCTGGGTCATTGGAGGAGGAACTGCAAGAAGTTTCTGGCAGAGAAGAAACTTGGAGAAGCTTCGACTTCCAATCAAGGTTTGTTCATGATTGAAATTAGTTTTTCAGAAAGTTCAAAATTCTATTTGGGTATAGGATACCGGCTGTGGTTCTCACATATGTAATACTGTGAAGGGACTGGTCAGAAGTAGAAAGCTAAACCAAGATGAGGTTGTCCTACGAGTGAAAAATAAAGCAAAGGTTGCTACATTAGCTATAAGCACTTATTGTTTAGCACAGCCTGCGGGCAAGTCCATTTATTTAAATAATTGTTATTTTGTTCCGAATATCATTTGAAATATTATTTCAAATTCTGTGTTAGATATGAATGGATTTGAAATTATAATAAAGAACAACAGTTGTTCAATTTATAAAAATAATGTTTTATATGGTATTGGAAATCTGCGAAATGGACTTTATATACTTGACTTGCATGAAAATATACTTCAAATAGAACAAACTAAGAAAAGAAAAAGAGATGATATTAATTATACCTATATGTAGCACTGTAGACTCGGTCATATCAATGAAACGAGATTATCCAAGTTGCATAAGGATGGGCTCTTAGAGCTATTTGATTATGAATCATATCCAACTTGTGAATCTTGTCTCATGGGTAAATGACTAAATCTCCTTTTAGTGGAAAAGGAGAAAGAGTTACAGAGTTGTTAGCGTTGGTTCACACAGATGTTTGTGGACCTATGACAACGATTGCACGGGGTGGGTATTCTTATTTTATTACTTTCACTGATGATCACTCAAGATTTGGATGTGTATTTAATGAAATATAAATCAGAATCATTTGAAAAGTTCAAAGAGTTCAGAAGTGAAGTAGAGAAACAAACGGGAAAGAGTATTAAGACTCTTCGATCAGATCGAGGTGGAGAATACAGAAGCGGTGAGTTTCTCAATTGTCTCAAAAATTAACGGTATAATCTCACAATGGACTCCACCTGGTACAACACAGTTAAATGGAGTATCTGAAAGGAGAAATCGAACATTGTTGGACATGGTTCGATCCATGATGAGTTTTACCAATCTTCCAATTTGATTCTGGGGTCATGCCCTAGAAACAACTAATATCTACTAAATAAGGTCCCCTCAAAATCCATCCCCAAGACTCCATATGAGATGTGGACAGGGAGGAAACCTAGTCTTAAGCATGTTAAGATTTGGAGATGTCCAGCTTATGTGAAAAGGTTTCAAAATGATAAGCTTGGGACAAGATCTGATAAGTGCACGTTTGTGGATATCCTAAAGAATGTTTGGGATACTATTTCTACAATCCTACTGAACAAAAGGTGTTTGTTGCGAAACACGTTGTCTTCTTGGAAAATAAGTTTATCCTTGAAGGGGCTAGTGGGAGAAAAATAGATCTTGAAGAAATTCAAGAATCACAAACCACTACAGATCAAGTGGATGAACCTGTCCAAGTAGAGACACCTACTGTACAACACCCTATTCGTAAATCTGGAAAGGTACCGAAGATACCTAAAAGGAATGGATTCGTCATAGAGGATGACGATGAGGTACACATCATGGATGATGATGATCCATTACGAACAGACTATGAGTAATAAAGACTCAGAGAAATGGTAAATGACCATAAAATTTAAAATGGATTTTGAAGCGATACTCAAGTCCATTTGGATTTTACTTGCGATTGCAGCTTATTATTGCTTAATCTGGCAAAATGGACGTGGAGACGTCCTTCCTCAAATATACATTATTAGAAGAAAATGTATGTATGATACAACAAGATAGTTTTTTGTTTCAATGGTTGAAGCAAATCATGTATATGAGCTACAATAATCCATTCATGGATTGAAGCAAGATTCTCGTAGATGGAACATTCGTTTTGATGAGAGAATCAAAGAGTTTAATTTTATCAAAAACGAGGATGAACCATGTATGTACAAGAAGGTTAGTGGGAGTGCTATTTCATTCCTTGTATTATATGTTGATGATATATTACTAATAGGGAATGAAATTCCTATGCTAAAATCGATCAAAACAAAGTTGTCTAAACATTCCTCCATGAATGATTTGGGTAGAACATCCAACATTGGGGATATAAATCTTTATTGATATATTTAAAAGGATGTTCGGCTAAACCCCAGGAAACATATATTCATTAAATGCTAAAGGCGTTTAGCATGGCAAATGCCAAAAGGTGTCTCATGATGATGAGCCATGGAGTGAATCTCTCTAAAATTATCCTCAATAAAAGAGAGATCGCATGAGCTACTATCATGTATGCAATGAAATATACAATACTTTATGTTAATCAGTCATATTCTGGAGAAGATCACTGTGAGACAGTGATAAACATCTTAAAGTACTTAACTGACACTAAGGATGTCATCATATCACATGATGAGTCTGAATTAAACTAGAGTGCTAAACAGACTCAAGTTTTCAGACTGACCAAGACGATATCAAATCCACTTTAGGGTAAGTCATTACCTTGAAAGATGGTGTACTGAATTGGAAAGGTTCCAAACAACAAAAGGTTGCTGCTTTAGTGACAAAGACAAAGTATATAACTGTACGTGAAGCTGCAAGTTGATGTTTCGGATGAAAAGTTTATTACAGAATTAGGAATAGTTCCTAAGTCTCATCTTGAATCTAAACTTGTGTTGCGGCACTTTGATTAAAGAAATCATTAAAAGAGGAGCATATAGACTCTCAAGATAACATTGCATATCCATTTACTAAAGCTATAACATAACAGCAGTTTGATCGTCACTTAGAGAAGTTGGTATGAGATACCATAGCGATTGGCTTTGGTGCAAGTGGGAGAGTGAAAGTAGTATGCATATAAGCCAATCATGTTTGATGATAAAGCATATACTTTGGAGACAATCTTTTTTATTTATTAATAAAAATATTCATTTATTAAAGGCATTTAATTATCTACATGGTGCTTTTTTTATAATATGTAAATAACTCATAGTTTTAAGCAATGCTTTTAGAATCATGATGATGATCATGCTAATGAGATCTAAATTCTTAGAAAGCTTTAAAACTAAAATAGTTCCCAATCGTGGGATTACTAAAAAGGGGATTAGTAAATCCGGATAGATTGGTACATATATTGCTTGCTCATTGGATGAGGATGATTGATCTCATGATCATTTGTGTGGAGACACTAAAGCAAATATGTAGGTGTTTATTGGAGAATAAGTTCGCTGAACGTGACTCGCTATGGAATACCTAATGGAGTTTTACTCACCTGTCAATAGGAATTCCTAATGTGATAGTAGTACAAGTGATCCTTGGACTTGAGATCATCATAGTATCTTGTATGTAATGAATTATACTTTGACTTATTCCTTAAAGCCCTTTAGGGTATATAAAAGGGTATGCTTGGGTATAATGAGTTACATATGGAGATAATGAATGATCAATAAAGAATCTACCACCTCTAGTAAAAGAGGAGATATGTCCTATGTGATTCGTTAAATGACAACCCAGGAATCCTTGGCCAAGGTGGAATGAAATTAGAAAGGTGTTTCTAATTTGCATTATTTGGAGTTGTGCATTTTCTAATCGAAATACATATAATTGAATAAAATAAGACTTGACAGTAAATCCATGTCATATATTTAATTGGGACATTGTATGGTGGAAGGATTGAATTGTACGGTAATTATTTACTCATAGGTTCTTTCATGATTAATGTTGAAATCTATATTACCTGGAAAGTCGTTGATCGCTAGAGAGGCTTATCCCTATTGTAGAATAAATATTATTTATTTAAATAGATTATTAGTTTAATTTATTTATTTAAATAAGATTAAAATTATTCTAATTGATTTATTCACAACCGGTTTAATATGGAGAACCTAAAGGGTCACACCATAAAAGGAAGAATAATTATGTAAGAAGGTAATGGCATAATCGTAATAATGCATTAAGTATAATTAATGTAATCTATAGTGATAGAATAAATTAAATAGCTTAATATTTATTATTTAATATTTTGAAAATATTAAATATAAATTAATAAGAGGAGACTTATTAATATTATTTTAATTATTATTATTTTAATTTCTAAAGGAGTTTAGTAATTAATTTAATATATGTACTCTCATTTATTCCTAATAAGATTAGCAGGCAAATTAATTAAATGAATTTATTTAATTATTCCCAATGTGGTGGGAAGCCTAAATTAATTAAAAGAGTTTAATTAATTAAATGAAATCCCATATCTAATAATATTAGAAGGGTTGACCAACATCTATATAAGAAGAGTTTTATAATAGATATCAGTTGAAAAAAATCCAATTGTTGGAGAGTACACTTTTTCTATAGAGGATAGAAAACTAGGTTTAGCCAATCACCCTCCTTCTTGATAATTCCTCCTCCTTAATGGATCTCCTCTAGAGGTCAAACACTTGGGTGGCTATCGTTGATCAAAGGAAGGAATCTAACCCGAAAATTCAAGGAGATCACGAAGAACAAGGAGTTGAACTCGTACCTGTGGAAGCTTCGTTCTACAAGGGTATGATTCCATAACTTCTTATTTATTATTTTAAATTAATAATTTGCATAAAGGATGATCCGGGTAATGGTTTGTATAAATTTTTAAACTCTGATATACCATGCTTCGCTAATTTTTGCAATTTAATTACGTCACGATTTCGTACAAACCCAACACAAGACGTCTACCTGGGCCAAATGCCACTCATCTGCCGAAATGATGAATTCCCCAAAGTGTCGATCGTAGCTATCTAGTCGGCCGAAGCGATCGATCAAAAAGTCGATAGAGATCACATGTCCTAAAATGATCTCATTAGTGACTACTCTATATCTCAGACCTGACATACGCATGAATGGTGTCCTCATGTCGCTGATAGCTGTGCTAGCGCAAGGCAGGTCCAGTGCTAAACCTGTAAGCCGCTCATACTCTTCTAGGGTCAGGGTCAACTCATGCAGTCCAAAGCAGAAAACGTGTCGCTCAGGTATCCAGTAGGATAGAATGTCGTCTACAAATCCGTATGGAACCTAGAAATCTAGAAGGGCCAAGGAATGCCCTAACATCTGATCTACTGTCTCTCTGGCTGCATGGGACAGATTATCGTACCACGACCTCAATGAAGATGCTACCAAGGATGGTGGTGAATGCTCAATATGGCTGACCGTAGATGACGACATCTATATCACCGTATCATAAGACCATCCAGGGGTCAAATCTGAACTCACCTATCTAAGTGCATATCCATGACATAATATATATGCATAATGACAATAATAAACATGATGCAATAGATAGGAAATATCATGCATATCTAAAATAAACTATCTACTGTAAGAATCATCTCCGTCTACTCATACAATCCAAAATAAAAAGTACAGGGAGATGGGGCATAACTGCCCAACTACTAACAGGGGCCTATCAAAAGATATAGCGAGAAATGGGGCTCAAGAGCCCAATAGCTAAACAGAGGCCTATCAAAAGATATAGCGAGATAAGCTATCCAAAGAGATCAAGAATGTCTGCATCTAGGCTATTTACTTGCTCCAGCTCCTCCTGAGTCACAAAGTCTCGGCCAGTGGGAATGTCTGGTCGATATAAGGGAGGATCAGCACCTGCAAAGCTGCTAGAAAATGGACCTGATGAGGGGCCTGCTCCAGAGCTGGAAGGAGCAAAAGAATCTGCCTCAGATGGCTCTCGGCCAAGGTGCCTGATAAATAAATATGCCCTCTCCAACTGCTGGGTCAATCTTGTGATCTGATCTAGATGAGTCGGATCTCGGAGGCAAGCTATCCAGTCTATCATCATTACAGACCCCGTCACCATATCTGCCATGAACTAGGTAGCACGAGTCTGAGCCCCAATGGAAAGAGGACTCCACCAACTGTGAAATGCCTCCTGGGTGTAAGGACCCTCTGACAGGGTGAAGCCATCTACGCCCACCAGGGGAATGTCTGTGAGTGGCTGAGCCAGTGGCCAGTGATGCCAAGCAGGAGGAACAAAGGGAATGAGGATCTCTCCCGTGGTGCTCCTAATAGCACGCTCTCCTAAATAAAGCTCCCAACCTCCCTCTATCAAAAATAGGACTCTGCGGGTGGATAATGCAAACTCCCGGCCAGTGGGAAAATCGCCCTCAAACCAAACTGTCAAAAAGTCTGAGGTGTACGGGACCCATGAGATCGATCCGACGTCAATAGCTCGAGCTGTAGGCGGGAGTGGATGAATCCCTCAGCTATAGGGACCTCCGTCACTGTGGAGTGATGCCAGCGCCGTCCCTTCGGATAAGTCTCCAGGCCTAGAGTAGTGGTAGGACGTAGGCAAAGAAGCCTCTCATATGCCCAAAACTTGCCATGCAAGTATCAAAAGTCCTCACTGATCAAGACTGACAAATATAAATGAGCAAATCAAAAAGGTGCAAGAGAAATGTACTCACCAGGAAAAATGGGTAAAAGCCTAACCAAGCCTCCGTCACACCCTCCGAGCGCATGCGTATCCCTCTAAGAAACTAGGCAAAGGTGTAGGTACCCCAATCAAAATCACTAAGGCGCTCCACATACCGAGTGGCACTGACCAGGGCAAAGGACACCGTCGAAGAGTTGTCCGCAAGGAAACAACCCCTGATGATCACTAAAAATAGTCATCGCAGGATGCTATCTCTAACCCTCTGATCATCAGGCAGAGGCTCAATCAAAGCCCCACTTTGGGCATCTACGCTCAAGGGACCATAACGGACCGTCTGACCCTTGATGGCAGTCGTAGGAACTCCCCAGAGGGGCCGAACGGTAGTAGGAGAAATGTCTGCCATAACCGGCACTGGCTCACCTACGAACTCTATCCCGGTGATGAACCTCTAGTCCATAGGCGTCATCATCACCTCATAATCCAGCAAATGGAGAGACTGAGTCTGGTGGAACCAGCGCTCAGATAATGCCCTCAGATAACCCCAGGGGAAACGGCGGGGAAGGAAAGAAAAGAACGCCTGAAACCCCCAGGTGTTAACAATGGCCCTGTACTCCGGATGCTGAGTATGGTACAAATAATGCACATTGAACTAGTTCCCCCTGGGCTGTGTAAAGCCGGGAACCTGCATTAAAAAGCTCACCTGTATCAAACTTGTGCCCTAAAATTGCAAAAGAAAGAAAGGAAGAGAATCCAGAAGGAAAACTTCAGCCACCTCGTTGGCGTGATGGAATCACAATGGATGGCGCGTCAAATCTCCCAACAGCTCCTGAAGTGGCACCATAATGCCTGGAAGCTCCGCATGTGGAGCTTGACCTGGGACAGGATCAATAAAAGGTACATCCTCAACGTACACATCAACTGGCGAATCAACCTGGATAAGACGAATCACTGACTCAGCCAATCTGTGAGGCGGTCGGGCTGGCCGTGGCTAAGGAACATCAGAGACTCTCCTCCGTCTAACTCCTGGAATGACCCTGCTATCACTCCCGGGTCTATCTGGCTCCATAACCAGGACAAAGTCTCCAAAACACCTCAGAATGGGTGAGGTAAGCCTAAACCTGTGACTTATTAAATTAGAGCATTATTTTATGCATTTTTAAGTCCTAAAACATGCATAGGTCAGTCAAAATCCCCAGTAGAGTCAAAATTGCATGTTTATTAAATACTCACACTTTTGAAAAAATTTCGCCAGAGTCTCCTTTGTAAAATAGACTGTCCGCATGCACACAGGCATGACTAGGTGGCCATTCAGTAGCACACCTACCCAAAAACAGAAATAGTTCATATTTATGAAAAAAATCAAAAGTAAACTTTACATGATAGCTAAATTATCATGAACATTTTTTAGTTAAAAATCCAAGCTCACTTCAAAAAGGATGAGTAAACTAATCGAAAAGGGCGTCAATTGACTGTCTCAGAATTTAAAATTTCTTACATTAAAACGTGCATCACAATAAAATATGCGTACTTATAAAGTCTGGAAATTTTTATCAAGTCATATAAGCATACATTTTTGATACATTGCGTTTAAAAGCACACTACGTGGTTTACAACATTCTAAAGGTTAAAATTGGAAAAGAAATGATGTAAACGTTACCTGAGATGTGCAGAACGTTTGTACGCTGACGAAATCTGAAAAAAACTGCCCGAACTCCGTAGATCTGAGAGAGAAAATGGGATTTCCTTTAGGATTCAAAACTGAAAATGAGATTGAAAGGCCACGGGATCTCAACTTAAACTCGCATGAGTGAGCAGCCCCATCTGCGACTGCCGCACCCCTACTTGCGGCTCCCTAGGGTGGGCCCCACCCCCTCCAGCTCGATCCAGTTAGAGTGGAAACTGAGTTTATAAAAGCAAAAAAGTTAAATCTGAAAAAAAAACTACTACGTGATTAAACAGATTGGCCTGAAATCCTGCGTATGAGCGGCGGATTCCTGACAAAAAGAAGAACTTCATGTAAGCCATTGGTTATTATCCCGAAGCGATATCCGAGGACCAATGATGAAAACAGCTAAAAAACTACTGAAAACTATGAAAAACTGCTGAAGACTACCTCTATCAGGTCGTCGGGAATGTCCGACGCTATGAATGGCAGGTTCTGACTGCATCAGGGCATCCAGATTGATCCGAGGGTGTGATTTGTCAGAAAGAATTCCCCCACGTCGAGATTGATTAAGAATGACTATCAACTGCTGGCGACAACCACAGCGAAGCATCAGGAGCGATCCGATGATCTCAGTCGTTGAAGGCCACTTCAGCGAAGGTCAGATTGCCTAACACTATCAACCGCTGGTGGCAACCCCAACGTAGAATCGGGAACGGTCCGATGATCTTAGCTGTTGAAGGCCACTACAATGAAGGTCAGATTTCCTGACACTATCAACCGCTGACGACAACCCCAGCGAAGCATCGAGAACGATCCGGTGATCTCAGCCGTTGAAGGCCACTTCAGCAAAGGTCCGATTACCTGACACTATCAGCCACTAGCGATAACCCCAACGAAGCATCGAGAATGGTCCGATGATATCAGTCGTTGAAGGCCACTTCAGGGAAGGTCAAAGGTTCTGACAGTTTAATCGTTGGCGACAACTCAGACGAAGTATCGGGAATGATCCGGTGGCGAAAATGGTATATCAGTTTATCTCCACAGAAGACAAATGATGGATCCGTTATACAAATCCCTAGATGGAGCATCGATAAAGATTCGATGGTGATTGAGACTTTAAAAGATGTCGTTCGAGTAGGCGTCAAGGGAATTCACCAAAGGCTATCCTGAATGACGTCATCCTCAGCAGAAAATGGCATAAATAGACAATGATAGCCTGGAACCAAGGGTTATCGCTGATAACGTTATCCCCAGCAAAAAATAATGTAATCAACCAGTGATAACCCTACTCCCTCGGAGGTATCTAGCATTCATAACATATCATGCTATACGCTGCATTAAATTGGCATCTATCATATATCCAGTGTCTAGCAATCTTTGTCATGTTCATTTCATTGCATTGCATAAACATGATAAAGAGGGGCATCTGTAGATACTCAAAATTTTGCATTCCTGTTAATAACTCTGCATGAGGGTATAACCGTCTTTTACCTCCCGACGACAACCCTGAGATGTCAACTCAGCCCCGGTCTCATTATCGAGATGTCAACTCAGCACCGGTCTTAATACCGGGATGTCAACTCAGCCCCGATCTCAATACCGAGATGTCAACTCAGCCCAGGTCTCAATACCAGGATGTTAACTCAGCCCCAATCTCAATACCGGAATGTCAACTCAGCCCCGGTCTAAATACCGGGATGTCAGCTTAGCCCCGATCTCAATACCGGGATGCCAACTCAGCACCAGTCTCAATATCGAGATGTCAACTCAGCCCTGGTCTCAATACTGGGATGTCAACGCAGCCCCAATCTCAATATCGGGTTGTCAACTCAGCCCCTAGTCTCAATACCGGGATGTCAAGTCAGCCCCGGTCACAACACCGGGATGTCAAGTGAAGCCCCGGTAACCATACTGGGAGGTCAAGAAGCCCTGGTAAAAATCCCGGGATGTCAAGGTCAACCCCGGTCACTATACCAAGATGTCAAGTCAAACCTCGGTCACAACTCGGGAGGTAACAACACTGAGAGATCTAGTTCAGGCCCGGTCACAAATCGGGAGGCCAAATCAATTTCAGAGACAACCCCAAAGCATCACATCATCCCTAGAGACAACCCTTGGAAACTAAATCAACCTCAAAAAGAACCCTGAGGACAAACAGAATCGACTGAGATCCAAACCTCAGACAACCCCGGGAAAAACAGTCAAAGACCCTGCCTGTACAGAAGACAATCCCTAGAGGGGCAAAATGATCATTTTTCCAACTTAAAGCCAATCCGATTAAAATTAAGCCGAATTGATGCCATCAAGGTCAGAAAAAACCATAACATTGATACAGAATGAAAACAGCACAATACAGCTCAACGGACAAACTGCGAATAAAAACGAAGATTCGGTTATGAAGCCATCTTGTTGGACACGAAAAAGGTTTAGTCACATGTCATTGTGATGCTCTCAAAGAGGTTCGAAAAGGTATAGCACGCCTCAAACAGACGCTCCGATCAAAAGTTAGAAAGTTTTGAACCAGACATCGCGTTGCTTGGAATGCACGTACTTTGAGACAATGGACCTGTGATGCCCCCAAATCCGGGACCGCCACTTGGTCTCTCGAATTCGGTTCGTCACATGCTCATGGTAATACATCACAATAATAATACGACTAAATGTCGCATCGCACAGCAGAATAATACGCAACTAATACCAAATAGATTACATTTAAATAATATAATTTATTCATGTCCCAAGGTCTCGTAACTTAAACAGTGATTACATAGCTTAGACATATCTTAAGCATAAATAACCTTAACAAGTACATAATATCATAAGTTCTTTATTACAATCATAAAGTCCTACATAAACAAAGCTACTCAGTAGCCTTTCCCTTGCCCTTGTCGGTACTCGAGGGTCCGCACTGCTCGGCCTTAACTAAAATGTTTTTAGGGAAAGCAAGAATGAGCACAAATTGCTCAGCAAGTAATATACAATAAGGGTAAGTAATATAATTCTCAATTCTCAAAAGGGTATAACAAGGTTTGATAGTTCAAGCATAATAAGAATATCAACAGTTCTCAATAACAGTCGCTAAGGACAGAATAATATCAATGTGATTCAATAATAAATTAATTCAAGATTTCAAGATAACTAAATACTGAGCAGTCACTAAGGACTATGAACTTCCACAGGAATTAACAGTAATAAACTGAAAATCCAACAAAAACAAGTACAATAGGTGATCACCCTAAAGTACCCTATGTTATGCATAACACTCAATCATACTAATGTGCGCTCGTCGGTTCTCCGACAGTTATATTTTGTTCTTCTCAGTCAAATACAAGATCCCGCACCAATTAATCGGTTTGGGTCGCCTTTCAATAATATAAGTCTAGCCGAATCAAATGGCATAGATCACAACAACTATAAGTTAAATTTCAAGATTTAAAGTTCGAAGAATATAGTTTGACTTTTATCTTATTCATGAAGTATATGATTCATAATATCTGAATTTAAATCTCAAGAGTTTACTTGTACGACAATAATAGCATAAGCCAATTGAATGTTCAATAAAGAGTAGAGCTAGAAACTTGCTTACAACGTTCCTTGAATAAAGTAAAACACGAAGGTCTAAGATACTTGAACTATAAATGAGTGTAAGTAAGGAAACTTGCACTTTAAAAGAGTGTAAGTTAGAGAACTTGCCTTATGCGTAGTTCATCCACGAAAAGTAATTCAACACTTTTGAATCCATATCGTAATATAGTTATGTATATATGATATCCATTAGTCATATATTATAACATCACATCTTATCTTATATATACAATCCATATATAAGCCAAGTCTTTAACCTTACTATTCCGTCATACCATGTATAGTATCATATTAATTCACAAGTCTCGACTAATATACTTTTATCCTTAACGTTCCTCTTTTTGAGTTAAACACGCCCTCATATCATTATTATCACATAAGACCATAATCAATACCAATCATATTTTGTTATGGCATTGTTATAAGTTAACCGTCAAAAAAATCGGATTCAAGTATCAACATATGATATCACATAACATGTATACATATTAAAGGGTACTTTCATGCTTCCCAAGTTTATCTAAGTTCTCTCTTTCATGATATGGTTTTAAGTTAACACTTTTGACAACTTACGGTCATTCATGGTTATAAAGTCACAAGGTCTAACATGCTTGCTTCTTAAACATATAAGGTAGTCATATAATTCATATTCGACATGCTTGTGAGTATTCATATCATATATGTGTAATTAGAATTGTCTTGGTTTGAAAATATGCTTCGTTTATGCTTCACTTGAATTACTATACCTAAGCATGGTATATATACATTTATGATACATGAGTAAGTCTAAGAGTATCATCAAACATGTTCACAACTATCAGATTCTAACTCTCAAAGTAGCATGTTAACATTCATGTTCAAAGTTCGTATTTTCATTAGTAAAGGTTACGAATAAGTCCAACATGTTCATGCTTCATTACGAAATCCATATACGTAAGTTAGTATGTTCGACATGCATTTCAAAACCATACTAACATGCTTGCAAGATCGGAATATCAAAACGAATATAATAAGTCAATGTCCATTTTGAAACTCTAAGTGTTCATTGGCATGTTATTAATGTCGTCTAGTATGTTAAACTAGTTTACTTACTATACATCATGCTCGCATGCTTACATACAAATGAAATCAGACCACACTAACACGTCTTCAAGTTAGAATGTCAAGGTCCACATGGTTTATTGAGTTTGCATATTGAAAACTCAAGTTTTCTTTTGAAATCAAGCTAGGTGAGTGATTATATGAAAGGCGATATAAACTAGCATGTCAAGGACTAGAATAGGCCTAACTAAGTTATATTATCATGGTCCATAAACTAGATAGCCTAACAAAACTATCAACAAAATCTGCACATGGGCGCTGCCACGCGCCAGTTGTACTAGGGATACGCGCGGCCGCGCGGCTCCTGTTCCAGACTAGAGAGTTCCCACCCTCGGCAGATACCAAGCCCAATACCCAATTTTCTTCACCAATTCGACTGTAACCAAGCC
This sequence comes from Panax stipuleanatus, assembly GCA_020205555.1. Lineage (NCBI taxonomy): Eukaryota > Viridiplantae > Streptophyta > Magnoliopsida > Apiales > Araliaceae > Panax > Panax stipuleanatus. Next base: position 36,251,413 of record CM035118.1, read on the forward strand.
GCATTGCATACTAAACATGTTAATAAGCCTATATAACAATTTATATAGTGTTCTACAACCCAATCACAATTTAATTTGGCATAATCAAGAAATTGGAATTCAAGAACTCAAGAAATTCTTTTGACAGAGAATAAAAATGAAAAGTAAGGAAGAGGGATTATACCTCTGTAATGTGAAATGAGTTTGGTGCTAAATGAATTCCCAAACTCTTAGAATACTTGTATGCTCTCAATTCACAGAGTCAATAAATTCTCAGCAAATCAAATTAGAAGGGGATGGGTTGTATTTATAGAGAAACCAATATACAGACAATGCATATATACATCAAATTAAACCAATAAGAATGTTAGATTACATGATGGTTAAGAGAGAGTTGGTAAATGGTTGTTGAAGATCATCATGATAACCACTCCCCCCATAATCATGAGCTAGAAGGAGCTTGGGAGAAGAATGTGGAATAGCTCCTAGCCTTTATGTGCTACACGTGAATGAGAAGTGAGGAGCAACTGGACACTAAATTTGGGACAAGCCTTAATCTCAGCATTTGCAAATGGACTACATGCTACACTTGTATAGAAATACCATATACTTATGTTATATATTATATGTACTCTTAGGTTATATCTTGTACACATTTTATCTATACATAGGTTATAATTTTAATGCCATATTGCAATAATACTTCAATGTAATTTGTACATATATAATCCATGTACATTTTATTATGCCGGTATAATTTACTCGGATATTATTACATTACATTATCTCCTTTGTTATTAAATTGTTCACCATATATTCATGATGTCTCACATTAATGTATATTCACACATCATTATCACATAAGCATAAATCATGTAGCTCACATAGTTCGATTAATCTTAATATATGGTCCCTATATATAGTATAGTTACATAAATATTGCACCACACTATATAATATAGTTGCACTACACTTCACACTTCATATAATATATAGTTAGTTACTATACGCTATACATTTAATTCGCATGCTCGCACATAGAAGTTAATAATTTACTTATCTTATCGATTAATTAATAATAATAATAATTAATCCTTTTCTCATTAATCAATGAAATTATAATTTCCACAATAGTTGATTAACACTTACATGATTTAATTATCATAGTGAATAAATATAAATCTTATAATATTTATAAACACGTCGATTATTATTATTATATTTCTTTTGCAATAATAATAATCACATATCATAATTAATCATCATAAATATTCTATAACAATTAATTAATATTCTATAATAACAATTAACAATTAATATAGATTAATTGTTCACTTAATAATTCCTTCGTTAATTAATATCATCATTAATATTCCTCATCACTGTGCCACACAAGGCTTTCAACGAGTTTATCATAAACTCCACATTTCCTTAATTATTATAATTATTCAATTTAATATAATTGAGTTAACCCATCTCATAACACAAAATCAATTATATACAAATAAATAATCATTCCCATTAATATATTCATTTATTAATATTAGGAAATTCTCGGGTATTACATCCTCCCCCCCCCCCCTTATAAAAATTCTATCCCGAAATTGCTACAAGGTTACACAAATACATGGGGATGGTCCCTCATTATCCTATCTTCTAACTCCCACGTTGCCTCCTCGACATCGTGGTTACGCCAAAGTACTTTTACAGATGAAATAATTTTATTTCTCAAAGTTTGCTCTTTCCTATCTAGTATTTGGACAGGAATTTCTTCATACGCCAAGTTCTTCTCCACTTAAATGGGCTCATAAGAAACGACGTGCTTGTAGTTGGCCTTGTACTGTCGCAACACATAAATGTGGAACACGTTGTGGATGTGCTCCAACTCGGGTGGTAACGCAACTTTGTATGCCACTTCGCCCACTCGCTTCAGTATCTCGAACGTTCCTATGAATCTTGGACTCAATTTTCCTTTCTTGCCGAAACGGATCTTTCCCTTCTATGGAGATACCTTCAAGAAAACAAAACTGCCGACTTTATAGTCTCGGTCCTGTCGATGCAAATCTGTGTATTTCTTCTGGCGATCTTGAGCTGCTATAAGTCTGGCTATTATCACTGTCACCACGTCTGCGGTTTGTTGTACTAGCTCTGGTCCGAGTATTCGTCGCTCTCCTACTTCGTCCCAACATAATGGCGTTCTGCACTTTCTTCAGTAAAGAGCTTCGTACGGTGGCATACCGATACTCACATGGTAACTATTGTTATACGCAAATTCGACTAAGGGTAGGTGGTCGTCCCAATTTCCCTTGAAGTCCATCACGCAAGTCCTAAGCATGTCCTCCAGCATTTGTATAGTTCGCTCACTTTGTCCGTCTGTCTGAGGATGATAAGTGGTACTCAACCTCAACTGCGTTCCCATTCTCTCTTACAAACTCTTCCAAAAATTGGATGTGAAGCGCGGATCTCGATCAGAGACAATAGATACCGGCACTCCATGTCGTGAGACAATCTCTTTTACGTATAGGCTTGCTAACTTATTCAAACTGTAGCGGATCTTGATTGGTAGAAAATATGCGGTCTTGGTAAGTCGCTCCACGATAACCCAAATGGCATCATAACCTTTCTGCATAACTGGAAGTCCTACCACGAAGTCCATCGTAATATGCTCCCATTTCCACTCTGGTATTTCTAACGGTTGTAGTAAACCACTCGGCCGTTGGTGCTCTACTTTAACGCGTTGGCAAGTCAAACATCTACTGACGCACTCTGCAACCTCCCGTTTCTAATTGGGCCACCAAAAATGTTACCTCAAATCTCAGTACATCTTCGTGCCTCTCGGATGAACGGAATATGTCGTATTGTGTGCCTCATGTAAAATCTCTTCCCTTAACTCGGTTATCGCTGGTACCCACACTCTTCCTTCGAATCTTAAGATACCGTCTTTATCCATTCGGAATCTCTGTTCTTCATTTTTTGCGATCCTCTTTCTTATTTTCTCGCACTCTTCGTCCTTTTCTTGTGATTCCTTTACTCTATCCAACAATGTCGGACGAGCTTTCATTACGAACAACTTTTCTTCAGACCCTTCTGGTCCTTTCACTTCTATCTCTAATTTTTCCATTTCTCTTACCAATTCTTCCTGAGTCATCAAATAAAATAGCTTATCCCTTCCTTTTCTGCTTAGAGCATCGGCAACTACGTTTGCCTTACCCGGGTGATAAAGAATATCAAATCATAATCCTTGATCAATTCTAACCACCTTCTCTGATGCATATTCAACTCCTTTTGTGTGAAGATATATTTCAGACTCTTGTGGTCCGTGTATATCTCACATTTCTCTCCGTACAAATAATGCCTCCATATCTTTAACGCAAAAACGACTGCCACTAACTCTAAGTTATGAGTAGGGTATCGCTTTTCGTAATCCTTTAATTGTCGTGATGCATACGCAATGACCTTGTCGTGTTGCATTAGCACATAACCCAGTCCCTTGTGCCATCACTAAACACCACAAAATTTCCCGCATCATCTGGTAATGATAACACAAGTGCTTCGCTCAATCTCTTCTTCAGTTCTTGAAAACTTTCTTCGCATTTGTCGGTCCATACAAATTTCACCGTCTTTCTAGTCAAATTGGTGTTGGGTTTGTACGTAACGCAATCATGCAACCAAATCACATAAATAGGGCGGAAGCGTAAAAAACTAGGTTTTCAAAATTTATACAAACCCATTACCATGATCATTCTTGTGCATCAATTATCAGTGAATGAAGAAGGAGAAAAACAGAATTATACCTTTGAAGATACAAGCTTCCTCAGGTACAAGTTCTACTCCTTTGATTCCTTTGATTCCTCTGTAGTGGCTCCTTCCCTTGATCAATGTCAGCCACCCAAATGTTTGGCCTCTAACGGTGATCCACCAAGGAAGATGAAGAACTCAGTAAGATGGGTTATTGGCTTAACCCTTGTTTCTATCTCTATAGAATATGTGTACTCCCAACTCTTGAAAAATTCACGTCCCTTATTTCTGATATAAGACTCTCTTATATAGATATTAGGTTAACCCTCCTAATCCAATTAGAATAGGGTTTTATTTAATTAATTAATTAAATACTTTTAATTAATTTATATCCTAATCTTTATTAGGATTGAGAGAGAGTACTGATATTATATTAATTCCTAAACTCCTTTAGAATTAAAATAATAATAATAATATTAATATTAATAAGACTCCTCTTATTAATTTATATTTAATATTTTTAAAATATTAAATAATAAACATTAAGCTATTTAATTTATTCTATCATCATAGATTAAATTAATTATACTTAATGCATTATTACTATCATGCCATTTTCTTCTTAAATAATTCTTCTTCCTTTTATGGTGTGACCCTTTAGGTTCTCCATATTAAACCGGTTGTGAATAAATCAATTAGAACAATTCTAATCTTATTTAAATAAACAAATTAAACTAATAATCTATTTAAATAAATAACATTTATTCTACAATAGGGATAAGCCTCCCTAGCGATCAACGACTTTTCAGATAATATAGATTTCAACATTAATCATAAAAGAACCTGTGAGTTAATAGTTACCGTACAATTCAATCCTTCCACCATACAAAGTCCCAATTAAATATAAGACATGGATTTACTGTCAAGTCTTAATTTATTTAATCATATGTATTTCGATTAGAAAATGCACAACTCCAAATAATGCAAATTAGAAACCTCTTTCTAATTTCATTCTACCTTGGCCAAGGATTCCTGGGTTGTCATTTAACGAATCACATAGGACATATCTCCTCTTTTACTAGAGGTGGTAGATTCTTTATTGATCATTCATTATCTCCATATGTAACTCATTACACCCAAGCATACCCTATATATGCCTTAAAAGGCCTTAAGGAATTAGTCAAAGTATAATTTGTTACATACAAGATACTATGATGATCTCAAGTCCAAGGATCACATGTACTACTATCACATTAGGAATTCCTATTGACAGACGAGTAAAACTCCATTAGGTATTCCATAGCGAGTCACGTTCAGTGAACTTATTCTCCAATAAGCACCTACATACTTGCTTTAGTGTCTCCACACAAATGACCATGAGATCAGTCATCCTCATCCAATGAGCAAGCAACATATGTACCAATCTATCCGAATTTACTAATCCCCATTTTAGTAATCCCACAATTGGGAACTATTTTAGTTTTTAAGCTTTCTAAGAATTTAGATCTCATTATCATGATCTCATCATGATTCTAAAAGCATTGCTTAAAACTATGGGTTATTTACATATTATAAAAACAGCACCATGTAGATAATTATATGCCTTAAATGAATATTTTATTAATAAATAAATAAGATTGTTTACAAAGTATGTGCTTTATCATCATACATGATTGGCTTGTATGCACACTACTATCAATTGGTCAACGGGGTTTCTATCTTAGAAAAATCTTGGATGAATCTTCGATAGTACCCAGCTAACCCTAAGAAACTTCTCACCTCCGTCGGTGTTCTCGGTTGTTTCCAATTACTTACTGCTTCTACCTTTGCAGGGTCTACAGAGATTCCATTCTTATCCACCACGTGGCCTAAGAATTGAACCTTCTCCATCCAAAATTCGCACTTTGAAAATTTTGCATACATCTTCTCCTTCCTTAGTGCCACCAAAACAATCTTCATATGTTCGGCGTATTCTTCCTCTGTCTTCGAGTAGATCAAGATGTCGTCGATAAAAACTACCACGAATTTATCCAAGTATGGCTTGAAAACTCGGTTTATCAAGTCCATAAATGTTGCCGGAGCATTAGTCAAACCAAATGACATTAACAAAAACTCGTAGTGTCCATAACGGGTTCGAAATGTAGTCTTTCATATGTCCTCATCCCTCACTTTCAGTTGATGATATCCTGTTCATAGGTCAATTTTTGAGAAACACTTTGCTCCCTTCAGTTGAACAAATAGGTCGTCTATCCTCGGTAGCGGATATCGGTTCTTGATCGTTACTCTGTTCAATTCTCGATAATCAATACAGAGCCTCATCGATCCGTCCTTTTTCTTAACAAATAACATTGGTGCTCCCCAAGGAGACACACTCGGTCGAATGTAACCTTTATCTAATAATTCTTGCAATTGTATCATCAATTCCTTCATTTCTACTGGCGCCATATGATATGGAGCTTTCGAAATCGGTGTCGTTCCCGGTGCTAAGTTTATTACGAATTCAATTTCTCTGTCTGGCGGAAGACCAGGCAGATCGTCCGAAAACACATCTTGAAATTCATTAACTACGGATATATCCTTAATTTTTACTCCCTTTTTTCGAGTATCAACGATGTAAGCTAAATAACCTACACATCCTTTCCTTAACAATTTCTTGGCCTGCATCATCGTAACGCAACACGATTGCTTAAGCAATGAGCTACCATAAAACACTACATTAGACTTACTCGGAGTCTGAAGGTTCACACATTTATTCTGACAATCAATTATCGCTGCATGGTTATACAACCAATCCATTCTCATTATTACGTCAAATTCTTCCAATCTAATAGGAATCAAGTCTACGCTCAGTTCATGTTCTCTAATGTTTGCGCGATAATTTCGATAAACGTATTCTACAGGGATTATTTCCTTATTCGCAACTTCTATGTTCAAAGGATTTTCTAATCGTTCTCGGGGTGTACTAAGTTTACTAGCAAATTTTTCAGATATAAAAGAACAGGTGGCACCCGAATTAAATAATACATAAGCATTTATATCATTGATTGGGATTATACCTAACACCACGTCCTTCGCAACCACGGCGTCCTGGACGGTCATGTTAAAAGTTTTGGCGGTTGGGCGGTTGGATTGTCCCGGCCCGCTGATCATCAGCTTGTTGCCTCCTTGCTGATTGCTACCCCCGCCACTTCCCTTCTTTGGGCAGTCCTTAATTCGGTGCTCCGTCGAGTCACACGCAAAGCATCCTTGTATTTTCTTTGGTTTCGGGCAGTTGGGCGAGAAGTTCCCTTCTTGTCCGCAATTATAGCAAGTGCCACGTCCCTTCTAGCACTCGCCCTGGTGATTCTTCCCACACTTTGGGCATCCTTCAGCCTTCTTCTTGAAACCTCCACGAAATTTCCCTGATTGATTATTGTTGTTTTTGTTGTTGTTGTTGTTATTGTTATTCTCCCACTTTCTCTTTCCCAAATTACTTCCTCCGCTACTGCTTCCTCCTGTACGGTTCTCTCCTCCAGCATTCTTTCTTTTCTTCTCTTTGTTATACAAGCTCAAAGCTTCACTTCCTCCTTCGGCAATAATAGCCTTTTCCAGCAGTGTCGCAAAAGAATCGATCTGAAGAACTGACACCTTATTGAATAGCCAAGGCTTCAGTCCTTGTTCAAATCGTCTAGCCTTCCTCTCTTCATCACCAACTTGATGCTCCGCAAATCGCGCTAGTTCGTTAAACTTAGCTGCGTATTGCGCCACCGTCATCTCACCTTATTTTAACTATAAGAATTTCACCTCCATTCGATTCTTCATACTCTTCGGGAAGTAATTCTCGAAGAATAGCGTCTTAAACTTATCCCATGTTATCGTCCCTTCTCCAGCTCTCTGCTGATTCGCCTCCCACCAGTAGTTCGCTTCTCCCCTCATCATGTACGTCACAAATACCGTCTTCTGATCTTCGCCTACGCGAGCTATAGTGAAAGCTTTTTTGATATCCTTGATCCACGTTTGTGCGACGATTGGGTCGGTAGTTCCCTCGAACTCTGGGGGTCCTACGCTTCTAAAGTCTTTGAAGGTTGTTACTGGCACAGCCTGAGGGTTTGGCTGAACGGGTTCATTGTTCCTTCCCCTTAAGGCTTCTCATAACAAGTCTACCAGTTTCTGGATCGGGTCAACTTGCTCCCTCTCGTTATTAATAGATTCTTCAGGTGCAGTCAGTCTACGTCTGGGCGGCATTATCTGCATCACAAATTTTCATTTTATTATTATTCAAGTATATTACTTAAGTATTTCATTTAATACTAAAAGAATAGATTTATAACACATTTCTAAAATAAACTTCATTTATATTCATATGCCAAATCGTTTCATTACATGATTATCCTAGCATACTGCTATAAATGTTATCACATATACCCCTTAATATCACAAAAGATAGGGAATATACCAACCTACTACCATACTACCCCTCTAACAAAAGCTTACACGGGGTTTACATCACTATCCCACATCTTACACAAAAAGTTGGGATTACAACATAGTATATACAACACATAAAGGACACAACTAGTACTACCACTAGACTGACTAAGGGAATCTCATCCCATCATCCCGCGCTCCACTGCGCTCTTGTACTCCATCTGTGCTATGTACGCAACCAGCTCTCGACTCAAGGTATGTAGAGTCTGTCCCTGTTCTACCTGGTAGTGGTACACACCATCAAGTACCCTCTCGAATGCCGAACGGAACACGTACCCCATCTTGTTCATTTTCCTCTTCTTGCATTTGACCTCATCTTCCAAGTCATCAGCTCTCTCATGGGCAGCCTCTCACTTCTCCTCGAAGTGTATCCTATCCATCACTTCTAACTCTAGCTGAGTACGGAGTGCCTCTTTCTCAGTCTTCTCACTCAATTCTCTCTATTCTACTTCTTCCAGCTTCCCTGCCAGATCTACGTTTCTCGCCACCGACCTGTGGAATAAGGTTCCCATCTGGATTCCTACCTCCTTACGATAAGCAATCTCTACCTCTAACTCCTGCATGGCCAGCTTCCTCTAATGGTCTTCGTCCCTCAGTTTCTGGAACTCAGACTCTCTCTCATGGGCCTCGGCCTCCAGCTCTTGTACTCTGCCGTCTAACTCTAGGATCCGCTCCTCATACTCGCCTAACATCTGTTCCTCTACAGTAGTCTCATCAGAGTCCTCTACTGGCTCATCCTCCATCGGCTCATCCTCTATCGGCTTCTTCTCTGGATCAGACTCTATCTCAATCTCATCCTCGTCGTCAGACTCGAACGGTGCAACAGCCTGCGCTGGTGTAGCCTCTAGAGGTGCCTCGTATACTACATGTATATCCCTGGGCTCCTCCTCTGCCACTCTACTAGGTACACCTGTGTCTGTCATCCTACAATCATAAACACAAGACAAACAAACAGCAACTCCATCAGAATGTTAAATAAAACATAAGTTCATTGTATAGAATGAAGTTACATTTCATAACACGCTAATTCTCGCTCTAAGGAAAACTCTATGTGAGTTTTATCTCCTTCCTAACTTCTAAGTTCACCTAAGTTATAGTCTAAGGACACTCGCTCCTAAGGTTTATAACTACAGCTCTGATACCAACCTGTGACGCCCCCAAATCAGGGACCGCCACTTGGTCTCTCAAATTCGGTTCGTCACGTGCTCATAGTAATACATCACAATAATAATACGACTAAATGTCGCATCGCACAGCAGAATAATACACAACTAATACCGAATAGATTATATTTAAATAATATAATTCATTCATGTCCCAAGGTCTCGTAACTTAAATAGTTATTACATAGCTTAGACATATCTTAAGCATAAATAACCTTAACTAGTACATAATATCATAAGTTCTTTATTACAATCATAAAGTCCTACATAAACAAAGCTACTCAGTAGCCTTTCCCTTGCCCTTGTCGGTACTCGAGGGTCCGCACTGCTCGGCCTTAATTGAAATATTTTTAGGGAAAGCAAGAATGAGCAAAAATTGCTCATCAAGTAATATACAATAAAGGTAAGTAATATAATTCTCAATTCTCGAAAGGGTATAGCAAGGTTTGATAGTTCAAGGATAACAAGAATATCAACAGTTCTCAATAACAGTCGCTAAGGATAGAATAATGTCAATATAATTCAATAATAAATCAATTCAAAATTTCAAGATAACTGAATACTGAGCAGTCACTAAGGACTATGAACTTCCACAGGAATTGATAGTAATAAACTAAAAATCCAACAAAAACAAGTACAACAGGTGATCAGCTTAAAGTACCCTATGTTATGCATAACACTCAATCATACTAATGTGCGCGCGTCGGTTCTCCGACAATTATATTTTGTTCTTCTCAGTCAAATACAAGATCCCGCACCAATCAATTGGTTTGGGTCGCCTTTCAATAATATAAGTCTAGCCGAATCAAATGGCATAGATCACAACAACTATAAGTAAAATTTCTAGATTTAAAGTCCGAAGAATATAGTTCGACTTTTATCTTATTCATGAAGTATATGTTTCATAATATCTGAATTTAAATCTCAAGAGTTTACTTATACGACAATAATAGCATAAGCCAATTGAATGTTCAATAAAGAGTAAAGCTAGAAACTTGCTTACAACATTCCTTGAATAAAGTAAAACAGGAAGGTCTAAGATACTTGCACTATAAATGAGTGTAAGTAAGGAAACTTGCACTTTAAAAGAGTGTAAGTTAGAGAACTTGCCTTATGCGTAGTTTATTCATGAAAAGTAATTCAACACTTTCGAATCCTTATCGTAATATAGTTATGTATATATGATATCCATTAGTCATATATTATAGCATCATATCTTATCTTATATTTACAATCCACATATAAGCCAAGTCTTTAACCTTACTATTCCGTCATACCATGTATAGTATCATATTAATTCACAAGTCTCGACTAATATACTTTTATCCTTAATGTTCCTCTTTTTGAGTCAAACACACCCTCATATCATTATTATCACATAAGACCATAATCAATACCAATCATATTTTGTTATGGCATTGTTATAAGTTAACCGTCAAAAAAATCGGATTCAAGTATCAACATATGATATCACATAACATGTATACATATTGAAGGATACTTTTATGCTTCCCAAGTTTATCTAAGTTCTCTCTTTCATGATATGGTTTTAAGTTAACACTTTTGACAACTTACGGTCATTCAAGGTTATAAAGTCACAAAGTCTAACATGCTTGCTTCTTAAACATATAAGGTAGTCATATAATTCATATTCGACAAGCTTGTGAGTATTTATATCACATATGTGTAATTAGCATTGTCTTGGTTTGAAAATATGCTTCGTTTATGCTTCACTTGAATTACGATACCTAAGCATGGTATATATACATTTATGATACATGAGTAAGTCTAAGAGTATCATCAAACATGTTCACAACTATCAGATTCTAACTCTCAAAGTAGCATGCTAACATTCATGTTCAAAGTTCGTATTTTCATTAGTAAAGGTTACTAATAAGTCCAACATGTTCATGCTTCATTACGAAATCCATATACGTAAGTTAGTATGTTCGACATGCATTTCAAAACCATACTAACATGCTTGCAAGATCGGAATATCAAAACGAATATAATAAGTCAATGTCCATTTTGAAACTCTAAGTGTTCATTGGCATGTTATCAATGTCCTCTAGTATG